>OY728137.1:1559633992-1562133992 GCA_963277665.1 Viscum album | reverse complement strand
TTAGCAATCATAAAATTAATCGATATATGATTAGTGACTATCAGTTAATTGGTTATATAGTTTTCTACAATAAGATTATTTTCAAAGGACAAATAAAGGGAATGTAAGTAAACTATTAAAATAGTATTTCATAAAAATAATTCATTTTAAAAAAATAAATTTGTATAATAATATATATTTCATAAAATTTATATGGCGGTGGTGAATTTTTTTATCATCACATACATTAAATAAAGATACCTCATTGAATTTTGGTCAAAAATTTACATTTCAAAAACTAGTAGAATAATTCCATTAAAACCACTTTTAATATTAATAGATAACATTAAATTAACATAATGAATCATTGGATTAAATTGAAAGTAATTTATTAATTTTTTGAAAAACATGGAGTTTGAAGTAAAATAATAAATTTTATGATAAATAAAATTAGATTTACTTTTACTATTTCATTTCATGATTGATGTACCAAATAGATTATTAATATGGAAAAAAATATTGAATATCTTTAAATATCTAGGGGATATGAAAATTATTAGTTCATGTGAATGGTAAAAGTTATGATACCTTTTGAGAAATAATAATAAATCTAAAATGAAAGGGATATTATAAAATAGATTCTAACATATTTGGTAAACATCAAATTATTACCCCAAGAAATAATTTAATTTAATTTTATCATTTCAAATCATGAATAAATATAAATTTAAATTAAATAATTATATGGAATAATAAATATGAAAAATAAAAGGGAATAACTTCAAATAAAAAAATATTTCTAAATGAATTGGAAATTGGGGAAAAATCACTTACCACATGGTAACATTAATGTAAAATAAAATTAGTTGAAATATTTCGTGTAGAACCCCATAATTCCTAAAATTAGAAAGGATTCATAAAATGTAATGTAAAATGGACAGTGTATAGACATTATAAAATAAATTGGGGAATAAAACATAGAATACCATAATGATGTTAAATTTTGGGAAACTTAATTAACTCACAATAACCATTAGTTGAAAATTACATAACCTCATTTATAATAGTTTTTAAAATGATATTAATTTTCTATAGAAACTTATTAATATTTATAATATCATATATAATTTATTTATGGAATCATAACTACCTTTTGCTGATAATGCTTCATTTTTTTCTCTTGTTTCTATAGTTAACGTGATTCTTTTCTCTTGTAGGGTTTTCTTGATCATTTTTGTTCTAGCATATAGGATGTCGAATAATAATTTCCTAATTTATATTAATGTTATAAATACCATACATACATTTTAAAAAGATTTTTATAACCATTGTTTGATTTTTTATATGGACAATGATTCTCATCGCATTGTCAATGTGGTTTGTCCTACATACACACCATCAATGATATCTTCACTTAATGACTGACATGGAAAGTTTTTTGTAAGATACAGAACATATCTAAATTTTTCATGACCTTTCTTTTATGTATTATTTTTTCTATTCTAATAATAGATTGTTATGGTTTTATTTTGGGGTTAATTTTGTGAAAACTAGAATCTTTCTATAGAATATGGAATGTGAACAGTTGGTTCATAGGCCTCCCGAATCGTACAACTTGGCCTTGAAAACCATGTGAACCTAGTTATAGGGGATTATTAAAAATGGTTCAGGGGCACACTTTGTGGAAATTTTGTTCTCCGAACATAAAATCTTTCATATGGTATTTTAATCCCATCCATTTTTTTATAAAAATTATTGAACCCCCTTCATATACTCAAAAACACTATATAATTACCCATAATATTATTATATCTATTTCAATAACTCTCAGAGGGATTCCAAGCTATTCTGAACTCTTTTCTTGGTGATTTGATGCCTAAAACAATGATCTGCACCCCTCGCATTAAGAGGATCTATTGTCATGTGGCTAATATTCCCTCCCAATTATTCCCTAATCCTTGATGGATTTTTCTTTTAGTTTTTGTTTAGATCTAGATCAGGTATTCTGGATGTAGATCAATATTTTAGTGATCTCAGATTGTTCAATCCAGGATTTAGGTTTTACATCAGGATCTCTCTCTACGTCATTATTCAATTCAAATTTGGGTATTTCCATTGGGCATTCACACATCAATGAACTGTGTTAGGTAGTCTATTATTCAAATCCCATTGAAATTATTTCAATAATGTTTACGTAATTGTATAATTTCATTGGTTCATTTGTCAATTGGTTTTCTTTATTGAATTAATTTTTTTCATTAATTAATTAATAATTCATTTGTGATTCATGAATAATTAATTCATGAATTAATTATTGGAATATTGAAAAAATGGGATTTGATAAATAATTTAATATTGAATTAATTCAGGGATATTGAGGTTATTAAATTATATTAATTAATTGTTAAATCAGTTAATTGGACTTCTTGATATTATATAGTTCTTTAATTGGTAAAATTAATTTTTGAATTAATTATTAACATATTTTGTTATCAAAACAAGTTAACTAATTGATTAATTAATTATTAGGAATTTGGAATCTTGAATTGGAATAAATAATTTTTTAATTAATTAATTCAAATTATAATGGTGAAATGTGGAGTGAGGGTAAATGATGATTAATCATGGTTGTTGGTAGATTATGATACATTAGATATATTCAAAACTGTTAATTTATGATTCATGTGATTATGTGATATTTGTGTGTTGGAAAATGCCTGCTTTTTAAAAATACAATAGTGATAAGAATTGATATTTTTGTGTGGGATAAGGCCCACTGTGTCAAGATCCAATAGAGATAAATTTTTATTTGTGTGTCAGAGAAGATTGGCTGCATCAAAATCCCATAGGGTCATCAATATTGCGACCTAGACCCAAAATGTTGGCGTTAGAAAATGGTTCCAATTAGCCTTATTATGAATTTAATATAAATGGATAATAAATTTAGATGTGTTATAATGATATTTTGAATATACTATGTGATATGGTTTAGAACCCGACATGGGGAAACAAAGGTATTATGGATTGGGTGTCCTCGGGACCCTAGGGGTTTATACAGTTATATAAATGAGAAATGAGTAAATGTAAAATGTTTAATTTAATTCTTGTATTCCCTTATTTATACAACTATATTCATAGTTTTTATGTATTTTTTTAAATGTTATTTTAGGTGACCTACTGAGTTGTACTCACACAATACAGTGGATGCATGGACAGTACCTAAACATGCTTCCATTTTGTAATACATGATAAGTGAAAATTCACTAGCTTAGATGGATAATTTGAGATAGACCATGGATGAGGAAACCCGATATCAATTTGGACCCAATTTTTAGTTGGTGATGTCTATACTATTGTGTTTAATTTTGACACTTGTCACTTATTTTGTCATGAAATATCTATTTGTTAGTATTAACATTTTATCTCATAATTTGGTTTTCTTGAGATATTTGTATTTTTCTAGTTAATTTATATTAATATATTATTTATATTATTTTTTCTATTACATTACTTCGATAAAATACGATATATTTTCCCCATGATAGATATTAGACCCTTGCTACTAGTATACATCTTCTAGAATAAGGGTAGTTCCACTTGGGGTCATGTGAAGAACTAGTTTGGGGCATCACTATGTTGCTCATGGGTCGTGATCTCACAAAGATGTGTTAAAAACAATATATTATTTATTATATTTTGTCTTACTATTTGGGTAAGGTAGTTAGTAGACTAGGATAATTTGGGCTATGGTTATGAGTTTGTGATAGGAGTAACTAACCAATGTATGGAGGAAAACCCAAGTTCTCGGGGTTGGATTGATGTTATTGGAATTATATGTTACATTTTATGTTATTTCATCTTGGGTAACATGCATGGGGTGTGATGTGATGTCTATTTCTGAGATCTATTGAAATTTTCTCGATCCCAGTATGGCATGAGGGTTGATTTTCATGCATCATTCTAGGCACTCTAGATTTTTTGTGACATGAAACATTTTAGGAACACATAGAAAACATGATTTTTGTATGTTGTTAAACATGAAGTTTTATTCCATTCTTGTGAAATTGAAATTAGAATTTTCTAAATATGAAATTAAGAATTGTAAAATTTTTAAAGATGAGAATAAAATAGTGTCTAATGAAAATTTTGAAATTATAATTAGATTACAACTTTTTATCCACAACCTAGATGTAGGATGGTTATGGGTAGTGATAACTTCTCATTTTTTTACCTTATAGCTGTAAAAGGGGGTTGTATTAGTTATTTATTAATGTGAAACCCCTCTTGTAAAATTTCCAAAAGTTATTTATGTGTCTTGAGATACATGTTTGGACTTGTAGAGATGTGTCTCCTTGATGATTATTATTGAGAGGACCACAAGATGACATGGCTGGAGATGGTACTCTAGAAGTGGAAAATGAGGCACTAGTAGTGCATAGTGAAGATGTTTGTGGGTAGTTTTGGGGAACATTGAATCGGTCATTTAGTTTGTGGAAAAAGATCTGGGAATCTTATGAAAAAACATTCATTCAGGATTATGGAGTTTTAATTACAAAATACTATAATTTTACTAGAGAGGGTGGACCCCAGGATGAAGAGTTTGGGGTTGAGTCCACCAAGTCTAGAATTGAAAACATAGAGACTCATGCTGAGAAAAGATTCAAATTGTATACATACATGTAATGTGGTAAAGATAAGAATTGTTGCGACATCCAGAAATGAGATCGATAGCTAGAAACTATGAACTATAAGGAATTTTAGGTGACATTCATTGAGCACTGTTATCCAAAAACTCTTATCCAAGAGAGAGAAGCTGAGTTTATGAGATTGAATCATGGGAGAATATTAATTATATTCCATTCTGGTAATTTTATTGATTTACAATGATTTGTTCCAGTGTTGGAGGGAATTTATGGTACCTTAGAAAAATCATTTATTGATGGTATTAAATAAAATATTATTTTCTAGATGAATACCTTTATGATGGATATTTTTTGAAAAGATCTATGTCAGGATATCACTATTTTTGGGAACCTAAAGTAAGATTCATGTGGTTGAAAAGTGGCTTATGATTGATGCTTATGGGGGATGACTATTGAGAGTTGTAAGCATCGTTACTGGAATTTAATCTAAAGAAGTGGGATTAATGTTTGTAAGATAGAGGTGTCCATTCCACCGAATGTGATGTAGTGATCTTCCACCACTATGGTAGGTCGGGACACTTCCATAGACAGTTCCCCTGCCCAATGGTAGTGTTTCTTCCCTTTGGAAATATATAGAATCTACATAGTCTTTATAGTATCACTCAAATAATGGGTATTTATGGAGGAGATAAACAAAACCAAAGTGTATGAAGTTGATCTTCTACACCATATCATCCTTGTATCTAGATTAATATTGGTCAAGTCAATAGGGGCAGCAGATGTGGTTATTCTTTGAAAGAGATCCTAGCTCAGTAGACTCGAACAACGCAAGGAGCACATACTAAATCAATGGGAAGTAGGGATGGATAGTTACATTCCATTAATCCTACACGTGTAGATAGAGAGGATATACTATCAATATTGAGAGGTACTATTCTTATTTCTACTATATTATCTTGTTCTTTATTTGATACAGGTTCATATCATTCCATTTTTAATGATCACCTTTTGAATGGTTTGATCATGGATGTAGAGTTCATGAGTGGTGTATTAATGAAAGTTACACCACTATGAGTATGGAAAATATATATCTTCTTGTGCATGGGGTGTTCTCCAGATATGTTGGTTTATCTCAATATTTATGCTCGTTACATCCAAAAAATTTCAGGATTCTACCTAGTTATAGGTGTATACTAGTTAGTATCATACCAAGGAAACATGATTTTTTACCAGAGGAGAGTGAATTTTACATATCTATAGGGTGAAAGTATATTAATTGTGGATAGTGGGAAATCAAGGTGGGCTATACAGGTCTAGTTAACTGGAATCCAGTGGATAATAATTCCAATGATGCAATATTTTTTTATAATGGTGGTGTATTGAATGATTTATATCCACCTATAGTGGACCAGTGTTAGGATGTGTTTCCCAAAAAATCTCATCATTACCATTTAATTTACATTTATATTTACTCTCATGCTCATTCATGGGAACTTGTATCTAATCCATCATATATAATGGAACATAGAGTGATTAAATTTCCCAAGAATCAAATGGAGGAGAAGAATTATAAAATATATATCCATCCGAGTATGTTTCCTTGGGGTTCTCTGGTGTAGTTTTCAAACAAGTTTTATGGGAGTTTCACCTTTTGTGTCGATTACCAGAAGCTGACCTAGATGAATTTGAAAAAAAGTATCATATTTGGTGTATTATGTACCTTTTCAACCAGTTGATGGATACTTGTGTCTTTTCTATGATTTAATTTAGATCAAGGTATCATCAGTTGACATTTGTACCTTCATATATACTGAGGGCTACTTTCAGAAGTAGGAATAGCCTATATGAGCTCATCATAATGTCATTTGGTTTTCCAAACACAAATTCAAGGTTTATGGAAATGATGAAAAAAATCATTCATCCATAACTTGATCAACACGTGGTTGTGTTTGAGTATGAAAATATTGTGTCCTCTAAGACTCATGATGTTCATTCCAAACATATTAACATTTTCCATAGAAAACTGAGAAAGAATTGACTGTATAAAAAAATATTTTTTTGTTTTTGTGGAATCAGGTGCACTTCATGGGTCACATCATTCTAGAGTAAGGTGTATCAGTGGATAAGAAGATGTTTTGGGATGTGGTTTCTTTGGAGCATCCATAGAATTTTTTTATATCCATAGCCTCATGGGATTAAGTATATATTATCGAAGATTCAACATGGAATTCTCACCAATGGTAGTGCAACATCTGGGTTTGAAAAAATAAGGGGATAATGTTTGAATTGTCAGAGATAGGTGATCAATCCATCCTAGAGTTGAATAAGAACATGATAGGAAAATTGATCTTTATCATACATGATCTAGGGAAGGAGTACACAGTGTTTTGTGATGCTTTCAGGAGTAGACATTGAGTAGTGTTGATATAGAGAGATTAATTGGTGGTGTTTGGGCCTCAAATATTGAAGCCACATGAACATAACAACCCTATATGAAACCTTGAGTTAGGTATACTGGTTTTTTATTTAATTTGATGGATGAATTATCAGTTGGATAATAAGTATATTGTGAATATAGATCACAATATCTAAATATATATCTTTTCACAATAATATTTTAATCTATATTGGTGGGGGTGAGTTATGTATATGTAGTCAAATGATTTTGATATAGAATACATTCACTGTAAGGGGAAACATGTTGATGATGTTTTGAGTAGGTAAACTATGACTTGTGGGGTTTAGGATTAGAGTTCTCAATGTAAGATGATGACTATGAAAACTAAGATGCATGTTATGGTTCAGGAGAGTTAGGATCAATTAACTCTATTGTCAGTTTCGGTAGAGTCTAAGCATTTGAGACATACTAGGGATAGAAAGTATGAGGATATAGAGTACATGAACCTAAAGGAAATCCATGAAGTTGGGGAGTCAACTTCCATTTGTAAAATAAAAGAATATGCGATCATCTATGTCTGGAAATGGGTTGTCTTCTCGTCGATCGTGCTGTCAGTTTTTATGTATGAGTATCGTGAATCAATGTGGGAATCACATCCTTATGTGACCATAATGTATCATGACCAATGTCGAAAATTTTTGTGTCCATGCATGAGAACAGAGATAGTACAATTTATGACATGTTGATAAACATGTAAAAGGTTATGTCTATGCATCAATGACCTAGTAGTTTACTACATCTATTTCCCATTCAAAAATAAAAGTCGGATGATGTGACTACGTATTTTGTGGTGGGTCTCATGAGAATGTCTTAGATGAATTATTACGTTTGGGTAGTTGTAGACCATTTAAAATAGGATTCAAATATCTTCCATATTCATGACACCATCATAGTTGAGTTGTTGGGAGAAATTCATGTTCGGGAAATTTTCTATCATCATGGAATGACACAAACTATTGTTTTAGATCGTGATTAACATTTCACATTGGGATTTTGGAAGGGATTATAAAAGGAATAAGATATATAATTTTTATTATTATGGTCTTCCACCCATAGATGGATGGGATGTTGTAGATTATAATTCATGTTCAAGAGGATATGCTATGAACATGTGTCCAACAATTTGGTGGGACTTTGGAAAAGTAGCTATATTTGTCATAGATCTCCTATGAAAAGAGTTATTAGGATTCTATATTGATTGAAAAGTATGATTAAATTCAGGTTAGTCCATGAAGATCACATCTATAATGGATTGAGGTAGGTGATTCATAATAAATGGGATAGACTCTTATGGAGGAGTCATTGGAGCTAGTATAGTTGATTCAAAATCATATGGGTACATATTAGAGGAGATTGAATACACATTATGATAGACCACAACAATCCCCTATTGTTTATAGATTGAGATCATGCATTCATTATTGCATCTCCACAATGTGGTTACTGAATGATATGTAGGTAGGGAAAGTTGGAAATGAGTGTAGTTGGACCATTTGAGGTTTTAGAGGGAATCATGATGACAGTTAACATATAAGATATTCAATAGAGATATATTTTTATTAATGATGATTTCCATGTTTCAAAACACCGGTGGTATCACCCCGACCATTCTCATGTGATCGATGTGGAGGTTGTTTGCATTAGTTAAATGTGTTCTTTGAGGATCATTTTATACATTTGTTAGATTGAAGTGAAAATGTGTTTTGGGGAATAATTGTTCTAATAGTTTGTTTATTGGGTAAACATGGTAATGAGTATTAAGAATCATGGGAGTGAGAACATTATATGAGGTCTCATTAGATCCGTAATTTTGACTCAGTATCTTAGGTATCATTTGGAATACAACTTGAGGATGAGGTTTTTTACGTTGGGGATATTATAAGATACTAACCTTTTTATGAGATTTATTGAGCTTCTTTTTAGGTATTATTTTTTCTATATTTTATCTTATTTATTTTGAGTTTTACTTTCTGGGTTTTTTCGTGAAAATTGGAAACATTGGAATAAATAGGGAAAGTGCATGTTTGGCCCATAGTTTTCCCAAACTGTGCGCCCTATCCCATAAAATAATGTGATACCGGATTTTGGGGATTCATAGGCATGATGCATAGTTTGTCAAATAGTGTTCCCTAATATAAGAACCCAGGCATCACCTAGAAGTGGAGAACAGTTTTGGTGAACGAGTAGGGGAAACCGTGTGCCATGTGCAAAGCACTAGGCATACAAGTTTATAATCCCCCAAATTTTAATTATTTTTTTGATCCCCTGTCTTATACCTCCAAATAACCCAATTCATTCCATTTTCATTTTAATATAATTCTAAAACCTATATGAGTGTTTCAAAAAAAATTTGAACTCTATTACTGAGGATTCAAAGCCTGGATCGAAGATCTACACCCCTCCCGTAAAGATGATCTCATCTCATGTGGTTTTCTTTATCCCCCATTGATCTCTCATCCTTGAGGGATTATTCTTTCATTTACTGATCAGATATAGATCTCGTACTATGGGTCAAGAGCTAGATTTAATGGACATATAATATTCTAGATTTTTATTAAGTTTTTCTATTTAGATCTCTCTCTACTTCATTATATTGTTCATATTTCTGGATTTCTATTAGTTGATCGTGTGCCAATGAATTGAGGTAGGAGGTCTATTATTCAAATCCCAAAGTCATGATTTCAATTAAATGCATGTAATTTAATAATTTCTTTTGTTATTTAAAAAATTGGGTTTTCAAATTGAATTAATTAATTTTCTAAATTAATTAATTAAGGTTTTTTGATTTGGGAATAATTAATTTATTAATTATTTACTAAAATATTTAAAATGTTGTATTTGAGGAATAATTGGTTTTTAAATTTATTATGGTATATATATATTATTGAATTTTATTTATTAATGGGAATTGTAAACATTAAGATATTGTTTAATTGGGATAATTAATTATTGAACTGATTATTGATGTATTGTTATTATGAAAATGGGATATTTAATTGTTCAATTAATTTTTAGGAATTTGAAAATGTGAATTTGATTAATTATGTTTGGAATTATTTAATGGAAATTTTAATGGTGAAATGTGGAAATATGATAAATGTTGATTAATCGTGATTAATGTGATATTATGATATATGATATATAGTGATACATGCGAATTTTTAATGTATGTGATTATGTGTTATTGGTGTGATGGAAAAGACTAACTGGGTCAAGTACCCCTAGTGAAGAAATATTGATATTTATGTGTAAGAAAAGGCCTTTTGAATCAAAATCCCTTTGTGAAAATTTTATTATTTTTGTGGGGAATGGTATGCAACATCTAAAGCCTATGAGGTCCTAGGCTTGGTGACTTAGACCCAAAATGATGTCATTAGACCACAGTTCAAATTAGCCGTATCAGGAAATGAATTGAAACGGATAATGAAAGCCTATGTTTTATAGTGAAATTGTGAACTGACTATGTGATATGGTTCAGACACTAACATGGGTCGATGTAGATATCGTGGATTGCATGTCCTCCGGAACCCATGGGTTTATGTGGTTAAATAACTAATAAATTAATATATGTATCTTTTTTTTACATTATTACATATATGTCATTAATTATATTAATAAATATACTTTTTGAATGTATTTCTGTAGACTCTATTGGTGGTGGACTACATAATTTAACATAAACCCTAATTGGGATTCCTAATCGGTATCCTAATAGACTTCATGTTTGCAAGACGTGACATAAGAAAATTCCCCATGTTAGATGATTTATTTGGGATGGATCATGGATGTGGGAACCATACACAGCTGGGGACCTATATAGAAGTTAGTTTATTTTATATTGGGTTATATTTTTTTATTTGGTACATACATTGATAGGACATATCAATTATTCTTTTTTTGACAGTGTATTTCCTAGTCTGTTTATTAGTAGATATTTGGGTTGTTTTGGTTATTTAATATCAATTGGTATTTTTTTACTTACATATCATTATTACTATGATAAAATGGGTTCAGCCTCCCAATAACCAGTATTTGAACATCACTGCTAGTCGGCAACCTGTGGCATACAGGATGGAACGCTTGAGGTCATGTGATAGACCAGTTTGGGGAACTGGTGTGTGGCACCCGAGCTAAGATGTAAGATAAGTGGATGATGTTATCATTTTATAAATTGAATATGAAGTCATATGTATAATATATACACCCTATTTCCTCTTTTATTATTATATTTGTGACTTGGTGATAGAATACAATTTTCATCAGTCCATAAGGTCGTAGTCCACCATTCACGTGACAAATATAATTGTTTTCCATTTAATAAACAATTATATATACCAAAATTATGAAATATAATAAAAATATATTTTTATATAGTATACTATATATTTATTAAAATGTACGTTTTAATATATAATTTAAGGTAGTAAAAGAAGGATGAAATCATGAAAATTAAATTCTCCATATTCTTTAAAAGTGTGTTTTGAATCAATTTTGGTGTGGTTTGGATGAGGAAAATGGACTTATAGGTGTGTCTAATTTATTTGTAGGCATCCCATTTTAAAATATTGGATGTGTGACTTTTTTTTAAATACCCAAAATGATTCAATAATGGGATGTCACTATCACCCCAATGTCATACAAAATTGATATATAATGAATTTTTTTATTTTATGGTTCTTAAAAACCTAAAAAAATTAAATATACATGTTTCAAACATTTTACTCCCTAATAATATGTGTTTACTTAATTTTACCATTTTCATTTTAACAATGGCATCTTTTTTTAACCAAGGTAATTTAACAACTAAGTCTAAAATAATTTTATAATTAATACATAATCTAGACTCACTAATTTTGAACATCAAATATAATTTATCAAATAAAATAATCAATGATTGTAAAACTAATTTTAGTGGAAGAACATGTAATGTGTAAAATCATGTTTTAACCTTAATGGTGTTAATCATCTTTTATAGCTTTTAATAATAATATTGAAAAAATAATAAGTATAAATTATTAAACAATATTAAATTTTATATTTAAAAATCTTTAATCCATAATAAAATAAACTCACATATGGAGTAGATTTTTTTAAATTGATCACCCTAATCATTTTGAAAATTGTTTTTCCTAAAATGCATTATTCGATCATATTATGATCAAATAATAACTATATGAAAAGTAAGAATCATTATATATAAAATAATTATCATAGATATATATAAAATCAATAAATTTTATTTAAATAAACATTAGTTTTATAATATTATAATTTATTTTAATGGATTCACATTCTACATTTTTACACAGAAACATTTTTTGAAGAAAAAAGTGATTACAAAAAAATTCAGGTTTTTACTTCCAAATTATCCTATCATTATTAATGAAAATTTTTTACCTAATAAATTTATTATTATAAATATCATTACACATTTTTTTTAATATGAGAGGGAAAAGATAAGTTATATATTTCTATTATTCATAAATTCTTGTTTTATGGAAACATTTCAAAATAATTAATCTATGCTTATATAGACCATGTTGAAAATAAATATTAATCATGTGAAATTATAATTTTTTTCATTAATTATTAATATTATCATTATAATATTTTTTATTAGGATATATTGTTATATTAATCTATTAGAGGATTGGTTTTGACAACATTAATTGAATTCATGAATTGTATTAAGTGTTTATTATGTCACATTTTAATCCATTGAGATATATTGTTTATTATATGTTATATTTTCCTTGGAATTATATATATATAACCCCTTTAATTTTTTTGTTGGGATCCTTTCATAAATAATGGAATTTATGGGATTATTTTAAATCATTTAATTAATTTTTTCCCTCATGATAGATTCAAAAAATGCATGATTTTTTTTTCGAAATTCATTTCATTGATATTCATTTTTATTAGTAACCTAATTTTTTTTATAGTCTATTCCAAAAAAAATTATTCAACAAAATATTGAATATAATTCATTCATTGAATTGTATATTCAATTTCAATAAATATCTACTTCATGGTGTTTGAATTAAAAATAGTTCATCTATAATAGTTTTCTTGAATAAAATAAATTATCCTTGAGTAGTAAATTATACACTCAATGATAATATTATAGTCCCCTTGTATATAAAAAATTTCAATTATCAATGGTATTTTTCATTATTTATCAATGTATATTTCTTTTCTTCGATGATACTGTCTTCCCTGATAAAATGTGTTCAGAAATAATTTTTTTACTTTAGAATGAATAACAATCATTAATTCTAATTAATATTTTTTTCAAGTAAATATATCCATTCCCACTAAATTTAACATATAAATTTGAGAACACTAATGGGGATTAAATTCAATGAACCAAAAAATAATATTTCTCACTTCTCAATAATAAAATATTATACACTTTTTATGTTGTGTGATTTAATGAAATCGTATTTCAAAATATTTAACAATGGTTTTACACCCATTGAAATTAAAATATTTTTTCATCTGAACCAAATATCATTTGATGACAATAATTTTACCCCATTCACATTTCATTGATGTTTTTCATTCAAAATAATTTATTTTCCATGGATTCCTTTTAAATTTCGTATTGTTTAGGTCTTTTTTCAATCATATTTTTTATCTTGTTGATGAAACCTCCTTTTATTATGAACGTAAAGTCCTACTTCTATATTTGTAGTGGGATTTCTATTACACAGTTTGATGTTCCAAGTCCATGTGGCCCATGCTCAAAGCTTTGAGGACCCAATGTTCTGTCAACCTTCATCATCCTTCCAACATCACCAATCCTGCATCATGTCCATATCATCACATGATTCACTACATAAATTATAAATACCCAAAGGGGTATTCTAGTATTTCAAAAATAGAGAATTATTCTAGGTTTTACCACTCTAAATCCACCCAAACTAAAAAAATTTCCATGCATAATTTATTAGTATTCTTTTACAAATTTAAAATGGTTAAAAAAATTCACTTCATAATTAAATATATGTTATATTTTTTGAATTTTCACTATATAAAATTCATCTCCAAAACTAAAATTATTAAAATATGTTTTTTCTTCCATTATTTTTTAATTTATTCATTTTCAAGGATTCATTATTGAATATTTTTTTCAAAACTAAATATTTTGAAAATGAATTCACATTAACATATTTAAAAATTCATTTCTTTTTGTTGGTTACTATTATATTCTAATTTATTAATATTTAATTTTAAAATTCTTTCTTTTTCATTTCAAAAAATTATTCATTTTTAAAAAATAAATTTCAAAGTGATTGTATGTTTACCTTTTATGAAAAATATAAAATATATTAATAAAATTTTTTACATTTTCACAACCATTTCCATTTATTTATAAATTATTTCAATCATATGAATCTATATATAATTATTAAACCCCTTAATGTTCTTTTGAATTACTATTTTGAGATAATTTAATTTTGGTTATCAACAAAATAAATTCATGAGGTTATTGTTGGTGATACCACATGAAAATGTTTTGAAACACATTTTTCTTTTTATGGGTACATTATGATACAATTAATTATTTATTCCATTTGGAACACACATTTAGGGTATTTTTATTAAGTAATATTTCTAAGATAAGTATACCTCTAATGAATTGTGTAGTGATTTAAATCTAATGAGATAATGGTAAAATAGTATAGATGACATGATCCATAAAAGAAAATAGGTGAGTGAAGAATGATCTACCAAAGAAATATTTTTTGGATGTCAAATACACTGTATTATTATTAATAATCTTTATTTTGATAATTGTTATTATTTTTTAAATTACAATTTGGTGATTAATTTTCATGTATTATACTCCATATTTTATTAAGCTTCATTTTCCTAATATTATGTTCAGGTTATTGAATATTGATTTATACAAATATGACAATATTTTATCACTTATGATAACAATTTGTTTTCTCATATAATACTCTTAATGATAATATTGACACATTTAATTTTTTTTAATTCTCAAGTATATGAAGATGGTTATTACATATGATATTTTTATAAGGAATTTTAGAGATGACTAAGTATGATTAAATTTGTATGAGTGTTGAAAAATAAATTATTTCTATAACTAATCATTAAAAAAACATGACATTCAATTCATCAGTTTGTCTCAATATTTTTTATATCGAATGATAGTTCATATAAAATAATAAAATACATTTATTAATTTATCTTCTGATATTTTGGATGGAATTAAAATATGCATTTTTGTGGATCAGTTTAGAGGACTTTAGGGATAACCCTAGGGTTGGTTCTAGGTGATAATTATATGTTATTAATAAAATCCTTATATAGTGGTAATGATGATAATTTCTCGTTTTCCATAAAATTACATACCTTTCATGATAATATAACTAGATGTAGTATTTGTAGTTGATATACCTAGGGGTAGTACCCCTAAAATGTGGGATGATTTATTATTTTGACTATTATCTTATGAATGATAAAGAATCCTCACTATAAACTAGGTCTTATTGACCTAGGGTATATGATATAGGTAATTAATATTAATTCTAATGTACCACAGTAATGATTTTAGTGTTATGTTAAATAATTAGATTAGACAACCTAACTAGAAAATTACCATGGATAAACACATATTAAACCAAGAGAGTCAGATGTTGATCTAAAAGTAGTATATGTTAAAAACAATCGTTATAATGGGGAGTTCATATTATTATTGATGAATTTTTATTTATATAATGGATATTATTATAACAATTTTTTTATGTATGGTTGAAAAAAGATCATGAAAATTTTGTTGAGAAATCTATGTACCAAGAATGGATTATTTCTTATAACCAAATAAAAGAGAATGCTAAGATTTTTGAGAATCATGTAATATTATGGATATGATAAAAAACAATAGTTTCCTATTCATAACTACGAATGTGAGTTTGATATTATAATAGAAATTTAAACATCATAATATTAATTATTTTTATTAGTTTTTGATATTTATTGATGATATTATGATATATTCTAAAATTTATGTGGCTGATATGAAACATCATTAGATTTTTCTTAAGTATATTTTTATTGATGTTTTTAACCAATATTAAATGGTATCAATGGTCTTGAAATTTGAATTTGTTACAATTTATTGTTTTTCAGATTAATCATGCACAACACATGATTGAAGAGAAAAAAAACCATTGGTTTATCATACAGTTGTCGTTGAGATAATAATGGGCTTATTTATATTGAAAAATTAATTTTGAACATATTGGTTCCTTGGAGATTTGATAATTTATTGATGATATTCTTTTGAAGTTCATTAATGTTTAGGTAATATGGTATATATTATATTTAATCTCATTTTAAGACCATGATATTAATACTAATTGAGTGTTAAATGTAGTTTAAATTTATGGAATAATAGTCCATTTAACTTTGGATTAATGTCATGGAAATTTAGATGGATATGGGAAAGGTATTTTGTGGATAATGTTTGATTTGTGTAAATTTATTGTTGGGTATGTGATTAAATGAAAGAATAATTTTCCTGGAGGAAATATAATTATCATGATATATCCTAAACGAGTAAAAATTAGGTAATATTTAACATTATATCCCAAATGATTAATATTTTAATAATACCCACACACAATTTTATTATTTATAAATTATTATAATTTCTTGGATGAAATTTTTTTGGGTTGAATGTAACAACCCAAGATTTCACTTTGTAATTTCCATAAATTGTAATTTTTTCCCAATAGGAATCACTAACTAAAATGAGCTATGAAATATTAGTTAGATAATATTAATAACAATTATAATATTAATTATAACTATAGTAAATAAAAATACATATATCAATTAAAAATTTTAAATTAAAGGATAAAATATTTATATCATCTGAAACACTATAGTACGGTCAACACTATAGTGGTGGTAGGCACTGTAGCATATGGATTACTATAGTAGTACTATTCACAGAATCTGCCTGGGCAAAAAATTTGGGCATATAGGCCCTGTAATGGGCGACATGCCCACTGGGCCGTTGGGCTATGTAAATAGAGGAATTTTATTTTATTTAATACTAAAAATGAGGCTACGGCCCTAGCCTTTTAGAAAAATGTGTACATTCAAAATTAAATTTTATTACTAAAAAATGGAATTTGACTATATTAAAAAGTTAGTGTGACATCAAGAATTAGGAAATAATTTTAATGATTAAATTTTTTACAATTTAAGAAAATATATATATTTAAAATAGTATTATATATTTATAATTCCTCATTTTTAGAAACCTGTGTAATATTTTAATAAATATTTTATTTGATTTTATTTTATTAAAAATAAATATCATATTGTAAAAAATAGTATTTAATGTTATTTGATAGCCAAATAAAATTTATTTATTTATTATTCTACTAATTTATATCATGAAATAGAATAAAATTGAAAATTTTATCCTACATTAAAAAACTAAGCATTAAACAATACCTTTCCAAAAAACATGTTTTCCTGTAACTTATTGTAGTATTAAAATTAATTTTAATTACAGAAATGAATTTTAACTACTAAATTGTATTTAATAATTTTAATAATTATGTTCTAATTATAAAATGATATTCATTTTTGGTAAATTAAATTTATATTACGTAGAAAGAAATTAGGTACCCTGGTAAAACCAATGATTATAAAAGAAAAATAATATTGGTAAAAAACATAAATACATATTTGATTTCTTTTAAAAAAAGTTTGTTTGAGGTATTATCATCCAAATCACATCTCACACTCTTTTATTTGTATATTTTATTTTTCATGACTTGTGACACATGTTCCATCTTTATATTGTCAGGAAATACGTTAACAAATGTCATCATCAACACATTTAAAATGGGCATCACCCACCCCTTCAAAACCACTCAAAATATTATATTTCCACAGAAATAATGTAACAATTTTTATTCATTTTATCCCTCTTTATTTTATATGGACCTCTGAAGACATGAAATATGCCTCAAATTTCCACATCCATTGAGTACTCAATGGAAAACACAAGTTCTCGGTATGAATACTTTTTTCTTAATCAACAACATATTATTTCTTAATTTCTAAAATAAAATTTTTAGTTAATATATAACAAAATAAGTATTTAATTTATAATATATTTTATTATTTTATGAGAATAAATATTTACATCATTTTCCCTCATCTATATGGAAAAATGAAACTGCCATTTGTGCAGTTTATAAACTACCACCCACACAAAGCGACAACTTCCATTTTCGTCACCACCTATATTTGGGGATTATAATGGGGGAATTTAAAAATAAATGCGACATAAAATAATTATAACAATAAGTAGTCAAATTATAATCCACCCTAATCAACAAACATTCATTGTGAAATGAAAAAGTTAACCTAGTGTTCTCTAGACTACTACCTCCATGATGTAACACATCTTATTTTTCATATAGATTAATTATCATTAATTAATATCACTTAAATATGATTCCAAACCATTAAATTATAAATGAAATGTCATTATCCATCTTTAATAAATGTATTCTTCCAAAATAAACATCTTTTATCATACGAATTATCCATAAGTTATGATATGTTCAAGTTTGGGTTAGTCTTATCATAAAAATGATGAGTGATATATGATAATATTATATATGACTATGATAAAAAATTAATAATATTATATGATATAATTAATTAATTAATTAATATATTTTTGTTTTGGAATCATAATTTTAATATTAAATAAATTTATTAAGATACCAATGTCTTTTTGTTAAAAATCACAAAAACATTTTCTTCAGAGATTTAATTTTAATGATTGTAACCAAAACAATTGTAGAATGAAATTATAAAACTATAAATAGATAAAAGTAATAAATTATAAAGAATTTAAGGATTTTTAAATAATTAAATTTTGGGATAATAATGAATTGAAATAATTCTTCTTTAAAAATATTTAAAAATAATTATTATTACTCACACCTGATATAAAAAATATATAACAAAAAACTAATAAGAATGTAGAGAATAAATAATATTTTTTTTTCAAATTTCATATAAATTAATTAGGTTATTAAATAGTATAATGATATAGTTTTTTTACACAGAAGAATCAATTTCTTTAGTAGAAGTTAAAACATTATATAAGGTTTTATTATTCCAAATCCTCACCCCATGAGACATATTTCTCATTATTCAACTTATTTTCATTGAAATTGGGTATAATATACCCCTAAATATTTTCTATAATTTTAATATAACCATTCATCATATCTAATGTTTCATTTTAAATCATATATTTCAAGGGTTTTTTAATTTAATTGTTATAAGTTTATATGTTTTTAGTGTCTGAAATTTCATTCTTTGAGGTATGTTTTTTTACGAACCAATGTTTTTTTATTTTGTGTATATTATACCAATTTTATTAAATAAACAATTATATTAACTTTTATCATGGTATTTTAACATCAATGTTATGATATCTCATTTAATAGTTTATATTTTATTGATATTGAATTTTTAACAGTTTTCTCTAAGAAAATTATATGTCCTTGAGTGATAAATTATCTGGTTGATAATGAAATTGTTATACCATTTTATAATTTATAATATATTTATCAATTTTATTTTCTCATTTTTTTGGGAAAGCTGCTTATTTCATTGATATAATATTCCTTGAAGAAACACCTACTCAAAGAAATGTTTGACCTATGAAATGAATATTCTTATCCATTCCAATAAATATTTTCATACATTTAAATATATTATATAAAAAAAATTTCTTTAATTATTTTTGGAAACACTAATAGATATATTAACTTCAATTATCCACATGATTTTATATAAATATTTTTTTAGGAAATATTAATTCCCTTCATATGATTTAGGTTTTAAAGAACTGGTATTTCTAATTATTTAAAAAGTATTTCAATAAAAACAAAATAAAGTAATTTCTCGTCCACCCAAAATATCATTAAATTACATAATGGAAATTTAGAAGATCAAATTTTGAAAAATAAAATTGAATTAAGTGTTTTCCAATTATTTCACTTCATATTTTTAATCACTTAAGAATGTTTTAATAATTCTATGTTGAATAATATTATTTAATTATAAAGGATTTTAAAAAATTAACCTCACTTTTTGAAACTTATATATATATTTTTAGAATTATTTTTTAAATATTATACTTCATGAGTATAATTTACCTATGTTTATTTACTTTATATTATATAAACCATTATGGCTTCTTCTAGTATGTATTATTAATGTGTTTTTTCAAATGTAATAGAAAAATTCACATCAAATTTTTGAAACAAGAATATCAATTTATGGATTAATTATTGAGAATTATTTCCATATATTGTTTTTTAAAATATGATCTTATCGATTAATTTAATGAAACCATTTGGAAAATAAATTATTAGTGACATTAAAGCTTCATTTTTTATGACAATGATAAAATAATTTTATATGAAATATTTTATATTTTAGGTTCTATATATTGTTTATATATAAATAATTATAATAATTAGATTTTATTTTTCATGAGTCTCCCTTTATTATTTATTATTAAATACTCTTTGGGGTTATATAATTTTGGGCATTTTTTTAACATTATTGAGAAAAATTATTGTGATCCCATCTAGAAGTACTGTAAAACCAATTATTCCTTCAATTGGATAAATATTATAACAAAACGATTGATACCAAATGGACCATATATGAATGATTTTATTAATATGTGATGGTTGGGTTGTATATATCCTTCCAATGCATTGGGTAAATCTATAAATATAATGAGATAATGACTAATTATTTGTACTTACTATATCTAACAAGTGAAAAATATTTATGTGGTATGATCCACTGAGGAAAATTATTTAATGAATCCTAATCCACCAAAGGAAATATGTTTTGATTTCTGATTAAGAATGTTAGGATTCCAATTCCTATGTTTTTTCCATATCATTACTTTCTAAATTGAACATGGGTTTATTTCTCATGAATTATGATCTATTTTTTACTTGGGGGTTTTCCTACTGTTATGATCATATATATTATTTATTCTATCATTCCCATATAATTATCCTTTTCAAACTTTTTATCATCACTATATATCTTTTTTTTCTTTATATAGCTCACTCATTTCTAATTTTTTAATTCCCCAGTATAATAATATGGGTATTATATGTGAGATGTTTAGAAGAATGTATAGAGTTTAGTAGTTATTAAAAAATATTTATTAGTAAAGTAAAATATGTTTTTTATATCCCATCCTCTATGTATCTAATCATTATGGTCTCAAATTTGTGTGATTATATTAAATATGCAATGAATATTAATGTTTAATAATTGAATAAATTTGTTCATTTAGCTTAGGTCACATTACAGCAGGTCTTAATAGGTATTCAAGGGACTAAAGGGAATATATGGTAATGTGAATACATATAATGAAATATTATTTCACAATGGTTTAATATCTATAATGGTGCTGATTATGATTAATTAATTTCACAAATAGAGTTTCTAAATTCGTTTAAATTTAAAATTTCATAGTTTTATTCATGATGATTATTTATATTCTGAAAGGATATATTTATGTAACAAAAAAATAATTAAATCATCAGATGAATATTTTTTCAAATTTACACATGTGTTTATCATGAGTTCTTGGGTTTTTAATTGAATAAACTCATAACAAATTGAAAACATACAATATTCCTTTAGTTATCTATGACAAGGTGAAAATATTATCTAAATGAATGGCATAAATAAGTGACATATTTGTTAGGAAACAAGATATACATGTATTATTATATGATGGTTTCACAAACAATGTCAAAGTATATAAAAATGAAGTTTATTTAAAAAGTAAATGATAAAAATATTCATGTGTGAATTTTAATCTATCTCACATATCATAAATCTCATTTCAATGATGTGTTATCAAGAAGGGGACATTAATAGGACTATTAGAAATCTATATTCTTCATTGATTACAAATATTTCTTATCATATACTATGATATCTTTGATATGGGTTGATTACTACCTAATGAATATATTTTTTCATATTTATTAAAATCAAATTGTTTGAGGAGACATATAATATTATTTATTTGAGAGTATTTTGATTAAAAACATCATTTTTGTAAGGTTTTTTGTTAACATAACTCCATTAATCGAGTTTAAATTACTTTTAATGAACAAAAATCATTCAATATAAGATACCCATATAATTTATATTCATAGTTCCTTCTCTTCCTCTATAGGAAAATATACATGGGAACATTATTTTTTACTTCATCTTTTATGATAATGATAAACAGTTTTTAAAACTCTTTTAAGGATTATTTTACCGTATGATAATTTTTTTATAAATATTATTTTTCATGTTTTAAAATGGGTAACCAAATTATTTAGCTCTTAATATTTTTGAAAATGATTGAAGTAAATCATATATTTTTTATAAGTAAATGTTTAATTTTGAAAATTATTTGATGAATTTAAAATTTTCTTTAAGGGATTTTTAGTGAAGGATTATTAATGTACTTTTATATATTTATAAGGAACATTTTTTTAATTTATCTATAACTTATAAATATTTTTATCAAATTTCAGTTTTGATTTTTAATTTAATATACATAACTTTTTTATCAAGCTCACATTTTTTTAATGATACTGTGATTATAGAGTTTGGAAGACATTAAAAAATGCAATTTCTCCATTTCTTAATCATGTAATTTATATAAAGATCATTAGAAGATATTTTTCATATTTGAAAGTATCTTTAATTATACCTATGATAAATTGGGGATTTTTTTAATCTACCTCCCAAATTTATTATTTATATGTCTTATGGGATTTTCTTCCTGAAGACAACCTCTTCTCCTTTGGTTGGTTAATTAATAATTATATATTGAATGTTTTCATATAAAAAATTCATTTATATGTATGGATTGTAAAAAACTAATCCGGGTTACCCTCAAACCTGGCATCTGACCTGATCCGTCATATACCTGAAGGAAATTCATGATCCCCACGGGCTGGCTACAAGCACCCAGGTATCGAATGACAAAACTAAGGGAAAATATTCACCCAACCTGAACAACCACATGGAAAATGTATAACAGGAAGAAAGGGAATTGAAGAATACCAAAAAAATATATATGTAAGAACCCGAACCTTTGTTCAGGTATGTTTTTCCGTTTTTCTGGAGTTTTTAAGAAAAATGGTTTTTTTCTTGAAATTTTCAAAGTACACACCGTGTACTTTCTGAGTACATGCCGTGTACTCTGTTCCGGCTCGAAGCCGTGTACTGGCTGGGTCCGGGCCACACACACAGTGTGTAAGGCTGAGGTGGAGGCCGGTTTTTCGGAGTACGAAAAAAATTGAAGTACACGCTGTGTACTCTAGAAGTACACGCCGTGTACTTTCTTTTTCCATTAAATAGACCGGGGTCTCACCTAACCCCCATATTCATCTTCTTCTCCAGTTTTCGACCGACTAGGAGTGTCCGTATGACCGAATATTCTTCGAGCTTCTGCCTCGCCGTCCGTTCTCCGATTCGAGCATAGTCGATTGCGTTGGAATTGCAGTGGTGAGTTCTTCCTTCTTCTTGAGCCGTGTTTCTTGATTTCTCCTTGATTTCATGTTATCATGGGATGAACATTTTTTGCATTTTCTCAGATCTACATCATTCTAAGGGGAATCTATCGTCGTGGTTCACGTATATCGATCTCCTAGGATCGAGGTAGGTGGTTTGTGCCTTTCCGTAGAAAGCTGATGGATATTTTGTGAAATTTCCACCAATACCCTTGAACGGGGTATTGCGTGTTTCCTGTTTTTCCCTTGTTACTTTCCTACTTTTCTTGATTGCTTTAGTAGTGGTTATTGCTTGTGAATAGAGTATTTTGTTTGTGCTCAGTTTCTTGCCATGCTTGTTCTCACTGTTTGGCGTTTAGCCAACTGCCATGCCTAGTTGTAGGATTATGGACTGTTGTCTTGTTTTGCTGTTGATTCTTAGTTGACATCCAAATAGTTCTTGAGGTTTACATGGACGATACACACGCGTTGATCATGTTTAGTTATACTCAGAACTGTGAGAACCTAGAGTAGTAGACCAAAGGGAGAATTGACAAAAGGGATTCTCCAGAGTGTCTTTTAATTAAGATGCGAAACTATAGGGGGAATTGACATTGAGTGCTTCCCCAGAGAGTCTGTATATCCATGACACGGGCCACAATGGGAATTGACATTGAGTGCTTCCCGAGAGAGCCTTTAGCACAATACAAGACTATAGGGGGAATTGACAGTGAGTGCTTCCCCAGAGAGTCTGCTTAATTACGTAGCTAAACCAGAGGGGTGAGACTGTGTGTGCCTCCTAGAGGGTTGCTAGTACTATAGGTTGAACAATAGGGGTTAGAATATGAGAGCAACCCAGAGGGTTACCTGTTTTCTTCTTGTTGCTGGTTGCTTACTTGTGTGCTTTACTTGTTAGAACTGTGGATTGTAGCTTCTTGTACTTTTCTATTTACTGCATCTTGTTTATTTACTGCCATGTATTCATTGACTATTAGGCACAAATATTTGGGTTATTTCCTACTGGGATTGTATCTCACACCCTGTTTGGGCCATGCTTTTGGGCCCCAGCAGACTATGTTGCTGCAGGTAGAGACAAGGGAAAGCGCCCTTCTACTTTAGGGTCTTAACTGCATCAGGAGCTGGGGACCATGGGACCGAGCTGTGGCTCACAATGCTGAGGAGACTATTTGTTTTTTTTTCTTTTTCACTTGGTTTCAGTTTTATTTTAGCATGTTGTTGTGTTTGCTGTTTTCCTTAGATACTTGTACCTACTGCATCATTTTCATCATAGTTATATATCTACACTGCTTCAATTGTTTGGTTTCTGTTGGTATGCATGTCGTTTACTGCTTCCGTTGTTTATTGTTGTTTTCTTACCTTTTGTACCTTACCGAATGAGGGCATAATTTCTCCACCAACTCACCAAGGCCCTCGCTGCTAGGCGGCAGCCTCTGGCATTCAGGGAAACATGCTTGAGGTCATGTGGCGAACCAGGTACGGGGCACCAGTGGAGGGGCTCTGGACTCGGGACGTTACAATGTGGTATCAAAGGGAGGTTTCGATCCACTGACTTGTGGGTTATGGGCCCACACGGATCATAATTTGGCATCTTTTCCCTCATTTTTAGTGTTTCTAGAATTCTGCGCAGTTTTTTAGCTACTACCCAGAAAAACCCAGAATACACGATGTGTACTTTTTAGATACACGCCGTGTAGTTTTCTAGCCATGTCACTGACCATGTAATCAGAACACGGTGTCATGAGAGTTACTTCGTGAACACGCCGTGTACCATTGGTACACGCCGTGTGAGTTCGGAGCCATGTACCCGGCCGTGTCACTAAAAACATGGGTTGGGGAAGCTCGGGTAGAACACGTCTTGTTCGTAGGGAACAAGCCATGTAGCCCTATCCAGGTACCAGGCCGTGTCACGAACAACACGGGCCGGCGTGACCTTCTTTTCCACATGACGTGTTTGTTCGGAACACTCCGTGTAGTCTTTCTAGGTACCCGGCTGTGTCACGAACAACACGGAACGGTGTCACCTTTGCCTATGCACGTCGTGCTTGTTCGGAGCACACCGTGTATTGTCCAGCCATGTAGACGGCCATGTACTCAACAACACGGACCGCCGGAGCCTCGTCTAGTGCACACCGTGTTTTATTCGAACACGCTGTATAGTCTCGGGTTGAGTCAGACCGTGTGGGTTAGCCGTGTAAGGAGACTCGGGAAGGAGAATAGTTTCAAGAACACGCCGTGTGTGGGGGTCAACACGCCATGTAGTTTGTAGTGTACACGACTTGTAGGGCAGGAGTACACGCCCATGTCAGTGGATTAAGTAGACACGCAGTGGAGTTTTATACACACCGTGTAGTCGTGTTTTGCAATCTTGTGTGTTTTTCTTCCCCTGTCCCCGTTTTGTACTCTTGTGTTCCTTGTCCTTGTTTTCCTGATCTAAGGTGTGCTGTGGATCTTTTAGAACTAGGCCTCTGAGACATCCTCTGATCATACATCTGTTGTCAAGCAGTGATCAGACGCCAGACAGGGTTGATCAGGGACTTCCTGTCGATCCCCCAGCCGAGCCAACTTTGGCACCGGTTGTTGTACCAGTTTCGGGCGCCGATGCGCAGTTCAGGGAGGGTTTCATGAGGATGATGCAGGCCTTCCAGGGAGCACCGCCTCCTACCTCGTCTATGGAAAACTTGACGCGGGTCATTCAGCTGCACCATCCTCCCACATTCTCAGGGGAAGGAGGACCTTAGGCTGCAGAGTCATGGCTGGAATACATGCTGACTATATTCGAGCATCTGGAGACGCCTCCAGAGAGGAAGGTCAAGCTCTCCACCTACATGCTCTGAGACTCCGCCAAGAGGTGGTGGGATGTGATCTCACAGGTGGGTCAGCAGCAGCCTATGACTTGGGAGGAGTTCCAGCGTGTGTTCTATGACTACTTCTACCTGGAGACCCTGAGGGACGATCGAGCCCAGGATTTCATGATCTTAGAGCAGGGTACTCTATCTGTCATGGAGTATTCCCCTCGTTTCACTGAGCTGCAGCGTTTTACACCCCTTTGGGATGGGAGTGGGGTGTTCTTGGAGAGGAAGTTTGAGGATGGACTCAGGAGGGAGATCCGCTCGCAGGTGAAAATCTTCCAGATGACTTCCATTACTTCCATCTTCAACCAGGCACTAATTGTAGAGTGCAATCTGAGAGACTCTGGAGCTGCGAGTTAGGGTGGTTCTGCTTCCAGAGCTAGATTCCCTTCAGATGACAGCAAGAAGCACCGTAGGGAGCCTACGCGCGGTGATTCGAGGAAGTGAGACGCATCATCAGGCAGCCAGGTGACGTGCTACCAGTGTGTCCTGACAGGGCACATGAGGCCGTAGTGCCAGAGAGACCCCGTGGAGTGCCGATCATGCGGCAATATGGGTAACCTTCAGCGTTTCTGCCAGGTTTTATCACTAGCATCTGGTGACTGGGGTTCTTCCATGACTCCTCATTCAGGAGAAACCCCTCTAGTCTCCCACAAGTAAGGGAACTAGAGTTATTCCGGCCGTTCGGGCCGAGGTGGAGGTCGAGGCCGTGGCAGTCAGCCACCAGTTCCTCAGCACCAGCAGAGAGGTTCAGCTCAGAGTGGTCAGTTAGGGGCGCAAGGCCGCGGTGCAGGCCAGTCTTTCACTGTGGGGAAGACTTATCCTGGTCAGGATCCCGGCCCTTCTACTGTTTGATGTAAGATTTTAGAATCCTCAGTTTTATCTTTATCCCTTTTCGATACTGGCTCTACGCATAGCTTTATCTCTGTTGCTGTTGTGGAGAGCCTTGGACTCTGCATCTTTTCTTCTGCCGACTCGTTGACACTAGACACACCTTTGGGAATGAGGACATCTAGTGTAAGCCAGTGTAGAGAGTGCCCTCTCGATGTTGCGGGGTATCGTTTCTTATGGGATCTCTATGTCCTAGAGATGAAAGGCTATGATGTCAACCTTGGCATGGACTGGTTGATTCCCTTCCAGGCAGTCGTCGACTGATATCACCACAGAGTCAATTTCAGTTCACCAGAAGGTGAATCTTTCCTTCATAGAGGCGAGTGGGACGCTCGGGCAAGTCGGGCAGGACTCAAGAATCTTGGTCTAGGAGGAGTGACGGCCCAGATTTCTAGACTTTATCTGGATGATCAGGGGACTCCATAGTTGGACTTTCCTCCAGTGGTGGATCGCTTCAGGAATGTCTTTCCAGAGGACATTTCGGGTTTCCCTCCAGAGTGTGAGGTAGACTTTTCTATTGAGCTCGTGCCAGGAGCGGCATCGGTGTCCATTCCTCCATATAGGATGACCACACTTGAGTTGTAGGAGCTCAAGAAGCAATTACAGGAGTTATAGGCTAAGGGTTTTATCCAACCCATTACTTCTCCTTGGGGTTCACCTGTTCTGTTTGTGAAGAAGGCAGACAGTACGCTTCGGCTTTGTGTGGATTATCAGAAGCTGAACTAGTTGACGGTCAAGAACCGATATCCTTTTCCACAGATTGATGACCTTTTAGATCATATTCGAGAAGCCAAGGTGTTCTTGAAGATCGACTTGAGGTTCGGTTATCATCAGTTCCATGTTAGACCATCAGATAAACCTCTAACAGCCTTCAGAAGAAGGTACAGTATTTATGAGTATACGGCCATGCCCTTCGGACTCACAAATGGACCTGCAGTTCTTATGGCACTGATGAAGCGAGTGTTCCATCATAACTTGGATTCCTTTGTCGTGGTCTTCGTGGATGATATCTTGGTGTACTCTCATACTCAACACGACCATGCCACACATCTTGAGATCGTTCTGAGTACACTGAGAGAGCATAGACATTATGGTAAACACTCGAAGTGACACTTCTGGATGGATCAGATTCACTTCTTGGGTCATGTCATCTCGGAGGTAGGAGTATCTGTAGACCGAGATAAAGTGAGAGCTGTAGTATCTTGGGAGCATCCGAAGAACATTTTTTAAGTATGAAGCATCATAGGGCTTTTTGGATACTAAAAACGCTTCATTCGGGACTTTTCTCATCAAGCAGAACCTTTGACAGGTCTGACCAAGAAGGGGGAAAAGTTCTTGTGGTCAGATTCTTGTGAGTCAGCCTTTCAAGAGCTGAAAGGGAGGTTGACGTCAGCACCGATACTAGTATTTCCAGACCCAGGCATGAGCTACACAGTTTACTGTGATGCTTCAGGTATCGGGCTTGGAGCTGTGCTTATGCAGGGAGATGGAGTCGTTAAGTATGGGTCTCGGTAGGTGAGGCCACATGAAAGGAACTACCCTACGCACGATCTGGAGTTGGCAGCTATTGTTCATGCCTTACGCTATTGGAGACACTATCTTCTAGGAGAGAAATTTGTGGTCCTTAATGACCACAAGAGTCTCTAGTATATCTTCACTCACCGTGATCTGAATCTGAGGCAGCGCAGGTGGGTTGAATATCTACAGTCCTTTGACTTCGAGCTTGCCTATACGCCGGGAAAGGGCAACGCCGTGGCAGATGCGTTGAGCAGGAGAACTCAGATTCAGGTAGTTCAGGAGGCTAGTAGTGAGTGGTAGCTGATGGCTCTGTTCTCTGAGATGCATCTAGAGGTTCATAACAGATGGGGACAGACCTTTCTATCTTTTGTAGTTGTTACCTCCGCGCTATTTGAGCGGGTACATATGAGGCAGCTATCAGCCTCGGAAGGCTTAGTCCTGCGGAGTGTGTCATGAGAGGACCCTCTTCTTGGATGTACAATGGGTGAGGATGAGATATTGCATTTCCAAGGATGTGTATGGGTGCCAGAATACATACGTGAGGAGCTGATGCGGGATTCCATTCCTCAGTTTGGGCAGTTCATCCTGGCGTCACCAAGATGTATCAGGATCTTCATCGCCAGTACTGGTGGCCAGGTATGAAGAAGGATGTTGCTGGTTTTGTCATGAGATGTTCTACTTGTCAGCAGGTGAAAGCAGAGCATCAACGTCCAGTGGGGCTCTTACAGCAGTTGCCCATTTCGGAGTGGAAGTGGAACGATGTTGCGATGGACTTCGTGATCGGGTTGCCGAGATCCCCTTGAGGGAACGATTCTATTTGGGTTGTCGTCAATAGGCTTAAGAAGGTTGCTCACTTCTTGCCGAACAAGGAGACCTTTAGTGTCGATGATATGGGACAACTTTACATCAGATAGATTGTGCGTCTTCATGGAGCTCCGCACTCTATTGTTTCAGAGAGAGATGCGCGCTTTACCTCTCAGTTCTGGCAGATACATTAGAAGGACTTGGGTACACAAGTACTTTTGAGTACAGCATACCATCCCCATACTGATGTCTAGTACGAGTGCACGATCGAGGTGCTTGAGGATATGCTCCGAGCTTACATCCTTGACTTTGGTGGTTCTTGGGAGAAGCATATTCCTCTGGTGGAGTTCACCTACAACAACAGTTTCCAGGCGACCATCCAGATGACCCCATATGAGGCTTTGTACGGTAGTCCATGTCGATCACCCTTATGCTAGCTGGAGCCAGGAGAGGCATCATTGGTGGGACCTTGTCTTGTTTCGGAGACATCAGAGCAGATAGAGCTGATTCAGAAGAGGATGGCTACAACACAGTCTCGACAAAAGTCTTATGCTGATCAGCGGAGATGACCTCTATAGTTCGAGGTCGGTGATCAGGTTTTCCTACGTGTTGCACCGAGGTTGGGACATAAAAGGATTCTGAGACAGGGTAAGCTTTCGCCACAGTACGTCGGGCCATTTGAGGTTTTGGAGAGAGTGGGGCTAGTCGCCTATCTATTGTAGCTACCTCATAGGTATCGGGCCATGCACGACGTCTTCCACGTCTCTCAGCTCCAACGTTACTTTTCAGACATGTCTCAGATCTTTCAGCCTGAGGAAGTCGAGCTTGATGTGGATGCATCGTTCGCAGAGCATCCTATCCAGATTGTCGATCGTAGTACGAAGGTTCTCCGCGGGTGGTCTGTTCTTCTGGTATGAGTGATATGGCAGCACGGGCCAGTACAGGACAAGACCTGGGAGAGGGAGGCCGATGTACGATCGCAGTGGCCGGAGCTCTTCGGGGATCCTTCTTCTCCACCTCTTTAGGGAAATTAGGGGAAGAATTTCTTTAAGGGGGGAAGTTTGTAAGAACCCGAACCTTCGTTCAGGTATGTTTTTCCATTTTTATGGAGTTTTTAAGAAAAATGGTTTTTCTGGAAATTTTCCAAGTAAACGCCATGTACTTTCTGAGTACATGCCGTGTACTCTATTCCGGCTCGAAGCCGTGTGCTGGCCGAGTCCGGGCCACACACACGGTGTGTAAGGCTGAGGTGGAGGCCGGTTTTTCAGGGTACGGAAAAATTGAAGTACATGCCGTGTACTATAGAAGTACACACTGTGTACTTTATTTTTTTTCATTAAACAGACTGGGGTCGCGCCTAACCCCCATATTCGTCTTCTTCTCCAGTTTTCGACTGATTGGGAGCGTCCGTACATCCAAATCTTCTCCGAGCTTCTGCCTCACCGTCCATTCTCTCATTCGAGCACGATCGATTGCATTGGAATCGCAGTGGTGAGTTCTTCATTCTGCTTGAGCCTTGTTTCTTGATTTCTCCTTGTTTTCAAGTTATCATGGGATGAACGTTTTGTGCGTTTTCTTAGATCTACGTCGTTCTAAGGGGAATCTGTCGTCGAGGTTCATGTATATCGATCTCCTAGGATCGAGGTAGGTGGGTTGTGCCATTCCGTAGAAAGTTGATGGATATTTTGTGCAATTTAGAACAATACCCTTGAACGGGGTATTGCGTGTTTCCTTTTTTGCCCTTGTTACTTTCCCGCTTTGCTTGATTGCTTTAGTAGAGGTTATTTCTTGTGATTACAGTATTATTTTTGTGCTCAGTTGCTTTCCATGCTTGTTCTTCCTGTTTGGCATTTGGCCAGTTGCCATGCCTAGTTGTAGGATTGTGAATTGTTGCCATGTTTTTCTGTTGAGCCTTAGTTGATAGCCAAGTAGTTCTTCAGGTTTACTTGGACGATACCCACGTGTTGAGCATGTTTAGTTATACTTAGGACTATGAGAACCTAGAGTAGTAGACTAAAGGGACAATTGATGGAAGGGCTTCTCCAGAGTGTCTTTTAATTATGATGCGAGTCTATAGGGGGAATTGATGTTGAGTGCTTCCCCATAGAGTCTGTAGATCCACGAAGTGGGCCACAGGGGGAATTGACATTGAGTGCTTCCCCAGAGAGCCTTTAGCATGATACGAGACTATAGGGGGAATTGACGGTGAGTGCTTCCCCAGAGAGTCTGCTTAATTACGTAGCTGAACCAGAGGGGTGAGACTGTGTGTGCCTCCCAAAATGTTTCTAGTACTATAGGTTGAACCATAGGGGTTAGACTATGAGAGCTACCCAGAGGGTTACCTGTTTTCTTCTTGTTTTTGGCTGCTTACTTGTGTGCTTTACTTGTTAGAACTGTGGATTTTAGTTGCTTGTACTTTTCTATTTACTGCTTGTTGTTTAATTACTGTCATGTATTCATTGACTGTTAGGCACAAATCTTTGGGTGATTGCCTACCGGGATTGTATCTCACACCCTGTTTGGGCCATGCTTTTGGGCCCATGCAGACTATTTTGCTGTAGGTATAGACAAGGGAAAGCACCTGTAGACCCCGGAAAACGCATCCCTGAAATTTTCAAAATACTTCCACACACGATCCAAGATCATAGAACTTTTCTTAAGCTTCGATTTGGTAGGTCGCAGGGCCTGAATGGAGCTGCAGATTAGGAGTTATGGAAATTTGATGTTGGGCTGGAAACCTGGTTTGCGAAGCCCATTCATGAAGCCCCCCTCCATGATCGTGGAGCGCCGCCGCGAAGTAATGAGGCGAAAGGCTCCGCGAACCCATCTGACGTTCGCAACGCGCCGCGAAGACCCTCCGCGAAGTAGAGGAGGTGGGATGCTCCGCGAAATAATTTGACGTTCGCGAACCCGCCGTGAAGCAAAGAAGGCGGGATGACACCGCGAAGTGCTTTGACATTCACGACGCTTCGCGAAGATCCACCGCGGAGCAAGATCCTTATTCGCGCCGAGCGAGCTTTGCTTCGTGGTGCCCCTTGCCTATAAATACCCAGCTCACCCCCCTTCTCCGGACGGATGGCCACGACCACTTCGCCTCTTGGGCGGCCGAGCGGAGCTCCGTATTGCGGCTCCGCAAGGCCATGCTCCGCGAGCAGCTTCCTTCGCGTTGCTGCTCTGTGATCCGAGGCTCCGTGAGTCCATGCTCCGTGAGCCCATGCTCCGCAATGCTGCTCCGCGAGACCATGCTCCGTGATTCCATGCTCTGCGAGCCAGTGCTCCGCGATGCTGCTCCGCGAGACCACGCTCCGTGAGACCCCTTTTCTCCGCGAGAGACCATTGCTCTGCGAGGCCATGCTCCGCGAAGCTACTTCGTGAAGACCTATCATTTGCGAGGATCCTACCTTCTCGCCCACCAGTCCATACCGCGGGGGATGCGCCCTCGCCCCCCTACTCGAGGTCAGTGCCGGGCATCGGTCCCGGCCCTCTGGGCCAGTCCCTTCGCAACCGTCCCAGACCCCCATGAAAAATGGAGTGTCGCACCGCGAACTTTTCGGGCCGGGACGTTGGGATTTTTCATTGTGCCCTCATGCGCACCCACATTTAACCTATGGAATACCATGATTTGAGAAACTCCTCCACACACCATGAAACACAATGAAACACCTTGAGTCGACATATTCCTCTTGGTTTTATTCCCCTATCATGGGTTGAGATCATCAACATAAATTCCCCAAGTACCTTGAGTCGAACCATTCCTCAGGCAACTCCTCCAAACCCAATCGCTTGGAAACTATGCCAAGTTAAACCAGAAAGGGCCACCTTTTCATAAGTCTTAACACCAACCATTGCTTGGCGCCTTATGCCTAATAGTCCTATCTAAATGACTATACAATGTAGTACTCCATATCTAACAAATGACAGGATGCCTCTTGCCCTATACGAGAGATGTCTTGTGCTCCCAACATGAGATGCGAACAATCCTATCTACATGACTATAAACTGTAGTACACCCTATCTAAAAAATTATAGGATTCCTCTTGCCCTATACAAAATATGCCTTTTTCTCCCAGCATGAGATGCGAACAGTTCTATCTACATGACTATAAACTGTAGTACTCCCTATCAAACAAATGATAGGATACCTCTTGCCCTATACGAGAGATGCCTTGTGCTCCCAGCATGAGATGAAAACAGTCCTATCTACATGACTATAAACTGTATTACTCACTATCTAACAAATGATAGGATGCCTCTTGCCCTATATAAGAGATGCCTTGTGCTCACAGCATGAGATGCAAACAGTCCTATCTACATGACTATAAACTGTAGTACTCCCTCTCTAACAAATGATAGGATGCCTCTTCCTCTATATGAGAGATGCCTTCTGCTCCAAGCATGAGATGCCAATAGTCCTACCTACATGACTCTAAACTTTAGTTCCCCATGTCTATCAAATGATAAGATGCCTCTTGCCCTATACGAGAGATGCCTTGTGCTCCAACCATGAGATGCTAACAGTCCTTTCTACATGACTACAAACTGTAGTAATCCCTATGTTCCAAACATAGGATGTCTCTTGATCTAAATAAGAGATGCCTTATGCTACAAGCATAAGACTCCTAATGCCATGATTATAGTGGCATGATTCCAACGCCCCTTGGCGTTATCTCGCTTGTGCACTAGCGCATAGGTAAATGCCTCAACCCACTAGCGAGTTGGTATGCCCTCATGGCCAGACATGAGGAAGACATTACGGGAAGCTTCCTAGTATAAGCCTCATTCATCAGTGCCGCTCCATAGCGGCACCTGGGCAGCTTCCAAGCGTAAGCCCCATTCACCAGTGTCGCTCCTTAGCAGCACCCGGGCAAATTCCCTGCGTAAGCCCCATTCACCAGTGTCACTCCTTAGAGGCACCCGGGTAGATTTGAAGCATAAGCCCCATTCACCAGTGCCGCTCCTTAGTGGCACCCGGGAAAATTCCCTACGTAAGCCCATTCACCAGTGTCGCTCCTTAGCGGCACCTGGGCAACTTCTTTGCGTAATCCCCATTCACCATTGCCGCTCCATAGCGGCACCTGGGTAGCTTCCTAGCGTAAGCCCCATCCACGATTGACGCTCCTTAGCGGCACCTGGGCATCTTCCTAGCGTAAGCCCCATGCACCATTGCCGCTCCCTAGCGGCACCTAGGAAGCTTCCCTGCGTAAGCCCCATTCACCATTGCCGCTCCATAGCGACACTCGGTCAGCTTGTTTGCGTAAGCCCCATTCACCATTGCCGCTCCATAGCGGCATCCAGGCAGCTTCCTAGCGTAAGCCCCATTCACCATTTCCGCTCCTTAGCAGCACCCAGACAGCTTCCTTGCGTAAGAACCATCCGCAATTGTTGTTCCATAGCATCACCCGGGTAGTCTCCCTGCGTAAGCGCCATTAACCATTGCCGCTCCATAGCGGCACCCGAGAAGCTTCTTTGCGTAAGCCCCATTCACCATTGCCGCTCCATAGCAGCACCCGAGCAGCTTCCCCACATAAGCCCCGTCCACTATTGTGATCCCAATCAGCGGTAAGCTGTTGTGATCCTATGTAGTGGTAAGCCGTCGACATCCATTTCAAGCGGTAAGCCGTTGTGACCCAATCCAGCGGTAAGCCGTTGTGACCCCATTTAGTGGTAGGCCGTTCACATCCTTATCTAGCAGTAATCCGTTCACACCCAATCCTGCAGTAAGCCGTTGAAACCCCCAATCGGTGGTAAGACTTCATCAAAACAACTACGTGGACTTTGATTCCCTGCCACGGGGATATGTAGGAAGCCTCTTCAAAGATCAAGACCGAAACCATCGTCATCCTTTTCTTAGGGCCTCCATCCTGGAGTTAGTCCCAGCACCATGGCCCGCCTAATGCGTAAGCCCCTCTTCGCTTCTCATGGACGCACCCTTCGCGACGTGATCGTCAGGTCCTTGCTGCCTCTTGTTTCTCACACCGAGCATGACTCACGTGGGCTTAGAATAAGCATCGGCCATGGAAATTCCCTCATCCAGCATGACATTAAATAGTATACCCTTGTCCAGAATGACGTTAAACCGTATGCCCTTGTCCCACATGACATTAAATGGCACACCCATTTGATCTACGAGGTCTTTGATCCATGTCAAGGCATGGTACATAGGATGCCTCCCTGAGGTTCAAGCCAACCACCCATCGGACCATGGTCCACCTTCATGTCGGTTCGCTGACGCCTTCCATCATTTGAACTACGAGGTCTTTGATCCATGTCAAGGCATGGTACGTAAGAAGCCTCCCTGAGGTTCAAGACCACCCATCATTTATTCACGCCGAGTTCATCCTCATCCCGCATGACGTTAAACTGCAACCCAGTCCTGTGGTAAACCGTTGTGACCCACCCGAACTACGAGGACTTTGATCCATGTCAAGGCATGGTACGTAGGAAGCCTCACGAGGTTCAAGCCCACCACAAGTGGACCCCCGGGTTCACCTTCACATCGGTTCTCCGATGAAGCCCCTCTGAACTACGTGGTCTTTGATCCGTGCTAAGGCATGGTACGTAGGAAGCCTCCACAAGGTCCAAGACCACCACCACTAGGACCCCCTGGTCCTCCTCATTCACATCGGCCTTCCGGCGTCCAACCTGAACTATTTGGACTTTGATCCATGTCAAGGCATGGTACGTAGGAAGCCTCCCAGAGGTTCAAGCCCACCACCTGTTGGTCACCCTGACCTTCTTCGCGTCAGTTCACCAACACCTAGGAAACCTAGTGTGTAAGTCCCACACCATCCGGACCAAGGTCCTCACTCGCGTCAGTTCTCCGACCCACTATTATGAACTACGTGGTCTTTGATACATGTCAAGGCATGGTACGTAGGAAGCCTCAATAAGGTTCAATCCCATCACCCAGTCATTCCGACATCACTCACGTTGGTTCGCCCCCGTCCCGCATGACGTTAAACTGTATTCTGCATTCCATCTGAACTACGGGGAATTTGATCCATGTCAAGGCATGGTACGTAGGAAGCCTCACGAGGTTCAAGCCCACCACCAGTGGACCCCCGGGTTCACCTTCACGTCGGTTCGCTGGCAATACCATTTGGACCAAGGTCCACCTTCACATCGGTTCGCTGACAACATCCATCAGACCAAGGTCCACCTTCACGTCAGTCCACCGGCACATCCCGAACTACGTGGACTTTGATTCCCTGCCATGGGGATACGTAGGAGGTCTCTTCGAGGCTCAAGCCCAACTTCACTGTCGCCCATGCGATGGTCCCATTTCATCCCCCCTCCACTTCATTCAACTCTCCATCACCCATCCTGATTCTAACTCGGGCCACCACATCCCGGTGGGATCATTCCATCCACCTCCTCGCTGCTCCTAGCAGTACTTGGGCCGCTATCCATGGGTAAGCCCCAACATGTCTCCAGGTCGTTGTTCTCTGTGTACACCCCGATTCATCACCCCTTCGAACTATGTGGGTTTTGATCCATGTCCTCTACATAGGGTACGTAGGAAAACTTCATGAGGTTCAATCCCAGCCAATGTTAGACCTTGGTGTCCCCCATTCTGGGGTGTACTTTCCCTGATCCTCCCTCAGTGGTGTTCCAGTCAACCGTTACGGTGAGACATCTCCCCTCCATGGGGCGAACCACCTCAGATCCGTCCTCATTGGGTGTTCTGATCCATCCCCTTGGTAGACCTTCCAAGTGTTCCCTCCTAGGGATATACCAATCTAATCCATCTCTATGGGACTTTCTGATCACCCTCATTCTATCTCCGTAAGACGTTAAACTCATGGCCTACCTCGTGATAAACATGAGATGCATGAGGAATACCTCAGATGACACGCCTTTGGTGTAATCGTCTCCGTATGACGTTAAACTTGCGGAATACCTTGTGTTAAACATGGGAAGCTGAGGAAAACCTCAGATACATGCCTCAGGTTCTACACCCTTGAGATGCCCTCTTATGAGGAAGAATATAGGTTCCCCTATTTCCACGCACCCAGAGATGCCCCGACATGCCTGATGTTGCCGTCTACTCCGACCGAAGGTCGCTACCATGTCAAGACCTTATGGAAAGTCTTGATGGAAGTTGTGTAATTAACCGACGTCCATGAAGATATGGCACCAGGAATGAGATTCACAAACAATGTATTATATCTATGAGGGAGACCCAGACTAGGTGATGAGTTCTGAGGAGGAATCCATGGAAGGAAGAACCGACATCCCATCATCCTGTTTCGATCAAGGAGTAAACATACCTGAATAAGGAACGATTGCCGCCCGCCTTTGGAAATAGGGAATACTGGGCAATAGTAGCGCGTCCTCCACAGATAGATGCACGCACCCCGACGAAAGCGTCGGAAACAGCGCCCTTCTACTTCAGGGTCTTGACTGCATCAGGAGCTGGGGAGCATGGGACCAAGACATGGCTCGTGATGCTGAGGAGACTATTTGTTTTCTCCTTTTTCACTTGGTTTCAGTTGTATTTCAGCACGTTGTTGTGTTTACTGTTTTCCTTTGATACTTGTACCTGCTGCATCATTTTCACCATAGTTATATATCTACATGGATTCCATTTTTGGTTTATATTTTTGTGCATGTCATTTACTGCTTCCGTTGATTATTGTTGTTTTCTTACCTTGTGTACCTTACCGAATGAGGGCATAGTTTCCCCAATGACTCACCAAGGACCTCGCTGCTAGTCGATAGCCTCTGGCGTTCGGGGAAACGCACTTGAGGTCATGTGGAGAACCGGGTACGGGGCACCAGTGGAGGGGCTCCGGACTCGGGACGTTACAATATACACCATAATAATAAGAAAAATACAAAACAAAACCACTATAACAATAGATAAAAACTCCAAAAAACATGTCTGATTGAAACAGTCTCAAAATCAATAGCTACTCCAACGATGGCATGGATGAACTCCAACCATATCACCATCCACTACCCATCCAAGAGGACACAAACCTCGACGACTCACTGTAGTACCTTTCCTATCCCTACACCGGAAGACAAATAATAGTCTATACAGCACCGAAGTAGTGTGCTTGGTATGAGCTAATAAGATCAATAGTTCCCTACCCAGGTGTTCCATAAAAAGTCTCTTTATAAAAAGTCTCTTTATAACAAATCTAGTATTCTCATTTTTAAATAAAACAATGCATGATAAGATGTAATTCATTTTCATTGAAAACATGGTAGTCATTCCCTTTTCCACTGTTTTAAACAAAAATTGGTATATCATTTTCCAAATAATTTTTCAATATAATTTTTCAAGACCATGAACATGCATATCAAGACTAACTAAAAAATACAAGATGTATAAACTTGAAGCATTAGTATGAGAACACAAAAGAATACTATATGTCTAGGAAGGAGTCTATTTGTACCAAAAAATCAAGTGTAAGAAACTAATCCTAGAACAACAGGCCTAGGATGCAGAGGAATACCCCATGAGTAACCCCCCCCCCCCAAAAAAAAAATCAATATCGGTCTCCTATAACAATAAGCCCAGAAAATAAGGGATCTCCCAAAGACAAAGCTCTTTGATAATCACGAAGCAATGGATGATGGCCTCAAGCTAAACCTTCATCCTAAGTACCCAATGTAACCAATGTGCACTTTTTCACAAACCCATTTCAATATCTTGAAAACCGTTCAAAATAATTTCAAAATAATTTTATCAAAATCCAAGGAAATCCTATTTTTCTTTTGAAACCATTTTTTAACACACAGAAAATCATTCAAATTTCACAAATAAATTAATAATGAAATTTTCAATGAATAAAAGCGGGTTTATTATCATAGGCTAAGATGAACCCACCTACCTCAAAGATCAGGTCACACCTACCCGCAATGGAATCCAAAACAATGAATGAAACTCAATAGCACGAATGGATACCCAACGTTCCAATACATGATAAGACCGATTTAAAAATTATAAAAACTGTTCTGTTGAAGAGAGGGAAACCCCATACCTCGAAGAAGAATTCCCTTAGCACCACAACCAATGAAGGAAAAAATGCCTTCATAATGAGATCTCACAACAGATCTTGAAGAAGATGGAAAATAAAATTCAACTTGGATCAGTGGATCTGATAATGAAAGTCCCGGATTCTATCTCTGTCAATCTCAAGGAATAGTCTGAGAGAACACTAACTCAGAGAGATGAACTATAGAAACAACTACAAACTGGAGATGATTATTTCAATATGGAAGATGTTGAGTCTCTCAAAAATTCTTAGTGAGAGTCTAGGATTTAGAGCCATGATGATTTTATGGAAAAATACCAATCCAAAATTCCAAATGCACGAATTTAAACTGGGCACAAGCTGGGTCATAACGTTTACACCTTGGTCACGACGTGAAGGCCATGCTCGGTAAGTTACGCCGAAAACCCCGTTTTCTTAGGTTAAAAAATATTTATCCACTAAACGAAATTAAAATAAAGTACATGACACGTAATATATCCCAGAGTGACTCTTAAATCATGACTTGAGTCAATCCCCAAGTACATGACGTGTACGTTAGGTACACGACGTGTACTTCAGGTACAAAGATTGTACTTTCGGTATGCATCTTGAAACCTATAGAAAACCCCAGTAAACTATTTTTAAGGATTCTTAATCAATAAGGGACATAGAAAAGGTGGTAAAATAACCTGATCAATGTAACAGGATGTTAAAAGCTCTCCAACATGTAGGCATTCCATCCCTGAAAAGTCATGTGGAAGATGTATCCTCTAGATGAGATGATGAAACTACTTTGTCATCAACGACTTGCATTCCCATGTCACATGAGAATATGATACTTGTTTCCATAGAACTCTGACCAATAGAATCAAAATCCCATGAAAGACTTTTGTAGGAGATTCAACGATCTCAACTGGTTTCTCCAACATAGAATCATATGGCTCTAACTCAATTTCATCCTAACATAGAACACGAGCGGGGTCAAGGTGATACTTCCTAAGATCAGAAATGTGGAAAAAATCAGGAATGTACATCAACTGAGCTGTCGATGCTAAATTATGAGAAGATTTCCCAAGCCGTACAGTGATCTCAAAGGGTCCAACATATCTCGGAGCCAACTTTCCTTGTTTTTTAAGTCGACGGTGACCCAACCCAGGAGTAACATTCATAAAAACACATTCACTAATGGAAAAATACAATGTATGATTCCTCCAATATGCATACAATTTATTTCAATAATTTGATAGTACCAGATGTTGCTGCAGCTTCCGAATCATTATCAATGTCTCTTGAACCAGACATGGTCCAACCAAATCTACTTCTCCCACCTCAGCCCAACCAAGAGGTGATCTAAAAAAGCAACCATACAATTCTTAAAAATGAGACATTCTAATCAAAGACTGGTAACTTTTGCTGTAAACAAACTCAGCAAGTCCCAGAAAGATATCACATGATCCACTAAAATCCAAGAAATATTAATTATGAATATCCTCTAGTATCTAAATTACATGCTCTATCTTGCCATCTGTCTGTGGATGGTAAGAAGTGATCATCTTTACCTGATTCACCATTTCCTCATGAAGACTCCTCCATAACATTAAGGTAAACCTACGATCAATATTTGAAACAATAACTGAAGGACTCCCATGTAACATCATGATATCTTTCACATACAACTTATATAGATCATCAACTTTAGTGGCATCTTTGATAGGAATTAAGTGAGAATACTTCTTAAACCGGTCAAAAACCACCTAGATTGAATTTTTCCCTATGGGGGTCCATGAAAACCCAAAAATATGGGGAAACCTCATCCCACTTTCAAATTGTAACTAGAATAGGCTAAAGCATTCTAGAAGGTTTCAAGTATTCTCCCTTTATCTATTGGTAGGTGTAATAGCGGGACACATAATCTGGGATGTCGTGCTACATACCCAGCCACCAGAACTATCTTCCCATGTCATAATAAATCTTTTTAGCACTTGGATGAATGGCCCATGAAGTGTAATTACAATGAATAAAGACTTAACATCTCCCATGTGTTGGGATAATGACTCACCTCTTAATGTGATGTATACCATCTAAATAAAGAGACCAACCAGGGGTTGTCTCCGCACCATAAAATATTTTTCAAATCTTTTGAAACTCATCATATTGATGTTGAATTTGTATGATATACTCCAAGAGATATGATGGAAATTGAACACTAGTAAAAACCACCTCTAAAACATCCTCCGGAGCATCCAAGTAAAACTGAGCAAAATGCCCCATAAGATATTACTCTCCATTCGAATCCAAAATAGCCTTTAATGGTACCTTACTACGTAGAGAATCTACAACAACATTCCCTTTACTGGATGTGTAGGGGATGTCGACATCAAAAATATGAAGTTATTCTACCAATCTTCTTTTTCTAAGATTCAAGTATTTTTGGAATGTTATATAGATCGGACTCTTACGATAAGAGAAAACTACAAAATTATACCCAAATAGATAGTGAAACCAACATCAAAGTGCGTCCATCACAGAAGAAAGTTCTAAATCATGATTGGTGTAATTCTTATCATATGGTCGGAGCTGAAGAGGTCCATAAGGTACCACATGATCATCTTACATCAGTATGAATCCAAAACTAGCATGAAATTCAACACAAATTCCCAGATACCCTTTACCAAAAGTCGTTTTAGTTCATCAAAGGATGTTTGACACTTTTATCCCATGATAATTTCACTTTATTATTTGTATGAGTAGTCAAAGGTGACATCATCTTAGAGAAATTCTTAAGGAACCATTTGGTAGTATCTAGCAAGACCAGTGAAGCTTCGAATTTCAATGAAATTTGGTGGTTCCTTCCAAGATAAAATTGATTTTACCTTGTCTGGATCAACTGATAATGCCTTCATAGAAATTATATTCCCCAATAATATCACTTCTCGAATCTAGAAAATACATTTTTAAATCCTTCCATAGAGATGGTGAATTCCAGAGTTTCTAGAACCAAACTCAGATGGTGATCCTGCTTAGGCGTGGACATTGAATAAACCATAATATCATCCATGAAAACCACCAAAAATGTGTCAAGATATTGGTGGAATATATGATTCATCGCGGCCATAAAACCCAAAATAGAGTCAGTTGGACTGAAAGGCACATAGATGATAATAAAACATTTCATAAATAACCCAAATAGAATAAATGAAATGGGTTTCATATCAAAATTTTAACATTTTAAAAATACTTCAAACAAAATCATTATGTCATTTATAACCCAAGGAAAGGGAGTGAGGGTTATATGTATGTAAATTATAGAATCTAATATATCAATTTTACGTCTCGATAAATACCCTTAGAAATAAAATGGGTTTGGGAAATTCACATAAATAAAATAGTATAATTTCTTGAAAAAAAGAGAGACATTTTGTGATGAAAATTCCGCAGTATAACGACTATAAAACATGGTTTAGAGAACTTTAAAAAGAGAGGGGAAAGAGGTAACCCATTCATAATAGATTCATGATAAAGGATAAAGATTGAATAAAATATATATAACAACATGGTATGGATATTTGAATGAAATAAAACAAGAAAATGAAACTCGAAAGGAAAGAAATGATGTGAATTTTTTATGAAAATTCGGCATCCTAACGATGTCACTTTAAAATCCAGAAAATCAGTTAGTAAGAGAGGTAAGTGCCTCTCATCAATTGGAAATGAAATGGATTGTAATAAAGATATATAATATCGTACCCCAACATAATATGATGTAAACTAAAATACATAACATAAAGGATGTCATGAATTAAAAGTGGAGGGTGAAAGGTTCCCTTACCTTAAAGAGTAACTTCAAAAGCTCGAAGGTTGGGGCCTTGAGGGGATTTAGGGTACCTTAGAAGGACTCCTTAGGAGGTAATATACTACAGCTTATTAGAGGAGGATTTTTTAATGAAAGTAATGACGAAATGGGTTGATATTTATTGCAAAAGTGAGAGAATATGTTATTAATTTACAAGGGACGCCTTATCGGTGGTATTTGAAAAACCAGTGACATGCCCATGATATTGGCCACTTGGGACACCACATTACACATCATACTATTTAAAAGTCTACCAGAATTATTACATCATGATTAGATCCCTAATGATGTCATTAAACACACTGAAACTCAAACAGTATTTTTACTATTTATTGAAAAACTAAACATTTTATAAAAATCCCAAAAATTCAACCTAACCTAAAATAGATGCTCTGATATCTAAAATGAACTCCATTTGTGAAAATAATTTATTAACTATGACATATATAACTTCGATGTAAAATAACTATTTTTCCAAAAAAAATACTAATACTTAACTAATAATTTTCTGAAACATTTAATTACTAATGCTATAATATCACATTACCAAACAAGATGCCTAAATTATATTTATACACTTTAAGTGAGATTACTATTCCATTGGTCAAAAAACTATTCATAATGGTAGTATTATTATTAATACTTTACTATTCATAAAAAATTAAGTTGATCTCATTATAATCTAAATTTATTACTGATAAGGACTCTAGAATACCATTTTTTGAAATTCAATTCCCATTATTAATTATTTAATTAATAAAAAAATATTTAAAAATACACTTTTTCCAAAATTCAATAAAAAAATATAGAACTTATATAAATTCATTCTATATTTATTTTAACAATTTAAATTTAAAAATTTTACCATAAGAAGAAATAACAATTTTATTTATAAAATAGGATTACACCTAATAACTAAGGCCTCATTACATAGCCCCTTATAACATCTGTGTACTAATTAAGAGTAAGTTGTGAAATGGTGATAGAATCATAGGGATCCTTAGACAGCATTTCCTGAGTGGTGATTTCTATCATCTTGAAATTCACCCTTAAATAATTCCGTTAACGCTTCTGTTTTAGTTTGGATTGGGCTTGCTCCAGAGAAAATCCTAGTTATATGACCTCCTTTCCATGATCCGACAGATGGCCTTTGTATGGTCTGAGTCTAATAAATGAGGCCATCAACAATTCTTTTTGTATTAATTAAACAAGATAATTTGTATTTAAAAACAATAATCATACTTTTAATGCTTTTAATGATCATATTTACCAATGTTCATATAACAGTCAAAACACAATGGTCTCATTATAATTATAATCACTTATTTAATTAAGAGATACAGTTTTGTTGAGTATAATATAATATACCAAACAAATTAAGGGAAAAAATATTATTAAAAAGATTTTTTCGTTACATGTTTCCCCCCTTTAGAAATTTCGTACCCAAAATTTCAACTCTTACCTTCAGAATTGAAAAGGTGTGGGTACTTATTTCTCATAGACTCCTCTAGTTCCCATGTGCATTCATTACATTTTTGGTTCCTCTACATAACATTAAAAAGTAGGGTAGTCTTATATCATAAAACCTTGTCTCTATGATCCAAGATCTCCACTGACATCACATCATAAGAGAAGTCATGTTCCAGTTGTACCACATACAGATTTAGTACATGTGAAGGGATGGGTATGAACTTCATCTAGAGGGATAAGTGATAGACATCATCAACTTGTGCTATATTTGGAGGATGTGCCAGCCGATAGGCCACTGCTTCTATGTGATCAAGGATTTCATAGGGGCCAATGTACCTAGGTCTAATCATTCATTTCTTCCCAAACCTCATGAATCTCTTCCAAGGTGCAATTCAACGAAAGACTTTGTCACTAAAATCAAACTCTAATACCCTTCGATGGTTGTCGGCATAGCCCTTTTGCTGACTCTGAAAAACCATAATGTGTTGTTGTATTGCATTGACTTTTCAAGCATCTCGTTCATAATATCAGGCCCAAGAAGCTTTGTCTCACCAGCATTATCCCAACCAGTTGGTGTTCTATATTGATTCCCATATAGAGCTTCACAGGGTGCAATTTGAATGCCCAAGTGGAAGTTGTTGTTAAAGAGAACTCAACTAACTGGATATTTTGATCACATCCACCTTTAAGTTCTATTTATCATGTAATTATCATGTAATTGAGCGTCTTAATAGTCATTTTAGATTGACCATCTGTTTGGGGGTGATAGGCTATATTGAATTTCATTTTGGTACTTAGATCATGTTGAATACATCTCCAGACTTTTGATGTGAAATGTGGATCATGATCAGATACGACAGAATCTGGAACTCCAAGATGCTTTACCACTTCCTTCATGTAAATATAGGCATGTTGAACAAGAGATAAATCTTTCCAAATAGAGATAAAATGGGATGTCTTGGTGAGACAGTCCATAATAACCCATATCACATTGTTTTTTGGATGTTCTCAGGAGACCAGAGACAAAGTCCATAGCGATATTTTTCCACATCCATGGTGGCATGGGAAGTGGTTGCAATAACCCTTTAGAAAGTTTTTGCTATGACTTCTCTTTCTTATATACTAGGAACCTTGAAGTGTATTCAGCAATCCCCCTTTCCATATTATCCCACCAATAATTATCATGAAGGTCTCTATACATTTTTTTACTTCTAGGATGTATAGAGAATATAGAGCTATGATCTCCATCCATCAACTCCATCTTTATTTTCCGAATAGATGGAACACATAGTCTTGTATGAAATTTTTGTACACCATATTGATCAAAGTTGAACTCCAGAAACATCCCATCCTTCACAGCCTCAAACCTCTTCTATAACAAAGGATATTCATTATGAGATTTATTGATCTTATGTAGTAGTGATGGTTGAGAAATTATTTAGGTTCATGTTGATGATTTCTCATGCCTTATAATTCCCTTGTCCATCCAAACTAGGTAATTGATCATAAGATCTATTTGAATCCTCATCAGGGGTAGAAAATTTGGGTCTTACCTACATAATGCATCAACAACTTTTTTTTTTCTCTTCTAGGATGATAATGAATTGTAAAATCGTAGTCTTTATGAAGTTCCATCCATCTCCTTTGTCTCATGTTCAATTCCTTTTGTGTGAAAATATACATCAAACATTGATGGTCTGTGTATATATCACATTTTCCCCATAATGATTGTGACTCCATATCTTCAGAGAAAATATGACTACAACCAACTCCAGATCATGCATTGTATATTTCTACTCATGAGTCATCAACTATTGAGATGTATAAGCAATGACTTTTTCATTTTGAATGAGTATGCACCAGATCCCTTTCAGAGATGAATCACTAAAAATGACGAATCCATCTCCACTTGGGAGGGTAGAATGAACATGGGTGCAGTAACCAATCTCCTCTTCAGCTCATGGAAACATTCCTCACACTCCTTTTTCCAAATGAACCTGACCCCTTTTTGAGTTAACTTGGTTAATGGATTAGAATGTCATGAATTTTTTTAACAAACATCATATAATATCTCGTTAATCCAAAGATACTACGAATATTACATACTTTTGAAGGCTGATGCCACTCATATACAACCTTTTTCTTTTCAGGGTCAACTATGATTCCTTTATCAGTTACAATGTGTCCCAAAAAATCAATATGTTCTAACTAATTTTCACATTTTTTGATCTTTCCAAAAAGCCTATCCTTCAATATAGTTTTCATAAATAACCCTTAGATGATCCTCATGCTTCTCGTGACTTTTGGAACATATCAGAATATCATCAATAAAAACTACCGTAATGTTATCAAGGTATTTCTTAAAGGCTCTATTCATCAAATCCATAAAAATAGAAGGTACATTAGTCAGTTTGAAGGGCATAACAACAAACTCATAATGCCCATATCATGATCGAAAGGTATTTTTTGAATATCTTCTTTCTTACCCCACAATTGATGATAACTAGATTGTAGATGAATCATAAAGAATAATTAAGCCCCACTAAGTTGGTAAAATAAGTAATCAATTCTTGGAAGAGTGTATTTTTTCATTATTGAGATCCCATTCAGTTCTCTATAATCAATTAATAGCCTCATCGATCCATCCTTCTTCTTCAAAAAGAGAACAGGTGCTCCCCAAGGAGACACACTCGGTTGGATAATCCTCTTCTCCAAAATATCTTAGAGTATTTTATTTAATTTCTCCAGCTCCAAATTTTCTATTCTATATGGGGTCTTTGATATCGGATGAGATCCAGGTATGAGTTCAATGGATAACTCTACCTCTCCTTATGGGGGAGGTCTAGCTAACTCCTCACGAAATACGTCAATGTATTCAAGGAATATGGGGAAATTTTCAATCATTATACTCTCATTTACTTTTTCTTCACCAATCAACCCCATAATTATGGATATAGAAGGTTCTTCTAAGAAACAATCAGGTTAAGATATCTCTCCTAGAATGATTACTACAGGTTTTCCCATCAAGACTAGTGAGATTTCATTGTTTCTACATTTGATCATAGCATTATACTTTGAGATCTAGTCCATCCCTAGTACAATGTATAATTAACGAATGGGAATTAATACAATATTTGAAATAATATTGTTCTCACTAATGTAAATTCTAGAGTTTCTATACACTAACAATGCATGGATAATCCCACCCTGAGTCTTGACTGATAACTCTAATTTTAACAATTCAAGGGTTGATTCTAAATTCTTCGCAAACATAGAGGAAATAAAGGAATTCATTGAACCAGAATCTGAAAAAGTACTTTCTAGATTTGAGAGAACAATATGAGTACTTGAAACCACATCATTTGGCACTTCAACTTCAGCCATTGTGATATAAAAAACGTGACCTTCTTCTCTTGTCCATTGCTGAGGTGGATGGTGGTTCCCCTCCACTACCCTCAGATTTGGACAGTGATTGGAAAATTTCCAACGTATTCTACACTTATAAAATTGGACATCATATAGGTCTTTCTTTATATTCTTGATGTCATTGGTGTTGGGAATTTGTGACTTCACCTCACTATGAAAATTTCACACGATATGTCCATCTCTTCCACAATTGTTTCACTTCCCAATCTCAAGCAGGAAATTCCCGAAATGTTTCTTCCCACATTAATTTCACATGGGATGTTTCAATTCATTCCAACTATTCCCTGATTCGACCTCCTCCCAAAGCATAACTCCATTAACCTCTTCTTTTCATTGGATTTATGAGACCACTACGTCTCACCAAACTCTTGTTTGACCTTCATCGCGCTCCGTGCGATCATTTCATAGATATCATAGTTTCAGTTCCATATATTCTTCCATAGATGAGGTTTCAATCCACAAAAAAATTTTCAACCATCCCACTATGATCCATGACAAAGCATGAGGTATAAAAGGAATGTCTGGTGAAGTCCATATCGTTGATTCCAACAGATTAATTTTCCTTCTGTTTCAGCTTGAGAAATTCATTCTCCATTATTGTTCTCATAGAACAAGGTAAACACTTATTGAAGAAGATCTCTCTAAACTCTTACCACTCCATAGATTCAACCACTACTCTTGGCCCCGTGTTTTTAATCAGCTCCCACTACTGATCAACTTCTCCTTCTATGTGGTAAACATCTAGGGTGACCTTCTTTTGTTCTGAACATTGGAGCACATAAAAGATATTCTCGATAGACCTAATCCAATGTTTAGAAGTCAATAGGTCAATATATCCTCCAAAGGTTGGTGGATATTGATGCATAAAGCACTCAACATAATGTTGTTCCCTTCACTATGAATCATTCTCTCATCTTGATTCACGTTTTCCCCATAACTTAAGTCAGTTAGTTCATTATTCTCTTGAATGATTCCATTCTACCTTCCATCAGAGGGACGTCACAACATGGTCCATTGTGTTAACCATTAGTACGATTCCTCATTTATTCTTCCATATTCTAAAATAATAAAACCTTAGTTATATGCTTATTTCATTTATGAATCTTTTAACTATAATTGAAATTATATCCTAGAACTTGATGCTTAAGAAATTACATTTATCTCTAAATCCATTATAATGATTCATAAAAATATTATTATGAATGAAACTTATCCTCCGGGAGTGTCGAACCAGGAGTGCAGCAAGGCCTATTGTCATGTTCCAGGATACCTCTAGTTAAGACCAAAACTCCATGTTATATTTTTCACTCTTAAGTACATCTGTGCCTGAGTAACATCCACTTGTTCTTATACGGACTCGATATATTTGTTCGAAAAACACTTACTTAATATTTCACCAATATGCCTGGATATTTTATGATATTTAAATATTTCTATAGGTTTTTCTGAATTTTTTCATAGATTAATTTCCATAAATAACTAAACCTCCCTTTGATTCCAACTATGACATCCCTCTTTTTTATTAAATAACTTTTCATAACCTTTTACCAATATAGGATCTTAAAATTCTAGTGTCTTGGAAATACAGAGCATTGTACATGAAAATATAAAAATATTCATTAAATACCATTGAATAGCTTCTTTATAAGTTCATCCTATATAAAATTACTGCATCTCAAAACCTGGAGACATACATAAAAAGAATCGGTGAGCAGAAGGCCTAGTAAAGAAAGCAATGGAATCCGTTTACTTGTGATATCAGTAAGAACATGATGAAAAAAAATAAAGACATGAGAAAGGGAAGAAGAGACATAAAATAATAATAAAAAACATGAATAATAACTTTAATTTTTGGCTATATAAATTAATTTATACATTCATGAACATATCATCATCGTTCTTCCCCAAGGTGTCATAAAAATTACCAGGGTAATTCACCAAGGTATCGTGAAATTTGTCATCTCTAGAGATTAAATTATTTACCCAAATAATTAATGGGATATCATGGAGCACCCATAAGATGTCTTTATTTTCATTGATCCACATAGATCCTAATAAAACATATCATAAAAAACCCAAATAGAATAAAAAATGGGTTTTATATCAATAATTGTGACGTTTTTAAAAGTGCTTTAAAACAAGATAATTATGTCATTTATAAACCATGGAAAAAAAGTGAGGGATATATGTATGTCAACTCCAGAATAAAATATATCAATTTTATGTCTTGATTAATACACCTAGAAATTAAATAGGATTGGGATTTCACATAAATAAAACAATATAATTTCTTGAGAAAAAAAGACATATTTTGAGATGAAAATTCTGCAGCATAACAGCTATACAACATGGTTTTAGAAAACAATAAAAAGAGAGGGGAAATGGTCACCAATTCATAATATAGCCATGATATAGTATATGGACATAATAAAATGATGATAAGAACGTGGTATGGATATTTTAATGACATACCACATGAAAATGAAACTCAATATTAAATAGAAGATGCGAATTGGTTTACGAAAATTCGGGAGCCAAATGGTGTCACTTAAAAATTCAGAAAATCTATTGATGAGAGAGGAAAGGGTCTATCATAAATTGTAAATTTAATAGAAAGTAATAAGGATATATAATATCATGCCCCAACATAATAACATATAAACTAGAAGACATAACATAAAGGAAGTCATGACATAAAAGAAGTGGGTGAATGGTTCAATTACCTTAAAGAGAACCTTCAAAAGCATGAGGTTTGGGACCTTGGGGAGCATGAGATAACCATGGAAGGACTTATTGGGAGGTAAAAATACCATAGGTTCTTTGATGATGATTTTTGAATTAATGGAATGAAAGAATCAGTTGGTATTTATAGAAAAAGTGGAGGAATATTTTATTAATTTATAAGGGACGTCTCATTGGTGGTATTTAAACAACCACAAACTCGACCATGGTATTTTCAAATGGTACTGAAAAATTGGGACACCTCATAACATATATTACTATTAACAAGATGAAAATAATTATTAAATCAAGATTACATTCTTAATGATTTCATTAAACACACCGAAACTCAAAACTGTATTTTTTCTATTCACTGAAAAACAATACATTTTATAAAAATATCATATTTCACTCTAACCTAATATCGATTCAATGAATTAAAAACTGAACACCATTTTATAAAAATAATTTTATAACTATGAGATATTTAATTTTTATTAAAAACCCCCATTTCACTGAAAAAATACTAATAATTAATTAATAATTTTTTGAAATAGTAATTTACTAATTTTATAATATCACATTACCAAAAAAATATGCCTAAATTATATTTATACATTCTTAAGTGAGGTTCCTATTCTATTTATCACATTACTATTAATAAGGGTTGTAATACTATTCATACTTTACGATTTAATAAAAATGATGTTGATCTTATTAGACTATAAATTCCATACTGATCATGACTGTATAAGACCATTTTTTTAAAATCATTTCACATTATTAATTATTTAAAGTACAAAAAATTATTTTAAAATAACATTTTTCCAAAATTAACCAAAAAATATGAAACTTATATAAAATCATCCTTTATTTTTTTAACATGTGAAATTCAAAAATTTTACCATAAGAATAAATAACAATTTTATTTATAAAAAGGGATTACACAAAGTAACTAAGGCCTCATTACATATCCCCTTATAACACATGCATATAACTTAAGATTGAGGTGTTAAATGGTGATAGAATCTTGGGGCAGCTTGAACAACATTGCCCGATATGTGATTTCTATTTCATTAAACTTCTTCCTTAAGCAATTCTATTCAAGTTTCATGTGTTGGAATTCAACTTGGGCTTGGTCCAGAGAAAATACCAATGATGCATCCTCCTTTCAAAGCTCCGACAGATGTGATTCATATAGCTTGAGTCTAATGGATTATGCCATTGACACATATTTCTGTATTATTTAACCACGATCATTTTTTTATAAATAATAACCATAACATTATAGCTTCCAAGAGTCATATTTACCAATAGTCATATAGTAGTAAAAACCCAAAAGTCTCATTTTAATTATATTCGATTAATTAAATAAAGGATATTGTGGTGTTGAGTGTAAAATAAAATAATACACGAATTTAGGAAAAAATATTATTAAAAAGTTTGGGTTGTTACAGGATGTCTAAGCCTATCAAAAAAAATGTTTAGATATAAATGAGTGGGAGGCAAAAGTGTTAGAAAAGGTAGTATCTACTAAGGCTGCAATAAGGAGCACACCTTTAAATATTGTGGGACCTTTATAAACCTACATTATAAACTCATCTACTGTTTGTAAATGATTCACTCCTTTAGCCTATGGCTGGAGCCCTGTAGTATTCGAAACTTCTGGCTGCACTGTCGTAGCCTTTGGAGATGACGAACCCTGACCATAATGAGGTGTATTCATAGCCTAACTGAAACGTTGTAGATTAAAAACACATACATAGCTATTTCATGTCTTTACGGGCATTGGAAAAGAACATCTGGTGTGGTCCCCATTGCCACACTGGTAGCATGTCAGAGGAACACTCCCCGATGCAACAGACAATGCAGAGGAGGCTCGCTGTTGAGACCCAACTTCACCACTTCTGTAACAGTCATGCCACTTCCTCTTCTTCCCATTCATGTCCCTAAAGCTGTCACCAAATGGAAGAGAAGATATAGTAGCACCAACCTTTACTACGATGTTTTTATCTGACATAATTGTCTCTCCAATGTCAATGCATAGGAAGAAAACTTCAACATGATCACATACGATCTAAAGTCCTATCACAAAACCTTTAGGTACTTACGCGTCTTTATCTAATCATTCCATACCACATCCATAGGAAAACAAACAAGTTCAAAACACTGGTCAGTTTAGGATGAGACTGAACACTCTCCCAATAGCAACGATAGGAACTTCAGATATTTTCCAACATTAGAGTCTCTGGGAAAAACTGCTGAAAGAATAGGATTTTGAAACCATTCTAGTCCAAGCCCACATGTCTGTCTGCCTAGACCATAGAGTCCCACCATTGGTTTTCGGAACCCTCAATTCTAAACGTTGCACACTTCACCCTAATATTCTTATGTTTGTCTAGGAATTTTATGATTTTATCGATCCTATCTAGCCAATTCTCCACCTCTTGAGGTTCAGTAGTCCCTTTAATGGATGGTTGAATCTCACGCTAAAACTCCCATGAATGGTCTCTTTCTCTTATTATTCCCGATTTTACATCAACCACTTCATTCTGAACTCATGGAGCATCCTGATCAACATCATAGACCGACCATATGATAGTCTTAGTGAGATTCTAATCCATAGGTGTATTCCCTTAAGGATCATCAGATGCACCTTCCAGAGGGACCTGTGGAAGACACCTTGTAGGCATACCAATGCATACCGAAACATAAGAATGATCATACATCGAAAAAATATTAATTCAAAATAGAAAACACATAAGCCTAAACTGAGATTTTAAAAGAAAATATTGACACTACAGACAGTAATCCTGACATCCCATGGTAACATGAGTCTTGTTGCGACAAGTGCTGGACATGCACTCATCGCAAGATACCTCTCATGTCCCATAAATCCTATCTCCAGTCTAACAGAAATCCCATGGAAAGACTCTTGAGGACATACCTCCTTTTATTCAAAAATGTAACATACCAACCCAGGTTACCCTCAAACATTACACCTGACCTGATCTGTCACATGCCCAAAGGGTGTTCCAGATCCCCATGGGGTGGAGATAAGCACATGTGCATCAAAAGAAAATACCAAGGGAATGATTTCTCCCAACCTGAACAACCCCATGGAATATATATACAAGGAAATAAGGAAAAATCTAAAGACTAACAAAATATATGTTCCATAACTAGAATAAAACAGTAGAAACAAAATTACTATAAGACAACCTAAAAATTTCCGAGAGAAATGGACTCAAAACCAAAAACTACTCAAATGATGTCATGGAAAAAAGCCAACCATCTCACCATCAGCTACCCATCCCATCTTACACGAAACTCACGGTCTCATGGATGTGCCTTTCCATTCTCGACACAATAAGACAAATAAAGGTATACGCACTACTGAAGCAGTGCATAGGGTGTGAGCTAACATGATTAGTAGGATCCCACCCAGGTGTTCCATAACATGTATTTGTATTAAAAATAATTTATGTTCATTTTAGAATAAAACATGTCATTATATATAGTAAAAAAAATTTATAAAAAACATGGTTAACATTCCCTTTTCAAGAGTTATAAAAAAATATTTAATATAAATTTCCAAATAATTTTTCCATATAATTTTTCACAAGCATCAACATGCATATCAAGGCTTACTAAAAAATACAAGCATTATAAACTAGAAGAACATGTATCAGAACACCAAGGAATACTACAGGTCTTGGGAGTAGACTACTTGTTCAAAAATAGTTAAGTGCACAAAACTGATCCTTGAACAATAGGGCTTGAAATCATAGGAATACCACATGTTTAAGCCCCCTAAAATGCCAATATCCGTCCCCAAGAATAATAGACCTAGAAAATAGATGATATCCATAAGACAAACCTCCTTGATAATCACAAAGAAATAGACGATGGAATCAAGCTAAACATTCCACATAAGTACCAAAGGTAACACATGTTCTATTTTTCAAGAACCCATTTCAGTGTCTTGAAAACCATTCAAAATCATTTCATAATCAATTTATCAAAATCCAGGGAAACACCACTTTTTTTCGAATCCATTTTTACACATGCAAAAATCATGATAATTCCAAAAATCAATTTATAATGCAATTTTTAAAGAAAAACAAGTAGGTTAATTATCATAGGCTATATATGGAACCACCTACCTCAATTTTCAAGTCACAACCACCTGTAAGAGAATGCAAAAACCAAGAACGAAACCCAACAACACCAACAGAGACCCAAGGATCAAATCCATGATAAGATTGATTCAATATTAAAAATTAATAGTTAGAGAAAGAGAAGAAAACCATATAACTCAAAGAAGGATGCCCTCCACACCACATCCAATGAAGGAAAAAGGACTTCAGAATGAGATCTCACAACAAATATTGAAGAAGACAAAAAAAAACATTAAACATGGATCAGTGGATCTAAAAACGTAATGCTAGGGCGCTATATTGATCAATCTAAAGGAATAATCAGAGAGAACATTTACTCAGAGAGATGCGCCGTAGAAATAATGATTAAATAGATCTGATCTGATCACTCTGGAAGATCTTGAATCTCTAGAGAACACCTTGGGAGAGTCTAGGGTTGAGAGCCATTATGTGTGGAGAGGCAAGAAATGATCACAACTACTGAACACATGATATTAAACATGGTATGGGAAGGGTAACAACATGTACCCATGGTCACAACGTGAAGTACACATGGGATATTTTTCTTCCAAAAATAAATAATAATGAATTTATATGTTCAAAATAGGATTCATGGAATATTTTATATTTAAAAAATTGTGCAATGAATTTATTTTGTTCATTATTTTATAATTTTTATATGCTATTTTCAGTGCCAAAAGAATTTTTTTATCTATGTCATAAGTTCTTGGTGTTTATTCATGTCATATACGTATGATTACTCTCCATGGATCATTCTTATCATCTTGTGATTCAATAGTTTGTTTTCAATGATATATTTTTTAATTATTTAGAATATTTTTTTATCATATCCAATTTTTTAAAAAATAATATTTTTATTTAATCATTTAAATAATGGATTTATCTCCAAACTATGCTTTATCATATCCTAACTATATAACCCTTCGAGAAATTTTTAGGAATTTTCCCCATTCCAATCATTTAATCTCTCAAATTTTTTATGTTTATATTCCATTGGAAATGAATACAAGTATATCTAAACAAAATTTTAAGGGGTTTTCGCAATGATGGATTTTAGATAAGAATTCATAATTGCAATATAATTAGTTTAGTGTGTAACTCATACCCTTAAAATATAAAAATATATTATTGAGATTTTGTGAATTATTATGAGGGTGATGTTTCTCCTATGGGGAAATTGTAATATAAATATATTTCATCCAAAATTATATTATTTCCAGTGTTTAATGTAATAATTTATTAGAACATGGCCTAAGTGTGTTGTTGTAGGGAATATCAGTTATAATATGTGAAGGTTTTAGTAATATTTGACGATTATATTTTTTAATTTTTAGTATTAGATTAAATATTTTTGGTATTATAGTAATAGAACATTACTTAACAATATAGGGGTATGTCAGATAGGTTATTATAAGTGTGGGATTAAATACTAATGTAATTATGACATAGTGAATGTATAGTTTCCTAGAAATTAAATTCTTATTTGGATATAGAATAGTGGGTGAGGCTGTCTTCATTCCCACACAATTCTATATCACAGGTTGAAAATTGAGGAAGAGAGATAATGACTCAGTGCCCCACAATTACAATTCCATGGGATGGTGACTATAACTAAGCGTATAAATATTTAAGCGCAAGAATATAATTATGATTGGGAGATAGGATGCCAACCACAAATAAAACTATATAATATGAGAGTAGTCAACCCATAATAAACACAATGAATTTAATTTGATATTAAAAATAAAATAATCCATGTAAAACATCATATTCGATTATAATACATCAAATCAATAGAATCTCCAACTTAAAAGATAGTAATGTCTATACTAGTCTCTAAAGTCCACTTAATAACATGGAAAATACATTATACACTTATGGTGATCATACATACATATATTGTAGGATTATACCAAATCAATTCCATGTAAATGTTAAATGTTCATACTAATTCACCAGTGAGAAAACAACATAACAGGAAACCCCCAAATAGCTCAAATAACATATCCCATCCTAAATAAGCATGGTCAAAAAAATTCCTCCAATTATAGTAATAAAATAAGATTCATATCAACAAAATGGATACCCACTACACATTCCAATGGATTTTGAACTCTATTTTACAAACATTTTACAAATTTTACTCCCATATTTTTTATATACTAATATTTCCTATTGAAACCTAAGAAAATGAATTATTCTAAACATCCCATATGAAAATGTCCATCGCATACAACCAAAAGACACATGATCCATCACATCACACCTCAACCATATACATACCCATGTTAGTAGGGTAACCTAACAGTGAAATATATCAACCCTGTATGCTCGTCCTATAAAGATTAGTCCCCATTACTAGACCTATAATAAATATCATTATACCAACCATAATTGTAGTATATCAACAATAAATCATCTCTTGTGCATAAGAACCTCATAAAGAAGAGAGAAAGAGAGAGAGCATGGTATATGAGTTATCTAGTCATATGTATTAACTATCTAGGATGATGGGATAACCCCAGAAAAACATTTGGGCATCGACACATAGTGCTCAATTTGGGTGGGGTGCATAGTGAACGCACCTATATAGTAGGATTCTATATTGCTGAAACATTATAATTACACCCCTTCTTCGACCACCAATCCTACTCTCAGTAATTTGGAACCAAAACCAAACAATTGAATGGTTTATAAGTATCTTCACCCATATATTTTATACCACATAATAATTATTTCCCTTAATTATTTAAATGTTGTATTCGAGAGATTGTAAAGGAAGTAAATTTACTGAACATCCACCCCATGCACAACCTCTAAAAAAATATTTCCATTTAATGAACAAAACAACCTCCCATAAATGAAAAATTTGAAAAAAATGCAAAAAAAATTATTAGCTCCAAAATACTCTCTCAAGGGACATACCTAAAAAATATGGTCATAGAATAAAAAAAGTAGAAAAATAAAACTCCATCATCGACCAAAAAAAGTAAAAATGTTGTCAAACATTTTTTACAATATAAGAGATAATCGTGAAAAAATTGAAATATAGGTAAGGTTTTTTTTAATCACACTCCTATGTTCTATCCTCAACACCATGATCTCACCATATGGTGAAAACAAAGGTAACTAATTTCCCATGAAAAAAAATCTTTTGATGGTCCTAGATATTCACATTACACTCATCAAATGTTTCATTATTATTAATGTTTGTCACATATTATTTTATTACAAGAGAAACATCATGAACATAGATGAAAAAATGTGAAACATGAAATACATCACGAATCTAGATCATTTAGAAGGTTATGTTCTATATAATATAATACAACACTAATTATAATCTACACAATATATAATCAAATAAACTATGTATAGACTTACCCCCATGACCAAACCTTCATTACACAAGATATGTTGTCCCCTTCTACAACTCTTGATATACAACCGTGAACTCTTGAGGTATCTGTCTATGGAAAAAATACATGTTCAGAAAATCCAATGATTCCTTAATCTGATCATGAATCACCATAACTATCATTATAATTCAAAAACAAGTTTGATCATGAGAATTGATGACTCTCCAATCCTATGATATCCTAATAGGTAACTACATAGTAGATCATATAGGGATTCAACTCATGTTATTCCATTGGTGGAGTTAAAAGTATAATTGTAATAAAACATAACCAATGATTGTTACCTCACCCATGAAACTCTAAAATACAAGATGTAGGATAGTGAGATGTATTCAAGGAGTATGGATGGTTCATTATGTATGACCATGTGTCTATGTATAACAACTAGTGTTAAGTCCAAAATGAGAGCCAAAAGTATATTGACTACCACTCTATATAACAGAGGTGAATCTATGATAATGAATAGATATAATTTTACTCAAATATATGTAGATTCTCAAAACCACCTATAGATACTACATAAAAAATAACTACTCAACCTAATTACTTGATCCCAAAAATGTGATACAATCTTATCAAATGGTTCACTATCACGCAATTGATCATTCTTGAGTTAAAGTTGAATGAGTGGATAATTAAATAAAAATTTCCTCCAATTCCTATGGGTAACATATAATATATGGGGAAAAAGATTGAGAACACAGTTTCTTGCTTTCACATTCTTGAAATCTCAACATTTGGATACATACATTGTAATGAAACACTTCAAAGAAGGACACCGAAGCTAACATATCATATAAAAGTATAAATTTATCATGATAGGATGTATTTATAGATATTAACTATAGAAATCTTGGAGAACCACATAACTCAGCCAAAAATAAATGGAAATCCTCCAAATTAACAACACCCTATACTGATCATCCTAAGACCATACACTAGGTTCATTATTATAGATAGCTTTATTACTCAAACATTCCACCTCAGATTCCCTTATCTCGGATTCCTCCACAAAATAAATCAAATATGGGTAAAATTTCATTTTCAATATTATTCCTCCCCAAAAAAATGTCCAAAATCAATATTACTTGTATGGATATATTATATCACTCTATATGAATATGTAGATTTATACACAACATCAATATGTGACATCTTTAATAGTGAATCAGCTACAACATTAAACATTTTCATTGATTATGAAATATATAAGTCATATTCATAAATTAATTTCATCAACTTCAACTGACTTATGTTCTAATTATTATATAAGAATACAGACCTCAGGCTCTTATGATCAGTGAAATCCACAAAATTTTTGCTAAAGTGGTTTTTTAGCCAAGTCATCGATCCATATTCAACTGATTCAAACTAAATATCATGGGTATCATAGTCATGTTCATTTGTTCAAAAAATTAATAATCAATAAAAAAAAAATTATTTATGTTCCATTAATATGTGTCGTAATCCAAGACCTGATGTACTTCATTTGTCCTAAAATTGAGAATTACATTTTTTTTAAAATGATTAATAGAGGAATTCACCAACATCTCCATCGGGTAGTTAAATGTAGCGAATAGTTGGAAGGCTAAAAATATTCAAAATCCTTTTTTTATAATGAATGTCATTAGAGTCATAAACAATGATATTTTGAGTATGAATAGCCTATAATTTCTGACACGATTGAGGAAACACCACACCTATGAAATAATCTCACTAGAAAAACAAGAATCAACCTACTCTAACATTAAAGGATAAAAAACAAAACATCATTGGAAAATGAAATTCCACCATAAAAACATCATGATCCCATATATCACACATTGAAAGCTTCTTGATTGTCAAATCAAGTTTAACAAATCCCAAAAATGATAATAAATGTTGCGTGAGATCCTCCTTAGAAAAATAGAATTTTATGATTCCATCAATGAAAAAAACTAAAAAACGATAAAAACACTCAGAAAACATCATTCACCATATCCATGAATATTGATAAATCATTCAAAACACCAAACATGTTACAAAAAACAACGAATTTCCATTATCGTGTGAAAAATTGTTATTTATTATATCAAACTCCTTCACTTTCATATGATGACATGGTGAATATATAATGATCATTGAGTACTAATTAACTCTCTTAATAAAATAAAATAAATCATCATTTTATGGAAGAGGATAGTGATTCATTACCATCCCCGAATTCAGTAATGATAATAAATACATAGCCACATACTTACATCGACCATCCATGGAAAAAAATGGGGAAAACTTGACATGATTAACCAATAAAAACCATTCTATAATAGAACAAAGATATGAATCTCTAGATTAAACAACTCAAAAGGTTAAATCTTCTTTGAAAACATCATGAACATGGAATACACAAGCTATAATACTATCCTAATCATGATCTTCCACTAAAGGCGTAATTCCAAAACCTCCCCATGAAAGACATCAGGTTACTCTTTCATAACCTTGGGAAACACCATAGACTAACCATCCAATGAACTCAACATAAACTCATCCATTAAGGAAGATAAATAATGAACATTCCTTTGATCAATATAAGGATCCCTTTATCGAATGGAAAATATAGACTCTCCATAGAAATCATAGAATATAATATGTATCCTAAATTAATTCATGATAACATAAAAACATCAAGTCAATGTTTGTGTACGAGGTCAAGTGGATTTATCTATAAATATAAGATTCTGTACATGAGAGGTATATATGAAGAACTTTTGGGGTGTCTCTACATACTTCATACTAATATTACTGAGTTCCAACATGCATTGTAGTGTTAATAAAACTTGAATACTCACCCCATCATGTTCTTATGTATATTCAATCATGGAAAATATGATGGAGTGAATATATGCATAATTAAACAAACTATAAATCCATTTAGTAATTAGTACATGGATTACTAAATAGATGTATGGATTAATTTGTTACGGAAACCAAAAATAATTAAACAGTAAATGACCTACTCCATAACATTTATGACCATGATGATGACCACCTCTATGGGTGTTCTCTACACACTGAGGATGATGTGAATCTCTATGTTTTCCATTTCCATCCCCATCTACCCTCTAATGATTGAATCCTATTTCACTCAAAAATTGATTCCTCTAATGAAACTACAAAAACTATAACACATGAATCTGAATAACCGTCATATATTACCTATATAAAAAATTTTATCACTCTCATAATTTATTACCATTACCTATAGAAGTAAAATATATGTATGATCTCATGGAAACGGACTAAGAGTATCCACCTCTTGAGAAATGAAATAAAAAGGTATTTGAACAAAACATGGATATCAAAAAACACTTCTATCAATAAAATAGGGAACACACAATCACAACTCTTCTATATAAATAATCCTAAATACTTCCCTCTGACGGTGATATTATCCTGAGTTATATCATTTTAATGATCTACACTCTCCCCAACACATTGAGATATATTAAAAACATAAATTGGGTGACAATTTGTGGGATATATAGACATAATCCATCCTTATAATGCCTCACCAAGGCATCCTCATCTAAAAATAGTTCTAAAGAATATCATAGAAGGATCTTTAAATTAATCCCACACTCCCTCATGTTGGAACTTAAAATTCATCTATTTAATAGCTCCTCTCTACTTTGTTCCATTGTGAATGGAGAAAACAAATCTGATAAAAATTGATCTTAGAAATCTTCCATGAGACAGATGAATCTTTATGATCCCTAAGGAACCAAAAAACAATGTCTTTTATTCCTTACGAATCATCATCACTACCAATGAAACTATGGAATACTTCTAAGAATAGATAAAACATGAAGTTATCTACACCTATTCTGACCTGTATTTTTTCATTGATTCTGAAATGGAGAAATCATAATTCTAAATACTCTAGTGAAAAAACTCTGAGAGATCCCTCATAATTGTTTTATCGTAGTCGACCACAAATTTTTGGTAAAATATTTTTATATCTTATAGATCACATTCATCAAAAATCAACGATGATTGTAAATCAAGTTCGATGTCTACAAAAGAACCAATGGTTAGGGAATCATAATAATTAAATATTGATCGTTTGTGGTTAATTATTTAATTTTTTATTAACTTAATCCAATGGTATCCACTTTTCCAACATAGCTTATTAAAAAATGATCTATTTACCATCCAAATTATCTACTAATATATTTCTATATATTATATTTGAAGGCATAATAAACATGAATGTAAATGAATCAGATAATGGGGGCCCTAAATACCCATTTACTATATGGCCTCCACTATTTACATCATTTGCTAATCTTAGTTTAAAATGTTTCCCAACAAATACATGAAGTCCTCACATAAGAAAATCTCATAAATATTTCATATATCTAAATAGGAAAACCAGTGTACCATTATATCTAGATCCAATCCCATAAAAGGTATACCTCTTGTGACAACAATGATTGAAGGGAGATAATGATACTCAAATCCTTCATTAAATTTATAATGGGAAATAGATTCACATTGAGGGTATATAATACAAACAAATTGGAGAAATTCCTCTCTTTGATGAAAATTATAAAGGGGGTTACAATAAACAACCCACAAATAATACTGAAGTAACTTTAAGAACCAAAAGGAAATCATCACAACAAACCTCAAGTACCAATAAGATATTCACTAATAACATGATCCAGAAATGTTTGGCCTAATATCTAACAATCTATTGTGGACTGGAAAATCTGCCCACCCATGTATCCTATTGAGAAAAAGATAAATAATAAATTAAAATACAAATGATTAATAAAGTGAATCAAAATCATCAAATAAATAGGTATGAAAAATTCCTAATTCCATCCAAGATCACCCACTATATATTAGATACATGAAATAATGTAACTTCTAATTTAATATCAAATGAAGGTCCCCCCCACCACATCTACATTGGTTTACTACTCTTCCCCAATATCTCACATCATGACCCATATCTCTACCAATATAATATAGTCTAAAACACCTGGAAACAATAATATATCATGCAACTCATGAATCAAATTGCAATAGTTTCACACCATTCTCCCCATGAATTAAATCATCACAACATCGTCAACCACATATCCAAATGTAAAATGAGTATATTATTGAAGAAAATACAACCCATTTGTTTTGTATTATGAATGAGTACATCACATACCATACATAACATAACTATATTAACAAGTTGGATACTATAACTATAAGTAAATATGTGTAAAATAAGAAAAATATATCGTAACCATCTATAAAATAAATTATTGGAACTAAAACCATTTTGTATACTAGTATATATTATTACTATGATATGATATAATAAAAAGATGTGGTGGTCATACATAAATTCATTTCTAACCTAGATGTTGTAGAAAACACCCTCTAAGAGTCCAATGGCTTTTAGTTACCAAAATGACAAGGGTGGTGATTTTAATAAAATCATAGAGGAGAAAAATATACTCATATCTCACAACCCCAATATGATCAACATCATATACATAGACACAAATGTAGTTACACTCTCCCAAAAACCCATTTTCCAATTCTATGGTTTCTATATCATATAGGCACAAAATCATTTCACTGACATCAATTAAATCAATTCATTTAAACATTCCACTGTCACAAAAATTAATAGTCATATATGTTCTCTCTAGGACTAACCCCAACACTTCCATAGTTCCTCAAGATTCATTATTATTTAGTAATTTTGAGTACAAAATCCCATGGGATAAAAAAATCATTATTCCTTATCATTCTGTACGTAAAGTAATTACATGAATCATAAAATGTGACCATAATTATATTTATAAACCATGAATGTATAGAAGAATGATTAATTGTTGAATGGAATGTATAACCAAGAATACCATCCACCCAAAACATCAGAATAATTTAATCACCACAATACAAAACCCATTGTTGAACATAATAATACCTAGAAATCTCATTTTAACCCATTTCATCACTCTTAGTTCCACCCTAACACCACCATGCATATCAAATTCATCCAACTATCCTGGGAATATATTGATACCACAAAACCTGACCTCTATTATAATACACCCTAAACCATTAGCCATAACAGGCTCACATATCATCTTATAATAAATACCCTCATCGAAAAAAATCATACAGGGAATAATATAAACAAAAACTATATATATGGAATATAGGAATAAAAAATGACATAGGAGCATCATAAGAAAACTAAATTCCTTCAACTCAACCAATTAGCTATGTCAATGTCCTAATTCAAAAAATAGAATGAATGAATTTATTAATTAATTAAAGGTTACAACCATAGATAATCTAAGGCATTAGATATTATTAACTATGAGATGTCTCAATATGCTACTAAGAATAACCTCTAGTTTCATTAAATAATATTGAATCACTTATACAATTAAAATTTTCTCTAAAATATTTATCTAACAATAGTTATCATCCTAAAAAAATATCATATTTATTTTATTTAACCAATTTAAGTATAAAAACATAATAATTCATATTGTATAAATAAATAAGAGACAATATAGAAAAATAATATACAAATCTTTAATAGGGTATAATCATATGAAATTTCTACAAACTAAGAAAAATTATATTCTTTAATTATGGTTTCATATTCATTAAGGATAAATCCATCATTATCCAAGGAGATAAAAATTGATAAATTTATTATTGCACATAAATAAAGGAAAATCAATTATTCTTATACATTAACATACATTTAATGAGGACATAACAACAACCCATAAATACAAGAACATTCCCATAAGGTTTGTAAAATCTTCAAAAAATGATCTTCATTAAACCTACCAATAAACAACAATATAACTACATGATAACTAGTTAGTTAACCCACATAATCATATAACGGCAGAATGGGAGGAATCAAGACCTAATGGGGATGAAACCACATGAATAAAAGGATAAAATCATTGAAAATATCCTTAAGTAAATCTCTAGAATGTGGGTGTGGAATTTGATCAAATGTGGACTTAAATGATATTAAAAAGTAGTCTAGTAAAGTTGGGGTTTGGATATGATGTTTTAATTAATAAAACATAATAGTAGTTCTTGAATATTTTGGAAAACATGATGTTTTATTATCATGGTGTAGTTACATACAACATGACTCAATGTTACCTTCATTGGACACAACTATTGTCCATGGAACGAGGCCATGCTGCAGCACACCTATTCAAAGTATCATTCATGAAAAAATCTTAATTTCATTCCTCACATCATATAATTTTGTAAGAGGTCCATGAAATAATGAAATCCCCAGGATAAAAAATTATATTTCAAATAAGTGGTTATGTTTCATTTTAAGACCATGTTTTAGTAATAATGATAACAAAGAACCAAAAAAATAACCTCATGTAATATTGCTTTGATCATACCTGCACACTATAGAGGTAAAATAATTCAAATATTTACCAAAGATACTATCTCAAGACACTAAACTATAGCTCATGACCTCTGTCACATCCCCATGGACTGAAAAATGTAGTAAAAGCCTCTACCTCATAACCTACTCAGTAGGGTGACATCATCTTAACTCACTACATTGTCCCACAATGCCTCCTCAAAACACCTACAAAATCTCAAAGAGGCATCAAAACAAGGTTAATGGATATAATTCCTTACAAAATCCTATATATTTCTATATTGTCACACCCCGACCTACCTAATTATTTCATTTTATTATTCCATTGGATTTTAAATAATTTTGTTTTGAGGGTCGGGTTGAATCTTGAAAAAAATTCAGTTATGTAAAAAAGTTCATGTTTTTTCGTTAACATCATTATGCGCACGTGCAGAGCGCGTTTTAGAAACCTTGTGTGGCTTCACCCAGGTAATGACTCAATCCTGCTATCTTTGGAAAATTAAAAATGAGTAAATTATTTAAATTGTTGTGTCATTTATAATTTTTATTGTTGTTAAATAAATTTTATTATTACTAAAATGATATGAATACATTTATTGTTTTTATTTTTGCCATGAAATTATTATTATTATTATTATTATTATTATTATTATTATTATATTAAATATTACTATTACTATTTGGGATGGTGTGTGGGCACCACACGGCTAGAGGAAGTCATGCTATTATCTTGGGAACCTGCAATGTTGCGACATTAGAATTAATCCTATAAAATAAACTAAATGAGTGGATAAAAATTAAAAATTAATTTAAATAAATAACTTACCATATTGATGATAATATTAATTTGTCATGAATAATTATGTTATATTATTATTAAAGAAATTTTATTATTGAGAATATTATTTTTATCATTTCTATATTATTGTTAAAGTTGCATTATTTATTATTATGTGTATGATTATTATTATAGATTATTTTTTATCTTATTTATTTGTTTTGGCTTTATTTTATATTTTTTTCTTGTTTTCCAAACCCTAACTCCTTATTCCTCTTCCCTCATAGCCCATGCACACTACACCTTCTCCACTCACTCTTATATGTCCTCAACACAATCAAGGCCCCCATACTCCCCCTCAAACCAGCACAAGTTCTCGCCTCCTCCCACTATCCCAATGCTTCCCTCCTCTAGTCACCCCCAACACTACCCCGTCTCCCTTTTCCAATAGCATGGCACACTGACCGCACCCCATGACCAGATCTTCTGCTGACCGGTGCCGCTACTCCTCTCCATCCAGCTCCCTGCTCAACAAGACCAACCAGTGCGGTCCATGCCTCCGCCAACTGTCTCCTACATTGGTCCTCACACACCCATCACCCTCCAGATGCACAACTGCCTCCTCTGGCCAGCAGCCACTGACACACTACCCTTTGCCTACGAACAGGCCCCAGAACACGGTCATCTACCCGATCCGGCCGACCAGTGCACACCCACCCTCTTGTCAGCCTAACTCCTACAACTGTACGGATCCAGCCACCACCCACCATCCATTTGGCACGGCTCCTACCACCGTGAACCCTCTTTTATGACCACCATATGCATCTCCTTCCTAGTGCACCTCTAGCTCAGTTGTGCGCCGCCTCGCAAACCTCCTGTTCGGTGGAAAAATCCTTATACGACCACATTTTTGGTCCTCAGTCGTCGCACGACAAATTGTGAACCACCTTATTCTTTTAATAGCTTTTATTTCAACCATGCTAGCCGTTGTACCAATTTTTACGATGTTCGTGACGTCCTCCATGCACCACATCATTATGCAAGACTATTCACCCTTTTGTGGTCCCCCGCTGGACAAGCATGTCTCCGCACCAAGGTGAGGATTGCATTATTTCTTTATTGGATTATTTTAAATCATAATTTATATGTTTGTAGTTTTTTATGCCTATTGTAGTGTGTTGTAAAGGAAACTTCACGATACTATTATCACAGCTTGCGCACCCTTGCACACAAGTGTGAGATATGTTGTGTCATCATAATCGAGATACGAGTCATGGTTGGTCCCCCACTATACTTTTCTTTTAATTTATAATTTATTTATTTATTTTCATTTCAATGATTTTCGTTAAATGTGAAGTAATATTAAATAATTATTTTTTTAGTATAGTGATTTTCTTGAAATGAAACGGTTTATTTCTTTGTATTGCACTGAAAATATCTTCTGGCTGGATTTTTACTAATGTTGAAAAAATGCATGTCTGGCCTTTAAAATTTATTATGTAAATTTTATGTGTGGTTCTGGTTTGATGTGAAATGTTTTCTTCTTACATGTGGGAAATGTTTTTGGGTTCTCTTGAGTAATGGTATTTATTTTAAAAAAATAGGCATGTTTGGCTCTTGATGGAAGTTGTTTGTGTTTGGATATTTTAAAATGGTTTTACTTGTAATGATAATGTGATGTTTTCTTTTAAAATGTTTTGGGTTTTAAAAGGGGTTTTAAGGCCCATTTTTCACTTAAATAATAAATTTTTGTGGTGAAAAATCCTCATGGATAATGTTATTTCCTTCATTACATTAAATGTGGTAGGAGGCCCATGCTATGTGGATCCCTTGTGTGAGAATGGCTAAAAAGGTGAGAATCTATTCCATGAGGATACTCGGGTGATCCGAGTTGTATGAATTATTATTATATTTGTGCATGTGTTTTTATGCTGAGTTGGATTTGATTGGATCACCCTTTTTTTAACACATGTTGACATGTGAACTAGGCATAGTAAGTGAATTTTCTGTGAATGATTGTTTCACTCATTTAGATTATGCACTGGCTAGTGTCCCATAGTTGGGGATACACTATTATTATTATTGCTATGGGATTGGGCCCCTTGACCAGGCCAGATATGAAAATGGTCAAGCATTAAGGAATTATGACATCATTGAGTAGGTCATGCCTTTAGAATGAGTCACACATATAGTATGTTCTGGATTTTTCACAAGCTCCCACATTCAACCAATGTTTTCTTTAGTGATTATTTTTATGTGGCAGATGATTGAGATGATTAATTGGGTCGATGTCCCTTGTGTGTCACATTTTCCACTTCCCTTATTGCGTGTTGTGTATGTGTAGGGCTTTCCTCTGATTTATCAACTAAAATTCATATTTTAAATTGTTCATGGAAATGTTTCTAAAATGAAATGCATTTTTTTCCTTTAAACATTAAATTTATTTTAAATTAAAAAGGGAAATGGGATGTTTCTTTTTTTAGAAATTAAATGCATGTAAAAAGATATATTTTTTATAAAGTATCTCAAAAATAGAACTAGTAAATTATTTATTTAAAGGTAGTGATATAAGAATAGTTTATTGGTTACACCTACTAAGTTTTAATACTTATGCTTATAGTGTTTTCCTGTTTTAAGTTTCTATTGTATGTTTGAATCAAGCTTTTTTGTCAGGGGAGAGAGTTGGTTGTGGATTATAGCGTGACTCTCAGGGTCATGAGGATTTGTAACGTGGTCAGGTAAGTGTGTTAGTGTTGGTTGATCTTTCTATTTCATTTGGTTTATTTACTTTGTGTTGTTCCACCTTTGTCTGCTGCATTATTTATTTTCTTTGGGAAAAATCATTACAATTATTTCCCCACTGTTGCCTCGGCGCTTGTCTCTAGCCCATGAGAAATGGGAATACATCTCGGGCCATTCTGTAGATATGCTTGAGTGACCGGTTGATGGTTGACCTGGGTTGGTTCGTGACAAAATGGTTTCATAGGTAGGTTATCTATTAGCATACCTTTCTTTTCAGAGTGCCGTTTGATATTTGGGGTTGTCATGGTAGAAGAAGTATAATTGTAGAAACATGAGGTATAGGGATGGAAATGGTGTCAAGAACCCTTGCTCGTTCTGAACCCCTAGTTACCATGACATTCCTGAGTTGGTGGGGTATTTCTAGTTCATTTGATTTTTTGTGGTTGGAAATGAATAGGGAGTTGGAAATGTATCCCCGTTAGCTCATAGGTCTGTGAAAGCCATATAGATCCAATGAAATTTCCCTAGACTGATCTCAGTACTGATGGAGTGACTGGCGTATCTCTGTCAACCATATGTCTGAGTCACCAATCGAGAGTAGTTTCCCATAGTGAATAATTTGGGTCTTATTTAATTCTGAAAATCTATTTGTAATGTTTTATTTTGGAGAGTGTGAAAAGTAATATTTTAAATGGAAATCACCATGTTTTGATAAAGTTATTCATTTCCATGTTTTATAGTGTTCTCCCCCATGAAGGGTTAATGAATGCCCAATGTCTAAGTCTTGGTGGTACACCCTTTGAAAATACTCCTCTTAATCAGTCCATAGTCTACGTCCTTGAGTTTAAAAAATTGAAACCTCCTCTATTTTATATACAAGTAGATCCTCTTGAGGTGGAGAAGTGGGTGTGTAAGATTGAGAGGAACTTCTTTTTTCTTGTGCTGCCTCAATCATTGAAGGTTAATATGGATACCTTTGTGCTTGAGGGTCTAACCTGGAAATGCTAGAAGTCACTATCTCAAAGTAAGCCTCAAGAAGATCTCACTTGGGAATTATTCATGTCTTCGTTCATCCAACAAAATTTCTCTAAGTAGATGATGCTGAAGAAGAGGATGGAGTCTTGTTGACTTTAGCAAGGTGTTGAATTAGTTTTTGAATTTTATTGATGCTTCTTAGACCTAGTTTCATACGACCAATGGTTAGTTTCAAATGATCCCAAGAGAGCTGGACAAATTTAGCTTGGGCCACAACATGAATTACAACCAAAAGTGGAAGAGCCCAACCTTACCACCTTCTCAGAAGATGTGAGACAAGAATTTTTTGCTGAAGCTGAGTTAGGAGGAGGACTCGGGGTGGGGAATCCTTCTCCAACCATAGGAAGCAATTCAAAGGACAGTGATAGGTAGAATGTGATGCGACCTGATGCTGGTGTCTCTAATAGAGAAATCAGGAGGCCTTTATACCATTAATCATCTTCATTATGTCACAATGTCATGATCTGTCACCAGTGTGGTAGGTGGGGTCACAAAAAGACGATGTGCCCAAGTGACCTGAGACCCTTCCACACCAGTGGAGATTTGGGTCACTTGAAAAAATTATTCTGAGGTATTTCGATGAAGTGCGATGAACCAATACTCAGATAGTCGATGGTCACCTCAGCCCATCAGCAAGACCAGGACAATGTTTTGGATTAGTTTGGGGTTTTTACCTTGTATTTTTCCATTGAAGTAGTAGTCATCTCTTGTAACAATTTGTGGTGTTTATTTACCTTTAGTTGTATGTTTTATTTTTATTGAACCTATTTGAAACTGTTGTTTTAATGGAAGCGTGTTTCGTAAAATTTTGGTTCTTGTGTTATGTTTAGGAATTTTTGAAGCCTGACTTCAAGGCAGGGGATTCTTCAATCATCAGAGCTCCAACTTTCGGTCCCAGTGTGAAGCTGGAAGGTAGTCAGAAGAATACCACCAACTTAAAGGGCCTTGGTTTAAACATTGTCCTTTGTGTAGCATGGTTTTTGTTCTTCCCAAGGTGTTACGTTATTGATATAGCGATGTCATTAGTTTTATGCTCTATCATTTTGACCATTCCCTTCTCCCCCTCATAGTGAGGGTTTTCAGTTTGTGTGAGATGTTTTCTAGATCAGTTAATCTTGTAAGTTCTTATAGGGGGAGACTCACAATTGGACTCAAAAAGATACACCAGATGTAATTTAGTGTTAGCCCAATTGTTATGGTGGGGAGTTCATTCAGGTCTTCCCATGTTAGTATCTGAGTTTCGATTCGGGTATCGATTTGGGTGGTTGGCGGTCTTGTGCAGAACCACCTAATTTTTTGTTATTCCCCTTCAGTAAACATTGGGATTTGAGTAAACCCAACGATTCCACTGGACTAGGATTATTGGAATTTGTTTCAGAGGTGGTTTATATTTTTTCATTTCATGGTTGAAATGGATGATCTGGGTTCTGTTTGGTAGTGGATCAGGTGTATGTGTTTTGAGGATGCATTGTAAGTAATGGGATTTTGGTAACTATTTGGATCGATCAACTTCAGGTGCATAAACCATTTGTATGTGACACTTAATAATGTTTATCATTGGGTCTAGATATTTTAGTGGCTTTCCAGGGGTGTAAAGTGTAATGGTGGGGATAATTGTCACACCCCAACCTACATAATTATTTCATTTTAAAATTTCATTAGCTTAAAATTTCTTTTTCCTGAGGTACAGGTTGTATCCTAAAAAAATTTGAGTTGGGTAAAAAAAAGTGATCATTTTTGAGTTAATGAAGTTGGGCACACGGTCAAAAGACATTTTGGAAACCCCATGCAGCTTCACCCAGGCAACAGATAGATCTGCATGTCTTATAAAAACAAAAAATGGGTACATTTTGTAAATTGTTGTGTCATTTAAATTTTCTATTGTTGTTAAAGAAATTTTATTATTTATAAAATGATATGAATACATATATTCGTTTTATTTTTACTATCATATTATTATTATTATTATTACTATTAAAATTTGGGCTAGTGCACGGGCACCGCACGCCTAGCAGATGTCGTGTGATTAGCCTGAGCACTTGAGCAGTTTTGAAATTTGAATTGGAAAAATAAAATAAAATAAATCATTTGAAAAAAATTATAAATATATTTAAATAAATAACATACCATAGTTATGATAATATGAATTTTTCATGGATAATGATATTATATTATTATTGAAGAAATATTATTATTAAAATAATTATTTTTATCATTTCTATATTATTGTTAATGTTTTCTTATTTATTATTATGTGTATTATTATTAATATATATATTATTTATAAATATTCTTTTTAAATTTTCCCCTAAATCTAACTCCTCCTTCCTCTTCCCTCATAGACCATGTTCACTGCACCCTCTCCCCACTCCCATCTCTTCACTCAGTGCGAGTAGGCCCCCCATACTGCCCTTTTGACCCGCACCAGCCGCTGCCTCCTCCCTCTGACCCGGCGCCACCCACCTCCGGTCACCCCTAGCATCTCCCCATCACCCTTTTCTAGCAGCGCAACACACCAATGTCACCCACCAGATCAGATCTTCTCCCAGTCGGTGTTGTTACTCCCCTCCGTCGAACTCCCTAATTAGTGAGGTCGACCAGCGTGCCCCTTGGCATGGCCGGTTGCCTCCTCCCTCTGATATGTGTGTTCCCATCACTCTTCAGCCACACACCTACCTCCTCCGTCCAGCAGCTGACAACAAAGATCCTTTTAAATGTGATTAGGCCCACAAACATGGTCCTCTTCCTTCTCTGGCCCACCAGTGTGCACCTTCCCTCATTTCAACCCAACTCCAGCAACAGTGCGGCTCCGACAGTAGCACACCTTCTAGTCGGCGCGGCTTCAGCCGCCGTGTACCTAATAGCAAGCGCAGCTCCAGTCGCCACACACCATCCTTTACAGCCACTGCATGCATCTCTTACCCGACGCCCATTTAGCTCGGTAGTGCGCCACCCCGTGAACCACCAATTCGGCCGCACAATCCCTATACTACCCTTTGTTGTCCCTCGGTCATCAAACGATGCATTGTGACCCCATACTGCTTCGACCAGCTTCTCGATCAACGCACCAGCCTTTGTGCCATTGCTGATGACATTGGTGACATTCCCCGTTCACTGCATCATCACACCAGACTGTGCACCCTTTTTTCTTCCATGTTGGTCGATCACGTCTCCACAACGAGGTGAGGTTTGTTCTATTTCTTTCTTGGACTATTTTAAATCAACAGTGATGTGTTTATAGTTATTTTTGAGGTTTTTGTAGTGTGTTTGAAAGTAAATTCAGTGATACTGCAGTCATCTTCTAGCATGTGCTTGCGTAAAAGTGCAAGGTGTGTTTCATCGTCGTAATCGAGATGTGAGTCGAGGTAGGACCCCCACTGCACTTGCCATTAAATTTAGAATTTATTTATCTTTTGTCATTTCATTTATTTTCGTTAAATATGAAATAATATTAAATGTTTCTTTTTTAAAAGATATTTTATAAAAATGAAACTATTATTTCTCTGCATTGTACTAAAATTATTAAATGAATGGATTGTTGCTAATGATCGAAAATTCATGTTTGGAAATTGAACATAATTCAAGAATTTGTAAGTGCGGTTCTGTTTTTATGTGAAATGTTTTCTTCTGACATGTGAGAAATTGTTTTGGTTTCTCTTGATAAATAGTATTTCAATTTTTGTTAATTTAGGCCATTTTTTCTCTTGATGGAAGTGTGTTGTGCTGGGATATTTACAAATAGGTTTACATATAATGACAAGGTGTTGGTTTTTTTAAGAATGGGTGTTTTCTTGAATGTTGTTTAAGGCCCATTTCCACCTTAAAAATAAATCGTTGTGTTGAAAAATATTTATGGATAATGCCCTTTCATCGATTACATTGAATGTGGCAGGGGGGCATGCTAAGTGGAGCCCTTTTGTTTGGATGGATAAAATACACGAAACTATTCCATGAGGTGCCTTGGGTGAAGAAAGATATCTGAATTTTTATTATATTTTTGAATGTGATTTGATTCTCAGTTGGGATCAGTTGGCTCACCCATTTTGTGAAATGTGTTGACATGGGATCCTGACATAATAAGTTGTTTTTCTGTGAACGAATGCATCATTATTTTAGATTATGGACTTGATAGTGGCCCATAGTATGAGATACTCTATTATTATTATTGTTATGTGATTGGGCCCCATGGTCAGGCCAGGCAGGGTGACGGTCAGTCATTATGGCTTTATGATGTCATTGTGTAGGGAATACCTTCAGGATGTTTCACACGTATAGTACATTATGGATTGTTCATGAGATCCTAGGATCGACCCATGTTTTCATTAGAGCTTATTTTTATGTGTCGGATAATTGAGGTGTTTAGTTTGGTTGTTGGACCCCGTGTTCCACTTTTTTCCTTTCCCTTATTGTATGTTGTGTGTGAGTATAGTTTACCTCCGGTTGATCTACTAAAATTCAGATTTTAAATTTTTTTCGGATATGTTTTTAAAATATAATGAATATTTTTCCTTAAAAATTTAAACATTATTTTAAATAAAAAGTTCAATGGTTTGTTTCTTATTTTAGAAATGAAAATTGTGTGTGAAAACCCAAATTTTATATAATTTTTCTCAAACATGAAATTAGTAATCTCTTTATTTTAAGGAAGTTCTTCAGGAATAGTTTGTTGGAAACCCCTACTGAGTTTTAATACTCATGTCTATAGTGTTTTCAGTTTTTTATTTTCTATTGTAGGTTCGACTCAAGCTTGTTCACCGTGGGTGAGTGTTGGTTTTGGATTAGAGAGTGACTATCGGGATCATGAGGAGTTTTGTTTGTGGTCAGGTTAGTGTCTTGGTGTTTGTTGTTCTTTCTTTTATGTCATTTATTTACTTTCCATTGTTCCACCTTTGTTTGCTGCTTAATTTATTTTCTCTGGGAAAAATCATTCACATTTGTTCCCTGTTGATGCCGTAGCGCTTGTTGCCAACCTGGGTGGATCCAAACCACATCTCGGGACTTGTGGTGGATCGGCTCGGGTTACCAGTTTAGGGTGGGTCCGGGTTGGTTCATGACATATATTCTCAGGTTAGTTAGGATCTTACTAGTGAGTCTAAACTAAATATTTTTAGTTTATATTAATGTTAATTTTTTAAGTAACTAATATTTTAAATTAAAAAGGTAACTTTATCATTAGGTTATTTTTTTAGATATTGATGGTATAAATCATGTAATTTTAAGTGTTTGAGTCTTGGTTAAATATATTTATTCCTAAATACTTACCCAAATATACCTGAATCTTCTTCCAACTCCATGTACTACTTTACATAAGGTGTCATCAATTTTTAGACATGTATGTATCTTCAAATTAACTATACAAATGGAATTATCCTTATATAACAAAAAACAATTTTATACAATAATATAATCCAACTTTAATAAATTATGATTCACCAGGGTGGGAATATAATAAAACCCCATGAGTTAGATAAGTCTTAATCTTCTTCAAAATCATAACTATGAAAAAAATCATCCTGATAGTGATTAATTAGATATATGAATTATCATTGGTGTATTTTTTATTTTTTGATTACAACAATATATTTTAATGGAATTAAATTATTAAGGAGCATCTTTTATAATAATCTATATGTAACAAAAATTACCCTTTCCTCTCATAGTATATCCTACATTCTTCACTTGGATCCAATTATATATCTCTATATCACTCAAATATTGATATACTGATCAAATTATTCATCAATAAAATGTAAAAAATTTAACTATTTATATCTAAAAGTGCCTTCCACCTGGGTTCCTAAAATAGTAATGTAATTATTGGTCAATGTTCACTCCATTCACTTTGTGAAACTATATCAGAAAATTTTTCTCATTCATTAATTATATATATTTCAAAAAAAATTAATGTATATTGTATATTATAACATACATCTAGTCCCATACTAAAATATATTAGAAAAATTATATTTTATATAAATATATGCTATAAAAATATATTTACTTTATATTTAAATGATTTTAATTACACTGAGGGAGTACAATCCAATACGAAAAAAACTATTCCATATCATTAAATTTAATTTCAAAATGAGTGAATTTTTTTCCAAAATTTATCTACACCTGGACAAATAAAGGTTCACCATAGAAGATTTATCTTTGTGAAAATATCAGAACATATTTTAAATATTGTATATCCATATCCTAATAGAATCAATTTTGAATTTAATATCTTTCAGAAAAATATCATCATGAAATTATGAGGTGTGTCTTTTTGCATATTATGGTATAATCATCTCCTTCTAAAAATGGAATATATTGTAGCTACCACTATGGTGACCATGTAATTTCATATTCAAATATGAAAAATGAATACTTATATAAAATTTCTCCACTCCCTAGTCCACTTATATTTCCCCATATTTTATCGAGACATGGGATCTTCAAGTACTCCATAATTCATGTTTTATATTACTCTTTTATTTTAAAGAAAATAAAAAAAGAAACATAGTTTACTCAACATCTATTTGCATCACAAACTCATTATTTTATTCAATAAAATTAATCAAACACACCAAAATATAACTCAATATTATATCAAAAAACACTATACATATATCGTCAAAATAGTCAACAAGAAGATATAGCTTTAGCTGAATTATTGATATAGATTTCAACCCCGCACTATGAGTACCAAAATAACATCAATCCTAAATAAATCATAATTATTAGGTCCAAAACAATTTATAGAATAATAAATATGTATTGTGATGTCCTTCATAAAAAATTTCCCCACCCCCTAATTTTTGAATATTTATATATATATATATTTGTACAATCTATTAATTTTTATGAATTTTTCTCCACAAAAAATATCATTGTAAAATTATTCTCAATATATTTATTTTTTAGAAAAATTTTATAACAATTAAACCATGATGAAAATAAATGTTTATAATCATTTAGAAAACAAATAGAAAACACAACTCAAAACGCACAATGTTTTAAAAAGAAAATTTTCAAAAAATACAGTTTTTCATTATATTATATGATCATTTCAAAAAAAAAAATTTATTTATTAATTTGTTTTTTTATAAAAAATCATTTTTTTCCTCTACGTATAAAAATTTTCATTAGGTGAATTATTTAGAAATTTTTAAAATAATTTATTATTAAATTAATATTAAGAAAAATACAAAATTTTCTAATATATCATCCTTTGTGAAATGACAAAAATAATAGAATGTATTATAATTCATTTCAAATTTTTTTCCATAATATAAATATATAATTTGAAAAAAATATAATACAAAATTATTAATTTTTGAAAGAAATGTTTAATGATTTAGAAACCAAGAAATATTTTAATTTAATCCATGTTTTTAGTAACATATATTAAAAATTATTTTTCATCGCATTTACAAACAAAATAAGAAAGGAATTTCAAATATTATATCAACATTTTCATTTTCTCTAATAATTTTTAATTTTGCTTCTAGGAATAAAATGATTATTTTCATTATTTACTATAATGTCATAAATATTGTTGAATTTTAAAATTTTAAAATTTTTTTTATTATGGTTGAGTAAATTTTATTTAATAAATTATAAAGAAGTATTTTATATAATGTATTTGATGTAACGTCCAGGATCCGTAAGCCACACCATGGGTGCCCTGAACCCGGTTGGTCACATGACCTCAAGCGCATTTCCCCAAATGCCAGAGGCTGCCGACTAGTAGTGAGGGCCCAGGTCTGATAGTGGGGAAACTATGCCCTCATTTTTCAAAGTGTAGCGCAATGGAAAATAAAAATAGAATACAACAACATCGGATGCAATAAAACATACACATATGAGATAAACAACTACAGTAAAGATAACCAAATTCTATATAGATAATAATGAAACATGTCTCCAGTCCTAAGAAAATAGCTAGAAAATGTTACACAGCAGTACAAAACGATACAATGGAAAGTACAGTTACAACATAACAAAAGAGAACATCCGGCAACATCGCGAGCCTAAGCTCGGTCTCATGCTCCCCTACACCTCAACAATACTCAAGTACATGTATAGGGAACCTTTCCCTTAACCACACCTCCATCAATATAGTCTATTTGGGCCGAAGACATTACTCAAACAAGGTGTGAGAAATAAATCCCAGTAGGCATCCACCAATGGCTCGTACCCAACTGTCAGTGAAAAACGTGTAACAACAGTGTGCAATAAATGCAGTAAACTAGTAAGCACTCAAGTGTAACTATTATTAACAGTTTCGTTTCCATTTAAATATTCATTTAACACTTCAATTTAATAACATTCAATGTTCCTCATAACTAAGTCCTCGGGCTAATCAAAACCTTTCCCTTAGGCTAATATAACCACTCCCTCAGGCTTGCCCTCAGGCATAAGGAATAATGCTCTCAGGCGTATAGAGTCTCGCCCTCATGAATACCGAATATTTCCCTCTGGCACGGAAGCTACTACTCTCAGGAATGAAAAACATTTCCCTTACGCTAAAAAACTACTGCCCTCAGTCTAAGAAAAAAACACCCTGAAGCTAAAGTAAAACACTTCCCTCAGGCGCAAGTAACCAGGCCGAGCCCAAAGCATAACAAGAAATTTTGTATAAAATACCATTCAAGGAAAAATTAAGGCTCAAAATAAACATGGCATGCCCATGGGTATCAGGGCCAAATGGCTAAATTGAGGAACGCACCCCTAGGGTGGTCCTCGATCTAAGCAGTGATCCCAAATAGCAGTTTTACACTAACATTAAATTACCTATGTAGTTCTAGGTATTTAAACATCCAAGGCCTTATCCATACGACACCCCAACGTGGGTTCATAACATAATGGTACAGAAAAAAATACATAGTTGGAAATTAAACACCAGACCACCAACCTCAATCGCCACTAATCGAAATACGTGAACGACGCTCCTCGAAACACCCAAGAACGATGTAGATCTGAGGTGAACATAACCTCTTTCAAACTCAAATAACATTATTTAGAGGAATAATTGGCAAGAGCTACACAAGGAGAATGAAGAACTCACATGTGCGGTTCCAAGGAGATCAACTGTGCCGAAAACGGGTTCCCAGTGTGCGGTCGGGTGGTCATCCAAGCTCCGGCCGTCTCTCCCAAGCTCTCCTATGGTTCTAAGCTTCCTCTGTAAATAAAGGAGGTTTCTGCCCATTTTAAGCAAAAAAAAAAAACAGACTGCACGGTGTGTAATACCTGAGTACATGGCGTGAACTGTCGCTCAGCTGGCCACCGCCTTATTATTTGCCTACCGACTGACAACACGACGTGTAAATACCCACTACACGGCATGTAGTCAGTTTTTACACCTTTCAATACCAGCATGGATGCACACCCTATGTACTCATCCCACACGGCCAAAGTACACAGCATGTGGAAAAGTACATGGCATCTACCCACAAAATTTGTGATTTTCACCATTTTCCATATTTTCTCAAAAACAGTTAAGGAAAATAGAAAGAAGAAACCAGTACCTCAAGAACAAGAACCAGGTTCTTACAAACTTCCCCCCTTAAATCAATTCATCCCCAAATTTCCCTTCCAAGGGTGGTAAAGATAAAGCTCAGAACAACTCTGGCCACTAAGCACGTACATCGATCTCATGCTCCGAGGTTTCGTCCTGAACTTAGCCATGCTGCCATAGTACCCGTACGAGGAGAACTGAGCAGTCTCAGAGAACCTTCGTGATCTTATCAATGATACAAATCTGATGCTCCTCAAAGGATACATCGACATGATGCTCAACCCCCTCGGGCTGAAAGATGTGAGACAGTTCTGAATGATAACAGTGTAACTGATATACATGGAATACATTGTGTATGTCTTGGTACCTCTGTGGTAACTAAAACCGATAGGCAACCGGCCCAACACTCTCTATAATCTCAAATGGCCCCACATACCTTGGTGAATGTTTACCCTATCTCCTGATCTGCCTGTGTCCCAACCTCGGTGAAAAAAGCTAGAAAACCTGATCCCCAACCACAAACTCCAAAGGTCATCTTCGGCGATCAACATAAGATTTCTAACGAGACTGTGCAGTATCCATTCGCTTCTGAATAAACTAGACCTGCTCAGAAGTCTCTTTCAAGAGACGTGGTCCCAGTAAAGTTGCCTCACTTGCCTCCATCCAGCACAAAAGTGATCGGCGTGGCCTACCATATAAAGCATTGTAAGGTGGAATCCCAATAGTCTCCTGAAAACTGTTATTGTAGGAAAACTCGACTAGGGGTATATGCTTCTCCCAAGAGCCCCCGAAGTCCACAACTCATGCATGCATCATGTCCTCTAGCACCTATATTGTATGCTCTGACTGTCCATCGGTCTGAGGGTGGTAAGTTGTGATTAGAAGCACCTATGTACCTAGTGCCCTCTGAAAACTCTGCCCGAAACGAGACGTGAAATAGGTATCCCTATCTGAAATGATAGAACGAGGAACCCCATGAAGACATACAACCTCTCGAATATACAACATTTCGAGCTCATCCACACCGAAGGTCTCCTTGATCCGAAAAAGGTGAGCTACCTTCGTGAGTCTGTCCACTACAACCCACATGGCATCATTGCCTCAAGGTGACCTTGGAAACCCAGTCACGAAGTCCATCATGACATCATCCCATTTCCACTCTAGAATGGGTAACTAATTTAATAGTCTGGCTGGCCTCTGATGCTCCTCCTTCACCCACTGACAGGTGGAACATCTCATAACAAAACCAGCTACTTTGCTCTTCATACCCAACCACCAATACTGATGTCTCAAGTCATGGTACATCTTGGTCACTCCAGGATGAACTTCCCAAGCTGATGCATGAAAATCTTGCATCAGCTCCTCGCGTACATCCCTTGGAACCCACACTTGTCCATGGAAACACAGTACCCCATCATCGCCTATCGTCCACCCAGGAGGAGGGTCCTCACTTTCTACCAACTCCTGGAGAACTAGGCCTTATGAATCAGATAGTTGTCTCATCCTCACTCTATCCAGGAGGGTAGAATTCACAGCTAAAAATGAAAGATTGGTTTTCCCCTGACTGTAGTGCACCTCCTAATGCATCTTAGAGAACAAATCCATTAGCTTCCATTCACCACTGGTCTCATTAACTGCATATATCTGAGTCTTCCTGCTCAGTGCATTAGCAACTGCGTTACCCTTACCAGGTGTATATGTAACCTCAAAATCGAAGGACTGTAGGTACTCCACCCACCTTCACATTCTCATATGAAAGTCACGTTGAGTAAAGTTATATATATGACTCTTATGGTCAGTGAAAACCATAAAATGCTCTCCCAATAGATAATGTATCAAATGGCACAACGTATTCACAACTGCAGCCAACTCGAGGTCATGCATCGGGTAATTCCTCTCATGTGGCCTCAACTGCCGAGACCCGTATGCAAAAACTCGATCTCCCTGCATCAACATGGATCCTAGCCCAATACCTGATGCATCACAGTAAATTGTATAGCTCTTACCATACTCTTGGAGTATCAGGATTGGTGCTGATGTCAACCTCCCATCAGCTCCTTAAAGGATGTCTCGCAAACTTCGGTCTAAATGAACTTCACACCCTTCTTAGTCAAACCCATCAACGACGCTTCTATGCAGGAGAAGTCCTAGATGAAGTGATTGTAGTAACTATCCAGCCCTAAGAAACTCCGTATCTCAAACACGTTCTTAGGATGCTCCTAGGAAACTACTGCTCTCACCTTCACTCGGTCTACTGCAACTCCTGCCTCTGAGATGATATAACCAAGGAAGTGTATCTGGTCCATCCAAAAGTGGCACTTTGAGAGCATAGCATATAGAATATTCTCTCTCAGTGTACTCAAAACGATCTCAAGATGGGTGGCATGGGCGTGTCAAGTGTGAGAGTACACCAAGATAATGTCCACGATGACTACCACAAAAGAATCTAGATAAGGATGGAAAACACGATTTATCCGAGCCATGAAAACTGCTGGCACATTCGTGAGTCCTAACTGCATAACCAAGTACTAATACATACCATACCTACTCTTGAAGGCTATGAGAGGTATATCAGATGGTCTAACCCACAACTGATGATATCTGGATCTCAAGTAAATCTTCGAGAACACTTGTGCACATCGAAGTTGATCAAAAAGATCATTAATCCTTGGAAAGGGATATCGGTTCATGACCGTCAACTGGTTCATCTTCCGATAATCCACACAGAGTCTGAGGCTACAGGATGCCTTCTTCGCAAAAAGGACTAAAGAACCCCAAGGAGAAGTACTGCATCAGATGAACCCTTTTGCCTGTAATTCCTCTAACTGCCTCTTGAGCTCTTTCAACTCAGGTGTATCCATCCTATAAGGAGGAATGGACACCACTTCCACTACTGGAACAAGTTCAATAGAGAAATCTACATCACGCACCAGAGGTAGACCCGAAAAGTCATCTAGGAAGACATCCCTGAAAAAATCAACTACAGGAGGGAAATCCTTTTGGAAAGTTCCCTGGTCATCCAGATATAAACTCACAATCTGGGATGTGACTCCACCTTTCCCACGATGCTCTGGTCCAGCTCGACTTGCCCAAACATCCCACTTGCCCTTATATAGAAACTCTCTGCCCTATGGTGACATGAAACACACCCTGCGATGATAGAAGTCTACAATGGCTGGAAATGGTACCCACAAGTCCATCCCGAGAATGAAATCATAGCTCATCATCCCCAAGACATGGAGATCCCAAAGAAAGTGACACCCACCAACCTCAAGGGGGAACTACTTACACTGACACACACCAGTCATTCTAGTCTCCAACAGAGTGTCTAGCGTCATAACATCAGAAGAAGAAGAAGCACAGAGCCCAAGGCTCTCCACAATAGGCACAGATATAAAGATATGGGTAGCACTCATATCGAAAATTATTGAAGATAAAACAGAAGCTAATAGAATAGTACATCTGATGGTAGAAGGTCAAGGATCCTACTCTTGTTGGGTCTGTTGCACTGCATATGTCTGCCTAGTGTCGCGGCCCTGCGACACAGCCTGGCTACCCTAAGTTGTCCCGCCCTGCTGCCTCTAAGATTCTAGTGTCTTTCTACCATGGCCACAACCACCATCTCGGCCTGCATGCCCTGACGTATTCTAGTTTCCCGACTGATAAGAAGCTTTTGGTCCTGCTCCCGCACGCATAGTTTACACAGAACCCCTCTCACCAGCCACTGGTGTAAACGCCCTGCTATAATGCTGGATATGACCCATCTTGCTGAAAGCTTGGCACTCCAGTGGGTCACGTGAACACTGCGGTCTCTTGTGACCCTCTCTAACACATTGGTATCACATGATCGAGCTACCCGAAGCATTCCTCTGGCTGGTACTTCCACTATAAGAGAACTCCATCTATATCTTCCTCTTACCGGTAGAAATAGTACCAGAAACTGGTGTCAAACCGCCTTGGCCCACACCACTAGCTTCCTACAGGTTCCTCTAGGTAATTAGTGCCTGGTTCACAATAGCATGTACACTAGGCAACCTGAAAACATTCACAAGTGCTCAGATGTCATATCGAAGTCCATCCTCAAACTGTCTATCCCTCAACGTCTCATCACCCACCATAATAGGTGCAAAAAAATGAAGCTCGGTAAAATGATCAGAATAATCCATCACCGACATAGCACCCTGCTACAGATTCATGAAATCTCGAGCTTGATGTTACCTTAGCATCTCTGGGAAGAAGAAGTCATAGAAAGCTGTCTGAAAATCTTCCCACACCATGTCTTTGTGATGATCAGACAGAGTGGTAACATCCCACCACCTCTTGGTGGAATCACACAGCATGTATGTAGCGATCTTGACCCACCACCCTGGAGGCATCTCAAGGTTCTCGAAAATAGTCTGCAAGGAATCCAGCCAAGAATCCACAACTTTTGGTCCGCCATCCCCTGAAGATGTAGGCGGATGTTGCTGCTGGAATATACGAGTCAGATCAACCATAGTTGTGGCTGCCGGTGGTTCTCCCTGAAAGGTCTTTATGAACCGCACAAAGCCTTCATGGAACTATGCATTCATGCCTGTGTCCGGTATAACAGCTGGCGCTTCATCTGGCTCTACTGGAGGATCCATCGGTAGCCCATGGCCTACCGTCTCTGGAGTATAATTGTTGTCGCTCTCTTGGTGAACAACACGTGGTAATCGAGGTGGCATGACTCTAGAAGGAGATCAAGATTATAAAAAACTGAAACAAGGGGGTAGGAGAAAGAAAGTCTTCAAGATTTACAAAACATGACTACACAACGTGTATAAATACTACACGGCGTGCTCTCAAATCCTTCTTCCCTACCCGATTCCTTCTACGTGGAAAAGCCACACGGATCACTTGAACAAGGCTACACGACGTGTATAACATCTACATGGTGTGCATGGTTTAATTTCCAACTGCCTGTGTCGTTCATGACACGACCTGAATACCCATGCCACACTACACGGCGTGTTTCCAAAATGACACGGCGTGTACAAAGAAGCTCGAAACCGACCTGTGTTGCTTGCTACATGACCAGCTATATGGCTGACACTACACGGCATGTTCCAGGCGGACACAACGTGTACTAGGAAATATAACACTGACCCATGTTGTTAGTTAAATGACCAAGTACCGGGGTCAGACTACACTACGTGTTTAAGGAAGACACAGAATGTATGTATTAAGGTTTCTTTCATCCGTGTTGTTCACTACACGAGCGGACATCAGGTTACTACTACACGGCGTGTACAACCGGTACACAACGTGTTTGTCCCAAAACCATTCCCTACCTAGTGTCCCCGCCCACATGGTCTATGACATGGGAAGCGACTACACAACGTGTACTGAGGGTACATGGCGTGTACTTAAATTTTTTTCATTTCTTCCCAAACAGAAGAACACACATCATGTGTCCATAGAACTACACAGCATGTATCCTGGGTTTTCTGGATAGGAATCCTCAGATACTACTTTGGAACCTAGAAAATACCGAAAAACAACACCTATGTGCCAAAATTTCGATCCGTGAGGACCCATACTCCTCGCGAATCAAAGTTTGGCATCTTATACATGTTATATATAAATAAAAAAAGTCAATGATCCACCAAATTTTGGTCATTGAGTGCCCATACTCCTCATGAACCAAAGTTTGGAATTCATTTTTATCAGCATGCTCTCACAAAAAAATTACCCTATCACATAGCAGGTATTTATCAAAGCAGTAATCACAACAACATGCCCTTCTAACACAATAATTATCACAACAACATTCAATTTGTAATGCACCTACATGGCATGGAATTATGCAAGAAATGTGATTTCTAGCAAGTTCCTAAATGATGCATGAGATGGAATACCCTCATCTTATCGGGTTGCAACTAAATAGAACCCATGGACAACATATAAACAGCACAATCATAAGTGCGTCACCCAACGGTGAAAATAAAATCAACTATAAAATTTGGAAAATAAGAATAATTTCAAAAATACGAGGTAGACTAGATTTTCTTTATACACGGGTTAGCTACTCTTGGGCACAACTTATTACCAACTACTATATCCATCATATCCCTGACTAAAGCTCCAAACAGTAACTCAAATAAAAAAACCTCCTCTGATACCACTATGTAACATCCTAGATCTGGAAGCCACACCACGGGTGCCCTGAACCCGGTTGGTCACATGACCTCAAGCGCATTTCCCCAAATGCCAGAGGCTGACGACTAGCATTGAGGGCCCAGGTATGATAGTGGGGAAACTATGCCCTTGTTTGTCAATGTGTAGCATAGTGGAAAATAAAAATAGCATACAACAACAGCGGATGAAATAAACCATACACAACTGATATTAACAACTGCAGTAAAGATAACCAACTACTATATAGATAATGATGAAACATGCCTCTAGTCCTAAAAAAATAGCCAGAAAATGTTACAAAGCAATACAAAATGATACAATGGAAAGTACAGGTACAATAGAACAAAACAAAACAGTAGGCAGCATCACGAGCCTGAGCTCAGTCCCATGCTCCCCACACCTCCGCAACACTCAAGTACCTATATAGGGGCCCTTTCCCTTATCCACACCTGCATCAATATAGTCTGTTTGGGCCGAAGACATGAACCAAATAGAGTGTGAGATATAAATCCCGGTAGGCACCCACCAATGGCCCATGCCCAACTGTCAGTGAAAAACCTTCAACAACAGTGTGCAATAAATGCAGTAAACTAGTAATCACTCAAGAGTAACTATCATTACCAGTTTCATTTCCATTTAAATATTCATTTAAAAGTTCAATTTAATAACATTAAATGTTCCTCAGAACTAAGCCCTCAGGCTAATTAGAACCTTTCCCTTAGGCTAATATAACCACGCCCTCAGGCTTTCCCATGGGCATAACGAATAGTGCCCTCAGGCCTATAGAATCTCGCCCTCAGGCATACTAAATATTTCCATCATGCACGGAAGCTAATTCCCTCAGGCATAAGAAACGTTGCCCTCAGGCTAAACAACTACTGCCCTCGGGCTAAGAAAACAGCACCCTCAGGCTAATGTAAAACACTTCCCTCAGGAGCAAATAACCGGGCCGAGCCCAAATCATAACAAGAAATTTTGTATACAATTCCTTTCAAGGAAAAAGTAATGCTCAAAATAAACATGGAATACCCTCGGGTATCCGGGCCAAACGGCTAAACAGAGGAACGCACCCCTGGGGTGGTCCTCGATCCAAGAAGTGATCCCAAACAGTAGTTTTACACTTACATTAAATTACCTATGCAGTTCTATGTATTTAGACAGCCAAGGCCTCAACCATATGACACCCCAATGTGGGTTCATAGGATAATGGTTCACAAAAACACACAAAGTTGGAAATTAAATACCAGACCACCTAACACGATCGCGCCTGATCGATATACGTGAACGGCGCACCTCAGAACGGCCAAGAACGACATAGATCTGAGGTGAACATAACCTCGTTCAAAATCAAATAGCTTCCTTTAAAGGAAGAAATGGCAAGATCTACGCAAGGAGAAGGAAGAACTCACCAGTGCGGTTCCAAGGAGATCGACGGTGCAGAAAATGGGTTCTGGGTGTGCGGTCGGGAGGTCCTCCGATCTTTGTCCGTCTCTGTGAACAGAGGAGGCTAATGCCCATTTTAAGCGCAAAAACAGACTACACGACGTGTAATACCTGAGTACACGGCGTGTACTATTGCTCAGCTGGCCACTTCCTTACTATTTGCCTACCGACTAACTACACGGTGTGTAAATACCCACTACACGGTGTGTAGTTGGTTTTTAAACCTTTCAACGCCAGCATAGCTTCACACCCTATGTACTCATCCCACACATCCAAAGTACATGGCATGTGGAAAAGTACGTGGCGTGTTCCCACAAAATTTTTGATTTTCCCCAATTTCCTTATTTTCTCAAAAACACTTAAGGAAAAGAGAAAGAAGAAACCCATACCTCAAAAACAAGAACTAGGTTCTTACATTTGATATGATGTTATAACATGTATATTGATATTTTATCAATCATTTAGGTAGTAGTTAATGTAATATAATATTAGCAATACAGAATGGTGAAAAAAAATCCCCAATGTTCATTATATTAAATGATTGAATTATAAGTTTTCTTTTACATAATTTAAAATATTATTATATTACATAGGAATATATTTTTAATCAAGATGCTAAAATTTGGTAATAGGCTTTAATTTATATATTTCATAAAAAATTTATTACTTGGGTAAGAACTATTTAACAACGTAATAATGAAAATGGAAAAATCAAAATCGTAGTTAGTAATATTATTCAGACTAGATAAAAACATTAGGTAAAATTATTTTTTTATTCTTTGTCAACTTTATAACCCCACACAATATTATTTCAATAATTTTGATCTATTCCCCCATTAATTGTGTCATCTCATTAATGAAAACTAATGGGTACTCATAAAAGTTCCCATTTGATCACATATAAAATGGGAAAATCATTAACCCTTTAGGATATAATTGCTTATTAAAATTTAATATTAATAATAATTCATTTTTCTAACCTTATAATCTTATTTAATTATTATATGCCTTTGATCTCATGTACTCATTTCATGTATTTCATACTCTGTAGTTGTTTTCTACTTATTCTATATCTTCCAAACTTTATTTTGGAAACATAATATAACGAAATTAGTATTATTATTATAATTTAATGTCATTTTATTACTTTATATACCATTATAAAATTATGACCATAGGGAATGAAAAATAAAACAACATTGATCATGTGTTTTTTCAGACTACCACTTCCAAAAAATGATGTGGTTCGATTCACATCATTGACTTCTTTGGTCAGTAATAAGAATGTATTTAATGAATGAATATTATTAAAAATTAAAAATTATATTTCATAAATGATATCATATACACTAATTCTATCCCATTTATTGAGAAATGAAATCGTTAATCTTGTGTGTGGTGGATTATTACCTTCACTAATGATGAATTTTATTTTCACCCACCACCCATCATGGATATTTATAAGAATATATTGATTTAATATATATATGATAGATATATATATATAACATGTTTTTTATTATTTAAAATGTATATTCATATTATATAAAAAATTCATCATAGATCATCACTAAAACCATCGTGCTATTGAACAATATGTTTTTACGAAAGAAATTATTTTATTTACAATAATTACAATAGAAATATATTACATCAGAGGAGGTTTTTGTTGCTTATTTATTTAGATAATTTATCAACATTTCATTAAAACTATTGATAATTTTTTTACAAACTTGATACATCTCCCTCAACCCCTCAATGTTTTACCCCCGACCACTCGAAACCCTATGAACACTCGTCATCGCCGATCTCATCCCTCATCGCTAATACATAAACTATACACCCATCACCGCCAGTCCTACCCTTCTGACCTATCCAATGGTTCACCCCTCCCCCCACGCTTCACCCCCAACCCCCTTGACTCCTCGAAGAATTACCCAACCCCCTGATTCCTCGCCTCCAATCTTGACCATGGGTGCGTTCATTTTTGAAGGAGATGATTATCATGGTGTTTCAGATTAGTTTCCACTTCTTAGAGGTAGATATTACTATAAAATTGTTTCATTTTAGATTTATAAATATTATTTTACTTTATAAATTTCTTTTTTATGAAATGAAAAATATTTTTGATATACCAATGTTCTATTGAAAATATTTCATGGTGTTTTGATGTTGGTATAAATGGATTTTCACATGAATAACATGTTTTTATTTTTTCAATGGAATGTTTTATTATCTAATATTCTTTTGAAATATCTTATCTTTTTTTGAAATGGTTATCAGGTTTTAAATTGGGTTTTGATCGATTTATGGTTTTTAATGAGTCAAAACCTGGTTTTAAATAGATTTTGATTTGGAATTGAGGTGTTGACCTCTAAATGTTCTAAAATGTCTATTTTAATGTATTTAAAAATTTTATTTTAAATGTGCACATGGATTAAAACATCAAAAATATTTTTTTCCTTGTTTTAAATGGTTTCATGGATATGGTTGTCCCTTTTTCCCTTATTTTTCTTTCAAATAGAAAGAAGTTGTTGAAGTATAGCATTGAAACATTTTAAACGAAGTGGGTGATTTTTTGGACCTATTAAAATGTTTCAAGTTGTGTTCATGTGATTTTTGAGGGAAATGCAGGTCATTGGATATGTTTTTCTTTTCAAATAAGAGAACTCTTGTGTAAGGGTGACGTTGAAATGTTTTAAAAGATTTGGTGTTTTCAATCAATTTTTATATTGTTTTTGGTAACTATTTTATTTAAAATGAATGTTTTTTCCATTCCAAGACATGTGTTTATGTCAAAGCACTGTTTAGAATAGTGGTTTTAAATTGTATATGTGGATGGAAACCCTTGTTTTCCCCTTTATAGTTTCCCACTTTTGTGGTACTGTGATAAATTTATGATTCTTGTTTCTCCCCATGTAAGAGAATTTGATACTTATTCGTTGATTGTATGTTATGTATGTATGGGGTACTACATCATTGGGTGTTTTGGTTGAGTGGAGTTATAGCCATTCCTCATGTGTTAAACTTGTCCCATTTTGAATACGCCTCACTTCAACTATTGGTCATGTGTAATTGTGTACTAATTGGATTACCTAACTTATTTATCTAGTTGGATCACATGCCGCTTGATTCAAACATGTCATTTTAGGAACAGGGTCTATGTTGGGGGTTTTCATCGTGAGTCATGTACATGAAACATGTTTTTCAATTATATATGTTGTATAAGCTGATAGATAGAGAGTTTAGGTGGTTATGGAAAAATATGATTAACTACTTATCACATTTGTATTCATAGGGTAGATGTTAGGACACATTCAATTGTATGGTTAAGTATGGATTTAGGGGAGTTTTATCTAGTGATATACTATATCATTTCCCACGATTTCATCATTCTTGAATCATTCTTGTTTATAATTTATTACAAGGTTACTGAGTGATTTATGGGTGTTTTATCTAGTGCTATATAATTCCATTTCACCAGATTTCATCATTATGGAATCATTCTGGTATATATTGTATTTTTTATATTTATTACATAACTGTTTTTCATACCCTTTCAAGGCATTTATAATTTTTTGGTTATCTTTACATATGTACTATTGTACCCTTACACATACTTTAAATTATTGGCTCTTCCCTGCGTAAGATCTACATAAGTTTACAAAAGTGTTTGAAAACATCCCGTATGTGATTCTTACCTTTACACAAGTGTTACTTACATCTACGCAAGTGCTATGCTACAATTAAGCACACTGAAAAAAATGTAAGTTTCCCTTGTGTAGTGAAGTATAAACCTTCAAATAGTGTATGAAATTTATGTTTTTCCTTTATGTGTGATTTAGAAAATGATTATTACCCTTATGTAACATCTGAGTGCCTTTATATAGATTTTTTAATTACCTTTTCATGACCAGTTTATGTAGAAGATTACTATTCAAAACATTCTCTAGTTACCATTATGCAATTCTTATAATTTTATGTTACCCTTATATAGAATTATAATTTACCAATATATTGCATGTGTTAGATTCATATTACCATTATGAGAGATGTATATTTTAATGATTACCATTACAAAAATTATAAAAATTATGATGTACCATTATGTAGCCTATATAAAAATTATTTTAACTTTACATGAACTATATAGGTATAAAATTTCCCTATTATATTTTTATAGTAGAGTTTCTCATCTATATGAATGATCAATAGTCTATGTTACTAGGAAATGATACCAAGAATGGAATACATTGAGTATTGTTGAATTTGATCATAATACATTAAATAGTATTATGTTTATATGTTAATTTCTAACTTTTGTGTTTTTAATGTATGATAAAGAATTATAAAACATGCATGTATAAAAGATCCAATGGATATCAAAATAAGGTTATCCATTAATATATTTTCTCTAAATAGATGCCATGGAAGGAAGTGGATAAAGGCTAAGAAAGACATTTAGAACATCATGGATTCATTATACTGATTTGTTGAGGCATTTCTACTTTCCCTATATTTTCTTGTTCTATATCAGTTAAAGAACAGTAGAAGTTCACTACTCTACTCTAGATTCTTCATCAACATATTCTAATCATCCAAATAGTTATATTATTTTTCACAAGTATCTATAATTTTTATTTCAAAGATCGTTATACATATATTTAAAAGGCAGTGAATGGTTATTTAACATATTCATATTTCTTTCAAGTAGTACATATGAATCACTTTTCCTATTTATTAGTAGTTCTGTGTTTTAATTTTTTTCATAATATGTAGGCACATTGAGATTTATATGGATAAAAGTTTGATGAAATTACTAAGGAAGACACCTATGTATGATAAGGTTTTGGAGGATTTTTCACATTTTTCAATTTCAAATTGCTCTATTGATGGGAGAATAAGATGCCCATGCATGAACTGTAAATTTTGAATATGGTTGCAGAGAGATTATGTTTATGAATAGTTGATGTTGAATAAATTCCAAGCTCATTATTTGTGCTGAATTTGGTTTTGAGAAAAGAAAATTATAGAAAGGTTGATAACTAATTTCAATCCCTAGAATGAGCTCACAACATCATCAATAATTGAAAATGAAATGAAAAACCTTATAAATAATGCATTCGGCATTGTAAGACACCAAAACCAACATAAAAACTTATCAGATTATTCAGTTGGGGGGTGCTACAAATAGCAACGAGATATGTGATGGTTTGAGACTATAGGAAAACAAGATCAAGATTTTAGCATATCATTTGATCCTCCTCTTGATTCAATGGAGACTAATTTAATAAAAAACTCCACTGAACAGACAGATGTGTTTCATGGTTTAGTTTATTATGGAAATCAAGAGTTGTATAGTGGATGTTGTAAATATTCAAAAAAAAAATTTGATGTTGTTTTACCATATCAAATTCCTATATATAATTAAAAATAATTTGATTTCTATGATACATGAATTGTTTCTTGATGAATTTTCTAATGTAAATATATCTCGGTCTTTCTATGACATGAAAAAAGTTTTTAACAAGCTTCGTCTCAATTATACATAAATATATGTGTGTACTAATGATTGTATGCTTTATTGTGGAGGGGATTCAAGAAGATAGGATTGAAAAAAATGTTCTTCTTCTAGATGGTAGTATATGAGTGAAGTTTGATGTCTGAATCTACGTACTACCTTGAAGAAGAAGAAAAGGAACAAATGTATAAGGGTTTGGCATTACATTACTTTAAATTATCAATTTTAAATATTATACATGTCATCAAAAACCACCGAACACATGAAGTGTAATTATTCATATAATAACAAAGATGGATTAATGAAACATCAAAGCGATTCACAATCATGGAAAACATCTGATTCATAAAATCTTGGTTTCTCAACTGATCCTAAGAGTGTTCAATTGGGATAGGATGCTGATGAATTCAACCCATTTGGGACATTGAGTACCACTTATAACATTTGGACAATTTTTTGGGATCCCTTACAATCTACCACCATGAATGTGTATGCAATAAACAACCTTTAACATTTATATTTTTATTCTAGAAAAAAATTCTAGGAAATGATATTAATGAATACTTTCATAATTTAATTGAATAATTACAATAGTTACGTGGAAATGATGTCGATACATATGATTGAACTTCTAAAACAATGTTCAAAATGAATTTTGCTCTAATATAGAACATTAATGACTTTCTTATACATGGAAATATTCCTGGTTAGATCACATATATGGGGTTGGCATATCCATTTTGTAACATTTATTTTTATACTGAATGGATACCTCAATGTAGAAAATGGTTCTTATTTTATAATTGAATATTTCTTGACGCATCTCATAGATTTCGAATGAACAACTAAAAATTAATGATTTCATAAATATTAGGCCACCTCCAAAGTTTTTAATAGAATAAAAATATTATAAAAACAAAGAAATGTGGAAACAGAATTTGGTAAGATAATTTATTAGAATGATAGTGAGAAATGAGTTCGAATTTCATCATCAAGAAAAATCAGTACAATAAAATGGAAAAAAAGTATATTCTTCAAACTTATGGATTGGATATTTAATTTTTTGAGACATAACTGTGATTTGATGCATATTGAGAATAATGTTTTGGACAATTGGATCTTTACATTACTTAATGAGCATGGAAAGTTGATCGATCATCTCATTGTTTGGAAATACTTATAATAAATGAACATAAAATGTCATTTCTTGACCAATGAGAATGAAAGGTATTCTCTGAAAACTGTTTCAATGAAAAATGGTGACAAAGATAAATTCCTTTTAATTTTAAAACATGTGAAGGTATTGATGGGTATTCAAGTAACACCTCAAGGTGTGTTGACTTAAATCATTGAAGGATACATCGATTAAAAATCCTCAATTTACATATTTTGATACAATAGTTACTTCCATTGTCATTGTGTACATTATTACCTAAAATGTTTAATGCGGTGGTAGTCCAATTCTGCACATTTTTCAGATAATTATGCGAAAAAAATATACATAAATTTCAGCTTTAAAACCATTATTATAGATTTTTATTGACACTTAGTTCAATAGATATTATCCTTCCTCCATTATTTTAACATTCATGATGCATTTAACTGTGAATTTAGTTGAGGGTGCTAAATTACGAGGTCTCATACATTATCAACGGATGTATCCAATTGAGAGTTACTTTATTTATATGTTTTTATATTTAGTAAAAAAAATTGGAGCTTCATTAAATACATAATTAATATTTTCTTATTTTATTTCATATATATCATGTGAACTTGAAATCATATGTCAAAAATAAAGCTCTACCAGAATGTGTTATTTCAGAAGGCTAATTGGAAAAGGGGAGTATTACATTTTTTCTATGAACTTGGATGACATTGTGATAGGATTAAATAAATTTTTATGTGTTGATGATAGATCAACTCAATCTGAAATACATGGGAAATAGAAAATCATTCCGGTTTTTGGCTGATTAGTTGGGAGGACCTCAAAATTTACATTTTTAGAATTGGAATTATTACAGGCAAATAGATATGTGCTGCTAAATAGTAAAATTTCAAATCCATTTATTGAATAGTTTAGGACACAAAAAAATAGTTTATTTATCGTATGAACACAAAATGAGATCAATATGAGAAAATATATTAATAAAGGTCTTGTAGAATGGTTTGCACGACCTGTAAGTTCAAAAATATAGAAATCAATACATATATTAGGTTGAGAAATATATTTTTTAAATCTAATAATGTATATTACTTATTCAATATCATGAATACTAATTCTCAAGAAACATTTTTAGAAGTTTTAAAGTTTCTTGCTCGAGGTCCCCTAAAACAAGCTAGAAAGTTCGACGCATACAACATGAATAGATTTACATTTCGTATAGTCGATCAAGAAGATGGTATGAAAACATTTAATAGTGACATATTTACATTTTTTGATGTAGAATAATATAAAAATTGACTTATATTATTGAATTAAAGAACCACGAGAATTTTTCAATTGTTTTATTCAAATGTAATTGGGTGGATATTATAAGGGGTGTTAAAAGAGATTATTTAAAATTTACTTCTTGGAACTTCTCTCACTTGATGGATGTTGGTGATCATGAAATATATGATTCTTATATATTATCATTTCACGAGACACTAGTATATTATGTGAAATATTTCATGGAGGAAGGGTAGAGTGTGGTTCCTCACATAAAACAAAGAGACATGTATGATATTGGCAATGAAATGGAATATTGGACCTCTGACATTGAATAACATAAAAATTAAGAAGCAGAAATATTTTTATATCATTATATAGAATATATTATTCTTTTAAGAGTGGATGATGTAGATGAAGTAATGAAGGATCAGGAAACTGACATTATTGAACAAGAAAATGGTTATATGTGCAGATACCCATTCATTTATCGACCACATATGTCATGTATGAGGGCATTCATTATCATTTTTATGTATATTTTTTTCGTAGTACTATTACTATATGATCATTTATATTTTTTGAGAATTAATTTTTCGAAATATATGTTCTGAACATTATTTTATTTTATTAAATAACCAGAATGCCAATGAGGAAGCGTTATACAGACACTACGGGGTCAACGAGTATTTCTAAAATCTAATCTACTCTAGTAATCTATTCATTAGTTTAAATTTTTATTATAAAATGTCATCTATTAAGTAAATTAAATTATTGGTTTTTCATTATTTAATTTTTTTCACAGTGTTTAGGACACTAAGCATCCTGGACTGAAGTGTGGTTGAATGTTAAAATAAATCTTATTGGAGTTTTGTTAATGATTCTTCCAATTATGTGGGGGTATGAATTCAATTTTCATTATAATAACTTTTTATTAGTTCTTACTATGTCAATAAAAAATACTTCTAATGTGATTGAAAATTGATTTATAGGTAAAAATTAATGAACTATAGAATGTCTATTCCACACAATCCAACTCAGTCCCCTAGGATAACCAAGTTGGTAATGTCCATGGGAAGGAGCATCCTGGTCGACTATTCAAGATGGGTTTGGGACCATTACCATTTGACGTCTTTGAATGGAAAATGGGGATTGATACTTATGAATGGTTGTGTGATGGTAAATCACAAAACTTTAAAATCATTTAGTTCACAATTTTTTTTTTCTTTTAATGTTTAAATATACATATACAACATTGTTAAATTTTAAATTTAATTATCTCACAAGTTCTAGTAGTATGAAGTAGAGATGGTGATGGAGAGGGTGATGAATAGAGTTCATCATTGGGAAATGATTATTGGAGAGGTTTTGATCTTGTATCAGTATGACCAATGTGGTTATTTTTTATCATTTTATTATATTTTAGAGGGCATTGGTACAATAGGAGTTTAATGTTTTTTTTGTATTACCCGGTATTTATATGCCATGTTTCAACTAGCTGTGGAGATTGAAATTTATTTATGATCAAATATGATGTTTTGTTTCTTGTCTCACTTTTATATATAGATTTATCTGACTATTATATTATACTATTTCCCACTTGTTTTTTATGTTACCTTAATATCTAGAAACTATGTATTAAGAGGCCCTATATGGTTCAATGCATCGACTATGAAAACCAACTGAGCATGTCTATGTAAAAATAAAGTGATTTCATGGTATAATTATAAGAATTTTTTCCTAATAATTATCGTAGGATAATATTAATGTTAAAAATTTAGATTGTTTTTTCTATGTTTATTATGGTAACAAATATATTTGTCATGTATTCATTATTATAATATCTTCTTGATAATTATTGATACATTATAACTAATTTATTTATGAAAGATTAAAATTATTTTATTAATAATTTCAGACATAATATGATGATTTATTTTATTTATATAAAATTACGTATTTTGATTTATAATTTGTGTCTAATGTGTGTAATTACAAATCCTAAAAATTAAAAATAGCATATTAGAAATTAACTATATTACTTTCACTAGATAATTTTGAATATTTTTCTAATTGGGATCCATAATGTGGTTTTAATAAAACATCACGATATAAGATCATTATATACATGTACATAAAATATGTTTCAAAAAATTAATTTCGAAAAAAATTATTTTGATGATTTATTGCTTATAAAATGAAATATTAAAAAACTGAATTAGAAGTAAGATTTGGATTCTAAAGTTTCTTATGTCATATCATTTTTCAATTCAAAAATATATTTTAAAAATAAAGTTATATCAAAGTAAAATGTCAATATGATTTAATTTTATTAAATTTAATGCTAGAATTATATTAAATCCTGTTTATTATGAATGTATGAACATATATATTAAGTTATATATATTTACTTTTAAGAATGTTTTTTAAAAGTTTTTAAAACATTACTTTATTTTTATGTGATCATTTGTGCATGATATGTTTTAAATTAATTTATGAAGTATAGAAGTGAAGAATTGTGTAATTCTATGGTAATTATGTGATGAATTAGAAACAAGATTTTATGTTAATAAATGTGATACCAAAATTATAATTATTTCAAAATATAATAAATTGAATATAAATATATTATGAGTGCCCCTATTAAATTATTAATTTAATAATGAAATAATACTGTGTTGGATTGATGAAAAATCCCTCGATGGTTATGTATTGGTATACCTTATAAATTTTGTGTTTCCCTTAGACTACATGTTTTGTTATTTTGGTTGTTGATTATTTTTTTATAAGTTAATCCTATGATAAATGAATTATAATAATATCATTATTGATAAATTTAATAAAATTTTGATATGATATATTGTAGTATATTTAATTAGTGAGGAAGAATGTAAATCTTGTTGAAATATGTTCCAGTGGAATGTATGCTGAATGATGATGTGGAAATGAATTATTGTAATGAGGGGTTGATGTACGGGACATGATTTGATAATGAATGTGTTTTCCTATTTGATATGATGGTCTTTGTGATGTTTTTATAATTCATATGATATTTTCTATCATTTTTTATGTTGAATTGTAAGATTATTAAACATAAAGTAGTGGTTAGTGAATGAAGGAAAGAAAAATAAAATTATAATGGTTCAGTTTCTTGAATTATTTAGGAAATATTTACTTTTCCTTGTATAATTTGATGACTATATAAAAACCCTAAAATGATGTAATAGGATTCTGAGATGAATTCCTTGAGTTATGAGTCACATTGTTTGTGGAAGTGTAGGGTGAGACAATCACATAGAGTTAGAGACAGGTTATATTATTTACATTGGATAGTTTTATCTATCTTAAAATCTGGGAGATGATTATTACAATATTCATTGTAAAATATTAGGGAATAATTGGTAAAAATTTCTTAGTGTTTAGTATGCTTCTGGTTCATTGATGGGTTATAATAATTTCTTTGGTTTCTTCGTATGGAGTGGTCTATATTTAAATGGTACCCTCCATGGTGGTAATGTTTCTAGATGTTTTCTTGATTAGAAGAATTGGTGTTGAATATGATCTGTTCCTTGAGAGTGTTGGAGGTGTGTTCCTCATGTTTGAGATGTATTTTTTTATGGTATTTAATCTTTAGAAAATAATTATTCAGTACTTTTTTTACTATCGATGAAGAAAATAATTTTATAGTTATCTAATGTAACAGATAATGATTTCTCAAGCCTATATGTTGTGTATTTTGGGTGTTGGGGGTAATAGGAGGATGTTTGGTGGGAGATTAATGGGGAATGTATTGAATCTATCTGAAATTTCAATTGATAGATTTTATCATGTCGAGAACATGTGTGGTTATCAATGTCCAATAAGGCTATAACATATAACGAGATGTTGTGGTCTAGGGATTAGGTCATTGGGTTTTGATGTTGTTCTATTTAGATAGTGGTAGATTTTTTGTGGTGTGAGGAGTTCAATTATGGAATGGAGGTTATGAGAAGATTGTTAGTATTCCTTATGTTTAGGAATATGTAGTATATTGCATCATGACCATGTTCATTACATCATGATTCATATGTTGTGTTTTCCTGGTCATGTGTGAAATGTCATGAACCCTAGGGGTTGTGTCATTGTGGTTGTTTGTGGTGGATCATTAATAAGGTAGATAAATATGATCATCAAAATGATTCTTGGAATTTTATTATGGTGGCATGGTTATAGTAATAACACCATGTCCTTCCTTGATTATATTTAAATTAAGAGAGTTCAATGAGTTTTAAGGGGGAATTGTTAGGGGTATTTCACTATGATCCCCAAAAATGTCTTTTGTTCTCAATCATAATGTCTTTTTTCTTTCACTAACATAAGGATTTCATTCATTTGAATTTTTATCATAAATTTTTGGAGTCCCTCAACTATATTCTATTTTCCTTGTTTCAATAACACCATGATTCCATTCAGTGTTACTATTTTTTTCTCTAGTTACAAATTTCGGGGTTTGTCATTTATGATATAGTGGTTGTTTAAATGACCACAAGATAATGTTTTCTTTGTCGTGGTTGTTTAATGTACCACAATATAATGGTATTTTTAGGGATGTGGCTAAAACTGCTGGTAAATATGAAGAAATTTGACTTAGTAGTGGTTTTAACTATATTAGTGGTGGTTTTTTGGTAGATGTATAAGAATTTTGTGGTGGTTAAAACTGCCGCTTTATTGTAGTAATTTTTTTAATGAGAAAACTCCCACTAAAACTAAAAAACTGTCGCAAAATTCGCATTCTATGACATTTTCATGAAAATACCGCTAAATTGAAGGTATTTCCATGTGTTGATTGTTGAAACCAATTTTATCGGCGGTTATCAGAATCCATTGTAGGGCCATCTAGTGGTGGTTTAAACTACAACCATATAATAAAAACCACCACTATACGGGCATTTTTTCATAGTGAATGAAAATATCATGTTCATGTAGTGTGGTTGAAAATACAAACTATTTATAAGGAGTCTCTCTTAATATAGAATTAATTATTCCAAAACTCTATTCAAGATTTACTAGTTTTTAACCAATGGGTGTTTATGGATATTATTCCAAAAAAATGAGTGCCTTTGAATTCTTCTATAATGTCTCTATATTGGGATGGATCAAAGCTAACATTTATGGTTCCTAAAAAGGGAACCTGGGTCCCTCATGATAAATATGAATTTAGCATGACTAGAATGGAACGATTATTAGATGTTTTTATGGAAATAGTTTCATTGAATATTCCTTGAAATAATTTTTTTCATTACCATTGTGATTCCCAAGGCAATGCAAAAAAGATGGACCAACCACTGGTTTGAAATCTACTCTACCATCACTACGCAAGTGATGTATAATGTAAAGACTCATCTTTCACGGCCACTCATATCTAGAGGGATGGGATTCTTAGTTTTTTATGGGGATTAAACCATATCATTATACATTTCTTCATAGGGCTGAACATAGTCATGTGTGGTATTCTAAATATATTAGTAAATATTGAAATCACATGGTCAAACAATCATCCAACATAGTTTCATAATTATTTTGAAAATGATTACAATAAAATTCCATCATTTTGACTTTCATTGCATTATTTTTCCAATAAATGTGCCTTTTTCTTTTTGAAAGTCGAATAAATTTATTTAAAAAATAATAATAAGGAATTCAATTTTTTATACTTATTCCTTTAATGTTTTATTTATATTTAATAAATTTTTTTGTATATCACAAGTTAATATTAAAAACACTAGATGTAGTTTATTAAAATTTTCTTTTTTTCAGAAACATCATATTCGTTCACCTATTGATAGTGAAATTATATAATAATAGAAGAAAAATAACTATTATATTTTGAAACACCTATAAATATTGTTATTTTAGAAACGTGTGATTAAAGTCACCACTTTAATAAAAACATTTCAAAAAAATCTATAGTATTGACAAAAAATATTTAAAATAGATAATAAATAAATCATATACATATAGAAAATAAAAAAATTATCTTTATAAAAATTTATAGATATTAATATGATTTTGAAATTTTGTATTAAGATATTTATATTTATTTTACATGAGTATATAACACATTCTATTTATTGGTAATATAATGTATGTTGTCCATTATCTCAAATTTAATTCCATAAGACATGTTTCCAATAATGTTCAATGATATGGTTTATATAATATGGCGAATTACAAATAAATTAATTATTATATATTTTTTATTATCATATTTTTTAGGATTTATATTATATTCCTTATTTAAATAACAATACATTTAGATGATACCAATGTTATAAGAGTTATTTTTTACCTAACTCCCTTCATTGAGTTAAAATTTGTCTTCAGGAACATTCATATTCAAAGATTAGTTACTTTTACCCTATGATTTTATTTCAAGGATCATTATCCTCCTTCTTGGGGAAAATTAATATTTAATATGATGTGTAAAGTAATATATTATTACAATGGAAAAAAAAAATTCTAAAAACTATTTTTTTGATTCTTTTACTGTGTAATCATTTTCATTATGGAGATTTCATTAAATGTATTAAAATGGGTTTCTAATTGATTATTATTCTTTCTTACATTGAAAATGAATGAAAATATTTTTATAATTTAACATGTAAAATTTTTACTTTAAAATTTAAATCATTATTTTAAAATGGTGTTTATGTTTTTTTTCTCTAGCAAAAGGATTTTAAAGTATTTTGATTTATTTAAAAGTAAGGTTTATGAAATATTAATTATTTTATATTATTTTTTTGTGAAAACCTGCATTTTTAATTGAGGTATGAATCAAAATATTTATGAAGTTAATATATTAAAATTTAAATAAAATATCTTTATATAGTGTTGAATTTGTTATAAAAAGGTGGATTCCCTGTCATTTTTAAGCGATTTATCTAAAAAAATAAAAGGTTATTTTCTTATATAAAAATACACATAATGATCCTGATGTTAAACTTGGTATATTAGTAAGATTCCACCAATATTCATTATATAGATTAATTATAAAATGTTATGGTAATGACTTCATGATAGAAGCCTATTTTTCCTATGCATTTTAAGAGACAATTATTATTTGAATGTATTTATATTATAGTTTCATTTATATATACGTATTAAATTTATGTGATATGTGGGGTATTCTATCTCTATAAAATTTTTCTATTAATGAATTATATTTGATGAGATAATGATATAAATAAGTTAAATACTTTTATCCAAACACTATGCATGAACAATATGTCTGTTAAAAATAATAATGAAAATTTTGTTCATTCAAAACATTAAGTAAGTACATTTTTCACATTAGAGCATGAATTAATTTCTTTTTTATCATTCATAACCTTATTCATGTTCATTCTTTTGTTTACAATGTCATAATTTCTATATGATAGTGTTTTTTCGGATGTTATTTGTTATTCTATGTTTCAAGGTCTTGGTGCATCTTCAAGTCACTTTCCAATGATTAATAAAAATTAATCACGTTTATTATCTCATGATTATATACTTATTATCCATATTAAATATATGTTCATTTGATAATACATTTATTTATATCATAATTTAAGGATAATTTGTTTTTTTAACAAATAATATTTCCTATACATATTTTTTTATTTTATTATTATCGAACCACTGATGACTTTTTGATGATTTTCTCATTATTCCTAATTTTTTATTTCCCCATTCTTATGTTTCCATTCCATTGGTTATGAATTTTAGTTTGAGTTACGAGGTTTGTTGATGGGGGTATAATGCAGTTGGTTTACAAAGACATATTCCCAAGTATCATAAAATAAGTTGACAATGTATCATGTGCTCTAGGAAACTAAAACTCATATTCATGAATGTTTGGGATTTCTTATGAGGTTTAATATTTAATTTTCCTGGTATTTTGTAAAATAAATATATATTCATCACACATTATATAATTTTCAGTGTCTTAATAATGTTTTTTTATCACCGATCCTAGGGGTGTCGGTTTTAGGAATCTCATTTGGTTTCAAATGATGTTTTTGTTATTTTTTAGTATTAGTTTGTTTATATTTCAAAATTAACGATGTTATTTTGCCTATTTGAATTTTCAAACATTAATAAAAGACTTGGGGATAAGTCTAATGGATTAGTATAACTATTGGATAATATTTAAATGTTTTGGTAAGTAGATATTGTGTGATTTCATGATAATTACATATATATATATCTTGATAATAAAATGTGTAAGCATCTGGTGTAATGTCCTAATCCTTCCAAAGGTACATGTAATAAGCTAAAATTTTGGAAACACGGATAATGGCCCACGATTCCTACCACCAATAGGCCCTAGATTGTGGACTAGAACCAAGGATTGAAATTTTGGAAAATATGTGTGGTATTACACTAAAATAAAAGGAATATTGGATAGGGAGATATGAAATGAACCACAAAATATATCCCAAAAATAAGAAATCAAAATTCTAAAATATCCATAATTCATGTAATTTCACAAGAATATAATTAAATTCTCAAATTAAATCATCAAAGAAAATCCTAGGGCATTAACTCAACAACTCTAATGTCCAAAATAGAAATGTATAGCCTTGTCCAAAAATTTATCATAGAATACCAAATTATGATTTATATTCATCGGGTGAGTGTACATGTATAAGTAGTAGGATCATTCCCAATATTGTTGGTGTATAAGTGATTAAATTATACAATATCAGTGAGAAAATAGTAGAACCAACATCGCCTTCAAAAATCAAATAAAATATTGAATCATTACCAAGGCATGTTAATGAAATAACACTTTATAGTGTAGTAACATAATATGAATAAATTTTTTCAAAAGCATACCAAAAAAAATTAACACACATTATCATGTTTCACTACCCAACATCATACATCCTGGAAGTCATGTACATATTGTATAATAATACATATTAATAAAACCACCTTTATTGAATCATTCCATGAACCCCACATGCAAATGGGCATCATACCCCACTCGAAGAAACTTGTTCCTTCCCTTGAAATACCTCTCAATGACAGTTGGGAAGTTACATAACACCTTAACCATTAAAATAATATTAATTGAAGCACTACAAGAATTTGATGGAGGTCAACCTCGAATACTTATCATACAGTTTATGACTCCAACTATAAGACATATCATCAATCTAATAAATCCAACCATATGTTCAATATATCAACAATCTATCATAGATCATTCATAATAACATATTCTAGATGTGATAGTAGGGAATATAGGATACCTAGTGATCCTTCCTCATCATCATGGATATTGAAAAAACACCCCCCAAAAATTGTAGTGTTTGAGAATTGTGATTTATAAGGATGTGGTGAAAATACAACTCACAATTCAAATATAATATATGGATTCCCCCCACATAATCCATTTTTATGGGTTTTAAAAAAGAATGTTATTCTACTTGAAACATCACTACAAAGGCTACAATAACTCTTCAACATTTTATAGCACCTATAAATTCATAACACCACAAAAGAATGATACAAACCAAAAGTGACATTACACCTATTTTTTAATGTTATACACATTTACATATCTTTTTATTAAAGCCCACAGTTATTTATCACACTCATTCATTTAATTTTAATATTGTTTTGTTACCCACACTTCCCATTTTTATTTGATAATTTTTTAGTTGCTTTAATCGAATCTATTTCATATCACATTAACAAAATTAATTATTTTATATTTACTATACTTAATTAAATAAAACACATACATGAATATCATATTATCATTTGAAAATATAAATTTCTAAACACTTTCACATTGATTTATAATAATTATATTTCAAATAAAATATTATTACCTCATTTACCATTCATCATTTATAGTCCCAAACAATATTCATCAGATCAAAACATAATCAATTCCATCTTAGGTTTACTCTCATATCATATTTCACATGATTTGAATATTTATGACTATGTGCTATCTCAAATTAATAATTATGCATATATGTATTGTGACAAAATGATCTTTCTTTATAGAAGGATAGGGATTTTTGACCCCAAAAGGTTTTACAGGACTGCATGTGGTGGTACTGACCACGCCCCAACCTGGCTTATGAAGTTCAGGGCTCCCTTTATCCGGCCAGCTCGGATTCTCCTGCTTTAGAGAATCTGTAAAAATAGACTTCATACCTCTGAACACATGAAGAGATCTTGATTTTATATAGACTCTAGGTGTGCCTTATGTAGGTCAAGAGAAGACACCACACAGTATGTGTTTATGGAGTGCGGTCAGGCCCGGAAAATCTGGAGTTATCTGGGAATGTTGTTTGGTCTAGCGGTGGACTCTGGCATTCTACTTACTGATCTACTGCCTGGTCTATTACATATGCACTGTAGTGAGAAGTTGAGAAACCTCCTCACTACTACTATTGCGTCAGTCATTGCATCCTTGTTGGAATCGAAGAACATGGCTCTGTTTGATGGTGATCATGATGCTATCCGGAAAGGAATGATCTCCACCCACAGGGACGTGTACGCTGCGTCAGTGGTACAGGATGGTGCGATGTCTAACACTATTTCTTCCCTGAAAACTCTTAGGTTTCTTGGAGTTTCGGGCCAAGAACTCCAACCTCGAATGCTTAAACGTATCGGATGGATACCACTGATTACACTGTGCCTCAAAGTGAATGTTGATGGAGCTCCGTCAGGTGCACCAGGTCCAGATAGATGTGGAGGAGTTTTCCGCACTTTTTGTGGGTTTGTTAAGGTATGATTTTATCACTATATTAGTCTTGGAACCGCTTTTGAATTTGAACTATGGGCTATGATTCATATGATAAGTTATGCTATCCAATGTAATTAGAAATGGCTTTGGATTGAATCTGACTCAATGATAACAGTGCATGCATTGAGTACTAGAACACGTAATGTGCCTTGGCGTGTACCGCCCTGGTGGGTTGAATGCCTCAGCCAAACCAATCAAATACATATGGTTGTTTCTCATGTGTATTAGGAGGCCAATCAGGTTGCTGATACACTGGAAAAAAGGCTATACTTGATCTTCGTATGATGTGGTCTTTCATGGCCCCTGATTATTGTGCTCCAATGGTGGATACGGATAGATGTGGTGGGTTGAACACTCGCTTATGTAATAACCCCCTGTATGCCTGACTCCGTTCTTTTTATATAGTAATTTTGAGGACTGGCTCACGCTGAATCCTGATCTTCTTGCTATTACATTATTAAAAAAAATTAAAAATCAAGTATCTCATATTCCTTAAAAATCAGTATGAAACTATGATGAGTAATAAGTGTTAATTTATATTAGCAAAAAATTCATAATCCATAAAAAATATCAAAATAATATTAAAAACATGTGGGAGCTCTATTTTTAGGTGAAAAAATAATTATCATCATTTGATTATCGCATCCTCTCTCTAGGATAAACATTTAAATATCTAAATTAATTCATCATGATAAAATATGTGTATTAATTATTTAATAATGTGATAATAAATTTTAGTGATATAATATCCACAACCTAAAAAACCATGTAAAATAATTTTCCAAATCCAAATTCCATAAAATTCTTGATGATTAATTAATTATCCTCATTATTTTAGTGAATTAACTTTTCCCAAATGATTGAAAAACATAACCACTCACACATGTAATAACTATAAGAAAGAAAAAATGTACCCTACCAGGTATTTATTTTCCATTTTAAAACTTACTCTAGATGTGTATAATAGATGGAAGGTTCTACCAAACTAGGAAATTTCCAAAGATGATATCCTATTATCCTCAAAAACCAGATAAACGAAGGGTATTTTTCATATGTGTGGAATAAAAAATTAAATAAAAACATAAGTATAAAGGATTGAGTAATTTGGAATAGTTATGTGTTTTTATTAAAAAAGCTCTATATCATTAAAATTCTCTTACTTAATTAGTTCTAAGTCTTGTGTTTTAAGGATTTTTTATAATATTCATAAATATTTCATTTAATAAAAACAAATTATAACTTAATTACTGACATGTCTTTAGGATTTTAAAATCACATTGATAGAGTAAATGTGGGTTAACGAATAAATAGGGGATGAAAATATAAAAAATCAGGTCAAAATGTTTCCTATATAAAAAAACACATTGCAATGTAATGTTAACTAGTTTAAAACATACATATTAGTAAAATATGCCACCCTTACCTGATATTCCTACATTATATAAAGGTATTGTTCTCTTAAAATTGTAAATATGGTTACGGTTATGTGCATATAGGAAAATATAGATGACAATAATGTAGCATTGATATGACTATTACTAGAGCATAATAAATTGCTATGTACCCCTTTTAAAACTGTGAGATACCATTTTGAGACTAGGGACTTACAATTACATGAATAAGGATATAGGCTCTTACCTTTAAAGGGGTAACAACCGAAAATTACACAAGTCTATAGGTACCTTTACACTAATCCTTACTTACCCTTACACAATGGATAATACCCTTACATGATGGATAATACCCTTAACAACACTAGATGAACCCTTGTAAAATGTTCTATATGCATACATCATTAATAAAAGAAATTTATTACCCTTATATAAACCTTAAAATTTATAGCTTACCCATACGAATATATGAAAAACACTTTGTTACCTTAATAAATGGTTATAAAATAGAACTTACTTTTACAAAAACTATTAAAATTTACTATTACCCTTATTAAACTCCAATTTAAAGCATAAGGGTATATAATTATCTGACAATATTATGTTATTAGTCAAAATAAAATATAAATATCTATGATATGGGTTTATTATGATTTCCAAAAATTCCCAAATACATCTAAAGTTAATTAAATCATTCCGAAAACTTCAAAAGTACTTCATAATGATTTGAATATAATTTGTAACATCTCACTTATTTCTCAAGAAAACTATTAATACATTAATATTACTTCCATAATTTTCCTTATCATTATGAAAATACAATATATATTACAATTTTTTTAAAACAATAATCAATTACAAAATTTCTCCCAATACACGAAAATCACTAGAATGCGAATGTATGGATTGGGAATGTTAAAAATAATTACATTATATATCTCACAAAATATTATCATCATTGTGAATAAATAAAATCTTGGTAGGAGAGAAAATGAATGAGACCTAATTTTTTCCACCCAATGAAATAATCTTAAGTTTACCACTATATTAAGAACACCATAAAACTCTAAAGTCAAAATATAGGTTAGATGAACCAATCAAAAATCAATAATACCACATAAATTGATATAAAAATCTATAAAAGGATATGAAAAAATAATCAATACATTAAAAACCACCACATATTGAACACTTACATAAAAAAATAAATGATAGTTTTCTAAAAAAAATTAATTTATGTTCTTATTAGAGAAAATATTATTATATATTTCACATCATCAAATATAATTTGGAATTTCATAAAATAATGAACAATACATTCGTTTTTCTTATTCATCATTATTTAAAATTTAAATTCATAACATTAACATATTACATTTATAATCTTTCCAAGGGGAATTAAATTTACCGTGATTGCAAAAAAAATTATTAATGACATTGAAATGTGATTTAAAAAATTTCATTATTCCATTCTTGTAATAAAGTTCATAACATAAAAATTCTATTCAAATTATTATTTACCTTCTCTACATACATCATAACATTTAAAATTGAAACATTTTAAGTTAAAAAAAAAGAGGATGAAACACATAACCAAGATTCAGGTATTTAAAATCAGGATGGTTAATGGAATTGTTTAGTAAGAAATAATTTGTTAATACATATCATAAGAATATATTTTTTAAAATATAATTTATATAAAAACATCCATACCATTTTGGGAAAAATGATTTTAGATATATTAATATTTTATCAAAATATTTTGATTTTTTAGAAAAAAAATTTCTAATAAATCAATTTATTGCAAGAGGGTATCACTAAATTATATTATAAATAATGATATGTGACTATTTATATTTAACATGCTTCCAAAAACTACTAACATAATATGATATATTAAAAGCATTCATAAAATAATTATTATTCAACTAACTCAATTATACCATGATATTTAGAATATTGATATTAATATTTACACACATAACATCAAATTTAACAGGTGACATTAATTGGAATAAAAAAATGTGTTATATAAAGTCCAATATATCTAATTTTTATATATTTTGTGTATTTTAACAAAAAAATATTTTTCATGACCATATTAATGTGAAAAAAATAATGGGTTCAACATTCTAAATTTCATTTTCAATTATTATACATTGTTACTTACAAAAGTTTCACATTACAGATTTTAACCGAATCAAGAACATATATCAACAAATTCAAAACTGATGAATGCATAAAACCCATGTGAATACACCTTTAATTTGATGTTATTCTCCATTTTTTGTTGTATGGACTCAAAAATATATAAGGAAACCTGAAAAGAAAAGGGGTTTCAATTCATCATATTATTATATCCACAACACACATAAATAGTAAAATATACATATCTTTTGGGGATTTAAAAACACCAGGACATAAAAATTGAATAAGAAAATTCACTATCAAGAAATAATTCCATCTTTCAGGCCATCAAAAATGGATAATCCCAGTATCAACACATTTTTTCATTCTGAATTTCGTCTCTAACCCCACTTAATGTAAAAGAACATCTAACATCACTTGATAACTACATCATAAATACTATCACTACAATCCAAAATCACATCCTCATGAATCCCCACCGTTTTCTAGAAAAAATCAATCCAAATATCACATCACACCAAAAAAGATGTCTCACATTCATAACAACATAGAAGGTGGAGAAACAAATAGAGTTAATCTGCAAAATTATTAATTTACCATTATCAAATAACATGATTTTATTAAAACCATAGATTAATTGATTCATTTATTAAAGGTTACCACCACATTTATCTTAAGGAATTAAAAATGTAATTTATTAAATTGTAAAAAAAATATCTCTGATAACTTCTAGTTACTAAAATATTAACAAATAGTTTTCCCATTATTACAACAATTCATCATTTCCATCCCATATAATTTCAATCACCTTGTTCTTTACATAATTCCATTATTCATATAGAAGAAACTTTTTTATTATACATGAATTGGAAATCAATTTATTTCCATAATATTATACAAATAAAATAATTCAATAATAATTTAAAATTAATTCATTAAAAAATCAACATTATTAACTTTATGTTATTATAGTTTTTATGGGGGTTGTGTGATTCCATCAAAACAACCAAAACATTCCTCAAAAAATAGGTAAAAACAAGGGTATATGTTATAAATAGTAAGAAAAAACATCTTATACAACACATTGTTTTTTTATTATAATAAATATAAATGGTTCATGTATTTTTATTTGTTAAAGTGATTCTTTTTCATTTATCTCATTTTAAAACATCATTTAATAATTTATAATCAGCTTTTCAGAATGTAATAATAAAAATTCAATGGAGAAATAAACAATGAAACCAAAAACAACAATGAAAATTTCTATCTTATTTTCACAAAACAGCCATCCTTTCTTTTAAATATCTCTAACATATGAACATGAAAATTATAAAAAATATACATTAATTATCTCATGAATCATGAATAATTATTATGAACACATCATTAGAGGGTCATTTTTTTACTAATGAAACACACACAAAATCTATTTGAGGATTTATATATGTTAGGTTCTTATTCTCTATTTTATTTTCCATTAGCTATTGAACACGAATTCATAATTCTAAAAATAACACACAATCTGATATTGAAGAAATTAAAACTATAGATATTTAATTACCATGTGAATTTTAGATCATTATCAAAATAAATAATCAAGAAAATTTTCATTTCTCATTAATATATTCTTAAATAATTTCAAAAAGAATAAAATGATTTTAATTCCATATTAAAATACAACATGATCATTACATAAAATATGATAATATTATTAAAACTACATATTATATGCTCATTTTTCTCATGATATCCTAACTGTTATTTTCATAGTTAATATAGAATTTTTTTCAACATTTGACATGTTCACAATAACAACCAACTCTATGATAAACATGCAAAGCAATGATATTTCAGTAGTATAAAATCATATAAATCACATTAGACAAATTTTAATCATTTAAATAGACTCATGCCTCAACATGTCATGAAAAAAAATTCTTATCCATTTATAAGAATTTTAGAATAATAATAAACATATATCCTCAATATAAATTCCAACAACATACTTACAACGTCTAAATAGATTAACATTATAAAATATGATATTTCTATATGAATAATTATTTTATTCATGTCAATTTTTATAGATATTTCCAGGAATTATTCATTATCATTATGGTTATTTTTACTATTTTCTGAAATCCAAATATCCAAAACCCAATTTTTTTAATTATTCAATATCAATTGATTATAAAAAATTAAAAACAGAAATAAATAAATAAATTATTAACTCACATGGAAACTAGAGTTCTCATAATAATGGTTTTCACAAAAATAATGTTGGTATATATATATATATTAAATCATTATAATGTAATAGGATTCATAAATATTTCTATTATTAAAAATCTATTCACAAAAAAAAGCACCAATAATTCTTCCATGTTAATGAAATATATATATATATATATACTATTATTCTTTTTATTAATCTTATCAAACAAATAATATTTATTTCATAAGGATAATGGTATTATTGGTATGGAAAAAAATTATTGAATTCCAAATATTTTTTCAACAAGATGAAATAGGCCAATTAATCATATTCATACTAATTAATTTAAATTTATATGACTAAATATGAAAATAATAATAGTTAACAATAAACTAAATCATAATAAAATTTAAAAAACCCAAAAAATCATTATTTTTTTAGTGAAATTACCTAACATCTTAAAACAATATATATCAATAAGTAGAGAAATAAATGATTATTATTGATACCCTTCATGGCCTCTACTCTAAATATAGAACAACTTCAAATCATGAATAATTAGGAACAATATCCTTGCATTTTATCATACGAGGGGGATGGAAATATCATTCCCAAGTTGAATCCCTAGCCTATGTCAGAGATAATAAAAAATAGGAATAGTTTCCCAACCATCACATGAAATACATATATTTATTGACTACCAAAATCAACTTATTAATCATTCATAACCTTTGATAAAAAAATCACAACCCCATGAAACCAATGGTAAAACTCATTGGATGAAAACTGGGAAATAGTGATAACGATCCCTCAATATCTACTTCAAGTATCCCCCAACATGGTGTCATGCACTGTGGGTATACAATTGAACATATATTGGAATAATTAATCTCAATATAAAAAATTAGTAATATGAAATAGGTTTTCAACCCCAAATACTCTAAAATATGAGAATAGTGAATCCATAATATAACCAATGAATATGTTTCCATAAAAATAAAATGAGAGACTTCAAGTAAAACATAAAACACCATATCACTACATTAACTCAAATTAATCTCCAAAATCTAAGCTAGTAATTTCCATATATATTCTTAAAGAAATCAAGAAAACCTGAAATAAATTTTTTATATATATGTTGATAAAGAATGTATACATAGTGGATTATATCGAACATATCTCAAACAGATGTGAAATGATAAAACTTATGTACAAGTGTCAAATATATAGATCCAATATTACCTAAAAAAGTATCTAACCAATCCCATACCCCCAAAGTCATTATCACAAAAAAAACATATCTTAGTATAGTATCAAAATTAGAAGAATATCAATTAAAAGTGTACCCTAGTCAACTTTCATTCTGATTTTTAACACTCACACTACTATGTTGTAACTCATACAACTTATATCTGTTTATTATAATAATCCCTTCTTAAGACACCTATGAAAATGAAACATACCAAGACCATAAATGAAACTGGCTTCCCCATCCCATTCGAGGACATATAATCCATTAACTTAAATATCATACAATTGTGTTTAGACAAGATTAGGGTATTAAATTAACCTTATCTTTTCACTTTATCCCTTAGTTAACTAATTGAACATTTACCATATCCTCTTGTATATTCATACTATATGGTTAATGTATTTACTATAAATTGAAAAGCGACCCAAAATGGATAATTAATTATAATTGTAATCATCATATATTTCAGTTGTCTGAATATTAAATTTTTAGGATTATATTATCATTTAATAAAATATTAATTGTTTTAAAAACTCATGTTTGTCAATTTATAAACTATTCATATCAAGAATTTTATAAAATATATAAAAACATTATTCTTTCTAAAAAAATATTAATTCAAATATAACAAGTCATTATTACCCCTAAAATTTGTGTATGGCATATAAAGTTTCAAAATACATTTATTTTAATATTTATAATCTCATTTATTTAAATGATTCATTAAAAAGGTAATTAATCCATCATTATTATGTCCTTAATAAAATTATTTATTTGATTTCTAAATTATATAAATAAAATACATGATGTGGTAAATATTTTTATCTTTATAATGGCTAATTATAGTCGAAAATATCAATTATATTACCCCATATAAAAGTTTTATTTCTAAAATATACATGTTTAGGTTATATTTTCCTTAACATTATATTTATTTTTATAAAGTGTCATTTTATTTTACAAGTAGATCCATGGGGTCCCAAAATTTAACCATAGAGACCCATGGTCTGACATGTATCATCCAATAAGAGTTGGACATGTGTTAGGGTAATTTAACATTATTTTAACATTACTTTCTACCCTAATGTACCAGATTTACACTCTAACCATGGAAAATGAAATATTTACTGATGTTTCTATTCATAGTATCTAAAAATAAATGTTACCTATTTTAATAATTTTGACCTCCTGATTCCGAATATGGAATTCATTATTCCAAATTATAAACCCATAAGTTGTGAAAGTTAATTTAAAATTAATTCTCGTTGTCAATATCGCAAAGTGTGTTTTTAAGAAATAATAACTATCAAAACATTAACATATGTTTATGTATAATTAAAAAGTGAAATAACATAAAATGACAAAAATTGGATTATATTATAAAAAATAATCCATGTAAAAATTAAAATAAATTAAAATAACAATATAAGTATATAAAAAATTTGATAAAAAGACCGTTTGCACTTAAAATGCAGTATTTTTCACTATTCATTAAAAAATAAACTTTTTTAGAAAAATACCAAAAATTATCCCAATGAGATCTTTGATGTCTCGATTCTAAATAATTAGTTTTTTTGTCAACTGGATGATATAAAAGTGAAAAAAACTTGATTTAAAAGGGTTTTCCATCAAAAGGTGGTAAACAACCATTAAAAAGATTAGAGTATTTCATGATTAAAATCAAATTCATTCTTATTTTTAGCCTCTAAAATTTATTGGATAAGTATAAAGACTTTTTACAAATATGTATAATCATATTTTAGTTATTTCTGTTCATTCCCAACAGTATGATGGCTATGCGTTAACAACCATTTAAAATTATAATATTATTATATTATTTTTTTGTATAACTAAACATTGTGTGCAACGTATTATTTTAAAGAAACATGTTGTTGCATATCAAGTATACCAGAGAACATAGAATCCCATTTAAAGTAAAATTAATATTTAATTCACAAATATTAATAAATATGATAATTCCATATTCTTTATTTACCTAGGATGTGACAATTACCTTTCGTAACTATGGTTCTTCTTTAACATTATAAAAGTTAAAAAAATTTAGGTAATGAATACAACATCAATTTTTATACCATAACATGAGTAATATTCTCAATGGTATCCTTATATCATATATAATCCAATATGAATATCAAACAAAGAACATTACGATTCATTTATCAACACTTTGATCGACAGATAATCAATAGGCAAAAATAATATTCTCTAAAATAATAAAAAACAATTTTAATTAATATTGAAATCCAGAAACATAACATCGTAATGGATTCAAACATTTATTGCAAGGAATTATCCTTACTCTATTATTTCTTAATTATTTTTTAAAAATTATAATGCACTAAAAATTGAATAAGAATGAGGATTTCACTACATATATAACTTATAATGAAGTATTAATCAAATAATTTACCAAATTGTAATGTTCTAAATGTATCACTGTTAATATAGCATTATTTTCATGACTCCATGAATCAATAAATTTTTTATAAGATGTTAATGAATTACTCAATAATAATAATTTTCTAGTTCCACACATCTTCTATTACTCATATTTAATTATTTTATTGTGAAAATATACTTCAAATATTTTTTATCAATATATATTTCACACCATACTAAATGAAAATTATTACTCAAAATATTAAATGAAAATACACAACTACTAGTTTCATATAATGTCTAGAATAATTTAATTCATTAGGATTCTATTAATGTAAAGCATGATTAATTACTTAATCATTTTGAATAATGAAATAACCATATCTATTAAATGAATAATTACTATAGACAAGTAATTATCTATTTCTTAGGGTCACTAAAAAAATTAGAGCATTAACTAATAATTCATTATATCCTAAAAAAATCATCACATACTTTTTCGTAGTTTAATTTAACTCCATTTTGAGTTATCGTAGAATATGTATTAAAAAAATAAGCATTTTTAAAAAAAATCACTAGTAGTACCCCAAATATAATATCAAACTATGAATCAATGTGATAAATTTGGGACATTAAAATACTACAATAATTTTTTTAGCATGGTCAATTGTAGTGTCATGTGTAAACACAATGTTTTGAAGAAAATAATGTTTTTTTAACAATAATTCACACATACTAATTTTACTATACAATATCATTTCTTTTATAGCGTACAACACAATCCATATGGGTCCTTAAAATTTTTCTTCGCATTAATAAGATATAATAACCAAATCAATTAAAACAAGAAGAATCTTATCAAACACCTCATGGAGAACTATACTCATGATGTCTATAAATTCAAAAGGTTCCTTAAAAAACATCAATAGTGTAAATACATACACATAATGACCATATCTATTCTAAAATGAACTCTTCATAAAGTACACTTACTTCACCTTCAATTGATTGTTCCTGGAACTTAGACCATCGTTTGGAAAAAATTGCACACAAAAGGGCTAATCAAACAAATATTTGATATAAGGATGTTAATAATTTTTATTTAGGATATATGTTACCCAATGATCTATATACAATGAAAAGTATCATTGAAAACGTTTTATTTTTATCATAGCAAATAATATCTCCCTCTGGTGATATTCTATATGAAATTAAACCGGTGTATAACAACTCCAACAATATCTTCTTAAATTCTAATGCATCCAATTGATCCATATAATAAGGGGGTTTTGAAATAGGCTTCGCATGAGGTAATAATTCAACAGTATAAACAATCTTGTGAAATAGAATATCTACAATCAAATAATCCATAAATACTTCAATGTATTCATTTAATATTATCACATTACTACACTGAATAGTTTCACTATTTTCAATAATATGAGCTAAATAATTATCAATTTCATCATTAATCATTCTCTATGCTTCGATGAATGTCATAAATGGTATGAAATCATTAAAAATAACAATAATAGATATTAAATATATATATAATATTTAATAATTTAAATCCAATATATACCATAAATGATATCAGACTAAAATGTGGTCAGTTCAAACTGTCATGTTGGAAATTCCATCACACTCTTTACAATGGAATGAATTTTAAAAATTTTGGATGCATTAATTCTTCTACGAATTATTTTCATTAAATGAAAGATCTTTAAGTATTTTGTTTTTTTTTCTATTTTAAATTCATACTTCACAGAATTGAATGAATTTGACGATCCAAAGTCAAACATGGAGTTAGAATAATTCTAATAAAAATGAATATTATATGTCAACTTTTCATTCGATGGTCCAACAACAACTATAGTAGTAGAAAATTAATTTCCAACACAATTATGTTTCTAATAATGATGATTCTTACCCAGATTAAAAAACTTCAAACAAATATTATCATAATGTTTCAACTCATTATAGCAAAATCATATAACTATTCACTGGATATCTATTGTCTCATTTTTTTATTGTTTTTAACTATATTATTTGTAGTCAAGATCCTTATGACTAAACATACCACATTAGTAACACTTTCAAGATAATTTAAAAAACATTAATAATATTTCTTTAACCACACTTGGAACATGTTTTACGATTACCTCTAGTATTTTTTTTGGTTTCATCAACATTTACATCCACCTAGATTGTTTCATACTCTTTTCATCTCATTGGACATACGTGACGGCAACTTCCGTATCATATTTTAAAGAACAAAAAAAATATTCTCAAAATGTTAAAATTATCATATTTCATATTTCAACTCTAAACATAGTCCAAATCCATAGTAAAACTAATTAATTTTACTATTAGTGTCCCAAATAAAATAAACTGCATTCTTGGAAAAACTTGATATGTCTACTTCATATGCAGAAACATAATTAGCTTAGTTTTTCATCAATTCAATAAATTTTTCCTCGATCAAAAGTTGACCAACCATAAGGAAACAATTCTTATAGAAGATATTATAAAATAATTCCCATTAAAAGGATTAAATATCATATTATTTTCTAGTATTCATAAAAAAAACCATAATAATCAACACCACAATAAAAATGATAATTTGAATGTGTTGCCCATTTGTGTTTTAAAAATTCATTGACTAAAAATATATTCTCTAGGGAATCAATCCATTCTTATAATATCAATAGTTTATGTGATCTAATGAATGTTGAGGCATGTTATCTCAAAACAAATTCTATACTAGATTCAAGATACATTGGGGTCAATTAGGTTCCTCTCTATAGTAGATAGAAACCCCAATAATAGCTAGTATCAATTATTCCATCACTACAACAAAATGCTATATTCCATTTTTAACCCTATCTGAATTCTAATTTGGAATATTCTGAGTACCTTATCACTATATAAACTATGTTTCCCTTATAGAATACCAATTTAAAAAACATAGTATAGAGGAAGCATCATGATGATATTAAAATTACTTAATTTTTTAACTTAACAATATGAAAAAACATTTCAAGGGAATGGTATCATCATTATCCTAAATTCTAATTTTTCCAAAACTGGCCTATAATTCGAAATATATGGACCCATATTTAAACATTACATAACATTCATTTATTTTGAAGAATTATATTTAATTCACATTGAGTATATTTTAAGATTTGCAAAATTACATAATTAGTTGATAAATCATACATTACAAAACCATATAATAAAAATTTGAAACATCTAATGAGTTTCAATTACTCTAAAATGATAAATCATTCGAAATAAATAATTATTTATTTTCATAGAAAATATTCATGACATTTTTCTTGACTTATTCGTTTCCCTTTAACTTCATTAAACACTCTGAAAACCATTTTAAAACATAGGATGAGCACAAAAATATAAATAAAAGATATTAAAAAAACTAATGTCATTAGTCCAATGAAAAACATAAAAAATCATTTAATGATTACATTTATCAAAAAAATCGTTAATTATATGAAATACAACATTTTTACATCAAAAAATAAATCTTTTTTACAATGGAAACCTTAAAAACACATAACTAGCAATTAAAAAATCATATCGGTAACTTAGAGCATCACATTCATAACTCATTTTACCACTATTTCATATGTTATCAGATAAAAGTTAAATCAATAAGTTGAACACCTTGGTAAGTCCAATTTTATTTTCTATTAGAAAAATGAACATTACATAATTATTTGGAGTCCATTTTGGGTGCACCTATTGTATAATCTATATCAGGTTCATATAACTCTATCTGGGAACAAAAATGTATTATGTATAATGTTCATATACTATATCATGAATAAAAAGATATATTCCTTCACATTTACATTATATAAGATGTAAAAAACTATTTTAATCTCATATCCAAATAACTTTTGGATATTAAAATACCCGTTTATTTTGAATACTAAATTTATATACCAAAATACCTATTTTTTTAATGTACATTTTTAATAGAAAAATATTCTTTTCATTTTTTTTGAAAATCAATACAAATTTACCCATTTATTTTTAAAACCCCATTTAAAATACCAAAATAAATGAAAAATGGAAAAGGGGTTTTTATCGTATAAAACATAAAATATTTTAAAGGAATCCACACTTAAAATAATGGTTATGAAAGAGGAAATATTAATTTCTGTATATATATATATATATATTAAAATAGAACATTTCCTTTCTCATTTTTAACACATTCATTTTAATGCATGTTAAAATATTCCTTTTGAGACCATTTTATATAAATTAAAAAGATTTATAAGATAAAATTTTAAATAATCTATTTCCATAAGTAAACATTCATTATATATTTTTTAAAACATCGAAATGGAAGATAAAAAAATGCAAGGAAAATATTAAAAGTGTATTTTAAATTCAATGTCTCTAATAAGAAAGGAGACAGTTAAATCATTATCCCCATGGATTAATAACCGTTAAAAATACATTATTTATCAATATAATAGATAAATACCTGAAAATATATAAATAAGGGGATATATATACAACTTATAAAAGAATATACATTTGTAACATAAATTTTTTTACAATGAATATAATTTAAGATGATATCCCATAACATGGGTCTAAATTTTCACATGTGTTCATTATCCTCTGGAATAACACAAATAAATTAATTATATATTTTCAGGAGAAACTTCTTCATGATTATTAATCAATTCAATCCACCTATTATCATATTTTTTTACACCCTCTAAATAAGAATCTGAAAAAACCATAAAAGAATAATTGAATAGGGGTGTTACCTTCCCTATAAAGGATGCGAGGCTTGCAGATCAGATAAGCCACTGAGGCGATCATGATTGCCTGATCATTTCATGGTCATGTGAATACCTCATACTCATTGCATTACCTATAATGAATCCTGCAGACCCTCCTTCATTGAACCATCCAACTCTTATAATGGCTCTCTAAAAATCCAATACCCACATCATGAAAACCGAATGAAATCCCATTTATCACATGGTTTTTAATTGGAAGGTTCCCAAAAAACATCTGAAATTCCTCCAGAAATAAAGATGTATGAGATCATATGGGAGAAACCCACTGTAGACATAAAGATCATGTGATATGACAATTATTAAAAGGATAATTTTCCTTAGTTTTTTCCAAACAAACTCATTAGACCACCATTCCTTTGTAGAATAAAAATAATGAGATAATGTGGAGAATGAGAGAGCTACTCATGATTACTGAAAGACATGCAACGTGCCACAAGACCTTGGTTACATGTTCAACTCATATCATAAAGTCCATTTTTATTATCAGCCTAATCACATGGAAGTCATTATCTATGTCCCTGAAACTCCACACCTCCCCTTAGGCGTCCTAAGGATGAACAAATATCTTTTCCTGCAATCATGTTGGTGCACCCGCATATGACCCATTTTGGTCATGTGAGGTGTCTTTATAAAATTTTGTAAATGGCCATAAAATTACACATTAAAAAAATCAAAACATGTGAAATGTTGTATAATAAAACACATAAATTAAAAGGGAAGAGGTGATAGGTTATTGTGGCTGCTTAAGTACATTTGTTGTGCCCACAGAAATCTACAAGGCACCACGTGTCCCTAGTGATATGTCTGCCTCATCTCATGAAATATATTTCTCTTGTCAGCAACACCATATGGAGGCCCTTAGGTAAGTGAATGAAACTCTATGCATCCCCTTTGACAATCTAAAGAAAACCATATGTATTTTCCCATGATATAATAATACACCCCCATATGGCCCATACCATTCACGCTACACAACTCAAAAAATAGAGTAATTTTCCTTGACATTTCTTATGAAATCGTACATGACTCCCAACATTTTTCGCATAAAATAGTAAAATAAAAGTGGTAATATGAGGAAGGCACTATAAGTTAAGGAAATGTATACAATGTGTCGCGGATGACTAGATCACGGTCCCATGATAGCCCTAGACAAACTACCTGTGTCTCACAGAAAGCCCCATGAAAGTCATCATGAATCTCGCTACAAGCCTTCCAACTGGTATCTTGGATCTGGGAAAAAACCTTCGACATATCCATAGGACTAGATGAAATGTCCTTAGACAATCCCACATGATAAAACAAGTCTTAATTAATTAGAAATAATGTTCTAAAGGATGAATTTACAGATGATACTTGTGACTCTTGAAAATCATGTTACACAATTGGAACAACCCATGGTAGATAACCACAAGACCACATCATACCTGCCCACATCACCAACTCTACCATGGATCCACACTAGATAAGTTTAAAAATCAGAGAGCATCTGGGGTGGAAATGCCTATAAATTCTCCACCATAACAAGAAAAATAAGAAGATATTATGCGATGGAAACAATCAAGAACAAAAGTCCCATTAATCGATGCAGATTTATTAGATAAATAGATCAATTGACTGACTGGATTCTCATCCAGTAATATACCAGAAATAGGTCAGAGCATTCATTCACCATAAAAAAGGTACTTCTCATGATTGATTATAGATCGTGTGAAGGGATACTAACATGGCATGCAACTAACATTCCACATGTCTTATAGATCATCAAAAACATATAATAAAATAATACTCAACAAGGTTAAGGCATTTACAATACAATGGATCAATCCCAGATCTATAGTGGAAGTCACAAATGAAATAAATTTTTGATATTCCTCGTGTTCTTTGCATGATTCATACAAGGAAACATGACTGTACCAGGACTCATCATCTAAATCCCATGACATTCCTTCATCATATTGTCTCTAACATGCTAATTCCTATAGATGTGACCAGGAAATTCACATGGCCCCCATGAACACACCACATTGGTAACAAGAACCCCTCTTGATATATCACATAAGCCTTTCGACGACCTTCAGATACATATCCAGACTCATGAAATGGTGTTTTCCCATATCAATCAAGTCTCACTATTGAATCTTTACATGAAGTCTAATCTCATGTGATTCCATTCAGGATTGCAAGAAGAGACCCATGACACCCTAGAACATGACACTTGGGTCTCTTGATGACCTCTAGTGATGTCATCCAAGACATACGATATCCTACAAAACATGTTGCACTGACTCTTATGAAACCCACCATACGTTTCAAGGAAGATCATGAGATGAATTCGATGACAAGCCAACCAAGACATGTGATGGATTCTAAGATAAGCCAACTAGGATATGGGATATCCCTAAACATGTCAACTCAGTTATATGACACCCTCCCAACAAGAAGTCCATGACACGAGGTCTGTAAGATTATGCATTTATCAATATGTTATGTTTTGTTTATGTTTCAGTTTATATCCTTTCATTTGATTAAATAAGTTCTTCCATGTTAATGTAGGGATTAGGGGGTGTCTCGGGGGTTTGGGACACAAAAAACAAAGGAAAAAAGGGATTTTAGGATATTTTGGATCGTTTTTGTAGGGAAATATCTAAACGTGTGGATCAGACTAGGTAACCGTGTAAAGATGTTATTTAGGACTTTATAATCCTCGTGGTTTGCGCATGTTTTGGAAAACCATGCGATAAAACTTATGGCCAAGTAACATAGAAAATTTTACCAAAACTCCATTATGGGATTTATATGTTCCACTCAGGGTTGTCTAACTTTTTCCTCCTTTGAACCCTATTGAAGATCCAATATTCTATGATCTTCCAAGAGGTGATTCTACTTCAATACTATATTTTTTGGATTACTATTAGTTATGGATTTAATATCAGGGTTTGGTAAATCCACTCCTTGAATTATTTTCAAGAGAAGGGTTTGTATCTTTATATTCTCTATATCCATTTCTCTAAAACCCTTCTTTTGTGGTGAGATTTAGGGTGAATCTTTGAAGGGGGTATATGTTTTGATCCAAGGACTTGATTAATGGTGCATTCTCCAATATATTTTAGGTAGATTTTAAATAAGTTATATCCCATAGTTTGTATTTTTTTCCATGTATGGTTTTATTATTGTTTTATTATTTTTGTGTTATTGGTTATGTTGGATGAATGTGATGTATTGATTGTCTAAATACCCTAATGAAATCCTCATGATCCCCATGGGATGCATGTAGGATGATGTGACTTATTTTTTGGCCACCCATGGAGTACGTCAACCCTTAAAAATGGAATAATGGAAATGTAAGGTACGAATTTTGACTCATGATATTTTTATGCCTTAGAGAATGAGTTATGTGGGTTATATATTGAGTTGTAAGGATAGTGGATAGTTTTTTATAATGTGGTTGAAGGCTATGGGATTGTTTGGTTGGCATATAAATGGGATAAATGGGATTAATTAGAATATGTTAAGAGTCTATGTTATTCGTGAATATGCATAGTGAGATATGAATGTGAAATGTAAAAATGGGGCAAAATGGTTATGGGGTATAAATGATGTATGCGGTAATTTATTGTAGCATAATGTTAATTTCACCATTTATTTAACATTTCTATGATGTCGCTAATGATATTTGATATACATGGGTGTAGTGTTGTTGTTGTGGAAATGGACAAATAAGCATGTGAACACAGATTTTTTTAGAGTGGGGTATATATATGAGGTTATACTCTCATGGGTAGTATTTTACTAAGGTTCTAATCTCCTCCCTCTAAATCCATGGGTTTGGGAAGGGGAAGGAGTTCTATTCCACTAATAGTTGCATTCCACCCAGACTTCTAATTCTAGGTGTGGATAATGTGGTTATTGTGATGTGATTCTTAGTGAGATAGGACTTGATTATTCCCATATGACTTGAGAATATTGAACATGCCTAATCCATTGAAAATATGATAAAAGGGTTTACTAATCTGTAATATTCTAAGTTGTGAACATGGATTAAAGGGTAGCATAACATAAATGATCATAATCTAGAATATCTTATTGAATTTTTTCTTCTTACATAACATTAATTTAAAACATTCACACACTATATTATAGATAGGATATTTTTTAGACATCATTTGTGGTGGCCTACTGAGTTGAACCCACACCCTCTATGGGTCTTCGTTGGGTTCCCAAGTAGATTTCCTTCTTCCAAGATAGGAAATAGGTAAGTTCCTTGATCTTGAGAATTGTTTAGATATTGGTATGTGCATGGAGGAGGTATGGGACATAGAATCAGAACCATTTTTGGGATTCTTCTATTTTCAGTTCTTTTTGGGTTGTTCACTAAGAACTTTAGCATGACATGACATATTTACTATTGTTTGTGGTTTGTACCTAGTTGAGGGTTAGTTATATAGGAATGTTCATCGATTTATTTATATTTATTTGTCAATTTTTTTTATATTTTAGGCTTTGTATTACATTAAAAATGATGGTATAGTCTCCCCACATGACTATTAGACCCTCATTGATGGTTGGAATCCTCCGGAGTATGGGGATTCATTATTGAGATCATGTGTCAACCCAACTCTATCCATCAGTTTAGTGGTTATTAGGTCAGGGACATTACAAAGTGGTATCATTGGTGTTCTTGTCTCTTTCTTACTATTTGGGGATGATAGACAGGATATTACTATTGTATCAGGCCTTGTTATTGAGCTAATTCATGGGAGTAGCTAACCAAAGTACGGGATAATCTCTATGTCACCCATGGCGATAATTATTGTTCTTGTTGAATGTTGTTATATTTGATGATATTTCACCATTGGATGATGTGAATATTGTTTGATGTGAAGGTTTTATGATATTTTACACATGGATGGAATGGCGTGAGGTTGTGCATTCATGCATCATTCTAGGAAACATTATATATAAGTGACACACATCGTATTAGGAACACACATGGGACAGGCGTTTGGGAAATAGAGAATAGAATGAATTTGATTTCATGAAAATTATAGATATTGGTTTTAATAAAATTCTTGGAATGATGTATAATGTATGGTTTGTAACTGTGTGAGTTGGTTGTGGAGTTAGCATTGACATTGGTGGGGGTGGCCAAGGGTAGCATTCTAATTGTGACTGGTCTCGTTTGGGTATTGTGCATGAAATGATTTTTTTATTTCTAGTTATGATCCTTCCTATATATTATTCTTAATTATTTATAGACCGTGTTCTAAAACTCATGTTTATCCTTATAGGAAAATTCCACCATGAAGAGGTGTGTCATTTGGGAAACATGAGGATTTTGTAGAGAATGCTTCCCCAATAGTGAAGTATAGGGACATAGTGGTTCAATATGTTAGGGAAGATCAGTTCTGTGAGAACATTGATCGTTTTATGCAGTTGATGGAATGAGACCTAGGGTGGGTTACACTGAGTTTTTTTGACATGACTATAGAGTTTTTGTTCTACACCCTCCAACCATTACTAGAGTGGGTGGGCCAGAGGAAGTGGAGTTATGGATAGTGTCAATATAGTCTATTATTGATCCTTTATATACTCCACTTGAGAATTGAGTCATGTTAGTGTCCTATATACTGAGAGGCCAAAAAGGTTTTGGTGGTACATTAGGGTTGAAATAGAGAAGGTCGAATGAATAACATGGAAGGATATATAGAATATGTTTCCGAAACACTTTTACCCAGAAACCATGATGTAGGTGAAAGGTGTGGATTTTTTGAGCTTGACCTAAGGGAAAATTTATGTAACAAACTATGTTAGTCACTTCACTGATTTGCGGCACTTAGTTTTGATGCTGACAGGAGAAGAGATAGATGTGGAATAAAATTTCTAGGTTGGGATGAAATATGAGATCAGGTATCAGGTGAACATCTTTTGGTTAAAAAGGTTTTCTGAGGTAGTGGGTGAATCCCCTATCTTATAAGGGAACCTGAAGGGGATTCAAGTAGTGAGATTGTGGTGTTCGATAAGAGATCAAGTGATGCAGCTTCTGATAGTAAGAATCATTGTTCTAGAAATTTTCAGTACGGTGGAAGAGTGTAGAGAAGAAAATGAGGGAGTCACCCCCATTTGGTGGTAATCAGGTGTTTTGTGATCAGTTTTTCTGGCCAGGGAACATGCGTGGCTAGTGTCCCCTTCCACCAATTGAGTGTCAATCATGTGAAAAGATTGGCCATGCACATAGGTTCTTCTGGAACCCACTGTAGTCAGGAAATGATGGAAGTCAGAGGAAAATGATGAGTGTTAGGAGGGTGTTAGTTACCCCATTTTAGAAAGGTAGTTAGAGCTCCATGGGACTCACTATTAGGGGTGGTGGGAATGGAAGTCTATGGTGAGATCATTATTATTATCAAGGAAGTCATGTACTAGGTACCCATGTTGGATCTGAGGGTAGAGGATAGGTCTCCTCCAAGAAGTTCTGACTACACCTGAATGTGGAGAGGCAAGACCATCTACTGTTCGAGGTAAAATCCTTGTAGATACCATACACTCAAGTGCATTATTTGATATAGGTTCTATGAATTATTTTATTTTTGAATAGTTATTATTTTTGTTGGGATTAACCATTGAGATTGTGTGGGGGTAGTTCCCTTTGATATTCTGTTGAGGTAAAGAGTTAAGAACATCAGGAAATGTATGGGTTGTGTTTTAGAGGATGGAGGATATCATTTTCTATGGGATCTGTTTCTTCTAGAGATTTCAGGGTTTTACCTAATCTTGGGTATGGATTGGTTGGTGTTGTATCAATCCCATATCAACTCTCACCAAAATTGACTAAAGTTCACATATCTCAATGGAGACACTAATTCCCCCCATGTTGATTGGGATAATCGAGCATGCCATGCTGGGAAACTATTCCATCAATTAGGAGAACTCAAAGCCTATGTAGCATTCCTTATGTTACATGATGTGGAGAAAGAGAAGCCACACTTCCCTCTTATTGTGAATTGGTTTCAGGATGTGTTCCATGAGGACTTCTCAGTACTACAACTTGAGAGAGATGTCGAGTTCACAAATGAGATTATACCGGGAGAGGTCCTAGTTTCCATTCATCCATATCAAATAGTGCCATTAGAGATCCTACAATTAAAGGATCATCTAGATGAGTTGGAGGTTAAGGGGTTTATTCATCCCAATACATCATCCTGAGGATCTCTTATTCTATTTTCTAACAATTCTAGTGGATCACTTAGGATATGTGTGAATTATAAGAATATATACTAGATAATGGTGATGAACCAATACCCTATACCTAGAATTGAAGAACTATTTGACCAAATGAAAGGTACCTCAATGTTTTCGATGATCAATTTGAGATCAGGATATCATTAGTTGAGGGTGAGACCCTTGGATGTACCTCGAACTTCTTTTTGAGGCAGGTATGGGTTGAATGAATTTTTGGTGACTCTTTTTGGTTTTACCATTGGACCATATTTGTTCATGGATTTTATGAACCATATATTTCACCTGTATCAGGATTAGTTTGTGGTTGTCTTTGTTGTTGACAGCATACTATACATTAGAACTCATGAAGATAATGCAAAGAACCATGACATCATCAAGAGTACACTATTAATAAATGGGATTTATGCCAAGCTATCAAAATTCCAGTTTTGGATTGACGAGGTTCACTTTTTGGGACATATCATTTCTAAGTCAGATGTGTCAATGGATCCAATGAAGTTATTGGCTATGGTGTCTTGGGAGAAGCCCAAGAACATTTCTAATTTTTTTATTTTTCAAGGGTTTGATGATTATTAGAGAAGGTTCCACTATTGGAAATTCGGGCTACATCCATGGTTTAAAATCATGGAAATGGGTCGTCAAACTATGGCTATAGGTAATAGCCACTGTTTGAGGAACCATGGATAAGTTTGGCGTGGATACTGGCCTAGAATTATATCCACAGTTTGGAACTGTGGATATAGATCTATAACCACGGTTCTAACTATGGTAATATCTCTAAACCCAAGGTTGAGAACCGTGGATATACTAGAGGAGGGACAAAATTTATTTCCACGGTTAGAAACCATGGAATTAGACCTATATCCATAGTTTCTAACCATGGAAATAGACCTATATCCACAGTTAGAAATTGTGTATATAGGGTATGAAAAACCATGAAAAAATACCCCCCACACCCCTACACACCCCCCCAACCCTGCAGTAGCCCACCCCCTGTAGACCCCTCCCTCCTGGACACTGGACATCCCCACCCAACATAAACCCCCCTCTCATGGACATCCCCCCTAGACACCCCCTACAAATCCCCCCTCCTAAACAGACCCTGGACACCCCCCCCCTTGACAGACCCTAGAAACCCCCCTAGACCCAGCACACCCCCCCCCCAGACAGTCCCGAGACACCCCCCAGATAGACCGTGGACACCCCCCGAACAAACCCTGAACACCCCCCCCCCCCCCCCGAACAGACCCTAGACCCCCCCCCCAAGACCCTGGACACCCACCCAGACCCTGGACAGATACCCCATGGACAGCCCAGACCTCCACTCCCATAGACAACCCCCCACCCTACCCCCACCCTCTTGGACAGACCTTGGAACCCCCCCCCCCCCCAACCCTGGACACCCCCACCCCCAGACCCTGGACACCCCCCCTAGAACATGGAAAAATCTCCCGGGACATCCTAGACCTCCACTCCCCTTGACAGTCACCCCCCACCCTCCTGGAAAGACCCTGTAACCCCACCCCCAGAACCTGGACACCCCTAGACCCCCCCTAGTCCGGCCAACCCCCACTTGCACCCCCTAGCAGCCCCCACTTGCACCCCCCTTCCAGTCCCCTCCCCCTTGCCAATTTCCCCCTACCCCCTTCCAGTCCCCTCTAAATTAAAATATACACGAAATCTACTTACATAATAAGAACTAAAAAATCCAAATATTAAAAAACATATAACAACACTTACATGATTCTCTCTATAAGACAAACTATCAAAGAAGTCTAGAACCAGCTCAAAAGTACCTACAACACAAGGTAGAACATAGTAGTGCTCATCCCCTAAAATTATGGAAAAACAAAACATCTAAGAATATTCACAAAGAATATAACTCAATAAACAAGAATATCACAGCCCCCCCTGCTGGACCCCCTGGATAGCAGCCCCCCCCCACTATTGGACCCCCCTAGACAGTATCCCCCCTACTGGACCCCATGTACAGAACCCCCCCCCCCCATGGACCCCCAAGACAGTAGCCTCCCTGCTAAACCCCATGGATGGACCCCCCCTATTGGACCCCCCAGAATAGCTTCCCCCTCCCCCCTGCTGGACCCCCCTGAACAGTATCCCCCCCTGCTGGACCCCCCGGACAGCCCCCCCCCCCCACCACACACACATCCCTTGCACACCCCTTCCCCCCCCCCCCCCTTGAACCCCCTGGACAGCACCCCCCCCTCCCACACAGACACACATCCCTTGCACCCCTTGCAGACACCCCTTGCACCCCCTTGCACCCCACCTACTGGAACCCCCTTACACACACCCCTTGCACCCCCTGTTGTGTTGCTAGTTATATGGAGGTGTATAGGTGTGTGTTTTGGTTCTTCCTGGTTTTAGGTTGGGTGGGGAGGGGCTACTCAGGTGGAGGGGTGTATGTTCGTAGGGAGTGGAATGCAGGTTACATTGGATGCTTCTTAAGGTTGATGTTGGGAGATGCTGGGTTTAACAAATAGAGACTTACCCATATTCTCATAGTGGGGTTATAGGTTTATTGTGGAGGATTTTGGAGGTGGGGTTGTGAGTTTCGTGTTGCTATTTGGAATTATAGGACCTTTTAAGATGGGTTTCAACTGGGGGTGATGTTGTTTGTATTTTTCTACATGGTTTAGTACATGACACACTTACATGGTGCATGGTGCTGGTTGGTTTTTGATTTCTACTATGGTTGGTAACATTTTTTGGGTGCATAGGGGTTGGCTTTCTGGTGTTTCTTTTTTGTTTCAGATTACTGTTGTAGGCTTCTGGTTCACTCAATTGTCTAGTCTAGTGGGTATAGTTTTGGGTGGGTCTTTAGGTGGTGATTTGGAGTACGTTCAGTTGGCTTGTGCTCAGTTTCCCCATCTTGTGTATTCTCGTTGTTGATGGTGTACGGATTTCTATGGTGGATGTTCTAAAATTCCCCTGAGATGTTGGATGTTGCACGTTGGGAGGTATGTTTCTGGTAGATGGGTGGTTCTCTTTCTATGGTGGGTTCATGTTGACTACTTGGTGGGTCTAGAGGTGCTGCATTCAGGGTGGGTATTAGCTCACATTTGGATGAGGGGCTTCTTGGGGATTCTTGAGGTTGTATGATGGGTTAGGCGTGGGTGATGCGGGGCACGTCGAATTGATGTTACTAGTTGACTGCTGGTTTTTTAGACTTTATTATGGTGGGGTGGTCCATTTTAATGCAAGGTGTTCAGATGGTGATGGATGGGGCCATATGGTGGTATGGGGATGATTTGGTTTCTAGCTAATATTTTTGTTGTTGTGTCTACTGTAGGTGCTTATTGTGGTTGGATCTGTTGTGGTTTAGGGTTATTGTGCAAGTAGGTGTTGGTGTAGTGGCTATTAGTTGACATGGTTGTCTATAGGTCTTTCACTCTAGGCTTTGTTTGGATAGGGATGTTGGTTTGGTTGGTTGATTTTGGTTGCTGGGCTGGGGGTTTTGTCGTTCTATTTCGTCGGATAAAGCTAGACTTTTGATGGGTGATGGATTTTGGCCACTTGTGTGTGGGTGGGAAGGTGTGTGTGTGGGTGGGTGGTTGTGAGTGATTTCATGAATGTGTTTATGTTGTTGGTTTCTATCATTTGTGACTACTTTTTTTTTGGGGTTTTATATTTCTCCTTTAGCTGCCTTGTTTCATTGGTTATACTTCCCCTAGGAGTTCTTGTTGGATTTGTGCTTGGGAGCTTCTGCGATTCCTTCTGTTGTTTTGTAATTGGTACATATCCAGGGATATTATGCTATTTGGTGGGTTTCTCATGTGCTGTTGATATGATACAATATATATATGGGGTATTCATTGGATGAAATGTGGAAACACAAGTGATGGAAGTTTTAAAAATGTAAATTAAAAGAAGTGAAAAGGAAATAAAAGGGGAAGGAGGATAATCAATTTGGACCCCAAGGATACTTTCCCTTTAAAAAACTAATTATAAAGCACAAAAAGGTTGATCAATCCTTTGATAATCCTTACATGAATTCATTTAAGAACACAAGAATCACAAACATAATAATTTTAGAAAATCTCAAAAATCGTAATTAACCTTCAATGGGTACAAAGAGGTGGCTATTTATAACCAAATGTGAGAGATACATGTCAAAATACCTAGCCCAAAAAACAACTAAACCCTAACCCATGATTTTGAATTTTTTTACACATGTCCATGGATTTAGGGGACAATATATCCACTGAGAAGTCTTTTAGACATCACTATAAAAACGTTAGAGATTCCCACCATGACATTGGAGGTCGGGGGCTGGTGAGGGCTGGAACTGGTGGATGGGGCCGTTTTGTAGGTGGAATAGGGATGGAATGAGTGTTTTGTAGGAGGATGAGGGTGGTGGCTGGTGCGGTGGCTAGTGCGGGCTAGATTGCAGGTGGCTTGGGGCTGGTGTGGGCTCAAATGCAGGTGGAAGGGGGCCGAAAAGATCGTTGAAGGGGGCTGGTTGCATGTACTAGGTGAGATGGTGTGGGATGATTCGAACGTGGTAGTGGGGGCTGTTGCGGGCTGGAATGCTGGTGGAAGCAAGCTGAAATGTAGGTGTAAGGGGCTGATGTGGGCTGGATGTGGCTGGAGCAGGGCCAAATCACGGCATTACCGCGGTGTGACCGCGACGTGACCGCAGTGTGACCGAGGCGTGACCACGTCGTGTTGGCCCGGTCCAGTGACATTCGTGAGGCTACATCATCTGGCCAGGAGCGAAGGGAGCAGAAGGAGGAAGGGCAACATTCCGGCTGTCACCTTGCCGGAAGAACTTGTGATTAGTCAGTCTCAACATTAATCACAATACTCATGGAATACTATCAATGTGAACTGCGGCGAGGTGTCATCCTAGAGCAGGGAAAAATCACAGCATTACTACGACGTGACTGCAGCGTGACCGCGGTGTGACCGCAATATGACTGCAGCGTGACCGCAGTGTATTGGCCCGATCCAGCGAAATCCGCAGGGTAGCATCTTCCGGCCAAGAGCAAAGGGAGCAGGAGGAGGTGGGGAAACATTCCTATCATCGCCCTTCCAGGAAAAATTGTGATTAGTCAGTCTCAACATTGATCACAAGACTCGTAGAATACTATCACTGCGAAACGCAGCAGGGGGTTGTCCTGAAGCAGGTCCAATTCATGGCATTACCGCGGTGTGACCACGGCGTGACTGCGGCGTGACCGAGGTGTGACCGTGGCGTGACCGCGGCATGTTGTCCTGGTCCAGCGACATCCATGGGGCAGCATCTTTCAGCCAGGAGCAGAGGGAGGAGGAGGAGGTAGAGAAACATTCTAGTCATCGCCCAGTCGGTAGAAATTATGATTATTCAATCTCAACATTGATCACCAGACTCATAGAATACTATCACAACGAACCGCTGCAGGGTGTCATCCTGGATCATGTCCAAATCCTGGCATTACTGTGGCATGATCGCGGCGTGTTGGCCCGATCCAGTGACATATGCAGGGTAGCATCTTCCGTCTAGGAGCAAAGGGAGTAGAAGGATGTGGGGAAACATTTCGGTCGTCGCCCCACCGGCAAAAATTCTGATTAGTCAGTCTCAACATTGATCACCAAACTCATGGAATACTATCACTGTGAACCGCTGCTGGGTGTCGTCCTAGAGCAGGGCCAAATCACGGCATTACCGCGACATGACTGCGACATGAGCGCTGGGTGTTGGCGCAGTCCAGTGACATCCGCGGGGCAGCATCTTCCAGCCAGGAGCGAAGGGAGTGGGAAGAGGTGGGGAAACATTCCGGTCGTCGCCCCGCTGGAAGAAATTGTGATTAGTCAGTCTCAACATTGATCACAAGACTCATAGAATACTATCACTGTGAACTGCCATGGGGTGTCATCCTTGAGCACGGCCAAATCACGACATTACCAAGGCATGACCGCAGCGTGACCACGACGTGACCGCGGCGTGACCGAGGCGTGACCGCGGCATGACTGCGGCGTGTTTTCTCGGTCCTGCGACATCCACAGGGCAAAATCTTCCGACCACAAGGTAAGGGAGTAGGAGGAGGTAGTTCAACATTCCGGTCATCGCCCCACCGGCAGAAATTGTGATTAGTCAGTCTCAACATTGATCACAAGACTCATTGAATACTATCACTGCGAACCGCCACGAGGTGTCATCCTGGAGCAGGGCCAAATCACGGCATGACCGCGGCATGACTGCGGCGAGACCACGGCATGACTGCGGCGTGATGGTATCATGACTACGGCATGACTACAGTGTGACCGCAGTGTGACCGCGGCATGTTGGCATGGTCCAGCGACATCCGTGGGGTAGCATCTGCTGACCAGGAGCGAAGGGAGCGGGAGGAGGCTGGTCAACATTCCGACCGTCGCCCTCCGACAGATGATAGAACAAACCAACTCTTTTATATGCTATAACAAGGGATCACAAGAAAAGTTTGTAGCGAGCAGCACAATGGCGCTATGTCTAATGGTCAAAAAAACGACGGGAAAGAATCACACACCCTACACAACCCATTTACAAATTCATTCACTTTTCCTAAACATGAAAGTTTTATTTATAGTATTCAAATCATGAAAAGGAAAGTGTTATGGTCAAGGAATATGCCTAATCGGGCAATGTCATTTGAGTTAAATGAGTTTGATAAGCCAATTTATATTATTCAAAGAAAACAAAAACTAACTAGCCACAAAACAAACACCAATAAGAGGCATATGAAAGACTCCAACCAAATCTAAACATGAAACAAATAACTATCACTACTCTTTGGTTTAGAAGAAAATGCCCCTCCATTGGAGGGGTTTTATTATAAAATCATGGCATTGCTTTATCACTCAATTAATGTAATTATGTTTAACATTTATTCTTAAACTTATTCAGCACAAATCAAATGCAATAATTTAAGCAACTAGATCAACATAACCATCACTGTGAGTTTTCGCCGACAGCGCACCTCCGTTGGAGGGGTTTTATTATAAAAACATGACTTTATTTACCAAATGAAACAATTATATTAAAGAACACTTATTCAAGATATGAAATTCAATATAATTAAGCAGAATTAAGAAAGAAGCTAAATTCAATTTAAATGGTTTTTGAATTAAAGAGGCTTGAAGAGGGATCATACCTCATGGTGGAACTAAACCATCCAATTTGGCTCTTGGAGCTTTATAACTAAAAGTTACTACTCCCCCACTGGGTATACACACCTTCACACACATGCAAGGACACCTGGACCCTTGGCACACACCAGCATGTCCATGAGCATGTGCATGGGGATCCTTGCTCACATGATTATATGCATATAACAGTCTCCACTCACCTGCGTCTCCATTTATATATATATACACGGGCACACATATCCCCATACATGCATAATCACTACCATGGTTGAATATAAACGTAACGAGGGAACCCACATACATATACATTCTTACCTATGCACACGCAGGAGAGTCTCCCTTAACTTGGATACTCGAAACCAACGAGAAGGGATCAACAAACTACACAAAGGATATTTGGAACATTAAAACAGATTAAGGATGCTACATAACTAGTGAGAAACTAACCAACGACATTAAATCCTTACCTCTATTAGGAGAACCAAATCCACTCGAACCAAAATGGAATGATCCAATGCCCTACTGAAAACAAAATATGGAGTCAAAAACACTAAAATCGCCAAATACATGAGGTGCGACACAAGTAGTAACCATATAATCTTACCTCAGATCAAAGCCAACAGACTGAATCAATCTAAACCCCAGTTTCCCCCCTTTGCAGAATATAACTACCCTTTGTCTATAGAAAGAATTAAAAGACCTAAGTGGCCTATGCGATAAAGAATACAAAATAAAAACTAAATTAAAACATACCTGTCTCTTATGACTATACACGTCACCGCCAAACATATAAGAACCCCAATGTCCCATGGGTCAAATCATGTTCCTACAAGCAAGGGGAAGTATATCCGTGTTTCAAAATGATACTATCAAATAGTACATTCCTATTAATTAACAATCATTCTTCCTGTTAATGGTATATCATTAGTTTGGCTCGAGTGTCAGCTTAATTTGGTTTTGTTCGATACAAGTTTTTATCCCACATGATAATAAAATTTTACTAGAGGACACAATTTCTAATAAAATAGAATATATCACAACAAAAAATGGATCACACCTATGAAGAAGTATGAACATGATAATAAATAATGTTTGATCATATAGTCTGATGAGTTATAAAAGGATAATCCATAAAAACAAAAAAAATTGAGAGTTCTTTAATTTCTCAAGTGAATATGCTATTTTAAAAAAATAATAAACATGTGATGGAAGAGAAAACAATTATTCCTCAACATAAATGTTTAGAATGTGAGAAATAAGAAAGCACAAAAAAATAAAACACTTTTGAGCTACAAAAAAAATTGCTCCAGTGTTGACACAAAATCCTAATAACATAGAAGTTAATAAACCCACATTATTACCATACTTGTTGATATAAAAGAACACTCGAATGGAAATTTCACATAACACACACTTCACATATATATTGTTTTTCAAGGAAAATAATTTTGAAAATGAATCCTTCATATAGTGTTGTCATTCCATTAAAAAAATCAAAATGGAGAAAATACAAAAATACATTCTAGTTAATCACATATCTAAATCACCCACCCCTCTTCCCCACCCCTATTCAACCCCCCTTCCCCACTGCCCCACCCCCTTGCACCCCCTACCCCTGCCCCCCTCCCCCTTCCAGTTTTCCATCCCCCCACTGCCCCCTTGCCCCCACTGCCCCACCCCCCTTTCACCCCCTTCCCTGCAGACCAACACCATCCCCCCTCCTCTACAGACCACCCCTTGCCCCTACCTTGTAGACCTCCCCCTGCCCCTGCCCCTCCACCCACCCCCTACCCCCTTCCCTACAGACGCCCCCCCTGCCCTGCAGACCTCCCCCGGCCCTATGCCCCCTCCACCCACCCCCATACCCCTTCCCCCTGCACCCTGCCCCCTCCCCCCCCTTCCCCATGCCCCTGCCCCCTACCCCCTACCCCCACCCCCTCTCCTGAAGACCTCCCCCCTACCTCCTTCCCTCTTCCCCCTACCCTGAAGACCTCCCCCCTTCCCGCTACCCCCCTTCCCCACTCCACCCTCCCCCTCCCCCTCCCCCCAACCCCCTACCCACACGTTGTATGTTTTCATTTACGTGAACTTTATTCAAATAAATCCTCTATAGCAATGTATACCTTGAGGGGAGAAGCCATATTTTATACTTTCCAATCAAATGGGTGCTTTGTTAAATCAGATGTTGATAGAAGTTCTTGGAATCAAGTATTCTATTGGGAGTAGGTCCCCAGAAAAGTATGTCTTCCTGCATTATAAATTCCTAATTTGAGATAATATCTATAATATAATCAGGGAGAGTTTCCAAGTTTTCCATCTGATCCTTGATAGTGATGCCATGTTCTATGGACTGGAAAGTTGAGCTAATCTTTTCAACCAATGCGGTGCCCAACCAGTTGTTGTACCATAATTTGAGAGGTGATTTCATGTTGACCATCCAGCACGAAGACCCCATAATCCTTAGGGATATTGCTCTCAATCCAGACCATATAGAAGATTACACGTACTTCGAGTTCCCTGTGATCATTTTATCATGAAATATTGATCTGAGAAACTTTAGAGTCTCAGCCTCTTGGTGGATATCACCCGAGATATCAGTCCTGGTGATTTCCTCCTGAACTTCATGTAAGGAGCATTCAAGAGTATTTATTTCTTCATTCAGTAATATGAATTTCCTTTTTCTATAGTCCTTAAATCTGATCATCAACATTTTGAGTTTCAAGATGCAACTAAGAGGGTTAATATTAGAGTTTTATGTACCCCATGTGTCTTGGATAATCATGGAGCACTCTGATAGAGAAGACCACACGTTATTGACCATGCATTTTTCTCCAATTGTAGAACTCTTTTTTACTTTCATTATGTGTTTCATTCCATAGTCTTATGGACAGATTTAACCGATTTTTGACTTTTCTCAGGTTGCATGTGAGCTAGACCTGACTCTTCCAGTACCAGATCCCTGACAGGTGTAATACATGCTTGATCATCCACCAGCTTCTCAGGTAGATCACATATATCCATCCTAGTTCCAGGGGTCTGATTTTGTTCTGTTTTATTCAAAACTATGGGCATGCCACTAGATATGGAATCATTCAAATCCCATGAAATAAGATCCATCAAGAAGTCCTCAGCTTGCATGTCAAGAGAAATGGAAATGATGTCCGAAGTTAGCTTCTTGCTACCTTCAAAATAATGGCAATGTGTTTCTGTTGTATATGTAACCTTTTCAGTCACCGTGTTTCCATTATGTTCCATATTTGTTTCCTCCTACACAATTACATCATTTCCAGCATAACCATCCTATATGCTCTTATCCTCCTCCACCAATGCTTCCCACGATTAACTAGCCCCAGCAGTCTTTTCCCATCGCAATCCTTTATTTGATTAATTTTCATTCCTAAGTCTCATATTGAAAGAATAAACATTTTCCCTCTTGAGTATTCTCTCCAAGCCTTGTTCATGTTGGAAGGTTGGACCATCATCTGGACAAATCGACACTGCTATAGAGTATGCCCTACTATTTTACAGTTATTATAGAATCGAGGAAGGTTCTTGAATTCAAAGCTCACCTCTATATGGTGATCATTTGCAACCAGGAAAATTTGGTTTGGTGCAGGCTCTTCTATATTGATATCCATTAGAACCCTTGCATACAAGCCAAGTTCACCATTTATCATTCGCTGATCAATATTCATCATCAAGGTGTTATCAAGCATGGGTTTTTTTAGTGGATTTATTGAAACTCTTTAGGTGTTTTAGTTTACCATGGATGTCCATTTATTTCATGGGGAAGAACATCAGATTCTTCAAATATGTTTAGGGACTTGGGAAAGGAGATTCCCTATCCCGAAGCTTATTCATCCAATCTCAAGATAAAATTTATAGAAATATTAATAAGAACATCCATGAAAGAAATGTTGCTTCATTGCGGTTCCGAAATCTTGTACCAAGAAAATATCAACCGATGTTCGTGAAGGATGCCGTCATTTTTTTTAGTTGAAGTAAACTCTTAATTCATCGAAAAAACATGGTCTATAAATAAATTCAAGGATAGTATTCATATTCTTCCTTAACAAAGCTCGTGGTTATTAATAAAAAATTTATAAAACAACAAAGCAATTATAGTTACAAGTTTTCAAATCAATCAGGCAATTATAGAATTCAAATTAATGGTTTAGGCAGTGGGAACCTTCCTCAACCTCAAGACACGTTTTCTTTTGATGACAAAAACTCAAATATTCCTTTTTTCCACTTGCACGCATATGCAACTTCACATATATATATATAAGTACATCTAGCCCCTATGTACATATTTTCATGGCCAAATATGCCGAAGGGGGTCCTTAGATGTATGTTTATACTTGCATATACCCCTTTACACATACACATGTATGCATTTTTCATATCTATATATAATCACACCATGCCGCAAAATATATATTCATAACTCAATGAGTGAATATATATAAAGAGGGATATTATATATGTATATGTCTACCTATGCATACACATGTAAGTATTCATCAACGGAGACTCGAATCCACCTCAACGAAATTCAATACGCCCTACAAAAATATAAGGAAATAAAAAAGCATAAAATCCCTAATTAAAATTAGGTCAAAGAATAAAAATGGAATAAACCTTACCAAATCCGTTGTTAAACTCACTACCTTTTATGGTAGTGGATAGAACCACCCTCACCATAAGAATCTTCCTATATGAAAATAGTTGGAAAAGAAATGATATATAATGAATTCTTATCTACATGTGATTAGTGTGTCAACTATACATGTTAAATGATACATGAATCCATAATCACAATGAACAAATAATATTCAATAGATACAATAATAATTAAATGGATGATCAAAGGGAGGCCTGTAAAAGGAGGATACAAATCCCCTCCTAGACACCCATCCCTCTGTAAAGCCCCTCCCACACCCCCTCCTGGACAAATTGTTCTTGCAATAAATCATGATATTGAAAATATTATAGAAGATAAAATAAATATTAAAAATATGAATATATAGTAATGATATCAATTAAAAAGTTGAACTTGTACATCCAGTCAACCAGAAGTCGAAATTCCCCTTTTGAAGCCAGTAATGAAAGCTGTAGACCACAGGAGCACAACACCCATTTTCATCTCACTATTTCTGATAGGTAAATATTTCAATGGAAAACGAATGAACAACAACAATGAAAAAATGAATGAGTTGGTTTTACAACTGATACCCCGGGAAAAATTGAAGGTTCAAGATACAGTGAAAACATGAGGTGCAATGAGCATGCACCATCAAGTAATTGAAAGAGGACACAAACATTACTTATAATAAAACATCATATAATGAGGAAAAGGACTCATCATATGAGCTAGAAAGCACATAAAAACTTCATACAAAAAAACATGTTGAAACATCCACTTTTTCTTCTCTTCCATAATTATAAGTGTTTCACTTCATCAATAAAATGTCTTCAAATTCCTCTCGGACCAACATGAAAATCATGTAAATAAGCACTATCCAGACCTTTGACCAAGTTAATCAAATACAAGTTAAACCAAGCATGATTATATGAAGTAGAAATTTAAATCATTCTACAGATAGGAGTAAACAGATAGTCTTCAATAAGAATTTCGTTAAACAAAATAATGATTCAAAAATGATGATCAAAGTGTAGGATGAAAAACACTAGTGATTTATAATTCAATAAGTAGATCTGATTAAGACCTCAAAACATGATTGCCACTAATTTTCAACTTAAATCTAGAAATGTAATACAATAGAAAATTATAAATACTACATTTTTTGGTGAAAAGAGATAGGGATCCACAAGTTCATGAAAGGATATAATAATTCATTCTCCTCACACCTACACTAATATAACACTCCCCCTCCTAGACACCCCTCCCTCTACAAATAACCTTCCCCTCCCCCCTTTTGGACAAATTGTTCTTACAATAAATCGTGAGCTTAAAAATATTCAATAAGATACAATAAGAAATAATAAGATGAATATATAGTAATGATATCAATTAAAAATTTGAACTTGTACAGGTAGACAATCAGAAGTCAAAATTACCTTTTTGAAGCCAGCAATGAAAACTGTAGACCACAGGCTGCACAACACCCATTTTTAGCTCACTATTTCTAATAAGTAAATATTCTATGCAAATCGAAAGAACTAAAATAGTGAAAAAATGAATTTGTTGGTTTTCCAACTCATACCCTGAGAAACAATTAAAGGTTCAAGATACAGTGAAAACATGAGGTGAAATGATCATGCACCATCAAGTAATTGAAAGAGGATACAAACATGAATTATAATAAAACATTATATAATAAGGAAATGGACTCACCATATGTGCCAGAAACTGCAGCAAAACTCCATATAGAAAATCATGTTGCAACATCCACTTTTTCGACTCTTCCACAATTAGTATTGTTTCACTTCATCAACAAAAAGTATTCATATTCCTCTCGGACCAACCTGACAATCATGTAAATAAGCACTGCCCGTCCCTCTGTCCAAGTTAATCAAATGCAGATTTAACAGAGCATGATTATATGAAACAGAAATTTAAATCATTCTATAGATAGGCATTAACATATAGTCTTTAATAAGAATGTCCTTAAACAAAAGCATGATTCCAAAAGTATGATCAATGTGCAGCATGAAAAACTTCAGTGATTTCTAATTCAATAGGTAAATCTGATTAAGACCTCAAAACAAGATTACCACTAATTTGAAACTCCAATATTGAAATGTAATAAAATAGAAAATTAAAAATACTACATTTTATGGTGAAAAGAGATAGGGAACTAAAAGTGCACAGAAGGATATAATCATTCATTCTCCTCATACCTACACTAATATAACACTATTAATTTTAAAATAATTAAATTATAAATGAGTGGAACCAAAAGTTGATGGAAGAAATAAAATAAAAGTGAAAATGATGAATATAATGAAGGGTGCCCTTATATAACTCTCTCATTAATTATATAATAATCTCTAATAAAATAAATTGACGACCCTAACTAATACCCTGGAATGACCCAAGATCTCAATCCATTCACTCTCTCTTTAGTGTGTTAAGTTAGGTAGTGGAAAAAATGATTTTCGATACACTACTTTCACCTACCCATTGTAATTGAGAATGCTTCATCACTCCTTTATCACCCATCACTCCCAAACATCATATTAGAAATGAATGAAAATTGTAATGGTAATATGTGTAAAGCAACTTAATATATAAAATCATGATAAAATTTAAAGGCACGTGGATAATAGTCTACCAATCATATAGAAACAATCAAATTTTATGAAAATCACACTACAAAAATTAAAATACAAATTCATTTAAATACATGGATTTTGATGGGGGAATGTCTTCTCAACCACACCATAGTAGTCTAAACATCATCACCACATAAAAAAATTAACTAATCAAAAACCATTATTATATATTATAATTTTGTTTGAGATCAATCTTTTTATAAGTGTGAATGCGGTTATTTATCTAATAGCCACATCAAGGACATATTCCACCTATTATTTCAGTCTTGATAAGAAATATCAATCACATTATTCATTGGATGGGATACATGTGTCTATCTTTGAGGGTTGTTATGTCTTTATCTAAACTCTTGAATCTCATATATTTTCTTGACACTCTCTCATAAATAATACAATAATATTCATGAAAATCATTCCAAGATGTCAAATTTCACTCTATTGTATATAGAAAATCACTTTTCTCTAGATTTTAACACCCATCAACGATTTCCTCATGTTCCTCTGGTTGAATTTCAACATTCCCTGACCAATTCACTCATTAACCAGCTTTGAGTTTTCAGTTTCTAATGTTGGTTATTCGGTTTTTTTCAACGATTTTAAAGACTCTAAAGGTTTAGGAATCAATGGTTTAGGTTTTAAAATAGTTTTCCCACTATTGGTAATAGTCACAAATTTTAATTATTCATGAGATGTTTGTGTGTAACAAGATTCTTCTAAGATATTGTGGAAGGGTAAACATGAGCGGGAATGGGTTCCATAACGATTTCAATGTTTTATATATCTAATCTCAATGATGAAAATTGATAATTTATTTTAAATGTTTTTTTAAAAAATTATTCTAATAATTTATATAGAAATGATTGTATTCGATGTTGAGATGGTTGGGATTGAAATTGGTCATGTGTTGGAAAATTTTCCAGATGGTTAGGATTTAGACCATGTAGTTGATTGAGTAATTGGTTTTCCAACCAATTAAATTTAGTATTATCATTATACATGTGATGAAAATTGTTTTATTCATAAATATCTTGAGTATTTATGTTATTCTGCTCCATTAATGGTATCCTTAGAAGAACTTCCATGATTGATGTAATAGTTAAGAAATTATCTATCACTCAAGAAGATCCTTTTATTGGAAAATATTTCACTTTAGGTGTCTAAAGTGGTGAATGCTAAGGGTTTCACAACTAATAATAATTTCATAGTAATGTGGAAGATCCCCTTTAATATGATAGATAATAAGAATCTCATAAAGTATATCTCTACTAGATATATTTTATACAGAATAGTTCCCCTACCTCCATGTATGAATGATATTTGTGCCTTGATCGATGGGGGACCTACACTTACTAATATTACAAACTGAATACCAAGGAGAACTTCCATCATTTTGTAGGAATATTAAAAGAATCTTGGAGTTCTTCTCAACCATACAAATATTGTGGTTATCTATCCTCCAAATTTAAAGGCCACTGAGTAAAGATCCTCTCTCCACCCAGATAGAATTACCTAAACCATAAAAGGAACTATATTTGATAACCATACATCCCCTAGAATCATGCACAATCCCACCTCATAACTCCCTATTTACAAGACCCATTCACATTATGTTTTAGTCCAACATTGGGGGGTATCCACTTGATCCACCACCCTAGAGGAGCACTATCATTTGTAATGACATCCCTAGGGAGGATCCCCTTACTAGTAGCCATTCTCTTTTCAATAGGAATAAGGGAATCTAGTTTGTCTATGAGAGAGGGAACATGAGCTTGAATGAATATAGGGAGCTATTCTTTCCTTCAAGACCCTTGTTCCTTATCTCCTAAATCACCCAACACACCACTGAAAACACTATTGAATGAAGATTAACCATATATGAATGTTTCTCAACACATTGAAATAATGTAGACCAAAAGTCAGAGATGTATCCCCCCTAAAATTGAAATCCCATAAGTTTCCCAACAAGGGCCCAAGCAAAGCAGACCCATTATACATCAAAAAATAAGTTCTAGACTCACTCAGATTTTATCCTCTCACAACACATACATTGTGAGGGTGTCTAAATTACTTTTCTATTGATATTAATTTCAGTTGGTCTGCCCTTATTGCAGAACCTCAAAAAATGCATGTTCAACATAACTGGGATTTATTTAGACAAGGCTTTTCTCACCCACTCATCATGCTTCTGGTTGGATATTAATAACAAGTGAAACTCCAAAGAATTAAATTATCCAAATGTAACATTTGATAATATTCCCATATCTGGATCACCTAGCATATAAATCCTATCATAAAAAATCTTATGATCCTCATCGAGGGATGCTGATATAAACCTAGGGTTTATTCTCCATTTCCTAAAGTAAATGTGAGGGATTCAGAATCTAGGGATGAAGTGAAAATGAACTAACAAGTTTTATTTCTAGTAATTGATTTCTCCCCACCTGGAAACCAACACACTAAGTGTGGGATACTCTCCTCAATTTTTTTGAATAGCAGTAATGGGAAATGATTTTAGGATGTCAATTTCAATTTTTGGGTATTCCAGATTTTAATCCCCACAGTAAACCCTACCTAGAAACTTTTCTAAGTGTGGGAAAACCCTAGATAGGGTACCAGTGAAATCAACCCTAGATAAATGTACGTTATTCATTGATCCATAACATGTATGATGAGGATCCTGGGAGGTGGGGTGGCCACGTCAGAGCCGTGCCAGAGCCACATTTGAACCATGCCGGAGCCACATCGGAACCGTGCCAGAGCTGCGTCGGAGAAGGAGGGTTGAGGGGAGGTTGGGTGGCCGCGTCTGAGATGTCGGGAGAGGAGGATAATCGTGGGGGGCAGAGGAGGTGGCCGCGTCAGAACCGTGTCAGAGTTGCGTCAGAACCGTGTCGAAGCCGCGTCAGAGAAAGAGGGTCGTGGGGAGGTGGGGTGGCCGTGTCAGAGACGTCAGGAGAGGAGGAGTGTCGTGGGAGGGAGGAGGGCCGCGGGGACAGTGAGGATTAGAAACTTGCAAGGGCGAGGGGGGAGGAGGGTTCACGTGGGGGATAGTGCTACAGACACCAAAATAGGCGTGGTTATAAGTGATCTATAGACATAGTTTTTATTGTCCGTGGCTATATATATGTGGATATAGATCCAAATTCTAGTGGTGTTCATATGATATTTCTCTCATTTGGCAGCACCACCCAAATTCTTATAAAGTAGTGGTTAATTTTGAATGGTTAGAGGCTTTCGAGAGATCTTTTCACGAGTTGAATAAGATATTTACAACCTGAAATATTTTTATCTTACCTGAACCAGGTAAAAAGTACACAATGTACTGTGTTGTGTCCGGTGTTGGACATGGGGATGTGTTTATGCATGATGATTGGGTTATAGATTACATGTCAAGACATTAGATACCAAATGAATTAAATTACCCAACTCATAACCTTGAGTAGATGATGTAGTTCATTCCTTGATGTGTTGGAGGCATTAAATGTTTAGATAACACATCATAGTGTTTACATACCATAAAAGTCTCAAAATACTCTTTTCTCAGTGGGATTTGATTCTTCGAAAGTAAAGGTTGGATGAGTACCTACAATCCTTTGATTTGGAGTTGGCCTTTACACCATTAAAGGGATATAATTTTGTTCATGATCTGATCAGAATGAATTAAAATCAGGGGGATCTAGAATCCTGTTTAAAGTGGAAGATGGTAGACCTATTTAATGAGATGCATGTGGAGGTACAAGATAAGAATGGGTAGATGTAACTCGCATCCATAGAAGTTGAATTTATGCTTTTGCGCCATGTTAATTAGATTCATCTAGTGGATTCATACTGTTTAACTTTTAAGGAGAGTTGTAGAGGTGGGGAGTCTCCTTCTAGATGGGATTTTTGTGAAAATAGAGTTGCTTATGTTCCTAGAATTATTTTAGTATTGAAAGGTTTATGGGAGGATTTTATTCATGAGTTCCGCACATCTATGTGGATGGTTAACCCTAATTTCCTGCAGATGTATCAGGATCTCAATAGAAAGTATTGGTGGATGAGAATGATGAATGATGTAATATGATTTATGAAATGATTCCATGAATGTTTGAAAGTGAAGGACCAACATTTGTGTCTAGGTGGGTTTTTGTAGTAGTTTTCCATTCTGGAGTGGAAGTGGATTTATGTAATGGTAGGATTTGATGTATTCCTTCAATGATTCCTTGGAAGAATGATGCAATATGGGTAGTTGTGGGACGATTTAAAAAATTAGCTCATTTCTTGATAATCTATGAGACTTATACAGTGGACCAGTCAGCTGATTTATATGTTCGTGAGATAGTGAAATGGAATAGGGTGCCAAGAACCATAGTTTAAAATAAAAATCCACATTTAACCACAGGTTTCTGTTAGGGATTGCAGAAAGTGTGTGGTACCCAGGCTTTTTTGGGCATGGCTTATCATCCACATACTGATGGGTTGTTAGAAAATAAGATCTTGGTATTAGAGGACTTGTTGAGATCATGTGTGTGGATATCAGTTTTTCAAGTGAAAGTCACTTATCACTAATTATGTTTGCCTAGAACAAAAATTTTTATTCCACAATTCATATGACTCTTTTGGTGGATCTCTACATGAGACTATGTTGATATCAGATGTGTTGGTTAGAGGTTGGGGAGTTTTAGCTATTGAGACTAAGTCTCATATAGGATACACCAGGGAAGGTTCAATTGATTCAAAATTGTATGGAAACATCCCAGAGTAGACAAAAGTCATATGTAGATCAATGTTTTATACCTATCGTGTTCAGTGTGAGTGATAGTGTGTTTCTTTGGGTGTCGCCATGGTTAGGTCACCTTTGAATTAGGAAGCAATTGAAGTTATTACTAGGTATATGGGGCCATTTTAGATGTTGGAGATGATCATAATGGTGGAATACATATTATCTCATCCACAATGGCATACTGGGATGCATGTTGTTTTCCATTTTTCACAGCTTCTACAGTATAACCTTGATCCATCTCATGAGTTGAATGTCGATGATGTCAATCCTAAGGACGAAGCATCCTTTTAGGACTATATCATTAGTATTGTGGATCATAGTGAGAAGTCCATGAGGGGGATGGTTGCGACATTGGTTGATATTCTATAGAATCATTGAATCATACAAGAGAAAACATGGGAGTGAGAATTAGATACACTGGCTCAGTGTCCTATTCTTTTTTCTGTTGAAATTCAGTGATACATGGAAGTAGTGGCTCGAGGACAAGTTTTTATAAGATGGGGGGGGGGGTTGTATGTTATCATATTTCTCCATAATGTATAATTTGTTTACGTTACATTTTAAGTCTCTTATTTTTGTAAAATAAGTGAATTTATAAGGTCATGTGAAAATTACGAGGTTTCTCAGTGTGTCGGGATATGAAAAAGGAAAGAAAAAGGGGTTTCATAGTTTTTTCATGGTTTTTGAATGGTTTTTCCTAACTAGGAAGATCATTCAAGTTAACCGTGAAAAGACATTATTTTTGGATAGTAGAATTTTCATGGTTTGTTCAAGGTTTGGAAAATCATGAGAGTAAACTATGTAGCATAGTAACATTGAGAAATTTAAAAAAAAATCTGTTAAAAGTTTTTAATGTTCCACTTGGGATTTTCCTTTTTCATCCACCTTTGGAAACTAGTAACAATCCAAGCTTCCAAGATCTTCCAAGAAGCAATTCTCCTAAGATCCTAGGTTTTTTTTAGTTCCATCAGTTGTATATTGAATATCCAGGTAAGTCTAATCCCCTCCATGCTTCATATGTTTTATTTCAATTTGTATCTTTCTCTTCTCACTAGCTAAATCTCTAAAAACATTCTATTTCGGCAAGGTTTAGGGTTATATTTTAAGGGGATTTAGATCAAGATCAATGGTTATTATAAAGGGTGAATTTTCCAATGAATTTTAGGTAGGTGGTCTAAAAGTTATATCCCATAGTTTTTATTTGAATTCATGCATATAGGTATTCATTCATTCCCTCTTATTAAAGCGTCCATGGTGCCGTTAGAAGACTGTGATGTATTGAGTTTCTAAAATCCCAAATGAATTCTTCATGTTCCCCATGTGATGCTTGGAGGATTTTTTGAGTTAATCTAGTGCCATCAATGTAGTGAATTGATCCATCCATATGGGATAATGAAAATTTAAGGTATGAATTTGACTCATGATGTTATTCATCCTTGTAGAATGTGTTAATTGTGTTATGTAATGAGTTATAAGGGTTGTGGATAGTTGTTTCTAATTTGGTTAAAGGATAATGGATTATTTGGTTGGAATGTAAATGGCATAAATGGGATTAATGAGAATATGTTAAGAGAATATTTCATTCTTGAATACGCATAATAAGATAGGAATGGGAAGTGGGAAATGGGGATATATTGTTATGGGGTATAAAAGATAAACGTGTTAATGGATTTCCACATAATGTTAATTTTCCCATTTATTAGATATTGATGTGATGTTGCTAATGATATTGGATATTCATGTTTGTAATATGGTTGTTGTGGAAAAGAATAAATATGTATGGGCACATGGATTTGTAGAATGGGGTATAGACATGTGGTTCTACACCCACGGGTAATGTTTGGATGAGGTTATAAGTGCCCCCTCTAAATGAAGAGGTTAGGGAAGGGGACAAAGTTTTACTCCCCTAACATTTTCATTACACCTAGACTGAGGCTTTGAGGGGAGGAAAATGTGGTTATTGTTATGTGATTTCTGGTTATAGGACTTGATTATTCCCATATACCCAGAGAATATTGAATGAGCCTAATCCATTGAAGACAAGATAAATGAGTGAACTAAACCATGATATGCTTAAGTAGTGAACTTGTCTAAAAGTGTAGAATAAAAGAATGGATCATAATCTGGAATGGATTATTAAACTATTTTCCTTTACCTTCCATTATATACAACTTTATTGCATTATCTAATAGATAACACATTTTGTATACACCATTGGCGGTGGCCTACTGAGTTGTACTCGCCCCTTACTCGAGCAGTTTTTGGGTATTTAAGCATATTTAATGGTTTCAGGTTAGGAAAGAGGAAAGGTCCTGGATCTTGAGAAGTGATTTAGGTTCAGTATACGCATGGAGGATGTAATAGGCTTGTATCTAGAAAACTTTTGGTGATTCCACTGTATTCTATTTGGGGTTTTCACATTGCAATATAGCATGACATGGAATATTTATAATTGTTTATGGTTTGTACGAAGTTGGGTGTAGGTTATTTATGAATTTTCATCGTTTTCTTTATATTACTTCCACTATTGTTTATATTTTACATTGTTTCTTATCTAAAAAAGAGTGTATAGTCTCCCCACATGACTGTTAGACACTCATCGCAGGTCAGCAACCTCTAGAATGTGGGGAGAAGCATTGATGTCTTGTGGATACCAAGATTAGGGAACTGGTTTTCTGTCTCTTGGGTTAGGGAAGTTACAAATCCATCAAAGGATTTGATTCTCCTATTCGTCCTTGGTGTGTATGCCCCAATATAGAGGGAAAAAAACTCTAATTCCTTCCATATTCTAGATATGTAAGCAGTCGCTTCAAGGTTCGAGCTACATACTGATTATCAAAGGTGATCCTAGAATCCAAGCTATAATCCAAAGTAATGAAACTGATAACTTGATAATCATTGTTTCTCACCATGAGCATAGTTCATTTGAGCATTGGGAGTTTCATAGATCATGGAATATACACTATACACCCCTAGGTAACAAGTTAAACCATTAAGGATAAGCCTCAAATAGTTAATTCACTTGGTACATCCCTTGTAAATATGGAATCCATCATGGTATGTACCCCTAGAATTTCTAAAACCACGAGTATGATCATAATGCCTCTGAGTGTGATCATCCACCTTATCCTATCATCATATCAAAGGATAAATGAAGTATGTGAACTCTGATTCCCACCATAATTGAGATATGTAGGACACTTTTTTGATATATGGTATCTACAACAAACATCCCAAGGACTATCCTATCATATAAGTCTCAAAACATACTTTATGAGACTAATAATCCTTTCCACCTTGTTTCTCACATCGATCATTGCTCACATGGGCTTAATAGGATGCAATGATCATCTCATTGGATATCATGAATCTACGCACACCAAGGAAATCCCATTATGTAACACCTGATGAGTGGTATGGTATCGACACACCTCATATATGGGTATATACATTGGGTCCAGTCCCAAGGGGGTGATGAAACTGTGATTACTCTAATTTTTACTAGATCCGGGATATGTAGGACATCATCTTGAGACCGGAGTTAGAAATTTTTTTGTATAAATATCCATAAATATGTTCTCTTTACATGACACTAAACTAGACTAAATTTATGAACCATATGAGGTTTGATTCTTGCAATAACTAGGATATGTATGATTTCAAATAATGGCTCAATCCCCTCCTTGTATGATTAGTCATCCACTAACTTTGAAACACACTCTAAAGTATTTGGTCATACATTTTCATCATATAAAAAATTAGTCACCATTTAGGAGACGAAAGAATAACATTATACACATACATATAGATTCATCAATGATACCAGAATCTCATTAGTTCATCAATGATGATCCCTTTCTTTTTTTAATGAGATAACCTACCAATGTATAATTTTTTAGGGTAATGAGTACCATATCAGAATTAGGAAGAGATACATGAACAAATATGAAATCTAATAGTGTGACATGGAATTTGGAAATGTTCCCCCCAAAAGGGTGTGTTGAGCCTGACCTATAATTCACTCGACCAAGGCATGTCCCCAAGAGTCATTGGGACTGAAAACCTAGATAACCACTAGCCTTTGGAAAGAAAGTTGGTAAATAGCAACATGTGGTGGAACCATTGGGAGTTTAATGGAAAAGTGGTGATGGTGTACCAATGAGTGGAACCTATTCAACACCTCAAAAATCCGATTGAAAAAAATGCTGAATCCAACATGAATCAATCCAATGAAAAAAATATTGGTTATTATCCATTGATCCATTTCATTTTCCCTTATATTCAAACAAAATGGTAAAGCCGATATGCATCTCTGTAGAAATAGAATGACATGGTTATAAGGTGTTAGGAAACATTGTTTTCAGGCAATGTAAATAAAATGTTGTAATACTGGAATGATATTATAAATGATCCATTGTAACTAGGGTTCTCATGAAATAAGTCCATCCTCATTTTGAGAAGTCTAAATGACCAGAGTGGACGAATTAGTGAATATCAAGATAATTGTGTTAACAATGCATATATGATTGAGCACATTATGCCAATGATATTTCACTAATGGTAACATTGTTTCTTGTTGTCTACATGCCTATAAATATTGAAAATATCCTGATTCGAGACAATTCCTTCACCATCAAGCATTTGCACTGGAAAACCATCCATGACTGCGCCATATGTGGGTCACAAGATAATGTCACATTCTCTAAAACTCCAATTAAAGATGGAAAATATGATGGTTTGGTAGTACCACCTACATAGTAAATTCCAATCAATGTAAAATTCTTATGATGTTCTACCATCATGATAACCGCCGAGTCTGCATTTCCCAAGGAAGTTTTTTGTTAAAAAAGTGGGTCTCATCGCCATGACCAAATAGCATCAGGAGATTATTATCATAGTGTGACGACCTCCTTCTTCCATATCTGATGATGGTGGACCAGGAGACAAAATATGATTCCATTTTGGTTCAAATTCCACTGAGGAGGGTACATTTCAACCTCCATCACCAATACCATACAACTAGTTCACATCAGTCATCTTCTAGGGGTACCATCCGACAAACAACCACCTCCGACGTGTTGAAATAGTGGGTGCCCTAGACCCAACTATTTAGTGATTTTGATTACCATGTCGTGTATACAGTTTGCTATACATGATGTCATCTTACAATTATAGTGTATAATTTTCTATGTCCACTATTGAAATGGCAATGCCGAAAGATTAATTGTCGTATCAAAAGGTTATAGTAGTTTCCTTTATATAATAAGAACCACTAGATACTATGGAATTAATCTTAAATATATGTTCTATAGTCTAGATATATCTTACTGATTGAACACTGTGGATTTTTGACTATTAGGTGCTCGGGGATCATAATCATTGATACTCCTTCTCATGAATTTTTCACTTGGTTATCTCAAGTAGTGATATCATAAGGTTTGACCCACCAATAAGAAAAAGACATGTTTTTTGGTGCCATTAGATGTTCCTATCAACAATCATGTGAAATGGTCTCTTGACTTGAGATCATTACCAATGATTTTCATTTAATTGCGTACTTTGATGCAAGATTAAAAGAAATGAAATGAAGTTGTGGCGAGGTAGTATGTGTTGGGTGTGTCATTGATGGCATGACATTGGTTGAATGGTCAAGAAAGCATTTGTCTCTTCTGGGTCAAGGAAGTAATATATCTCAGGCCATGTGAATATGGATAGAAGTACCATTATAAGACCATGTCCATGGTAGTCCAGGGTAAATCCATCCAGTTAAATCAACAAACAATAAAACAAGAAAATGGTGATGACACATGAGTGCGTTCGGCTTTATGAGATATTACAGACAAGGAGATTATATTACACAGTGCATGTTCATAGGTTGGTTGTTGCTGCTGTGACAATCTTTATCTCTTCAAGGTAACTGATTGGTTGCTAAATCTCACTCTTGGTCTGTGAATACTATTCACTACTATTGAGATAAGGTCCTAGAGGGTCGCACACAATAGTGTATTCAAGAATATTCCTTATTCAGTTGAATATGAGTTTTCTAACATGGTGGGTGCCACCAATGGGGTCCATGATTTTTCCAATGAAAATCTATCACCAATGAAATAAATAAATTCATATTGTTCGACTTTAGAATAATGGGTATTGAATTTATTTATTAAATGTATTTACATGTTTTAAGAAAATACATGAAGAATATTATTTGACAAATATTAATTTATTCAAGGTTTAATTAATATTTATGGGAATGTTGAGTCGAGTTAATGACATAATAATTATCCCATAATATATATTAATATATTAAAAGTGAGTGATAATAATATTTATGACTCAGATAAGTAGTCATAAAATGACGTTTATAGTGCATTAAGAATTCAGATGTCTAGTTGTCATTTCCTGGTTTTTAATTAACCGCAAAAAATATAAGAGGACAAGATGTTTCTATTGAATATTCGTGGAACTTCTGAATCTTCTATTCTCTCTCATGATATTAGATAGAGAGGCTCTGGATCCATGAAACATGGATCAAGCACTCTCTCAGGCATCACTTTTGAAGCGATGTAGTGATCGTTAGAGCATCGAATGCATTGTCGCAATTCCGTGCTAGAACCTAGATTAAGACGAACAATGCTCCTAGAGATTTATAGAAGTGCAAGTGGTTGATATAGAGGAGTTCGATGTCCGATTCTTTGAGCAATGATCGCCAATGATGATCAGACATCATGTTCGGATTCGGAATTAAACTAGGTAGTCTATGGTTTATTCTATGTGCTTAAAATCCTTCACACGTGGTCCTCAGCTAATACCTGGAAGTTGTTCATAGATGTTGACAAGTTTACATATATCATCAGTGGGAAAATTTAAAAACCCAACTATTTGGGCTTCTACTGCACGCCCGGTTCCAACAAGTGGTATCAGAGGCACACTTGACGATTAAAAGTCAATTGAAAAAAAATTAAATTTTCATTAAGCTATGAATATGGAATCGTTAAGGTCCCAACGCCACAAACCGCATTTGAATCTCATGTCGGATGACCCATATGCGGTCATCTCAAGATTAAAATCGTATTTAAGGTATTTGTTTTATAAATGATCACTGGTTGGACATCCGGTTACCAGAATAATATTTTTAGGTGAACCTTAATTGTTATTATTATTATGAGAATTTGATTATAATTATAATAGTTTCATTATAATAATAATTTTATTATTATAATATTCTATTATAATAATATTTTATTATCATAGCCAGCTAAAGGACGCCAAGGACACCTCTCCCCTGTAGCGGCAGCACACTGCCAGGCACGGACCCAATGGGATGTGGTACCCTGGCCTCCTAGCGTTCCCCTCCCTCTAGTCTCCCTCCAGCTGAGACCCGCTGCTACATGCAGTGGAGGTCGCACCCAAGCTCCCCCACAGTCGACAGAAATTTCCACGCCGGCATTGACAAGTCTAAGAACCTTCCAAGAACACCCTCCACCTAGCCCCGGTAGTCCACCTCCACCCTCGGCCGGTGAACTCCCACATTCCACCTCCCTTCTGGCCGACTTCAGCCTCACCAGAGGCAGTGCTCCACATCGTCCCGGTGACCTCGCATAGAACCAGGCTCCCCTTCCCTACCCGGTGAGTTGCCTCCGTCGTTCCATCACGCTGCAGATGTCTACCATTATAGAGCTGACCACCTCCCTCATCTTCACCCCATCTCTCTAGTGCTCGGAACACTGCCCCTGCCTCCTTCGAGGCCCCTGCCGGCCACATACAGCCCCACCTAGTTGTCTCCATCCTCCCGGTCACCACCTCGAGCCGGTACAATGGACCAGCCTCCTCCGTCCCATAGAGTGGCACACCACACCGCTCTAGGCCAGTCTGCACCATCCCGGACCTACCTCTACATGGCCGCCACCCGGTCTTCCTAGAAGGAAGGTAATTTCACTGCCCCAAAATAGGTATGGGTGGGTCGGCCCAGCCCGGAATGGGCATGGGTAGGCCGACCCAGGCCAAGAATCCCTTGCACGGGGTCGATACTGCCCGTACTAGGCTTGCGTAGGTTCGCCCCGACCCGCACAGGCACTGCCCTATGTTTTAAGGGATCGGGGGTTTAATTTAATCAAAAAGTAATTAAAATATTTCATTAAATTTATTTTTATAAATAAATTAATTTAATATTAATTTTTTGGTTATTATAAATTTGAATTGGTGTTATTAATTTAATTAGGAGAATAATTAAATTAACTAATTATTTTAATTTTTTTGTAAAATTAAATAAATTAAAAGGGACTGAACGAAGAAATTTGTTGAAGTAAATTAGAGTGAAATTTTAACTCAATAAAAATGCCCTTTGAACTTATTTTAAGGTAAGGTTAATTTTATTTTGAATTTATTTTATGTACACGGGTTGATGCGTGAACTGATCATGAGTTGGAGACTCATTGATATATGTATAGTGCCTTTTATTTAAATATTTATTTAATTATTGCAGCAGTTTTGTAGTAATTATTTTAGTTAAATAAAATTCAATCATCATATTATCTCAGTGTCATTATTGGTATAAGGACCTATGTGTCCACTTCTCTGAGTTGTATTTTATACCCTGAGACCCCCTCGACTGCGTGTGAGTACAATTGTATAATGACGAGAAGAGTTATGACACACAACACGCCAAGAGAAAACAATGCACTATATAGGTGTTGGATGCATTGGATTTGAAGATGTTGATATTCATGTTTCAAGTAGTGAAACTAAAGGTATTGTCCCTAGGGTCTCAATTGGTCCGTTATTCACTCAACGAATCAACCATTTTGACTATATCATGATTAGGTTTTTCATTTAAGTTCTACATGTTTTATTATTTTTTGAATGTGTAGTTAGAGTGCAGTCACATAGATTTATAATAAAAAAGAATGGAAAATAAAATTATCAAGTGACATGATGAAATTTCTATTTATTGCATGGTCAGTTGTGAGTGAGATCACATAGTAAATTCTCATAACTATATAAAAATGATTTCATTCGTCCGACCAAAATATAATAAAACGCTCAAAAAAATTTAAATCATAATAGCCTTTTGTCATTCAAATTTGGTCAAAACTGGCAGTTTGAGGTGCCAGTCAAGCCATAGCTGAGGGTACCTCTTACTAATGGTGATTCCTTATAAGAGTGATGGGTCGAATTCACTAAAATTGCAGCAAATAAATTACCATATCAATATTATTGTAATTTTAGAGGCATGTGTTGAGTAAATATTGTTTTGATTTTAAAAAGCTAGGACATCACTCAACAGATCATGGAACTGAAAGTTAATGCGGTCGGCCAGCCAAAAGCTCACATAGATCTATCCAAGTAGTGGTGTAACCAAAGATTGTAGACTATGACAGTTCATTCTAAGATCCTTGCCACAAGAAGACTCAAGCGACAATGTATTCCGATTCTAAAATAGAGGGTTCCTAGAATCTGATAAAATAGTGGGAGACATTAAATGATTTATGTAATCAATCAAAAATGTCTAAACCGGTAATCCAGATAAATAGAACTAATCTGCTAAAATAATTTTTTGTAAAAATATTGAATGTTATACCACAAGTTTAAACTATGATAAATATTGGACAATGTAAATGTCTAAACTGACACGAGTATACATGAATAGTACATGCACAATGACAGAATACTATGACATAGTAAACTCAAGGTGTTAGTGTCCCCAACACTATTAAACTACATCAATAAGCGAGGGAGAGATTGCTTACAGGGGACTAATGTAAAAAGCATATGATAGTTATATCATTATTCTTCAATCAATGTTTGGTGTCAGTTGTGATCACCCCACTTGGACATGGATGATATAAACATGAAGCCTCATTTTCGAGATGTTTTCATGGAGAAATAGAAGCAATGATATGAATAAAGCAATTTTACTCCGGCATGTGTAAGGTGAAAGATTGATCATGATCTTTAAATGGATCCATTTATCATATAATTTTCACCACATTATTCAAGTTTCATTTTAAGAAATGAAAATAAAAAAGTATTGAGTAAATGCTATATTACCAATTTAGGTAATGTTCACCAAGTGAATACGAATAGAAGACTGTTATGATTTAATTCTTATGGAGAAAAAATTGAAAGACCCTGTGAAATGTTCAATGTAATTTAATTTCAATGGAATATTCTTGATGTCCATCAATTAATGAGGTATTAACAAATTCTATTTTCATTTCATATTATTAAATAATACTATGGATGTTTAAAAGAAAAAAACTGATTTAAAAAAGAAAGTTGTCGCTTCAACATCATAAATATTCAGCAATGTAATGTTTCTTTTTAGTACTTTGGTATTTAATACTTTATGTTTTTTACGTATATTCATTTGAACATCGTTACAATGTATGTATAAGAACTTTACTATAAGTCAAGTGTATTCTCTAAGTGGTTGTGAAAGGGTTATCCCTAGGCCACTGGTGAGAAGTACTCGAATTCTTAATTCTAAATTGAGAGATTTGTGTTGAAATATTATTCATGATAACCAAAAACATTAATCACATGTGTCCTTGGATGTATGGAGACATTCTTTTAGGTTCTAGAATGAATGAAGTTTTTGATAAACTCAATCACTAGTTTAGTTTTACATGAATCATAGGAAATTAGTGATGAATATAAATGTATGACTTATACACAGTTGTAAAAATAAAATTATTTGTCATGTAATAATAAAAGTGTATGCCATGAATAGAGAAAGTAAGGTATTGAGGCTCGTAATAGCTAAATACTTTTGGTATTATTAGCCACTTTAGATTGGAAAAAGGCGCCTTTATAAGTAAATGTATGTCACAAAGCTTTTGGATATAATTCAACAAGTAAGGGTGAACTATTCCAAGTATAATCTAGAGGTATATATACATCATAATAATCCTTTATGTAATTGAGGAATAACAAATTTAAGTATATGCATGATAAAGAGATATGATTTGTTATGGGTTGGGATATCGAGTAATATCTTGACTAAGAATTAATCAATCATGATAATGTTGAGTGGGATAATTACTAAACATAAATTAACTTATCGACATCACAACATTGATGTTAATGAGGAGGATCGATGATAAAGTCTTACAGCTGAACATTTATCAACAAACATGTAGTGTGGAAAAATTCTTAACTGCCTATGGTATACATCAATGCAATGATTTACGTAATATCAATGTTTCAAATAGAAGAAACATCCATTATATGACATGAAATTCATTGAAAATAATGGCGTAATCCCATCACCATATGGAAACTAAAATGAAAAATGGATATCATATGATTCATAGTATGATCTAAATCCAAGGACATGTGTTTGGATACAAATAGTTATTTCGGATACAAACAAACTTACATAAAGATAAACACATTTTGAATCTATGGTACTTATCCTAACAATTTCTTATGATATTAAAAAAATACCTAAGATAGACTACAATTCTATATAAAGGTACACATCCCTATTAGAGAGAGTGGGAGCTCTATTGAATTGTGTTTAGTAAATGATTAGGATGCAAAAATAGTTGAAAAAGGAACTAGTTCCACTAGTGCATGTGGAACAGAGTATGTTTCAGAGACACATACTACGTCGGAAGGGTAAAACCATGGTGATGGTTTTTTTGTTCACCAAGGTCGGTGATCTATTATTCAATGTGAATAATATTTCCAACAAGTATGCAGTGTATTCCAATTATCCAAAATTGATAAGACAAACTAAATTCAATTAATGGATTCCTTGTATAAAAGTAAAAATGGGATTATTATTTTGAATTCTATGGTGGTTATTAAAGTGAGTTGATGTATGGATGGTACAAGTGTTGTACCGATAAGGATAGATTGGTTTCACGAAGTCATTATACCTTAATCCATTAGAATATTACTTATCATAGCTAATTTCTATGTAAAAAATATTTATCATTGGATGTCATCAACACCAGTTGTGGATGGTGTCAATACGACGCAACCAGAATGGGATGGTCACATCACATTATGATAATAAAGGTTGCAAGTTACTGAAATCCAGTTTAGGATTAAAGTAATAATCATTATCATAGAATATACATTTGAAACAAGTAATTTACACGTGTCTACCATAGGTTAGTGGGAGAGCCAATGTTTTCCCAGAAGAAGAATTTTAGGCGACATATGAAAATTAAACATTGGTCTCACAGTCTGTTATGACAAATATGAAATTTATTCTCCATTGAATTACATGGTGTAGCATCCTAAGTTCTTGGGAATAGGATATAATGAGATAGATCTATAGGTTTCTTGGTCCTAGTCAATCGTACATATCGTGACATTGTATTGAAAAATACATGTTGGAACAATTTGTGTGATGATTTGTTACTTATGTCACAGGGAATAATCTCTTCTGGTAGGAATGTTCGTGACATGGGAAGAGATAAACTTGATGAGTTAAATCAATACGTCAGAGCAATGGATTAATCAAGTATACAATGATATGCACAAAAAATGATATTTTCATGGTATATTTTACAATAGTAAAATCTCATTGATATCTAATAGCACTGTAAGGGATTCAGTTAGAACTATCTAATTGTTCCTTGGGAAGTACAAAATATACGTAACAGGTAAGTAGAGAATAAAGGATACTAGTTTTCGGTGATATAAACTAGTCTTCCATAGATAAATGTGTTCTAATATCTTAGTTCGGCTAGAGATGATGAGCGAGTCAAGCTAATATAGGCCAGTGGTAGCCATACCTACAAAGACAGAGTACGTTGTAGCTTTTATAGTAGCTAACAAGTAGATATGCTAAAATTGTTTCTATTTTATGGAATCATAGTGAGAAAAGCATTATAATAATTTAAATTAAGATATTATTACTAGAAAATATGTAAAGCTATGATAGTGGAAAAAGGGATATACTCGGGGTTCCATCTCTTGGAAAGTTTTACTCGAGGATATGAGCTCACTATAGTAGAATAGCCACATGGAGGAACCTTGGTGGACTTATAGATAAATACATTACTCTACAAAAACATGGTGTTAATCATGTGAGTATCTAAAATGTTTGGTTAGCAAGTTGGATCTAGAGCAAGTGGGAGTTCTGAAATAGTGGATTCCCTAGACACAACTATTCAGTGCTTTCGATTAACATATCCTGAATACAGTTAGCAACACATGATGTCATCTTACGATTATTGTGTAGAATTTTCTATATCCACTATAGAAATGGTAATGCCCAAAGATTAATTGTCGTATCAAAATATTATAGTAGTTCCCATGCTATAATGAGAACCTTTAGATACTATGGAGTTAATCTTAAATATATGTTTTATCGTCTAAATACATCTTATTTATTAGACATAGTAGATGTTTGAATATCAGGTGTTGGGGGTTATAAGCAGTGAGACTTCTTCTCATGAAGTTCGCACTTGGTGATCTCTAGTTGCGAGATCCTGAGGATTGACCCTCCAATAAGAACACCACATGTTTTTGGTGTCATTGGATGTTCCAATCTATGATCATGTGTAATGGTCTCGTGAATTGATATCATTAGAAATGTATGTTATTTTATTGCATACTTTTCTGCAAGACAAAAACCATGGCAATGAAGGCATGGTGAGGTAGTTTGTTTTGGGTGCATCATTGGTGGCATGAAATTGGTTGAATGGTCATGAAATAATTTTTCTCTTCCGGGTCAAATAAGTAATTCATCTAAGACCATGTAGCTATGGATGGTAGTACCTTTATAAGACCATGGACAATGCAGTCAAAGGTAAATTCGTCCAGTTAAATCAAGAAACAATAAAACAAGAAAATGGGGATGACAGATGAGTGGGTCCTGCATTAAAATTAATTACAGAAAAATAGATTATATTACACATTGCATGTTTTTAGGTTGGTTATCACTACTATGAAAATACTTATCTCTACAGGGACCATGATGGATTTCTAGATCCCGCTCTTGGTCTGTGAATACTACTCACTACTGGCGAGATACGGGCCTAGAGGGTCACACACAATAACTTATTCAATAATATTCCATATTCAGTTGAATAACAGTTTTGGACATGGTGGGACCCAACACTGGTGTCTGAGATTTTTCCATGGAAAAACGATCACCAATGGAATAAATAAATTCCTATTATTTTAGTTTAGAATAATGGGTATTGAATTTATTTATTAAATGTATTTACTAGTTTTATGTAAATAGATGAGAAATATTAACTGAATAATATTAAATTATTGAAGGTTCAATTAATATTTACGGAAATAATGAGTCAATGTAATGAATTAAATATTATCACGTAATATATTTTAATATATTAAAAGTGAGTAATGATAATATTTATGACTCAGATAAATAATAATAAAATGTCGTTGATAGTGCATTACGTATTCGGGGGCCAGGTTGGTATTTCTGGGTAATTAATTAACTGCTATAAATATAAAAGAGGATATTTATAATGACTATTCATGGAATTTATTTCTCTTCTCTTCTCTCCCATGATATTGTAAGAGGGGCTCTAGATCTAAGAAGTATAGATCGAGCACTCTCTCACGTATCACTTGTGAAATAATTAATTGATCATTGGAGCATCAAAGGTTTCATCAAAATACCGTGCTATCATAGGGATTACATCTAAAGATGCTCCCATAGATTTATTAAAGTGCATGTGGGTAATCTAGAGGAGTTCGATGTCGGATTGATTGAGCAGTGATCGCCAACGACGAGAATACATCGTTCGTGAAATAGAAATAAAATCAGGTTTCTAAAGGTTTATTTTTTTTTGTTAAAAATTTTTTATGTGTGGTCCTTGCCGAAGACTGGGCTTCTGTTTACTAACGTCGACAAGTTTACGTCGATCGTCGGTGAAAAAATGTAGAACCCTGCATGTTTGGGGCTTCCGTTTCACACCTGGTTCCAACACGATGTCCTACATAAGGTATAAGGAAGACTCATTAGAGGACGAATGAATTGGATACCTAGTTTAGGGAATATATTCTCACTCCTGCTAATGATTCCTAGAAGTATAATTATGATAGGAATAGTAACAAGGATCATATTTTTTCTCATTCAGAATATGTTTGTGGGAATTTCCCCGCAGCAGGCATGGGGGAGGCTTGTACTCTTTCCCCCATGCATGACTCCCATCATTATATTATAGTTGAATAATGAGGACTAACATGTGAACAAGTCCCCAAATTAATTGATGACATATACCAATTTATGATGCAGAAGAAATGTGCAATCTCGTATTGCTGTACACAATTTTCTAAAATGCCAATATATTTTACCTACAAAAAAGAACTCCTCCAGCATATTCCAGCACTGTTGCAGATAAAGGGATTGGTGAAGACTCCTATCCCAATATCCTGGTTAGATCAACACTCTTGTCATGGACAACAAGGGTATATAAAAAATAATGAACACATTGTTTCTCCAACCTAGGAGGATTATCGGCATATTCCGATGATGGAAAATGCATTGGATCGTGCTCATATTCATGATCCAACTGGGGGTCACTTGTTCAGAATGACACATTCCCCACAAAAGGGAACATTTATATTGAAGATGTCTGGAGGCATATTCTAATGGCCCTGGATCTAGCTGAAAACCCGATTTTGGTCAAGGATCACCACGTGAGTGGGGCACATGCCTCAAGATGTGATCCCAATTTTGTAAAATAAATATTAAGGCATTCATTAAATGACTAATATTGAGAACACATTATTTTATTGGATGATTTAATCCAAGTGAGAAGGGAACATGCCTCAGGACATGTTCACATTCCAATTAGTTAATATGTATGTTATATTCTTGGGGATCAAGGAAGCCATTCCAATATTCCTACTTCCTCTATTGAATGATTTAGCCAACGTCATTTTAAGGAAACACCTAGGGAGTCTCATTTTCTATATTCTATTTTTATGGTCCGACGACATATTTAGATGGGGAATGAATTTTCTGACTAGGCTCATATTCTTTATCCAACCAATGCTCACCAAGTGAAAGTGGTACATGGCTCACGGAAGGCTCAGATTCCTGCCCAGAATGATTTGAGGTATATTCAAAATGATTAGGATCAAGCTTAAATCCATATATTGATTGATGCTCACTAAGTGATAACTGCACACACCTTTCTACATGATCACATTCCTATCAATATTTAAAAGGAGCATCATCATTTTTAGCCAGCATCTCTGTTGTAGGATCATACTCCAGCATCACCAAATAGTTATATAGATGTTCTGAAAACCATCACATAGTAGACTCAAGCCCTTGCACATTTACAAAGGGATAGTCAAAATATTCTGACCATGATGAAAAACATGTCTCAAACTCCTAGTCATCTCAATTATAGTATCGTTAGGGTTTTTTCGAGACACGTTATCAACACCAAAATGGTTTGTCAAATCTTCTATTGAATTGAAATTAGAAGATGTTTATTACCTTGATATTTCTCCTCATGTTAGTGTGATGGTGGAGTGCATGGACTTTACTCCTGACATCCATCACTGTCAACCTCTACATGAATATTTCTCCCATGGGAATGTAAATCCACCTTTTTCCCGGACACCACCATATAGAGTCATGTTATGGACATTGAAAACATTATATAGAGATGTTCTCGAATCATCAGGGTAAACTATATATGGTTCCCTATTTATTTATAGTAGACCCCCTCTACAGAATGTAGGTGAAAATGAAAGCCATAATATATGGTATGACTAGATGGATGCATGTAATTATGATTAGGGTGAAGCTAACATATACATATATAGTTAATTATCTAGAAATAGTCTACCCATCATGTTTTGGACCCTCGTTATTTCTATCTTTTATATCCTAAATGATGTTGAAATGGAGTGCATTCCTTACCTACTCCAAAATATATAAGCTAATCATCGGTGACTGAAGGCTTTACATCTCCATTTTCGAAGATATGAGTTTCACCTTCAAATAATCAATATACACTTTTTCAGATAGACATGGATGGTATTTCAATGGTTCAGTATCAAAAACCGGAAAAGCACATCACGAATCTGTAACATGCTTTCCAACATTGCATCACAACTCTTAAGCAGATGATCTCCAAAGAAACGTCGTGCTACAATATTCAATGATGGGGACAATATCTTGAATTAAACATTATTTATCCCTTATAATATAAAATACCCTTTGATATGAAATCCTTCATTGTAATAGCCTCCAGCGAGAACAAGGGACTTGGTAATGCTCGGGCCAGTTGGTCACTGCAATAGAATTAACCTACTTCAACAATGCCTAGACACCTCAAAATGAAAGGGATGGTAGCCAACTTGATTTCAATATTTTCCCCACAAGAAATATACATACATTCCAAAGAATGGAAACCATAGTAGATATTACTTTGATAACATACCTTAATTATTGGTTCTCATCATGGGCACTCATTGCACCCATCTCCTACATGAGCGCACCTATGCCGCCCAACATGGACTATTATAGTAGATTCCATATCTGGTGTCTTGGAGCAGACTTCCCCCCCCCTGGGCTAGGATAATATCAACCACTACCTAAACAGTCAGATTTTCAATTCTAGAGAGGATTTAGGATGTACCCTCTATAGCCATAGGTGAAACACAACCCACTAGGATAGAGAATTTATATCTCAATCACACATTTCATGTTCATTATCCTTTAATAGGACCTTGGATACATCATTGGATATTATTGATCACCCCCTCCATGCTAGGATTAGGGAATTTATATCTTTATGTCCATCACAAGAATAAAAAATTCCCTGACTGGAGTCATTTGATCCATAAAAATAGGACCAATCCATGCCAATTTGGACCCTAAATGACCCCATCCCATTGGTATGGGGGGATTTTATTCATCAAAACTATATAGGGAATCATTAATCTCCAAGTTTGGAGGAATAAACTAGTGGTTGGCATTCATCTAGCTCCTCCCACCAAATGAAAACCCCATAATGGTCCGGAAAAATTCAAAAACCACAACCTAAACCAACCACATGGTCACTGTTCATATACCACAGTGAAAGGAATGTATGTAGAAGAAAATATGATCTCACTGAGGACACAAACCAAAACGTCCCAACATGGACAAGGGTTGGAATAATGACCATAAAAAAGACTGTGCAATATCATCTTGTTGCAACAAGAGTAATGGGAAAAACTATTTCTGGATATTCCTCTTTAATTTTTGTCACCATCGACATGGAACATATTTATTATTCTAAAAATATATAAGTCCACGACATAGAAAACATTCCTCAAGAAGAAGTTTACTTTGATGCACCAAATGAGGATGCACACACCAAGAACCAAAGACCACTCAATAACCTGGAACCTTTGAATATCGGAATTCCACCACACTGATAGAATATCCTCAAGGGGAAGTGCACAACCAAATCCCGATAACCTCTTAAATGAAACGATGTTCCTTTCTAATGGGAATTGTTTTGATAAAATGAGAGCGAAATAAAAAATCTCTAACAACTCAATGAGGTGTTATTTAAGGGAAATATCCTTACAAGGTATCATCATTAGATGGAGACGTATGTCCCCTCTCCCATGACTAATCTACCAACAAATTTGGTATCTATGAATCAAGATGGATCTAGGTCTAGAAAACTATTCTACATACTTGAGGAAGTAAAAAATTATCACTACATACCTATATTGTTGAAATGACCTATCCATTAATAGGACAACCATTCAATGTTGGGATGAATTGAATATCACTAAGGGATAAAATCTGGTCCACCATGTCAACCCCCTCTACCTCCCTATAGACGAGAGAAATCTCCATAAATGTATCCACTTGAACTACATAATGTCAACTAGCCCTTGGCTCCTCAAATAGATGTTATGGATGGGTGATACATACCTCTGCAACCTGATAGAAATTCATATCCTGATTTGATGGATGATACATTACATCCACCCAATTATTTAAATTCATCCTTATCTACATTTGATAGTGTGGGAGACCATATACAACATCACACACACTTGGTATCCCTATGTGGGCCAATGATGGGACCTCAAGATCAACATGAGGGAACCAAGCTGATGTGTTTTGTACAGACTTTGTTAGGAAAGCCTTTTGTGGTTTATCAGTATACTAGTAGGATTTTTGTTAGGATCATAATACTTTTTTCATCAATTCATTTATCCATTTACTTATATGATATGAAATGTAATGATCGCCAAATTGAAAAACTAAAAACAATGTGATAATTGGAGGGAATATAAATTTATATAAAATTTTAAGGGTTCGACCAACTCATTCAACATCCCTCTCTCACAAGAGAAGATTTTCGAACTCAGTGATGAAAATACTATGGATGAGTTGCAGACTCATCAAATTCTAATGAAATATCTAGGTGGATTATATGAGTTTTCTAAAATGGACCATTTTCTAAAAGAAGCCATCCAGTGGACCTGATCAAAAACTCAACTCATGCCAACAACACATGTAAATGGAATGTCAAAGAATCTGTAGTAACTGTCACTCTCAAGCTAGCAACAGTTCCTGTACAAATACCTAGATAGGCCGAAGAGCACACGAAACCTTTTATCAAGTGGCATCAACCACTGAATCTCCCTTAGCTAGAATCCCAAAGAAATTAAGGTTGTCTGGGATTAGAGTAACTTGTAAAAAAAGGGTACACCATATGAACGAAACAAGTTAGTAGTTCTTTCATGGAATCCATGGATAATAAAATGATCAAACTCCCATAACCCAAGAACATCAATGAGGTTGGCCTCAACAACAATCCCAGTTACTACTATTTCCACAGAAGGCTGGGTAATAATATGATGAATTGTTTTGTCTTAAAATACATCCTTCAAAGAATGATTGATTCTGGAAATGTGGTGTCAGATAAATACCAAGAGAAGGTGGTGTGCATAACCATGATCAAATAGGAAGAAAATAGTGATTTGAAAAAGTTACATCCAGAATTACACGGAAATTTGAATATTGGATGGCACAAAATACAACTGATCAAGCCATTCTATTATGAAAGCACAGTTATAGAAACTCTCAATAGATTCACCACCCTAGAAGGTGACCACAAAAATGCCTTCTAAAGGTTTGTTTGACCACTAGAAGAAATATAAAATATAATTGGATGAATTATATTCTCCTCCAAAGCGATCATTATCTTTTGTTGACTTCTTCCCTTCATCATTAAAGGCATGTTATCCACCCCTCCAAACAGAATCCTCATCAAATGAAGTCCTTGTATTTTTTTCAATCAACATGATTCATTTTTCAGACCTCTTATATGATGATATGTCTTCCTCACACCATGAGTTTCCCCCATACAACTATAGAATGGGAGGCCACAAGCACTAGAGATGAGGATGTCGGGGGCAGTGCTGATGTGGTCAGACATAATATTCAGATGATATCTCCATGGAAGACATATCTGAAGCTGAGTCTCATTATTATGTATTCAAATAGGATAAAAGAATAGAAGGAGGTTCCTCAGATCTATCTAGTAGTAAAACACACCCAATTTTCTTATGTGAATTCTTAGTAAGGGTCCAATCTGATAAACCCCAAAAATAGGGAAGGATGACATGACCTAGTTCACAAGAATCAGATACTCCATCATCATCTGCATAAGAACCAGCTCTATCCAACCCATATGACTTGACTCGTCATCATCACATCCAAAACAAACCCCATATCAGGATGCACTGAAATTTGGCACATAAATATGGTGTTATGAAATAGATGGCCGCTTTCCCAATAAATCTCTCCATCCTCGATGCAAACCATCATTCTAAATAACACAAAGAGGAAATCATTCAAGCCCTCTGGATCCCACAAGTGTTCATGATAGATTTCACTACAGTAGAGGACTATCAAGTAGAGAACATGAAATTAGATTATCATGTCTCCATCTCATTCACTGATAAAGATCAATAGAAATCCCTTCAAGGGAACATGAGTCCCCAATATGTCTCAGTCATACTCAATAATGTAAAATTTCAAAGATCTATGACAGATAATAGTTTTGGGATGAATATTATCCTAGTCTAAACCCTATGATGTATTGGATTTGGTAAAGGGAATTTGTCTCCCACTATTATATCCATCCCAGTGTATGATGAACATGAGAAAAGGACTCTCGAGAGAATCAATATCATAGCCTTAATTGGGGGGGGGTCAAACATCAGACACTGTGTTTATGGTAATTCATTAGGACATCATGTATAATTTCATACTCAGAAGGTCGGGGATCTATAATCACCTTTTAATATCTTCATAATTCCACCATTTTCTGAAGTATCCCACTAATTGAATGATCAGAATATTACATAGTGATATTTCTCCCCTAGAGACTTATGGGTCTACAAATTCTAATGTAGGCGTCTAAAATTTTGAGCCAAAAAACCAATGGGGGATGATGATATGCATGTTTCCACTCTTTTTGGACTGGGGACCGCCCCTATGAATCCATAGATTATACTCAATAGAGACTATGTGCTCCCCTGAATCCTTGTCAAAGATTCATATTTAATTATAGAAGTCTAATCCCCTCCTGTCCCTTGTAAAAACATTGATGAATATCGGGTTTAATATCCATATACAACATATTCAACAACAAGAGATGATAAAGTCTATTCTCATGGCATTTTTCACTGTGATGATGATATTAAATCCCCTTTATTTTTATCCTCATCTAATAATTCCTCTATAGCCTTAGAGATGGAATATGTTGGGGATTAACTCAGGAATGTCCCTCAGCATTTTTGGAAGGTGTATCCAATACCACTGATGAACATAGGAAGATAAATTTTGGAATATAGGAAGACCCATGGCCTAAACTGATTAGTTCCAGCATTCCCTTGAAGATTAGCGGTTTTACATCACATTTCTAATGTTGCACCAATATGTGTTTGTATGGACCTATAAAGAAATTTCCATAAATAATCCAGATGTGGCTATGCACTATATTAGACCACTATGTGAGAATTGAGGCTTCAAGAAAGAAGCTTAGAGGATGCACCCCTATCAAGACACCAATATAGATACATGTGATGAAAAGATGATCGAATCCAATAATTCTCATGAAGTTAAATACATAAGATGAATTCCCAACATCATCCCTTTATTTAATGGACCTTAATCTACATTTCCTGAGGGACGATTTCCAATTTCTTAACACCGAGCTCCTAATCTGTGAAACTTGTAGTTTCCAGGACCATTCATTCATGTATTGGTACTCGGGTGTACAAATAGATAAATATCACTCCTAATGATAAATAATCAACTGCCTTTAGGGTTCCCCATGGGATATTTTTCTTTCAGGTAATTCCCTTTGGTTTGAATAATTTAGTGGCCACATATAGACGTTCCATATACCATATCATTAATACAGTCTTGCGAAAAGAATACAAATGTTATTTTGATTACTTGGTGGTTACATCATGGAAAAAAATTTATAACTTCACATATCATCAATTAATATTCAATGAGATTCCAAAACATAGTCTAAAGAGAAATCAACTTAAATGCACTTTTGAGGTATCTTTTGGGAAATTCCTTATTGTTGTGGTTCACCATTGTGGAATTGATGTTGACTTGAATAAGAATAGTTCTATAAAAGAAAAATCACCCCTAGAAATCATAGATAATTGAAGGGACTCCAAGGGAACCATGGATACATTTGGTGGTTTATTTCCAACCTAGCTAGAAAATCTCCCCGTTCACTAGGGTAATGAATTATGGAATTTCCTATCATTGGGATGATGATTTCGAAAGAGCCTTAAAAATTATCAAGCATTACCTGATTCACCCACAAGTTATGATGCATCTGATGGATGGGAGGCCACACATCTTATATGTGGATTCCATGGCTTTCTCACTGGGTGCCCTCCTTGCACAAAAGAATGATGTAGGGTGTGATAATAGTCTCTATTATCCGAGCCGAACTATGATATATATTGGGACCCAATACTATGGTCTAAATAATAAATTCCTTGAACTCATATTCAAAGTGATAAATATGAGCCATTTGTTGCAGAACGAAAAATTACAATTGGTCTCTCATATCGACCCACTCAAGTACATCCTTGGTTGAACGATGATGTCTCAGTTATTGGCGTGTAGGTGGTCATTCTTCAGAAATATGAAATTCAGTCTAAGTCACTAAAGATAGTCAAAGGACAAGACCTTGCTGACTTCTTCATAGCACACCATGCCCAAGTAAATATACCACAGGACACTGAGATTCCATATGAACTGTTTTTTTATGCCCATGGAACTCCTCAAACATGGGTGATATATTTTGATTGAACCCCATGAAGTTCTATCAGGAAAATTATGGTACACCCAAAGCTCAATCATGCTGGCATGAGGATTGTATTTTTATTTCCAAACAAAGATGTTTTTTTCTACTCTTCTTACCATTTTATGGCTACAGAACTAATAGATCAGTATACCATGACCTCATAGCTGGCTTAGAATTGGACCAAAAAATACAAATATACTACCTAAATATCGAAGAGGATTTGGTGTTAGTGATAAATCATGTAAATAGAAAATTTTACATCATGAAGGGAGAATTTTATCCTCTCACTATCTACGTCAAGGGAATGATGGAAGAATTCTTTTTTTTATACCTTACAGAATCATGTTCCTAGATCACAAAATGCACACACTGAATCTTTGGCCATTGCGACCACCATCTTGTCTGACCCTGATCAGGATGAAGAAATCATCCACATTACACATCATATAATGGTCTCATCAATAATCATATTGGATATGGAAGGGACAAAAAATTTCAACACCACCATATACAGTGATGCACCAATAGTCATCCCTGTATGGATTGAGCCCATTATCGTCTATCTACCAAATGGGACTCTCACAATGGATAGAGAAGGAAGGGAATAGATTCAGAATTGTGAAATAATCATTAACCTATAGTATGGTCTAAATGAGAATAAACCCCATATAAACTTTTCATTGATGGGAATCTCCGTAGATGGATATCAGAAGGATAGATTCCTTTTGTCATGAAAGAAGTTTAGGCATACTCTTGTAGTGCCTATCAATCGGGGACCGTGCTCTCCCACCAGATCAGGTGGTTCAGATATTAACTGAATACCATAACACAGGATTGTAGGGAATTCACCATGATATTTCATAAAATTTGAATCCATGAAAAATTTATTCATTAACGTCCATAAGTACATCATAATACTTAATCTTCATGGCCTTTCTCTATTTGGATGATGGATTTCATGGGGGACATATCCCCCAGCCAGATCAAATCAGTTCAAGTACATATTTTTTTTCTACAGAATTATTTTCCAAATGGGCTGAGGACATACCCCTCAAAAAGGTTTGGACGAAAAATATCATCAACATCATGAAGTACAATATCATCACCATGTTTTGAGTCCCTCCCACAATATTAATGGTCAATGGCCCAAGACCTTATTCCAAAGAGTTGAATAAGCAATACATGGAGGACAATATCAAGTTCAATAACTCATTTCATTATAATGTATAAGAAAATGGATAGATACATTCCTTCGATAAGGCCCTATAAAATATTCTCCAGAAGATGGTGAATAAGGATAACCAATATTTTCTAGAAAAACTCCTCCATTATTTAGGGTCCAATTAAACCACCATGCATACTGTTAAACAAGAAATACCATACTCACTAGTGAATGGGACCAAGGTAGTTTTACCCATTGAGGTCCAGCTAACCTATCTCTGAGTATCCATTTATTGAAAACTATCAGATAATGGTAAATAATAAAATAAATAATATGAGTGGGAATGTGTGGATGAGAATAGGTTTTTTCACACTCAACAACCTTGAGGTCGACTAGAATTGGGTTGAAATCACCTTCAATAAATAAGTTTTCCTCCATTCATTCCTCAATGGGGAACTATTTTTTTCCTCCAAACCCCAATGATAAAAGGAAATAAGCCCAAAAATATGTATCCCAAATGAGGGGTATATTACATCATAAATAAGGTCTACCTCAATATGTATTACTCATTAGCCACAATGGATGGGGAGTTTTTCACACCTCCCTACATTGACATGTTACTCAAGAAATAAATTGCAAAAGAATTCATCATTGGTGTATATATCCGAGTAATTTCTATCATTATTTTTGACCACATGATGTTAAACTACATGGAGTTCATCCTTTATGCAATACGTTAAACTATAAGGTATTCTAAGAACTTCTCATGGATTTATTCCTCCATCACAACAGACATTGTGACACTCGATCGTCTATTCATGGGTCCAGCCGTAAGATTATTTTCCTTCCATGAAGGTGATCCAATTACCATACGACATAATGTTAAACTGTACACACCTAGAACTCCCCCTTCATGATGGTTAACCCAATTTCTTTACTATATGATGAAAAACAATATAGATCCATGATTTCCATCCCCATTCACATCGAGTCACCCATTTCCATTCCACATGACGTTAAACCACACAGTTCTTCTAGAACTGTGTGTAGATTGATTCCCATTTCCAATGAGATATGCAGGGATCCCTCACTCCTATATCTTTTTTCAGTCACTAAATGATACAAAATTCCATTGTTGTACCATGATTAGTCTATGAAGTATAGGTAAACCCATGACATTCGTCATTTCTCACACCAATCATAGCTATCGTGAGATTAAGAATTACATTCATGGAATACCTTCATACATAATGCATAAAAGTACAAAACATGTATGTTATGGTCTTAAGTGTAATACCATAAAAGGCATACAATGATTCAATACTATAATATTTTAAACTGAACGGTTGTTTCCCATGACCTATTACATTAAACTACAATGTCTTTTAGAACAATGTGTGGTCAGATTATCATTCTCATGACATATATAGTGAAACATAGATTCCTCCCCTTTTCCCAAATATAATATTTCCATCAATTCACATCAATCATCCATCATCATCACTGCATGAGGTTAAGCTATATGGAATTTCTAGAACTAATTATGGATTAATTTTAAACTTTTATGAGATAAAAAACCATGTTTGAATATCTATTCTTGGGACCATCCATTATGGTTCCATTTACTCAAGTCACTTCACACTCATCCTCACCACATGAAATTATAATAAATTGAAAATCATGAACTATGTAGATCGTGATTCTTATCATCATGGGATATGTAGTGACATCTGGATCTCCAATCCTAAGGACCAGAAGAACTGATCAACAGAAATAATTTCCAACTCTATATATATTCTAGACATTCATAGAGAATTTCTCATTCAATAACTATGCATCACTTGATTAATTCCCTTGAATGATATGTAGTAATTCCCAAATTTCCATAGCCTGATCCAAGTTACAACAATTTAATATAAAAATTCCATCATTTGGGTGTTTGGTCACTACCTTTACACGTAACATCATTAATAAGCTCAAATGTATTTGTTATCATCCTTATGAGATATGTAGTGAGGAAAATATTTATATCTTTTAGCCCATCCATGCTACTTCCACACTTACTCATCAGTTCTCACGTCCTTACCAAATGATCTAAAATTGTTTGTAAGTACACCGTAACCTCATGACATTAAAATGAATGGGATTACATCATCAAATAATGATATTAAAATTCATGGAATTATATCCTTACCCCATGACCTTATACTACATGGATATATGACCTTGCCACAAGAATTTAGTCTTCATGGAAGTATGTATGTCCACAATATATGATTATATTCTTGGTATAGCATCACTTACCTTTCATCCCTTATCAATGGACTACAAGAGACTTCCATCGATCAACCAAAGTATAGGGTGCTTCCACAATATTTTAAATAACCTCAATCCATTAGCCACTCTTCATGGATTAGGTTTCTTAGATCGCCACAATCTTCCCTAGCCCCTGGAATTGATTTCTGTCATTAGTGCCCTGTTTCATGAGTTTGAAAGTATGCCTCTATCTCCTGCATATGTGCTTATGTTTGTCAAGAAAATATGTCAATCTAAAGAAAGTACATTCTGATCTTTGTGAGACACAATGTCACTATGGAAAAACTCAACACCTCTATGTTTCATAATACATCTTCTATGAATGCCCCATAACATTTCCAATGATTAGAGAACCTCAATCCATGATTTAAAAAGTTTCCATCTCCCACTCAGATGGGTGTTGGGGTGCACATGATCCTATGTGTCATATTTATAAACTTGTGTAACATCTCTTATAATAAGTCCTTATGAGTCATGATCTGACACTACTTGTACGTTGGTCAAAGTTTTATGACCATAAAACCAATCCCAAATTGGTCCAAATCAAATGACATTAATCTTCTAATAAATGAGACAAAAACATTTTCACGTTTAAAACCTACAAAGGGTGACATAGTAAAAAAGTCGAGTCTTCACCCTCTATCATCCTCATTCCAAATGTTTAGGAAATAATTATTGAATGAATATATAAGGAAAAAAAGATCATAGGGTATACCCAGTATCCCTATATAATTCCAAGCTATGCTTGATGGACCCCCTAACATAGAAAAATGTTTGAGTAATTTTTTTCTACACCTCCTATCAATGAAAATAAATTCGTTAGGTGGTGAAACTTCTTTTAGAGTATTTGAACCCTCCATGTATTTTAAATGTTCTACATATTGCACATCATGATTTGGGGTGTATCTGATCATCATAATCTTCCATGGGACTTGGAAAGGATATATGGATTTAAGGGACCATTGATGTAATATTCATCCATGCTCATGGATTCTGGATATGAACATATGGACTTCACCAAATGCGTCAATCTAGAAAAATTCATTCCAATCCTCATGATCCCTGTCCTCATTGAAACAACACTCAACACCTCAGTGTGTCTGAACTTCTCTATGTATGACTATCCAATATGATCCTCCAAACTAGAGGACTTTGGGTCATGATTTACAATCCTCACACTAGACCATCTATGTGGATACTAAATCCTTGATATTATGTCATCATGTATCCCACACTTTATCATGGATGTACTATGACACATCACTCCATTGATTTTGATTTCCCACACCTCATGATTTGAAACGACATGACATAGATATTTAGAATCATGATTTAGGAGCTAATTTTCCCTAGGGTAGAATACCCCTTCTTGGATAACCATATTTTTATATACAACATGATCATTTGGATGTTTGATTATTCACCAAGATTACTGGGCCCACACTGAGAATTGGATACCAACATTCTCTTGTTATTTGACTAATGAATATTTCACATAAACTTCCAAATAAAAAAAATATTCTCCTTTCAAGAAAGGAGATTAAATCCTTATAAGATATAAAAACTCTTCAATATATCCTGGCTTCTAATAATTTCATGTTTCATACCCATATTGTCTGCACCATCTTATATTCATGAACTCTAACTTTCAGGTAATGATTTACATCATCGATATTCCATCAATCCCTTTTGATCCAACATCCCTAATATTTCTCCCTCAACTAATATCACCTCCATGAATCTTCTAAATTCTTTTTAATGAATAATTGGCATCATGCACCCTATTCTTGATTATGAATTCATTCCTATGGATCATCCATATGAGCATAGGGTCATCAACCAAATTTTTCACTCTATAAAAGTGAATTGTAATCCTTATGAACCTCAGAAACACCATGAAAAAATCATAGCACCTCTGTGTGGTTTATTTCATTCTGGATTGTATACTAAATATCTCATGATCAGATATTTGGTCCGAGCTAAATGAACTTTTAAAAAAGAAATATTAAGTATGGGTATAATGATCATAAACTAATAAAATATTTTTTCGTGGATAAAAGACCTTATACTAAAACCATATTTATTGTGAGGTAAAATACTTAAACTAAATCAATATCAGGTCCAAGATAAAATACCTCAAACTAATGATATATTAGGTCCAAGATAAAATACCTTAAAATAAAACAATATTATGTCTGTTCTAAAAGACCTTAATCTAAATAAATAACATGTATACGAAAAAATACCATAAACTAATGAAATATCTGGTCAGAGAAAAATGTTTTTCAACTAAATTAATATAAGATCATAGATAAAATACCTTAAAATAATTCAACATTAGATTTAAGCTAAAAGGTATTAAACTGAAGATATGTTAGGTCTAATATAATAGATCATAAACTAATGAAAAATCAAGTTTGAGATAAAAGAATGTCAACTAAAACAGCATTAGTAATGAGAAAAAAAACATAAACTAAATAAATACTAGGTCCCAAATAAAAAAATTTAAACTAAATCATGGAAGAAATTTAGTATTTAGGAGTATTTAAGGCTATATATATGGTCTTGACATGATCAATATTCTCTAACCAAGCCTATCGACCTCAATAAAGTGAAAAATCACCCCCCTTCATGAAATATATTATGTCCAGGTAATCCTTCTTTAAAACAAGTGCTTTCAAGATAACTAGAATAGATATTCAATAAAGAATCGTAGGATGATAGGAATTCATGGTAACCTCTTGGAGTAAATTTTTTATAATTTCAAAATTCAATTTCAAGAATTCAATTTCTCTCAATTTAAATCAATAAATTAGTATTGATGGAAATTTTCAAATAACAGAGCAGCTAGATATTGTACACTTCATGAGGAAACAGAAATAGAATAATATTTTACATAGATCAAGAAATTGATCCATTCATAGTATGAATAGAAGGTAGGAATATACACATTTTGGAGTCCCTCTAAGGCTCCATAAATAAAAATTTGCGAGAAATAAAAAAAATCAATGAAAAAAGATGGTCGATAGCACTAGAATGATTACTAAGAGTCTCATGAGAAGTATCCATTAAATGTTGGAGGGCCCCTCTCCCCATTTCTCCTGAATCTACCCCTAGACGGAGAGCTTCAACCATAGTGGTCAATTATTCATCCCTCATATAAGAAGTGGTGAATGAGGATGACAAGGCTGAATGTTTTGACCTTAGATGAGATATCATCTCATCATACCTCTATACATACATAGTCCAAGCATCTATCTGCACTTTCTGTTTAGAAAGTAATTGGTGACCTTGTTCCAATGACTTCAAATTCTACCTTATTTATTTAATGAGGGAAGCCTCATTCACCATATTGTGTAGATCTTCTTAATTCATGGCCATGTCTCATTGAGCCAAATTATTTTCTATATAATTTCATACAAATGATGTTGATTGATGTCTTATAACCCTATATCATAAAATAACTGATAGATGAGTTCCTATTTTTGTATAATATTAATAAGGGGGTCTCTTTAATGAAGTTGTGATTCTGTTCCCATATCAGTCTATGATGTGATTGAGCCTCTTCAGCTAACAGGGTAGACAAGGAATATGGATAACCACCCAATCATATCAATGATGAATCGAGAGGAGAAGCCTCACATACTCTTCCCTCAATAAGAACATCATCTATATCTTTCATTGTAAGATTATTCAACTTAGTGATATTAGTTTCACCTTATGAGTGGTCATCATTAAAACAAGGTCACATTCTTGATTCATTTCCTTGGTCATAAATAAATTTCATTGATTCCATTGATAGAGGAATAAGTGATGGAATAATACTATCTACATTACAGAAATTCTAACCTAACACACCCTTAGGAAGTGTTTTAACCATAGCCTAGGCATAATATTGGGTAAGGAAAGCATAAGCTGTATTAGTGGGTAGAAGAATAGTCTAATAAATGGTGTCCTAACTTTCCAGCATACTCAAAAATTGGTGTATAACATTGAGATGTCTCCCCCCTAAAACTCTAACGAAGGGGATGTGAGAAACACTTAGAATGTATCCAAAATTTCAAGTGAACCAATTTTATTTATAAGGATCATAATTGACCCAATCATCGACATTGGTGGAGGGGAACCAATCCCAGAGGTATATCATATAAAATATATTATCATGATAAATAATGTCATCATTTATGATAAGGTCAGTATGTCAAAAAAAGTTGTGAAGTAAAAACTATCAAAACGAAAAAGTGAACTGTTGAACTCATTTTGGATTAGGAAAATAGGCTTGAACACATAGACATACAAAAATCATGGATGAGATAGGGTGTTCGGGATCCTAGAAGCATTATAATATGTAAGAAATGGAAATTCTCCCCTACCAAACCAAATAGGAACTGGAGAAGACCACTGTTTTGTTAAGGGGTGGTAACCTATTAAATGTGTCTTAGAATTTAATAACATAATGTAAGGGCTGATACTGCCAAATTAATGTGTCTCACTTCTACAATTCATGCATCCCTAAATAGTGTGATAACACTAATTCTTGAACTTGTGTCCCTAGCTAGGAAAAGCCACTCATTCAAGAGCATGGATACGAAACCTTCTATTCATAGGTTTGAAGATATCTTAGAGTTCAAAAAATATCTCAATGAGGTATAATCCCTAGTATCTATGATGGGATAATACAATCCATGAACATCATGGAATTTCTGGGAGGGGCACCCTTGGGGGAGAATAGCAGCTGGTCTGTCACCATTGGTGTATAGTAAAATATTGATCCATTATTTGAGAATTAAATGTGAGTACATCAATATATATTTCTTCAATTTCATCCTTACAATGATTATAATCTCCCAATCTAAAATTGAGGTATGTTGAGGGTCATCTAATAAATTTTATGTTGGGAAAATTCATTATACAATTCCCCATGGGGAAGAATAATGCCTACCCAATAGATATCATATTTGATGATTCCTACATCAAAATGAGGCTGGTGAAATATGTTAGTACCAGGGTACCAAAGTCTAATAATCTTTTTAATGATACCATTCTACATATAGATTATAAATTGAAATATCCATACATATTCATAAATATAAACCATGTGTAGCTCATCAGCAAACTCCAAATAGATTTTCCTCACCCATAATATCGATGCCCATTCGTCAAAAATGTTTCTCCTTAGGAAAGATATAAGGCCCTGACCTTAAACCTTACTTAATATAGAATAAAATGAATAATTCACATTGAGTATCTTTTCAGGTTTAGAGTTTTAGATAATTAGATCATAAATAATGAATTATATTCCATATTTAAACAAAGTGGTTACATAAAAGATATTATTCGTTTTTTTCCATCAATGGAAACATATTTAAAATAAAACATGGATTCTTTCTTGAAACTTCCTTGACACTATCATCATATCATGAACCTTTCCCTTGACCTATGAAAAACATTTCAAAAACATGGGATGAGCATAAAAAGCTCAGTAAGGGATATAAAATTATGAAAAGAAAACATTAGTCCTTCTATGAAAACATACTTTACTCATAAAACATAATCATTTTAACAGACCTCATCAAATAAATAATAGAAATCATAATTTCTAAAGGTAACTTGAGGCATTCATAACATTTTTATGTAGGGAGTAACCCTCTTGGTTACGTTTGGAATACCCATCACAGTATATCCCCTAAATCTCTTCAGAGAAACCTTAACGTTTAACTCCTTTGCGTTACCCAATGCATTGGAGAGCTATATCGGGCACACCCGCCCTTAGTTTATCACATAACCACCCATCTTCATAATAATGCCCAAGAACCATAACATAATCGTATCATATAAAACATGCATAAAGGAAACATAAAATTTCCACTTTTCAATCACAAGATATCGATACAACACATTGATATAAAAACATTATGAAAACCATTTTCAATACCAAAATAAAATAAAAGTAAAACATGGTATTTATTTTTCATTTAAAAAAATGTATGGCTTGTAGAGGAAGCCGAAACTCAAATAATGGTCACGGTGGCGGAGAAGTCATTGTCGCTGCATACGTACGACAAAAAAAATATTCCCTTTTGTCATTTACTAAAACGATTCGTATAAAAAAGATTCCTTTTGGATAAACATAAAAGTAAAAGGGGTTTATACACCGTATAAAATAAGGTTGTGTATAAAACAAAATATTCCTCAATGAAAGGAGATTGAGATGAAGTCCCATACAAAGACGATATCCTTGGATTAAGGATAAATCAATTACATAATTATGTGTGAAAAACAAATATAAAAAATATAAGTGGATATTAAGTGTAAAACAATCAGAGGTTATTCATACATATTCATTGAACGACATATTCAAGGAGTACAAGTTTATCCCAAAGAATCAGAATTGGGTTAAGAAGTTCCCTTGCAAAAAATTGACAGCCTAACAGCGTCACTTCAAAATTCAGAAAATTAGTTGATGAGAGATAAAAAGGGTATATCATCACTTGGACATAGAATTTACATCAATAAAGATATAAAAGAACATATCCCAACATAATACTATGTGAATTAAAAGACATAACAAAATAAGTCTTTTAAAAAGAGGAGGGTGAATGGTTCCCTTATCGACTTGGGTAACTTTCGAAACGTACACCCCATTAAAGAAGGGTTGTACAATGAACATGTAAATACCCATAAATGAAATTATATTACACAAGGAGTATAATAATGGGAAGTAAATACACCACTCAAAGTAACTGGAGGCAAATGTAGCATAAATCTCATGGAAAAAAAGTGAGATGAAAAATCCCTTACGAAAACTCGGCAGCCTAACGGTGCCACTTAAAACATAAAAAAATGGATTGATGAGATCAAATAGGGTCTCTCATCATATTAAAATAAAATGTACAGAAAGAGGAAAATAAAATTACATCCACCAACATAACAAATAGGAGCTTAAAATAAGTTACATAAATGAGAGTACTTAAAAAGAAAGAGGGAGGTTGGATCTCTTACGAAAATTCGGCAGCCTAATAGCGCCACTCAAAACTTCCAAAATGGATTGATGAGAGAAAATAGGGTCTCTCATCATATGAACATAAAAAATACAGTAATAGTAATATAAAATAACATCCCAATCATAAGAAAGATGAGCTTAAAAGGAATGACACAAAATAGTGTACTTAAAAAGAAAGAGAGGAGTAGGATCCCTTACCTCGTGTCCGATATGACTCTATCGTTCTTTAATCTCCTGAATAATAAAATTTGGCCAATTTATAATTTCATAAGGACCTAATTTAATGATTATTATTCAGTTAATATCACATATTATAATTTTATAATAATTGGTTAATAAAGTGTGTTCATATCAGACGTTTTTGTCGATGTTCGGTACATGAGTAAAAATCGAACTTGTTGGAAAAGAATTTTCCATTTAGTTATAGGTACATCATATCCATAATAGTATTAATGTTTTAAATATCATATATATCAAGTATATATTCATTTTATAATATTCCATAGAATTTTGATATAAAAAATTAAAATCACTGTTCATGGAGACTGTAGGTCGTACGTACGCATGAACGCTACTTTCATTTTTTGTCATATTAATGGAATTAATAAAAAATGAGAGATATATATATTATAATTGCAGAATGATATCCATAATTTATATGTAATATATTACATATATATCCATTATATATATGTACTTATAATAGTACATAACATTTGGAGTTAAGAAATGAAATGTACTGTTCATAGAGACGGTAAGCCGTACGTACGCATGAACGCTACTTTCATTTCTTTTGTTTTTGTATTAAATGGAATTAAATAATAATTATATAAAGGTATATTATAATTCTAGTAGGATTTAATATGTAATACCATTAATTCCATCCTTTATATGTCCCACATATGGCATTAACGAATCAAATCAGTTTGAGGGGGCGGTAGTCCGCAATTCCTAAAATGAAGATATCGTGTTTACCCATAATGGAATCCATAAAGGTATGACATATATAAAAAATACAGAAGATTAAGGAAAACATAAAAATATTATATATCATATATAAATATAGTGACATATTAATGGAAACCTTTGAAGGTGTTAAAAGAATATTGAACAATCATTGTTTCGTGAGGCAGTAATTCACCATCTACAGAAACAGTATGTTCTTTAACCATTAGACGAAGGTGTGTGTAAGTGTAGCTCGAATCCTTCACATAAAAAAAAACCTATTATATTTAATATACTGGTGTTGTTACAAAAGAAAGTAATAAAAAGAGTTTAGAGGGTTGGAGAAGCAAAATAATACATAAGAACACAAGAGAGGACACAACCTTTAAATCGGGTAACTCTCTTTGATTTGAGCTCAAAGGCTTCCTTGGAAAGGATTCTGCCCAACGTGAGGCTTCAATGATGAAGATAGGGATGTGGAGAGATGAAATGGGCAGAATTTGGGTGATCCAAAGGCTTGAGATGTGTGTGTAAGGTGGTAGAGGTGGGGGCCTTTTATAAGAGGAGAGGAGGGTCACTCTTGGAAAGTTATAAAATATTACTTTATTATAAAATTATTTTCAGATTTAAAAGGTCCTAAAAGGATATATTTCGAGTATAAGGCGATAAGGATTATAAATAAACCCATAAAAAGGTTTTTGACATGTTTAAGACTTATATTTCACCCTATCTTCTCATTTTATTTAAATCGTTCATTTATGAGGTAATCACTGCATCATCACGGTGTCATAAATAAGTTAATTTATTTAATATCTAAAAATTGTAAAAAATTATCATGATTTAGGATATCTTTTTAGATTTATAATGAATGTTTATAGTAAAAAATATGACTTTTAAAACCACATCTAAAAATTGTTTTAGTAAAACAACAAATGTTTTTAACATTTTAATTTTAACTTTAAATAAAAATGTATTAATGTGATTTTCCAACCAAAGTGGCTCCATGGGGTCTCCAAGTTGACCCATGGATTTTCTTGGTCGGCCATGACTCATACAATGAGGGTAGGACATGTGTCTAGGTCATTTCATATTATTAAAACATTATTTTCACCTTAAACTACACTAATTACCTCTAATCGTGATTAAAACTTAAAAGTTACTATTCAACAGAAAAATTATTTTAATCCCATTGAACCACATTTTACTTCTTAATGACAACAATGTATCTCGGATTTTTGAAATTCAAAACACAGAGGTGGTAAAATTTCATTTAAATGAAAAATCAGTTATTTAAGTACCACTTAGTGGTTTCACTATTCATCAAAATTGATGTTCTCCAGAAAAATACCAAAAATTAACCCTAAGATATATTTGATATTCCGAACTCAAAAATGATGTCTATTTTAAAAAATTCAAAACATATAAGTTACATTAATTAATTTAATAATTAATTCCCGATGTCAGAGCAAATATCGTGTTTTTATGAAACAATAAGTATCAAAAGATTGACACTAGATTAAGTCCAATTTCAAGATGAAATTAATTCCAACAACCACTATTGGATTAAATGGTAAAAATATATTCTAATTTAACTTTAAAACAAATTAAAAAGATAATATAATCATATAAATAAATTAGATTAAAAAATGGTTTTGAATTAAAATACAACATTTTTCACTATTCGTTAAAAAATGAAGTTTATCGGAAAAATACCAAAAATTTAAACAACGTAAATTTTGATGTCCCGATTCTAAAGAAGAATTTTATTTTGTCAAATATAACACATAAAATTTTCAAAAAGTGTATTTAAAAGAGGTTCGTCATCAAAAGGCGGTTAATCGACCTTTTAATGAATATTAGAATGTTTATGCTTAAAATTGGATTCATTCGCATTTTTAATCCTCTAACATTTACTAAAAAAATTAAAAATATTTGAAAAACATATATAATAATTTTTTATTTAGTTATGTTCATTCCCGCCATTATAATGGCTAGGCGTTAACTACAATTTAAAATAATATTATTTTATTATTAGAGTGCAACGTAAGATTCCCAAGAAACTCTTTGTTGCGTATTGAGTACGCCATCACAAATTTTACCCCCTTTAAAGTTATATTAATATTTTACTCCCAAATATGGATAAATGTGAAAATGTCATATTCTTTATTTACCTGGGGTGTTACATCCTTCCCCCCTTTTGGGAATTGTGTCCTCACAATTTTAAAATTGGTCTTGGAAACATCATTGAAAATCCCACATCGGAACAAGAGTTAGTACAACAATCACTTTAAAATAAAGAAAGAGAAGTACAAAGGTCACTCGAGTTAACCCATACTATGATTCCATGTAGGAAAACATGGATATGAAGGAAAAAACAAAGGGTCATGTTCTGAGGGAGAGTGATAGTAAACATGTCTAAGAGAATGTTAACTATAAGAAAATCACAAACTTGTGATGGGTTAAATGGTATTCGATTCCCCTGAAGGAAAAGTTAACAGAAAGCATTTTTTTATGTTAGTCTTCAATGAGGAATTTATTTTTGAGCTTAACTAAATCATAATGAAACATACTTACTTGTCACGTAGAGTTTCAACTTTTACTAGATTCCTTAATCAAACTCATATTTTCTCTAAAAGATGAGTATTTAGGAAGACTTGTTCACATTAAGAGTACTATAATCAACTTCTTGAGAATCACCTAATCCACAAAAGAGAACTATATATTTCCCATGTCTTTAGAAAAAATCTAAAACCAAAATTGTTAGAATGTGATCAGATAATCCACAAAAGTATAATCTATTTTAAAAAGAAAATATATTCTTAATCTCCAAAATTTGTTCAAAAAACCCCAAAGTTCAACGAAGACCATTCGGTAAACAATTGTCCATAAAATTCTTCAAAGTAAACCAAAATTCTATTGAAACTCAAATATTTTAAGGATTTAATCACATAGTCTTCCAAGGTAAAAATTAACTTTTATCTCCAAATAACATCAGTTGCTCTTAAATTCTCATATTTAAAAGTAATTAACCTAATCACATATCCTCGATGATAGGTTAATCATTTCCATAGATAACCCAAAATAAACTTACTCTTGATTCCAAAAATCATCTAACTAAAAATAATTATTCAAACTAACCAGGGACTTCACGTAGTCCTGTGGTAGGCGATAAATACCAGTCACACTTTGGTTCTGGGTTCGATTCCGGTAGCTTTGTCTAACGCAACGGGTTGTCACACCGTCTGCGTGTTATCCTTTTTCCAAAACTATATAATTCTTAAAACATTCCCCAAAAAAAGATAAAATCTTCAAAAATAATCATAACATATTTTAACATCATGTTTATCTCATGCCTTTGATTTTCCATCATAATATATAATAACCCATAATTACCTCAAAAGTAAGGATCATATAAACCCTAATGGTGACCTTTATAATTATTACTGTAACATCCACATCGATTGGTCATCTCGTACATGATGCATTACAGAACATACCAATGTACAAGTGGTTGATCATGACTCTTTGATAGTTAGTTTAAACAACCACGAGTTTCCTCATTGAATCCCCCATTTCATCCAGTCTCTTAATCAGAGAACCACCACAGTTTCCTTAAAACATATTTTCACTTTGGTGCTTGCTAGATCCATCCATTCACTAAAAACAGAAATTCCAGTGTGAGTATATCAACAAAACCATCATGTACTAATGAGGAAGATAAACACTAAGATATACTTACTCATTAACTTTATCTAAAACTAGGACTCTTTCTGAAATCCTAACCATTATGGTAATGTCACTTATTCTTAGAGAATACACTAACCTCTAAAGTTATCTAAACCGACCTATGATACCAACTATAAAGCCCCAAACATAAAACTTACTTAATATTGAATTTAATGAATAATTCACATTGAGGATCCTTTGAGGTATAGAGTTTTAGAGAATTAGATCATACATCATGAATTACATTCCACATTTAAACAAAGTGGTTACATAAAAGGTAGTATTCGTTTTTTTCCATCAACAGATATATATTTAAAATAAAACATGGATTCTTTCTTGACACTTCCTAGACACTATAATCATATCATGCACCTTTCCCTTGACCTGTGAAAAACATTTCAAAAACTTGGGATGAGCATAAAAAGCTCAGTAAGGGATATAAAAGTATGAAAAGAAAACATTATTCCATGTATGAAAACATACATTACTCATAAAACATAAGCATTTTAACATACCTAATCAAATAAATCATAGAAATCATAAGGCATAAAGGTAACTTGAGGCATTCATAACATTCTTATGTAGGGAGTAACTCTCTTGGTTACGTTTGGAATACCCATCACAGTATATCCCCTAAATCTCTTCGGGGAAACCTTAACATTTAACTCCTTCACGTTACTCAATGCATTGGAGAGCTATATCGGGCTCACCCACCCTTATTTTATCATGGAACCACCCGTCATCATAATAATTCCCAAGAACCATAACATAATCGTATCACATAAAACATGCATAATGGAAACATAAAATTTCCGCTTTTCAATCACAAGATATCAATACAACACATTGATATAAAAACATTATGAAAACCATTTTCAAAACCAAAATAAAATAAAAGTAAAAAATGGTATTTATTTTTCATTTTAAAAAAGGTATGGCTTGTAGAGGAAGCCAAAATTCAAATAATGGTCACGGCGGTGGAGAAGTCGTTCTCGTCGCATACGTACAACAAAAAACATTCCCTTTTGTCGTTTAGTAAAACGATTCATATAAAAAAGATTCCTTTTGGATAAATGTAAAAGTCAAAGGGGTTTATACACCACCTAAAATAAGGCTGTGTATAAAACAAAATAATCCTCAATTAAAGGAGATTGAGATGAAGTCCCATACAAAGACGGTATCCTCGGATAAAGGATTAATCAACTACATAATTATGTGTCACAAACGAATACACCAAATATAAGTGGATATTAAGTGTAAATAAATCAGAGGTTATTAACACATATTCATAGAACGACATATTCATGGAGTACAAGTTTATCCCAAAGAATCAGAATTGGGTTAAGAAGTTCCCTTGCAAAAAATCGATAGCCTAACGGCGTCACTTCAAAATTCCGAAAATGAGTTGATGAGAGATAAAAAGGGTATATCATCACTTGGACATAAAATTTGCATCAATAGGGATATTTAAGAACATATCGCAACATAATTGTATGTGAATTAAAATACATAACAAAATAAGTCTTTTAAAAAGTGGAGGGTGAAAGGTTCCGTTATCGACTTGGGTAACTTTCAAAACGTACACCCCATTGAAGAAGGGTTGTACAATGAATATGTAAATACCCATAAATGAAATTATATTACACAAACAGTATAATAATGGGCAGTTCATACACTACCCAAATGAACTGGAGTCAAATGTAGCATAAATCTAACGGGAATAAAAGTGAGATGAAAAATCCCTTATGAAAACTCGGCATCCTAACGACGCCACGTAAAACTTCAAAAAATGGATTGATGAGATCAAATAGGGTCTCTCATAATATTAAAATAAAATGTACATCATTAGGGAAATAAAATTACATCCCCCAACATAACAAAGAGAAGCTTAAAAGAAGTGACATAAATGAGAGTACTTAAAAAGAAAGAGGGAGGTTGGATCTCTTACGAAAATTCGACAGCCTAACGGCGCCACTCAAAACTTCCAAAATGGATTGATGATAGAAAATAGGGTCTCTAATCATATGAACATAAAACTTACAGTAAGAGTAATATAAAATAACATCCCAATCGTAAGAAAGATGATCTTAAAAGGAATGACACAAAAGAGTGTACTTAAAAAGAAAGAGAGGAGTAGGATCCCTTACCTCGTGTCCGACATGACTCGATCGTTCTTTAATCTCATGATTAATAAAATTTGGTCAATTTATAATTTCTTAAGGACCTACATTAAATATTATTATTCAGTTAATATCACATATTATAATGTTATAATAATTGGTTGATAAAGTGAGTTCATATCAGACGTTTTTGTCAATGCTCGGTACATGAGTAAAAATCGAACTTGTTGGAAAAGAATTTTACATGTAGTTATAGGTACATCATATCCAGAATAGTATTTATGTTTTTAATATCATATATATCCAGTATATATTCATTTTATACTATTCCATAGCATTTGGAGATAAAAAATTAAAATCACCGTTCATGGAGATGGTAGGCCGTACGTACGCATGAACGCTACTTTCATTTTTTGTCATATTAATGGAATTAAAACAAAAGGAGAGATATATATATTTTAATTCCTGAATTATATCTATAATTTAGATGTAATATATTACATATATAGCCATTATATATATGTACTTATAATAGTACATAACTTTTGGAGATAAGAAATGAAATGTACCTGTCATGGAGACGGTAAGCCGTACGTACGCATGAACGCTACTTTCATTTTTTTTGTATTCAATGGAATTAAATAATAATGATATAAAAGTATATTATAATTACAGTAGAATATAATATGTAATACCATTAATTCCATCCTTTATACGTCCCACATATGGCATTAACGAATCAAATCACTTTGAGGGGACGGTAGTCCGCACTTCCTAAAATGAAGATATCGTGTTTACCCATAATGGAAACCATAAAGGTATGCCATAAATTCAAAAAATACAGAAGAATAAAGAAAACATAAACATATTATATATCATATATAAATATAGTGTCATCTTAATGGCCACCTTGGAAGGTGTTAAAAGAATATTGAACAATCATCGTTTCGTGAGGCAGTAATTCGCCATCAACAGAAACAGTATGTTCTTTAACCATTAGACGAAGGTGTGTGTAAGTGTAGCTCTAATAAATCACATAAGAAAAACCTAGTATACTTAATATACTGGATTTGTTACAAAATAAAGGAATAAAAAGAGTTTAGAGGGTTGGAGAAGCAAAATAAAACATAAGAACACAAGAGAGGACACTACCTTTAAATCGGGTAACTCTCTTTGATTTGAGCTCAAAGGCTTCCTTGGAAAGGATTCTGCCCAAAGTGAGGCTTAAATGATGAAAAGAGGGATGTGGAGAGATGAAATGGGAATGAGTTGGACGATCCAAAGGCTTGAGAGGTCTGTGTAAGGTGGTAGAGGTGGGGGCCTTTTATAAGAGGAGAGGAGGGGCACTCTTGGAATGTTATAAAATATTACTTTATTATAAAATGATTTTCGGATTTAAAAGGTCCCAAAAGGATATATTTCGAGGATAAGGTGATAAGGTTTCTAAATCCACACATCCAATAGGTTTGTGACAAGTTTAAGACTTATATTTCACCCTATCTTCCCATATTATTTAAATCGTTCATTTATGAGGTAATCACTGCATCATCACGGTGTCATAAATAAATAAATTTATTTAATATCTAAGAATTATAAAAAAAATATCATGATGTAAGATATCTTTTTATATTTCTAATGAATATTTATAGTAAAAAATATGACTTGTATAACCACATCTAAAGTTTTTTTAGTAAAACAACACATGTTTGTGGCATTTTAATTTTAACTTTAAATAAAAAGGTATTAATGTCATTTTCCAACCAAAGTGGCTCCATGGGGTCCCCAAGTTGACCCATGGATTTTCTTGGTCTTCCATGAATCATCCAATGAGGATAGGACATGTGTCTAGGTCATTTCATATTATTAAAACATTATTTTTACCTTAAACTACACTAATTACCTCTAATCGCGATTAAAACTTAAAAGTTACTATTCACCAAAAAAATTATTTTAATCCCATTGAACCACATTTTACTTATTAATAACAACCATGTATGTCCGATTTTTGAAATTCAAAACACAGAGGTGGTAAAATTTCATTTAAACGAAAAATCAGTTTTTTAAGTACCACTTAGTGGTTTCGCTATTCATCAAAAATTGAAGTTTTCCAGAAAAATACCAAAAATTCACCCTAAGCTATATTTGATATTACAAATTCAAAAATGATGTCTATTTTAAAAAATTAAAAACATATATGTTAGATTAATTAATTTTATAATTAATTCCCACTGTCATAGAAAATAGCGTGTTTTTATGAAATAATAAGTATCAAAAGATTGACAGTAGTTTAATTCCAATTTCAAGATGAAATTAATTCCAATGACCACTATTAGATTAAATAGTAAAAATATATTATAATTTCACTTTAAAACAAATTCAAAAGATAATATAATCATATAAATAAATTAGATTAAAAAGAGGTTTTGAATTAAAATACAACATTTTTCACTATTCATTAAAAAATGAACTTTATCGGAAAAATACCAAAAATTTACACAAAGTAAATTTTGATGTCCCGATTCTAAAGAAGAATTTTATTTTGTCAAATATAACACATAAAATTGTCAAATTGTGGATTTAAAAGAGGTTCGTCATCAAAAGGCAGTTAATCGACATTTTAAAGAATATTAGAATGTTTACGCTTAAAATTGGAATCATTCTCATTTTTAATCCTCTATCATTTATTGTAAAAATTAAAAATATTTGAAAAACATATTTAATCATTTTGTAATTAGTTATGTTCATTCCCGCCATTACAACGTCTAGGCGTTAACTACAATTTAAAATAATATTATTTTATTATTAGAGTGCAACGTAAGATTCCCAAGAAACTCGTTGTTGTGTATTGGGTATGCCATCGAGCATAGTGCCCCCTTTAATGTTATATTAATATTTTATTCACAAGTATGGATAAATGTGAAAATGTCATATTCTTTATTTACCTGGGGTGTTACAGAAGAAACCCATTTCGAATTCCAAACACTACCAAAAGTGTATAGGGAATATTTGAGTATACTTTAATAAATTTTAAGGATATGTTGTTGAGTGAAGTTGTAATCATCTAAACCTATAAGATAATTCAACAATATATAGGAAAACCCTTGTAATTTAGGTGTAACTAGCTTACCACCATCAACAATAATTGTCTGATTACGGTCGAGAGAATGAAACACCCAGTGGGATGGTAAATAGAAATTTGAAGGGGGAATGGTAGCATCATCTAGTAAACCAAACTCATATAGATAGAATCAATGTGATAGAGGGTTTTCCTAGAAACCATGTCAGAGTAATCCCTTTAGACTCTCATTATCGATATATTCATTATATCATGGATTATAAGGACACATTTTGGTGATAATGGTCCTTTGATTTTCCAGAACTAAGGAACCATGATTAGAAATTAAATCCATATAAAAATAATTATGATTCCTTTATAATATAAAGATATCATATGAAATTTTTTAAAAAATAATGCCTCCAATGTTCAGTGAAATCATGCATTCCAGATGATTCATCATTATATTTGTGAACTATATAAGAAGTTTGTGGATCTCCTAACCTCCATAAAACATGTGGGTCACATAACTCACACATAGTGTCACACTAGATACTTGACCTCCCCGAAGACTCATGAACTTGTGACCTAAACATGGTAACATTATTTCTTTAGCGATAAAATGACCGAACCAGTAGATCTCACGATTTCCTCCATAAAACTGCATCCGTCATAGCCAAATAATAAAAAATTACTAGATTATGATTCATAGTATTTTGGGGAAAACGATGGAGAAAGATAAAATTTCACAACATAGTTCTATCAGAATATACTCAAGGCATAGACTAGTGAATGAGTCTCGTGATCAGGGTTCTTGACATTGTCTCGTGATGGATGCACTATACAGAAGCGGAAATGGGAGTGCTTTAAAAAGGGGTTACTAGTTTAATGAGTTACTCTCCACCCCCATATATATATATATAAGAAATTTAATGGAATACCAATTATCACCCAGAAGACCAAACATCACCAAATTCAGTAGTTTTAGGCTCCTCCGAGGACATAGGGGGGCATAGTTTTCCTCAAAACTGAGTCCTCATCTCTGTATATGCTGCTCTGGGGGAGATATGTTTACTCCCTCAAAATTAGAGTTATAATAAATAAAAATTAAAGAAATACTTAAATAGGGGTATTATCTTCACACAATGGATCATAGTCCTATAGATTGTGTGAGCCTCTCAAGGAATCACAATAACATGACCATTTCAAGGTTATGTGAAGTATTCATGATCCGGGCATAACCTCCAATTAATTTCACAGATACCACTTAAATAGACCTTAATTCTCTCACGATGGATATCTAGGTAGCTAATTTTCTCAAGGTGACATCAAAATGAACTTCCTGATGTCACATAGTTTTTCATTTTAATGTTCCTGAAAAACCATATGAAATTCCACCAGAAATAAAGAGGAATTATACCAAAAGGGAGAAAACCCCAGTTGTCATAAAAATTATGCACCATGTAATTGTTTGAAAAGATAATATTCATTAATGATATCCAAAAAATTATTGATAACCCCAATACATTGTAGAATAAAATATGGAGATAAATGGTAGAAGGCCGTAGGTACTCATTGTCGTTGAAAGACATGTGACATGTCTTATGTCCTCAGTGATGCGCGTGGATCATCTCTCAATGTACCTTTGGAATGTTATCCTATCCGCATGGAATTACTCATGTATGTCTATTCAAATTTATGCATCCCATTTTGCGCCCTATGAAATAATGAATAGCATTTACAACATTCTTAATTGTACACACCCTTATTTCCAGAATTGGTCACATGAGGCATCATTAGAATATCTAGTAAATTTCATTTATGTTACTCATGGAAATCTTCATAACTCTCAAACCATTATCAAAAAATAATAATTGAAATAAAATAGAAAATGCGAGAAGTAATTGTGGTCACATGAGGACATGTGAAGCACCCTCAGTGATCCACAAGGCACCGCGAGTCCCTGGTGACAGGTCCACCTCATCTCACATAATCAATTTGTCTTGCCGGAAACTCCGTACAGTGGTCCATTGGTATTTCGATGAAAATAATTTTTTCCCATTCAGTGATCTAAATGAAAATGGATTTATTTTCTAATTATATACTCATGAACCCCCATATAAACATATTGTTCGTGGGACACATATCCAAAAAATAGAGTAATTGTCTTTGAAATATGTTATGAAATCTTGCATGACCCCAACCTATATTAAATAAAAAAATGGAAATAAAATCGGGAAGAGACAAAAGGTACACTCGGTTGTTGCAATACACGTGACATACTAGCGAAGTCTACAGTGTGGTCATGTGAGACCCACAAACAAATCATCTTTATATTGTGGAAAGACCCAAAAAAGTAATAAAAAATCTCCCTAAACACCTTTCAACATGAATCTTGGATCTCATGATTGCCCTACAACAAATATATAATCCAATATGAAACATCATTCGACATGCCCGACTGATCAAACAATTATTAAGTTATTGTAAATAATCTGACAAAGGAATCATTGATGGAACTGACTTGTGACTGTTAAAAAAAGTTGATTCACATTGAATAGACCACGACCTAGTCTCGAAAAACCACAGGGTTCCATCCAATTTCACCAACTCCATCATGGATCTACACCAGATACACCATGTTAATAAGAAACTGTCTTGGGTGGTGAGGTCTATTAATTCCACACCTCATCATGAAAAATATGCAGCTACTACATGAAGGAATATCTCAAGCGCAAAAGTCCCTATCATAAAATTCACATAGCGAGCTTTCAATTAGGTAATACACCTATGACCGACCAGAGAGATCATTCATTATACCTAATGTACTTTACACAATTGTTCTTAGACTAGATTAAGGGAAACTGGCAATGTGTACAAGGAACATACCCTATATATTCTAGATCACACTAGGGATAAAATAAATTAATACCAAACAAGCCTACGACATTCAAAATACATGTTCTAAAACAAAGACCAAAAGTGTATGAAATAAATTAAATACATGTTTTATGGGATCCATGTGCTTAGAGTGTGTCATTCAAGAACACGAGATAGTACCAAGACTCATCACTTAGATCTCATGAAATTCCATAGGAATGCAATTTTGGACACGTGAATTCATCAGGACATGTGAAAGAATGTCACATGGTTCCCTGGGGTAAACCACCTTTGTCTATTGAAACCCTCCAGGTCTATCACCTAATCCCTCTGATAACCATCAGATACATCGTATGAATCATATAATTGTCTTTTCTCCTATTATTCAAGTCTCTCCATTTAATATGGGAATGAGAACCAAGATCCCATGACAGCCTTTGGGCAAGATAGTTGTGACCCCCTCCTCCCCCAGACATTATGGTTAGGTCTCGCAATGACCTGCATGGATGTTAGCCAAGACATGCGACATCATTCAGACCATGTTTCACTGACTCTTGCAACACACCCATATGTGTAAATAGAGGTCATGTGATGACTTTTTTCATAAGCCAACGGGGTCATCTGATGGATTTCAGGACAAGCTGACCATGTCATGTTAGGTCACCCTCACAAGTCAACTGGGTTATGCGACACCCTCCAAACAAGTAAACCATCCCATAAGGGAAACCCATGACTTATTGCTTTTATCCATCCATATTGTGTAAGCCCTAAAATAAATATAACAATGAAGACTCTAATTCCATATATATTAAGGATAAATAGGATTCCACCTCAATGCGGGAGCTCTATATTGATTATCCAAGGTGATCCGACTATCCAATCTCTTATCCAAAAAAATGGCGTTGATCACTTCCTAATGCATTTTTCTCACAATGAAAATAGGTAACATGAGCTTATAGAGTTTCACTAATGATGTAATTTGTACATTACCGCCCATGGTTACAATGGGAAACTCAATTCAGAATCATATGGATTTTAAAAGAATAGTGACATTTGTGTCACTAACAATTGGTTCGTAGGGGAAGTAAATAATCTCCCACAACATTATTCACAACTATCACCCATAATAGGCATATCATAACTAAAACATTTCTTCAAAACCATGTGAATGAAATATTAGATAGTGTGATATTAGATTCTGTATAATTTTTAATAAGGGATATATGAAAGAATAACATGAACATAAGGGTCTAAAAACTCGATAATAACATTTAAAACCATATAATACATATCAAAGATCATAATATATTGTCATAGAATAAGTATTTGTAGTTCATACGATAGGAGTCATAATATAATCAAATAACTTGATCAATGAGATCTTAAAACTAGCATAAGACATTGATTTGTTACAGAGTCATATGAATAGAAAATCATATATCAAGGATTGAAAAAAATAATTTCATAACATGTTAGGATTTTTCTAACCCTTAGTGTATATTCTTATATCTTTGGATAACCTCCCATGTACATTTTTTGGGGAATCAGATAACACTGCTTGTACCCATCGAGATCATATAACAAAAGTGAATACCAAAATTATTGGAAGGTGGTAAAGGTCCCACCCATCACATAATGAAAATAATAAAAATGTTTTACCCAATAGATTTAAAATTTAATCATAACAAAACCCCTAAAATAAAATGTGTTTCTCTACAATTTCAACATATCCTTAATGAATAACTAATAGAATGTAAACGAGTTTCATAATAATTTATACATTATATAACACATCTAATAGAGACATGATTTTTGAATATCATTCAATCATAAATATTAAATATCAATATATGGAGTTATAATGATATCCTATTATTATATGAAAATTAAGGAAAATGTAACATAAACGAATGTCATCTTATATGGAAAATGATCTTCAAAAAGGATATAATGTGCTCCTTGATGAAACAATACTTTCCATTATTGAAATATATTTTAAAAAAATAAAACATTTTCAAAATAATTTTATTTTAAAGGAACCATAAAATAATATAAAATAATATTTAATGAAACTATTTTTCTTAACCATAGATAATTATATTCTTTTCATACACGTTAAAATGAAGACTACGTTCACATTTTTAGTAAAATATAAAACATAATTTATGTGGCAAATGACGTGATTATTCCATTTATTTTTTTTGTAAAAATTCTTTATTGGAAAAAATTATATTTAGTAAATAATTTTATGAATGTTAAAATCATTTTTAAACTCACCTTTATCGAAAGATGTTTTTAAAGGAAAACGCTTCTTCGACAGAAGAAAGAAACATAGATGATTTTCCTTAAAACACATTCTCGATTATTTTAAGAATATATTAGTGTAAAATAGTTACTATTACTTGAAAATATAATGAATAATAATATAATAAGAATTTTTGCAAGTTTCATGATTGATTCATCATAATATTTTGTTTTTAGCACAGTAATCATAAACATTCCCGATAAACGATGAAAATGTAAAATAAAATCACTATCAATTTGGTAATAGTAAAATGTAATAACCATGAAAGAGTGATAATAAAATTGGTATTTAAATAAAAATATTTATTAGTACTGTATGGAAAATAAAAAATCATGGGAAATATATATACCAACAAAAATTGGTGTTCAATATGGAATGCGTCTCACTGAATTAAAAAGTGAGATTTAAATTCCATATTATAATTCTAGACTTCCATCAAACAAATTTAATGATTCATTATAATAAATTTAATTTTATTATAAATTAATTGTACAACCATATATATATATATATCATACAATATTTTATTTAATTATGGACTTTAATTATTTTTTATTAACAATTCGATGATAATGTCGTGTTTTGGGAAATAACTGATTTTGTTTTTCATGTATGTTTTTATTTTTTTTATTTTCCGTTCTAATATAATTATTGTGATTAATTCATCTCAATAATTATAAAAATGACATAAATATCATATATATTTAGGAAATATTTATTTATATTCTTATGTAAAAGATTGGGATAGAAAATTAAATGTGCCATTCTTAGAGATGGTAGGTCATATGTATGCATGAATGTTGCCTCGATTTACCCAAAGGATTTATAGAAATAATGTAAATAAAATATTAAAATTAAATAATATATTTTACATATATATACTATATTTTCCTCCAAACTATTATTATGAACTTACATGTAACGTGTTAAAGAATCACATGGCTTCATAAGGTGGTAGACTTCCATCCACACAAGTGACATTATTGTATTCCGACATAATGGAATGTTTGACAGTACATGTTATATAAAAATTAAAGTAATATAATATTAAAATAAATATTATATAAAAAAATTAATACATCATTTTATCATGTTGTGAGTAGTGGTAATGGATAACTACATGACAATTGTTAGCATTCCTGAAGCCCTCTATACCCACAACTATTTATTTCAATACAAATTTATCATATGTGGAGATTGTTTTGTTTTATTCGATTAAAATAAAAATATATCATCATATATAATATACATAGGATATGATATAATATCTTTTATAAAAAAATTAATTATTTACAAGAAGAGTCAAAATAAATAATCTTCTTGTAGATTGTTACCTCTTCTATAGGTAATCTCTTTAGGACTGAACCAAGAGCCATAGTAGGGTGGATTTCCACCAAATCTATATAATATAGGTTTAGAGGAAGAAATTTGGGTATTTATTTTCTATGTTAATTTTCAAAAAAAAAATATTTTTATGGTGTGAAGAATAAACGAGACTGGGAAGGCATTTATAGGCTATGTAATGGCATAGTTGTAGTATTTTTAAAAGAAAAAGGAATACCCATGTTTTTATCATTTCAAAAGGATTAAAAATGAAGTATTATACTTAATAATAAATAATATGGGTTACCTATGAATATATAATATACAATAGATAAGTTTTTAGATTATTTTATCACATATCATTTTCGTTTATCCCTCGGTAAAACTATTTCCCCATAATAATGGTAAATGATTTTTACTATTTTTAGTATTTATTTTGGCCAAAATTTATATTCAAAATTTTAGATAATATAACTTATTATGATAAAAATATGGAATTTATTTTCTAAAATTCAATTCACAATAGTATAATTTTTCTTAAAATCCAATAGATGTGATGAGGTGGGTGGTTTTCAAAGAGAAAATGTACAAAATAAAGCAATGTTTTTATATAGAATTTCATTATGAAATTGATTAAAATGAAGTAATTTTTTTAATAACAATATAATTTAAAAACATTTAAATTAACGTGAATTTAAAATATAACTTATTTATTTAAATAATTTTAATAAAAATCCATCATTCAATTTAAATTCAATATTTTTCATTATTCATAAAAAAATTAATCCTTTTTGAAAATTTTAGAAAATTAATCCTAAGATAATTCATATAATCTGATTTAAAAAATAGATTTCATATTATAATTTTTTTTAAACTATGGAAAATTTAAAATTTTCTATTTTACAAATAAAGGAACAAAAAAAATTTCAGGAAAATAGTATTTTAGAAATATATAAAGACTTTATTGAAACTTGATATAATTTTTTTAAATTTCATTACATTATGTAAAAAAATTATAATTAATATCTAAAATATTTTATTAATGATCATACTATTATGTTAAAAAATAAGGTTTTACCATTAACATTAAAATAACAATGATAATAATATTTCAGATTTTGTTAAAACTAGGTGTTGTGTGTCACACAAGCTATGAAAGAAATTTATATAATATAAAATCATAAAAACATATTGATTTAAATTTTACCCCCCATAAAAATATATTCATTGAAATTATGAACTATGATACAAAACAATTGAGGGTTTTTGGGCCTCATTATTTACACGGGTTCCCACAGAGCTTCATCAAACTGATGGTTTCACCACAAAATATTAAATAGGTGGATTTTCTTTTTTCATAGATCATTATTTTCAAAATATAGAATATATACTATTTGTTCCTCATGAGAAATATCTTTCTCCAATTGTATAAACCATGAGTTTAGTAGATGTAAAGGGCCTCATATATACATCCTCATGAGAGATACATGGAACACGCTGTTTACATAAGAGATGTTTTAGTTTATGATCTAAACAATAAGCTATAATTCAGATAATAATAAAAATTTCCATGAGACCTATATACATACAGATTAGTTTCCCTTTCTACAAAAATATCATGAACTTATTCCATGTTGTTATATTTAGAAAACTCTGTTTCTAACTTCAAATTATGGATTACACTTACAATGGTGAGTATAACTATTTTACTGACTTTGAGAATCCTTATGGTGTGCTAAGTGGATATGTCATTCACTAAAATTTCATTAGTAATCTAAAGTCACCAAATAATTCCCCCACTAGTTTCAATCAAACACATTGGATCTATATACTTTGTTCTATAAATATATTCATAAGGATTCATTTTAATGATCTATTGAAATCAATTTTTGTATGAAAAATAATCTACAGGTTGGTGTCAATAGAAACCACATTTGAAGTGAAAAGGACATAATATCAACATACCCACTAGTTTTTCAATTATTTTATTAAACTGACTATATCAATGAGGATGATGCATAGTTCTGAGTCTCATCTCTGTATCAATAACTTACTGAAGTCTTCTATAGAACATTGAGGTAAGCCTCCAATATTGATCTGACACAATGGAATGTGGAACAACATGCAACCTTAAAAAATCATTAATATATATTCTAAAGAGTGAATCAAGAGGTAAGTATTGTATTATAGTGATTTAGTTGAAAGACTATGTAAGGTGATCAACTATAACCCATATAACATTATTCAATGTACACGTTTATTTGATTCAAATGAAAAAATCGATTGAAATGTTTTTCCATTTACATTGTAATAGGGATAACAGATTTGGAAACCGCATTTTATTTTTTCTATTAGTGCTAACTTTTTGAAATACCTAGAAATGAGTTAAAAACTATGTGATATATCCCTTCATTCCATCCCACTATAATTAATTTTCCAAATATGTATACATCTTCTATGTTTCTAGATTAATAGAGAATGATGAAATATGATATTCATAAAAAAACTCCTTCAAATCTAGTATTCTATAAACAAATACAAGGTTCTTAATAAATATCATGTAAACATGATGATGGTTAAATTAATGATCATTTCTAACCTTCTTTTGTAGATATTCATAGATTTTTTTGGAACATTAATCTTCATTTGGATACGTGGTTCAAATTTTAATTGAGAAAGATAAAATTTCTTTTATTCATTCCAGATTTCATAACCAATCCCTTTTATATCCAGATCAATTTTACCTTTTTGATCCATGTCATGGATAATATGGAATGATATTTTCTACTTAAAGAATTAGACAACTTTTTTGTTTTCCCAAGTTGGTAATGTTTTGAAAAGTCATAATCATTAATCAGATGTAACCACCTTCTCTAAATTATATTTACATCCTTCTAGGTCAATATATGTAGTAAACATTTTTATCATTATATATATCATCCTTTTATAAATTAATATAATGTATTAATATATTTATCGATATTATTACTACAACTTAATCCAAATCACTAGTTGGGTAATTTTTTTTATAAACTATCCTTTTTCACGAGGAATAATCTATAACAATTTCATTCAACATAAAAAAACATCCAAATCCATTATTATATATATAAATATATATTATAAGCCCTTATATACTATTGTGTAATTTATGTTTAGGTGTGATGACTATTATTATCTTCCGTTCCTTGACTGTTTTCTTACATTCATCTATCAAAAGGATTGTGGCTCCCTTTCGAGTTAACATTGTGAGTGGAATAGCTAGTCATGACAAATTATTGAAAAATTGTTGGTATAATAAAAATAAACTAGTATAACTAAGTACATATATCAAATTTGATTGAATTGGGAAAAACTCAATAGGATCTTTCATTGATTGGTCAACTGATATATGCTCTCATGAGACAATTCATCCCAGAAATGAAATCGTTTGAATCCAAATATCATACGTTATAGTTTTTTCAAATAGTTTATCCTTAGAGAGGGTGTTTAGAAAAATTATCTTGTTATCTTCATGAGATTTAATTATCTAATAATATAATATAACATCAACTATAAATTATACCATAAACGGGTAAATGTAATAACAAAAGATAATTTTTATTAAATACACTAAGATAATGGGAAAATTAGCCAGCCCAATTGATATTACTATAAATTTAGAGTGTCCAAAAATTGTATGAAATGTTGTCTTAAGTATATAATTATTTTCAAAACTCAATTGATGATATCTACAATGATGTTCAATCTATAAAATTATTTAGCTGCAACATCTGATAAAAAATTTCAAAAATACAGTGAATAGAATAATCATTTTTATCATGATATTGTTTAGATTTTGAAAATAAATGAACATATAAATTTATACATAATTATTTTTAATATAATGAATATGTTCACACCATGATGAAAAACTTATCCAAGGGAATCCATTTTAATGGTTTTCATGGAGAATATTTTTCAATTTCTAAAACTCAATTAGGATCATTCTATATAGAGTCAATGAAATTATTATAGCCCCAGGTATAAGTTAAATTGAGAATATAAAAAGAAATTTTGATGAAAGTATATGAAAATATTCAATAAATACATTTACCAATCCCCTTAGAATAGGAATATAATTGATGTTGAGTTCCTACCCAACTATATAAGATAATCATACCCCTTTAAAATGAATCAAAACCCACTCAATGAAAGTTATTTACATTAGAAGTTCATATTTATAATCACACTGTTAGTAAATATTAGGTTGGTTTGGAATATTAATTATGAAATCCCATATAGAAAATTTGGTGTGGGGTTTATTTAGAGAAAGAAAACCCATTCCTGTGATGATATAAAATTCCAAAATAAGAATAATGAAATGTTTTTTAGGAAGAACATTATAACAAACATCAATCAAAGAAGATCTATACACATCAAATGGGATCATCATACCATTAGGTGTTTTCCGAAAAAACCTACATTTAATAATTTCAGTTTCAAATTTCTATTCATTGACAATTATTCATATATAATAAATGGGTAGATCAAAAGTAAAATAAAATAGTACCAATTCTGAAGTAGAGAGTAATTTTACCTTTCCTCATGTATTTATTATACTCTTCTTCTGAAATATTGGTCACACGAGACATCACTTTTTCTACCATATTAATAGGTTCCATGAGTAATCTATATTATTTAGAAAAGGATTTTGGAACTTGTTAAAATAATTCTGAAGATCCTTCAAAATATATATATTGAAATTTGAGAGAAAAATATTATAGATATTACTAATTATTTGTATCGAATCCTAAATTGTTTTCAACCCATCAACATTACTCCACTTAATGAACTTAATTTCCATACATAAAAAATTATCCCCATAAAACAATTTGTTTCATGATTTATCCTTCCATATTTTTCAAAAGGAAAATATCATATTCTCTCCATAGGTTTTATATTTTTCTATTAACTCAATTTATCTCTTCTTATCAGAACCTATAAATTGCTACGTAATTCGAACCTTCATTTCTCCAAATATAGAACATTAAAAAATGTCATTATATCCACAAAAAGTCTCTTATTAAAGAATTCATTCGGAGACCTTGTTTTAATACATTAAGTGTATGATGTACCTTACATTAAAGTTTGAACACAATAAAAAAACTGTACAACACGTGTCCTCTATAATCTTCATAATATATACAAGAGGATTCATCACCATTTTCTAAACTCAGAGAAAAACTTATATATAGTTTTATGAAGAATACATAGAACATACATATTGAAAAATATATTTCTAAACTCATCCAAATCCATGGAGTAAATTTCATCATGTTACCTAACATTATTGATAATATTACACCATTTAACTTCATCACCTTTCAACTGGTAGAGCGCCATAATGCATTTTTCATGTCCAAAACACTAGATAACAAAAAAATATCATTTCAATGGTGTTGATTCATTATTAAGAATATCATAGATCATATGACCAGTTGAATGAAACAGGATGATACCTCAGGAATTATTCAACGTAATGATTTTCCCTCCATTGTTCATTTGGAAGTTCACAATGATCTGTAGATTTAAAATGACGTGAGATCAAAAAAATGAGATTTCATAGTCTGTCTCCCATAATGTATGGATACCCAAGAGAAAAAAAATTTCATTTTCCATTCAAAAATGTATTAATATGGTTACTTCAAGTTCCAACCACTAAATCAAACAAAAAATTATTGTTTAAGAAACAATAATAATAAATGGTATTTGAATAATAGTGATAGATTACATATACAATGCATAAATCAGTACAACTTATTTTAAATATTTTAAAAATCATGTTTATCATAGGTAACTAATTATCATCAACTATTTAAATCCATTAATATGATTTGAATTTTTTTGAATTTTTAAAGTATACCCCCTATAGTGTCAAACCTGGTGTACAACAGGGCACGATGTTTCACACTAGGTTATGATGGAGTCTATCTCAATGTTCCCTTTTTCAGAGTTATTACACCTTGTTACCTCTATATTCAATCCACATAAACTTGTAGAATATAGATAGGGATTTAATTTCATGGAAACCGCTAACTCTATCATTTACAAAAATCCAGGACATTTTCCTATAAATAGAGTAATCCTTAGAATTATCCTCATTCTATTCCATATGGATATTATACATGTTTCACACCCTACTTACCAAAGTCTAACTCATCCTCTTCATTAGTACATACTATAAAAACCCAATAACTTCATATATATGTATATATATTATAATTTTTATGAATCCTTATAACAATACACAAACAAATGCCTAATGATCGTAAAGGTATAATTCCTTGGGAAACACAAACAACCAGTTCATAGTAGAATTGCACCATATCACAAGATTTTCATCATAACATTAACCCTAATTAGATATGTCATACAATTTTTTTCAATACATAGGTATATAAAATTAAAAATGGTGATATGAGATTATTATTAATGCTAAATATGGGTGATAATTAAAAATAAAATTAATATAATTCTATGAGAACAAGATCATACCATTTGAAAGACATACTCTATATATCATAGAACATAATTGTGAGTCAATGAATAAATATTTTTAGTTTAGAAGACCTGATTCATAAGTGAACTAGTAAAAAAGATCCATGGTATCTTAACATTAGAATAATACATATATTTGTAGATTACACATAAGAATAGAAAATCATATATAAATGTTTACCACCATGAAATTCATAACATGTTAGTCTTGCAACAACCAACAGTGTACCTACTATAGTATTTAGTTGAACTCCCATTTTCTCCATTAGGGATTATGATAGCCTCCTACATACTCTTAGAGATAATATAATATTAGTAATTACATAATTCATTGGAGGATTATATAGGTCCCACTAGGAACATATTTAAATTGAAATATTTATGAGACACATGAACATAAAGAATTCATCATATAAAAACCAAAGAAAATTAATGTGTTTCATAATCATGTCGTCATTTCATCAATGGAAACCACAAGGAAAAATAAGTAGGTTTTATATTAATTTCCTTATGGTATAGACCATTGGAAATAAATAGTGTTCATAAACATCATGCCATCACAAACACAAATCAATCATATGAAAAATAATAATGTCGTCCTTGGATAATAACAATAGCAAGGCATATCTAACATCATTGGATGTTATCTTGGATGGAAAATGATTTTGAATCATCAATTAAAATACATCCTGAAGAAAATATCCTTTCTATTTTGGAAATATATTTTTAATACATAAATAATTTTTAAAATCGTTTTCTTGGAAAATAACATAAAATATTATTAAGAAATAAAAAATGAAATTATTGGCCATGAAAGTTGAGAATTACATTTTCCCCCTATATATTAAAATGAATATTTCTTTAATATTTTTAGTAAAATCCAAATATGCATGTTTTGAAATATTAAATGAATATTTGTTTAAAAACATTTTGGAAAAAGATAAAAATTAATAAAAAATTTAGTAATAAATCATCATATGTATTTTTTAAAATAATACATATATATCTAAAACAAGGCGTTGGAAGGAAATTGTATTTGAATAAAGAGTGAAAGAAAGTTGATTATTCATAAAACATACTCTAAATCATTTTAAGCATAAAAGAGTAAAAAATGTGTCTAATTACTTGAAAATATCATGACTTACTATATAAAAAATAAATTAATTAGTTTATTGATATAAGGATAATAATATCTAATAATCTTAAACATAATCTTAAATAGTTCTGATAAATGATGAGACTATATGATAACCTCATTAAAACGTGAGTATCATTAAAACGTAATCCCAATGAAAGAGACATACTCACATGGATATAGAAATACAAATAATTATCTCAAGAATAATTATAAAATAAATTCATGTGTAGTATATAAATCACATAAAATATATATGTGGTGAATATTTAATGTGACTCATAAATCTAAAAAGTGATATGGAAATTACAAACCTTAAGTCTTGAATTCGGTCATACTTATTCAAACCTCATGTAAATAAATATATGTTTTTTATAAATAAACTATATAACCATGAATATATATATATAATACCATTTCCACATTATATGAATAATTTTATCCATGATATAAATATAAAATATAATCAGTACATATATTAAGATAATTACATAAAATTTAGTGATATAAAATCAAATACACAGTTTATGGAGACAGTTAGCCATACATAATCATGAACGTTGTTTCCATTTCCAATATGTATTGGATGATTTAAGGGTAAATAACTTTTTACCATTGTATAGTCATTTTTATGTCTTATATAGAAAATATTTTCATCATACATTTTCTTGATTCCCTCCATATTAGGAGTGGAAGAATCAAATCACTTTGGGAGGTGGTAACCCATCCTACACATAGGGGATGTTTTTTTATTCCCATTGAATGAAAATAATGATGTTATATGATATATATTAATTCAATAAGTATAATAATATCATTAATATCATATAAAAACATTTAATACCTCATTATATATATATGTGATTGGTGGTAATGTAGAAACAAACGACATCAATACGTCAGGCGGTAGTCCTCCGTACATAATAAATATGATTTTATAATTAATTTTATATAAGTGTATAGGGTTTTAGGTAATTACCTTAAAAAATATCATCATATGGAGGATACTAAGGTTATTATATCATTATGTACTAATAATAATTTTAGGCTTTTTAGGAATAAATGAAATAAAAACACTTGTTGAAAATTGATACCAATTCTTCATGTCACACCCCTAGGTTTGTAAAATAATCATTACAAGGATTTATTTTGTCTAAAAACAAGAATTGTAGTATGATATGACGGAATTTTGAAATTTTCCACTTCTTTAGGTTGCCTCATTAAAATTTTATTATTAGTAATTAGTTTTTTTATTTATAGAAACGAAATTAAATTTTCCTAAAATCTATTAATCATTACTATTAAGTAAAAATTGTTATTTTTCAATGAAAATCTAGAAAAAAAATTTCATAGGTTTATTTTGATATTCCAAATTATAAAATTACATTCATTTTATCATTATATAATTAATAAATTTTGGAATTTAATGTTGATATAAATCATTATAATGAAAGGGTTTACTTAAAAAAATTTTGATTTGGATTAAAAAATAAATATATATTAACAAACATGATATTTATTTATTCTATAAATACCAATAAAATAATGGGTTTTTTTCTCATGAAGGACATAACATAATTTTTCCCCTCATTTTCTCATTTGGATTCCCTATATGACTCATAGATTGAAAATTTTTATTTAGAGTAACGAGAAAATTTTTCATTCGAGATACAATAAAATTTAGCCTCCAAATAGAAAAAAAATTCATTTTCTATAACATTGATCCTTAAAATTATTTATTTTGGTTAAATCCATTCAATAAATCTATAAAACATAGATTGATAAATAATAATCCTTTTAAGAAACCTCTTACTACAAAATAATCAATTAATGGAAATGCAATTCAAGAAACATTTTTTCTAACCTATGGCATGTAAGGTTTATCCTAGGGAGTAAATTTTCAATCTCTATTTAGAATTTAATTTTTATTTTAAATAAAAATTGAAATAAATTATGAATAACACATGGGAGTTTCAAACCATGTGATTAGTAATAGAACACTCAATATTCACTAGAATGGTGGATAAGAAATGTTTTATTTGACCAAAACATTTCTAGGTTATTACCCTTTAAAGAATCCTTGAAAAAATAAAATCCCCATATAGTATCTAGGATCTAATTTTTTACAATAATAATCACACTCAATTATTACTATATCTTATGAAATTATCTTACAAATTGAATTATCTTAATTATTTTAACTATGTATTTCTCATTTATGATTCCAATGTTTTGGTAAAAATTGATATTATAACAATATTGGGTAAACATTACTTGAATACATAGATATCACATCTTAATAGAATAATAATCATTAAATAATATAATGATCTCGGATAGAATCATATATGTAGAAATCGGGATACGTAAAAACCCATTTCTTAAGTGAACTACATCATATATCATGATATTCTTCATATCAGGAAACCTTCTTATTCATATCATATATAATATCTCTCCTCAAAGACCTTTTAATAGATACGTTATTATGGTAGAGATCTACTTTACAAAAAGGATACAAAGGGAGGTATCATCAATTAAACATGAATGGAAAATAATTAAATGAGAACATGCTCATAATAGTTGAAAACACTACCCTTCATATTATATATCCTAATCATGATTCATTTCATAATGCTTATAATTTGAGAATACATTAATCATATAGGAATTAAGTAACAAAACCCATTATATAATGACACTGGAATGCATTTTTCACAAATATATAAGCCTAAAAAATGATTTTTGGAGTTTTTATGGGTTATTGATGAAACTATCTCAGCGGAATGAGATCCATCACTGAGCCATCATAGTATTCAATGATTAATAAATAGAATATCATATTAGAAAATTTCCATTATTGAATTGAGGTCACTCCTCAATCTGGTCATGTTTATCTCATCAGTTATCCATCATTACCTAATGTATTAGATGGGTATATAATTCATGGAACACCCATCAAATAAAGAAAAAATATTTATCGAAAACAAATTAATACTACATTTTACATATCATTACACTTAAAAAAATAAATAGATTTAATAATCATTTCATCTTGGAATTACTCATGTTAAATAATCAAGTTTTATAATAATTTTATTAATTCATCTCACTATAACATATAGAAAAGAAAATAATTTCCTAAATAAAATTTTGTAGTAATCATATACCATACATAGAATGAATAATTATCATATAATTGGAGAATATATATTGAAAATATTTTTTAATTTGAAAGGATGTCCTCGTTTTAAAAAATTCTATTATAAAACAACTTGGAATATTTCATTTTGAAAATACCATTTTTAAAATGAAATCACATAATTAAATAATAATAAATTCATAAATATTATGGTATATATTTTCATTAATAAAACATAAAAATTTTCTTGTATTATTAAATGAATTCAATGGTCATGATGTAATTAAATTTAATTCATTCTTTATATTTAAAAAATAGTCAATTCAAAAAACAGCAAAAAAAGTCAAAAACCTCATTAAAAAAATGACAAAATGTATCATTTCAAACCCAATATTAAATATTACATCTTGGGTAATATTTAAAACTCATAAAAAATATTAAAATAAATCTTGATAATATTTTTTTTGGAAAAACACGAACATGAAAGAAAAAAGAATATTTACCTAAGAGAGAAATAATATCATATTTCATTAAAAAGTTCATTCGGTATCATGAGTTAATGATTTTATGAAAATAAATTTAAATAATGTAATATCCTATGAAAAATATATGAGAATAAATTTCATGAGTTTATTTATAATTAGATCATAAAAATTCATCATTAGAATCATGATTAAAAACAATCTTGATAAATAGTTAGACTATAATATAAAACTCATAACTCTTTTAAAAATTTCATTAAATGTACACTATAATCAATTATAATAATTATAAATCTATTATAAATCTATATTATATCCATTTACATACTTATAATTTCATATATAATACATTTATAACGTGTAAACACTCATTTATCAATAATTCTTTATTAAAATTGTTGTTTTCATGTGTCAAATCTTTCAAATTTCAATATTAAGTTTGGTACTTTTATTATGACCTATGTACATTGATCATTATTCCATAATCGCACGTATATTTACATTTATATGAATATAATGTATTTTCATTATATATATATATATATATTAACACATAAAAGATATCGATATATAAAATTATTTCAACATTCATAGAGATAGTAGGTTGTACTTATGTCTAGAATTATTTTTAAAAGATAGAAAAATAAGATTTTAAAATAATAATTAAACATTATATAATAATTATTATATCATTTATATGATATTTTTTTTAAATTAATTTATATTTACATCAAATTATGAAAGGAAATAAAAAAATAAATCACATCACTTCATGGAGGTGGTAGTGAACAAGTACACAAGAGAAACAAAATAATTTTAAAAAAATTTAAGGTATGAAGTTATAAATGATATCATTAGTATTAAATAATAATTATGATATATATATCATTTCTAAAAATTAAACTCATCACAATACCCATCCATAAATGACTTTGATTAAAATGGAATTTAATATCTATATGTTTATGACAAGTCCTGTGTACTAATGAGAGATACATATAACTTGAATTCGATAGATTATAGGAATGAAAATGGTAATTTAATAAAAATATTAAAAAATAAATATATTTAGGATATTAATTTATTATTATATGAAATATTTCATAAATTAATATTAAGTAAATGATGATGTAAAATGAAATTTGTCAGTTAAGGTAACTTCCTCTTCTTTGAAAAAACACCTTTAGATTTGCTCTGAATGATACTATGGTTGGTATTTGGGGAATAAAATCACAAAATAAATTTAAATATTTTTTTATTTTAGTTAATTTTAAAGGGTATGGTCGATATAGATGGATAAATGTGGTGTATCTAAGATAAATGTGTGATTCATTTTTATTAGAGATGGGAGGGACATTTTTGGAATTCTATAAATTATTATAATATTAAAAAATATTTTTCTTGAAAACGTCATCAAATTGGAATGGTATTTTATGATAGGGTATTATTATTTTTATATAAATTTAATCTATATTATTTGGATAGGTTTATTTGATGTTTTTATCCATATCTTTTTGGTTAACCCCTTAATCATTATTGACCTTAACTATGGTAACAATGAATTCAATCTTAAAGGTATAATAATATTAAATTAAACTATCACATCCATCATAAATCCTCCATGGCTGATATTCCTATAAATCTTTGATTCACATCAACAATGATAATAGTTTTATAAGTTTAAAATCATTTATTAAATTACTATTTATTAAAACATATCATTAATGTCAATTTTGGAGTTATTCAATTAATTTGAAATTAATGACAGTAATAGAAAAAATAAATTAAAATAAAATACATTAAAAATTATCTAACATGTTATATATATCTATAAAAATGATGTTACAAATTTATTAATTCAGTATTTATTAGTTTGATATTATTTATATACTTACATCAATTTTTTTTAAATTCAATAAATAATGTATTAGTGTTGCATGGAAATTTAATGTAATCATTCAATTACTAAAATATAGAAATAAATTAAAAGGATAAAAAATTAATTTTTCTTCCAAAATAAATTATTACTTATGTAGTTATTTTTTATTATTTTGACTAAAAATTGGGATATTAAAGTCAATAGAGTGACATTACATATTTATTATTATAAAAAATTAATGTAACAGTCATAATAAAATAAAAATTTCACCATGTGACCATATAGTTAATTATTTAATTAAAATGACAGAAATAAAACCATGAAATATTATGACGGAAAGTGATAGATAAGATTTAAATCCATTCCCCAATGTTTGAAAGCTATTAAACCATTTTTACCCTTATGTGGGTGACGAAATTTTACTATGGTAACTATTCATGTTGAAAAAATTTAAATCAACTTATTTCCCAATTTAGAAATATAAATTCCATATATTTAATCCATTTTTCATAATTATATTTTATAAAGTTATTTGAAATTAATTTTAATATAATCATGAAGAATACATTTAGAAAGTCTTTTACAAGAACTAGATTTTTTATTATAAAACAAGATTTGATATCATACGAAGACAAGAAAAAATATTAAATGAATGATAAAAAAGTGATTGGATTTATAATATGTATTTTTTTAAATAATCATTCACCAAAAGTTATCAATTTATTTTTTTATAACAAAAACTCATTCCTCAAATAAAAAATTTATTTTGTAGAAAAAAAAATCTTCTACATACAGATAAATTATATTTTAATTTATAACTAGTTGATAACTAAGGAATTTTCTTATACATATGAAAATATTTATTATTTATCCTTTTACAATTGATTATCATACCCTATGATTTAATGGATAGTTTGTAAAACTATATTGTATTACAGTTCATTTAGACATGGGGTTGTATGTATGAGTAGCTATTGATGTAATTAAATGTATTTGAAAAAAAATCATTAGATATAAATGCTTTACATATATAGTTGTTAGGTTTTAGAAAATATCAAAAAAATGACCAAACATCTTCAAATTACATCATGAAATATTCTAGGTCTTCTACATCCAAATTATGCTAAAAGAAACAAACATACATCCTAAAAACAAATATCAATGACAAATACATCATTATTCTTAAAGTAATGATCTCAACTACTAAAATATTGGTCCTCTAAGACATTGTATATTAATTTTACACATCCTACGACATTTAGGTGTTTCATTTATTAGAACCATATTCAAATACATTTGTTTTTCACCATATCTTCAATATAATATTTGATATCAATAAATCCAATCATTATTAATTAACAACAAATCGATCAAAAAATCCCACAATTTTGATCATCTGTCACCATATGTACAAAACCATATCATATAAATATACATCTAACCTAATTTTTTCATTAAATCGATCAATAAAAAACATAGTTACACCATTACCACCTACATGATTTTTTCAAAATACCACCATAAATCCATCATTATAGTAAAATAGCTTCTTAAATGATACAAATTTACAATTCAGATTCATTTTTCTTACTCCCCAATTTTTAATAAAATTTATTAGTTCCATCCATAAAATATTGATCTATGTAACCCGCCTTTATTTTTCGAACATTTTGAGGTATGTACATTATCTCCTCTCCCAATTTATCAAAAATAAATTGCATTACATTATCATGAAATAAAAATTCATTCATGTCATCAGTAAAGTCATTCTTGATATTTTTTCTGAAATCCCATTTTTCAGATTTTAAAAACTCTATTTATTATAGTATATCTTCAAAAAAAAAACATTATCTATTTAATCCACACCATTTCTCATAAAAATATATCTGCATAGTCTGTTAAAATAAAACTATTTTTTTGAAAACCTTTATAATATTTCAATAAGTTACATATAATCATTTTATTTTATATACAAATGTTACCTAAACCATTTGTTCTATTTTCCAAATGTGGAACTGTAGTTTTTTATCCTCTTATTCTCTCCATAATTAGTACTAATTTTTTGTATTTATATGAGCTTTATAGTCAAATTCAAAAATATTTCTAATACTAATTGTTATATAAAAATTTCATTTTTTTCCAAATATTAAAAAAATATATAAACTATGGTTTCACAATGACGGTGTTCTAGTGAGAAAACACACACATATAATGTAGTCATAAATGAAATCTCTAACATACTAAAAAAAATACTATATTGGTAACAAGATATTATGTTAATAAATAACATGACATACATTTCACTCACATTTTTCGATAAATATTTATATCTTATGATTAAAAATCCACTAAAAATCTATCATTATGATATAAATAATATATACAAATTTTCATTAGAAAAAATTAAATGAACACATTATTTCAGTTATATCATTTTCTAATCAAATTAATATAACATGTTAAAATAATTTTTTAATAGTACCTCCAGTACACTACCATTCTTCCCTTACAAGGTAACTCATCATTTAATGATGAGGAATTTAGTAGTAAAATGCTCAAAAAAATCCCCCTAAATTTCTCAAATCTATAATCACATATGATTTAATATTTATAACAACATTTTGCTTTTGGATATTTTTAATTCGTATAAACCATTGTACAATACCACTTTTTTAGATCCCGAAAAATAATATATTAACTTCACAATAAATTTTATTTCTTATTCTATCTATTCAATGTCTAAAACGACATTAAATGTCAAACTATATCTATTTTCAATCACCATATTTTTAATGATACAACATGATAATTCATATAAGTATTTAACACAATTCAAATATCATATTTTTTTCAATATCACTTTATTATCATTATAAAAAATTTAATTCCTTGTTTAAAAATATACCCTTTGAATTTTTAGATTGATATTTAGTACAAATTATAATTTCTCAAACATAACTTGTTGCATTTATATGCTATCAATGAAATATACATAAATTAATTCATACACCCAATGATTTATTTATCACACTCAAACATTCATTACCCCAATCATTAGTTATAAAAAACACATGGAATGTGAGATCATTACTTTCTGAATATCCCTATGTTATAGGATTTGGTTTTACATGGTGTACATTTCATTTACTTCCATCATTATTGCAATCATTCTTAGTTGTTTCATCACAAAACCATCCATTTAAACATCACTATAGATATTTTCTTCGTAATTATTCATCTTATATATCCAAGAATTCATCTATATTGCGATTCTAATTACAATTGTGTACATTTCATCAGAAAATAATACAAAATTACATATATTTTCATGCTTCATGAACCATATGAGGATTATACATGTAGCCTTTTTATAGTTCCTTTGACCTGAATGCGTGGATTTTATGAAAATAATATGATTCCATTAAATCATTCTTTAAAACCAACAATATAAACTTATACATAAAAAATTAGAAGTTTAATAGAATTTATTTTGATCATTATTATATTCCAATGATCATCTGGTTAAAAAGCACTATAGAATTAAGAGGACCATTACAAAAATATATGAATTATTCCACATAGTTTATATTTTTTCAAAAAAATATCTTATATTTAAATTCTTATTACATTCACGAATCATTTCCTTTATTTAGGATGAGTCATAATAAGAAGAAAATTGACATTATTAATCTACTAAAACATTCTAAGCCATGTAAAAACAATTTAAAATTTGTTATGAGAACAAAATAAAAATGAGTGATATAAAAATTAAGAAATGTTGTTAGTACATTGAAACCCATTGAAACCCATAAAAATGTTATATTTTTATAAAAAAATATACATCAATCTCATAATAAAATATAATTTTTCTAATCAACCTTCAATCAATAAAACCATTAAAACATGCTGAAATCATAGATAAACCAAAATGATATCAGGGGTCTTCCTACTCATTACTTATGATCACTCATATTTCACCAATTATGTAATAACATATAATCAGTTGATTCTAATTAGTATATATCTATAGAAAATGTAATTACCCAATATGTTTTAGGGATGTATCCTAGGACTACCCATCATCATCTATAAATTCCATAAACAATAATATAAATAATTAAAATATTAACATTTACTTAATAATTTATTTACATATTAAAGACAAAAATAATATTTAATGGGTTTCGTGATAACTTGTTAAAAATAATAATAATCCATCTATATAATGAAAATTGATGAAACCATTAAGTAATTTCTGTATTTATGAATAAGAATTAATAAACTATTTTCTCATAGATGAAGATCATCTTTATAAAAGCATCATAATTATTTTATAGAAAATAAGAATAAGAATATATATATTTTTATAACCATTAAAAATAAATACATTCACATAAAAATGGAAACATATTGTACTATATTAAACTATGGAATACTATATAAAATGTCCTCTGATAAATATTGTATTTCGTTTTTGGAAAATATTACAATTTAATAAATCTTAACAAAATATAGTCTTTTCATAATTTTATATATAGATTCAAAAGTGACCATCATAGAAAATGATAGCAAAAATATTTTTGAAAAACATATACAAGAAATTATAATAACATTTAAAATAAATTCAATAAAAAATTGTTTTTGAAATAACGTTCTTGAAATAATTAAAGGAACAAAGACCTGGAGGAGAATGAATTTTGATAAAAATATCATTAAAAATATAAAATTATTTCTTTTAAATAAAACCACTTTTAGATATTAAAATATAAAACCCCAGTGAAATAATGAACAATATAAGAATATTAAAATACCAAGAATATAAGTTTATATTCTTGATATAATACATAAATTAGGACACATGAAAAAAACAAAATTACCTATTGGTTTATAATTCAATTTTTTTCTAAACTAATGAAATTTAAGAAAGAACACCTTAGAAATATTGTAATTCATAAATAAAATATACCTAGAAATAATGTATATCATATTATTTCTTAATTCCCATTATTTATGTGAAATAATACACCTCTATTCATTCATATAGAAGTAAATAAACCATATAAAAAATTTGTGGTCAACAATTAGAATGAAGTATAATGTTATTGGAATTGAGACCAATAAGATCATACAAAGAAAAAAATTTATGATTCAAGAATCAATTAATGAATTGATTATATGAAATAAAAATAAATTCATAAAAAAAGTAGAAATAAATCATTAAAAAAATTGTTCATAATTGTCATATTAGTGGAGTAACATAGTAAATGGAGAAGTAATATAACCCAATGGAAGGAAATTGCATTATGTATCCCCTTACCTTGTGTTTTAACATGATTCATATGAGTTTTACATTCTAAAAAAATAAATGCTTAATAGTATTTACATTAATCATAAATTATTCCAAGTTTATACCATACTTCTTATCCAAATTAAATTTTATTCATTTTAAAAAAAAATTATTTGAGGGTGGAATGGTAACCAATAACTACCAAGATTTAAACACCAATTAAAATTCCACAACAATAAAAATACAATATTTTGATATTAGATTCATGAATAATATAATGTATCCTTTAAATGGATTACTACACTTGTTTTGTTTGTCAACAATATCCTCAATAATTAATAATATATTATCCAATTTTTGAATGAATTCCCCTATATTAACCATCCCTTCAATAAAACCCCATTGAAAAATAAAATTCATAGAATCAATACACTCTAATTTTAAATACATTGACACCACTTATATCTATGTAAATATAATTTTTCTATAATACTCATGTTATCAATAATTAAAAATAGTTTTTTTCACCTTGTAAAGACTAATTATCTCAATGTAATGATATAGATTCAAATGGATGATGCCAGTTGATGGTAGCCCTTTTTCATATTAAAAACACTCTCTTCCATATAAAAAACCATGTTCTGTTAGATAACCCATATATTATATTGAACCATAATGATCTAATTTAAATAGTGTATCTAATTCAACAAAAGGATATTCAATATTTTTCAATACTCTGGTCTCATGAGGTATTATATCAAGCCATAAATCTACCACAATCTCTATATAAATATGTCTACATGCCTTATCCACTGGAATAATGACCCTTTTAATTTGTATATTAGAGTAATATTTCAATTAATTTATTATTTTCTCTATATTTATATGATAATCCCCTAAAAATTTATTTCCCTCCCTTCTTTCTTCCATGGGTAACGAGCACCTCCACATATTGGGCTCGCTCATTGTCTAAAGATGTGTAGTTGTTTTGTAAAATATAAACTAGACTAAAATCCTTGGATCATCCTTAAATTATATATGGATCAAATGTTTTCATGCTATAAGACTATTTATTTTTATAATCTAGTACAAAAATTCACAAATAATCAAATACAATGTTAACCATAACATTTTAATTCATAAGGTTAAAACAATTCTCAATTGAAGTTTAATTTTTGTAACAATATTCTTATATATAGAGAGAGAGGAATCCCTCTATCGTAAAACTAGTATTTTCTATTAATGGGAATCTATATTAATGAGGATAATTTTTTTCTCTCCCAATCCATCCATAGGGTGTACCACAACATGTAGATATTTCTACTTAAGGGATGTGTATATCAACCCATGATTTTTCTGAATGGTATCTATTAATCCCAAAAGGCCCCACATCCATCCTTAGTAGATATGTCTAAAATGAGGGAGACCTGATTTTGGTTGATCCATACAGACAAGACAAATGAACTACTGAGGAAACTCCATAACTATAACACCCCGACCTCAGAAGCCCGGAGCCGATGCATTATTTTAATACATTGCCAAGATTACAAGGGATCATGTTCTGAAGAACCGACCAGTTTATCAGTCTTGGAAAATAGATTACATACATGAACATCACATTACAAATGCAAACATAAAATACAACATAGATTATCTTTTGATAATTCCATTATTCACCTAGTTTAACTATGAATATCAATCATATTTCACTTCTTGGAATCCTGGGAAAACAATAAATAAGAAAGGGGTGAGATCAATTGCTCGGAAAGGGTAAATAATTTAGCAGAATCTATAAACTTTTAAGGCAAGATGTGTAATACAAACAAAATTCTTTTAAAGATAATTATGAACATGTTATGGAAAAAATAAATACAATATTACCATATACACAGAAACATGGAGATTATACTAGTCAAATTATCACATTTAATAACTAATTTCATATTGAGTGAATTCATAATGACGAACATCGCAACCACAATGTCGGTGCCATTTTTCAAATACTATAAATATTTTTTTTAAGGGCTTGTGAAAAGACTCGAATTTGTCTCATGAGCCCTACTAATGCATCGAGGGGCTATAGAGGGCCACACCCGTCAAATAATAAGTCCAATGTATTCTTTATATGAAAAAGGGTGAAACATAACATATACATTATTACTAAAAATGGCATATGACATGTCAATACTATAACCATAAGCCATTAATGGTAAAAAAATATCACATCCATAGTCAAATATATCCTAAATCATTCAATACAATGTGGAATATTATATTATAGTAAATCAAGGTCAATCAAGAATAATATCAAATAAAGGATGTGGAAATAGATGAAAATAATCAATAAATCTCCTTGAGAGAAATACCCCTTTTATTGAAATAATTTAAAAGACACACAATTTATCAATTAAGTCATCTAAATTTTATTTTTGAATCAAAGTGTCTTGTACCACTTTGAAACATTTGAAATAAATTAAAACTTTAAAATAATCATATCCACGTAAATAAATCCTTAAAATCAATTTGAAAACATGGACATTAATTAAAAAGACTGAGAAAATAAATATTTAAAACATTTAAAATGATGATATACATAAAGAGTGTCTTACATAAAACCTTATTATATCCAGTTATAAGAAATTTTATTAAACATGTACATAGATAATAAATATGTCACAGTAGATACCTACATATAAAAAATCTCGGATAATAATGAAGTTGAGGAAATAACTATTACCTTGTACATTCCTTTAGTCGAGGGTACATTTATCTTCCATTATAACGCTCATATGTGTTATTAAATTATAAAAAAACCTTATTAATATTAATGATTTAATATATTATTCACATATGACTTTATAAAACTCATTTAATAGTAATTTCTATGTTAAAGTAACATTTTGGGTAATAATCTCTTTCTTTAACGGACATGTTTTAACATGTTAATGATGATCGTATCACTTAGATAATGATTTAAATACTTCTAGAATATAAAACATGATTTATATATCATATATATTTAGAATATAAATATTTATAATAGATAGAATTATGAAGTGGAAAAACTGTTCATGGAGACGGTAGTCCGCATGTATGCATGAACGTTGTTTCTATTTTCTTGTCGTATAATACGGAAGTAAGTAAATGAAATATATTTAACTACATGAATATTGATTATTCTAGTAGAAATATTATTTCATATATATCATACTTAATCAATATATATTTATTTATAAAACATTCTAGAATGGTGATAGTTGAAGATGAATCTCATCGAGTCGTGGAGACAGTAATCCGTATGTACGCACGAGTGAAAATATCATTATATCAATGGTAAAAGGGGGTTTAATTGGATAATATATTATATATACGAAATCATTACAATTTTATATTCATTATTTAAATTAATTATACACATTCTTATACACATCCAAAAAATGTAGTGTTGAATGACAAACTACACCACGACGTGGAGACGATAAGCCGTACGTACACACGTATGGTGAGGTTTTCATTTATATGATAGAAATAATAATGAATATGGTTTTAAAATATTTATAATAGCATATATGTATGTATGTGGTAATGGATTTATTATTTTATTATGTTGATAACAAAGAAATCGGAAGTGGAAGAAGAAAAGAACTTTGAATGAGGTGATGAAATAATTACCCCTTCTTTGGGTGTTTCTTTTTTATTTGAACAAAATGACTTATTATGATGGATTTATGATCAATTTAAGGCCTATAGGATGAGGTTGGGGTTGTTTGGAGGAGATTTTAGTTGCAGTTGGATGAGAAAAATGTCTTTAGAACAGTGAAGTTAAGAGAAGGGGAAGTACCTTTTTATAAGAGAGGTGAGAGGAACTTTAAAAAAATCATGAAATATTATTTTATTTTAAAATCATTTTCGGTTTCTAATAGCTATAAATGGATTTATTTTGAGGATATAGTGGGGTTGGGTCGAAATAATCTCAACCAATAGATTCTAGGCAAGCTTAGGTCACCATATTAAGCTTCTCTTAGAGATTTATCCCTTAGTGAAATAGTTTACCTTTTACCATGTATTATTTTATTATTATAATATGTGGTTGGTTGAGCCCAAATTTACCCTACCGGTAAAAGCAGTCGTTGAAGTACAAGTAGGGATCGAATCCACAAGGACTGAAGAAGAAACCTTGAGACACTAAGATTGGATACGGGATTGGCTATGCAGTGGCCAACTTTGGATTGAATTGATTTGAAGAAATATTGATTTAATTTAAATAACAAAACAAATAAAATTACTTTAGTTAAAACAACTAATTAAGGTGAGTCGATCCTAGGTTGTCTCTTGGGCTTTATTGGATGTATTTGTTTTTCATTTGATTTTCTGTTAATCGGTTCAAGAGGTATCCATTAAATGAAATAATTCCCCAATATCATTCTCCGATTTAATCCACACACAATTTCAAGGATAATCACCAATTCACTTAGAGGATCAATTAAATGTGAACTCCAAATAATTGGATCGTACTAGCACTCAAAATGTGTCGTCGTTAAATTCGGTGAAGACAAAGAAGAAGATAAATCAAAGAAAGGAACTCTTAAAATAAAGAACAAATTTAAGAATTTAAGAACATAAAATAACATTCAATCTAACTCATGCAACTCCCTAGGATCAACCCATTAAAGGTTAGCCCCCCGTTGATGCTATTCTATCAATGGAAGTGGGTAATTGACTTAAATAAGTGGGATTGAATAAGAAAGGAAAAAACATTTATCAAAATGAACACTCCACCGTTGTGTGATGAATTCCCAAGTGCGGGTGTGAATAAATTCACACTACGATTCAACGGTATCAACGTGTGAAGAAAATGAAAATACAAAGTGAAAAAGAATAAATTTTATTAAAATAAAAAACGTGAATGAAAAACTTACATTAGAGAAATTGACGATGTCATTACAAAACGAAAGCGGAAAATTACAATTGAATGAAAAACTAGGATTCAAAGGAAAATGTTAGATGATTATTCCCTTCACCACCAGCTCCTTATATAGGAATATTAGGAGCCTTTTGTCCACCCCCAACAATAAATTCACCCCCCAACAATTAAGAGAGTCAAAAGGAGGGTGAAGAATCAAAAGGAAATTAACGTTACAAAGTTGACCACAAAACCAGCCAGATACATCCTCCATTTTGACGTGTGCGTTCGACACTTCATACGGCCGAATCAGAAGGTGTCATAAATAGGAAATATTTTCTTCCATGTGTCTTCTAGAATCTCCCAAAATTTCAGGAAATTTGGCTCAGCCGTTTGGATGTTATGGTCGACATGGTGGGAAGGATTTCTGTGCATTAATGTCGGGTCCACCATTTAAATCTAAACTTCAGATCCCTTTATCATCATGAAACCATTATAATTAGCTCCGGCCACAGTTAAATAAAATGATCCTCATATTTGTATCTTTATACTGTATAAATTTGAGCTTCATTGGGCTTGGTTTCTGGGCCCCACATTTGTTTGATGGGCCTTAGGCCCATTATGCTTTTTCCACCAAATTTCTTCCTTCAGGCGCAAAATTATCTATCTTCCTTTGGGATTCATCCATCGGACCTAAAAGATAAAATTTTACAAACAAAGTTATCAATCATATCCCAAAATTTCAAATTCAGAAAATGACTATAATATTGGAAACAAACAAATGATTGATTGGGCCCAAATTCGCATTTTAAACATGAATTGCATTTTTGATGAGAAATGAAGTTCTATTTATATAATGCACTAAAAACAATGTTTATGGAATTTGGAACAATGAATATAAAGATATTAAAAATTAATATTATCCACTTTCAGTGACTAATCACACCCCCCAACTTGAGTTTTTCTAGTCCCGAGCAAAATAAATTACAAATATGAAATTCAAATCCCCTTTTCCAAAAAAATTTTAATACACATTGCTCACCCAAATATCTAATACCAAAAAAAATTATGAAAACCCATCAAAATAATTAAAAAAAAGCTAGGTCCATAAGCATATCCCAATCCCAAGCCCATTCCTTTGTTCAAATTCATCGCCACATTTCATCCAATTCCAATTATGCATGATAAAGTGTTGTGCATCATAAAAGATATGGGGCCCATTTTATTGTTCAAGGGGAAAAAAATGGAAGCTCTAGGTGGGAATCACATTAAACCTTAAGATGAGTATCCTTTTTTATTTATTTATTTTTATTTTATTTTATTTTTTTAACCACAATAGATATGAAAAGACTAACTCTGGTCAAGACAACTATGGAGTCACGATCCCCAAGTGCCGGACGCCACACATTTTGTCAATTTCATGCTCTACAATAGAGATATAAATCCTAACTCTGGGCAAGACGACTATGGAGTCACGATCCCCAAGTGTCGGACGCCACACATTTGGACAAAACATTGCTCTATGTGGTCATTATTTTTTCAATTTTTTTTGTTTTTTTTGTTTTTTTTTTGTTTTTGGATACTCAAATTAAACTAAAAGTGACCCCAGAACCCTATGCTATAATGAAAGGGACCCAAGAACTCAAACATACACCCACAATCTAGAAGAAGTGCATTATGGCATTTTTATTAAGAGGATGACAATGTAAACTTTGAAAAATCACATCAGACAACCGCACTTTCCAAAAACTATGCTCATGAACTTAAACTTGCTTTAAAATCAGGATCAAGGCATGAAAAATTTATTTGATATCCAATTTTAGAGTTTGCAATGTGTGTTTATCATGTTTATGGTTAATGGAATTTTTCTTTTCATCCATGTTTTTATTCACAAAATAAAAAAAATCATTTTTTATCTCCCCCCAACTTAGAATGACACTGTCCCCAGTGTTTAAAGAAAAGAAAAGTTAGAAGGAGGTCGAGGATTTCAAAGAGTAAATGATAATCATGGAATGAAGTCACCTGGTGGTTGATGATGATAGTGCGTGCCACAGTCTCCCTTCACTCTTTGATTTGAGTCTCAGCAGCTTGGATGGTGGTGAATGGATTCTCCATATGACTTACAACATGTCCTTTTATTTTTTTAACTATATATAAACATAATAATAATCAAAACATAATAAAATGATGATACATTGTCTTCTTTTTAGATTTCTGGGTAAGGTATTACTCAGAGATCACGCCACGTGACACAGATGAATATGGCACTCCCCTTTCATACCCATCCTTACTCATAAAAGAAGAACAGGTCAACAGTCTATGGTAATTTATTATATGAAAAAAATGATTCAAAATGATTAGAAAACATGAAAACCATGGGTTGCCTCCCATGTAGTGCTTTTGTTTAACGTCATTGGCTCGACTTTTACACCCCAACTTATCCAATTCTAACTTTCAGCATTTTAATTAACCCATCTTTTTCCACTTCAATAAGTTTGAGATTGATTATTTTTTTTAAATATGTTTCATTTGAAATCCTTTGCTCTAAAATGACCAGTAAAATCCATGTAATATCAGAAATGGTTGATTGAATTGAATATCTAGTATTACCTAAGACATCAATAAACATTCCCAATTTTTTAGTTTCAAGAGGAGAATAAATTTAAATTTCAGGGTATTGGTTATCCACATTTAAGAGTGGGGAAGAAAGGAGAAAAATTTTGAGTTCAGGTTGATAAAAATTTACAAAAGAAGAATGGAAATTTGAATCAAAAAATATTTCTTCTCCACGAAATTTAGAAATAATTGGTTCCTTTTGAAACTTTCATTCCTCCGAAAAATTTTCCTTTTGAATGTCGGGAGTGGGTATAGACTTAATATTTGTTATCTCTCCCAATGGTTCAATGATTGGTGATTCTAAAAAATCATTATTGGAGCAATATTCTTGACATTCAATCCATGAAGAAAAAATTTTCTCTTGTGAATTCATGAAATCAATTTCATCCTGATTTAAATACTCATTAACAATTCCTTTATGTTCTTTATCGTGAATTTCAACATTACCTGACCAAATATCTTCATTATCCAACTCTGTATTCCATGATTTTAAAGTGGGTTCTTTACTAAATTCACATGAGTTATGTGGGAAACAATATTCTTCTATAAGTGATGTGGAAAGGACATCCTGAGTGGGAATGGGTTCTTCATAAGTCTCAATGTTTTGTATTTCTAATCTCAGTGATGAAACTTCTGAATTCATTTTAACCATTTTTTCACACAAATGTTCATGAATTTTTTCAGAATTAGGATTGATTGTTGTTTGTACATCATCATCATCATTAAGTTTGATCTCTTCAATCATCCTTGAGAGGTATGGAAATTGATCCTTTAAAAAATCATCATCCCATTGATCATTCATGTTATCGGGTGTGGGGTATTCATTTAAAGGTTGATCAAAGTAATTTCCTATGTGAGGGGATTCCCAATGATGATTTTCTATTCGATTCCAGCCCGATTTTATGAAATGAAATTGTTGATGATACTCCATTGGAGTTTAATGAAATTTGGATTTGGATTTTTTTTTTTGGAAAAACTAAAAGGGGAAAAGAAAAGAGAAATAGAGGTGAGAAAAGAGAAGTTAGGTGAGAATAGAAGGTGGGTGTCTAAGAAAACTTACTAGGGTACCCGACAACGGCGCCAAAATTTGGTTGAGCCCAAATTTACCCTACCGATAAATGCAGTCATTGAAGTACAAGTAGGGATCGAATCCACAGGGACCGAAGAAGAAACCTTGAGACACTAAGATTGGATACGAGATTGGATATGCAGTGGCCAACATTGGATTGAATTGATTTGAAGAAATATTGATTTAATTTAAATAAAAAAACAAATAAAATTACTTTAATTAAAACAACTAATTAAGGTGAGTCGATCCTAGGTTGTCTCTTGGGATTTATTGGATGTATTTGTTTTTCATTTGATTTTCTGTTAATCGGTTCAAGAGGTATCCATTAAATGAAATAATTCCCCAATATCATTCTCCGATTTAATCCATACACAATTTCAAGGCTAATCACCAATTCACTTAGAGGATCAATTAAATGAGCACTCTAAGGAATTGGATCGTACTAGCACTCAAAATGTGTCGTCGTTACATTCGGTGAAGACAAAGAAGAAGATAAATCAATGAAAGGAACTCTTAAAATAAATAACAAATTTAAGAATTTAAGAACATCAAATAACATTGAATCCAACTCATGCAACTCTCTAGGATCAACCCATAAAATGTTAGCCCTCCATTGATGCTATTCTATCAATGGAAGCGGGTAATTGACTTAAAGAAGTGGGATTGAATAAGAAAGGAAAAAAAATTAATCAAAATGAACACTCCACCGTTGTGTGATGAATTCACAAGTACGGGTGTGAATAAATTCACACTACGATTCAACAGTATCAACGTTTGAAGAAAAGGAAAATAAAAATTGAAAAATAATAAATTTTATTAAAATACTAAACATGAATGAAAAACTTACATTAGAGAAATTGACGATGCCATTACAAAACGAAAGCGGGAAATTACAATTGAATGAAAAACATGGATTCAAAGGAAAATGTTAGATGATTATTCCCTTCACCACCAGATCCTTATATAGGAATATTAGGAGCCTTATGTCCACCCCCAACAATAAATTCACCCCCCACAATTAAGAGAGTCAAAAGGAGGGTGAAGAATCAAAAGGAAATTAATGTTACAAAGTTGACCACAAAACCAGCCAGATTCATCCTCCATTTTGACGTGTGCATTTGACACTTCATACAGCCGAATCCGAAGGTGTCATAAATAGAACATATCTTCGTCCCTGTTTCCTCTAGCATCTCCCAAAATGTCAGGAAATTTGGCTCATCCGTTTGGATGTTATGGTCGAAATGGTGGGACGGATTTCTGTGCATTAATGTCGGGTCCACCATTTAAATCTCAACTTCAGATCCATTTATCATCATGAAAACATCAGAATTAGCTCCAGACACAGTTGAATAAAATGATCCTCATATTTTTATCTTTCTACTGTATAAATTTGTGCTTCATTGGGCCTGGTGTCTGGGCCCCACATTTGTTTGATGGGCCTTAGGCCCATTATGCTTTTTCCAGCAAATTTCTGCCTTCAGGCGCAAAATTCTCCATCTTCCTTTGGGATTCATCCATCGGATCTAAAAGATAAAATGTTAAAAACAAAGTGATAAATCATATCCCAAAATTTCAAATTCATAAAATTAATATAATATTGTTTACAAAAAAATGAATGATTGGGCCCAAATTCGCATTTTAAACATGAATTGCATTTTTGATGAGAAATGAAGTTCTATTTATATAATGCACTAAAAAAATGTTTATGGACTTTGGAACAATGAATATAAAGATATTAACAATTAATATTAGCCACTTTCAGTGACTAATCAGTGGTTAATATACATACTATAAAATTCATAGAAAACCTAAAGTGGTTCTATCATTATATAAGTCCTTTGGTCGAACCTTATATTTTTATGACTTTTGTATAATTTAATAAAATAGTATTTGTTTTAAAAAAGTCATTTATGTCAGTTTTTACACTATTTAGAATTTGGATTTTTTGAATGTCTTAAATACATGATTAATTAAAAAAATCATTGAATCAACCATAAAATGTCATATTAACCATGAAAATTTATGGAATGCATTGAAAGTATCAATTTACATTTATTTTAGTATTGATAACAACAATTATTTTAGTGTTTAAAAAATAAGGTAATTACTTCATCATCATTGTGTCATAAATACATTTAATTATTTAATGCCTAAAAATTATAAATAAAATATTATGATGTAAGAAATTTTTTTATCTTTCAAAGGGTTTTTATAGTGGAATTTACCTTATGTATAACCTAATATTAAAATTTGTTTAGTTATTAAAATTTTAATTTAACACTTTTAAATCTTCTTTAAATAAAATATATAAATGTCCTATTCTAATCCATGTGGATAAAAAAGGATCAAGGTTTTTCCATAAGGTTGATTTTGGTCGAAATACACTTATCCATTATAATTAGAACATGTGTTAGGGTAATTTTAATTTTATTTTTACCTTTAATTACCCTATTTACTTTTAACTGTGGTTAATAAAATTCAAAAGTTACTCTTCACCAAAAATTATTTTCAACCTATGTTACCACATTTTACTTACTAATTTCAACCGTGTCTCTCAAATTTTTGAAATTTAATTCACAAAAGTGGTAAAATTACGTTTTAATAGATTTTTAAAATATGCCTCGAACGTAGGTAAAATATATTAAATATTTCAATAAAATTTTATATAACTAATCTTATTATAAAATGAATCTAATGATTTAAATTTGAATATTATATGTATTATGTATATATTTTTACTCTAAAATAAATTTAAATAAAAATATTAATTATTTAAATAAAAAGTCGGTTTTAAACAACAACGAAGTGTCTTTCACTATTTATCAAAAAATAAAAGTTTTCAGAAAAATGTACAAAAACCACCCTAATATAATTTTGATATTCAAAATTCAAAAATTATGTCTATTTTACCAAATTTAAAACATAGAAGTTTCATTAATTAATTTAAAAATTAGTCTGGTTGTCAAAACCAAAAGATTGTTTTTAAGAAGTAAAAACTATAAGAAGATTAACATGTGTTTATGTCCAATATAACTGTAAAATTACGTACAATGACCTAAATTATATTAAATGATAAAAAATAATCTCATTATAATTTAAAACCATTAAAATGTATAATTTAGCATTATAAATTATTTCGATTAAAAATGACGTTTTAAATTAAACTTTAGTATTTTCATTCTATTCATAAAAATATTAAAGTTATTAGAAAAGTTCCAAAAATATATCCAAATATATTTTTTATGTCCCGAATCTAAAGAATAATTTAATTTCAATATATTGAATATATAAAAGTGTAAAATATTGGATTTAGGAAGAATTTTCCATTAAAAGGCCGAAATACTGCATTTTTTAAAAATAATTTTTTTATCTAGAAAATTGAATGTGTCCGTATATTATGTGTAAGAAACAAAAAATATGAATGTTAAAATTATATAGGATATATATAAAATTCAAAATTCATTTAGTGCAATTCATAACCGCTTTTTAAACAGCTACTTTGATAGGTCGTAATGTGCTTGAACTCGGTGTTTCATGAATCGCAAGCTTTTGATTTACATTAAAGAGTAAACATGCTATGAAATATTAGGGTGTTACATTATACCCTCATTCAATAAATTTTTTCCTCACAATTTTAAATTTTTCTTCAAAAATAAAGGTTGAAAATAGAAAATAGCTTTGTGGAAAACCCACATCATAAGTACGGTTAATAAAATTTAGTCTCAAAAAGAGGGAACGAGAAATGATATAGTCACAACCAAATTATGGTTTCAAATAGGTGAAAATTGGTGGAAATTATAGATACATAATTGGGGAAAAACATAAATATTTATAGGGAGTTATTGAAGTCATAAATTACAAACATGTGGACAATAGATAGAAAATTGAGGTCCTCAAATCCATAAATCTATGATGATTTAAAATATCATCGTTTCAGAAAAACATAAGGTATTAAGATAAGACATTTTGGTTTTATGTTCCATTCCCTAATGTTTAAGTATTAATTTCTTAATTGAATAAGAAAAAAATACTTGAAACTTAGAGATTGATCGCTTAAATAATTTCTACCACATACTCATCTTTCACTCCAAAAAGATAATAACACTAAAAAATATTATATTTAACATAATTTTATAGGGTTTTTGAAAAAAATGAATTTATAATTCATCTTTAAACCCATTTAAAAAAGATACATTATATAAACCAGGACATCATTAATTCTAGTGGTATGTGTTGCACCCTTATCACCCTTCGATTGCGGGATCAAGTCTCACAACCTTTCCAGAACCAACAGGTTATCACCCAACGTCCAGGTTTTCCTTTTTATAATAATCCAAACAGAATATTATGAAACTATTTAAACATAAACAATAATATCCAATTTCAAACATAGTCAATTCCATCCTTTAGACTTATCCACAACACTTAAGTACAAACTCAAATTCCAAAACTTATACGGAAGGTCACATAACATACAAGTGAATAACTTCATCGTGTATTCTTTTAAAATGTGGTTATAAATTGAATTACCAAAAAACCTTATTAAATACGTTCATTATTCTACATTCCTTATATAAAACATAGAATACTAGAATTATGACTTAAATCCATAAATGTTGAAAACACCCACAATGATGGAATAAAAAACAATTAATTAGTTTCAAGGTAGTCTTGAATATCCAATATAATTAGTCTAAATCAATCATATATTATTCCAAAATCATTATCTCTAGTTTAGAAATGTATTAAAGGTTATATTTTCCCCAACCATATATTTTCCTAATTGTTTAAAATGTTATTGAGTCACTTTTCTTAGAACAATATAATCTCAAATCCTTAATGAAATAGTACTACATTAAAATACTTTTTTATTTCCATAATTCATATAATCAGTACATCATTGATACAATACTCAAATGACATAACATAAGAACTCCAGTTATTCCACTTCATATTAGGTAGAATTAAAACACGATTTTTATCCAATAACATCATTTAGGGCATACTCTGATGATTTGGACATTGATTCACGTAGTGTCCCAACTCCTAGTAGATAAAGTATTGTAAATTTGAACATTTTTCTTACCCTTGAAATCACGAATGTGGTGTCATTTTTCTCCTAACTTGTAATATAGTACCCTTACCTTAAAGAATGTATCATGGTGATTCATTCCACAGTAATAACATGTGTGAAATTACTTATTTCGTTTATTCCCTTTATCAAACTTTTTTTCCATCATGTTCTTTTCCTGATTCCCTTCAATGCCATAAGACTCTGAGAATTATTTACTTATCTTATTAACACATGATACTATTTAATCATATGATTTAGAAATATGGGATATTATTTCCCTTCTAAATGTTGGCTTAAGACCATGAAAGATATGATCCTTCTTACTCTTTGGATCATGTGTGTTGCTAGAGTTCACAATGTTTCTATTGGGCGCCATTTCTGAAAGACGAAAAAATAGGTTACATCGTATCATATTGTGTGATCCAGAAGTAGAGAAACTATCAACATTAATTGAATATTTTCACACATCTAGGCACATAAAAATGGTTTCATTGTGGTCATATTTATTCATAAATCCTTCATAATGGTTTGTAACAAAAATGTGAATAATCCATATAATATCCTCTAGGAGTTTCAATCCTGGTGTGCAGTAAGGCTCGTTGTCATGTACCAGGATACCCCAGGTCAAGCCCGAAACTCCTTGTTGGATTTTTCACTCCTAGGTATATCTATGCTAGCACTACGTCCACAGGTAGTATCAAGAAAGGAATGTATTTCATGAAAAACACACATAATATCTACATTACCAATTATTTTGGATGTTTTTATCTAAAAATACTCAAAGTATATCTTAAGGTAATGTTTCCAAATCATAGTTTATCTAAATCTAATTTCCGAGGTTATTTCTAAACTTCCTCTAATACATACTGTAACGCCACAACATGAAAAGCTCAGAGCCAGTACATTAATTTAATACATTGACATGATTATAAGGGACCAAGTCCCGAAATAATGATTAGTTTTGCTATAACACCCCAATCATCCATGGTATGCTTCTCGTTGAGTAATATAGTAGCGTGTGTTGTACACAACTTCGAGTTCTAACACACGACGACAAATCAAACCATCCATTATGAATACTAATACCCACTTTTTTAAATTTTATAAATTTCATAATTCAAAATGGACTTCATTTTTGGATTCGGAATATCAAAATTAGCTTAGGGTGAATTTTTGGTACTTTTCTGATAACTTTCATATTTTGATGAATAGTGAAAATTACTATATTTTAATTAAAAAACTTCATTTTTAATCAAAATAATTAATATTGATAAATTATGAATTTGAGTGATTTTAAAGTATAATTAGATTATATTTTTACCATTTAATCCAATTTTGGTCATTGGACATAATTTCAAATTTAAACTGGACATAAGAAAGTGCCAATCTTTTGATAGTTATTATTTGTTAAAAACTCACTTTTTGTTTTGAAAATGGGAAATAATTTTCAATTAATTTCTACAACTTCTGTGTTTTGAATTTATAAAAATGGATTACATATTTAGAACCAGTAGGTCCAAATTTTGTAAATAGGTAACTTTTATTTTTAGACATTTTGAATAATTACTTCGGTAAATATTTTATTTAACATGGTTAAAGGGTAAATCCAGTAAATAAGGGTAAAAAAATAAAATTATAATAATATTAAATTACCCTAAAACGTGTCCTAACACTATTTTCTGATACATTTCCGACCATGTTCATCTTTGGGTCGATTTTGGGACCCCATGGAGCCACTTGTAAGTGATAATGACACTTTATATTAATTAAGTTAATGTAAATACAAAAATGACATAAGCATATATCTTTTAACAGAACAATTTTTACATGGGTTTATATATGTTATATTTTTGAATATAAATATTCATTAGAAATATAAAAATATTTCCCACATAATGGTATTTTATTTATAATTTTTAGACATTTAATAATATAATTTATTTATGACACAATAAGGATGTAGTATTTTCCTTATTAATGAAAGAATCAAATAATTGGTATTATAAATGTTAAAATAAATATAATTTTAAGGTTTTGATGACATACAATACTATTATTGGTTAATATGATAGGTTAGAATTGCTTAAATGTATTTTTTTTTATAATTAATAATGTTGTTAAAACTTTAATATAAATCAATTATTAAATAGTGTCAAAATTGACAAAAAGGAGTTTTTAAAACAAATATTATATTATAAATTGATATAATATTCCTAAAAATAAAATATTTGGAAAAAAGACTTATATAATGATAGGTGTATCATTAATTAACCCATTGGGGGTCTCTTGGATATTTATAGTATGTTTATTCACCATATAATATAAAAATACCAAGAGACATGGTAAATGTCAAACTAATTAACTAAGAGTTAAAACTAAAAGATAAGGTTAATAAAGTAACCCAAACCTGTCTAAAACCTATTGGTTGAGTTTTTTTCTACCCATACCCACCTTATACTTGAATGAAATCTGTTTTTATCCATTATAAACTGAATATAAATTTATTATAAAATAATATTTCTATCTTTTCCTAAGGTGCCCCTCACCCCACTTATAAAAGGGCACTCCCCCTTCTCTCTAATTCACACCTTCAAAGCCTTTTTTGTCAGCCAAACCCTAACCAAATATCCTCTCAACTTCCCTAAATTCATCCTATAGGCCCTCCATTGGTCATAAATCAAACTTAAGGAGCCCTTTTGATCAAATCAAAAGGACGAACCCGAAGAAGAGGTAATGATTTCACCACCCTCTTTCAAGTTCCTTTCTTCGCCCACTTCTTATTTCTTTGTTATTTCCATTCTAAAATAATAACTCCAGTATCCACTATATACTGTGATGATATTATAAATATGGTACAACCATATTTATTATTCTATCCATCCTTCGAATGACATTTCATCATACGTGCGTACGTACAGCCTACCATCTCCACGTCGTGGTGTAATTGTTATTAAATATATTATTATTTGGATGGGTATAATAATGATGTGTAATTCATGTAAATAATAAATATAACAAGATAATTATTCTGTTTATATGATATACCATCCAATTATATATTATTTTAATACCAAAAGAATGATATTGCCGCTCGTGCGTACGTACGGAATACCATCTCCACGAACGCGATGAGATTCATTCCCCATCGTATCCATTCAAGAATGATTTTCATTTGAAGATTAAAAATAATGTTTAGAGATTTTATATTATTATGGATATGAATAAGATACATCCCATCCATACAAAATATGGCTCACATAACAAACAATATAAAAGAAAACGAATTCGTTAACACCTGAAATGATGATAATACTAATATATTATTAACAAAGAAATATTCAAAAATCATATATGATATCATATTAAATTATATGATTCTTGTATAATTAGATAACAATTATTTCACCATTATATAGGTGGTTAAACTACCCTCTACCAAGGAAAAATTACAATGTATGGGGTTTCTTATCTCACTTTTAATTCTGTGATATTTCCATTGTTCACCACATATTTATTGCATGTGGTGTGTGTACTGCCCATGATTGTATTAATTGTGTAATATAATTTAATTTATCGATATTTACATCATGATTTTATGATCCTTATTTAATGGGTTTATGTTTCATAAGTTACCAAATCAATAAGGGAATTTGAAATTTCAATTTCCACTCATTCGGCTTTGTGCATATTTCTTTGATTATTTTACTCTAAGATTATGTGTGGAATAACTATTCATTTTCTTATGTCATAATTTACACTCTCCTTTCTGTGGACATACTTTTGATACACATAATCACTCCATTGATAATTTCTCAAGTCATCGATATGAAATTGAAAAGAGTAATTTTGACTCAATATCTATTTGTTGAGTTAAATATCCAATTCATTGGTGTTTTATTTACAAGAATATGTGTGAATGTCCTCTGAATGATTTACACTGAATATCCAATCATATTGAGTGTATTTATAGTTTTCACACATAATTATGTTTTTGTTTGTCTTTAACCTAAGGATACGGTCTTTATAAGATATTTCATCTCAAATTAAATTCCATCGAGACTTCTTTGTTGTTATACACCAAATCACTTTTATATGGTGTATATAATGTACTTTGACATAGTATATCATGAATCCATTTATTCTCATGATATTAAAAAGTTTTTATTATCTCAATTATTTTTATTCACGTGTCTCTATTTTGGTTAGAAAATATAACTAAAATATCATTTTTAAATGTTTTAAAGATTAATTCTTATAAATATTTCTCATTAATGTTCATGTTTTAAAAATGGTTTTAAGGATTTATTTATATGGACATTAATGTTTTAAAAATAAAAATCATTTTAAAAGTTTCAATGTGGTATGGGACACTTTGATCCGAAAATCTATTTTTAAACGGCTTTTGACAAGTAGTGTGACTTTTAAATGTTTTCAGGAAAAAGGGGGATATTTCTCTCAAAGATTTTTGATGATTATTTTCATCTATGTCAATATCCTTAATTATTCTAGATTGAGGTTAATATGTTACTATAAAATATTCCATATTGTATTGAATGAGTTGTGTTTGAGTGTGGATATGCTATTTTTATCCCATTCATGGTTTGTGGATAAAGTATTGACATTTCGTATGCAAGTTTTAATACGAATTTTTATGTTATGTTTAAACTTTTTCATACGAGGAATTCATTGGAATTAGTAAGTGATGGGTGGAGCCTTCTATAGCTCCTCAATGAATCGGTAGGTATCATGAGACAAACTAGTGTCTTGGCACAAGGCCTTGACCAAAACTTATTTGTAGTCTTGGCACAAGGCCTTGATTATGTGGTTATGATAGTCTGGAATTATGCATTCTATTATTATGAAAGTGGTTATTGATATTGTATGTGATTATTTGACTAGTAGAATATCTATCTGAATAAGTAAATGGAATTATTTCATTTTATCTTTTCCATATTATTCTGAAGTTCAAGTTTAAAAAGATTTTGTTTTAGTTTTACATTGCCTTAAATTTTTATGCTTATTTGTGAAAGTTTTCTCTATACTGTTATACTTACTGAGAATCTGACCTCACCCATTTCTAGGTTTTATTTTTCCCAGGATGTGATGAAGTATTTTATGAATGACCTATAGGGATAGTATGAGGATGTGATTGTGATCTTTTAAGACAAGATGTTGTTGTATTTTTTTCACTTTATGATGTAATGTAAACTTAATGAATGTATCTAGTGTTTCAAGGATACTAAACTAATCGGTCTTTAGAGAATTGATATTTTGTGATCATGACAATGATACTTAATAATGCACCGACTCTGGGCTTCTGGGGTCGGGGCGTTATAGTTGGTATCAGAGAAAGTTTAGTACAATCCATGGAAACTAGATTTAGATAAAATCTGATTAGAGCACATAGCCCTAAGATAGACCTTGAGGATCAGTATAGAAGAACTGTCTAGAATTTTTGTATTTTATAGATTTTGTATGTTTTCCATGCAATACATTCCTATCTGGATATGAGCAGGTAGAGGCAGGTCTGGCATATATGTACCTAGGGGTAAAACCCGAAAACACCGCTTTGAGGTAGACTCAAACGGGAACTGGTGCACAGCAATGGGCCTTGCTGCATTCTTGGTTACGACACTCTCAGAGGATATGCGTAGGATAATTTACATTTTCTTTACAAAACAATTTTAAGTATTTTAATATAAAATGAGAATAAATAACCTTGGTTAATCCTAAGGTGTTTCAAATTAAGAATATGGTGTCATGATATTTTCTAAATGATTTTATGACTACTGTTTCTCACACTATGATTTCTGGGTTTAGTCAACGGCTAGATTCCAAGGAATTCATAATAACTTTGAGAATGATATACAAGGTGTGAACGGTGGTGGAAATGAGCAAAAAAATGGAATGTTGATAGGCATAGAAGATATCGTGTTCATGCCAAATTAGTTTTCCAAAAATATGATCAACAACATATATATTAACCAACTCTTGGACTCAACAAAGAAGAGAAAGGTGATGAATGATAAGGGCTCCAGTAGTGGAGACCTTGGAGAAAATAATCCTCAGTTTCCATCATGTAGGAAATGTGTAAGGAGACACCCAAAAAAGAGTGTCAATGGAACACATAAATTCTTTACGTGTGGGAAAGGAAAAAAAGTGAATAATTGCCAAAGAAAAATGAAGAGTACTGTGGAAGAAAATAAATTTGGTCCCAATAATCCATTTACAGTCATTTTCCGTAAATGTAGGGGACCTGTACATTACCCGAGTGAATGCCCTATTTTATAGGATATTTTCTTTCTCAAAGAAGAAGCTAGGTGGAAATAGATGGATAGAGAAATGTTTTAAATTATTAGTGCTCCTTGTTGATGGGATTATTTTGGAATAATTTTCTCTTGTATTTGTAACCCTATAGTTTTCCATGTGAGAATGATATTTGAGGAAGACTTATATTTTCCCTTGGGGATATAGTTATAAATAACCATTTGGTTTTATATGATCTTTGGGATTGAGTAAATTACAAGTTATTATATTTTTGGATGAAAATGCAAGGTATGAGATAACATTTTTGGTTAAATTATGTTATGGTTCTTTTGAGGAATTTATCTCATTTTGGTAATTTTATAAAATATAGGTTTTGAAAAAGGAAAACACGCATACTGTGTGACAACCCATCGCGTCGGACAAAGCGGTGGGAATCGAACCCACAACCAAAGTGCGATTGGGATTTATCGCCTACCACTGTACTATGCGAAGTCCCTGGTTAGTGTAACTAATTATTTTTAGTTAAATGATTTTAGTTATCAATAATAAGTTGATTTGGGATCCTATGTCTTATCAAATTAATACCCTTAGTATAGGAAAATGATTTGCTAATTAAGTGATAAATGTTATTTTGGAATATGTTCGCTTTTTTGGGAACACTATATGCCCAAGGAAAATAGAATACTATGGGTTTTCATTTGAGTAATGGTGGATTTTTATCTATGTATTTATTTTGGATTTTTAGTGATTTGGGTTATTTGTGGAAATGATTAAGCTATAATAGAGAATATGTGATTAGGTTAATTACTTTTAAGTATGTGACTTTAGGAGTAGTTGATGTCATTTGGAGATACCATTTAACGTGGAAGACTACATAACCAACTTCTTCTATGTTTTGGGTTTCAATATTATTTTGGATTATATTGAAGGATTTTAAAGACAATTGTTTACTGAATGCTATTTATTTAACTTTGGATTATTGTTGATTTAATTTTATAAATTAACATTAGAGATTCTTTATCTAATGGAATATCCTTTTGGGGGATCATCAGACCTTATAATAACCATTTTTGTTTTGATTAATATCTAAAGACAAGGTAAATATATAGTTTATCCTTCATGGATCATGTGATTCTATAAGAAGATTATTCTAGCTCTTATAGTGTGACCAAGTCTTCTTGAATAATCATATTTTAAAAATGACTTAGTAGTAGAAATTTATTAAATAATAAAACATTACTTAAAATGTATGTATATCTCTTTATGTTCTTAGTCAATCTTAGAAATGAATTCCTCATCTTTATGTAATGTAACTTAAAAAAATGTTGTCTGTTTACTTTTCCTACTGGGAAACTAATGACTATTTGTCCCATCAAAAGTTTGTGGTTTTATTGTTGTTAACTTTCTCCTGATCATTTTTTTTATCCCTCTCCATCAGAACTTTACACTTAGTGTATCATCCATATCCATGTTTTTCTACTTGGAATCCTAGTATAGGTTATCTCAGGTGACCTTTTTACTTCTCTTTCTTTCTTTTAAAGTGATAGTTTTATTGACACTTTCTTTCGGATGTGGGACATTCCATTATATTCCCAATCCCAATTTTAAAAATTTTGAGGATGAAATTTATTAAAGTAGGGTAGAATGTAATACCCCATGCTTCCATGATACGCTTCCCTTTGAATAATACAGTAGCATGTGTTGTACGCAACGTCCTGTTCTAACACACCACAACCAATCAAACTAGCTGTTATGAATAGTAATACCCACTTTTTGAAATTTTATAAATTATATATTTCAAAATGGAATTCATTTTTGGATTCAGAATATCTAAATTAGATTAGGGTGAATTTTTTGTACTTTTATGATAACTTTTATATTTTGATGAATAATGAAAATTACTAAATTTTAATTAAAAAACAACTTTTTTAATAAAAATAATTAATAGTGATATATTATGAATTTGAGTGATTTTAGAGTATAATTAGATTATATTTTTACCATTTAATACAATGTTGGTTGTTGGACATAATATCACAGTTAAACTGGACATAAGAAAGTGCCAATCTTTTGATAGTTATTATTTGTTAAAAACTCACTTTTTGTTTTGATAATGAGAATTAATTTTAAATTAATTTCTACAACTTCTGTGTTTTGAATTTATAAAAATGGATTACATATTTAGAACCCAGATTTCCAAATTGTGTAAATAGGTAACTTTTATTTTTATACATTTTGAATAATTACTTCGGTAAATATTTTATTTACCATGCTTAAAGGGTAAATCCGGTAAATAATGGTAACAAAATAATATTATAATAATATTAAATTACTCTAAATCGTGTACTAACACTATTTTTTGATACATGTCCGACCATGGACATCTTTGGGTCGATTTTGGGACCCCATGGAGCCACTTGTAAGTGATAATGACACTTTATATTAATTAAGTTAAAGTAAATACAAAAATGACATAAGCATATATCTTTTAGCACAACAATTTTTACATAGGTTTATATATGTTATATTTTCGAAAATAAATATTAATTAGAAGGATAAAAATATTTCCCACATAATGTTATTTTATTTATAATTTTTATACATTTATTAATATAATTTATTTATGACACAATAATGATGCATTATTTTCCTTATTAATGAAAGAATCAAATAATTGGTATTATAATTGTTAAAATAAATATACTTTAAAAATTTTGATGACATACAAGAATTTTATTGGTTAATATGACATGTTAGGATTGATTAAATGAATATTTTTGGAATTAATAAATTTTTAAGACTTTAACAAAAATCAATTATTAAATAGTGTCAAAATTGACAAAAAGGAGTTTTTAAAACAAATATTATATTATAAATTGATAATATATTCCTAAAAATCTAAGGTTCGGTCAACTGACATATATAATGATAGTTGTATCATTAATTAACCACTTGGGGGTCTCCTGAAAGTTTATAGTATGTTTATTAACCATATAATATAAAAATACCAAGAGACATGGTAAATGTCAAACTAATTAACTAAGAGTTAAAACTAAAAGATAAGGTTAATAAACTGACCCAAACCTATCTAAAACCTATTGGTTGAGTTGTTTTCAACCCATCTCTACCATATCCTCGAAATAAATCTGTTTGAAGCCATTATAAATAGAGTATGAATTTATTATAAAATAATATTTCAATCTTTTCCTAAGGTGCCCCTCACCCCACTTATAAAAGGGCACTCCCACTTCTCTCTAATTCACACCTTCAAAGCCTTTTTTCTCGTCCAAACCCTGCCCAAATATCCTTTAAACATCCCTTGATTCATCCTAGAGGCCCTCCATTGGACATAAATACATCTTAGGGAGCCCTTTTGATCAAATCAAAAGGAAGAACCTGAAGAAAAAGTAATGATTTCACCACCCTCTTTCAAGCTCCTTTCTTCTTCCACTTATTATTTCATTGTTATTTTCATTCTAAAATAATAAATCCAATATATTCTACATAATTTGATGTTATTATAAATATGGTACAACCATATTCTGTATTCTATCCATCCTTTTAATGACATGTCACCATACGTGCGAATGTACGGCCTGCCGTCTCCACGTCGTGGTGTAATTGTTATTCAATATATTATTATTTGGATGGGTATAATAATGATGTATAATTCATGTAAATAATAAATATAAAATTATAATGATTCTTTATATATGATATAACATCCAATTATATATTATTTTAATACCAAAAGAATGATATTGTCGCTCGTGCGTACGTACGGAATACCATCTCCACGAACGCGATTAGATTCATTTCCCATCGTATCCATTAAAGACTAATTTTCATTTATATGATTAAAAATAATGTTTAGAGACTTGATATTATTCTGGATATGAATATGATACATCCCATCCATAAAAAATATGGCTCACATAACAAATAATATAAAGGAAAACGAATACGTTAACACCCGAAACAACGATAATACTAAGATATTATTAACAAATATATATTAAAAAATCATATATTATATCATATTAATGTATATGATTCTTGTATAATTCAATAAAAATTATTTCACCATTATACCAGAGGTTAACCTACCATCGACCAAGGGAAAATTACAAAGTAAGGAGTTTCTTATCTCACTTTTAATTCCGTGAGATTTCCATTGTCCACCACATATTTATTGCATGTGGTGTGTGTAATTCCCATGATTGTATTCATTGTGTAATATACTTTAATTTATGGATATTTACATCATCATTGTATGATCCATCCTTAATGGGTGTATGTTTCATAAGTTACCAAATCAATTAGAGAATTTGAAATTTCAATTTCCACTCATTCAGCTTTGCGCATACTTCATTGATTATTTTACTCCAAGATTATCTGTGGAATAACTATTCATTTTCTTTTGTCCTAATTTACACTCTCCTTTCTATGGACATACTTTTGATACACATAATCACTCCATTGATAATTTCTCAAGTCATCGATATGAACTTGAAAAGAGTAATTTTAACTCAATCTCCATTTATTGAGTTAAATATCCAATTCATTGGTTTTGTATTTACAAGAATATGTGTGAATGTACTCAGATTGATTTTACTGAATATCCAATCATATTGAGTGTATTTACATTTTTTCACACATAATTATGTTTTTTATTTATCCTTAACCAAAGAATAAGGTCTTTATAAGAGATTTCATCTCAAATTACATTCCATTTAGAATTCTTTGTTGTTATATACTCCATATAAAAGTGATTTGGTGTATATAACAACAAAGAATTCTAAATGGAATGTAATTTGAGATGAAATCTCTTATAAAGACCTTATTCTTTGGTTAAGGATAAATAAAAAACATAATTATGTGTGAAAAAATGTAAATACACTCAATATGATTGGATATTCAGTAAAATCAATCTGAGTACATTCACACATATTCTTATACCATTCATGGTTATGTTTGAGTGTGGATGTGCTATTTTTATAGGTTGAGGTTAATATGTTATAATAAAATATTCCATATTGTATTTAATGAGTTATGTTTGAGTGTGGATGTGCTATTTTTATACCATTCATGGTTTTTGGATAAAGTATTGACATTTCGTATGCATGTTTTAAAATGAATGTTTATGTTATGTTTAAACCTTTTTATATGAGGAATGCATTGGACTTAGTAAGTGATGGGTGAATCTTGCTATAGCTCCTCTATGCATCGGCAGGTCTCATGAGACAAACTAGTGCCTTGGAACAAGGCCTTGAAAAAAACTTATTTGTAGTTTTGGCACAAGTCTTTGAATATGTGGTTATGATAGTTTGGCATTATGCATTCCATTATTATGAAAGTGTTTATTGATATTTCATGTGCTTATTCTACTAGTATAATATCCATGTGAATAAGTATATGGAATTATTTCATTTTATCTTTTCCATATTATGGTGATGTTCAAGTTTAAAAGGATTTTGTTTTAGTTATACATTTCCTTAAATGTTTATGATTATTTATGAAAGTTTTTGCTATATTGTTATCCTTACTAAGAATCTGAGCTCACCCATTTCTATGTTTTATTTTTCCCAGGATGTGATGAAGTATATTATGAATGACCTATATGAATAGAATGAGGATATGAGTGTGTTCTATGGAGACAGATGTTGTTGTAGTTTTTCACATTATGATGTAATGTAAACTTTATGAATATATCTAGTGTTTCCAAGGATAATAAACTAATCTGCCTTTAGAGAATTGATCTTTTGTGATCATGACAATGATACGTAATAATGCACCGACTCTGGGCTTCTGGGGTCAGGGAATTATAGTTGATATCATTTAAGTTTAGTACAAACCTTTGAAACTAGATTTAGATAAACTCTGATTAGAGCACATAGCCCTAAGATAGACCATGAGTATCAGTATAGAATAACTTCCTAGAATATTGGAATTATATATATTTTTTAAGTTTTCCAATCAATACATCCCTATATAGATACGAGAAGGTAGAGGCGGCTCTGGAATAGATGTACCTAGGGGTAAAACCTAAAAACACTGCTTTGAGCTAGACTCGAACGGGAACTGGTGCACGACAACGGGCCTTGCTGCACTCTTGGTTACGACACTCCCCGGGGATATGCGTAGGATAATTTACATTTTATTTACAAACTGAGTTGAAGTATTTTAATATAAAATGAGAATAACTAACCTAGGTTAATCCTAAGGTTTTTCAAATTGAGAATATGGTGTCATGATATTCTCTAAATGATTTTATGACTACTATTACTCACACAATGATTTCTGGTTTTAGTCAATGGTTGGATTCCAAAGAAGTCATAACCACTTTGATAATTATGTACAAGGTGGAAACAGTGGTGGAAATGAGCAACAAAATGGAATGATGATAGGCGTAAAAGATATCGTGTTCATGCCAAATCATTTTTCCAAAAATATGATCAACAAAATATATATTAGCCGACTCTTGGACTCAACAAAGAAGATATGGGTGATGAATGATAAGAGCTTCAGCAGTGGAGACCATGGAGAAAAGAATCCTCAATATCCATCATGCAAGAAATGTGGAAGGAGACACCCAGGAAAGTGTCTCAATGGAACAAATGAAATGCTTTACGTGCGGGAAAGACGAAAATAAAGTAAAGAATTGCCAAGGAAAAATGAAGAGTACTATGGAAGAAAATAAAAATGGTCCCAAGAATCTTTTTACAGTCATTTGTCATAAATGTAGGGGACCTGGATGTTACCTGAGTCAATTCCTTATTTTATAGGATATTTTCATGGTCAAAGAAGAAGCTATGTGGAAATAAATCATTGGAGAAATGTTTTAAAGTATTAGTTCTCCTTGTTGATGGGATTATTTTGGAATAATTTTCTATTATAATTTTAACCCTGTAGTTTTCCATGTTAGAATGATATTTGAGGAAAACATATCTTTTCTCTTGTGGATATAGTTATAAATAACCATTTGGTTTTATATGATCTTTTGTTTTGAGTAAATTACATGTTATTATATTTTGGGATGAAAATGCAAGGTTTGAGATAACATTTGTGGTTAAATTATGTTATGGCTATTTTGAGTAATTTATATCATTTTGGTAATTTTATAAAATATAGTTTTTGAAAAAAGAAAACACACAGACCGTGTCACAACTCGTCGCATCGGACAAAGATGTGGGAATCGAACCCACAACCAAAGTGTGTTTGAGATTTATCGCCTTCCAATGGACAACGTGAAGTCCGTGGTTAGTGTGACTAATTATTTTTTGTTAAATGATTTTATTGATCGATAATAAGTTGATTTGAGTTTTATGTCTTATCAAATGAAACCCTTAGTATAGGAAAATGATTTGGAGATTAAGTGATAATTTTTATTTTGGAAGATGTTCGATTTGTTGGGAACACTATATGCCCATGGAAAATAGAATACTATGGGATTTAATTTTAGGGGTAATTGTGGATTTTTATCTATGTTTTTATTGTAGATTTATAGTGATTTGGGATATTTGGGGAAATGATTAACCTATAATAGAGAATATGTGATTAGGTTAACTACTTTTAAGTATGTTACTTTAAGAGTAGTTGATGTCATTTGGAGATAACATTTAACGTGGAAGACTACATAACCAAATTATTCTATATTTTGGGTTTCAATATTATTTTGGATTATATTGAAGGATTGTAAGGAAAATTGTTTACTGAATGCTATTTATTTAACTTTGGGGTATTGATGGTTTAATTTTAGAAATTAAGATTAGTGTTTCTTTCTCTAAGGGAATATCCTTTTGGGGGATCCTCAGATCTTATACATACCATATTGGTTTTGATTAATCTCTAATGAAAAGGTAAATATATAGTTTATCCTTTATGGATCATGTGATTCTATAAGAAGTTTATTCTTGATCTTCTAGTGTGACCAAGTCTTCTTGAATACTCATTGTTTAAAAATGAGTTAGTAGTAGAAATTTATTAAAGAATGAAACTTTACATAAAAAGTAAGAATATCTCTTTATGTTCTTAGTAAATCTCAGAAATTAATTCCTAATCTTTATGTAATGTAACTTAAAAAAATGTTGTATGTTTACTTTTCCTACTGGGAAACTAATGACTGTCTGTCCCATCACAAGTTTGTGGTTTTTTAGTTGTTAACTTTCTCCTGATCATTTTTTCTATCCCTCTCCATCAGAACATGACACTAATTGTATCATCAATATCCATGTTTTTCAACATGGAATCCAAGTATATGTTATCTCGGGTGACCTTTGTACTTCTCTTTCTTTCTTTTAAAGTGATAGTTTTATTGACTCTTTTTTTCTGATGTGGGACTTTCCATTATATTCCCAATCCCAATTGTAAAATTTTTGAGGATGCAATTTATTGTAAGAGGGGAGAATTTGACACCCCAAGCTTCCGTGGTAGGCTTCTCTTTGAATAACACAGTAGCGTGTGTTGTACACAACTTCGAGTTCTAACACACCATAACCAATCAAACTAGACGTTATGAATAGTAATACCCAATTTTTGAAATTTTATAAATTTTATCTTTTAAAATGGAATTCATTTTTGGATTAGGAATATTGAAATTTGCTTAGGGTGGATTTTTGGTACTTTTCTGATAACTTTCATATTTTGATGAATAATGAAAATTACTAAATTTTAATTAAAAATCAATTTTTTTAATAAAAATAATTAATAGTGATAAATTATGATTTTGAGTGATTTTAAAGTATATTTAGATTATATTTTTACCATTTAATCCAATTTTGGTCATTGGAAATAATTTCACATTTAAACTGGACATAAGCAAGTGCCAATCTTTTGATAGTTATTATTTGTTAAAACCTCACTTTTTGTTTTGACAACGATAATTAATTTTAAATTACTTTCTACCACTTCTATGTTTTGAATTTATAAAAATGGATTACATATTTAGAAGCAGGAGGTCCAAATTTTGTATATAGGTAACTTTTATTTTTAGACATTTTGAATAATTATTTCGGTAAATATTTTATTTACTATGGTTAAAGTGTAGAACCGCTAAATAAGAGTACAAAAATAATATTATAATAATATTAAATTACCCTAAAAAGTGTCCTAACACTATTGGATGATACAGGTCCGACCATGGTCATCTTTGGGTCGATTTTTGGACCCCATGGAGCCACTTGTAAGTGATAATGACACTTTATATTAATAAAGTTAAAGTAAATACAAAAATGACATAAGCATATATCTTTTAGCACAAAAATTTTTACATAGGTTTATATATTTTATATTTTTGACTATAAATATTTATTCAAAATATAAAAATATTTCCCACATAATGGTATTTTATTTATAATTTTTAGACATTAAATAATATAATTTATTTATGACACAATAATGATGCATTATTATTCTTATTAATGAAAGAATCAAATAATTGGTATTATAAATGTTAAAATAAATATAATTTAATGGTTTCAATGACATAAACTAATTTCATTGGTTAATATGACATTTTAGTATTTCATAAATGATTTTTTTTGGAATTAATAAATTTTTTAAGACTTTAACAAAAAACAATTATTAAATAGTGTCAAAATGGATATAAAGGAGTTTTTTAAACAAATATTATATTATAAATTGATATAATATTCCTAAAAATCTATGGATTAGACAAATTACTTATATAATAATAGGTGTATCATTAATTAACCACTTGGGGGTCTCTTGGAAGTTTATAGTAAGTTTATTAACCATATAATATAAAAATACCAAGAGACGTGGTAAAAGTCAAACTAATTAACTAAGAGTTTAAACTAAAAGATCAGGTTAATAAACTGACTTAAACCTGTCTCAAACCTATTGGTTGAGTTGTTTTCGACCCATCCCCACCTTATCCTCGAAAGAAATCTATTTGGAGCCATTATTAACTGAATATAAATTTATTATAAAATAATACTTCTATCTTTTCCTAAGGTGACCCTCACCCCACTTATAAAAGGGAACTCCCACTTCTCTCTAATTAACACCTTCAAAGCCTTTATTTTCAGACAAAACCTACCCAAATATCCTCTAAACTTCCCTTAATTCATCATAAAGTCCCTAAATTGGTCAGAAATCCAACTTAAGGAGCCATTATGATCAAATCAAAAGGAAGAACCCAAAGAAGAAGTAATGATTTCACCACCCTCTTTCAAGTTCATTTCTTCTTCCACTTACTATTTCTTTGATATTTCCATTATAAAATAGTAACTCATGTATATTCTATATACTGGGATGTTATAATAAATATGGTACAACCATATTCAGTATTCTATCCATCCTTTGAATGACATGTCACCATACGTGCGTACATACGGCCTACTGTCTCCACGTCGTGGTGTAATTGTTATTCAATATATTATTATTGGTATGGGTATAATAATGATGTTTAGTTCATGTAAATAATAAATATAACATTCTAATTATTCTCTATATATGATATAACATCCAATTATATATTATTTTAATACCATAATAATGATATTGTCAGTCGTGCGTACGTACGAAATATCGTCTCCACGAATGCGATGAGATTCATTCCCCATCGCATCCATTTAAGACTAATTTTCATTTTATGATTAAAAATAACATTTATAGACTTGATATTATTCTGGATATTAATAAGATACATCCCATCCATAAAAAATATGGCCCACATAACAAATAATATAAAGGAAACTAAATTTGTTAACACCTGAAATGACGATAATTCTACGATATTATTAACAGAGCAATATTAAAAGATCATATATGATATCATATTAATGTATATGACTCTTATATAATTTAATAAAAGTTTTTTCACCATTATATAGGAGGTTAAACTACCCTCGACCAAGGAAAAATTACAAAGTAAGGGGTTTCTTATCTCACTTTTAATTCTGTGAAATTTTTATTGTTCACCACATATTAATATCATGTGGTGTGTGTACTGCCCATGATTGTATTCATTGTGTAATATAATTTTATTTATGTATATTTACATCATAATTGTATGATCATTCTTTAATGGGTTTATGTTTCATAAGTTACCAAATCAATGAGAGAATTTGAAATTTCAATTTCCACTCAATCGGTTTTACACATAATTCATTGATTATTTTACTCAATGATTATGTGTGGAATCACTATTCCCTGGCTTGTGTAATAATTTCCACTCCAATTTTTGGGGATATACTTTTGATACACATAATAACTCCATTTATAATTTCTCAAGTCGTCGATATGAACTTGAAAAGAGTAATTTTAACTCAATCTCCATTTGTTGAGTAAAATATCCAATTCATTGTTGTTGTCTTTACAAGAATATGTATGAATGTCCTATTATTGATTTAAATTGAATATCAAATCGTATTGAGTGTATTTATATTTTTCACACATATTTATGTTGTTTATTTATCCTTAACCTAAGGATACGGTCTTTATAATAGATTTCATCTCAAATTACATTCCATTGAGACTTCTTTGTTTTTATACACCAAATCACTTCTATATGGTGTATATAATGTTAATTGACATAGTATATCATTAATCCCTTTATTCTCATGATATTAAAAAGTTTTTATTACCTCAATTATTTTTATTCAAGTGTGTATCTTTTGGTTAGAAACTCTAACTAAAATATCATTTTTAAATGTTTTAAACATTTATTCTTATAAATCATTCTCATTAATGTCCATGTTTTAAAAATGGTTTTATAGATTTATTTATATGGACATTAATGTTTTAAAATTAAAATTCCATTTAAAAGTTTCAAAGTGGTATGGGACACTTTGATTCAATAATATATTTTAAAACGGCTTTTGAAAAATAGTGTGACTTTTAAATGTTTTTCGGGAAAAAGGGGGATATTTCACTCAAATGGTTTTGGTGATTATTTTCATCAATGTAAATGTAATTCATTATTCTAGATTGAGGTTAATATGTTACAATACAATATATTATATTGTATTTAATGAGTTATGTTTGAGCGTGTATGTTCTAATTTTATACCATTCATGGTTTGTGGATAAAGTTTTTACATTTCGTATTCAAATTTTAATACGAATGTTTATGTTATGTTTAAACCTTTTCATATGAGGAATTAATTGGACTTAATAAGTGAAGGGTGGAGCCTGCTATAGCTTCTCAATGCATTGGTAGGTCTAATTAGACAAACTAGTGTATTGGCACAAGGTCTTGACAAAAACTTATTTGTAGTCTTGGCGCAAGGCCTTGACTATGTGGTTATGATAGTCTGGCATTATGAATTCCATTATTATGAAAGTGGTTATTGATATTACATGTGATTATTCGACTAGTATAATATCCATTTGAATAATTAAATGGAATTATTTCATTTTATCTTTTCCATATTATGCATAATTTCAAGTTTAATAGGCTTTTGTTTTAGTTATTCATTGCCTTAAATGTTTATGCTTATTTATGAAAGTTTCCGCTCTATTGTTATCCTTACTGAGAACTTGAGCTCACCCATTTCTATGTTTTATTTTTCCCAGGATGTGATGAAGTATTTTATGAATGACCTATAGGGATAGAATGAGGATATGAGTGTGGCCTATGGAGACTAGATGTTGTTGTAGTTTTTCAGTTTATGATGTAATGTAAACTTTAAGAATGTATCTAGTGTTTACAAGGCTACTAAACTAATAGGCATTTAGAGAATTGATCTTTTGTGATCATTCCAATGATACGTAATAATGCACCGACTCTGGGCTTCTGGGGTCAGGGCGTTGCAGTTGGTATCAGAGAAAGTTTAGAACAAACCTTGGAAACTAGATTTAGATAAACTCTGATTAGAGCACATAGCCCTAAGATAGACCTTGAGGATCAGTATAGAAGAACTTTCTAGAATTTTGGTATTGTATAGATTTTGTAATTTTTCCAAGTAATACATCACTATCTAGATACGAGCAGGTAGATGCGGCTCTGGCACAGATGTACCTAGGGGTAAAACCCAAAAACACCACTTTGAGCTAGAATCGAACAGGAACTGGTGCACAACAATGGGCCTTTCTACACTGTTGGTTACGACACTCCCGGAGGATATACGTAGGATAATTTAAATTTTATTTACAAAAATATTTGAAGTATTTTAATATAAAATGATAATTAATGACCTTGGTTAATTCTAAGGTGTTTCAAATTGATAATATGGTGTCATGATATTATCTAAATGATTTTATGAATACTGTTACTCACACAATGCTTTCCATTTTTAATCAATGGCTGTATTCTAAGGAAGTCATAATAACTTTGAGAATGATGTACATGGTGGTAACGGTGGTGGAAATGAGCAACAAAATATAATGTTGATAGGCGTAAAATATATCGTGTTCATTCCAAATCAGTTTTCCAAAAATATGATCAACAACATATATATTAACCAACTCATGGACTCAACAAAGAATATAAAGGTGATGAATGATAAGAGTTGCAGAAGTGGAGACCAAGGAGAAAAGAATCCTCAATTTCCATCATGTGGGAAATGTGGAAGGAGACACCCAGGAAAGTGTCTCAATGGAACAAAGAAATGCTTTACATGTGGGAAAGAAGGACATAAAGTGAAGAATTTCCAAGGAAAAATGAAGTGTACTATGGAAGTAAATAAAAATGGTCCCAAGAATCCATTTACTGTCATTTTTCAAAAATGTAGGCAACCTGTCCATTACCTGAGTGAATGCCCTATTTTATAGGATATTTTATTGGTCAAAGATGAAGCTATGTGGAAATAAATGGTTGGATAAATTTTTAAAAGTATTAGTGCTCCTTGTTGATGAGATTATTTTGAAATAATTTTCTCTTGTATTTGTAACCCTGCAGTTTTCCATGTGAGAATGATATTTGAGGAAGGCTTATCTCTTCTCTTGTAGATATAGTTATAAATAACCATTTGGTTTTATATGATCTTTGGGTTTGATGAAATTACATGTTATTATATTTTGGGATGAAAATGCAAGGTATGTGATAACATTTTTGGTTAAATTATGTTACGGTTATTTTGAGGAATTTATCTCATTTTGGTAATGTTATAAAATATAGTTTTTGAAAAAGGACAACACATAGACCTTGTGACAACCCGTCATGTCGGACAAAGCTATGAGAATCAAACCCACAACCAAAGTGTGATTGGGATTTATCACCTACCACTGGACTACGTGATGTCCCTGGTTAGTCTGACTAATTATTTTTAGTAAAATTATTTTATTGATCAATAATAAGTTGATTTGGGATCTTATATCTTATCAAAAGAATACCCTTAGTATACAAAAATGATTTAGTGGTTAAGTGATAAATGTTATTTTGGAATATGTTCACTTTGTTTGGAACACTATATGCCCAAGGAAAATAGAATACTATGGGATTTAATTTGAGGAGTAATGGTGGATTTTTACCTATGTTTTTATTGCGGATTTATAGTGATTTGGGTTATTTGTGGAAATGATTAACATATAATAGAGAATATGTGATTAGGTTAATTACTTTTAAGTATGTGATTTTAAGAGTAGTTGATTTCAATTGGAGATACCATTTTACTTGGAAGACTACATAACCAAATTCTTCTATGTTTTGGGTTTCAATATTATTTTGGATTTTGTTAAAGGGTTTTAAGGAAAACTGTTTACAGAATGCTATTTATTTCCTATAATTTTGGTATTGTATAGATTTTGTATGTTTTCCAAGTAATACATCTATATTTGGATATGAGTAGGTAGAGCCGGCTCTGGCACAGATGTACCTAGGGGTAAAACCTGAAAACACCGCTTTAAGCTAGACTCGAACGGGAACTAGTGCACGAAAATGGGCCTGGCTGAACTCTTGGTTACGACACTCCTAGGGGATATGCGTAGGATAATTTAAATTTTCTTTACAAAACGATTTGAAGTATTTTAATATAAAATGAGAATCAATGACCTTGGTTAATCTTATGGTGTTTCAAATTGAGAATATGGTGTCATGATATTATCTAAATGATTTTATGACTGTTGTTACTCACACAATGATTTCCGTTTTTAGTCAATTTCTGTATTCCAAGGAAGTCATAATAACTTTGAGAATGATGTACAAGGTGGAAATGATGGTGGAAATCAGCAACAAAATGGAATGTTGATAGGCGTAAAAGATATCATGTTCATGCCAAATCAGTTTTCCAAAAATAATATCAACAACATATATATTAACCAACTCCAGGAATCAACAAAGAAAAGAAAGGTGATGAATGATAAGAGCTCCAACAGTGGAGACCATAGAGAAAAGAATCCTCAATTTCAATCATTCAAGAAATGTGGAAGGAGACACCTAGGAAAGTGTCTCAACGGAACAAAGAAATGATTTACATGCGGAGAAGAAGGACATAAACTGATGAATTGCCAAGGAAAAATGAAGAGTACTGTGGAAGAAAATAAAAATGTTCCCAAGATTCCATTTATAGTCATTTTTCATAAATGTAGGGGACCTGTCCATTACCCGAGTGAATGACCAATTTTATAGGATATTTTATTTTTCAAAGAAGAAGCTATGTGGAAATAAATGGTTGGAGAGATTTATAAAAGTATTAGTGCTCCTTGTTGATGGGATTATTTTGGAATAATTTTCTCTTGAATTTGTAACCCAGTAGTTTTCCATGTGAGAATGATATTTGAGGAAGACTTATCTTTTCTCTTTTGGATATAGTTATAAATAACCATTTGGTTTTATATGATCTTTGGGTTTGATGAAATTACAGGTTATTATATTTTGGGATGAAAATGCAAGGTATGAGATAACATTTGTGGTTAAATTATGTTATGGTTATTTTGAGGAATTTATATCATTTTGTTAATGTTATATAATATAGTTTTTGAAAAAGGACAACACGCAGACGGTCTGATAACCCATCGCGTCGGACAAAGCAATCGGAATCGAACCCACAACCAAAGTGCGATTGCGATTTATCACATACCACTGGACTACGTGAAGACCCTGGTTAGTGTGACTAATTATTTTTAATTAAATAATTTTATTGATCAATAATAAGTTGATTTGGGATCTTATGTCTTATCAAAAGAATACCCTTAGTATAGGAAAATGTTTTGGTGATTAAGTGATCAATGTTATTTTGGAATATGTTCGCTTTGTTTGGAACACTATATGCCCAAGGAAAATAGAATAGTATGGGATTTCATTTGAGGAGTAATGGTGGATTTTTACCTATGTTTTTATTGTGGATTTATAGTGATTTGGGTTATTTGTGGAAATGATTAACCTATAATAGAGAATATGTGATTAGGTTAATTACTTTTATGTATGTGATTTTAAGAGTAGTTGATGTCATTTAAAGATACCATTTTACTTGGAAGACTACATAACCAAATTCTTTTATGTTTTGGGTTTCAATATTATTTTTGATTATATTGAAGGATTTTAAGGACTATTTTTTACGGAATTCTATTTATTTATCTTTGGGGTATTGTTGGTTTAATTTTAGAAATTAAGATTAGTGTTTCTTTCTCTAATGGAATATCCTTTTGGTGGATCATCGGATCTTATACTAACCATTTTGGTTTTTATTAATCTCTAACGACAAGGTAAATATACAGTTTATCCTTCATGGATCATGTGATTCTATAAGAAGTTTATTCTAGTTCTTCTAGTGTGACCAAGTGTTCTTGAATACTCATCGTTTAAAAATGAGTTAGTAATAAAATTGTATTAAAGAATGAAACTTTACATAAAAATTATGTATATCTCTTCATGTTCTTAGTCAATCTCAGAAATTAATTCCTCATTTTATGTAATGTAACTTAAAAAAATGTTGTTTGTTTACTTTTCATTCTGGGAAACTAATGACTCTCTGTCCCGTAACAAGTTTGTGGTTTTCTTGTTTTTAACTTTCTCCTGATAATTTTTTCTATCCCTCTCTACTAGAAACTGACACTTAGTGTATCATCTATATCCATGTTTTTCTATATAGAATACTAGTATAGGTTATCTCGGGTGACCTTTGTACTTCTCTTTCTTTCTTTTAAAGTGATAGTTTTATTGACTCTTTTTTATGATGTGGGAAATTCCATTATATTCCCAATACCAATTCTAAAAAGTGAGAGGATTCAATTTATTGAAGGAGGGGAGAATGTAACACCCCAAGCTTCCATGATATGCTTCTCTTTGAATAATACAATAGCGTGTGTTGTACGCAACTTGAGTTCTAACACACCACAACCAATCAAACTAGCCGTTATGAATAGTAATACCCACTATTTGAAATTTTATAAATTTTATATTTCAAAAAGGAATTCATTTTTGGATTTGGAATATCTAAATTATCTTAGGGTGATTTTTTGGTACTTTTCTGATAACTTTCATATTTTGATGAATAATGAAAATTACTAAATTTTAATTAAAACAACTTTTTTAATAAAATACTTAAAAGTGATAAATTATGAATTTGAGTTATTTTAAAGTATAAGTAGATTATATTTTTACCATTTAATCCAATTTTGGTCATTGGACATAATTTCACATGTAAACTGGACATAAGCAAGTCCCAATCTTTTGATTATTATTATTTCATAAAAACCCTCTTTTTGTTTTGACAACGGGAATTAATTTTAAAATAATTTCTACCAATTATGTGATTTGAATTTATAAAAATGGATTCCATATTTATAATCAGGAGGTCCAAATTATTTAAAAAAGGTAACTTTTATTTTTATACATATTTAATAATTACTTCGGTAAATATTTTATTTACCATGGTTAAAGGGTAAATCTAGTAAATAAGGGTAAAAAATAATATTATAATAATATAAAATTACCCTAAAACATGTCCTAACCCAATTTTTTGATACATGTCCGACCATGGACATCTTTGGGTTGATTTTGGGACCCCATAGAGCCACTTGTAAGTGATAAAGACACTTTATATTAATTATGTTAAAGTAAATACAAAAATGACATAAGCATATATCTTTTAGCATAAAAATTTTAACATAGGGTTATATATGTTATATATTTTACTATAAATATTCATTATAAAGATAAAATATTTCCCACATAATGGTATTTTATTTATAATTTTTAGACATTTAATAATTAAATTTATTTATGACACAATTATGATGTAGTATTTTCCTTATTAATGAAAGAATCAAATAATTGGTATTATAAATGTTAAAATAAATATATTTTGAAAGTTTTGATGACATACACGAATTTTATTGGTTAATTTAACATGTTTTTATTTATTAAATAATTTTTTTCGGAATTAATAAAGTTGTTAAGACTTTAACAAAAATCAATTATTAAATAGTGTCAAAATTGACATGAAAGAGTTTTTAAAACAAATATTATATTATAAATTGATATAATATTCTTAAAAATCTAAGGTTCAAAAAATGACTTATATAATGATATTTTCATCATTAAATTTCCACTTTGGGGGTCTCTTGGATGTTTATAGTAAGTTTATTTACCATATAATATAAAAATACAAAGAGACATGGTAAATGTCAAACTAATTAACTATGAGTTAAAAATAATAGATAAGGTTAATAAAGTGACCCAAACCTGTCTGAAACCAATTGGATGAGTTGTTTTTGACCCATACCCACCTTAGCCACAAAATAAATCTGTTTGGAGCCATTAGAAACCGAATATGAATTTATTATAAAATAATATTTCTATCTTTTCCTGAGGTTCCTATCACCCCACTTATAAAAGGGTACTCCCCCTTCTCTCTAATTCACACCTTCAAATCCTTTTGGCTCTGCCAAATACTACCCAAATATCCTCTCAACTTCCCTCAATTCATACTAGATGCCCTCCATTGGTCAGAAATTCAACTTAAGGATCCATTTTGATCAAATCAAAATGAATAACCCGAAGAAGATGTAATGATTTCACCACCCTCTTTCATGTTCCTTTCTTCTTCCACTTATTATTTCTTTGTTATTTCCATTCTAAAATAATAAATCTAGTATATTATATATAATGTGATGTTATTATAAATATTTTACTATAATATTCAGTATTATATCCATCCTTTTAATGACATGTCACCATACGTGCATACGTACGGCCTACCGACTCCACGTCGCGGTGTAATTGTTATTCAATATATTATTATTTGGATGGGTATAATAATGATGTTTAATTCATGTACATAATAAATATAACATGATAATGATTCTGAATATATCATATAACCTCCAATTATTTATTATTTTAATACCAAAATAATGATATTGTCGCTCGTGCGTACGTACAGAATACCGTCTCCACAAACGCGATGAGATTTATTCCCCATCGTATCCATTCAAGTATAATTTTCATTTGATGATTAAAAATAATGTTTATAGACTTGATATTATTCTGTATATTAATAACATAAATCAAATCCATAAAAAATATGGATCAAATAACAAAGAATATAATGTAAAACGAATCCGTTAACACCCGAAACGACGATAATACTAAGATATTATTAACAAAGCAATATTAAAAGATCATATATGATATCATATTTATGTATATGATTCATTTATAATTAAATAAAAATTATTTAACCATTATAAAGTAGGTTAACCTACCCTTGACTAAGGAAAAATTACAAATTAAGGGGTTTCTTATCTCACTTTTAATTTCATGAGATTTCCATTATTCACCACTTATTTATTGCATGTGGTGTGTGTACTTACCATGATTGTATTCATTGTGTAATATAATATAATTTATGGATATTTAAATCATCATTGTATGATCCTTATTTCATGGTTGTATGTTTCATAATTTACCAAATCAATAAAGGAATTTGAAATTTCAATTTCCACTCATTCGGCTTTACGCGTACTTCATTGATTATTTTACTCCAAGATTATGTGTGGAAACACTATTCATTTGCTTATGTCATAATTTCCACTCCCCTTTCTGTGGATATACTTTTGATACACATAATCACTCCATTGATAATTTCTCAAGTCATCGATATGAACTTGATAACAGTAATTTTAACTCAATCTCTATTTGTTGAGTTAAATATCCAATTCAATGGTTTTGTCTTTACAAGAATATGTGTGAATGACCTATGATTGATTTACACTGAATATCCAATCGTATTGAGTGTATATATATTTTTTACCCATAATTATGTCATTGATTTATCCTTAACCTAAGGATACGGTCTTTATAAGATATTTCATCTCAAAATACATTCCATTGAGACTTCTTTGTTGTTATACACCAAATCACTTTTATATGGTGTTTATAATATACTTTTACATAGTATATATTGAATCCCTTTATTCTCATGATCTTACAATGTTTTGATTACCTCAATTATTTGTATTCAAGTGTCTCTCTTTTGGTTATAAACTCTATCTAAAATATCATTTTTAAATGATCTAAAGTTTTATTCTTCTAAATCTTTCTCATTAATTGTCCATGTTTTAAAAATGGTTTTATGTATTTATTTATATGGACAATAATTTTTTAAAATTAAAATTACTTTTAAAAGTTTCAAAGTGGTATGGGACACTTTTATTCAAAAATCTATATTAAAACGGCTTCTTGACAAGTAGTGTGACTTTTAAATGTTTTCAAGAAAAAGGGGGGTTTTTCTCTCAAATAGTTTTGATGATTATTTTCATCTATGTCAATATCCTTCATTATTATAGATTGAGGTTAATATGTTACAATAAAATCTTCTTTATTGTATTGAATGAGTTATGTTTGACTGTGGATGTGCTATTTTTATACCATTCATGGTTTGTAGATAATGTATTGACATTTCGTATGCAAGTTTTAATACAAATTTTTATTTTATGTTTAAAAATGTTCATATGAGGAATTAATTGGACTTAGTAAGTGATGGGTGGAGCCCGCTATATCTCCTAGATGCATCGGTAGGTCTCTTGAGACAAACTTGTGTCTTGGAACAAGGCCTTGACAAAAACTTATTTGTAGTCTTCGCACAAGGTCTTGACTATGTGGTTATGATAGTCTGGCATTATGTATTCCATTATTATGAAATTGGTTATTGATATTTCATGTGATTATTCAACTAGTAGAATATCCATGAGAAAAAAGAAAATGGTATTATTTAATTTTTTCTTTTCCATATTATTCTGACGTTCAAGTTTAAAAGGCTTTTGTTTTAGTTATACATTACCTTAAATCTTTATGTTTATTTATGAAAGTTTCCACAATATTGTTATCCATACTGAGAATCTAAGGTCACCCCTTTCAATGTTTTATTTTTACCAAGATGTGATAAAGTATTTTATGAATGACATGCAGGGATAGTATAAGGACATGAGTGTGGTCTATGGAGACAAGATGTTGTTGTAGTTTTTCAGTTTATGATGTAATGTAATCTTTATGAATGTATCTAGTAATTACAAGGATACTAAACTAATCGGTCATTCAAGACTTGATCTTTTGTGATCATACCAATGAAAGGTAATAATGCACCGACTCTGCGTAATTGCGGTCGGGGCGTAACATTAGCAGTCTTGAAAAATATACTACATACATAAACATTACATTACAATTTGAAAAATAAAATACTACAAATAAAATCCTTTTATAATTTCTTTATTCCTCTCTCTTAACCCTACATATCAATCATAAAACCGTTCTTGAAATCTTGGGAAAACAAAACAAAAGAAATGGGTGAGCTCAGATGCTCAGTAATGGAAAATAATTTAGCCGAAGCTAAAAACTATTAAAGCGGGATGTGTAATGAAAAGAAAAACATTTTAAACATAAACATGAACATAAAATAGAAAAATTAAATCAATCATTACTATATACACATGAACATGGATATTGTATTAGTCAAATAATCACATGTAATAACTAATTTCATAACAAGGATATACAAAATGTCAGACATAAAAACCACATAGTCAAGTCCTTGTGCCAAGACTACAAATAATAATTTTGTCAAGGCCTTGTGAAAAGACACTAATTTGTCTCATGAGACCTACCGAATCATCGAGGGGATATACCAGGCCCCGCCCATCACTTATTAATTCATATTTATTCCTCATATGAAAAGGGAGAAACATAACATAAACATTGATACTAAAAAGAGAATACAAATGTAAATACTTTATCCATAATCCATTAATGTTATAAAAATAGCACATCCATATTCAAACATATCATTACTAATTGAATAAAATATGGAATGTTTTACTATAGTAAATAAATCTCAAACAAAAATAATATCCAATAAATGATTTTGACATATTTGGAAATAATGGATAAAACTCTTTGAGAGAAATACCCCCTTTCATGAAATCATTTAAAAATGGAAAATTTATAAAGGAATTAATTTAAAAGTTATTTTTGAATCAAATATTCCCATAAAAGTTTGAATCTTTTGAATGAAATTAACACTTTAAAAAATCATTTCCACGTAAATAAATCGTTAAAATCATTTTAAAAAAATGACATTAATTAAAAACATTTAGAAAAATAAATCTTTAAAAATATTTAAAATTATGATATAGGTAAAGACTACCATCCATATATTCTTAAAATATATATTTTTAAATTTTTTAATTAAATAAGGACATAGATGATAAATTTGTCCGAGTAGATACTTACAGATAAACAATCTCGGATAATAATGAGATTGAGGAAATAACACTTACCTTGTACTTTCCTCTAATCGAGGGTACATTTAGAATCGTATATAATGACAATAGTATGTTATTAAATTATAAAATAACTATGTAAATATTTATTATATCATATATGATTGATTTATGAATTTATACTACCCATTTGATAATAATTTCCTTATCAATGTATCCTTTCAGGTAATAATCATTTTCTTTATCGTTTATGTTTTAACATGTTATTATTGATTGTATCACATATGTCATGAATTAAATACTTCGTTAATATAATAAATGATTTATATATCATAAATATTAAGATTATAAATATTTGTAATACATATATTTATGAAATGGAAACACCGTTCATGGATATAGTAATCTGTATGTACACATGAACATTGTTTCTGATTTCCTATCGTATAGTATGGAAGTAAGTAAACGAAATATATTTATCTAAATAAATTTATATTATTCCAGAAGAAATATTATTTCATATATCTCATAATTAATCAATATATATATATTTTTAAAAAATTCTTGAATGGTGATCATTGAAGATGAATCTCATCAAGTCATGGAGATAGTAAGCTGTACGTACGCACGAGTGACAATATCATTAAATCGATTGAAAAACAATATTTAATTGGATTTAATATTATATATAAATAATATTTACTATGTAATATTATCTATTTAAATTAATTATACTCATTATTATACCCATCCAAATAATGTAGTGTTGAATAACAAACTAAACCACGTCGTGGAGACGGTAAGCTGTACGTACGCACGTATGATGACTTTGTCATTCATAGGATGGATAAAATAATAGATATGGTTTGACAATATTTATAATAACATCTCAGATTGTATAATTTACAATATTTATTATTTTGTTATGGAAATAACAATGGAATAGGAAATGAAAGATAAAATTAAATTTGAAGGATGTGATGAAATAATTACATCTTCTTCAGGTGTTTCCTTTTGATTTGAACAATAGTGCTCTGTATGTTGAAATTAGGATCCAAGTAAGGCCTATAGGTATAATAAAAGGTATTTGGGAGGATATTTTTGTAGGGTTTGACTGAGAAAATTGGAGTTGGAGGTACGAAGATAAGAGAAGGTGAAATACCCTTTTATAAGACAGGTGAGGGGCACTTTAGAAAAACCTTGAAATATTATTTTATTATAAAATCATTTTCAGTTTATAAAATCCCCAAATAGATTTATTTAGAGAATAAGGTGGGGATGGTTTGAAATCATCTCAAGAAACATGTTTTAGACCTATTTAGGTGACCTTATTAAACTTATCTTTTAGATTTAACTCTTAATTAAATAGTTTAACTTTTACCATGTCTTCTTGTATTATTATAATACATGGTTAATAAACATACTATAAAACTCCAAGAGAACCTCATGTGGTTAATTAATTACATATATATAATTATATATGTCCTTTGGATAATCCTTATATTTTTAGGACTGTTATATAATTTAATAAAATATAATTTCTTTTAAAAACACAAATATGTCATTTTTGACACTATTTAGTATTTAATTGTTTTTGAAAGTCACAACAACATTCTAACACTAATAAATATAAATTTAATCAACCCTAACATGTAATATAGACCTATAAAATTCGTTTAATTAATCAAAATCTTCAATTTAAATTTATTTTAATATTTATAACATCAATTATTTTAGTCCCTTATTAATATGGTAATTATTGCATCATCATTGTGTCATAAATAAATTTAATTATTTAATTTATAAAAATTATAAATAAAATACCATGATGTCTGAAATTTTATTTATCTTTATAATGAATATTTATAGTCTAATTTATCTTATGAATAAACATATATTAGAAATGGTTTATTTATTAAAATTACAATTTAACACGTTTAACCCATCTTTAAATAAAATATAATAAATGTATAATATATTTCAATTTGATAAAAAAGGATCATATTTTTTTCCTAAGGTTTATTTTGGTAAAAATACAATTATCCAATAGAATTAGGACATGTGTTAGGGTAATTTTAATATTATTTTTACCTTTAATTACTCTATTTACAATTAATCGTTGTAAATAAAATTCAAAAGTTACTATTTAGATAAAATTATTTTCATGCTATTTAACCACATTTTACTTAATTATGTTAACCAAATAAGTAGGAATTTTTAAATTCAATTCAAAATTGCACTAAATTTATGTTTTATGTAAATTTGCAAATGTGATGAGAAGGTGGGTAAAAGACATTAAATAGTTCAATAAAATTTTATGTATCTAATCTAATTATATAATGACTCCAATGAAATTAATTGGACTAATATAGGTATTATTTATCTTTTTTTACATTAAAATAAATATAAATATAAATATTAATTATTTAAATAAAAAGTTGGTTTTTAATAATAACGCATTGTTTTCACTACTCAGCAAAAATTAAAAGTTTTCAAAAAAATTACACAAAAATAACCGTAAGATAATTTTTATATTAAAAATTAAAAAATGATGCCTATTTTACAAAATGTAAAATATATATGTTGAAATATTAAATTTAAAATTAAATCCCACAGTGAAAACCATAAAGAAGGTTTTTAAGAAATAAAAACTATCAAAAGATTGACATGTGTTTATGTCTAATTTAATTTTGAAATTACTTAAAATGACCTAAATTAAATTAAATGATTAACATATAATATATTTATAATTAAAACCCATTTAAATTTATAATTATACAATATAAATTATTTCGATTATAAAAACCTATTTTTATTTTAAATTTAGTATTTTTTACTATTCATCAAAATATAAAAGATATTCAAAATGTACAACACATTTATCCAAACTATATTTTTACTTACTGCTTATAAATAATAATTTAATTTCATTAAATTTAATATATAAAAATGTCAAGTATTCGATTTAAAATGTTTTTTCCATTAAAGGAAGGAAAAACTATATTTTCGAAAAATACTTCTTATATTTGAAAAATAGAATTTGTCCTTATATTATGTATAATAAACACCAAAGATGAATTTTCAAATTATATAGGATATATATATAATTCAAAATGTGGTTAATAGTATTCATATATGCATTTTAAAAGGCTTTTATGATAGGAAGTGATGTGATTGATCACGGTGTTGTGTAAAGTACAAGATATTGAATTACATTAAATAGAAAAAATAATATGCAATATTGTGGTGTTTCAATCAATATTATTGAAAAATTGTGGAAAATAAATCATTGGATCTAATGTTTTTCCACTCACATCCCATTCAGAATTTGGTAGAGGATTCATATTGAATATTTTAATTGGTCTGGTATTGGTCACGACCACGATCCAAAAAAAATCATGTGTAGGAATAAAAATATCAACCTCTATGAAATTATTATGGGATATCAGTGTTGTTGTGAGATATTTTTCCCCACTTTGATCATAGTTAATTTTTTTTAGAATTGTCATTTGGATGGATGGTTTCTTGAAGGGGATAGGTAAACTAGGGTGATTTTTCAAAATCACTATAGAATATGAGTTTTTATTCATGTGAATGATTAAAATCTTATGATGTTGGTGGATGTGAGCTGATCATAAGAGTCAAAGTCTACTAGTCTATATAGAAATGAAAAAAATGTTAACATGATAATGAAATAAAGAAATAATGTCTATTGGGAAGACATAAAATCTCATTCTCTAGTAGGTACCAAACATCATTGGCATACCATTAAATATCCTTATATGACGTTTGATTATATCAAAACAATGAACTAAAATATTGGTTATCCAAATGTAACCCTTTTTATGAACTCCACTAAATATAGTGGATGAAATGGAATTTCATTGTCATATTCAATTAAATTGGGTAAAGGAAAGATAAATTAAAACAGTGGAGCAGATTTAGGAATTTATTATGGGGATAAACCCGATAGGAGTGAATTCACAACTGATTAGAGGATAAGTTGTGAGACCTTGATATTTTAAAAAATAGAGCATTCTATTCAATATGATATATGAAATGAAACACCGATCTAAAATGTAATGTGAAATATATTATTTAAAAATTAAAGTTATAACCTTGTCGTTGAATTATATAGTATGAAAAGGATTTTTCAAATTTTTATATATATATTTATATAAGCCTTAATTAAGAAAAATTTAATTATAATAATCAGCAAATTTTTAGAAATATAAATTTACAATTCATAATTTATGTTTTTGAAAAAAAATATTTTTACTACACTTTGAAACAAAATAGAATAAATTTTATCTCAAAATATTTAAAATGGATTTTATAAATAAAATTAATTTTTTAAATAAGAATATAAAAGTTATCTAAAGGTGGAATTGTTGGATTTTTTTTGGATGGAGTGATTTTTCATTGTATAGAAAAAAATATAACATTTTGTAACCATCATTTAATTTCAATAAATGAAGTAATTTAAAAGATCCTTTATTCAATAAAATTTATTTTAAAAAAATATAATTATTCATTAGTTATATTTAATTTTATAAGTTTTATTTTAATAATTTTCTTATGACATTTTTGTATAAGTTTATTTTATGCCCAAAAACACTTTATACAAAAAACTATTTTTCAGAGAAAATTATTTATTCATTTTATTTAATTAATATACCAAAAAATGAGGAGTGATTTATATTGAATTGATATATTTATTTGTAAATATACATATTTTTATATATTTAATGATAATTATGATATATATTGTTATGTAAGGTCATCATATTCTCTAGAAAATCATTTGATGAAATACCTTTTATCACCTTGTTTTGTGGTTTTCTTTAAAATAAATATTACATCTTCTGAGAATTGAATTTATTAATATTTATTTCAGATTTTAATCATCCTAATTAATATTATGTAATCAACTTGACATTGTTATTTTTGGAAATCGTTTTTAATGATATTAAAATTTCATAACCATATTTAAGTTTAAAAGGAGGATTTTCTTATTACTTGTATTTCTGTTAAAATTATTTTTCCACACAAATTTAACATTTACTAGAAAAATGTAAGATAATAATATGAATTTTTGGTTAATAATTTTGAAATGTGTCTCATTTTATATTCTTATTAAATTTCATGTTACCTAATATTAAAGACTAATTGTCGTGATGAAAAATAAAATGCTGAGAGTATTTAATCATTGAGGATAAGGGAATAAAATATTTTATACAATTTCATTATTTAGGGTGGAGGTATGGATCGACCTTAACTTCAATAAAATCCATTTTTATCAGTTTTGAGGCACTTTGGGTGAGATTTACTTCCCATTGAGTAATAGTTTTGGTTTTTGAAATTAATTCAAACCCTCATTAATTATAAAAGGCCACCCCTTCCCTCAATATTCAAACCTCTGAAGCCATTTATATCAAAAAACCCCTAAAAAATATTTTCCAAACATTATAAAACATATTATAATTTTTTAAGTCATCCAAAATGACCAACCATATGGTCTATATGGAGTGATCCAAATGAGATTATCCTATGAAAAGGTAATTGTGGTCACTGATATCATTCTTTTTTTTACTTTCACTTTTACCACATTCTTTTATGTCCGAGAGATTAAAATATAATAACAACAATATGTACCATATAAATGTTCGTTATTATGTTTATTTAATAATAATTATCCATATTCTTCCCCATCAAATTGGGAAAAAATTTGTAACTCGTGGGTAGGGTGGACTACCTCCTCACGAAACAAGGTAATTTTTCATCCATCACCAACAAAAATGGATAGTAATAAATATATAAATAATGAATATATATGATATATATGAAATGTTTTAAATTATATATAATTAATATATCATTCCCTTCCTTTCAATTTCAACCATTAATGGAATGATTACATCGCTCGTGTGTATATTCATCTTACCATATCCACAAAGATATGATAGTTATTTTCCATGTACAAAATTCAAGAGGGATTTTAAAAATGTAACCAATTGATATATATATATATAGTTATAACAATAATATAATTCAAGATATGATGTAACTGTATCATATGTAGAAGAACAAAATCATTGATGACATAATATAGATGAGGAATCAAAGAATTTTATAACCCAAATGAATCTAATAATGAAATATTATTACTTTATGGGTGAAAAGATTACATATGAAATTAATTTATAACATTTTAAATATTAATATTTCTGTATTTTAAATTAAAAAATTATTATACCCATTATAAATGAAGATAAAATATGGTCAAAAAAAGGTAAACTTGAGGTAAGGGTTTTCATATCAATTTTTCCTTCATTGAGACATTTGTTTTATTATGCACCTATTTCATTTTAGATTATTTATATTCTAATAATTTAATATTAAACACCATTTATTATTATGAATCATTTAACATTTAATTCTTATTTAAACTATTCATGAATCAAGTTTTTTTATTAGGATATCTCATAAACAATACTGATTTTTATCTCAATTTCATTTAAATTGATACATATTTGATTGTATGCACCAATCCATTTTTATATGGAATATATACAACCCCATTAACACATGGAAAAAATAGATGTTTATTCATTACTTTATTATTTCATTTTATATTTATTCATTCATGGGGAATCAACACGGGTGTTACAAAAGAGGATAAAATAAATATTAAAATATCACCTTCATTTGAGATTACATTTACATTCATTGAAGGAATATTATCATTTTTCATTTAAATGTTTGAATAATTTTTGTAACCACTTGATATTTATAGATTTAATATATTTTATTCTAAATTGACATCTCTATGGTAATTATATCTTAAAAATAAATTTGTAAATGAAAAACTAATTTTATTACTCTTTAAATCAAATATATTTCTTTTCAATGTCCAGGGTATTTTTTTAAAAATTCCAAAGATCCTTAATTGAGTAAAATTATTTATTGCGGACACTTTAAATAGTTTAATAACTTTAATAATGTTTTTTAATTATTATTTCTTCATTTTTTTAAAAGATTTATTTTGACAAAACATCAAAAGGAATGCCTTTTTAAATGTATGTTGTGATATCTGACATCCTTAATCAGATAATTCATTTTGTAAATATATCTTTTTTATAAATTTTTTATTTTTATAAAATTAATAAAAAATTTATAAATTATTATTTTGGTATTTAAATTATATCCACTTTATTTTCCACAAAGAAATAATTTTATTTTTAAAAAAAATATATTCCCATTTAATATATAGTCACCTATCATAATGTGGCCTATATTTATATTGTTTAATTTCATTAGAGACAATCACATTATTGTGATCATTTTTCATTGGACATTAAATTTTTTATTATTATGAAAAAAAATTGTATCATAGGTATGATTATTTCAAAAATTGGATACTATTTTAAGATATGTTCTTTAATATGTATGATATATGATTATAAATGGGAAGATTTATAAATATATATTCCCTAATCAAATAAAATATTTTTAATATGTAATATTTTACATTAAATGAAAATTTAAATAGATATATGATGAGTGATTTTTACATTTAATGATTGTAATAACCAGAATTACACCATCCATTGATGAATCAACTAAATCCATGAGAAAAATATATAATCCATAATTAAATGTCTATTTAACAATATTTTAAAAAATACCATAGAGAAATGTATTGATGGTATTGATATAATAATTTATAAAATTATGATGTCTAATATTATGAATTTCTATAATTGAGAATTTATTAATTAATATCCATGATGTTACAAAATTCGTATATTCCTAGGAATTTGTTCATTGACATGTGAGTATTTATGTTGAATTATTTTATTTCCATTTATTCATAAAATATTATTATGTGTGTTCAAGTTATTTATTAAATACCACGTGTTTCAATTAATTTTTCTTGAAATACCGATTACTACATATCTACTCATGATAGTCATGTAATTGATTAAATTTAATGTGAATTCAAGTATTTTCCCATCTATATTTATTATTAATTACTGATCCATGATCAATCCCTCTTTATGTAAAAGTTACTACTCCTTTGAGATCACTATTATTTTTTATTCTTTTTCCATGACATGATGAATGAAAAATTAAATGATTACAATGATATAGAAATATTACACATAATATTTCTTATTTTATGTATTGAATTGTAAATTAATATTTAATTATCTATCTAGTTTAACATGATTAATAATATATTTGGTCCTTTGGGATGCGATCCCTTACATATTATTATAATTTAGTAAAGTAACCACTGGATCTAGGCTACTAAATATGTGGTATAAATAGATTTTATCAAATATATTTTAGTAGAATATGTTGGAAAAAGAATTTAGGATAACATATATTATCAGACATAACCATATGACCTCTTTTGAGGATATTTTTTTGTATAGAAAATAAACATTACATTTTTGTAATGTAGAGATTTTGTTGATTTATTAGAAATAAATAAATGTATGGATACTAAATGTACATGTAGATCGAGGAAAATTATAACTAGTGGTTAGAAATTCAAAAAGGGCACATTGGGCATTGAATGAATTTTCACCTACTACACAACAACTATCCTTATTACACTTCTAATTTGATACTCCCTTGTGATATGATTAGGTTAAATACTTTTTTCGTTATGAAAAATGATGAAGGATTTTAATACAAGATGAAAATTAATATATTAGATTAAAAATTATGCTTCATATATAGAAAAGAAGGTGTAATGTCTTAGACAAACTAAAATTGAATTTTCAAGACTACGATTATTGTTACTCCCATCATGATTTTTTGAGTTAGTAACTATGTAAAAATTTTAGGACTAATGTTAATGATGAATGTGATTGGTGTCTGTCCATATTAAAGATACATTATGAGACTTTTTTGGATGTAAAATTCATTAAATTATTATATTTTTTAAGAAAATATTTATTTAAGGACGATTGACAATACATTATGTGGACATATGATTAATGGTTTTGGGTAAATTTATGGATTATATTACTTTTGATTATAAATTAATTAAATGTTATTAAAATTTGGAAATGTTATATGAATTATATAAATAATTTTTATGAAATAGGAAACCCCAAATGCAAGGTGAAACCCCATTTCATTCAACAAGGCCACAAGGCATGAACCCAAAATCCAATATAGAAAAGGGTGCAATGCATATCAATATCTTATGTCATGACCTACATATAATGAGATTATTTTTACATAAAGTATTTAATGGGTAAATACTCAGATAAGTTTTGTAAAAATTTCTGGGACCAATTTCTTAATATATTTTATTACTTTGAGGTAAATAATGATATTTCAATAGAAAATATATTATATTGGCGTACATATAAAAATTAGTTTAATGTAAATAGATATTTGTGATGAATGAAATTTACTATTTGGGTATGTATGATGAATGTTATTAGATCATCTTTTAGATGAATAAATTCATTAACATTAAGAAAATTTTGGTTAATTGTGATGTAGGGTTAATTATTCATTGAATATTCATTGTTTAATGTTTTCTATAAACATTGATGTAAAATTTATTATTTATTCGTTTAATGGTTAATATATTTTTATTATTATAATAACATGTGGTAACCATTTCTTTTTTGGTAAATCTATAATTAAATGAGGACTACATTAATATTCATTTATGGATTTATTATCCATTAGTTATTATTTCAGTACTCTTGAACTAGGAAATGTATGATGGATATTCATTCCTTACAGCTAATTATGATGATGATATTGAACAATGATAAAATATAAGGAAAAAACTATGCATATGAAAATAGAGAGACCTCAATTATGTATATTTTACAATGATCTATATATGGATTGAAAAATAATCCTTTAACTATATGAAAGGATCTTCAAACAAAATGTTATCATGTTTCCTTTAAATCCTATAAATCAATGTTCATTAAAGTAATCACATATTTTTGGTTTTTTGGTCATTAAATATTTCTTCCACAATCATTTTATTATGATCAGTGAAGTCACCTACTATTCATAATCATTAAAAAATCTCTTCTAACTCTATATTATCTCTTACAAAACATTTTCTTCAACATTGAATCCTAGTTAGGTATTATTCTATATGACATTCATATTTCTATTTCCCACTTTAAAGGGGAAGTTTTATGAACCCTTTTTACATTATGGGATTTAAAAAATTGGATTTTAAAATAAAAATCACATGACTTATGAGGAAAAGTTCATTTTTTATGATTTAATTTATTTATGGTTTTAAGAATATGACACACCATGGTTTTATAATAATAAAATTGAGTTTGACATCTTCTAGGACATACAACATCGAACATAAACTACCCACAGAATATAATATTTAAAGTTGATAGTTATAAAATATCCTCTGAAGTAACAGGAAATAATATTGTTAACAAAATAACTAAATAAATATAAAGATGTTGATAAATAAAAATTTATTTTTAATAATGATTCAATTTTGTTTAAAGTAAAATTATTCTTCAAAATTATGGTTTTTTCAAAAAAAATTAACTATTATTTATGAGAAAACAAAATAAATATATTTCAACCATGATTATAATAATTATATGATAAAAATAAAATCAGTTTTTAAATATTCATATAAAAGATAAATTGGGATGAAAAATACAGATTTTACAAGAAATTGTTATTTTTTGGGGAATAGTGAAAAATTAATGTTTCATATAAAACAATCATTTATTATCAATAAATAATGTAAAATTAAAAAAAATATTAATTTAATTTGATTATAATGTAACAATTTTATTAGTTATTTTTAATTAATCTATTTAATTAATTTTTATTAATTTTTATATCTTATTTTTTATGACATTATTTTTGGCTTAAAAACACATTTTTCATAAAATTTTTCTTATGTTCATAATTTTTCTTCATTTTAATTTTAAAAAATAATTGATAATTAGAAATGAATTAGAAAAGTTTATAGATTTTAAAAATAAATATATGAATTTAAATCAATTTATGTATAATGAATTTTAACATTATAAATGTAAAATCATCTTGTTCTTGAAAAATTCATTTATTGATAATTCATTTTTACACGTTTTTCATGTTAATTATTTTAAAAATAATACCACTTCAAGAATTGAATTTCTCATATTCGAATCCTTATTAAAAATCAAAATAATTAATATTATATAATTATTTAATATTAATATTTCATCTTAATTTTTGGTAAAGACAGTAAAGTAGATTTATAGTGAATACAGATAAAATGGGGTAAGAATGACTTCACATTATTGAAAAGTTTTTTGTATTTAATAAAATTCCACAACTCAATTTTAATCAGTCTCCCTCCCATCACATATTTTCACAAATAATAAAATTTAGATAAAAAACATTTCAAAATAGATTATAAACACACTTATAAATATTTTAGAGAATATGGGCTTAGAAATAAATCCATCCCTAGGGTCATTAGGGATAGATCTAAAGTATATTTTCCCTAAGAGAATGTAACTTTCTTCAATAAACTCTTTATTTTTATTTCATATTTGAAAAAATTATTTATTTCTTTAAAATTATAATATATTAGCATCAATTAATTCAATATAATGGAATTTTATTATGAGTATGGAATAATATTTATCCATACACTTACCCATTAAATATGAATCAATTTCATTACTTGTGTTTATGTAGAACAACCACCTTGGGAAACAGTATTGTTTTTTTCCATCATCTTGTGACATGGATAGTAAAAATGATATGAATAATTTATAATGAAAATGTGATTATTTGAATCAAATAAAATTAATATATCAACCACATACATAACCTTTCACCCTAGAAGGTAATGATATTGGAAATCATTAGTATGTGCGACAAAATTCCTCTAATAAGTGATGTGATTAATTTTTCATGTAAAAATTAAGGAATGATAATAAAAATTAATGCAATTAAAAATATGTTACTAAAAAAATTAATGTCATTATGGGGATTATGGTATTTTATTACAATTTTAAGAATAAGAACTTCCATGAAAATGATTATTTTAGAAAACAAAGTGTTTTCTACCCGAAACAATGTTAATAATGAAATATTTTTAAGAGTGGGTGATTAGATCTTATATTATATTAAAATTTTTATTATGGTCCTAGAATAAATTAATTACATTTTTGAAACTATTATAATGGTGTTAAAAGTTTCTTAATCAAAATAGAAATGTGGGGTAATTTTTTTCATCTTAAATCATCCGTCTCTAAATGAGATGTTATTTTATACAGCAAATTCATTATAAATAGTGTATAAACTACCAATGTAATATTTAACACCATGTATTAGTATTATAAGTTTTATTTTTTTTCTCAACATCATTATCTGTACCTAATAAGTTTGTTTTATTATGAAGTTTCATTAACTCAAATAGATTTCATCTCAATTTCAATTTCAGTCATACATATATGATAACCTGTACCTATCTAGTTTAATGTGGTCGATACACACCTGATTGATTAATTTAACATATACCATAATTTCTTTATAATAATTAATTATTCAATTAATCTATATATTGTAGTGGCTTATAATTCTAATCTCATAAAACTAGATAGAATTTATTTTAAAATCTATCATCATTTTTGGAATTATTTGACTTTCATTGAAGAAATATTATGGACCATCATGCATAATCTCCAATAATTTTCTTATCCAACAGATATTTAATAATTTCCATTTATTCTTACAAATTTTCATATATTTTTTACATAATCTAAGTAAAAATTGTTCATATGATGAATAAATTTTATTTCTTTATAAATAAGACATATTTTTAATTTTGGCCCATATTTTTCAAAAAAAAATTCAAAGGTAAATTTATTTTATGAAATGATTTACTTTGAAAATTTTAAGATATAGTTTATTATTATTTTTTTTTTAATGTAACAGTTATACTTCTATTCAAATATAACATTTTCATTAAAAAATGTACTATATTTTTAAACATACCCATAGATAACTAAATCCCATGTTTCTATAACTATTTTTGGAAATATATATTCTTCAACTTGTTTTGAGTGGTTTTACTATATAAAAATAAAAAATAAATATTATTTTAATATTTAACAACCATTCCCTTTATTATACCATGGGATGTTATTTTATTATAAAAAAATATTTTCTAGAATAATTATCAGCCAATTATCTTATCTTGATTAATTTTATGACTGATATCATTCTCTATATGAAATCACTTTATAATTATCATTTTGATGGACTTAATTTTATCTTAAATGTGTAAATTTTTTGTATCACAGTTATGATTATTTACTTAATCATATTCTATTATCATGTATTGTTCTTACATTGTATGTTATAAGATTATTTGGGGAAATATTGATATATCTACATTCTTCAATAAATATGGATATTTTTATTAGTGAATATTGTTCATGTATTAAATCATCAATTTTATATATGAGAAATGCATCCTATATCGATTCATGGGTGGGAACTATAATTATATATCCCCTCAATGAATATACATATATAATGATTCAAACCACTAAGCTGTCATTAAATGGTTCATTACCCGCAATTTTAAACTAACTTGGAGAGAGGTCATGATAGTGGATATATCAAGATGTTTGAAACCATGACACCTAATATTAAGAATTTATTAACTTATAATTTAGTTATTATTATTGAAGAGAATACTACATTGATATTATACATGGATTAGATTTTGGATAATTTGATTATTTATATGAGATCATGTAATCATCATTAATTACTTCTATATTGTTCCTCTTGAACTTGTTATTCAATAATTGTATTTCTTTCAGATATTTACCCTACCATAGTGAAAATTCCATATCTAATCATGATCTTCCTATTATTCTTTTAATGTAATTTAGTTTCATATATTTTCCATGAAATATAGATTATTCCTTATTTATTAATGATAGATTCCAATATACATAACCCTTAATAATAATATAATATCACCATTATCTTGTTTCTTTTACCTATTTCTAGAGGAATGAATCATTTAATGAGTTTCATGATGAATAATTTTAACTCTCATTATTTTATATTTTCTGTTTTAAAAATAACATGAGACACAAGTATATATATTGTTTAAAAATAATGAAAAACTACATTGTACTTTTTTGATTATATCAATTTTATCATATTCCAAAGTAGTAAAGTATCTACTAGCTCTATGGTTCCAGGTATGGGGTCTTCACATGACTAGGAATTCACTTGTCTCTCATGATAATGAAGGTGGTCACCATAAATTCCATTAAAACCCCCATTGGGAGATATGGACTGAATACTTACTTATAATGGTCATTTAATTCCTTTAATATTATTCATTTAATGTTTGTTGTTTTCATTGTTTACTTAATTTCTATGATGGTATATTTTAATTTATGCAATTTGTTATTGTTCGGTTCATATTATCAAATAAATCATGGGGAACATTGTAATTGTAAAATGAATTTTTATAATATTTTTATATGCTCTAAAATTTTCATTTTATTTGTTCTTTATCATTCTAAAAAAATAACATAATAGGTTATGAAATAGTTATATTTGTAGGTATGTTATTTTACAAAATTTATTTTTAATGGTCTAAAATTACCATTGCCATTTATTTTTAAATACATTTTATAAATGTTGATTCATTGTTCAAGATTTATTAAAATATAAAAAATTTATAGATATCACATAATATTATATGTATTTATGATTCAATATTCACGCATGACATAAATATTATAGCATCATTCATGTTGGTTTTCAAATTAATCTATAATTTAACAAGTTAGATTAACTCAATGATTTTGAATATATTATTGTATAGTGATATTATATATTTTATAGGCACATAATGATTTTAAAAATATTTGACATAATATATAAATTATTTTCATGAAGATTTATATGATGATGAAAATAATATGAAACGGTAAGAGGTCATTATTTAAAATGTGTCATGATATGCTCATTTTAGGTGGTTTAATTTTAAGAACACTGTTCGTTGTTAATAAAATTAACAGTATGAAAAAAAATTCCTTTACAAAATATCAATCATATAAATTTTTTTAAATATATTAATTTAATCCTTTCATGAAAAAATCCATGTAATGAGTTAATGAAAAATGAAATACATCATTCATGCACATAGTTGTAAGAATAAACATAAGATAAATGATTAAATGTCAAGACCCGTCCCCCGGGGCCCGTATCGTGACTACCCCAAGCCCGTCTTCCATAGGTCAGGGGCTGACGACTAGCACCAAAGGCGTAAATCCTTAAACTGGGAAGACATTGCATTTATAACTAAAAACACAACAGAGTACACAACTAGAAGAAAAACATTAAGTAAAACTATATAAAAAAGATGCACTAGAAAGTAAAAGGGGCCATAAATACAAGCCCAATAGGAAAGTACAAGTACACCTGAAAAGAAAGTACAACTGAATAAAAGTAAAGCAGCTACTGGGTCGTCCTATGGGGTTCCTACATGAAGGGTAGGTACAGATGGACTCCTCAACACTCCACGTCTGTCTGCCTAATCTTTGAATTGTCACGCCGAGTGGTCCACCTCCAGGTACTATCCAGTCCTGCTACTCTCTACCTCAGTCAGCGTTGTCTGTCGTCTGCAACCAACACAACTGGGTGCAGGAATAACCAGTGTAGGGGTGAGTATAACATTACTCAGTGGGGAGCCCAATACCCTCAAGGTCTCACAAAATCCAACAAGGATAAACCACAAGTATGAAACCAACGGATAACCAATAATTAGGTATATGCCCATACATATACCTTAGTTATCTAGTAACCCATCTCAATCATGTGGAAAACACAAAATTCATTGACTTAGCTCAAACTAGGATTTTAAATATCGAAACCACGACTGCTGGATAACTCCTACTCGGTTGATTACAATGGGCATGTCACGACAAAAAGGTGCTTCTCACTAACCATGGACTGCTGAGGTACTCCTCTAGTCGAGTACTGCGGGTCTGCGGCCAACTGCCAGGCTCTCCTTCACTATGGGTTTTCCTCCAACTACCAGGTGCTCCCCCTAAAAGCATGTAGAGGTACTCCTCCTATCGAGTACAGTGGGTCTGCCGCCAACAACCAGGCGCTCTTCCGTCATGGGTCTGCCACCAACTACCAGTCGCTCCCCACTGGGCAAGTCAAATCACTCCGAGTCGAATCAGTCATGTAGTTGTAAGGCCTGTCAGCTACCAGGTCTCTGTACTCTATCTGCTCATCACTGGAAGGTTCCACTCTCTAAGCTACTGGTAAATACTCCAACTATCACAAAGTTCCACGAAAAAGTATCTCAAGGGTCTTCCACGTCATAGGGGCCTCAACGCAATAGACGACGCGTCAATCGAACACCCGATCAATTAGTTATTGGACTTTTAGTCTCGGGGGCACGATTGAATTCGTGTATGATCCAACCTGACCATAACTCAAATATACCCTAACTCTAGTGGGGTATTCTCAAAGGGATGGCTTCGTTCGAAGAATACCGGCGACAATGACGATTCGTCAAATTGTCATCCGGTGCCAAAGATATGGCCAACAGAAAGCAAAGGGGTCGGTAGTGGGCCTAGGCCTGGTCCGACCCGGTCGGACCATCTCGGCATAACCCAGACTGGGCCAACCCGGTATGGGACGACCCAGATAGACCAGCGGGGTCTGAGCTGGCCCGTTGGTTGTGTCAGCCCGCTAGGTTTGGCCCAGTCCGCCTGGCCCAACCCAACAGACTGCGTGGGTGGTTCGTCTCGGGCTTGGGGCTAGTTCGGCCCAGAGCGTTGCGAGGGAGCGACCCAAAGGGCACGAGGGAGACAAGTTTCCGGCTCGGCCATGAGCGCATGGGTCGTGCAGAGGCCGTCTTGGGGGAGGTCGGTTCTGGGTGGAACATGAGAAGGTTGGCCCAGGGGCAGCCGGCAGGGCGAGGCAGGGCACCGGGCAGGCTGCGGGAGCGCTGGCAGGGCACCGGGGAGGCGGCGGGGGCACCAGGCCGGGTACGGTAGTGGCCGGGCAGGCCTCGGGGGCGCCGGGCAGGGCGCGGTGGCATCCAGGAAGGCCATGGGGCCCCGAGCAGGGCATGGGGTAGGGCGCGGGGGCGCCGAGGAGGGCTCAGGGGCGCCAGGTAGGGCGTGGGGGCTCTGGGAAAGGCGCAGGGGTGCTAGGTAGGGCGTGGCGGCAGAAGAGCAGGCCGCGGGACGTCGGATGAGCATCGGGCAAGGCGCGGGTACACCGGGCAGGGTGTAGCAGCGACCTGGCAGTTCGCGAGCAGGTGGGTTGCACGCCAGCAGGGCGCCGGGAGGCCACGGTAAGGCAGGCCGTGTGCCGGTAGGGCGACGGATGGTCACGGGCTAGCAAGGGAACGCACCGTCCGGGCTCCAGAAGGCCGTAGGTAGGCGGGTCGGGCGCCCCTCAGGCAAGCGGTGTTCGGCCGTGTGCATCGGTACACCACGGGGGAAGCGCTATTCACGAAGTTCGTGGGTAGCGCGGCCTTCGTCGTTGCCGCCTGCATCGTCGTCACCTTAACGCCATGTCGTTGAATGTCACAAGAAGAGAGATCGACTAAAGATATAGGGACATGTTAGGTTGGTCCGCACCCTCCACGATTAGGGTGATAGCAATTGGTTCTCAAGACGAAGTACAACATTCTACACGAAAAGATAAACATCATCGTTCTTCGTTTTTGAAAGAAAGGATGAACATGATGCTTAAAAGAAACTGAACCCCTACCATTGATTCACTGGTCTTCAATCATTGACATCAAGGAAAGATGGACATCCATCAGTGGAAGAAGAACACGTCCCATGTCAAAGGAGTCCGAGGAAGAAGGTCTGAGGAGGTCGTTCTTCATAGTGGAAGGCTTCCCACATTGGAGTTCTTCATCGGGAAATCGTTCTTCGCTGGAAGAGGGTTCTTCAATGGAGAGCATTCTTTATTGGAGAGAATTATCTTTTCTCCCATGCTCCACCAAAAGAAAGTTCCCAAATTAATAGTTTGTCTATTATTTTAATTGTTTGAAAAAATTTCAAAAATGTGAATTAATTATGTAGGCTCCTCCAATTAATCCACGAGTGTTTGGCATATTAATAAAACGGGGTTGGCTCCATTTAATTAAAGGGGATGGTCAAGGGTTTTCTCCCCATTTAATGGGGAGTTGATGAGGTTTTATCCTCCTCCATTAGCCGGGGTTAAGCCTCATGTGGTCCCCACATCATAACCTCTCACGGGAGGTTATTCTCGGGTGGGCCCCACCACCATAACCTCTCATGGGAGGTTAGGGTGTGTCGGTCCCACCTACAACACCCAAGTAGAGGTTTTAACCAACACACTCACATGGAAACTTAAAATAAAATAAAGTGTTGTACACTTTATTTTATTATTATTTTTTATAAAAATACAAAAACTAACTTTTATTATAGACCAACTATCATCGAGGTGAATGTATTATTAAGAAAATATCGGTGATGCGAGTTCAACGGTTCCCCCAGATTTCAGTTCCCTGCATCGGTTCAAAAGTTTTGAAAACCCGCTCATACGTTTACTGAACCTACGAGAACAAAACATCAGAAATTGATTCCAGGCACATCGGGTCTTAGAATCAACCGCCTTAAAATTTTGAGGACTCGTAAAATTCCCATGTATTTAAGAAAAAAATATTTACACAAAAATTCGGTGTCTTTACATTCTCCCCACCTGAGGGCTTTACGTCCCCGTAAACTACAACTCGAACTAAGGGAACAAATGGGGGTACTGAGCACGCATCTGAGCCTCCTACTCTAATGTGCTCTCTTTCAGGTTCTCATGCTTCCAGAGAAGACACACCATAGCTATCGACCATCCACATAGGACCCGCTCCTATCGATCATCAATCTCCACTGGAACCTCCGTGAAGTTCACCCCATCGTTGACGTCCATCTTTCCATGGTCGGTGATGTGGGAAGGGTCATGCATGTATATCCTCAACTGAGATACGTGGAAAATTTTATGCACCTGGTGTAATTGAGTTGGTAGAGCTAAACGGTAACCACCTCGGCAACTCTACTGGGGACCTGAAAAGGTCCAATGACCCTCAGAGATAATTTTCTGCCTCGGCCAAATCTCTGTAGACCTCATCGAGGTGAGACACGTAGAAAGACATGGTCGCCATTCTAGAACTCGAAATGTCTCCATCTCCTATCTTCAGATGACTTCTACCGCCTATGTGTAGTCTTCATCTGCTCCTGGATGATCTGTACCTTCTCGGTGGTAGTTCACACCTTCTTTGGTCCCACTAGTGCTGACTCCCCAGGGTTAGTCCATCACAAGGGTGATCTGCAAGGTCACCCGTACACCACCTCATAAGGTGCCATCCCAATGGTGGAGTGATATATATTGTTATATGCAATCTACACCAAAGGAAAGTGATCCTCCCAACTGTGACCGAAGTCTAGGAAACTTGCACGTAGAATATCCTTGAGGGTTTGAATGGTCCGCTTAGTCTGACCATCTTTCTGAGTATGGAAGGCGGTGCTCTAGTGATGTTGTGTCCCAAATATCTCCTGCAACCCCTTCCATAGCTGGGTAGTAAATCGTGCATCATGGTTGGAGACAATAGAAAAAGTTACTCCATCTAAATTCACAATCTCTTGCACATAGAGGCATCCCAATCTCTCTACTAAACCATGCTATCTGATCGGTTGGAAGTGGGCCGACTTGGTGAGTCGATAAACGATCACCCAAATCGAGTCGTGACCCCTGGATGTACGTGGTAGACCCATCATGAAGTACATGGATATTCAATCCCACTTCCACTATGGGACCTTTAAAGGCTGAACCAAGACTGTTGGTACATGGTGCTCTGCCTTCACTTACTGACAAGCGAGGCAATGTGAAACAAACTCTGCTACCGCCTTCTTCATACTTGGCCACCATTGTTGTCATCGAAGATCCTGATACATCATCACCACTCCTGGGTGTACCGCCATAGGGTACATGTAAAACCCCCTCAACACTTCCTTCTGAAGTGACACTGGCACTGAGGTACGTCCTCTGAGAAAGATGACGTGCTCCCCACCTTCAGAAAATCCATCAGGTGCCTGCCCTGTGGAAATATGAGCACATTGTGTCTCAGAGTCATCGTTCTCATGCTGCACCTCCCTTACTCACTGAAGAAGTGGGGGAGAGACTGTAAGAGACTGGAGAAAGTCAGCCCCATCTCTATCCACAAAGGATATCTATAAAGTAGTCAGCTGTTATGTCGCCTCTCCTAGCAGCTGTATACCATTCCTCCTCCAGAGCGCATCCGCCATAACGTTCCCCTTCCAAGGAGTAAAGACTATATCAATGTCCTAGTCCTGGAGGAACTCAAGCCATCATCATTGTCTCTGGTTCAGGTCCTTCTGAGAGAAGATATACCTAAGACTCTTGTGATCAGAGTACACGGTAAAACATTTGCCTATCATATAGTGCTGCCAAATCATCAAGGTGAAGACCACTACTGCTAACTCCAGGTCATGTGTACTGTAGTCCTTCTCATGATGTATCAACTTCTGAGAACCATATGCGATAATTTCTCACTCTTGCATCAGTACACACCCAAGTCTAGTCCTTAATGCATCGCATTACACTACGTACCCTACGCCCTCCTCTGGAAGCCTCAAAATAGGGTCACTAGTCAGCCTCTACCTCAGCTCTAGAAAGATCTGCATGCATCTCTCTGACCACACAAAGGGTTTTCCCTTCTTCTTCAAGGATGATATTAGTGCTGAAACTCTAGAGAAGTTTGTAATGAAACTCTGGTAGTATCTATCCAAACCCAGAAAACTCCGTACCTCCGTCACACTCCTGGGTGGCTCCCAAGAAAGTACCGCTTGAATCTTCTGGCGATCCACTGCAACTCCATCCTCTGAGATGAAGAGTCCCAAAAAGTGAACCTCTCAAATCCAAAACTGGAACTTTGAGAGCTTACCATAAAGATAGTGCTCTCGGAGTGTGTCCAGTACTACCTGCAAATGGTAGGCATGCTCTTCCTCAGTAGTCGAGTAGATCAGAATGTCACCGATGAAGACTACGACAAAGCGATTGATGTAAGGCTGAAATATCATTTTCGTTAGACTCATGAACATTGATGGATCATTTGTTACGCTGAAGGGAATAACCAAGAACACATAGTAGCCGTAACGACACCTGAAGGCCATCTTCTGCACATCCCCATCTCAAAATCTGAGCTGATGATAGCCTGATCTGAGGTCTATCTTTGAGAACCACCGTGATCCCTTCAGCTGATCAAAGAGGTCGTAAATCCTCAAGAGTGGGTACTTGTTCTTCATGGTCACCTAGTTCAGGCGATGGTATTCAACTCAAAGCATCGAGATCCCATCCACCTTCTTGGCAAACAGAATCGAGGCTGCCCAGGGAGAAACACTGGGCTGAATGAATCCCTTTCCATGCAAGTCCTATAGCTGTACCCCCAGCTCACGAAGCTCAGAAGGAGCCACCTAATATGCTGGAGTAGATATCAGTGTCATATCTTCGTACAAGTCAATGTATAATTCCAACTCTTTGTGAGGAGGTAGTCTTGGAACATCGTCAGGAAAAACATCCTCTTACTGGTCCACCACTACAGGATAAGTCTGACTCTCCACCTCAACTGCTCCGAGGGTAAGGCAATCCAACAGATGAGTGATCGGTTGCACCCTCCTCTGAGTAAGTCTGTCTTGTGCTGCAATGGTTATCTTCTTGCCGGTGAAGGTAAACCTGGTCCCATCCATGCGGAAACACCACACTTTTCGTCTAATACAGTCAATCTGAGCATGGACTATAGATATCATGTCCATACCCAATATGACGTCGTAAGGCCTCGACGCTGCTACTAGGAGATCATAGCCGAAGATCTCACCTCATAAAGTATTCTTGCACTGCCATCATTAGTGTGTAATCATAAAATCTTCTCCCGTAGAAGTCTCTAGCCATAAGGATCGATCTTACGGCTCCTTCGGAATCTCCGAGCTCCGAACGAGGGATGATCCAATAAAAGAGTGACTGGAACCTGTGTCTATAATAACTACAGCTAAGGTAGAATAGAGACAGATAGTACCTTGTATCATCTCCAGAGCGCCGTGATCGTAAGCCTTAGCTGCCTGGAGCTGAGCTCTCCCCTATCCACCTGCTCCCTGTGGTCATGGTGGATTTCTTGGTGGTTGTGGTGGTAACACATCATAACGTCATCTATCGTTAGTTGCACGTCTAACTCCTCTGCCACGCCCGCCTCCTCCATGCGGACCGCCTCGATTGAACCTCTGCCTCTGCCTAGGAGGTCCTTCAACTATCTCCTAATCATCAGAATGGTGGGTCGAATAGTCACGAGCCCTATGACCATGCCCGACGCATGAGTAACACTTCCCGTTCCTGGAATAACTATCTCAGTCTCCACTCCGGGTTCCCCGTACAACATATACCGAGTCATGCGGTTGACCACCTGTTAGTCCGGTCCTCTTTGAACTCTGCGACATCTGTGTAATGCTAGCTATATAAGACTCTACTGCATGTCGGCTAGTGGTGGGTCTCACTGCTGGAGACTACTCAGCAAGGTAACTCTCCACTAGGAGGGCTCTCTATAGAACCCCCTGCCTGCGTCGGGATGCTGAGTGAGATCTTCGGAGCTCCGATATCTCGCCCGAGTCACTGCTCGAAGGTCCGGGCCCTGAAGAATGGGTCTCATACCATATCTGTGGAGTAGCATGAGAGGTCAGCAAACCTCACTAAGTACTGTGCTACTGTCATGATGCCCCACTGTAGATGAAGTTTCTCCTGTATATGCACTGCGCGGATAGTGGCTAAGACAAAATCCATCCAGAACAGGCTCTCGAAGTCTGCCCAGAGTAGCGTCGCCTCATCATGCACCTGGAGCATCAGGCTCCACCATCAGCCTATTGCTTCCTGAAGGAAGCTAGCAGCAAGGATCACCATGATGTTGGCTGGTGTCCCTACCTGTCTGAAGACTCTCACCACAACCTCCAGCCAATCCTTAGCCGCATGTGGGTCCATCTCTCCCCTGAACCTTAGTGGCCTGTGGCACTTGAAATCATGCAACACGTTCAAGTGGCGTGCATCGTCTTCTTCGGGGGCTGCTGGCATCGGTGGCCCAATGGGGAGTAGTACCGCTGGTGCCTCCACTGGAAAAGGGCCCTATACCGAGGCATCATCGCTTAGTGGGATGTCAGTGCGTACGACTCTCGGGGCTCTAACTGGTCATCCACATGGAGTCATACTGTAAGAAACAGATGTGACGTGTTCAAAAGGTTATACCTTGTGAGCTGACCTAGTTGAGCTGACATAAATAAAACTTTTGAAAATACACACGGAATCAGTGTTTTCGTGAACTTAGCCAGAAATCAGATGTCAGGGTCTTGGTGTTTGGATACGTTGGCCGCTCGCACCAGCACTGGACTCCCTAAACTGATAACTACACTTAGTACCCTTAACACCATTTCCTCACAGAAAAGAAAGATTAGAGTTCTAAGTTTTGCGGTAGAACCAATTCCTCTGATACCAATTTGTCACAACCTATACCCCGGGGCCCATATCGTGACTACCCTAAGCCCACATTCCATAGGACAAAGGATGGTGACTAGCACCAAAGGCGTAAATCCCTAAACTGGGAAGGAATTTCCTTTATAACTGAAAGCAAACACAACAGATTACACAACTGGAAGCAAAACACTATGTAAAACTGTATACAAAAGAAGTGATGGAAATTAGAAGGGGCCAGAAATACAAGCCCAGTAGGAATGTACAGGTACAACTGAAATGTAAGTACAACTGAAGAAATGTAAAGCAGTTACTGGGTCATCCTCTGGGGTTCCTATCTGAAGGGTAGGTATAGATGGCCCCCACAGCACTCCACATCCGTCCGTCTGCTCCATGTACCGTCACACCGAGTGGTCCACCTCCAGGTACCGTCCAGTCCTGCTACTCTTTGCCTCAGTCAGCGCTGTTTGTCGTCTGCAACCAACACAACCGGGTGCGGGCATAGCCCATGCAGGTGTGAGTATAATGATATTCAGTAGGGACCCTGAGACCCTCAAGGTCTCAAAAAATCCAACAAGGATTAACCATAAGTATGAAACCAACGGATAACCATTAATCAGGTATATGCCCATACATATACCTATGTTATCTAGTAACCCATATCAATCATGAGGAAACCATAGAAGTCATTGACTCAGATCAAACTAGTATTTTCATTATCGAAACCATGGCTGCTGGAGAACTCCTCCTCTGTCGAGTACAGTGGGCATGTTGTGACACTAAGGCACTACTCACTAACCTTGGACTGCTACGTTATTCTTCCTGTCGAGTACCGCGGGTCTGCTGCCAACTACCAGGAGCTCCTCCGCTGTGGGTCTACCGCCAACTACGGGCGCTCCCCCTAATAGCATGCAGAGGTACAACTCCTGTCATGTACCGCAGGTCTGCTGCAAAATACCAGGAGCTCCTCTGTCGTGGGTCTTCCGCCAACTACCAGGCGCTCTCCACCGGGCTAGTCAAATGACTCATTGTTGAATCGGTCAAGAAGTCGTCAGGTCTGCCAGCAACTAGGTCTCCGCACTCTGTCTGCTCGTCACTTGAAGGTTCCACTCCATGAGCTACTGGTAAATACTCCAACTATCATGAAGTGCCATGAAAAGTATCTCAAGGGTCCGCCACATCATATTGGTCTCAACGCAACGGACAGTGTATCAATCGGATGCCTGGTCTGTTAGTTATTATCCTTTTAGTCTCAGGGGCCCTGTTGGATTCGTGTATGATCCAACCTGACCGTAACTCAAATATACCCCGAACTCTAATGGGGTATTCTCAAAGGGACGACTTCATTCCAAGAATATTGGCGCGGCTGAAGATTCATAAAACGGTCATCCGGTGCCAATGATATTGCCAACAGAATGAAACGGGGTCGGTAATGGGCATGAGCCTGGTCCGACCCGGTCGGACCATCTTGGCCCAACCTAGACTGGGCCGACCCGGTTTGGGTCGACCCGGACAAACCCTCTTGGTCAGACTGCTAGTTTTTGCCCAGTCTTCTGGGGCTGGCCCATCGGACTGCAGGGGCGATTCAGCCCAAGCTCGGGGCCAGTTCAGCACGGAGCATTGCAAGGTCGCGGCCCGGAGGGCGTGAGGGAGCTGAGTCTTCGGTTCGGCCAGGAGCGCACGTGTCGCATGGAGGTTGGCTCGGGGAAAATATTTTTGGGGTGGCACACGCGGATGCCGCCTCAGGGGTGGCCGGCAGGGCACGACATGGTGCCGGGCAGGCCATGGGGGCACCGAAAGGGTGCCGAGCAGGCCGCGGGGGCGCCGGAAAGGGCGCGGGGGCGCCGGGAAGGGCACGGCAGTGGCTGGGCAGGCCACAGGGTGTCACCGGTGAACCAAGAAGGGTGTGGGGGTGCTGGGCAGGGCGAGGCAGTGGTCGGGCAGGCCGCGGGTAGGCGGGCAACACATCGGTAGGGCGCCAAGAGGCCGCGGGCAGGCGGGCCATGCATCAGTAGTGTGACGTGAGGCCGCAGGCTAGTGGTTCCTTGCACCGGTAGGGCGCAGGAAGGCCGCGGGCTAGTGGATCCATTCATTGGAAGGGCGCTAGAATGTCGTGGGTAGGCGGGTCGGGCACCGCTCGGGCCGGCAGTGTTCAGCCGGGTGCATAGGTATGCCGCGGGGGCGGCGCCATTCGCGGAGGACGTGGGTAGCGCGACCTTTGTCGTTTCCGCCATCGTCGCCATCGCCTTAACGCCATGTTGTAGAACGTCATAATAAGAGAGATTGAAGGAGGATGTCGGGCCATGTTACGCTGGCCCGCACCCTCCACGATTAGGGTGATAGCAATTAGTTCTCAAGACGAAGTACAACATTCCACCCGAAAAGATAAACATCATTGTTCGTCATTTTTAAAAGAAAGGAAGAACATTATGCTTAAAAGAAAGTAAACCCCTAGATTTGATTTGTCAGTCATCGTTCGTTGACATCGCAGAAAGATTTCCGTCGATCCGTGGTAGACGAACACGTCCCACGTCAAAGGATCCCGAGGAAGAAGGTCGGAGGAGTTCGTTCTTCATAGTGGAAGGAGTCTCTCATCGGCATTCTTCGTCGGGGGAGCATTCTTCGCCAAAAGAGAATTCTTCATTGAAGAGCATTTTTCGTTGGGGAGAATTCTCTTTTCTCCCAAGCTCCACCAAAATAGAGTGCCCAAAATAACAGTTTTTCTATTATTTTAATCATTGGCACAAATTTCAAAAAGGTGAATTAATTACATAAGCTCCTTCAATTAATCCCCGAGAGGATGGCATATTAAATAAAGGGGGGTTGGATCAATTTAAATAAAGGGGAAGGTCAAGGGGTTTCTCCCCATTTAATGGGGAGATGAGGCGGTTTTGTCCTTCTCTATTAAGAGGGGGTTAATCCTCGTGTGGTCCCCACGTCATAACCTCTCACTGGAGGTTATGCTCGGGTGGGCCCCACAACCATAACCTCCCATGGGACGATAAGGTGTGGTGGTACCACCTCAAACTCCCAAGTAGAGGTTTTAACCAACACACTCACATGGTAGTTTATAATAAAATAAAGTGTTGTACACTTTATTTTATTAATTTTTTTTATAAAAATCCAAAAACTAGCTTTTATTCTCGACCAACTGCCATCGAGGTGAAAGTATTCTTAAGCGAATACCGGCGCTGCGAGTTCAACGGTGCCCTCAGATTTCAGTTCTGAGAACCAGTTCAAAAGTTATGAAAACCCGCTTGTACGTTTACTGAACGTACCCGATTTAAACTTCAGAAATTGATTTCGGGCACACTGGGCCTCAGAATCAAGCTCCGTAATATTTCGCGGTATCGTAAAATTCCCATGTATTTACGAAAAAAAATTACCCCGAAAATTCAGGGTCCTTACAGTAAATTTCTAAAAGGATGGAATTTACAAAATTTAGATAATGTTATATCATTAATAAATAATTTTTTTTAACAAATCTAAATTCATTACATAATTTATTCTTTAAAAAAATACTTGAGAAGTGTTAATGAAAAATTAAATGCATTATATATGGAGGTCGTTGTACACACACACACAATTTTTTTGTTTTCAATTGGATAGATATAAATGAAAAAAATTATACCACTAAAAAATAACATTTCAATATTGTTATGATATTGATTTTATTATATTTGTATGGTTATAAAATATTTGAGGTACGTTTATGATGACTAAAACTTTAATGTACATTTTTAATACTTTTACCTATTATTGGATACCCATAATTGGATTACACCTTAAGATATATTAGTTATTTTTTTGTGAGTCCAGATGATATATGAATTGTCTCATTGGTTTTGGGATGTATTTACCTAGGTACTGGTCATCATAGGGTGCTCAATGTATTTGGATAAGTTTGGATAGTCAGGGTCTCTTTATTGGTAAAAAGTTCATCCCTCTTATAAATATTCACAATTAAAAAATAATATTATTATCTTATTCAAAATAATAGATGAAAAAAATTAAAAGAATGAGACATGGATTGTATAAATACACTTATCCAACAATATTTTTGAATGTATTTTGTGATCTAGCCCATTTTTTTAAACCATTCACCTTATTTACCCATCTATTGAGGTGAACAAATTTTTTCAATAATTATTTTTTTTAAATGATTTTAAAAAGATGTAAATTAAGAAATCATTCTTCAAAATATGTAATCTGTTTTCAAATTTTAAATTTATACATATGATTGGATTAAATATTAATTAATTATGTTTCACAAAATGAGAAATGGGTTTTAAGAAATCATATTTTAAAAGAAAAAAGTACTTTACCCAAAATATTGTATCGTATTTATTATAATAAAATTTATCATATTATTTTTAAGAAATGAGATTAATTTTAATTGAGGAGATGTAAAATATATATTGTAACATTTGAAAAAAATATATTTTAAAGGTTAATAATAGTTTTTTTATAATAAAATAGTACTCCAATTAAAAAATAGTTCACATAGATTTCTAAATTAATAATATTATTATTAAATTAATTATTACACTTATCAATTATATATTTTCTATATGAAAAATGTTTCATAAAATTTCTAGTCATTATTATATCAGGATACCTTCATAAATGTGATATTGTTTTCAAGATTGGTATTTGTAATTATTGAATTAAAATAAACTATATATGAAAAAAATCTGTAAACATATATTAATTTTTTAATTATAAAATGTAGCTAATTTAATCAAATTTGTATTATAATAATCGTAAATATATTATTTATATAAAAATACAAATGTGAAAGAAAGAAAAAATGATAATCAAATTTCTCTTTGAAATATTTATTTATATTAATCATATTTCATATCAATTTATAAATAATTTTGTGTTAATACATTAATTTTCAAAATAAAATATTTTATATTCTCTTATTTAACTTTTTTATGTGATATGTTTATTTAATTTGGATAAAATTTATAAAACATTAAAAAAAATTCATTGAATAATATAACTTTTAAATAATTAATAATATTAGTCACATTTAATTAAATATTTATTCCCTAATCCTAAAATATCATTAATTTATTCTTTTTTAAATAATTCTTTCAAATAAATAATTAATATTATAATAACTAATGAATAAATAAATCATAAAATTTATATTTACATTGTTGTTTTACAATTCTGGAATAATTATGTCTCATATAGAATTATAATAATATATATAGAAATTTTTTTTAGATCGACATTGAAGAGAGCACAAGAAATAAAATTTATTATTATTTCTTGGAAGATAAATTATAAAATACTTTATTCTTATACACCCCACAGATAAAAAATATTCCCTTAAATTTTTATCTTAGGTTCAATGAATATGGTTTTATGTCATACTCAAAATATATTCCATGAAAAATAAGATGAAATAAAAAACCATTAAATTAAAAATGATTCATAATAATGAACTATTAATAGTTGTGTAAAATTGAAAAATTGTATTAGAAAATAAATATTAATAATTATAATGAAATATATTTTGGTACTTAATGATTATTATTCTATTTGAAAATAATATTAACATCATTGTTTAAATTATGGGACATAAAAATTATGAAATATTTCTTAGACCATATATAGACCATTGAGAAATTGAAATGTGAAAATATGTTTCTAAAATAGTACCTTAATTTCTATGTGAATGTTTCATTATAATAATCAATTTATCGTCATTTCATTTCCATTTTCACGAATCTAGATAAGAAATATTATAAACATTATATTAATTGATTTTATTTAGTATCCAATAAAAAATTTCATCCTTTTGTATTGATTATTTCTCTCCTCTGACTCAGTTCACATTCTACAGATGAATTAAAAACATGAATTTTTAATTGTCTAAGTATAAAAATAAACATCTAAGGATAAATAAATCCATAAAAATATGTCAATTCCATTCCCCATATTTATATCTGATTTTTAAAAAAAATTACATATGTATCAAGAAATAATTAAATGTTGAAAAAAACAAAATATTTACAAAAAAATAAAAAATAACACCGATTGCATAATTTAATCATAACCCAATTAAATAAACTGAAAAATTCGTCAAAAATATTCTTAAATAAATCGAAACTGAAAAATTAAAAATATTTTATCATATTTTCTTGAAAAAAACATAACAATTATCTCCAAAAAATCTTAATTACTAAAAATGTAAAATACAAGAAAATTTTTTATTAAAAAAATATTTTGGAAAAATTATATTACAAAAGTAATATGAATAACCATGATAAAAAATAAAAATATATATATTTCCCCTATAAAAACATTCATCACATTTTCATTATATTATTCACTATCATTAAGGTTTATATATAACTCAACAATGCATTATTCAATAAATATCTCTAAAATTATCACTATATTATGTAAATTAATTTTCAAGGATTTCAATAACATTAAAAATCTATTTGAAAATATTAATGTATTTTTTATCTTTTATATACTATTAGAAACATGAAAAAATAACTTATTAGTTAATACTTTTTTAATAACCTTATTTCTATAATGTTCACCAAGATATCATAACAAGTTTTGTAATTTAAAATATTTACCACATATTTCAAAAAATTATTGACCCTAACGGATATATTTTCTCTTCATATTATATACAAAAAAATACAATAATGTTCTCTGCTATAGAAACTTTATAATAAATAAGATGTTAAAATTACGATTACATATTTATCATCCATATTTTAAAAAATAATAAAAATAATACAAAATATAATTAATCATAGTAAAATAGAATCATAGAACCCCTAAAAAAGGGTAAATATACCTTTTATATTTTGATTATCATTAAATTTATATACCTTTAAATAAAATAACACTAAATTATAACCCTCAAGAATATATATGTAGACAAATAAATCATTCAACTTCCTATATACTCTATTAGTGGATATTTTAATCCTTATTCCTTAAAAAAATTCCTATAATAATTAACATGATTCATTTCATAAGAATCCTCAATAGCAATATAATCATTATTCTTATTTAAAATATGTGAAGTAATATTGATATTATTCATACCACTGATATGTTATTCATATTTCATTATTTTTAAGTTGAAATAATTGTTTAATTCTTTTGAACCATTATATTTATTATCATGTTAATCCACCACTCATTAATTCCTATGAGGAAATAAATTTATATGAGTCCAATATATAACACATGAAAACCCATTAATTGGTTAGTATTTAATACGGAAAATTTTATTACCCTAGATTTTTTTTTCAAAATCATCATTTTTTTCATTGAATCTTATTAACCTCTACGATCCATATATAGCCATGAAATATCTTCAAGTACATTTGATACTATTTCATCAGAAATACATGGAAAATTTTTAGCCTGAAGGTTTGACTATAGGTGGTTAAATTCCTATCTTAGTCACTCACATCAGTTTTACCATTTTTATTCTTTTTTAGGAACATCCAAAAGTACTGACATCCATGAATTTTTACAAACACACATGAAAATGGTTGGTTTTCCTATGTCTTTTCAGAACTAAGGATTCCTAGGAAATCACAATGGTTGAGTGGATGAGAGGTTCGGCTCATCACACCATTTTAGGTATATTTTTTCCGGGTTTGGGTATCTATTGTAGGTTTAAGATGTGTTAATGTTATCTTTCTCTAGCTCCGATAGGTGACTGATTACCCAAGTGAAAATATCATTGTTCAGTCCATATATTGATAGAAAAAACTATGTTCATATCACGGGTTATCCATCACTCCCTCATTTATCTATGAATATAATGTTTTTGGTCATGTTTAGACAATATGAAGTTTAATTTCATCCATGTAGGTGGTTGGTTTATTGGAGATTTGATTAAAAATCTATGAGGAATCCTATGTATCTTGTGAGAAAAATAATTAAAACTAATATAGTTTGTTTTTCATAGATTATGGTCTAATGACTAGGTAGATCCACACATTTTAATTCTATATGGAATGGACATGAATATTGATAGAAATACTTTGTTAGGGGTCCTATGTATCTTTTCTATTATAGGAATAAGTGTCTATGTAGTTCTCATACAGGTGTGTGAGTTGTGATAGATTCAATAATAGAGGCCATAGGTGGGATTTAGTCATATAATACAACCCTATATTTCATATAAAGATGTATAGAATATTCATGGATGATGTGACATAATCAGACATACCACCCAATGAATATCCCTCCCTGATGAGTTCTCATCATGTTATCAGTACAATCATTGCTAGTCTATTAGCACATCCATGTCATGATCGATGAGAGAAAATAGACATATTGGAAGATCAAACACATTGAATGAGTGGAAAAGTTTTATTGGGCTTACACATCAATGTTTATTTTTAATAGTCAGGATTAACTATATATGACAGGATATTATATGGAGATTAAGATATAAAATGATGTCTTGGAAATACAGTATTAGAACAAGAATAAAATCCAATGTAGTTTTTTTATCCTTAACCTAATGATAGATTTGAGGTACTTGAGGGAATGGTAAGGTATTACCCATATATTGATGTCTTCATGTGAGAAGTAATCCTATCCACTGATGGATGAGTAGGGATGTAAGACTTATGGGTTATGGGATTGACTTACATCATTGTTAATTCCCATTGGATCTAAGGCCTCATTGAGGTGTCCAACGTATCCTATTTCTATTTTTAATCAGAGGTAAATATTTTAGTTATCCCCAAATCTCTAATGGGATAAAAAGAGTGATTGTTCTTGGAGACATCAAAGTTATCCTTGAGGTTTTAGGAAATCATGGGACTTATACTATGACGGATGCCATTTTGAGAGACTCAAACTCTATTTTGTGGCATATAACGATAGATAGAGGCCATGAAATGTATTCCATAGAAGAAGACACCAATAGGGTTATTTGAGTCTATAACCATATCTCATTAAGGACACATCCATTATAATGAGATAATATAACTCATGGTTCCATGCTAGGTCCCACATGACTATTCTTCTTGTCGAATTAAGTGGACATACCTTAGGGTATTTTCTTGATGTTTCTTGGAATCTTACTTGAAATTTATTGATTTCATCCCAACATGTGTGGGGTATCATTATAAAATTGTAGAAACATTCAAGGGTGTATTTTTTCCATTAACATGGTGCCTCACAAGATCAATGGACCTATCATTTATGTATATTCATGATCCAAGCGTAAATGCCCAAGGTGATCTGCATAATCAAAAAGGGAATTAACAAATATTGATTCTCGATCAAATAGACATTCCTAGGGCTTTCACATGACAATGGTGTCATGTAAATGGGAAAGAAGATGACAATTCTAACATGTCAAAAATGTATCACAATGTGAACATGGCTTGTATTTTCGATGTCTCATGAAAATTTGGACAAAACAAGGAATTATTTATATGACTAACCTAACATATCTTCAGGATGTATCTGGATAATGGTTTAGTGTCAATGTATTGTCACATGACAATATTGACATTCTAATAGGCTTTATCTACATCAATCTGAATTCTCTAAGGACTATCTTGCATTCAATGTGACGTTTCCAAGGATGCCCAAGGACATCATAAAACCAATGAAGAATATTTTGATCACGTGACCATAAATTATTCATGTGAAGGAGTATAAAACCAATGTTTATGATATTGTTCATATGGAAAAAATTAATTAGGGAAGAAAAGTTATTGGCTAGTGGGTTCAGTCCATAGACTTATATCTTAGTATTTTGATAGAAATTAGATGTATAGTACATGGATTCTCATGTTTTTCATGGTTTATACATTTTATGGGTCCCTCCAAGTGATGGTGTGTCATGATGGAACCATGTTCATATGACCCGCATAACCATAAAGAGGACATTCGTGGTGTTATTTGGTCATGTTTTGTGGTTGTTCCTAAAAACCTATGGGTGATGGGGTGAGAATGCACAATTCATGAAGACGATGCACAAAAAATGAGTCTCACAGCTACATTATTTTCCATTTATGGAGGGGTTTCAATAGGGATGTTACGTGTATAGTTATCCACTTCCATGGATGCATGTATCCATTCAGAGACATGAAGGATTGTGATATTGAATGATTGAGGTCTTCTGAGATCACTTTTTCAAGGCCACATAAGGGTATTACATGCACATAGAGAATGTTTTGGGGGATATCTGTCACGGTTTCCAATTCCATGGATGGAATCTCGCATGATTAGGGGTTTGTGGTAGTGTCTCTCCTTATAGAGGTTTCTCAATAGTATTCTTTTTTTATTGTGATTCACATGCCATAAAATAGATATTGAAATTCGCAGTACAAACATTATAAGGACATGTATTATTTTTTTCATGCAATGTGAACCATATCAAGTGATTCACTCATGAACTCCATGATATATGTCTTATATTATTCATGATATACAAGTATGGAATGTTTACTGGTATATAATTTTAAGGCACCAGTGTTGATTATATACATATATAAGGCCATGTAATTTTCCAATCACATGAGGTTTTATCATTCATATAATCACATGATCCAAATTAAGTTCATCCTGTGGGAATATAATTGAGTGTAGTTGATGTCCACTAGAACTATATGTGTGATTGATGTTCTTTCTTGGTGATGTCACAAAACCAATGGGGGTATCACATGATCGTGTTAATAACTTATATGAAGTAGTAATAAAAGGATTCATAGTTTTTCAGGATATCAAATGATCTTAAATAGATCGTATGAAATGTTAATGATATCACCAAAGAAGTTTTTCTGTGGATTTTTATTAGTGCACTCTGTTTATCCTCTCTTCTTCTCCATTACTCCCCATCCTCTCCCGCATGTGTATTTTTTTGAAGTGTAGAATGGGTTTATATAGGGTGAGGGAGGTCGGGGATGGAGCTAGTTTTAATGGGAAGGATTCTATGTGCACTTCCATGAGGTGGTAGATGGATCATATGAAATCATCCACTGTTCGCAAGATGGTGTCTGCTGATGGCACGGTGATCAATAGTCTGATCATTGTGTTATCATCCATGGGGCCCAACATAATCAGTGGACATGTACATAATATAAAAATAAATTTATATGATAATATATGAAAAATACGAGGGATTAATGTGGTTTTATTCTCTATGTGATGAATTTAGTGGTTCTCTTCACTCAATAGCGAGATCAAAATGTCATCATGTGATGGCTTCACAAAGAATTTGATGTTATATTGAAACAACTCTTGTTTTATTCTCTGATTCACCATGAATGATTCAAATAAATGTTAATTACATCAGCCTATAAAAGCTTTATATGATATAAATTTTTCATTTTCATAGACCATATGTGATGATTTCAGTGGTTGTCTTTGCTTGACCGCGTACAATTTAGAATATCACATGGTGATAATAAAAACTTATAGATGTTCATTCTATAGGACACTAGTTCTTGAAACTATATTCACACAATTTATTGATTACATTAATGAAAATAAAATCCATGGTCATGTATTTTATACATTGAGGATAATTCGGTTCTCTCTATATTAATTAGTGGAGGAGGTTGTCGTGGTAGTTGTCGATTATTGAGATTATGTGAACGATGTTGGGAATGACCTTCCACAATGAACCTAGGTAGTCTGAGTTTGGTTAGAGAGTTTGTGAGTATGAGGTTAAAGATTTTAGTTTATCAATGTGGGGGATGCGAGTATTTCAAATATGTTTAGAGATAGATTTTGAGATTCAATCAATTGGGGCGGATCAACTTGATTAAACATTGCTAGATATTTTTGAATATTGTTTTGGTGGATGAATAATATCTATAAGATTCCAGTCCCAAATATAATATTCACATAGAATTTAGGTGATTAATATACAAAATTAGAGAATTGGTTCACCAAAAATCAGTACCGAGGATCAAGACTAACCTCCACCGGCATTGCCTCATGTCAGACCACTTTTACCACAATGGATCTTCCCAATGTTGATTTTATGCCTCTCATACATGAAAACATTATTGAAACTATTTCCCATCATTACTATCCAATTAGGATGGATCCTTGTACATGGTTCAGGTGAATCAATCATGATCCTAGGTCATGTTCATTAGGCTTGTTAGACCTGGATGGACCTTAACGTATTATCAAGGGGGGATTCATAAAAATACATTGATAATAATCATTAGTATAATGATTTTGTTAAACATATGTACTCAATTATAATTCAAATTACAATAAATTATTCCTCAAAAATAATATCTTCATGTAATTTTGAAATTAATATTGGTGCTTTTTTCATAGCCTTCAAAATTCTATGCTCTCAGACAAAAATGTGAATATCAAAACAATTATGGGTGTCGACCAATTTTCAACCTAGAATAGGATCCATTTGGAATGAAAAGAATCTGTTTCAAAGGTAAATATAGATAAAATTTCCACATATCTTCACATTCATCAATGTTTCATATTAAGACTTCTAAGAATATTCGTCTATATTTTGATGATTGAATAATTTCATGTGCCTCTATGTGGAGACTTCTTCCCATGAGTTATTGAAATTACATTTCCTCACACAAACCACCCAAGATATCATTTTTTACATCATACCATGAAATCCCCAGCATCTTGATTTAAATATCTAAATTATAAAATATTTCTCTTTAGAGTGTCTCATTAATGCTTCAAATAATAAGACACATCATTTGAATATTTGATTTAATCATATTGGGATCACCTGGACACAAAATGGTAATTATGGTGGAATGGAACTTATTGTTTTATTTGAAATATCGAACATGGATATTGTTTAATGTCCCATGAGAATGGGTATCAAGTTATAAATTGTTATAAAATAAACCACTATGTAGATAAAAATTCTTCATATGAGAAAAAGGTTCATTAATAAAGAACTCTATGATAAATGTCCTTAAAAAATTCCAACACATAAGTGGGATGTGAAATGTCACTGTATTGTGAGGATATCTTAGGTACATATCCTTGTTTTAAAGATGTATTGATCAATTATTCCTTAACACCAATCATTTTTTTAGTAATACCAAATAGATCTAATCTCATTGATTAGTTTTCTTAACAAACAATAGGTTTCTCATGATAAATTCTCAAGAATTACCACTGATAAATGATTCATCAATTATATACCAACTCTATTTGTATTCTGATTTCCTAATTTACATGTAAAATTTTGCTAAACTATCTTTCTCATAGGTATAATTACCTAACTACATCCTATGTAGAGGTAATTAGAGATAAAAGATTTATTTATTATAAGGATATATGATAGAACCCATAATAATTATATCTAATTATTTATATTTCCCTATAATTTTCCTATGTTTCATAGAGTGTAAAAAATAGCGTGAAGTGACTTTTTTTATTTTTCCACCTTATTATGGGGTTTCAACCAAACCCATTTTATGACCCTTCCAATTTATAAATTTTGAATACAATATGGGTCAAACAAACTGCAATTATAGTGCTGAGAGACTCAATGTTTTCCTCATATTCCATCATCATTTTTTCATTCTAGTATGAATTATGTATCTTTTAATACATCAAACAAGACAATCATTATTCTATGGTTAAGGGTTATCAATATCAGACAATTTCAATTATTTATTTTTGGGTCTTCTGGATTGGACCATTTATTCATTATAGTTTAGTGTCTTCTAGCTCAGACATTTTTTCATTTTAGATTATGATCTTGTAGCTTGGAATTTTAATTTTCATAGATTATGATCATTTAGTTCAGACATTATACACTAGTATTTTACATTATTCTTCTTTATACCTTATATCATTGTAGTTTAGGGTATTTTATCAAGGACATTATTTAATTTTAGTTTATGTTCTATTATCATGAAACATCAATCCCTCGGTAATACGGTCTTTTATATCAGACATTATATTAATTTTTTGTATGGTCTTTTAGCTCATAAATTTTATCGTAATAGTTTAGTATCATTTAGATCTGACGTTTTATTGATATAGTTTTGCGTATTTTTACTCAAATATTCTATCATTGTAGTTTATGGTATTTTAGCTCAGACCTTATATCAATGTAATTAAGATTTTTTTTATCTTGGACATTATATTGCTACATTTTAGGGTCTCTTAGCTCAGACGTTGTTTTTTGTAGTTTAGGTTATTTAGATTTTCACTTTTAACATTGTGTTTTAGGGTACTTTATCTTAGACCTTCTATCATTGTAGATTATAGATTTTTATCTCAGGACTTCTATCACTGTAGATTGGGTATGGTCTTTTACCTTAGACAATCTATCATTGTATATTGAATATGAGGAAGACATGCCAAATATTACCTAATACGACATAAGGATATGTGTTCCACTATGGTGTTTCCAAGGCTCATGATAATTGGAGTTCATTTTCAGTAAGGAGGAGATGTTGTTTTTTAGTAGGTCAAATCCATTATACATTAATATTATGGTCAAACAGAGGTGTCACCAATATTTTATGAAGGCCATGGAAGATTTTGGGGGGCAATATTGGATGAGGGATATATAATAGGGGGTTTGGGTCTACTAGGCTATTTGTGATGTTGATAATGTAATTCATATCCCAACCATTTGAGTAAATTAGTGTGGGATGGGGAATATGTTCTAATAATGACCCATAACAGCCTAAGGTGATGGATTCTACCATGGTGTTACCAGGGAACATAAGGATTGTGGTACCTTTCCTACAAGGAGGGGAAACCTCTAGTTGGTAGGTCGAATCCATTATGTGTCGATAGAGTGGTCAGATATAAATACACTATCTCTTTTCCAAGGTCCGTGAATTATTCATGAATAATCAGCTATTTGGAAGATGAAGGTGGGTCGAGGAAGTGAATTGTCCATGAAGGGTTATGGCACCATAGAAAATTTTAAATCTAAATTATAATTTTTGATCCATACAACATATGGTTTCAAGTCATGAGTTGTAGGCCTTCATAAGTACTTGAAATGTAGTGTCACATTCTTACAATAATAAAGGGAACAAGACATAATGGCATAACATCAATGATGGAAGACCTCCATGAATTGTCTGGTTATGGGAATTCTAAATCATGGTCCAATGTTATTAGGTCATGTGGGAGGAATAGTAAAATAATGCCGAGAATGACCCAAAACACCCTTATGTGTTTGGTACTACCATGGAGACTTTAGGTTCAAAATAATCATAAATCAATTTATATGGGACCAATAAGTCTCTAGTTTTCATGTCTAGGCCCTTCTGCATCAATAGTGTGGCCTAACAGAGAATATCATTTCTATTCCATGGTCTATAAAAGTATTTCAATGACCCAAGGTGACTAATTAAGAATTGTTATTTCTATTATGTTTTAATATTCTTGAAGGATTTAGGAACCATAAAATTTATATTGGAACCTACTAAACTCATTTTGACAGTGAGGTAAAATGAAAAAATTGTAATCATAATTTTTCCTAGACCAAGAGGTCCAACAATCATTGCTTGGATTTTATTAGGGAAAAAATTATGAACCATTCTCTTTATGTCATATTTATTCTTGATCAATGTTTTGATTAATCCATGAAGAAGAAGAGTTTATCGAACAAATATTTGACTTTTTATTAGGGATCCATTTGAATAATTATTGCAGAAAATGTTTTATGTCTCATTCAATAGTAGTTTAGGGTGTTTTGGTTTGGACCATCATAGGATAAATGTTTAATATCATACAACTTAAACCAAATTTCATGGGTGAGGATACAAAATTCGCGAAGAGGGTTTAGGACATATGGGTCGCATGTACTCATTGTTCCCCTGGCATAGAGGGGGTGTCCACAGGGTGATGCATGTCAAGCATGTCAAAACCAGTGCCACATGTTGGCTTCGAAAGACATGAAGGATCACGATATTGTAATTCTAAGGCTTCACATGATCTCTTATTGAAATATGCATGTTGTAATCACATGTGAAGATGGCATGCATCTGGGTCTACATGTATTGGTTTTCCTAGACAAGGGTGATATCCAACTTGTTTTTGGCTTCGCGAGTGGGTCTCACATTATAGAGGGTTGACATGATGCTAAATTCATCACAAAATTTTCATACTATCAAATGGGACTTTCAATAATATCTTCTTCCATGAAAAGTCCAATGGTATGTGCTCCATGCCAATGAATCCATTTCATGGTATGCATGAATGTACCAAATGAAAGAGGTCTCATAGTATTCATGAGATAGAAGGATTTCATTTTCATTGGTATGTACATTGAAGGCATGCTTCCAACACTTTCGCTGGGGTGCGCGTATCTACCTGCGGAGGAAGCGAAGCTGTTTCCCTGTATTCCCGCTTTCCAAAGGTGGGTGGCATCCGTCGCTTATTCAGGGATGTTTCTCCTTGATCAAAATGAGATAATGGGATGCCAGTTCTTCCTTCTGTGGATTCCTCCTCGAAACTCGTCTCCTAGTCAGGGTCACCTTTATAGACTAAGATGTCGTTCATGAAACTCTTCCCAGTGCCATGTATTCATGGACGCATGTTAATTACCCTACTTCGGTCGGGACATTCCAAGGGGTCCAGTTTGTGGAGAAACCTATGGTCGGGTGAGTAGTCACGTAAGACATCACTGGCGTGTCTGGACGCTAGAACACAAGCACGTTTGGGTTTCTTCCCCTTATTATAGGGCTTCTCAAGGGCACAGATGCTCGAAGCATCAAACCTCGAATGCGGGGAATTATATAACATGGGCATGTATGTGAGGTTTTCCTCAGCTTCCAATATTTAAAACAGGGTATGTCGTAGGTTTAACATCTGGTAGAGACAGATCAGACTAATCAGAACACATACTAGAGTGGATCAGATGGGTGAAACCCCGACAGAAACACTGATATTGGGGCTATCGTGTGGTTAGTTACCTAGTTACCGTTAGGAGCAGTGAAGTGGTGAATTTGCATGATCTCACTGGGATGTGGCCACCTAGAGAGGAATCGGGATGGATGATGGAGGGTTGAGATTTGATGAAGAATTAAATGGAAGCGATGTGAGGATGATGGTGAGGTTGGTCTTGAGTCTCAAAAAGACTTCCTACCTATCCATGTGGCATGGAATCAAAGTCCACATTGTTTATGAAGCGATCAGACACCCAAGGAGGTAGCCTTTGAGAATAGACACATGGATGGGATGTGGAGGAAGTAGAACCTCTAGTTTGGTTCGTGACCTTCTAGAATCACTTTGAATTGGGGGAGATATCAGTATGAGACAATAGTGATAGGATTGAACCTCAGTGAGGATTTCAATGTATCCTCATGGTAGGGAATCAAAGTCCACGTAGTTCATCTGAAGATGGATTACCGTCGATTTGGGACTTCAACGGCATACCGTCAGTTGGGGGACTTCAATGGCTTACCACTGAATGGGGCTGACAATGGATTACCACTGAATGGGATTGACATGGGCTTATCATTGAATGGGGTTGACAATGTCTTACCGCTAAATGGGGAAGAAAAATGGAGAGGCTTACTAAATACCCTGTCTAGGAGATAGGGATCAAATCCCACATAGTTTGAATGGGTATAGTTTAGCACCTTGTAGGATGGAAAGGGGGCGTACAGTTTAATGTTATGTAGTACGTGGGTGGACCGACGTGAAGATGGTCGAAACTGATAGTTGTTGGGCTTGAACCATGGGGGAGGCTTCCTACATACCTTTCCTTGGAAAATATCAAAGTCCACATAGTTTGGGGGGAGTGTTTTTGGAACCGACGTGATGATGGTTGGGACTGATAGGGGATGGGGTTGAACCTCGGAGAGGATTCCTACATACCTTTCCTCAGCAAGGATCAAAGTACACATAGTTCAGGAGAGTGGTAACCGACGTGAAGATGGTCGGGAGCAATGGGTGTTGGGACTGAACCTCGGGAGGCTTCCTACATAACATTCCCTAGAAAGGATCAAAGTCCATATAGTTTAGGAGTGTGGGAACTGATGTGAAGATGGTCAGGACCAATGGGTGTTGGGCTTGAACCTCGGGGAGGATTCCTATGTAAATTTCCTTGGAAAGGATCAATGTCCATGTAGATCAAGAGAGTATATTTGGGTCATACACTCTAGGCTGCCTAGAGAGGATGTCATGGTCGATCTTTATTCTAATCACACGTGAGTCATGCTCAGAGAGGGAAACAAGAGGCAGCAAAGGCCTGACCATAACTTTGTAGAAGGTGCGTCCTTGGGAAGTGGAATGGAGGGGGGATTACATATGGTTAGTTGCCCAAAAATGAAATAGGGGCTTACACGTGGTCCGCAACCCAAAGAGGAAACATGGGATTCTGCGTTTTTTTCAGCCCCGGAAGATAGAGATTGGGACTTACTCCAGGATGGAGGCCCGTTGGTGACAAAGACCAGTGGGAGAGGGATTCGGCACCAAAGAAAGAAGGGATAAGGTTCTGATACCCCCCTATCTGGTCCTTGGCATGTAGGAAGAGGGGAAGAGAAAGGATGCTACCTCCTGTAATAAAAGCTAGGGGCTGACACCAAGGTGGTTTCCCTATCCCCATAGACAGATGTCACTTCGATAAAGAGAATCTCATTCCATGTGAGGGTTGATATAACTCCCGTGGAGACCAGTGGGTGTGCAGAATGTCCAATGTCGGGAACCCCGCGTACGATTTATTGGGTGAGGTCACAGTTTAACGTCGTGTGCTGAGGATGATGGCGCTATGCAATTTAACGTCTTGTAGCTCAGAGGAGGTGGGTTCCCTCTGTACCCCTATGACTTACATAACAGATATCCTCCAGCCCTTGATGAAGGGAAGGCATCAGCAATGCCATGGTGTAGGGTTTTTATGGAGTGATCCATTGAGGGGTCCATGTTTGTGTGGCTATGCGAAGAAGTAATAGCTGTTGGTGTGTATCTGCAAGGAATCATGAGGTGATGCAATTCAATGGGAAGCGCTGCCCTAGGGACCGTGAAATTACTTCGTGAAAACCTGAATTTCCGCACATAAAAAGGGGTTTTAGAGGAAAGGGTTTCATAGATAGAAGCCTTGTGAGGCTCTGGTTCTCCATGAAGTAGAGGGAAATCGTGAAGGGGTGTGCTTTGTAAAGTTATGTGGCCTAGCCTAGGAATAGGGCATATGTGCATATAGAAGGTGCTTTGTGAAGTGGATAGGCATTCATTGAGAAATTTCTCGCAAATCAAGGGTGCCCTACGAAGCATAATATTTCAATTAAATGTACCTCGCGAAGCACAATGACCCTATCTCAGCATGTGGGTCACATGTGCATGAAGGGTACTTTGCAAAGCATAAGTGCTCCTAGAAGACCCGAGTCCCTTTGGGGATCTCTTTCTTTCACGGAGGCCCGTGGGATCCGTGAAGGGTCCCACTTTGAAGAGGGGTAGAATTCATGCAAAGGGGAAGGAAATTCGTGATGTAAAAGTACCTTAAAATGCTCATGGTTCGCAGAGCAGAAATAGATTCGTGATGTGGGAGCTCAAAAGGTGAAAGGCTATCGGATATGTTCTTTGGGATCGAGGGGAGCCCCATTTTTATAGGAAAGAGGTTCCGTGAATTATATCTCGCTCATTGTGAAGACATAGTTGGATCTATGGAAGTTTTACGAATGTTAAAGGGGATTGTGGATCATCCCTCCTCCTTGCTCTGTGGTGGGTTCAAAAAACTTCAAATGGGTTCGTGGATCATCCTGCCTCCTTGCTCCATGGTAGCTTCGCGAAGGGGAGCATTGCGCCGACTATGGGGATATGGGTGGTCCGCAATTTGGCTTCACAAGGCATCCCCTAATGCTTTCTATTTGTTTTGTTATTCCCAAATTTTGGCACCAAGAAATCCCCCCCCCCCCTCAGACTGGGTGCCAAGGAGAATGTGAGGGTCAAAGTGTCACATACATGAAATATTTAGAGGTATTTTTCATTTAATTTACATCCTTGATTTGTTTTGGTGGGTTTTCATGCATTTTTAAAGGAAATAGTGGGTTTCCAAAATTTGGGCCAACCTAAGAGCCCATTTCTAGTTTTGAAAGTATATTTTGTTTCTTTAATAACTCCTTCGTTTTTCAACATTTTTCAACCATTCAACTTCCAAAATGACCTTCATTTAAATATTAAAACCACAAAATAATTTTGGGCCCCTTAAAAATTCATTAGAATCATGGATTTGGGTGATAAAATTAGGTATTGGGCCAACCCGAAAGTTCATTTCCAGTTTTAAAATTGTTTTGTAATTCTTTCATAAAATATTTAAATTTTTATCCTTTTTCGGTGATTCCACCTCTCACACATTCCCATCGAACCCAGCCACACCCCCATCTTCGGTTTCGCCTCTTTGGAGCTCATATTGGTCGGGATTTAGGGCCGAACTTCTGTAGCTCCAAAAAACGTCCAGATTTCTCAAGTAAGTTGTTTCTCTTCCTTATTACTCCCTTCTTCTTAGGGTTTGTTCCTTTTTTATTGAATCCCCAAATGTCCAGAAGATGGGGATTCGTACCTAGGGTTTTAGTTTTGAGTTTATTGGTCCAATACTCTGGTTTTAGGTTCAATCTTACTCCTTTGCGGTGCGGCGGAGGTGCGGTTGAAGTGACGCACAAGGATTTGGGGTTTTTGACTCTTTTGGTAGGTGATTTCATATGTAGGTATTGTATAATGAGTTGGATTGCTGTATTTAGGTTTCAATTATGTTCATCATTCAGTATTTTGATTTCAGAAATTGATTTTGGTAGCATTTTAAAAGTGGTAGATTTTTAAGTGCCAATCTTGTGTGAAAATGGGTGTTTTACATATGTAACACATATTGTGCCTCTTGGTGTTGTTTTATAATTCAGGGATTGGATTAGAAAAATGTTTTGATGCTGAAATTTATGTTTTGGTATAATATTGGTCTCCATTTGGTTTTAAATATGGGATTTTAGATGAATTTAATGTGCAACATTTGATTAATTTTCTTGAAATTGTTTTATGGAAATTATAAATGGTTTATTGAGTTATGCAAAAGGTGAAAAGAAGGTGTAGATACTATTTTGAATGTGTGTGAACAGAACTGAAATTTATATGTGAATATTGATTTTGGTAGCATGTGGTGACTATTTGAGCACAATACGGGAAACCCGGGTATCTAGGTGGGCTAAAATGTGCTAGTACGCTAGTGAACGGAGGGGTTTTGACCATGGTTCACTTAGCAAGTCTGACATTGATAACACTAACAAAACTATAATGGAGATGATTGGAGACCACTAGGTTATGGGTATGCTCCCTACTAGTGGCTCGTGCACGAGAACGAATTTCGTTATGGTTACTTTCACCGAGGTACGAGGTACTTGGGGCTCACAACAAACTAGTACCTAGGGGGGGTTCCTACGTTTGGTGCTCGTGGCCTTTTTGGAATTTAAACTTTCTGTATGGTATTTTGGGATGTGAAAACCAGCAGCTTGAATGTTTTATTCAATTTCACTGATTCTTATAGTTATCCCTATTGAAAGTTATTTTCTTTTCAAAGTTGCACTTTTAGAAATAAATGCCACTATTATCTATTTATAACTCTTGCAAGCCTTTTATTTTACAATGCCTATCACTTGAAATCCTTGGGTGATATCCTATTGGGCTTAGTATCACACCCTACTTACACCTTTGGGTGTAAGTAGACTTGATCATGTTTGACACAGGCAAAGGAAAAGCCTTGGGCAATGGCGGTTCGGGTTGCTAGTTTCTCTCGATGGGGCGATGTTGTGGAGACGGCTTGTGGGTGATGACCCCTTGTCGTGTGGAGTCTCATGGGCTGTTTGCTGCTACTTTTATGTACCTTTGGACCTCTTGTGTCTTGTTTAAACTCATATACTATGTTCTGAATTTTTATTAATTCTTGTTTGGCATAATTTTTCAGATTTGGTTTGTAGTTTGTTTTTGGTTTTCTTATGAACCCAAACTCGGGTAAATCATTCCCAAATGAATTTTTATGATACCTGGGCACTTGTGCCAGTCCGTGGGGATGGGGAACGCCCTTCAGGTCATGTCACGGGCTGGGTTTGGTGCCGGTTTTGGCGGTGACCAGATTCGGTTCGTGACAAAATGGTATCAGAGGAGGTTAATGTTTTTGGGTTATATTGGTATTTTGGGATGAGTCAGGATAGATAGGGGCTAGGACTGTCGGGGCTCGGGGTTTTGGTTGTGAGTAGGGTGTCTGGCCCACACCTCTCGTGGCATACCCTGAGTCACCAGGGGATGTTGGAATTTAAAGGTTGACTTCACTTCCAGGTGAGACGTGTGGGCTGCAGACCACATGTGGACATCATGCGGATGTGTTGTAGTTGTTTATTTTATTACTAAAATGTGTTTTGATTATCTATATTTGAGGTATTTGATTAGAATTTTCAGAATTGTGGTATTGATTATTATTTTGTGACTGTTACATTTTGTAGCAACATGCCTCCCCGGAAAGCTCTCACGCACCCACGGGAGGAAGCCGGAGAGAGTTCTCCCACACCAATTGATCAGAGGCTAGTCGAGGTCGTGGTCCGGGCTGTCCAGGCTCTAGGATATGGACGAGCTCTAGTTCTAGATCCTATTAGAGAGGATGCGACTGGTCCTAGAAAGGACAAGGCCCAGGAGTTCCTGAAAAATAAGCCTCTAACCTTCCGAGGCAGCTCAGAACCCTAAGAAGCAGAGGAATGGCCCGAGAAGATCGAGCGTATGTTTGAGTTCCTGGAAACACCCAAGGAGCTCAGGGTGAAGTGTGCCTCCTTTATATTGGAGGGTCCCAGCCGCAAATGGTGGGAGTCAGTGCTTGAGGCTGGGAAGAATGAGCAGATGCGCTGGGGAGATATCAAGGCTGTCTTCAATGAACAGTACTGCCCTGAGGTGTTGGCTTATGCCAGGTATAGAGAGTTCATGGAACTTGTTCAGGGAAATCTATCTGTGATGGAGTATGCCAACCGTTTTGCTGAGTTGGTTCGGTATGCTCCAGAAATTGTCTCTAATCAGCAAGCGAAGGCCCAGAGGTTTGAGAAAGGCTTGAGACCAGAGATATACTCCCAGGTGTTATTGTTTAAGCTGAGGACCTATGCTGAGGTCTTTGATCAAGCGTGCATGGTGGAGATTGATAGAAAAGGAAGGGCTGGTTTCTATGGTTCTGTATCAGCAGTGGGAAGTGGAAGCTCCTCAGAGAAGAAAAGGAAGCGGGAGGATCATGTGAAGAAAGGAGGAGGTAGTTCAGGGAACTCTTCTAGGCAGTTGTCATCAGCGGCTTCTGATGCGAGATCGGTTGTGTGCCACCAGTGTGGGAAGACTGGGCACATCCGTCCAGCATGCCCTCATCCTCCGAAGACCTGTTTCAAGTGTGGAGGTATGGGACACGTGCAACGCTTTTGCGGGATAGCGCGTCCACTTCAAAGTGGGGTAAGATCCATGGATCCCAGAGGAGTGCCAGCACAGTCTGAGCCGTCGAGGACTGGGGGATCTCGATTTGGCAGCCATGGTGGTAGGGCTGGGTCATCTTCTGGGCAAAGACAGTTCAGGGCACAACCACAGACTAGCGGTCTTCTTCAGGCAGAGACTGGACATCTCCATGCGGTGGATCATGCACCACCAGGATCAGAGGCGGGACCGTCGACTGTTCGAGGTACCGTTTTGGTTTCATCTTCTATAGCTACTGCTCTTTTTGATACTGGTGCCTCTGTTTCATTCATATCTGCCCGTTTTGTGGACATTCTAAATCTGCCAACTGATTTGATGTCATTCGCAATGGAGTTGGTGACACCGCTGGGAAAGAAGAAGGAGCAGGGTCTCAGGTGCCCATCTTGTGTGCTTTCTGTGTCAGGGGTTGAGATGGAGTGGGACCTCTTGGTCTTAGATATGAACCTTTTTGATGTCATACTCGGGATGGACTGGCTAGTACACTTCCAGGCACACATCGATTGCTATAGATGGCGTGTGAGTTTCAGGGCACCTGATGGGAGTCGTCAGGTTTCTCATGGAGAATGGGATCCTCGGTCAGGTCGCGCAGGGCCTCCACTCCCAGAGTTGGGAAGTGTTATCTTCCAGTTATCTTCTCTTATGCTAGAGGATGGTCTTTCCCCTGAAGGTGCACTGCCTCATGTAGTGAATGAGTTTTCGGAGGTATTCCCTGATGATTTTTCTGGTTTGCCCCCGGAGCGGGATGTGGAGTTTTCGATTGATCTGGCACCGGGAACACAGCCGATATCTCTTCTCTCTTATCGCATGGCCCCCACCGAGTTGATGGAATTAATGATACAGCTGGACGACTTAGAATCCAAAGGATTCATTCGCCCGAGCGTCTCTCCTTGGGCCGCTCCTGTGTTGTTTGCAAAAAAGGCTGATGGATCCCTCCGGTTGTGCATTGACTACCGGAAGCTGAATAAGGTAACAATTAAAAACAAATACCCTTTGACCAAAATAGATGATTTTTTTGATCAGTTGAATGGGGAAAAGTGGTTCTCAGAGATAGACCTACGTTCAGGGTATCATAAACTCAGGGTGAAGGAGTCAGATATCCCTAAGACAGCCTTCTGAAGCAGGTACGGCCACTTTGAGTATTTGGTCATGCCCTTCGGATTGACCAATGCTCCAGCAGTATTTATGGCACTTATGAATAGGGTGTTCCATCAGTATCTCGATTCCTTTGTTGTGGTGTTTGTGGATGACATTCTATTATACTCTTGCTCTGAGGAGGAACACGAACATCACTTGAGGATAATTTTGGGTACATTACGAGATCACCGCCTCTATGAAAAGTTGTCAAAGTGCACGTTCTGGATCAGAGAGGTGAGATTTCTGGGGCATGTGATCTCAGAGCATGGAGTTTCAGTGGACCCAGAGAAAATTAGTGTAGTCATGTCATGGGAGAAACCGAAGAATGTGTTCGAGATCAGGAGTTTTCTTGGCTTGGCCGGTTATTACAGGCAATTCGTTCGGGATTTCTCTCGGCTTGCTTCACCGATGACTTCCCTCACCCGGAAAGGGGTGAAGTTTGTATGGGGTCCAGAATGTCAGGCATCATTCGAGGAGCTAAAGAGGCGATTGACTACTGCCCCCGTGCTGATTTTACTAGAGTCTGGAAAGGGATATGTGGTTTATTGTGATGCTTCAGGTATGGGTCTTGGGTGCGTGCTTATGTAGGATGATCATGTGGTGGCATATGGCTCTCGCCAACTTCGGGCACACGAAAAGAACTACCCAACCCATGACTTGGATTTGGCAGCAGTGATGCATGCTTTGAAGATGTGGCGTCACTACCTCTTTGAGGAGAAGTTTGTGGTCTATTCTGATCACAAAAGCTTGGCTTATATCTTCTCACAAAAGGACCTCAACATGAGGCAGCGTCGCTGGATCGAGTACTTGCAGGGGTTTGATTTTGACATTGTCTATACCCCAGGTAAGGGTAATGTAGTGGCCGACGCCTTGAGAAGAAGGGTTCCAGTGCAGGCTTTGAGGAAGTCCAGTGATGAGTGGACATTGATGGGGATCTTTTCTCAGATGCATGTGGAGACCAAGGAACATAGTGGAGGGGCATTCTTGGCGAGCATCCAGTTGACTCCTTCTCTGTTGGAGTTGATTCAGCAGGAACAACCTAGTGATGAGCTTTGTCAGCGATCAAAGAAGTTTCTTCATGGTGGGGAGACATCCTATGATTGGTCGTCATCTCCCGAGGGCATCTGGTGCTTCAAGGGTCGTTCGGTAGTGCCGTTATCTCTACAGAAGGTGGTGATGCAGGATAGCCACCAGTCTGAGTGGGCTGTCCATCCGGGTGCCACTAAGATGTATTATGATGTCCGTCGGTAGTTTTGGTGGCTTGGTATGAGACGGGACATAGAGGACTTTGTGTCGAGATGCTACACATGCCAGCAGGTGAAAGCAGAGCACCAAAGGCCCTCCGGTTTGCTCCAACCACTACCCATTCTTACCTGGAAATGGGACGAGGTTCCCATGGACTTCATTGTTGGATTACCTCGTACACCTCGAGCTAAGAATTCCATTTGGGTGGTGATTGATCGTCTAACCAAATCAGCCCACTTCATTCCGATCAGAGATACATCTAAAGTGGATGAGTTGGGACGTTTGTATCTTCAAGAGGTGGTGAGACTCCTTGGTGTGCCATCATCAGTTTTCTCAGATAGAGACCCTTGTTTCACATCTCGATTCTGGGAAGGCCTTCAGAAGGCCTTGGGGTCCCAGATTAAGATGAGCATAGCATATCATCCACAAACGGATGGTCAGACAGAGCTGGCAAATCAGATTTTAGAGGAAATGCTTCGTGCATGTGTCCTAGACTTCGGAGGTTCTTGGGATACCCATTTGGGATTGGTTGAGTTTGCTTATAATAACAGTTACCAATCCTAGATTCAAATGGCTCCTTTTGAGGCGCTCTATGGTCGGCCTTGTCGGTCCCCCCTCTGTTGGGCTGAGGTAGGTGAGAACTCACTACTGGGGCCGAGTATGGTGCATGAGACATCTGAGAAGGTAAAATTAATCAGGCAACGTTTATTGACAGCTCAGAGTCGTCATAAATCATATGCTGACCGGAGGCGTTGAGACCTAGAGTTTTCTGTGGGTGATAGAGTATTCTTGAAGGTGGCCCCTCGTTTAGGCCATCGTCAATTGGGGAAGCAAGGTAAGCTGACTCTGCGGTATGTCGGGCCATTTGAGATCATTGAACGTATTGGAAAGGTGGCATACAGGTTGGCCTTACCTTCTCAGTTGACATCCATCCATGATGTCTTCCATGTTTCTCAGTTGAAGAAATACTACCCGGATCCGTCCCATGTATTGAGTTGGGAAGAATTGGAGATAGAGCCTGACTTGTCTATTGTTGAGAGGCCAGTGAAAATAGTGGACTCCCAAGAGAAGATACTTCGAGGGAAGTCTATTCCATTAGTCCGGGTTCTATGGCAGCATGGTAATGATACAAATGAGACATGAGAGCGAAAGTCGTGGGTCGAGGAAGAGTACCCGTTCTTGTTTTCCAATCAAGCCTCATGTTGACTTTCCGGGGCGGAAAGTCCTTCATGGGGGGGAGAATTGTCACATACATGAAATATTTAGAGGTATTTTTCATTTAATTTACATCCTTGATTTGTTTTGGTGGGTTTTCATGCATTTTTAAAGGAAATAGTGGATTTCCAAAATTTGGGCCAACCTAAGAGCCCATTTCCAGTTTTGAAAGTATATTTTTTTTCTTTAATAACTCCTTCGTTTTTCAACATTTTTCAACCATTCAACTTCCAAAATGACCTTCATTTAAATATTAAAACCACAAAATAATTTTGGGCCCCTTAAAAATTCATTAGAATCATGGATATGGGTGATAAAATTAGGTATTGGGCCAACCCGAAAGCCCATTTCCAGTTTTAAAATTGTTTTCTAATTATTTCATAAAATATTTATTTTTTTATCCTTTTTCGGTGATTCCACCTCTCACACATTCCCATCGAACCCAGCCACACCCCCATCTTCGGTTTCGCCTCTTTGGAGCTCATATTGGTCGAGATTTAGGGCCGAACTTCTGTAGCTCCAAAAAACGTCCAGATTTCTCAAGTAAGTTGTTTCTCTTCCTTATTACTCCCTTCTTCTTAGGTTTTCTTCCTTTTTTATTGAATCCCCAAATGTCCAGAAGATGGGGTTTCGTACCTAGGGTTTTAGTTTTGAGTTTCTTGGTCCAATCCTCTGGTTTTAGGTTCAATCTTACTCCTTTGTGGTGCGGCGGAGGTGCGGTTGAAGTGACGCACAAGGATTTGGGGGTTTTGACTCTTTTGGTAGGTGATTTCATATGTAGGTATTGTATAATGAGTTGGATTTCTGTATTTAGGTTTCAATTATGTTCATCATTCAGTATTTTGATTTCAGAAATTGATTTTGGTAGCATTTTAAAAGTGGTAGATTTTTAAGTGCCAATCTTGTGTGAAAATGGGTGTTTTACATATGTAACACATATTGTGCCTCTTGGTGTTGTTTTATAATTCATGGATTGGATTAGAAAAATGTTTGGATGCTGAAATTTATGTTTTGGTATAATATTGGTCTCCATTTGGTTTTAAATATGGGATTTTCGATGAATTTAATGTGCAACATTTGATTAATTTTCTTGAAATTGTTTTATGGAAATTATAAATGGTTTATTGAGTTATGCAAAAGGTGAAAAGAAGGTGTAGATACTATTTTGAATGTGTGTGACCAGAACTGAAATTTATATGTGAATATTGATTTTGGTAGCATGTGGTGACTATTTGAGCACAATACGGGAAACCCGGGCATCTAGGTGGGCTAACGTGTGCTAGTACGCTAGTGAACGGAGGGGTTTTGACCATGGTTCACTTAGCAAGTCTGACATGGATAACACTAACAAAACAATAATGGAGATGATTGGATACCACTAGGTTATGGTTATTCTCCCTACTAGTGGCTCGTGCACGAGAACGAATTTCGTTATGGTTACTTTCACCAAGGTACGAGGTACTTGGGGCTCACAACAAACTAGTACCTAGGGGGGGTTCCTACGTTTGGTTCTCGTGGCCTTTTTGGAATTTAAACTTTCTTTATGGTATTTTGGGATGTGAAAACCAGCATCTTGAATGTTTTATTCAATTTCATTGATTCTTATAGTTATCCCCATTGAAAGTTATTTTCTTTTCAAAGTTGCACTTTTAGAAATAAATGCCACTATTATCTATTTATAACTCTTGCAAGACTTTTATTTTACAATGCCTATCACTTGAAATCCTTGGGTGATATCCTATTGGTCTTAGTCTCACACCCTACTTACACATTTTGGTGTAAGTAGACTTGATCATGTTTGACACAGGCAAAGGAAAAGCCTTGGGCAATGGCGGTTCGGGTTGCTAGTTTCTCTCGATGGTGCGATGTTGTGGAGACGGCTTGTGGGTGATGACCCCTTCTCGTGTGGAGTCTCATGGGATGTTTGCTGCTACTTTTATGTACCTTTGGACCTCTTGTGTCTTGTTTAAACTCATATACTATGTTCTGAATTTTTATTAATTCTTGTTTGGCATAATTTTTCAGATTTGGTTTGTAGTTTGTTTTTGGTTATCTTATGAACCCAAACTCGGGTAAATTGTTCCCAAATGATTTTTTATGATACCCGGGCACTTGTGCCAGCCCGTGGGGATGGGGAACGCCCTTCAGGTCATGTCACGGGCTGGGTTTGGTGCCGGTTTTGGCGGTGACCAGATTCGGTTCGTGACACAGAGTCTGATGGTCAATCGCCAAAATCTCTATTTAATTGTGAAGAAGCCTCGAAAAGATGCCTCGTGAAGGAGGATCGCGAAGTGAATAGGTGATGGGAAGGCTGAGTGTGTCGTGAAGCTAGTCACGGATAGATGCGCCGCGAAGCATAGGGGGTCCTTACCTATAAATAATGGAGCTAGACTCTCTTTTTTCCTTTCTCTTCTCCAGGATTTTTCCTTTTAGCCCTCTCGACTCTTGAAGCTCCACGTACTCTGTGATTTCTCTCCTCAAATTGGGACTTCTACTTCGCAACTCATAATAAGTCTTTCACTCCACGATGGTGTGCTCTACGGCTTGCATCCGAAGGTCAGTGGAAGTCTTTGCGATTTCGTTGATAGTATTGATCTCAACAAATGTTCTCCATGAACAAGCTCCACGAAAGATATTCACGAACCAGAATGAAAAGTTTGAAAATCTAAAAAATGGAATGGCACACCAAGAGGCTGCCCGGGGGTCCTAGTGGATGCAACCCAAAGAGAGGAAATGGTGAATAGATTGGTTATAGAGGAGTTGGTGCGGCGCCACATAGGCCACTATTCATTCGTGAATCTACTGTCGAAAAAACAAAGGAATTATCTATTTTGTAAGAGGCTTCATCTGAATGGATTTGGGATAAGGGATGATAACTTCATCCCAGAAGCAAGTAACAATGAGCTAGCTTACTGGTTCAAGAGCATGACGTGCCAGTGCTAGTGGTTCTGGGCAGCTGACGACCATGCTATGGAGGACTTCATGCCTATTATTATTGATTGTCTCTACAATCATCTGAACAACATTGACGGGAAGCAACTACAGCCAAAGACACCCCCTTTGTGTACCAACCTATTTTTAAGGAATATTTGAGGAACACGGGAAAATGGTGGTCCGATGAGAGGGATTTGCGCCAGGGTGGAAACTTCACAGATGACTGGGCCTGGGCCTACTGTGTAGGTTCCTTGTTTGAAGAGTTTAGGGCAGAGATGAGGAGAGTGGTCCTGTATGAGGCTGATTGGGCCTCCCAATTCCATATCTATCAAAAAAAAGTGGCTAACGCCAGAGTTGTTGAGCAGGTAGACATCAAGGACTGATACTTTCCACTTACACCACGGGGAGGTTGGCATCAGTTTATGGGATGTGAATCAGATCTAGGGGTCCCGATACTGTGGGAAATGTATGATGTATTATTCCAAGTTATGGGTGTGTGGGAGGATCTGGAGAAAATTTCATTGATAGAGATTGCGTTAATGGAGCTGGTGTCGGGAGAGTACAAGGAATCAGTGAGAGACATCCACTTCAGACGGTGGTTCAAGCATTTCCTGAAATTCCTGACAGACATGAAATTTCTAGTGAGGCCTCAAACTTGCCCGAAGGGGGCTCAATGGGGAAAGGGGAACTTGTAATAACAGATCTTGGAGGTCATCCATTGGAAAAACCTAGGGATTCAGTGTCAGCACCGAGCAACAACCGGTATTCAGGCTGACGGCATTCATCACGGCTCTCATCTGCAGTTGGATCCTATTGGTGAGGGATATGAACATGGGTGTGCAACCAAGCACATTTATCTTGGTGTCTAAGTTGGTGACATGAGGGCGGGTGAATCTCAGAATCTTGATGCTCACCAAGCTATATAAGATGTTGTGGCATATCAGTGAGGGGAAGAGGACACCGAGGTTATGTGGGCCATTCCACCTCTTGTATGGGTGGATAGTAGCTGTAACGACCCAAACTGTTTAATGATATCTGTTTTCTAATTTTTTATGTTATTCCTAAAAACTATATCCTTTAATTAATAAAATGAGTTTAATCAAATGAGACCATTGGGTTTTGGCTATTAGATGATTTTTGTTCAATATGACTGTTGGAAGCTAAACTCGTAACGTTACAATTATAGTTTATAAATTCAAGTGATCTTGGTTAATTAATACAGAAAGAGGAGTCGATGGCTTCATCCAGTAGACTCAGGTCGTAAGAATCCCATCTGTCAGATCTTGGGAAGGAGGTTGCATCACTGGGCTTTGCTCTAGGCCAATTCCAAGCTGAACTCCAACATGTGAAGCTTGAACGGAATCACCTAAGGGAGAAGTTAAAAATGATAGAAATCACCACTCAGGAAAAGTTTTTCGAGCCACCCAAAGATTCTATCACCATAGCATACCTTAAAATTAGGTTTTATGCATGTGTTATAATGGACTATGTAACTAGGCCTTAGATACTTTTTATAATCCCTTTGTATAAATAAAATTTTAAATTCTTATTATGGTAAAATTTGTGATTTTAAAATGTCCGGATAATTATAGGATGAATATTATTAATAAATTTTGGAATAAGGGTATTTTAAAATATTCATGTAAACTTTATATAATTAATAATGTGAAATGATTTTCAAAAAATTATCTACAAAGGTTCTGATCAATATGAAATTTAGAGTCTAATAAGAACAACTTGATTTTTAGTAAATAGTAAAGTATAAATAGTAACATACCCTTATGAATAGTAATGAATTTTAAATTGGCCAAAAAATAGAAACATCACCCATGAATGTATAAATACAATTTAGACATCTTAAAAGTGAAAAAACTATCATAGTAATAGTTTTGGTATTTTTATGTAATAAATACTTTATTTACAATTTTATAATTAATTTAACAATTTAAAATGAAAATGTATTTTCATAAAATGTAATCGTAAATTGTTACTTTATTTTCTTATGGTTATACAATAATTTTAGGGGACATTGATTACTTTTTCAAGGTGTTACAAAACAAGTTATAGTTTTAGAGTTGTTTCTTTTGAATATATAATTATTTTATTTAAAAATTAAATTAAAAATATTTAGAAAAATATTTTCATTAAATTAATTCTATTTTTGAATTCTGAGCATCGATATTAGGCTTGGGTAAAATTATGAGATTTTTGTAAAATGTTTTGTTTTTCGGTAAATAGTGAAAATTATGTTTTGATTTTCAGGTGTTTAATGACACCATTAATGATGTAATAATGATGCAATAATTCTAGTAGACATTTGAATAGTAATAAATTCTATGAGTTTTCCTATTTGGCCCTTACCATGGGAACATACTATAGGCAAACCAATGGTTTTTCAAATACCACCGATGAGGTGCTCCTTGGAAATTAATTAAATATTCCCTCACATTTCCTGTAAATACCAATACATTCCCTCAATCATTTCATTCCAAAATTCATCTCAACGGATATCTAGTCATTTTACCTCCCAAAGAGTCCTCCCACGGTGTCCTCAATCCTTCCAAGGTTGTGACCTTCATGCTTTCGAAGTTACTCTTCCAGGTAAGGGTAACTTTCACCCTCCTCTTTTATGTCATAATTTCATTTTTGTTATGTCTTATAGTTTCCATATTCTTATGTGGGGGTTTGTTCTTATATATTCTTATTACTTTTCATTTTAAACCAAATTATGAGAGACCCTTTTTAATTTCATCAATTTATATTCTAAATTTTTATGCGACGCTGTTAGGCTACCAGATTTTTGGTAAAAGAAATAACATATTCTCTTTTCATTCATGTATCTGTTTCTTGTGCTATGTCATTCAAATATCAGTACCATGATCTTATTATGTACCTATACTATAGTATGAATTATTTATGAGTGTTTGAACGTTGTCCCCTCTCTTTTTAAAATTTTCTAAAGCCATGTTATATAGTCGTTAAGCTGCATAATTTTCCTCTCAAAACCTCTCTATGTTTTTCTTAAAAAATATCTTATTTTATTTATGTAAATACCCAAACATATTTCAGTTCTAAGGGAATTTATAAAGACATAATATTAATCTATTTTAATCTATAATGTACATACATATAATGCTCACTTCCTTTACATTGGTAATAAATAACTTAATGATCTTATTTTTAAGAACATTTAAAATGTCACAATTTGGAAATGAAAACAATTTATTTGGTTCTAAATGGGTTATTTGTCAAATTTTTCATTATGATCTTTGTGGATCAAATGAAAATAAAGGCATATTAAGGGTGCACCATGACAGCGCTCTAATGCATTGGGTAAAGAATTTAATATCTAGAGATGATAAGTTTCATGATATCTTGATGAACCTTGGTGATAAGTTAATGAATTTATAAATGGAATATTGTATCCACATAATCATGTGATTATTCAAGTTTTTTTCATTATGACATTACTATAATCTTTTTTCTCAGGTCTTTATGTTTTCTTTTTTCCAAGTTCTTATTGATATCACAAGTAATCTGATTTCCTTGTTTACCCTTACTAGGCCTTCTTCTCACCCTATCCTTTGATATGTGTCTCCAAGTTATGAGATAGAGTAATTGTACATAGGATGATCCTATGATGAAGCCTTATAAGTGGTTTTGTAGAATGTTTTTTATTTTTTTCATGTATTATGTTCCTAATTTCCAAGACACTAGACATTAAAGATCCTCTATTTGTAAAATGTAATGAAAAGTTGTGTAATAAAAGGTGGGATTCTATAGTTGAAATCAAAGTAAAGTTTAGTTATTTATGGAAATTAGGCTAACAAAACACAGGCAAGGACCCTATAGAAATGTTTAAATATAGGAAAAATTCCTGGAATTTTGATGAGTATTGAGTAAAAGGTTTATCAAGAAAATACATCCATGTATGGATACGAGCAGGTAGAGGTGACTCTAGAATAGATGTACCTAGGAGTGAAAAATCCGAAAGGAGTTTCGAACATGACCCAGGGTATCTTGGAACACGACAATGGGCCTTTCTGAACTCTTGGTTACGACACTACCGATGGATATGTTTGGTTACTCATAAGCTTTTTATGAATCATTATGAAGAATTTATAGAGAAATGTAATTATTTAAGCATTATGTCTTATGAGATTAAATCTTTTATAGTTAAAATATTCACAAATGAAATAATTTTCTCACTAAAGTTTTATTCTTTAAGAAAATAGTAGGAAATAGTAGGAACCATGCAAATGGTGACCACAATGGACCATGAGCATATGGCCCTCCGTTAGAAGCTGGAATGGAATCTTTCTTGCGAATGATGAACCAACTGACTCAAGTTACAGGAACTAACATGAATCAAGCTAAGAGACATATTTCTCTACGAAGGGAACAAATTTATGTTGATTCCTTTATGTGTTAATGTCCACCAACCATCAGTGGATCAACTGACCCATTTATTGCTAAATAGTGGATCAGCTCTATCGAGAAGATCTTTTATGTTCTTCGTTGTTCTGAATAAGAGAATGTTACCTTGTTTATTTATCGCTTAGAGAGAGAAAATGACCAGTGGTGGGAACGGATTAAAAACCTAAGTCTATGAGTGGATGTTGAATCTATGGAGTGGGTAGAGTTCAAAGGGATATTCATCCACATGTACTTCCCTCGATCGATGAGAATAAGAATGGAGAAGGAGTTTCTCGAGCTGATGAAGAAGGAGAATGAATCTGTGGAAGGATATGATATGAACTTCACAAGGCTTTCATGTTACACCTCTAGGTCTGTCATGGATCCAAATGGTTAGGTTAATAGATTATTTGGTGAACCGAGACCTCATCTATGGATGAATCTAGCCAATCGATACTATGATAGTTATGAGTAGATCATGCGATGTGTGATGAAAGTCGAACTAGAGTTTGGAAACACACAGTGGTCTCATAAATCTAATGACAAGAAAAGATCGTTGGAATTAGGATTAGGGAGGATCTTAGATCAGGCAAGAGGAGTAAAGCAAGTACAATGTCCCATGTATAATAAATGTGGGAATAAGAATTCAGGGAACTGCCTGCTCGGGAGCAGGAAGTGCTATAAGTGTGGTTGAGATAGACACAATGCATGGAATTGTCGTAGTGAGGTGAAGCCACACCTTCCCAACACTAATGTTAAGGGGAAGATGGCGTATTCCCTACCTGATGTCCAATTATACAAGTGTGTACAACTTGGGCACTTTTCCAATCATTGTCCAAATCTGAGGGTAGTGGAGGGGAATCACTATCAGCCTCAGCAACAGCCAAGGGAACAAGGTCATACTTTTGCAATCATTACGGCTGAAGTTGAAGTGCTAATTGATGTGGTGACAGGGAATCTTGTTGTTCTCTCAAAGCTAGAAAGTACTTTGTTTGATTCTGGTTCTACACATTCCTTTATTTCCTCCTTTTTTTCATAGAATTTAGAATCAACCCCCGATTTTCTTAAAGTAGAGTTGTCAGTCAAGACCCCTAGTGGGATTATCCTAGCATTATCAGTTTTTTAAAACTACAGTATTTACTTTATTGAGCACAATATTATCGCAAATCTAGTAGTCATTCCCATGCTGGAATTAACATTATACTAGGGATGGACAGGATCTCAAAGTATAATTCTAATATCAAATGTAGAAGTAAGGAAATCTTAGTAGACCTGAATGGAAAACCTATAGTTATCTTCTAAGGAGAGATATCTCAACCTGATATTTGTCAAGAAGAACCTCCTATATCTTTAGTTATGGATTTTATCGGTGAAGAAGTAGAATGAAATTAGAGTTTGAGGATAGAAAATGTCCCCATCATCTAGAAATATGCTGACATATTTCTTGAGGAGTTACCAGGACCTCCACCCAAAAGAGATGTAGAGTTCTCCAATGAACTCATACCTAGATCCCATCCGATATCAAAGACCCCGTATAGGATGGGAAATGTGGGGATGGAGCAGTTAAAGAAACAACTCCAAGATATTTTGGAGAAGGGGTTTATCTGATCGAGTGTGTCTCCTTAGGGAGAACCTGTTCTATTTCTGAAGAAGAACGATGGATCGATGCAGCTATGCAATGATTATATTGAACATAATGAGATCATAGTGAAAAAAAATCCCCTCTTCCAAGAATTGATGACTTATTTGACCAACTTCATGGGGCTCAATTCTTCTCAAAGATTGATCTTTTTTATGGTTATCATCAATTGAAGGTGAAGAAAGAAGATATTCCAAAAACTACCTTTCGATTAAGATATGGCCATTATGAGTTTGTTTTTATGCCCTTAGGGATGACTAATGCACTTTATATTTTTATGGATTTGATTAATAGAGTCTTTAAGGACTACCTTGATAACTTTTTGGTAGTTTTTATTGATGATATTTTGATATATTCCAAAAGTCTCGAGGATCATGATGATTATCTAAGGGTTATTTTAAAAACTCTACGGAATGAGAGGCTTTTAGGAAGTTCAGAAAATGTGAATTCAGGTTACAACAAGTTCTTTTCCGGGGGAAAATTGTTACCAATGAAGGAATCAAATTTGACCCTGCAAAGACAAAAGAAGTAAATGAGTGGCCTCAGCCTACAACAACAACTGAGATTCGTAGTTTCCATGGATTATCAGGATATTATAGGTGGTTTGTGTAAATATTTTCATGACTTTCTAATTCATTAACTAGGTTAACTCAAAAAGGGGTCAAGTTCTTCTAGAAAAAGGAGTGTGAGGAACATTTATAAGAGCTGAAGAAGAGATTGGTTACTGCACACATGTTAACTCTACACTCAAATGTAAAAGGATTTATTATTATTAGCAATGCATCTCTGAATGGTCTTGGGTGCATCCTCATGAAAAATGACAAAGTCATCGCCTATGCATCTCGACATTTGAATACTCATGAGCAGAAATATCCTACATTTAGAGGCTCGAAGCTTGACGTACATGGACATTACATTACTTTTGAGGAATACTTAATACATAACAAAAACAGACACACAATGATCGTAATAGTTTAGTGTCTTTGGAAACTCGGAATATAATCTTCTAATCGTGGTGAAAGATCTTCAACATCTCCCATAAAGATATTCCCCTTTTTTTCTTACCTAAACCCTTTCATAAAATCCTGGGGAAAAGAAAACATATAAAGGGTGAGCTCAAATGCTCAGTAAGGGTAAACATAGATAACATAAAACAATCCATAAACATTTGAATGCAAAAACTTGAACATAAAATCTAAACATCAAAATCATGAGTAATGACATAAATCCCGGAAGTACATAAGGCATAGATCATAAAGGAACATTAATCATGATAAAATAGAATGGAAATAAAACATGTAATTGTGGAATCCATTAAGCACAAGTAATTATTTCCATAGTAGCCAAGGCATTGCTTCCAAGACCATCTTAGTGGAAAAAGTCCCATACTGAACCGTGTTTACTTGTCGTTCCATCCCTGAATTACTGAACCAGATTTACATTCTGTTTCATCCATGTCTATCTAATGAGATATAAATCTTTACCGAATGCATTGGAGGGAGATATAGGTCCCACCCATTTCATATTGAAATAATTCTTACTTGTGCCACAAAATAAACATACATCATTTATAATAACCCAACGAATAAAATTGGTTTCATAAACATCATCCCATCATCACATAATCCATATAAAAGAAATGGATATCATTTCATAATAAGAAAAGTGAAATCATTTAAATCATAGAGAAATTATACTTGAAACATACACATATGAAATAATGTCATCTTAGATGGAAAAAATGGTTTTGATAAAACACTTGAAATGAATTCTTGAGGAAAATATCATTTCTTCTTCAAAATCAATTTCTTTTCACAAAATGTCATGCAATTTTAAAAGAAATACATTTTGTTGAAAGTAGTCATGAAATATTTTGGATGAGGCTTCATGCAAATAAGGCTTTATAAAACCATAAAAATCCTTTCATGTCGTATAAGTTAAAAAACATTCTTCTCATACTTTTTCTGGAAAAGTAAAAAAAGTACCTCGTAATGTAAACAGAAGAAATATTCCTTACATACCATGTTGTAAAATTAAAAAATGGGTAAAAAATAATTTAAAAATACATGAAACCATTTTTAGAAAACATGGATATGGATGATAAATATAGGCCCAGTGAATACTTACGAATAAACAATCTCAGATAAAAACAAGATTGGAAAAGTTATCCCTTACCTTAGGTCCGATATGCTTCGTACGTATCCGAACCTCTTGTATAATGATTTAAATAATGTCATTGACTTATTATAGAATCATATTAATTGTTATGATATCATATATGGTTCACTTATGACTTTATATTACACGTTCTTTTGTCAATCCATGTTAAAGCAGCATTTTGGGTAAAATCATTTCATTTATCATATTTGTTTCGACTTGTTGTTCTTGATATTATTACTTATATACTGATTTACCTAATTTCATAATGTAAAAAATGATTTATATATAATAAATATTCAGCATATACATATATATGATAGATTGATAAATGGAATGAAATACAACGTTCATGGAGACGGTAGGCCGTACGTACGCATTAACGTTGTTTTCGTTTCCTTATTGAATTGAATGGAATTAAATAGATGACATACATATATATATACATAAATCCTGTAGCATTATTATGCAAAATATTTCATTATTATTCATTATATATACTTTTTAATCATTCATGAATGGTTAACCTGAAGAATGAATATCATCGCTTTCGTGAAGATGGTAGTCCGTACGTACGCACGAGCGATGATATCGTTCCCATGATCGTGGAATTGTATTTAAGTGTATGTATACTATTTCATAATAAATATCACTTTAAAATAATCACATAGAGTTATTCTTTACACCATTATACCCATCTAAGTAAGGTGGTGGTGGAAAACAGATTACCCCACGGCGTGGAGACGGTATTCTGTACGTACGCACGCGCGGTGATTTCGTTTTCTGTAGGATGGATAGGAGGTGGAATAGGTTTGTTTCATATTTATAATAACATATCAGTATATTAGTGATACTTATGTTATTACTTCATAATGAAACAGCTAAAGAAGAGGAAGTATAAGAAGAAATAAATTTGAATGAATCAGAAATGGATATTACCTCTTCTTGGACACGCCACTTTGAAACCTCTTATTAGGGAACGAAAATTGGTCTTTGAAGAAGACCACAACCTCTAGAATATTTCTAGAGAAGTTGAGAATGGAAATAGTCAGGTTTCGTCCGAGCTTTAAGGATCAATGTTGTGTAAAGATGAGTGGGAGGAGGTTCCCTTTTATAAGGGAGAAGAGGGGCACCTTTGGAATCCTGAAAAATATTAGTTTAATATAAATTCAAACCCCACATAAAAACCCCCCAAAATTACTCAATTAGAATATTAAATGATATAGTGTTTTAATATCATCAACCAATCAAATTTAGACATGTTTTGATCTTATTTCAAACCTTATCATTTTGATTTATCCATATTTAATCAATTTAATTTTATTTGTGGTAATAAAATTATAAATTTTAAATGGTTATAAATAATAACTTATGTGTTGTTAATTTTCCATAATTGGATAATTTATAAAATTTAAGACTATATAAATTTCAATTTATAATTTATAATTTTTTTTGATTTTTAAACAATTTAATAATATGTTATTTTTATAAAATAACAACAGTGTCCGTTTTCACACTATTTATTTATTTGAATTTAAATAAATTCCACACAGAGAATATATTCAAAATAAAATATTTAATATGTTACTAACATGTCATAGTAATATAGAAAATTAGTGGAGCGCATTAAATAGTTCATATAATATTTATTTTACCATTTGTAAAACTATTTATTTAATATTTCTCTTGATAAAATAATCACTACAACAATTTTGTATAATTATCAAATATACTTATTTGTTTCATAAAAATTAAAAATAAAATACTAGAATGACAATAAATATTATAGATTTCATAAGAATATATTTAGTCATATTTATCTACTAAAAAAACCAAATTTTAAAATTTTATATTTATTAAATTATGATGGTGACAACTTTGACATCATTTAAAATAAAATAATATAAGTGTCATAATCACTTTTATAAGACTCAAAACGGTCATATATTCGGTAATTGGATGCTTATGGTGTAGATATACATTACCAATAAGTTTTTATCAGGTTTGTGGGCCCTTTAATATGTATTACTATTTCAATAAAAACAATATTATTGATTTGTTTACTAAATAAATAATTTCTGCATCATTAATGTATAAGCTAATAAGGTAATTAAATATCTCTTAAAAATTATAAATAAATTACCATGATAAATAAAAACATTTTATCTTTCAAATCAGTATTTATAACCGAATTTATATTCTATAAGACCTTATATTAAAAATAATTTATTTATTAAAGTTTGAGTGAGACATATTTCACTTTCATTTAATTAAAATAAACTAAAAGTATTAATCACATCCAAGTGGGTTCTAATGGATTTCATTTCGACCCAAATATGACTTAAGACGAAATATAATCATCCAATTTTATTAAGACAAGTGTTAAGTTAATATTATAATATTATATTTACCCTTAATTACCCGATTTACCTTTAACGATGGTAAATAAAATTTACCATAGTTACTATTCATAATGCCCAAAAATAAAAAGTAGTCTATTAATATAATTTAGACCCACTGATTCCAAATATGGGATCCATTTTTCCAAATTCACTACACAGAAGTTTCAGAAATTAAGTTAAAATTAATCTCATTGTCGAAAGAGAACGAGTTTTTGTTTAAAACATTGCAAAAGATTGAATTGATTTAACCAACGAATTCAATGTAAAATAAATTCTAATGACATACATTATATTAAATGGTAAAAATATATTCTATTTATACTTTAAAACCATTAAATATTATAATTTAACCATATAAATTAATACGATGAAAAAAGTTGTTTTTAATTAAAATACAGCGTGTTTTTACTATTCATTAAAATTTGAAAGTTTTCAGAAAAATATCAAAACTTTATCCAATGTAAATTTTTATATCTTAATTCCAAAAAAAAAATTTATTTTATCAAATTGAACTTATAAAAATTTCAAAAACTAGATTTAAAGTGGGTGCGCCATCAAAAGGTGTCAAAACTGCATTTTTTAAAAAATACTTATTTTACCCGAAAAAATTTATTTTGTTCTCATATCATGTTCTATAAAATGTGTATGATGAATAATAATGTTATAAAATTCAAAATTTAGTAAATATTATTCATAACGGCTAGTTCTTGATAATATTATTACCATATATCGTTGTTTAGTAAAACCTGGTATTGCGTACAACACACGCTATCAAGGACGGTCGCGATTGCGTGTAATTCAAGCCATGTCAGGGTTGCGTGTAGTGAAAGACTCATTTGTTGTTGCATATAATAGAATCCAAACATATTTCATTATACATTGAATATATATATATATATGCACTCAATGTTGCGTAGAACAACTTCTATCAAATGAATTTGAAATTGTGTATAACACGATCCAAGAATAGTGTTGCGTACACTGTAAGCAATTACGGTGTTGCATATAGCTCAAGATAATTTTGATGTAGCGTATAACACAAGACATCAATGAAATTAAAATGAATAATTATCATAAAATTTCGGGTTGTTACATTCAACCCCTCTTAAAATGAATTTCTCCCTCGAAATTCATCGGGGTTATAAATGGTTTACTACTAAGAAGTTTCTTTAATATAAACCCACATAGTAAAAAGGAATACCAAAACATATCTTTAAAAACTAATGTATGAAATTTAACGGTTACCCAAATTAACTAATCACTGGGTTTCCACATAGGAGAACATAAGTGAAAAATATGGATATGGAAGAGAAATCTAACCATCAAGTTCGGATGGAGAGTGATAGAGAACATGGCTATGAAAAAGCCAACAATCACAAAGCCATAAATTTGTGATGTTATAAGGCACCATCTGATTCATCATATATAATAGTACCAGGACAACATTTTTTGTTTTCAAGATCATTTCCCTAATGTTGAATAATTTTCAAATCAAAAGAAATACTTACTTGATTTTTATACAGTCTCACTGTTGTTCATGCCTTAAACAATTTCCATTTCATCTCTTAAAGAAATGAAGTTTAATTTGTCATTCGTGAAGTGTTAGTAGATCATTTGATAGAATGATGGGTCATTCCATCTGTCTCAAACAAAAGGTTAGAAAAATTTATCAAATATAAATAAGTCCATCATATATGGTTCCTAAAATGGACTTGTAATTCATATATCATATTGATTAATAAAATTAAACTAGTTTCTACTAACCAGGGACTTACTGTAGGCCAGTGGTAGGAAATAAAGGCCTATCGCACCTTGGTTGTGGGTTCGATTCCCACAGCCTCGTCTGACACGATGGGTTGTCTCCCGTTCTACAGGTTGTCCCTTTTCTTAAACTATAACATTCTATCAATAATATCAAAAAAATTTCTAGCCTTAAACGATACTAACTTATGTTCAACATAATCCATTCCAATCTTTAGGCTTATCCAAAATAATTCTTTCCAAAATCATATTATAAAGAGAACAATTACAAAAAATGGTCATATAACAAGCATGTGAATACAATCATTTATACGATATGTATTGTTGGTCACATTCCAAACTTGTGAATACCTTAATCATGTATTCTCTTGAAAAAATGAATACCCATTGAACTTTATTGAAAACATGAATGCTGTCAAAAGTTAACTCTTTACACATACCAAAATCCCAAAAATTATTTATACTCAAACCATGATATCACTTTGTCCTTATATTAGTCATGATATCATTAATACTATCAAACATCTCATTATCTTCTTATCCCTTCATTATGAGAACATCATCTATTTTCCAAAAATATCTGAATACCCTTTCATGGTTACCGGTACCATTCATCATATACTTTCAAAAATCTAGCAAAGTCAACAGTTTAACAATCATTAGATTTTTCTTTATTCCATAGTACCATACATTATTCTTGATAAACATACAATCATTAAACTACATTCTTAAACCACTGACTGTGCTTCATCATTTCTTCCATCTCATATATCATTTGTAGTCTCTTCATCACCATCCACATAAATACTACCCATATAACCATGTTGATTCTCTTTATGAGATTTTACCTTAGGTAATTGGTTTGCATAATTCCCGTACATTCCATATTTAAAACACTTAACCGTTGTTTATGTCTTAGAAATACCATTATCCTTTTCCATGGTGTTAACTGAACCTTTTCCTTTACAATTACTAGATTTGTGTCCTTCCTTTCCACACCCAAACCATATTCCAGTTCCATTGAAACATTCTCCTTGATGCCTCTTCCCACATGACTTACATGAGAGAAATTGAACATTATTTCCTCTAGGATCATCATGAAACTCCATCTTTCTCTTATTAGACGAGTCCGGAAACTTACCAAAGATGAAATTATTGTTCATATTATGAGATTGATGATTAGGCATAATAATGATGTTTCGCCTTCCAAATCCCATTTCATTTTCTTGATCATGAATAATATCATTCCATTGTCCATCATATCTCCCATTATCGTGAATCGTCCTGTTTCCATCCATTTTCTAAAACCCAAAAAGAATAGTGTGAGAGGAAAAAATCATGATAGGTAAAACAACATAATAAAGGGGAGTAACTTCAATATCTAACATCTTAGGTTTAATTCTATGATCGTTACCGTAATTCTAGGAAAATAACCTATACCTATACTTAACCTTAGGTACATCCCAAGACATACCTTAGAAATATTTCTAGGGATCTCACTAATGTTTTTGCATCCTAGTTTCCAAAGGTTGAATAATCATTTCCTATAATAGCAAATATAGAGTCCCGAAGATGGACGTACATGGACATTACATTACATTTGTGGAATACTTAATACATAAAAAACATAGACACACAAGGACCGTAATAGTTTATTGTCTTTGGAAACTCAGAATATAATCTTCTAATCGTGGTGAATGATCTTCAACATCTCTTATAAAGATCTTCCCATTTTTTTTCTTACCTAAAACCTTTCTTTAATTCCTGGGGAAAATAAAACACATAAAGGGTGATCTCAAATGCTCAGTAAGGGTAAACATAGATAACATAAAACAATCCATAACCATTTGAATGCAAAAACTTGAACATAAAATCTAAACATCAAAATCATGGGTAATGACGTAAATCTTGGAAGTACATAAGGCATAGATCATAAAGGAACATTAATCATGACAAACTAGAATGGGAATAAAAAATGTAATTGTGGAATCCATTAAGCACATGTAATGATTTCCATAGAAGCCAAGGCATACCTACCAAGACCATCTTAGTGGACAAAGTCCCTTACTGAACTGGGTTTACTTGCAGTTCCAGCCCTGTATTACTGAACCAGATTTACTTTCCATTTCAGACATGTCTATCTCATGAGAAATAAATCTTTACCCAATGCATTGGAGGGAGATATAGGTCCCGCCCATCTCATATTGAAATCATTCTTACTTGTTCCACAAAATAAAGATACATCACTCATAGTAACCCAACGAATAAAATGGGTTTCATAAACATCATCCCATCATCACATAATCCATATAAAATAAATGGATATCATTTCATAATAAGAAAATTGAAACCATGTAAATCATAGAGACATTATACTTGAAACATACACATATTAAATAATTTCATCTTAGATGAAAAAATTGGTTTTGATAAAACACTTGAAATGAATTCTTGAGAAAAATATCATTTATCCTTCAAAATCACTTTCTTTTCACAAAACATCATGCAATTTTAAAAGAAAGACATTTTGTTGAAATTATTCATGAAATATTTTGGATGAAGCTTCATGAAAATAAGGCTTTATAAAATCTTAAAAATCCTTTCTTGTCATATAACTTAAAAAACATTCTTCTTGTACTTTTACCAGAAAATTCAAAAAAGTACCTCGTAACGTAAACAAAAGAAAGATTCCTTACATTCCATGTAGTAAAAGTCAAAAATGGGTAAAAATAACTTTTAACATACATGAAACCATTTTTAGAAAACATGTACATGGATGATAAATATAACCCCAGTGAATACTTACGAATAAATAATCTCAGATAAAAACGAGATTGGAAAAGTTATCGCTTACCTTAGGTCCGATATGATTTGTACGTATCCGAACCTCCTGTATAATGATTTAAATAATGTCATTGACTTATTACAGAATCAGATTCATTTTTATGATAACATATATGGTTCACTTATGACTTTATATTACCCGTTCTTTTGTGAATCCATGTTAAAGTAGTGTTTTGGGTAAAATCAGTTCATTTGTCATACATGTTTCGACTTGTTGTTCTTCATATTATTACTTATATCCTGATTTCCATAATTTCAGAAAGTAAAAAATGATTTATATATAATAAATATTCATAATATTCATATATATGATATATTGATAAATGTAATGAAATACACCGTTCATGGAGACGGTAGGCCATACGTACGCACGAACGTTGTTTTTTGTTTCCTTATTGAATTGAATGGAATTAAATAAATGACATAAATATATATATACATAAATACAGTAGAATTATTATGTCAAATATTTCATTATTATTCATTATATATACTTTTTAATAATTCATTAATGGTTAACATGAAGAATGAATATCATCGCGTTCGTGGAGACCGTAGTCCGTACGTACGCACGAGCGATGATATCATTCCCATGATCGTGGAATTGTATTGAAGTGTATGTATACTATTTAAGAATAAATAAAACTTTACAATAGTCACATATAGTTATTATTTAAACCATTATCCCCATCCAAGTAAGGTGGTGGTGGAAAACAGATTACACCACAGCGTGGAGACAGTATTCCATACTTACGCACGCGCGGTGATTTTATTTTCCGTAGGCTGGATAGAAGGTGGAATATGGTTGTTTCATATTTATAATGACATATCAGTATATTAGTGATACTGATGTTATTAGTTCATAATTAAACAGCTAAATAAGAGGAAGTAGAAGAAGAAATAAATTTTAAAGAATTGGTAACGGATATTACCTCTTCTTTGACACAGCTCTTTGAAACCTCCTATTAGGGCACTCAAAGTGGTATTTGAAGAAGACCTGGACCTCTAGAATATTTCTAGGGAATTTGAGAAGGTAAATGGGTAGGGTTTGGCCGATATTGAAGGCTCAATGTTGTGTAAATATGAGGGGGAGGAGGTGCCCTTTTATAAGGGAGGAGAGGGGCACCTTTGGAATCCTCAAAAATATTAGTTTAATATAAATTCAAACCCCACATAAAAACCTCCAAAAATGACTCAATTATAATATTAGATGATATAGGGTTGTAATATCATCAACCAATCAAATTTATACATGTTTTTATCTTATTTTAAACCTTATCATTCTGATTTATCCTTATTTAATCTATTTAATTTTATTCGTGGTAATAAAATTCTAAATTTTAAAAGGTTATAAATAATCACCTATGTGTTGTTAATATTCCATAATTGGATACTTTATGACATTTTAGACTATATATATTTCAATTTATATTTTTTCAATATTTTTGTGATTTTTGAACAATTTAATAATATGTTAGTTTTATAAAATAACAATAGTGTCAATTTTTAAACTATTCATTTATTTGAATTTAAATAAATTCCACACAGAGGATATATTCGAACTAAAATATTTAATAGGTTACTAACATGTCATAGTAATATATAAACTTAGTGTAACCCATTAAATAGTTCATATATTATTTAGTTTACTATTTGTAAAACTATTTATTTGATATTTCCCTTGATAAAATAATTACTACAACATTTTTGTATAATTATTAAATATACTTATTTGTTGCATAAAAATTTAATAAAATTAATATAATTAAGATAAATCATATAGATTTTATAATAATTCATTTATTCGGATTTATCTTCTAAAAAACCCAAATTTTTAATGTTATATTTATTAAATTATGAAGGTGACAACTTTGACATCATTTAAAATAAAATAATATAAGTGTCATAATCACTTTTATAGGACTCCAAACGGTCGTATATTCAGTAAATGGATTCTTATGGTGTATATATACATTACCAATAAGTTTTTAGTAGGTTTGTGGGTCCTTTAATATGTATTACTATTTCAATAAAAACAATATTATTGATTTTTTTACTAAATAAATAATTTCTGCATCATTAATGTATAAGCTAATAAGGTAATTCAATATCTCTTAAAATTTATAAATAAATTACCATCATAAAGAAAAAAAATTTATATTTCAAATTAGTCTTTATAACCGAATTTATATTCTGTATAAACTTATATTAAAAATACTTTAATTATTATAGTTTGAGTGAGAAATATTTCACTTTCCTTTAAATAAAATAAACTAAAAGTCTTAATCACATCCAAGTGGGTTATAATGGATTCCATTTCGACTGAAATATGACTTAGGACAAAATATAATCATCCAATTATATTAATACAAGTGTTAGGGTAATTTTATAATATTGTATTTACCCTTAATTACCCAATTTACCGTTAACTATGGTAAATAAAATTTACCATATTTACTATTCATAATGCCCAAAAATAAAAAGTAGTCTATTAATATAATTTGGACCCACTGATTCCAAATATGGAATAAATTTTTCAAAATTCACTACACATAAGTTGCAAAAATTAAATTAAAATTAATCCCATTGTCGAATGAAAACAGGTTTTTGTTTAAAACATTGCAAAAGATTGAATTGATTTAACCTAAGAATTCAATGTAAAATCAATGAAAATGACATAAATTATATTAAATGGTAAAAATATATTCTATTTATACTTTAAAACCATTCAATATTATAATTTAACCATATAATTTTTTACTATGAAAAAGTTGTTTTTAATTAAAATATAGCGTGTTTTTACTATTCATTAAAATATTAGAGTTATCAGAAAAATATCAAAACTTTATCCAATGTTAATTTTTATATACTAATTCCAAATAAGATTTTTATTTTATCAAATTTAACTTATAAAAATGTCAAAAACTAGATTTAAAGTGGGTGCACCATCAAAAGGCGGCAAAACTGCATTTTTTGAAAAATACTTATTTTACCCGAAAAATTTATTTTGTTCTCTTAACATGTTCTATAAAATGATTATGATGAATAATAATGTTATAAAATTCAAAATTTAGTTAATATTATTCATAACGGCTAGTTCGTGATAATATTATAACCATATATCATTGTTTAGTGAAACCCAGTATTGTGTACATCACACACTATCGAGGAAGGTCGCGATTGCATGTAATGAAAGTCATGTCAGGGTTGCATGTAGTGAAAGACTAGTTTGTTGTTTTGTATAACAGAATCCAAACCAATTTCATTTATACATTTAATATATATATATACACACTCAATGATGCGTAGAACAACTTCTATTAGATGAACATGAAATTGTGTATAACACGATCCAGGAATAGTGTTGCGTATACTGTAAGCTAATACGGTGTTGCGTATTGCGCAAGATAATTTTTATGTAGTGTATAACACAAGACATCAATGAAATTAAAATGAATAATTATCATAAAATTTCGGGTTATTACACTACGCATGATCTGGAGCTGGTTGCGGTGGTTTTTTCTCTAAAGTTACGGATGCACTATCTTTATGGTGAGAAATATGATATATACACAGACCATCAAATATTGAAGTATATTTTCACACAAAATGAATTGAACTAGAGAAAAGGATATGGTTGGATCATCTCAAATACTATAATTATTCAATTCATTATTATCTCGGAAGTGAAAACAACGTCGCTGATGCATTAAGCAGGAAATACGTAGTTGTTTTTTCCATGATGAGGATTCAAAGGATCCTTTGATCAATGAACTAATGAATAAGGAAATGGGAAGTATAAGGTAAGAGATATCATCAACCCTAACCCAAATTATTTCTCACCCATCATTACTAGAGAAGATCAAGAAATCTCAGAAATAAGATCCTTTGTTATAGAAGAAGTTTGAGGCTGCAAAGGATGGGAAGTTTTTCAAGTTCAATATTAAACATGAAGGTGTACTGAAATTTCGTACAAGACTATGTGTTGCATCTATTTTTTAAATAAAGAAGGAGGTGATGGATCAATCTCATAGCTCTAGTATCTTTATACATCTGGGAAGCACAATAATGTATAGGGACCTACATGATCATTATTAGTGAGCTAATATAAAAAGAGAGATTGCTGAAAACACTTCAAGGTTCCTGTTATGTCATAAAGTGAAGGTAAAGAGACAACATCCTAAATGGTTATTGTAACCACTACCCCTTCTATAATGGAAGTGGGACAATATCACTATGGACTTCATCAATGGTCTTCCAGAAACTTCCAAATGAAAAAAAATGAGATATGGGTTATTGTGGACAGTCTCACCAAACTGCCCATTTTATATTAATTTGGGAAGATTTTTCTCTTGATCAACTTCAAAATATTTAAGGGTAGGAAGTGTTAAGGCTACATGGAGTTCCACTCTCTATCATATCTGATCATTATCCAAGGTTCACATCATAGTTCTAGAGAAGTCATCAACATGCTCTGAGCCTGGAATTGAATTTCATTACGGCCAATCACCCCCAAACTGATGACCAATCTGAAAGGACTATTCAAACACTCAAGTATATGTTGAGAACATGATCTATGGAATTTAAAGGTGGATGGTATCAACATCTCACTTTAGTTGAGTACTCTTACAACAATAACTTCCAATCGAGCAATCAAATGGCACCCTATGAAGCTCTCTATGGTAAGCGATGTTGAACTATTACTTGTTGGCATGAAGTTGGTGAGAGAAATATTCTTGGGCCTATTATTGTACAAGAGATGATAAAAAAGGTCCATGCCATCCAATAACACATTATGGCTGGTCAGAGTCAGCAAAAGAGCTATGAAGACAACCATAGAAGGGACTTGGAGTTTGATTCTAGTGACAAAGTCTTTATTCGGATTTCACCTTCGAAGAGAGTCATGAGGATTTGGAAGTTAGGGAAGCTCAGCCCTATGTACATTTGACCCTATGAAATCCTTGATCATGTGGGAGCAGTATCCTATCAACTATCACTTCCCCCAAATCTATCACAAGTTCATGATGTCTTCCATGTATCCCTTATGAGGAAGTAAATACCTGACCCTTCACATGTTCTAAATCCCAAGGTGGTACAACTAGAACATGACCTCTCTTATGAGGAGCAGCCTGCATAGATCTAGGATCATAGAGACAATGTTCTATGCAACAAGACTACCAACCTTGTTATGGTGTTATAGAGGAACCACAAATGTGAAGAAGCCACCTGGGAACCAGATGAGTCTATGAGGCAGAAGTACCTACACCTCTCTCTTATGAGGGTACAAGTAAAAATTTTGTGGATGAAATTTCTTAAGGGGGAAGGAATGTAACAACATGAACTTTTTAATAATATTAGTTTTCTAATTTTCTATGTTATTCTTCACAACTGTATCCTTTAATTAATGAAGTGAGCATAATCAAATGAGACCATTTGGTTTTGGTTGTTAGATGACTGTTGGTCAATATGTAAATTGGAAGCTGAACTCTTGATGATACAATTATTGTTTATAAATTCAAGTGATCTTGGTTAATTAATACAGAAATAGGAGTTGATGGCTTCATCCAATATACTCGGGCTATACAAAGCCCATCTGTCAGAGCTTGGGAAGGAGGTTGCATCACTGTGCTCTTCTCGGGACCAACCCATAGCCGAACTCCAACATTTGATGCTTGAAAGGAATCAACTAAGGGAGAAGTCGAAGTTGACATAAATCACCACTCAGGCAATGTAGTTCGAGACCCTCCAATATTATGTCACCAAAGCACACTTTAGACTTAGGTCCTATGCAGTTGTTATAAGGGGCCATGTTACGAGGCCTTAAAAACTTTTTGTAATCGCTTAGTATAAATAAAATTTTTAATTCTTATTATGGTAAAATTTGTGATTTTCAAATGTTTGAATAAATATAGGATGAATATTATTGATGTATTTTGGAAAAAAAGTATTTTAAAATATTCATATAAACATTAAATAATTAATAATGTGAATTTTTTCTCAAAAAATAGTCTTCTACAGTTGTGATCAATAAGAAATTTAGAGTCTAATAAAAACAACTTAATTTTTAGTTAATAGTTAAGTACGAATAGTAACATACCCTTGTTAATATAAATGAATAGTAATGAATAGTAAATCTACCTAAAAAATAGAAACATCACCAATGAATGTATAAATACAATTTAGACATATTAAAAGTGAAAAAACAATCATAGTATATGTTTTTGTATTTTTTTTATGTCATAAATACTTTCTTTACATTTTTATAATTAATTTAAAATTTTAAAAAGAAAATATACATTAATAAAATGCAATCATAAATTTTTACTTTATTTTCATATGGTTATACAACAATTTTATGGGACCTTGATTACATTTTCAATGTGTTACCGAAAAAGTTTTAGATTTAGACTTGTTTCTTCTAAATAAATAACAAATTTATTTAAAAATTAAATTAAAAATATTTTGAAGATTATTTTAATATAATAGAGTTTATTTTTGAATTCAGATCATCGATATTAGGATAGGGTGAATTTATGATCTCTTTATAAAATGTTTTGTTTTTGGTGAATAGTGAAAATGCAGTTTTTGAGTTTCAGGTGTCTAATGACATCATTAATGATGCAATAATTATGTAATAATGATGTAATCGTTATGGTAGACATTTTTATAGTAGTATATTATATGATGTGTCCCAAGTGGCCATTACCATGGTACAATACCATGGGCATGCCCAGGATTTTTCAAATACCACTCTTGAGGTGTCCCTTGGAAATTAATTAAATATTCCCACACTTTTCCTATAAATACCGAGCCATTCCCGAATTAATTTAATTCTAAAATCCTCCGCAACGAAGTTCTTGTCTTTTTACCTCCCATGGATTCCTTAAAAAGTTCCCTCAAGCCTCCCAAGGTCCCAACCTTCAATATTTTGATGTTACTTTTCAAGGTTAGGGAAACATTCACCCTTCTCTTTGTAGACATGATTTCCTTTATGTTATGTCTTCTAGTTTCAATAATCTTATTTTGGGGTATCTTCATATATATTCTTATAACTATCCATTTCATGTACAAATGATGAGAGACCCATTTTTCTATCATCAATTTATTTTCTAAATTTTTAAGCGATGTTGTTGGGCTGCCGAATTTTCCATAAAAGAAATAGCATCATCTCTTTTATTTAATGTTTTATTTTTCAGGTGTAATGTCATTAAAATATCCATACCATGATCTTATTATGTACTCATAATATATTATAAATTATTTATTAGTGGTTTACTCTTTTCCCCACTCTTTTTAATATTTTCTAAAACCATGTTATATAGCCATTATGCTGTAGAATTTACATCTCAAAACTTCTCCCATTTTCAAAAAAATATTTTATTTCATTTATGTGAATACCCAAACCAATTTCATTTCTAGGGGTATTAATAAAGACATAATATTAATCTATTTGATTTTTTAATTGAAATACATATAACCCACACTCCCTTTCCATTTGTTATAAATGACATAATGATCTTATTTTTAAGAACTTCTAAACGTCACAATTTTTAAATGAAACACATTTATTTTTTAGTCCATGGGTTATTATTGAAATGTTTGATTTTGATCTATGAATGTCACATGAAAATAAATACATATTAATGGTGCACCCTGACAGCTCTCTGATGCATTGGGTAATGAATTTAATATCTATAGATGACACGTTTAACGATACCTTGGTCAATAACCCTGGTAAAATTTTTATGATACCTTAAGGATGGACCTTGGTCATATTTTCATGAATGTCTTAATTGATTAATGTAGTCACATATTATTGTTATGATTCATTTTATTTTCATTATGATAATCCTATACTTCCATACCTCACGTATTTATGTTTTCTTTTTACCATGTTCTTATTGATATCACATGTAAACAGATTCCCTTGTTCATGATTACTGGGCCTTCTGCTCACCCCTTCCTTTAATTTATGTCTCTATGTTTTGAGATGTTGTAATTTTACATAGGATAAACCTATGATGAATCCATACAGGTGGTTTAGAAGTATTTTTATGTTGTTTTCATGTATTATTTTCCTTATTTCAAAGACAGTAGACTTTGAAGATCATTTTTTTGTAAAATGCAATAAAAAGTTATGTAATAAAAAGGCAGGATGTCATAGTGGTGAAAATCAGCGGAGTATATGAATATCCAAACCCCATATCCCCTTTGGGATAAAATTCTGCCCATCCATCCTGAACATCGTAGAGAGCTTTTAGGCCAATCTGACCGTGCCTTCAAAACTGAACAAGGTCTGTAAGGTAGAGGAGTTCAACATTCATCCGTTCCCACTACCAACGGGTGTTTTCATTAATGGTGGAAAAGTAATAGAATAGCACTATTCCTATCTCTCGGCCTTTAGAGGTGGAGTCTTGGTAGAAAGAGTGGACCATGAGCCTCTCTATGAGCTGTACACCCCACACAGATTCTCCATGCAATTTATGTGTGTGCAGCGACTGAACCCACGGGTCTATTTAGGGGTGTTCCGCGAGAAACGTCTGTGTATGATGTGCTAGATGTGGCTCATGTTCACATGGTGATATGGGAAGATGCAGAACGAGCTGCCTCTGCCCACTATTTTCGTCACGATGGTGAAGCTGTACACCAAAATCTGGGAGCCAGCCTACTCGAAGGAGATGTTGAAGCAACCAACTATTCAGGTCGGTGATGGTGTGACTCCCCAACCTCAAGGCGGAGGTCAAAAGGAGGAAAGTAAATCATGTGGTTGTAAGGATTACATGGGGGAAAGGCCTTTATTGGTTGAGGGGGAGGAAGTGGTAGAGGATCCACTAACAGCAGTGGACCCGAAAGTCTATCAGGGGTGACATTGCGGTGTTCCAAGAAGAGGTAAAGAAATACCTGGCTGAGTTGGAGGGCATCGTGCACTCACGAGGTGTTCTAAAACCAATAACAGATCAAGTGAAGGAGTTGTTGAATCGAATGGCTCCCCCCCCCCCCCCCCCCCGCAGTTATCGGCTGCTGATTTGAGGGAACGGTTCCCTCTGCCAGAAGAATCGAACAAATCCTCCTGGGGGGGAGGCCGGTAGAGGAAGCCCTCTGGAAGAGGGTAAATTCAGTTTTCAAGGATCATATTTTGAAGAATTTTCATAGGCCCTTCAGGTAAAATCTTGAGCCCCATTCCATGAGATCCTCTTTCAAGAAACTATAGACCCCTCACCAATGTTTAAACTATGCAAGAGAGCATATTTCATAGAACTCGTTCTTGTCCCTCGGTGGATGAAGATGCGGGGCCTTTTGGATCCATGCCCGCGGCTATGGCGATTACCACATCTAGCAGGGATAGGATACGAGAGGTGGATCCTCTATAGTTATCATACCTTCCGACAATATGCAAAGGGCCACGCCTTGGGGTCCCCACAACAAAAACCCAAGAACAAGACTGAGAATTTGATCTATGTAAGTCTCCTTTACAAAACTCATATCTACTACCCATTGACTAGGATAACTAACATCTGTTCCTTTTTTGTGTTTACAGTTCTTCAAATGGTGTGGCCTACCTTGGTAAAGTTGGTTGGTATTCCACGCAGCAATTTTCTGAGGGGAGTGCTGGTGGTCGTGGAGGTGGATATACAGACCGACCAAGCTACAGTGATCTAGATCACAGGTGGGACGGTTGGTAGGGCTGTGACCGAGATTATTGAAGTGGGATCCAATGATGAAGATCGTTCAGATAGCCCAGGTCTTGTTATACCTGATCAGACACCAGATGCAGATTAGTTCTTGGGGGTGTTCTCGGTGTACTAGCATGCCAACCCCACATACTGGGATGAAACAACCATTGATGAAGAAGGTAGCAAGATAGTCCATCACTGATCATGGAAGATGATCATGCGATTTATCGATGACACCCCTCATAAAAAATGTATATACCAGATTGAGAGACTTCATGTATGACTACGCAAACTAGGCACTTGGTGAGTGGATGACTGGCATCCTCACATGATCATCTAATTGAATATTCAAGAGTATGACCGCAGACATGGTGTGGGTTTGAAGGGGAGAAAAGTGGTTAACATCCAGAGGCTCTGGGAGGCTGAAAACGAGATTCAACAGCTTCAGGTCCAGGCAGACGAACACTCTGCACTCCTCAATGCACAGTCAGATATTATATCTTGATTAAAGGCCCAGATGGGAGAGGCCGAAGAGTGGATGAAACAAGCCTCCATAGAGATGGATATTTTCTGGAGCAACGAGGAGTGGGCTCAGGTTGTGGTAGATGAACTGCTCCCCATTGCTACCGAGGAGGAGCAGGAACTGAACAGGCTGCAACGGATCCTGGATGCCATCAGCCAAAGGGTGGTGGAGCTGCAACATTATTTTTACAGGGTCAACCCATCCATGGGAGGGGTTGATCTTCCATTGTTTTGATGCATGCAACTTCTGGACACAATTTCATGCTTTTACTATTTATCCTAGATGCATTCATGAGTTATGTTATTCATTTTTGGTTTATTCCATTTTTTTATATTCATAGAGCATCCAACGATTAGTCCATAAGCTCACGTGGGTTGGGCCCAATGCAAGAAACAAGGGATGACCACCTTATCATTCCACCCAAATATAATATTGAAAAACAAGATCCAGGGATCTAGGGTTTGAACAACCAATCTGGATGTCCGAGAAGAAAGGGAGAGGCCCGACTGGAGGATGAAGCTCTCAGAATAGTTGAATCATCGCTTTCCCAGTCTGCGCTATTGCACGAGCAGGGTAATGCCAGTGGCGTAGGAAAAAATTCAAACACAAGGGAGTGTTAGGTGTGAATCATGATACCCAAAATTTAGAACACAATTGAGATGGCTTGATAGTGAAGAATAACTCTTGATCGTGTTCAAAACACAGTATCCTTATTTCGTTAGCCTAAAATAGGGATAACAAACGAGGGCTGACCATTGACCATGTTCAAAACAAAATGCTTGACTCAAAATGTCATCCATTAGTCTTCCAGAATGTTGGCCCAAGACATAAGTAGAGCAATAGGCCGAGCATCCATACGATTATGGGTACCTTTAGATGTAAAAGGGGACGAGGGTCCGAATAAATGGCACACAAAGTGTGGAGTGTGGCGTGATGGATTGTTTGAATGGAGTCCAAGAGTCTTGAAATTATTCCATTGTGGTGTAGGGACATTATGTGGGATCATCGGTCTGATCAGGGATCATACCTACTTCCGAACAGGACATCTCTGGTAGGGATCTAGAATGACACATTGTTTTACGACATACTGTGAGCACAATGCACATAGTTTAAAGGTTATACTTCCAGGACAAAGATCAGGGATGATGGGGCAAAAGGGTTAATGACCCTGGGGATGGGCCCAAGGCGAAATGCCTAGGCATCGCTATGTATCCCATAAGGATGAGAATCAAACCAAATGTAGTTCTTGAAGCACGACGTGGTCAAAAACTGATTCTGGTAGGGAGAATCCTCTCTGACAAGGGATTAGGTATATCCCATGACTAACATGGGGAATCTTGAACTTGATGAAGGTAGAACCGTAGTATAGTGTCACGCGTCAAGGACATGTGGGTTCGTGAATTTTAACATCATACGATTGGACGAAGAGTGAAAGGGAAGATCTCTGGAAGGGAATATGTGGTGTGGTAGCTATAAACCCGACGTGAATGAGGACCTAAGGAGTCTACACCACACCATGTATCCCTGAAAGAAGTTCTTTAGGTTAAGGGACCAAAAGTGCATGTTAGGCTGGGCCCGAATAAAAGTGCACGGGCGTTCCTACGTATCCCACAAGGGTGGAAATCAAGCCGCACGTAGTTTTGATAGCGTAATTTAATGTCATACAGGACGACAAAAGGCTTGTGTGGCATGGTTGTTCCTGTACACTTCCAACCAGAACTACTAAGACCACATGAGTCATGATCTATGTGGGAAACAAGGAGTAGTTATGGGAATTTCCTAGAAAATGAAGACACATTTTTGGGGCGATTGTATTCTAGGTTAATGACATCACAAATATGATGACCCGCATATATAGCACAAATAGATGCGTGAAAGGGTAGAGCTGAGTATGTTGGAATTCCTCTTGGGCATAAGGAAGCAGAAATGTGTGAATCATGATGCTCTAGATCTGGACTTCAATGATGGAGGCATGAAAATAAAGGATAACTGTTTATCATGTTCAAAACATAGTATCTGTTTCGCATTAGCCCAGAATAAGGATAGAAAAATGAGGGTCGACAGCTGACCATGTTCGAAACATGGGACCTATCGTGAATGTTGTCTGAGGTCCTTAAAGACATTGTCCCAGGATAGTAGGTAATCTGGTGTGGCATGAGACCAAGCTATAAAGGGGGTCCCTTCAGACTTGGAAGAGGATGAGGATCCAAATGACAGGCTCCCAAAGCTTGGACATCGAACGAGGGAATACCCCTATGAAAATTCCACACTTTAAACACTATCAAAACACATCTGAGTACGAAAACAAGACGTACCAGATAGATGGAGTAAAGTTCCCCCCCCCCAAGTACAAGGGTCCTAAGGTTGCATGCTTCCAAAATTAATGGTTGTAGGATGGACTGTTTAGGGGATATTAATTTAATGGACTGGGAGTAGGGCGTCGAAGTAGAAAAACCCAATGCATAGTTCCTATAGGGAGATCTTAGTTTAGGGTTATTGAACTTGGACAAGGATGGGAAAACACCTGGGGGGCACAATGTACGACTGTTGAAATACCTAACATGAATGAGAACCCCTGACGTACTCACAACACCACATGTTCCCAAAAGGGGTTGGGCCTAGGGACTGAAAGAGAGAGGACATGATTTCAGATTCATGGGGTTGGACCCGAGGACAATATTTATGGGCATTCCTCTATAATTCATAGAGGATGGGAATCAAGACATACGTTGTTCTGGAAGATGTCATGTAGTTTAACGTCTTGCAGCAAGGATGCGAAGTGATCTTGGTTTATGGTCATAGAACTTAGACCAGAAATGGTAAGGAATGAGGAAGAGACATGGTGAAGTAATAATGAAACCCGACATGAATGAGGACCTAGAGTCCAGGTCACCATATGTTCCTTGGGGAGTTTTTAGGTTGAGGTACCAAAAACAAAAGTTTGGCTGGGCCTAAGTCAAAGTTGATGGGCATTCATACGTATCCCATGAGAATGGGAATCAAGCAATATATAGTTATAGGTATGGAATGGTAAGAAACCAGTGCTAGAGAAAATAAGTTTGTGGGGGTCTTACCCTTGCACCAAAAGAAGAATTATTTGATAGATATTGTTTGTCCTTTAAGATGGATGAGTGTTGTTTTTTTTGTGAAGTGATGGACCTAGGATAGATATTCTAAGCATCGCCACAAGAATCAAGCTATGTGCAGACATTGAAAATTGGTATGGTGTGTGACCAATACCAAACATGATGTCCCCTCGAGTGAGGCCACCACGATGCAGTGTCGTTTTTTATCATGTTCCAAGATGATAATGTCATAGTTTAGGGTCATGTAATCGGACCAGCCACACGCTTTAATGTCGTGTAGTATAGACGTAATAGTTTAATGTCATGTGGGACTTGGCAACATAGATTAGAGTTATATGGGTTAGACATATACAGGATAGGTGAGGTTCAAGAGGGAAAGTGCATGGCATGATGAAGCATACCCAACATGAATGAGGACATAATCCCATATCACGCCGTTCAGAATTCTAAGAAAGAAACCTCGGAGCGAGGGGGCCAGAAATGGTTAGAAAATATGGGGTAGGAGAGGCTAGTACTCAGTTGAGCTGGACCCAAAGACGAGATGTTTGAGCATTCGTATGTATCCCATTAATATGGGAATAAAACTATATGTAGGTCATGAAGGTGCAGTTTAAATTCATGCTGAACAACATAACGTTTAATGTCATGTGGGATAGGAAAATAGGGGACAAGCTCCTTGAAAGGGAGTACATGATGTAGCAATTGTAAACCTGATGTGAATGAAGGAAGAAGCCCATACATGCCACATCACGGGGTCCTCTAATAGATGGGGACTAAAATGAAGAATGAAAGAGATAAATTACTGGAACTCAAGATGGAACCAAAGATGATATGTATGGGAATTCCTACGTATACCATGGTAATGGGAATCAAGTCATACATAGTTCTAAAAGAGATCTTAGTTTAAGGTCATAGAGCTTGGACCATGGAGAAGTGGAATCCTTCCAAGTAAGGGTGGACCTCAATCAGATCCCTAAGCCAACGTGAGTCAAAATCGGTGTGGGAAACAAGAAAAGAAGAGGTTTTTTTGCAATACATGGAATACATGCCAAATGGAAGTCGGTGCAGAGCCCCAAATGATGCCTTACTGTAGCTTTTTCCTCCTTACATGAAAATGTGCACTGAGGGATAATACCAGAATTTTTGAAATTCCCCTTGGACACAATGGAGTGGAAAATGATGTGATCATGTAACCAAAATTTAAGGCCTGAAGGGGTTGGTGTGATAGTGTAGGAAAACTATTGACCTTGTTTGAAACACAGTATCCCTATAGTGTTACCTAAAATGGGAACAACAAATGAGTGTGGACAACCAACCATATTCGCAATGCGGGACATCTATCAATTTATTGTGTGAAACCCTCGAGGATGTTGGCCCGTAATGGTAGGATTTCCATTATTCCTAGCATCCTTTCCAATTGGGGGTCCCTTCTAATGTGAAAGATAATGGAATTCCAAATGTAGGGGAACAGAAAATATGAAAATTGGGTGAAAGCATGTCCAGGCAGAACCCGACACTCTAGGATCAAAAACAGAGTACTCCTGGGCACATTGGTGAATCCCCGAAGATGGTTGAGGGACCCGACTTATGGGTAGACATCTCAAAGAGATGAGAGTAGGAAAAGAAAGTGAAAGATTCTCAAGAGGGAGAGTTATACAGCACAGTCATTATAAACCCGATGTGAATGGAGACATAAGCCCATACCACACCATATACCCCTCTCTAGGATTAATGCAGGCTAAAGGTCCAAAATGAAAGGGAGGTTTCTAAAATATGGGCCAAGACCTGAAGAATAGGCATTCAGGCAGTCCTATTTATCCCATAAGTATGGGAATCAAGACTCACGTAGTTCTAGAGAAATGGATGATGACAATAAGGGAAGTACACCCCAACGAGGGACGTGTATGGCACGATGTGTAACCCTAAATGAATGAGGACATAATCCTACACCACACCGTACTATCCTAAGTGAGAAATTGGGCTAGGGGCCTAAGAAGGCTAAGGGACCTATGGCTGGGCCATGGGTAGAATGTCATATCTACCTTTTAGTTTAACATCTTGTAGTAAAGATGATGATGATCTTAGTTTAAGGTCATAGATCGCAGACTAGAGAAGCATAGTTTTATTTCATATGCATGGGATAGATATGGAGAATCATCGTGCCTATGGAAGACCATAGAGATTCAATGATGATAGAGGACAACTATTGATCAGGTTCGCAACACAGTATCCACACTTGTGTGACTGGAGTTCAGAGCAAACAATTGAGCGTTGACCGTTGAACATATTCATAATATGGGACCTGTATCAATTTTCGGCATCCAATACTCTAGGACGCTAGTCCGCAATGGTATGAGGTCTCTTAGGCAGAGAATTCATGCCATCCGGGGGTCATTTTGGATATTGAAGGTGATGGAAACCGAAATGATGGGACTCACACACCATGGAAGGGCTGATGCTCATGGGATTGATGATAAATGAAGGGATGGATATATCAAGGTGATATGTGTGGCGTGGTGAAATAGCCTAATGTAAATGAGGACATAATCCCACACCGCACTGTACAATCCCAGATGAGAACTCGGGCTAGGGGGCCGAAGGGGTCGAAGGACCTGATGCTAGGCGCCCTGGCCAACAGTAGCCATATAACCTCTCATGAGTTAATTGCCTCATCATAGCTCCTAAGCCCCATGAGCAATGCTCGGTGTGAGAAACAAGGAACAAGACTTGGATATCCCGATAAAATAAGGGTCCAATAGCTGGAATTACCCTCCTACTCGAGGTAGAAAATGGTTTGGAGGGACGATGTGGAAGAATGATCCACTACACTCCATGTTTGGGACATATGGACGTAGTGAAAACAACCAAGGATAGTTGTTGTCTATGTTCTAAAAACAACATCCAAAGTGTGTAACATGGTACGATTATGATGAACTCGACGTGAATGACATAAATTTTTTTCTGCCACACCATGTGTTTCGTCCCAATGAGACGTCCCGATGTTTGGGGCTGGGCCTACAGGTGAAATTTTAGGGCAGTCCTACATATCCCATGAGGATGGGAATCAAGCCATATGTAGTTCTGAAAGGGTTTTGTTGTTTAACATCATGAGGTAAGGATGTGGGAGGATTAGAATAATGTGGGAGGAAACATGGTGCAGTAATCGTAACCCTGAAATGATTGGGGCCAAAGAAGCCAACATGAAACCATGTGGGATCTTCCAAGAGAACAATACCTCAGGGGAATAGTCAAAGAGGAAACTCGAGGATGAACTCAGGATGATGTATCTGAGTATTCCCACGTATACCATGAGAATGGGAATCATGCCATGCGTTGTTCTTGAGATTCAGTTTAACATCTTGTTGGATGACACACAGTTTAATGTCATGCGAGATATTTCACAGTTTAAGGTCATGTAGGACCAGATATTATAAGGTCATGGAGGACCCTAATGCAGTTTAGGGTCATGCGGGACCAACACACAGTTTGGGGTCATATAGGACCATACAGTTTATGGTCATACTAGACCATGGAGACTCAAGAAAATTATTCCTTGTGGAACTTGGAATTGGTTGTAGGATTTATATGCTCACCATCAATGGTAACCAGTGAGTATGCACCCTTGTAGTAAAAATTGTGAATGATGTAAGGTCCTTATCATTTGGGTTATAACATGGGTTGTTTCCTAATAGGTATCATCTGTTCCCTCAGGGCCAATATAAACTAATATTTCAATAAGTTTTGGAGGAAAACATTCTCATTGAAAGCTCTACCTATATTGTTCTGATGCCTTTCCAGATTGTGCAGGGCACAAAGGATATTATTGTTGAGTGCTTCTAACTAATCCAGATGGATTTTTGCTACATTATGTGGCGTTTTCTGATCATATACATTTTCTTGTAATGAGGTATATTTAATCAATATGGGTAGGATGGCCTCTGTTCCATACACTAGGGAATATGGGGTCACCAGGGTGGAATTACAAGTCATCGTTCGATAATCCCATAGGGAATTGGGGAGATTTTCTGGCCAACTCATATTATTACGACCAACCATTTTCTGCAAAATTATAGAAATGTTTTTTTTGAATGCCTTGATCTATCCATTTTCATGCGCAAGATAGCATGATGTATGGTTGGAACAGATGTTGTACATAGAATACAATTTCTTTAACTCAGCTTCTCGGAAGTTCATACCAATATCGGTGAGGACAACTTGAGGGAATAAAAATTAGTAGATCATGTTGGAGATCACAAATTCAATGATGGAATGATCCTTTAACTCTTTGATTGGAACTACCTCTACCCACTTGGAGAAGAAATTTTTATAAGTAATGATGAATCTACACTAGCGAGATGTCGCTGGTGGATATGGTCCCACAACATCGAGTCCCCATACCACAAATGGCCAAGAGTACTTAGAGGAGTAGAGATGCTCAGGCATCCGATACATGAATTTAGAATGAATCTGTAATGTCTGGAACCTTTTGGCGAACTTGATGCAGTAGTGGATCATGGAGGGCCCAAAATACCCCAGTCCTTGGATCTGGTGAGATAGATTCATCCCAGACTAATGAGCCCTATAGGAACTGACATGAAATTCCTACAAGACTTGGGAAATCTCATATCCTTTAATGCAGCGAAGGAGGACCCCATCAAACCCACAATTATAGAGGAACTTCTCGCAATAAGGGCTATCCAAGAGGGTAAACTGTAGCATGCATCGTCAGATTCGCTCGCACTCAGCCCGATCTATCGAGAGATTACCATTTTGAAGATAATAAAAAAAGGATGTTATCCATTCGAGAGTCACTTCAATCACTACATCCAGGGGACTTGGGGATCCTGATGTGGTGGCACTGGTGGCAAGGTGGCTCACCTGCAGGCTGTTATCGTCATTGTGAGTGATGAGAGAAATGAATCTTCTGTGTGCCACGTGGATAATCAAATTATCCTATTCGGGCTCCATAACTGATGTAGCTAGGCCATCTAAGGAGTCATGTCGACCATTATAAGATTTAGGGACATGATTAACTTCTAACTGAGATTTGAATTAGGCCATTGTTTCTGACGCATTCACCGGGGTGTGCGCGTCCATCTTCTTGAGGACAAAAGGCATGGTTTTGTTGTCTCGCATTACTGCTTTTGAAAGGTGGGTGACATCTGTTCCTTGATCAGGGACGTCTGCTCCTTGATCAAAATAGGATGATGGGATTTCGGTTCCTCCTTCCTTGGATTCCTCCTCGGAGCTCGTCACCTAGTCTGGGTCTCCCTTATAGATTTAAGACGTTGTTTGTGAAACTCTTCTCGGTGCGATGTTTTCATGGACACCAGTTAATTAATCTTCTTCTATTAAGACATTCCAAGGGGCCTGGTCAAGGAAGTAACCTTCGGTCAAGGTATTAGTCACATTGGACATCACTGGAGTGTCTGGATGCAGGGACACTGGCGCGTCTGGGTTTATTCCCCTTATTATAGAGCTTCTTAAGGGTGTGGAGGCCCGAGGAATCCCACGTCGAATGTGAGGAATTATATGCCACGGGCATGTCTCTAAGGTTTTCCTCACCTTCCCATGTTTAATACAAGGCATACCGCAAGTTTAACATCTAGCGGAGATGGATCAGATTGATCCGAACACTGACTAGAGTGGATGAGATAGGCATAACCCCTTGAGGGAACACTAATGTCAGGATAACACATGGTTAGTTACCTAGCTACTATTAGGAGTAGTGAAGAGGTGAATTGGCATGATCTCACCGGAATGTGGCGGCCCGAGTAAGAATCAAGATGGATGATGAGTGGATGAATGAAGTGGAAGGGGAATGGAATAGAACCATCGCAAGGGCTACAGGGGAGTTGGTCCTATGCCTCGAAAAGAATTCATATGTATCCCCTTGGCAGGGATTCAAATTTCGCGTAGTTCGGTGAATGCAGTTCATCTTGACAATGACTTACCGTTGTTTGGAGTTCCAACGTATTTCCACCGAAAGGGGTGACAATGGATTACCACTAAATGAGGTTGACAACGGCTTACTGTTGAATTGAGTGAGAATGGCATACTGCTAAAAGAGGATGACAATGGCTTACCACTGAATGGAGTGGAAATGACTTACCACTAAAAGATGGTGACAATGGCTTACCACTAAATAGAGTGACAACGGCTTGCCGTGGAATGGCTAACAAAAGGCGAAAAACAGTTTAACGTCATGCAGGATGGGGGTGGACCGACATGAAGTGGTCGATACCATTGGTTGTTGGGCTTGAACCTCATGGAGACTTATTACGTACCGTTCCTTGGCAAGGATCAAAGTCAACATAGTTTGGGTATGGGGCAGGAGTCGGTGAACCGATGTGAATAAGGACCTAGGGTCCAGGTGGATGGTGGGCTTGAACCTCATGGAGGCTTCCTATGTACCTTGCCTTGAATAAGATCAATGTTCTCGTAGTTCGGGTGAGGCTTGGTACACCGAAGTGAAGATGGTCAGGACCAATGGTTGCTGGGGTGGAAACTTCATTAGGGTTCCTACGTACCATGCTTTGGCATGGATCAAAGTCCACGTAGTTCTGGAATGAGGGGAATTTGGGGATTAAGCTCTCAGTCATGCCAAAGTGTTGGTGAATAGACCTGGAGGGGGTTGGAACGACCGAGTGTTGGGTTGAACCTCAGGGAGGCTTCTTATGTACCGTACCATGGCAAGGATCAAAGTCCACATAGTTCAGAATGGGTGGGTCGGTGACCTGACGTGATGGAGGACCTGGGGTCCAATGGGTGATGGGCATGAACCTCGTGGATGCTTCTTACGTACCCTGTCTTGGCAAGGATCAAAGTCCACATAGTTCGGATATGGGGACCATGTGGGGCTTACACTCTAGGCTACCCAAAGAGAATGTTATGATTGGTGTTTTCTATAAGCCCACACGAGTCATGCTCGGTGTGAGAAAAAATAGGTAGAAGAGACCTGATGATGACGTCGTGAAAGGTTCGTCTGTGAGAGGTGAAGTGGGGCTTACATGTGATCACAACCTAAAGAAGAAACTGGGGCTTATGCATGGTTAGTAGCCCGAAAAGGTTAGGACTTACTCCAGGATGGAGGCCTAATGGTGGCAAAGCCCAGAGGGATAGGGAAGGGATAACATGATCCATGTCCCCATATCTCCTCTTAGACTTGGGCACAGAAGAAGAAAGGAGGAGTAGGGTTACTACCACCTGCATGAAAATCTAAGGGATTTTACCAAGATGGTTGACCATTCCCCGCATAAGATTCATGGGGGGAAGTCACATTTTAATGTCATGTTCTGAGGATGATGGTGTTTGATAGTTTAACATCTTGCAGCTCAGACAAGGGAGGGTTCACTCTGCACCCCTAGGACTTATATAACCGGTACCCTCTGCACCTTGGTGAAGAGAGGGGACAAGCAACGCCATGGTTGGGGGGTGTCTTGGAGAAAACCATTGGGGGGTCCACGTTAGCGTGGCTATGCGAAGGACTAATAGCCATTACTATGCCTATTTGAAGAATCCTGAGGCAAAGCAACACAATGGGCAGTGTCATCCAAGAGACTTTGAAATTTCTTTGTGTGAAACTAGGAGGTTTCCCAAGAGAGGGAGTTGCATAGCAAAGGATTTTATAAACAGAGGCCTCGTAGAGATCTGGTGCTCCATGTAAGGGAAGGGATTCATGAAGGTGAGGGCTTCGCGAAGTGAAGTGGCCCAGCCTAGGCATTGGGCGTAGGTGCATACAAGAGGTGATTCGTGAAGTGGAAGGAAATTCGCGAAGAAAAGCCCTACGAAGTATGGGTGCTTGGGAAAGCAAGGTCATGTAATGAAATATGCTTCGCAAGGCATAGGGACTCGACCTTAGCAGTTGAATCACGTGTGCATGAGAGTAATTCATGAAGCATAAATGCTCTGCGATGACCTGAGTCCCCGTGAGGATCTCCTTCCTTCACGAAGGCCCATGGGCTTCGCGAAAGGCATCCCTCTTGGAGGAGGGGGTGAAAAAATGGCAATGGGGAGGCACCTCATGGATAAAAAGTTCCTTGAGGAGCTCTTGGTTCGCATAATAGAAAATACTTTGTGATTTGAGAGCTAAGAAGGAGAAAGTTCAGATGATCCATACTTTGGGACTGTGGGGAAGTCGGTATTTATAGGCAAGAGGCACCGCGAAGAATATCTCGTTCGGTGTGAAGCTGGATTCCACTCTGCTATGGGCTCGTGAACATCTAAGGGGGTTCACAAAGCATCCCACCTCCTGGATTTGTGGTGGTCTCGTGAACATAAAAGGGTCTTGTGGAGAATTCTGCATCCTAGCTTCGCGGTGGGCTCGTGAAAGTCAAAGGGGCTCACAGAGTATCCCGCCTCCTGGCTTCGTGGCAGGCTCGGGGCCATGGTTCTCCACGAAAGGGCTTCGTGAGGCAGCTTCGGGGACTTTATTATTCTCATTCTCCCTTTTTCTTTTTAGTACCAACAAATCCCCCCCCCCTCAGACTTGGAGCTGAGGAGAAATCAAGGTTCAAAGTCTAAGGGTTAATCCTCAAAATTCCATGGCCTTTCGCGAAGCTAGATCGCTAAGGAGGATCATCGAGCGAGAAAGAGATAGGTTGGTTGGGTGCACTGCGAAACTTTCCATGGTCGAGACGCGCCACGAAGCTGCAAGGGTCGTCTTCTATTAGAAGATGGGATGAATTCTCTTTTTTACTTTCTCTCCATCATGATTTTGGATTTAAGAGCTCTTGATTCATGAAGCTTCGGGTACTCCATGATTTCTCTCCGTGAATCAGTATTTCATCTTCGCGGCACATAGTGAGTCATTGACTTTGCATCTGTGCGCTTCGCGAATCCACGTTCGGAGGCCGAGGAAGGGATCCACGAATAGACATCATGAACGCCATTCGTGAACGAACCCAAAAAATTATCCCAACCTAAACGAGTGAATGGATTGTCAAGAAGCTGCCCTAGGGGTCCTTGTAGATGATGCCCGAAGGGATGAGATGACGAATATCCTATACGTAGGAGAGCTAATTCGGAGCCACTCTGACCATGGTACTTTGGTAGAGCTCCTATCGGTGATCTAGAGGAACTAACCATTATGTAAGAGGATGCCTTTTTATGGATTCGAGCATAGGGATGACGTCTTCATCCTAGAAGGATGTCGAGATAGACCAGCTTAATGGTTAAGGAGCACTTCGTGCCAGTGTCGATGGTTCTGGGCGCCTGACGGACATGCCCCAGAGGACTTCACACCATTCATCGTAGACTTCTTATAAAACCTCCTGAATAATTTCGATGAGAAGGAGTTATAGTCGGAGAAATCTCCCCCATGCATTAGACAATATTGATGGCAGCCCTGGGGAAACCGAATAAGGGGTGGTCTGAGGAGTGGGACCTGCTCCAGGGTGTTACCTTCATAGATGATTCATCATGGGCCTACTGGGTAGGTGCCTCGTCTGAAAAGTTTGGGGTAGAGCTGAGAAGAGTGGGCTTGTATGAGGTAGGTTGGGCCTCCCCGTTTCACACCTACCAACCGAAGCATATAATGCTGGAGCTATTGAGAAGGTGGTCATCAAGGACCAACACATTCCATTTTCACCACAGGGAAGTCGAAATCAGTTTGTGGGACGTCCACCAGATCTCGGGGGTCTCGATACTAGGGTCTATGTGTGACGAATTCTTCACCATCATGAGTTCGTCGGAGGAACCAAATCAACTGCCGCCACTGGCGATGGCTTTGATTGAGCATGTTTCTGGAGAGGAGAAGGAGGTGTTGAGGGATGTCCATTTCAGGCGGTGGTTCAAACAGTTCCTAAAATCCCCAGAGAGTAGACAGTTTCCAGCGAGGCCACGGACTTGCCCGAAGGGTGCCAGGAGTAAGGATCACCCATACTAGCGATTACTGGAGGACAACCAATGGATGAAGTGGGGATTTAGTGTCATCACCGAACAACAACTGATAAGTCATCTCAACTAGGTCAGCTCACCAGGTATAGACTTTTGACCGTGTCACATCTATTTCTTTCAGGATTCCTCCCCACAGATTACCAGTTAGAGCCCCGAGAGTTGTATACTCTGAGAGGCCACCGAGCGAGAGGCCTTAGTGTAGGGGCCTTTATTAGTGGAGGCAGAAGCAGTACCACTTCTCCTTGGGCCACCAATTCCACCATCCCTAGAAGCAGATGCTGCATGTCGCTTGAGCGTGTTGCATGAGTTCCAGGACCAGAGGCCACCCAATTTTTGGGGAGAGACGGACCGACATGCGGCTGAGGATTGGTTGGAGGCTGTGCTGAGAGTCTTTAGGATAGTAGGGACCCTAACATACCTTATAGTGATTCTTGTAGTGAGTCTCTGTCATGTAGTAGTAGGTAGATGGTGGAGCTTGATGCTAAAAGTCTATGACGAGGCGACATTACTCTGGACAGACTTCGAGAGCCTGTTCCGGACAGAGTTTCTTCCATACACCCATCATGCGGTGTATATACAAGAGCTACTACATCTGCAGCAGGGCATCATGGCAGTATCACCGTACTCGATTAGTTTCAGCGACCTCTCGCGCTACTCTTCATATATTGTGTGGGACCCATTCTTTAGGGACCAGACCTTTGAGCAGGGGCTGAGGCAAGAGATCAGAGCCTCGATGACCTCCCTCAATATCCCAACACCGGAAGGGGTGTTATAGAGAGCCCTCTAAGTGGAGATTTACCTAGCTGAGCAGTCACCAGTAGTGAGACCCATTACTAGTCGACATGTAGCGGAGTCTTCTGTAGCTGGAAGTAGACAGATGACGTAGAGGTCCAAGAGAACCAAACCCACAGGTGGCTGACAGCAGGAATCATGATCAGTTCTATAGGGAACATAGAGCATAGACTTATATGCCTGGAGTAGATAGTGCTACTCATGCGGCGGGCAGGGTCACATGGAACATAACTATCCGATCCTCCATACATATGATCATCAGTCAGTTGAGGGACCTCCCAGGCAGAGGTAGAGGTTCGATCGAGGTGGTATACAGGGCGCAGGCAGATGTGGAAGATGAGCTGGTCGAGCAGCTGGCGGTGGATGACATTTCGAGGTATTTCCACCACCACCACCAGGAGGACCACCCCGACAGCAGGGAGATGTCAGACAGGGGATAGCTCAGCTTCAGGTAGTTGAGGCTTTCGACCATGGCACTCTCAATGTGATTTGAGGTACGATATATGTCTACTACACCTTAGCTGCAGTTCATATTGACATAGGTTCCAGCCATTCTTTCATAGCCACTTCCCTTTTTCGGAGCTCAGAGATTCTGACGAAGCTGTTGGCTCGATCCTTACATCTAGAGACTTTTACGGGAGCTGATTTAATGATTACGCATTGGTGCCGATAGTCTGAGCTTACCCTAGGAGGCGAGAGGTTTGGCCGGAATCTCCTCGTAGCGGCGTCGAGGCCTTATGACATCATCATTGGTATGGATTGGTTATCTATAGTCCATACTCAAATTGAATGTATTTGGCTCAAAGTGTGGTGTGTCCACATGGATGGGACCAGTTTCACCTTCACCGCCGAGAAGGGAACCTTTGCAGAACAGGACAGACTTACTCGGAGATGGGTGCAGCTGATCACTCATCAGTTGGCCTGCCTTACCCTCAGAGTAGTTGATGTGAAGAGTCCGACTTATCCTATAGTGGTGGACAAGTGCACGTATGTTTTCTCTGACGATGTTCTAGGACTACCTACTCACAGAGAGGTGGACTTCTACATTGTCTTGTACCCCAAGATGACACCGATATCTACTACAACATATCGTATGGATCCCTCCGAGCTTTGTGAGCTGCAGGTACAGTTGGAGGACTTGCAGGGGAAGTGATTAATCTGGCCCAATGTTTCTCCCTGGGCAGCCCTGATTCTGTTTTCCAAGAAGGCGGACAAGAGCTTGAGGATCTATGTTGACTATTGTCGCCTGAACCAGGTAACCGTGAAGAACAAGTACCTACATCCGAGGATTGACGACCTCTTTGATCAGCTCAAGGGAGCACGATGGTTCTCAAAGATAAACCTCATATCAGGCTATCACCAGCTCAGAGATAGAGATGAGGATGTGCAAAAGACAACCTTCAGGTGTCGGTACAGCCACTGTGAGTTCTTGGTTATTCCCTTTCGCATAACCAACACTCAAACAATGTTCATGTGTCTCATGAATAGGTTCTTCCAGCCATACCTTGATCGATTTTTTGTAGTATTCATCGATGACATTTTGATCTACTCGACTACTGAGGAGGAGCATACCTACCATTTTCAGGTGGTACTCGGCACACTCTGAGAGCACCAGCTTTATAATAAGCTCCCGAAGTGCTAGTTTTGGATTCGTGAGGTTCACATCATGGGACATGACATCTCGGAGGCTGGAGTTGCAGTGGATCCAGCAAATATTGTGGCGGTACTTTCTTGGGAGCCACCCAGGAGTGTGACAGAGGTACAAAGTTTCCTGGGATTGGCTAAATACTATCAGAGTTTCGTTCCAGAATTCTACAGAGTTGCAGCACCACTATCAGCCTTAACGAAGAAGGTTCAAACCTTTGTGTGGTCGGAGACATTCCAACAGATCTTTCTAGAGCTGAGGCAGAGGCTGACTAGTGCCCCCATCTGGAGACTTCCTGAGGATGGCATGGGGTACGTAGTTTACTGTGATGCATCAAGGACTAGAATCAGGTGTGTTCTGATGCAGGAGTGAGCAGTGATCGTGTATGGTTTTTAGTAGTTGAGACAACATGAGCAGAACTATGCTACCCATGACCTAGAGTAAGAAGCAGTGGTCTTCGCCTTGAAAATGTAGCAACACTCTCTGATGGGTGAACGTTTTACCATGTACTCTTATCAAAAGAGTATCAGGTATATCTTCTCTTAAAAGGACCTGAAACTGAGACAATGGCATTAGATTGAGTTCTTCCAGGTCTATGACATTGAGATATTATATACTCTTGGGAAGGGGAACGTTGTAGTAGATGTTTTCAGCAAGAGACCAGTCATTCAGATGCTAGGACAGGCGACAGAGCAGTTGGCTGCCTTGTAGATATCTTTCGTGGATAGGGATGTTGAAGCTTATCAACAGTCTCTTACAGTCACTCCTCTACTTCTTCAGCTAGTCTGGGAGGTGCAGCATGCGGATGCTGACTGCGAGACATGATGTTCCCAGATATCCACAGGGTAGGCACCTGATAGATTTTCTGAAGGTGGTCAGCACGTCATCCTCTACATAAGACGTACTATGGAACCGTTAGCACTTCAGGAGTAAGTGTATAGGGAGTTACACACATCTCCTCTAGCGGTACATCCAGGTGTGGTGAAGATGTATCAGGACCTCAGACGACAGCACTGATGGCCAAGTATGAAGAAGGCAGTAGCTGAGTTTGTCTCACGATGTCCCACTTTTCAGCAAGTGAAGGCGGAGAAATAGGTACCAGCATGCTGGGTTCAGCCCTTAGAAGTCCTAGAGTGGAAGTGGGATGGTATATCCATTGACTTCGTGACGAATCTTCCATGTACATCCATGAGTCACGATTCAATTTGGGAGATCGTCGACCGACTCACCAAGTCAACCCACTTCCTTCAAATCAGAGAACATGCCTCAGTATAGAGCTTGGGATGCCTCTATGTCCAAGAGATTGTGCTTTTTCATGGAATACCATCTTCTATTTTCTCCTACCGTGACGCACGGTTTACTTCCCAGCTATGGAAGGGGTTGTAGGAGGATTTTGGGACGCAAGTTCACTTGAGCACCGCCTTCCATCCTCACACGGATGGTCAGACTGAAGGGACCATCAAGTCCCTCGAGGACATGCTCTGTGCATGTGTCCTTGACTTTGGTCGTAGCTGGGAGGATCACTTATCTTTGGTGGAGTTTTCCTACAACAACAACTATCACTCCACCGTCGGTATGGCATCTTTTGAGTTCCTGTACAGTCAACCTTGCATATCACCACAATGCTGGACAGGCCCAGGGGAGTCAGCACTAGTGGGACCAGAGATGGTATGGGCTACCACGTAGAAGGTGAAAATCATCCAGGAGCGAATGAAGACTGCACAGAGCTGGCATAAGTCATATGCTGACAGCAGACGAAGACCTCTGTAGTTCGAGGATGGCGACGACGTCTTTCTACGGGTCTCACCTCGATAAGGTTTGCAATGATTTGTCTGAGGTGGAAAGTTGTCTCCGCAATTCATCAGACCATTCCAGGTCCTCAGCAGAGTAGGTGAGGTGGCTTACCGCTTATCTCTTCCACCTCAGTTGCACTGGGTTCATGACGTCTTCCACGTATCTCAGCTGAAGAGGTACATGCATGACCCTTCTCACATCATCGACCATGGAGAGCTGGACAATGACGATGGAAATACATTCATGGAGGTCCAGTGGAGATTTATGATCTACAGGAGTGGGTCCTATGTGGATGGTCGATACTTCTGGTGCGCATTCGCTGGCAGCACGGGAACCTCCAGGAGAGCACATGAGAACAAGAGGCTCATATGTGTGCTCAGTACCCCCCATTTTTTTCCTTAGTGTGAGTTGTAGATTATGGGGATGTAAAGACCTGGGTGTGGAGAATTAAAAAACCTAGAAACTACGTGGATTTTTTTTAATTCATGGGAATTTTACGAGTCCGCAATTTCTGACGGCGCTTGATTCCAAGGCCCGATGTGCCCGGAATCAATTTCTGAAGTTTTTTTCGGGTATGTTTAGTAAACGTACGAGTGGGATTTTATATCTTTTGAAGTGGTGCTCAGAACTAAAATCTGATGGCACCGTTGTACTCACAGCGTCGGTGATTGGTTAGTGATACCTTCACCGCAGTTGTGTTCTAACAAGAATGGAAGTTAGATTTTGGGGGGTTTAAATTAAATTGAATTAAAATAAAGTGTTAACTTTTTATTTATTTTGGTGGTTGAAACCTCCAAGGGTAGGATGGAGGAGGGGGCCACCACACCCTAACCTTCCATGGGAGGTGATGGTAGTGGGGCCCACCCGATCATAACCTTCCTTGGGAGGATATTATTAAGGTGGGGCATGCACGAGCTTTAAACCCCCTTAACCCCCTTAGAACCCCCAATTAATTTGGGAGCCTCTTCAACTTCCTTCTCTAATTAATTGTGCCAACTTCACCAATTTAATTATGTGAGATAAGTAAAATTAATATAAAACTTTTCAAATTCATTCCAACAATAAAATAATAGGCAAACCTATTATTTCATTTTGGTTGGGAATTATTATTGGGTGGAATAGAGAAAGGGGAGAGCTAGGGAGGAGCCTTTTCTCTCCAACAAAGAATGACAGACATATTCCACTTTCTTCCTTCTTCAACCGGGACAAAGGAGGGTGTTCCGTACGTAAAGAACGCCGATGATGATGTCCTCCACTTCTTCCTACATTCCAACGTCAATGGAATGACGTCGTCGTCCCGTGACTCCATCAATGATCATCGAAAAAGAGGTAAGGGAATTTGATTTGAATTTATTCCCAATCTTCATCGTTTAAACCTCATATTATAGTTATGCCTATTGATATCAACGTAACGAGCCAGCCGCAGAAGAATCCGGCGGGGAAAGGGCCGCTGAGTCGCCGAAGGGGCGTGACGTCGTCGCGCTGCAAAGAGAACCGAGCCGCGACTAGGTGGGCCGCGTCGGTCGGACGAGCTGGGCGTGGTGCTGTCGTGCCGCGCCAGAGAGAAGAGTCGTGGCCATAGGTCTTGGTGGTCAGAGGTGGGCGGTCGGCTGAGCCGGCCACTGGTGCGCGATGCTTCGGCTGTTTCGGAAGAAAGGGCGAGTGTAACACCCCCCCCCCCCCCCCCCGCCATGTGTGGCCAGCCGGCCACGCGGGCCGGCCAGCCGCCCTCGGCTAGGCCCCCTTTGGGCCAGGCCACTCGGGCCGGTGCACCCCCTTGGGCCAGGCCGCTTCATCGGACCGGACCCGGACCCATTTGGCCACTTTACACCTTTTTAGCCATATCATGGGCTATGAATGTCTGATCAAAGAACCATTTGCAGCGATGGAAAGCTCAGAGAGAGACGGTTTTACTGGAATACCCACTTGAAGTTTGGACACAGTTGGATTATGACCGGGTTCATTTGAACCTAAAAACCAACCGAGCCCCTCAAACGGAAATGCCTATAACTCAAAGACCGGGAGTCCGATTGACACATCGTCTGTCGCGTTGGCACCCTTATGGCATGGAGGTCCTTTGGGTTACTCCTCTGTAGGGTTTAGTGGTTGTCGAGGTATGAAATATATCTCGAGGGAATATTCTTAGAAACTCAAGTGCATCGGGTGCAAGGAATCCAGGGGCTGATAGTGAGGCGGAGGTTGGAGACAGATCATACAGAGGTTAGTGATGAGTGATCCTATGTGAGTCAGTGCATACTGATCCTATGCAGGCCAGATCCTATGTGGGTCATTGAGGAGGTTTGTACCTATCGATCTTGTGTGGGTTAGACTAAGTATGGTCAGAAGCAGTTCCTCTTTACAGATTATGATGATCTAGCTTCGTGAATAATCATATGTACTTCTATTGTTCACTAAAATCCTGCTTTGATATGATTAATTGACTTTCATGTTTTACTCTTGATTGATATGGGTTACTAAATAACTTATGTATATGTATGGGAATATACCTAAGTAAAGGTTATCTGTTGACTTCGTACTTTGTGTTTATCCTTGGTAGATTTTGTGAGACCATGAGGGTCCTGGGGGCCCTACTGAGTATCGTTATACTCACCCCTGCACGGGCTATGCCCACGCCACATTGTGTTGGTTGCAGACGATAGAGAATGCTAATCGGGGCAGAGAGTAGCAGTGCAGGATGGTACACAGAGGTGGACCACTCAGTGAGACGTACACGGATCAGATGGACGGACTTGGGGTGTTTAGGAGTCCATCAGTCCCTACCCTTCAGGTGGGAACCCCTAAGGATGACCCTATAGCTGCTTTACTTCTTTTTTTAAGTTGTATTTTACATTACTATTGGGATTGTATTTATAGCCCCTTTAATTTTAGCACACTCTTTTGTATTCAGTTTTACTTAGTGTTTTACTACCAGTTCCATACTCTGTTGTGTTTTTTTACTGTTATAAAGGCAATGCCTTCACAGTTTATGGATTTACGCCTTTGGTGCTAGTCGCCAGCCCCTGGCCTATGGAAAGCGGGCTTAGGGTAGTCACGATATGGGCCCGGAGGACGGGTCGTGAAAGGGTATCCAATTTTTATTCATATTTCTTCAAATATTACATAAATTAAGAAATCCATTTTCATTCTTCCTTATTCATTATATCATGATAACTGAATGATATATCCCAGTTTTTGTGATTTTCTCACAATATTCACATAATATATTTATGGGCCATACTCATTCATCTAGAACACTATTTGTATAAAATAAGAATGGAATAATGGGTTCTAATACTCTTTCATGTAAATGTATCCTTAGATATCACTGCCTCTTTCAAGTGACCATGTGAGGATCACAAAAAATTTAATTCATCAATCACACTACCTTCACTTAAAAAAATAAAGTAATAAGAGAAGATATTCATAGCATCTATTTAAATTCATTATGTATGTGCTTCAAAATAGTGATATAGTGATTTATTATCTCTATCATGTATTTTAGGTGATTTTGGTGGGTTCTTTCATGATATAAGGGAAATGTTCAAAGGTGTATTCTTTGTTTCTTCAAAATATATCAACCAATCTCAACCACATTAAGTAAGGTAGATCATGTCTGTTGGTTCCATTATGAGGAAAGAGGTGTTGCCCAGGGGTTCTCCTCAAAAAGTTAAAAAGATATATATTTCTCATATGATTCACCTTCACGAGACAATGGTCACATTCCAGTAGTTCTATTTTAAAAATTCATTGAAAATAACATATTTCACTTATAATAATCATATTTATAAATATATCACACATTATTGTTCGGTTTCAACAGATTTAGGATATTTATCGAAAAATATACAACTGAAACTCTTAGACGTTGATGGGAGTATATAGGATAGTATACATCAAATATCTCTAAATTTTAATGAATACCTATTACCACATCAAATTTCTAAATACCAAACATTTTTTATGTCGGACACCTCGACTACTATGGGTATCATCCCACAAACCGCATGAATGTTTCACATGATAACTTTGCTGATCATGTAATAAAAGGATCCTCATAATTAGAAGATAAAATAGAAATATTCCATGGAAAAATGAATAAATAATATATCAATACATTTAAAATATATTTAAATATCTCAATAATTGATCAAATAATGATTCCATTCAATTGTCATGTGATCTAAGATCATTACATGATGTTATAAAAATAGTTCTCATGCCATCATATAATTCCTCATTGATCATCTCTGTTAGGTCTCTTGAACATAATATCATCATGTGATATGATTTTTTCCTCGTTGAATAGCTTTGTTTGATTCCACTGTTCATGTGAAGGAATCATGTGAAATATTAATGATAATAATGTATAATGAATATTCATGCCATATATTGGTTTGTACTTACATATCTCAAGCCTTATAAATTTAAAGTGTTTTCAATTGATTATCTCATGATCTTGCAGAAAATATTAATATTTTCAAAGGTAAACCATGAGTGTATATTTACAATAAATCACAACCTGTAATCTACATATATGAATTCACACAATGGGTGTTGGATAGAAAGTAATGACGTTTTCAATGTAATGGATCACATTATGTCTATCACTTTTAATGATGTGGGAGAACTACATAATGCATATTCATCCCAAATATGTTCTCTTAGAATGATCTACACTAGTATTTTATAAAGGTCATGATCGTCGTTTAGTCGAGATAGCTACAGGTTTCAACACAAATTCCACCTACACAAACCAACCAATGGGCCTTATACTAATGATTTTCTCTTATATAAATATGTGCACATATGGGAAAACAATATTCACACATTATACATGATATTTCCAACAAATGGTGAGATATTTTAATCCTACAACCCATGGGTTTCCTTGGGCTCATTCCATGAATTTGGCTGACCTACTGGTCCAACAATGTTGATGTAAAGCTTCTTTTGGGTTTGTCTAGTGGGATATCCCATTTTTCAATACAAGGGATACTCATGTAAGATTAAATAATATATATAATTGAATTATAAGAATCCTTAAATAATTCCCAAATCCAACCATTACCAAATGTAAAGGCTAAAATACTATTCACCAAATATTCAATCAAACAATTATAGGAAATTACCTTCATCTTTTCTTTATTATTGTAGTAATTTAAAATGTCTATACTACATGAATTTAACATTTATGATCACAAAAATCTATCTTATGGCTAATAAGGATAATTTACCAATCATGGAACCCAATTCAATTACATGAATCTATTTTAATTAGCAAGAATCACCAGTTCATACTCTATCACATGTTACAATGTTGACAAAAAATTCAACCTTTGCTCAAAGATATCTCCCATTTTATTATGTTTTTAATATAAATATATATCATAAATCTATATATTGTGGTTAATTTTATAACCCATATTAAAAATCATTAAGAAAATGGTAAATGGTTACTTCGTAACTCTTCATATTTTCAATAATATGCTCATTACCCTTATATTAAAATTTCAAGATAAATTCTATGAGGGGATTGATCAAAACGTTTTCTCTTAGTAATGGGCGTTTTAGTTAATTAAATCGTGTTCTGCATGGAAGAAATAACTTTTTAAATAATGGTTGGTAAAAACAAGGATGTATAATATATACATGAAATATTATTTATGAGGAATAAAGCTAATTTTTTTTTCAAAAATCCTTAAAAGGATAAGATATAATGATATTTATCAATTTAATAATAAATCATTAACATTATTCAAATAGAAAAAGATAACTTTATTGTGACAAAGTTAATGTTCCACCATTGTCTAATCATGTCCTAAAAAATAAAATCCCCCATAATGGATATGATTAATAAATTCAATAACATGGGATGAATGTTTAATTATAATACCTCAAAACTCAATTTTGTAACAATGTATAAGAGTGTAAAATTCACAATGAATTGAAGATTTCATTGCATTATATAATTAATTCTCCAACAAAAGGGATGAAAAAATATCTTCAAATTGATTAACTGTTATGATAAAATTATTCATATATTTTGAAAATGGAAAGACTTCTTGGTTTCTCAAAATTGAAATTTATACTGAGTGTTTCATCTCAATATATACATCAATTTTTTATATTAAAAAGAAATGGTGATTGATATTTTTTTTATCATTTGACACTCATCATTTGGATCTACATGAATTTTCATTACCATATAGATTATTTTACTTGAAATTTATTCTTCATTGATTCTTCCTAGGGATGTAGAATGATCATAAAATATCTTCTTTTATGCTTAGTTTTTTTAAACTATTCACAAATATTGATTTTCATGTTATTACATGTTGATAAATTCTTATCAAATTTAACTGCATCCAATATCACTGCTTTATTTAACTTTTCCTTTTTTTTGTATCTTTACAAATTTGTTTATAATTATTGGAATCTCCAGTCAAATGAACTAATCATTCATTCTTGATGTTATTATATTATTATGGTTTCACACATAATAAACTCCTAACTATTTCTTCATTCACCAACTTTCTATACTTCATATTTACGTTTTTTAAATTTTCACATGGGGAGATAACATTGAACTTTTCAACAAATATCCCTTCTATACTACGTATTCAAATAAATTGTGTAAATCAATAAAAAAATTTCTACCTTGATAGTAAGGATGATTTTTCTATCATAAGTTTCCCTTGTAGATAATTTTACCCTGTGTTTTCAACATTAATCCCCCTAGATTTATTACACATTTTTTGTAGTGACCTTTAATTCAGTCATGAATAATATTTATGACCATATATTGTAGCATAACAATTGAATCCTTTGAAGATTTATTATTGTGAATGATAATAATTATTATCAAATTATTTCTGTTATATTTGTAAATATTGTAATTATTCTAACAAATTAGGAAGACTTATAGATGTAACAGTCGAGACTTTCATTGTGAATAATGTTTTCGCATTCGTTCTTTCGATCTATCCAGATTCAACCTTTTCTCTTAGTCTTGTATTTTTGTAATGAAAAATGTACATTGAGATTCATTACATAAAAAATATCTTTCTTTTAACACTTCTTCTCAACATCTCTAGAATAATGATCGTTAATATCAAAATATTTAGTGAAGTATTCATGAATATTCTTCAACATACATTGATTTGAAATTCACAACGAGTGTGTATCCTATAATTATACCACTTTCTTGGAATGTTTTTCATCAAGATAATTTTTCATCATTTGATGTTATCCTATCTTCATCCAATTTTATTGGTTTTCATCAGGGAAAATGACATCATATTTGTGAAATTATTATCTTCCAAATGATTTATATTAAGAGTAATTTACTTTCCTTTTAAGTTATGATTCATTCCACACATATTCCCTGTAAAACCATGATATTAAAAAAAAGTTACTATCATTTTCAATAGAATGTTTGATACACAACATCAAGAATAGAAGAAAATATAAAATCCCAACAAATTTCAATATATCTAAAATTAAAAAAAAATAAATAAATTATATTTCATTAAATTAATGCAATACTATGTTTATGTACATTATAAACCCAAATGAGTTTCTATGATTGTGTATGTTACACACACTAATGAGTTTTACCTAACACCAATCTATAATCAATATTATTATTTAATATGATATTAATCACCTACTCGTCAGAATGGATGAACTAAATATAATAAAATAAATTTTCAAATAAATGTATACACATTTATTTATTATTAATTCCATTTTTAATAATTAATTATAAACGAAAATAATATCCCCTTGAATGAAAAATATATGATTTCATAAAAAAATTCTAAGAGATGTTTAATCACTATTTCATTGAATATTTATAATACTCATTTTCCACATTTATAAAATTTATATGAAAAATATTTTTATTTATTTTTGAAATCATATTTCATAAATTATATTTGTGTAAAATTTTTATATTTATTAGTGGAGTTTCATTTTTTGATGAATAGATGAAAATACTAGATATTAATATAAAGTTTAATGTTAATCAAAATAATTTTTAATCATAAAAAAAGTTGTTCAAATTTCATAACAGTTCAATTATAAATCATTTAATCCAATTTATTTACTTTTAATCAATTTAATATTTAATAATCATATTAAAAAATTATAAACTTTTGAGCATTTTCACATTAAAAAAATTACTTCTACATAATGTTTTTGGGATTAATTTTAAATTAATTGTAGATAGTTATGCTAATTGAATTTGTAGAAATTTAATCGATATTTGATATAATAATATTATATAAATTTAAATATGAAGAAATTCATTTTTCACAATTTTAATTAGTGAAGGTATTAAAAATTAATTATAGTGATTATGGTAAATATGAATTTACTCGGAGAATAAAAATTAATCATAATAGAAAAAATGACAATAAAAAATGTTTCAATATCCATTATATGAAATATTTAGACCATATCTCTCCTAGGGTACTGAATGGTCCATTATTGGGGGTTAGTTACATTAAAAAAATGTTGGAGTAATTTACTCTATCCAAACATTATAAGTGTGCCACTCTCCCAACATATAAATGGACACACACCATGCTCTACACTCAACCAAGTATACCTAATTTTTAATGGCCAATACTTACAAAAATAACTTCCCAGCATCCCTCTAATCATCCTTGAAGCCTCAGTTTTGACATAAGTATAACCATTGTTGTCTTAGTGAAAACATGAGTAGGATACTCAAAAAATAAGAATTTTTCTAATAAAAGAACTTTGATTTTATTTCCTTCAACAGTTATATAATTTCATTTATTAACACGATTATATAATAGCCTAAATAACATAAATATACATTGATGATGTTATTTTATGGGTACAACCTATATATTGACAGGCATCCATCAAATGTGTCTTAATATCATCATTCTTTTGTTGAGAGGACTACAACCTCGTGAACTGATGTCCTTCATATTTCCATTAACTCCATTCAATGTTCTGATTAATGTTAGATATATAGTTTATGTGTAATATAAATAAAATTTATATTTTTGTTATATTTATTTAAATAGTATATCACACATACCTTCATGTCATCCGTTTTGTTAGAATATTATATTATCAGTCATGTTTATTATATACTACCACCTCATGAAGAGATTTTATTCATTCAAACAATATTGGTTTTTAAAAAAATAAATAAGTAAACTGAAATACATGACACTATTTTATGGATCTTATGATTATTTAAAAACAAATTTTAGTACTCCATGGAAAAAAATTAATTTTTTGATATTCATTTGACGGAGTAAGTGATCATAGTAAAACTAATGAATTATATTGTGTCTATAGAAACTGGTCATGTAGGTATTTTTCTCTATATTCTAATATAGTAATAGTACTCAAAAAAATTAGTGAAATTATCTTGAAATAAAAAAATGTTTCCCTATTACATTCCTATATGAAGAATCAAATAGTCTTTTAAATCATCACATATTTATGGTTTTCTGACCCCCAACAGTCCCTTGACCATTCAGATTTTAATGATCAATTACCCTAAACGATATGAATATTTATTTATTCTTTTCCTGTATGTCAATATATTTTCATGCCTCCAATTTCCTCCAACTTATAATCCTAGTTTTATGTTATTATATATGACCCATGTACTTCCACTTCTCCCTTTTTATGGGGATTTTTTTAAATCTTTTACAGATTTTTTTTTTAATAATGTTGTTTCAAAATCTAAAACACTTTATTACAGATATAATTAATAAATTTCGAGGACGTAGATTAATTGAAATAGGGACAATGTAACACCGCCAAACATTCAAATAAGAATTTAATATTTAATATAATATATAATATTTAAGAATATGAATAAAAGTTAATATAACATCATGAGACATTTTGATAATTTTAATATTTTAAATTACCTTAATCTATTATATATCATGAAATTCATTCAATACTGAGTTATTTTGAGTTACAAACAAGAATGATTTTCATTTATATATTGTATTACATGATATATAGTGGTTTACCAAACAACATTATAATAGTAATATTATTATTTAATATGATAGTTTTCTCTTGGCCATTGGAATTGATGGAATGAATATTAATGACTAAACATTGAAAAAAGGGATTAAAAATTATTGTATAATTAAATCCTTTATTATTAATAAATTATAAATGAAAATAATAATAACTTTTTTGAAAATGATTTTGGAAATAATGAATTTTCTTAGAAAATGGTCTAATCGCCATTTTCCAAAATAATTTTGAATTAATTTTTACCAAATATAAAATATTTATATGAAAAAATGATTTATTTTTTTTAAATTTGATTATCTAAATTATATTTGTTTAAAATATTGGTATTTTTCTCAAAAGCATTATCTTTAGTGAACTGTAAAAATACTAGATTTTAATTGAAAAGGTGAATTTCATTAAAATAATATATAATGATTTTATTTATTTTTAAATGTGATTAATGGGAAAAAATTTCTATTTTAAATCTATTAATACCATTTATATTGATGGAGTGAATGTTATAAATAATTTTTATATAAAGATACTATAACATTTTAAATATTTTCACGACAAAAACATGATTCCATGACACATCTGTATGCCTAATTTCGAAATAATTTCTTACACATCAAGAAATTGAATTACTAAAAAAATAATTCAATATTTGGATTAATAATAATTTATAAATTTCAATGTGGTTAAAATAATTTTTCTCTAATTAATTAGTGAAAATACTAAAAATTATTTACAACGATTAGGGTAAAAATAGTTTACCATGGAATTCATTAATAATAAAAATGTTCCAAAAACAATTAAAATATAAAAACACAATTTATGGCCATAAATATACCTTATACCTTTTAAGATCAGTATGTTTCCATTATTGGTTCCCGGTTAAATTTACATAATGTGGGTTTAATTTACTCTTACATTAATTTACAAGTGTTCCACTCATCCAACTTATAAAAGGATACAAACACTAATATCCAATCCACATAATAAAACCTATTTTTTGGCCAATAAAATCCATAATAACATATAAATTTCCCTAACCTCATCCTAAAAGAAATAATTTTAAAATAAATCAGACCATTTACAAATATAGTGCGAACTTAAAGTGGATACCCAAAGTAGAGGTAATGTTAATCTAAAATAGTTTTATTTTATTTCATTCTACAACTACTTCAATTTATAGTATAACTTGATTATATAACATCGTTAGTATCTAAAATATATTTATATATTGTTATGATAATGTAAAAACCTACATCCTAACACGCTTCAAACACATGGTTTAAAAAACATTGTTTCTGTGTACGGTGGAGTACCACCTTGCTATCCGATGTTGTTAGTTTTTCCATTTCCACCTTTCATGGTTTTAAATAGTGATGTATTTATAGATTATAATCAATATATATGAAATTAATTATTTTATTATTCTTATAGTGTTATTAAATCACACATAACTTCAATCTTTCAATTTTTTTTGGAATATGAAATTGTTGCTTGTATGTACAACATACTACCACCTCGTGAAGCACTGTCATTCATTTACACATTTCATGAAATTTAAAGTATGAGTAAAATAAAATTTTTAATATATATGAAATTATTATGTTATTTTAATAATAATATCTAAATTTTTCATTTATATCTCTTTATTTCAATATGATAACAAATCGAAACAATGTTCATGCATATGCATGGCTTTCCATCTCAATAAATATTGTATTCAATTTCTTATCAATCAATTTTATAGACTAATAATATATATATATAATATTTAATTAATTTTTTACATTATATATATGAATAAAAATGATATAATAAAGATGAATAAAAAATTAAATGTGAAATAATACTCAAAAAAGAAGGAAATTGGCACTCGAAATAAAGAAAATAATAGATTATTATTTAAAAAATATGATAATATGTTTCAAATGGATAATATATTATATTATAAATATTATTATTATTATAGTATAACTTAATAACATAAAAAAAGTTATAATTTAGTTTTATTATGGTTCAACCAAAATGATGAGTAAGGTAAGGGTTTTTATCTCAATATCATTTCACTAAGTCATCCAATATATTAATGGACCAAGTATCTATTATATGGTGTATCAAAGGGGATTTTAATTAAATTTTACCATGTGGGAAAGAATTTTAAAACTCAATTTCTTTTCACTAGGTTATATGATTTCTACATTGTCATGAAAATTCTATGATTGTTCTTATAGTGACATTTCAATATATATTGTGGTATATCCAATTTTTTATGAAGAATTATAGTTGATAAACACAATTAACTCAATTTTTAGACATAAAATAATATTTATGATCATTTTATATTTTAATTTCACAATATCATTCTAAAAGATATTGTTTATCATTGAAAGTTTATTAAATTAAATTGTAGGAAATAATTTTAATCAAACATTAAATTTTTATTCTCTTCTTTTTATTCATTATATATTCCAATTTATAGTTCCATTTTCACTCTTTAGTATAGATAATATTTTCTAAAATATTATAATAAAATCTTACATTATTTTCCCCTTTAGTAGAATGAATTTTTTCATAAAAAATTGTTTTTCAAAAATGTTTCTAAAATTACATTCTTTCAAAATTTATAAATGATTTATTAAATTTAATTTTTAACAATTTTTATTTTTATACATTTCTATGAAGGGATATTATTTTTCATTTTTGATAAATAAGGTTTTCAAAACCATTTTACCTAAGTGGATTTCCTTTATAAAATTTACCAAATTAGCTATCTCAATGACTGTAATTTATTTTCAGCATCTATTTCATAATTATGAAGATATTTTAAATATAATGGTTTTTATTTTTATTTTAAAATATTTTATTTTCAAAATGTTTTAAAAAATGAAAAGGGTATTTTTACCTATAATGTTTTTAATAATTTTAAATTCAAAACAGTAACCGTCATTCTACATCCAATGCATATACATTGTATCAATAACATTATTATTCCTTTTATATTTGGATTTATATTATTTTACCCCGTAACTGTATAGAAATTAACCTCATTGAATAATTTTTTTAGCTTTTATAGCTTTTTACTTTCCACTGATCACTGTACATTAAAACCCTTAAATGTCAAATTTATTCATCACATATTTGATTATTTACTAAAGGAAATACCATTTTTAAATATAGTATTTAGTTTGAAATTTGTTAATGTTACTATGACAATATCTATAAATCTACATAATTTACTCAATATAGATATTTTATAAGCAACATTTTTTATTAATTAAATGATTTTTTCTAATATGAGGAATTAATTTTACATTAAATACATGGGTTGGGGACCAGTTAATGTAAAAATATCGATGAATAAGTATTCTCATGTGATAAAAATATTTTCTAGTCTTATATAAATGAGTTTTTACCTATTATGTATTGAACTATATATAGGATCATTCCTGACGTTAAAGGTTTTATATTCTAAATAAACATTAAGTTCAATAATTATTGATTTTATTCATATTTTATTTAGTTATTTATATCCATTATTTTTTTATTATATAATATCCATATTCATATCATTTTATATTTTTTAAATGGCATGTTATTTATATATCTAACATTCCATATTTATTATTCATTAACATATTACAAAAAAAAATTAATGATTAACTAGAATATGCATTATGTTATCTACCTTTTGATATACATTATGATCATACATCTATGTTTGCTGATAATGTAAAATATGGGTTCAGTCATTTTACCATTCGATATTTATTATTCTCATTGATTAATTGTTTCTTCTACTATATACAACCCTTACTGAGAAATTGACCTCTCACTTATTTTCAATTCATAACCCCCTAATTCCCTGAATTTTAATATGAAAAATATTGATAGATATTATAAGTGAAATAATGTAATACTATATAAAAAATTATATCAATATTTTTTTATTCAAATGTAATGTGTGAAACATATATTTATCTAGGTTACCAAAATTACTAATATGATCAATCATTTAGGTTTTGATTCATTGTATCTTATTCCAATATAATGTTCGAAGGAGCCAAATTCTATATAATGGGTTAGGGGTTGAAATATTATTTAATCTCATTAAAAATGTGTCTTTTTTTCTAGGCACATTATTGATTTTTTATTAGAATTTATCTTTTCTACTTATTTATCATTATATTGTTCTCCATAATATTCTATATATTAACTTTCAAATACTATTATAACTTATTTATTTCTTTAACATATACACATTAAAAAGTGTCATTAACTTTTTTTTGGGTTTCCCATAACAAAAAAATGATTTCTAAAAGGATGTCCATCTTACATTCCATGACTTGTTGATGAAGAATCATCAACATCACAAGTCATAGTTTTTCTTCAATTTTTTCACAAATTCTTGGTTTTTTCTTTCATATTAACCATTTTTATATTTCCTTTATTTTTCTGGATGTAGTCTTATTTATTATCATATTTAGTGATTTTTTTTCATCATTGGAAAATCATATGTAAGATTTCAAAAATAATGAAATTTCATACACTTTAGTTATTTAGTCACTTTTTCTCATTAATTATTAGTTCAAATTATTTTAATAGTTGATCTAATTTTATTTTACTCCCCAATATCATCTCCATGTTCAGAACTACTTTGTTTTGATATCTTGAAAACCCAATTTTTACTATTTTTGAGGATTTAATAATCAGACTGTCTTTGCATTGTTTTTAAAAGATATTAGTTTCATTATTTTATATGCTATTATAATCTTATGAACTATTTTTATTGATGGGTCTTCTTGAAATTATAGTGTAGAAGCATTGATATCATATGTATATGATGTGTTTCCCATTTTCTTATTCACAATGTTTGAATCGTCCAACATCTCACAAAAACCTCTGATGTTAATAACAACCTCATTTACTGTAGTAAATTATTAATAATAAATTTCATTATCACCCATTTTAATATTATCAATTCTTATTTCTCATATTTTAATCATATTTTTTTTATTAAAGTATCCATCATAAATTTTTATTTTCCTTTCCTCTATTTTTGTGGTTGTTCAGAGATACATATCATTAGTGTGTAAATTATCTTATAAACACACAAATATGGTATTTTTATCATTTACATACATCTCAAAGTTCCTCCTATATTTAAATTACTTATGACCATTCGTAATATATAGTGGATATCCCACTATTAATGAATCTGTTCTATACCTCAAGTGATATGAGATACTATATCATTTTATTTTTCTATCCTTTTTAGTTATAGAAATTAATATCTGCATTAACACTACTATTTACTAAATTTATATTATCCATCCTCATAATTATGTTGGATCTTTATGTGGTTTTCATCTCTCATAATACAATTGATATTCCCAGATACGTGTTAGAATATTTTTACGGTAGGGGTGAATGAGTTATCAATTTTTTATTATTAGGAATATTTGATTAATTAAAATAGTGTACCAAGTTAAATCCTTTATCAACTCTTCAAAATCATCTTGAACATACCTCAAATAAGGCTGTAAATATATTGGAATAGAAAAATGATTTTATTTGTATGATAAAATCACATAATTATTCCCATTTTTATTATTCTTCTAAATATGTATTCAAATATATAATTTGATAATAAATTTTATTGGAAAATAAAATGTCCCCCTATATCTATCTAAAATCTTAACATGATGATCATTGTACTATATCCCATAGTACTACCACAATCCAAATTATGATACTCTGAAACCGGTGCTAGAAACATTGATTCATGTGCCACACAAGATAATTATGATTTTGAATCCACACATCATATTTCCTCTTATATTCAATTATTTATCAAATATAGTTTCATATTTTGATCTTTATATATAGAATTTAGAGATCAAACAATCTTGTGAACCTATTCAAGTACCATCACAATGATTTATAGTCTTATTCACGAATCTATTATCATATGTATTTGGTCAGTTTTCTTAAGGAACAAATGCTTTGGATATCCTTCATTTTTATTATAAATTATTTATCTCACTTGTTGGATTTAATGTCGATAGATAAACTTCTTCATGAATATTTATATTCATGACTCATATTACAAAATATTCACCCAATCTCCCTTATTTAATTCTCATAAACTATTAACTCAAATATACGTTCTTCTCATTTTTTTCCAAACATATATCACAAATAAACCACTCATAATTCATTTATTTTATGTAAAATAACTACATAAAACATTTAGATATGAAAATAATTATTATTTTCATATAAATTTTGTTTTGGGTATTTAAAATTTTCATGTAATTATTTATGTGTACATGTGCTCATGCACTGTTCACCTTTATTTTTCAATGTTTTTTTTTGCATAAACCTGAATTAATATGAACTTTTACATCTCTATTTTTTATGTAATAAATTAATTTCAGGAATTTTATTTCTTTCTTACATCTTCACTATAGCATGTGATGTATTTGATACATCTATGTTTAAAAGATATATTCATTGCATTCACATGATCCATGTATGGCTAAATTTCCATCATCAAGCACACCAATCATTTGAAATATTTTGAGAAACCAAGTGTTCTACACAAAATATGAATAAATAGATATTTTGATCTCACATCCTCTATCACATTACTAGGTAAGGCTCGTGAGAACGATACTTCCCCAAAAACATTTTTGTAACTAAATTCAGTCGTGTAATTTCCACAATGTCTCATTAAATTATCTATGTAAGATCAAATAAATAGAGATCATGTGCATTAATCTTTCCAATATGTGACATAATTGATTTATTTGAGTTCAATTAGGATATATGATGTCAATTTGTTGGTGTATTATTTTTTTTGTCACTATATCTCAATCTCTCTCTAACACTTCACGTAATTGTGTGTTTTTCCATTATTTCTATCATTAGGTAAGAGGTATTGTCTATGAGTTCTTCTTTATCACATCACAAGACCTAGATGATACTAATGAATACAATTCATTAGAAAATTGTCAATATCCATACATTCTTTCTAAAAATTCCTTTGTGACATTAGATGTCCTGTAGAATACAACTTTATGTGATCTTATCACATATGCTTGATATGTTTAATTAATATTCCATTATTTATCAAAACAACATATATTAAAACTCGTAAAAGATTATCTGTTTATATAGAAAATTTTACACCACCAATATATGATATTTAGGTTGTGTTTATTAAATCACCAAATTCTGAATGAAACATAGATCATTAGTGCTAAATATGGAAAAAATTGATGATATAATAACATGAACCACATGAATGTTTCATATGATCACTCTATTGATCAAATAATGGGTATTTGAACTTATAGATTTGATTTTGTAGATATATCATTTGTTAAACTGAATAATTCATCCAAAAACCTATAGAATATAGAATCGTATCACATTCATTATTCTTCCTATGATTTATAAAAACTATTGTGTGATCCCTAATCAATACATCATCTCACATGTATGATAAAAATTATATCATGTGATGAATCATTGATATTGTCCAATGGGTTTCATGATCTTAATATCATCATTTGATAGGTTTCCAGAATCATGATATTGCACAATTGAGGCCATTATTCTTGTAATAACATCATGCCACGTCATCCTGAAAATCATGAAATATGATGTTGAATGACATGACTCAATTTTTTCTACCATATATCTATATTACGACATGTTTAATGGATTCACTAAATAGTATGAAGATTTTGAAGACAATCCTCAGTATACTGATGGTGGAGTATGAGTGACTTTTTTCAGAGAAAACCTTTTATGATTAGCTTATTTGAATTCATGAAGTGTTGGAGTGAATAGAAGCCATAGATCATTTGAATATGATGGGTTCCATTTTATATATCACATTTTAGGATGATGGAACATTACCCCACACATATAAGTATCAAATCAATTATCCCAACATGCTCTACTCTGGTATTTTGTTATTGGAATGAGTTCAATTAGGTCATGCCTGACAAAGAGGTTTGACCATAGTTCAACCTACACACACTAAGCAATTGTCCTTATCACGAAAAAATTAGAACTAAAACTATACTCATATACGAGTGCATGATTTCCATGAACTATACACGAAGACACCAAAACAAAGAGGGATATATTTCTTTTTTCAAAAAGTGCAGGAATGGGTTACTTCCATAAGAGTGATTCGCATATAGTTCCCATACAGATAAGTTCTTACTTTCTATGGGTAGGTCTTGGGGCTTGGCCTAATTTTTTATATGATCCCTACTAATTTAAGATTAAATAGTCAATGTAGTTAAATTTAAAGCCTGCATAAAATATATTCCATGATTATCACTATCAAATTTAAACCATTAAAATCTATTTATCAAATATTTAATGTAAAAATTATTGTCAATGAGATTCATATTTTCATTAGTGTTTAAAATATAGTGAAAAATATATATGTTAATGCCCATTAATGATAAAAACAATCCATCATAAAATATAAAAGATTAATTTTCCAACAATAACATTCAATTACATTATATAAATATAAAATAATTCTATAGGAATTCCCAATTCATAAAATAAATCATATTGAATTATTAAAAAAAATACATAATAGGATCTACACATGTCATCATTTTTGTGAAGGTTTATTCAAATTCATATATCCAAAGGAGCATGGATCCCTCTTAATTTGGTTTGTCGAGTGGATTAAAAATACATGTGAATTACCCAAAAATTTAATAGTATCCATTAACACCATGAAATCTACAGAATTCATCAATAGTGGTTATTTTATGATAAGGTTAAATAATATCTATCTCTAATTAATCAATATATATATCATCACTTGAGATTATATGAAACTAGATGAAACATTTCATTGACAAGATTCACACATGGTAGATTTTTCATACAACTAATGTATCCATACGGTCTCTAGTGAAATCCTTAGGTGATCTACATCCTCTTCACTACATTAACGATATATATGAATATCAATATTAATTATTACTAAAAACTGATAAAGGAAATCTATTACTACACTATTAATTATTCCATTAAGAAATTCTGTAGATAAGTAATCACAAATGGAATACATATAAATTTACACTAATTATACCTTTTCATTATTTTTTCTTTGTTATATCCTCATTATTAGAAAAAAATGGATGATATCCATAACAATGGTAAATATTTCACATTTATTGAGCTCTAAAAAAGTTACATAAATATTTCATCAATATAGGGTATATTGAACTTGTTAATGAACCACTCTTTTTTGTTCATGATAATACATATAGGTTCACATAGATCCATCATAATTAATACTAAAAATAGATACATCACCAGGTTAAACATGTACATGATTGAATACCTTTAATTTATTCTCCCAGATATTCTTCATTAATTTCAATCACTCTCTCAGGGACAATATACATAAATCATTGAAATAAGAGTAGATTCATGTATGAAATCTTTTGAAATCTCAATTTCATGATTATATAGATGACTAGGAACAAATTCCATAAATAAATCGACCAAATTCCATATATTATTTATTTAATCGATGTGGATCATCCCACAATAATTTAAGAAAAAACCCCAATTAAATTGGAATAAAAACTCATTTAATGGTTGTGATTTCCATCCAATGTTTATATTTATCATTAAACTAATTAGGGGTCATTGGATGGTTAAAAATATTTAATATAACTATCCATCCTTGAAAATCGAGATTTTATTTATGTATTGAATTTGATCTAAGCCTAAAATAACATCATATTAAAACACATTGAGATTAAAAATATTTTTAGGAAGAAAAATCCAAAAAATTATTCTTTAGAAGAATTATAGAAGTGATGTGATATCATAATACCATTAATTGTTTTCACTACTTATTTAAAACTTAATAATTAAGGATTCCTTTTATACCATTTTAAAATTATTTAGATATAAAATATTGGGTAGATCTAGAATCTGATAATATTTTAGATTTTTTATATTTAATTGTTACATTACCTTTTACCCCACCATTATCATATCAATCATAAAAAATATGAATCATATAATACTTCTATTTTAATCTAGTAATAAGAGGTTTTAGGAATTTATCATCATTACTACCCTTCATATTTGAGCAAATGTAATAATAATTACCATACTCATTTTATTTGGAAGACATGACCATTGGTGGTGCATTTTGTTTCACATTTTATCCATCATTATATAACTCCATCAACATATAATATTAGTATCTAACTTCTCGATTTCCTTCTTTAACATGCATAAATCATTAACAAATAACCATATGTTAATTTTAACATTTTTCCATATACAATGTGAGAATAAAAAAAACTTATCTTCTTGTCTCCATGTTTTTTTTAATTTCATTGTACTTCTATCTCGACATTATTATAAAATAAAATAATTAATTGGTCTTCATAATGTTTATTTTCAACATGATCTCTCATGGAACAATTTATTCATTTCTTCTGAAGTTCAATGTTGATAATTAAATTTAGATAAACTATTTTAGGAGTCAAAAGGGTCAACTAAAATTAATTTTAGTTTGGATGATTATATAAGAAGTGTACATTACATGTAGTGAATAAATTTTGGCATATGTAATAATAGATTAATCATCCTTCATTTTAAAATAATTGAAATCAATCTCCATTTTTTTAAAAATAACATGACGATAATAAATTTTAAAAAAATAAGTTCTTAAAATAATCACACTTTACAGATAACTATATTCATATTGCCTCATGTTCTTTATATGTTTTCACAATAGATATTAAATGCATTACAAATAATAAGAATCATAATAATTAATTAAATGTTCCAAACCATGATGAATGGAAACCATATTTTCAATAGTACTGATCAATTACTATTATCAAGTGGATTATTAGACAACATAATAGAAGTCGGGCTCTCCCTCATGAAAGAAAAACCAAAATATTTTTACCACATTTTATTTTGTGGAATACTAGAACAATTCATTTATTTATATTTATTGATATCAATAACAATAATATTATCATTAAGTTCCCAAAAAAAATCTTCTGATTCATATCATTAATTTCTCCACCACATCTAATATTAACATGATTTGTTCAGTTTCCTTACATTAAATTATAAAACAAAATGTGTGAGAATTTGGGATCATAGTGGTAATCCAAAAAAATAAGAAAAAACTTCTATATGATGTCTTATCAATTACACATTAATTTCCATCTATGAAATCTTAGGTGAAGAAAATGACATTAAATATTATTTTATATTAAAATACTTTATGATGGTTCATGAAGAAAATATGAATTAATAGTATCATATCCCATTAGAGTATCAATCCTGGTACTCAGTAAGGGAGAACGCATCGTGTAGTATAATGAAGACCTATATTTACTTGACCAACTATTGTTAGGTTTAATACCCCTAGATCCATCTATGAAAATAATGTGTCATTTATCATATCGTGGAATGAAATTTTTTCAAATTAAGCAATACTCTTTTATTTACAAGAACTAAGGATATTCTATAATCCATATATTTATAATAAGGGTTAAAAAATTAATCATCATAGTATCGATAGTTAACTAGATAGTTCTCTAATACCAATCATGAAAACCCTTACTTTTCATATATATATGTATTAAATTTTATTTGATGAATAAACCTTGCATAAAATTACATTCAATGATAGAATCGTATATGTTTACTGTATTTAACAACATGGATACATAAACAAATTTTTCCAAAACTATCTACATCACCCCCCACTAAATTAATCAAAACTATCATCATTTCAAGAAATATCAAACTACAAATATATCTTCATTACATATAGAAAATAATCATTATAATGGTAGAGATCTGATTCCAAATTCAGTTTAAAATGTACTTTTCATTAATAACATAAACATAATTTGATAATTAGTGAATAATTACATTATAATAACATTTGAAAATTTTAACTTTGATATCATGGTTCATAAACATGATTCATGAAAAAAAACATATTTCATAAGATATGACTCCTAAAGTATCTAATGAACATGATACATGAGAGAATAATTTTGGAAAAAGACCCAAGTTTGGGACATACACATGAGAATGAAAAAATAATTTCCTTTTTCAAGATTCTCAATAAATAATATCATAGTGTATTGGGTTAACTCTCTATTCTAATATGACAATAGTAAGGTTTTACTCTTAGGACTATCATAGTTTAGAGAGTCACATAAGAAACTAGGTTTACCTACCCATTCCATGCCTTATTATATAACTATATATCCATCTTTAACCCATGAATTATTGGGATATAATTTTTTGGACCAAAAAATAAAACAATTTAAATCAAACAAATGAATTCCAAATGATCATAATAAAATAATCATATCATAACCCATGGAATAGAAATTTTTTTAAATAACCAATAAATTCATCCTAATATAATCAATGAAAAATAAATTAATCATATAAAAACATCATTTTCATAATAATATACCATCTTAATATTGAATAGGAATGGTATAACATGATATTTTCCAGCTAAATATTATTTAATATCAAAATATTTCATCATAGTTGACAAAATCTTTAAAATAATACATTTTAAAATCATGGCGAAAAAAACATTAAATTTTTTAATCTAAATTTAAAATATAATTTTTCAAACCATTTAAGGAAAATAATTATTTGATATTAAATATTTATAAATGTGAAGGAATTAATGAGGTATACATTTTACCTGATGGGGATCAAATTTTTTCCGGTAAAGTACTTTTAAAAATTTCCATTCAACTTTTCAGTAATTATCTTAAAAGTAACTAGGTTAAAACACTATAATAAGATTCCATATAAATTTTTTGATAAATATTAAATCATGATTGACAATTATTTTAAATAATTATTGATTAATTTCAAAACATTATTCAATTTTTTAGATAAAATAACGACTTGGGTGAAAAAAAATTATCAAAGAGATGAATAATGTCCATATTTCATTAAAAAACATTATTTCTATATCCAGGCATATTAAAGAGATGATAATGGATGAAAAAAATAAAATATATTAATATATGAACATGTGGGTAATTTTAATTTAATTATTGATCATAATTAATAAAAATACAACATCGAAAACATAATAATATAAATTCTTAATAAATATATATATTGTAAAATAAATCCATTACGTCCTGCATCATTAGTATCAAACGATTTTAAAACAATTTTATGAAAAATAGAAATTTTTTATGATTATGTAATATAGTCTTTTCCATACATTTAATACCATATTTTATCTATTTATGATATTTTATCTCCGATTTATTTATAATTCCTTATTTAAAATCATAATTTTTTGGTGTTAACTCCATATTTTATCATGAGAATTTTAGTTTGGTAATTTTTATAATTTAAAATTTATCGTTGCTATGATATATAACTATTTTATATATTGATTTAAATATCACATAAATTATTTTTATATATATTTAAAGGCAACCAAAAAATATTGATTTAAAAAAATGAATACACTACTCTTGGAGACAATAATCAATACCTATGCAATATGGTTTTTTTCACTTTTTGACCAATAGAATGAATTAATGTTAAAAATTAATTAATAATTAATACTAAAATTATATAATATATATCATATATATTCAACTAATCAAAGTTTATTACTATACATTTAACGAAAAATTGAAAATTGAATCATGTCTCTTTTTAGAGGTTGTCATTCCCACATATGCTAGAGCGATTTTTATGTTCCTTATGACAAATTAGATGGTATAAATAATGGTTTGATATTATTATTACATATTACTAATTATTAAATAAATATATTATATAAAATTTTTACCCATCATAATAACTAACAATGAATGGTTGTGATAGGAGATGAATTTTTACTTTACATGGAGGCGGTAATCCACAGGTATGCAGAAGCGAAACATTCACATTAAATTTAGTGGAATTTATGGTGGATATATATATATACATAATTAAATTAAAATTCATTAGAAATTAGGAACTGTATATTTTTTATGATGATTAACATATATTTTAATGTGCAAAATGTGGAATTAAATTGAAATCAGATGGATAAGAAAATTAATATTCATTGAGTTGTCCTCCTTTTTATCCTTTATTATAGACCCTAGGATGGATATTTTTAGAAGACTTGAACCTCTAATTCTTAACAAATAATTTCTATAATATATATGGATAGATTTTTTTGGTCTTTGTGGCTCAATGTGGTGTGAGGAAGATAAATTACGTGTGTCATTTAGTAGGTGTGGAAGAGGGTATAAATTCAAAATATTAAATGAATAAAATGATATAAAGTAATTCTAAAACAAATGATTATAAATAGTGATATATTTTATGGTGGGATATTTTTCATGACAAAACACTCCCAAATTTTTTTATTTAGACATGTTCAATAAGAAATTTCACACTCAAATATTCATCTAACCTGTAGTAAACATGTATTAACCATAAATGTGGGGAAAATTTAATATTGTTTTTTCCACCATAATGAAAACAATTAGAGTGGTATCATTTATATGATTGTAAATTATGATTAAAAAATGGAATAAATTGTGTAAAATATAATCACTAATAATTTTATATTTTATTTTTAAATATAACATACAATGTGCATTAAAAAATGGTTCTCAAGAGATATGGTTTCATAAGTACACATTCTTTTTATTCCAAAATCAAAAATAAATTTAATAAAATGACAATATTTGGGCTATAATTTATAAAAATTAACAAAATTTTCTTTTTAAACCATTTTAAATCGAAATATGTCTTACTGATGTCTTTAAATCAAAATTATGTTTTAAATTTAAATTTGTAGTTGTAAATATTAACCAAAAAAAATCATTTTAAAAAGTTATAAAAAATAAGATCTATTTAAAATTTTAAATTATTCATTTATAAATTGAAACCATATAGTTAAATATATTTTCTAAAATTGGAAATTAAAAATTATATTATTTTCTCCCAAAAATCAATAAAAACCATTTTTTAGGAAAATTTATTTTTTATCATATAATTATTTAACTAAAAATTCATAACATAATAATTATTATATTTTTACTATCTAAAACAATTATACATCATTTCAAAATGTGTTTATTTCTATTCATATATGAAATTTAATGTATAGATTAAAATATTATACTATATTACAGTTCACATAGGATTGGGGTGGAATTTATTCCAATCTATAGAATATATATATGTGTGTGTGTGTGTGTGTGTGTTCGGGTGTATCATAAAATATTATGGTTTCAAAGAACCATATTGGATTATCTTCAAACCATGAAACATAGGGTATGGGTTATTTGATTTATCGGTGCATATTTTTTCAAATCATGTAGTGAAACTAGGTACCTCCTTTAGTAACCTAGTAATGTGATCATGGTTGGAGCGTGGTTTTCCAAAAAGTATGGTCAAACTAAGAGACATACATTATTGAATCGAAAAATTTAATTAACGACTCAATTCATAGCTAGTTTACTCAATTATTCCTCATTATCCATATTCTCTATTACCTATATATTATTGTATGTTATTTTGGATTTCCAAATCATAATAGATAATGATTTTGATTGAATAATTAGTGTAGGATTTTGGAAATTTAATTATTGATATATTGATTCCCATTCTTCATCATTATTCTAAATCAAAAAATAATTTTCATGAAATGGTTATTATAAGTGGGATATAAGTTAAAAATCAATGGTTCCAATAATGATATAATTAGAATTATATAAAATCCATCATATAATTGTTATCTTTTATTTGAATCGTATATTTTTAGGGTTTGATATTCATGGATCACTCTGGAATGTGCTACCTCTTAGTTCAATTTTTATAGAAAAATTTGAAAGAGAGATTTTTTGTAATAGAATTCACAGTTCGAGGTTATTCCTCATTTTGAATAAGTCAAATTTTTTCATGTCTTGTTGTTCCAATAGAGGTGTTGAATTTCTAACTATTTCGAGGTGCATGGTTTCGTTAAAATGCATTTTTAGGAATAATGATTTCATGTGGATTATAATTTAGTATTCCAATTGATGAATGGGATGATCGATAATCCTTGAAATTTATTAATTTCTTCCCACCATTGATAAAGTGGATTTTCTCCCTTTTTTTAAAATTATTTATTTTCTTCCAATAACACATGGAATGTTGTGTGAATGATTTGGATGTATGAAATAAATTTAAATTAAAAAATTTAAATGACTCACATTATATGGAGTGTGAATAAATAAATTTTTTAATTGAAACATTGAAATCCGAATTTTGATATGTGCGGAGCATGGGAACATGGACTGTGTAAGTTATCATTGAATTGGGGTTATACCTACATCATAAATACAAAATAACAATAAAAAATAAACAATGTTTGTGCCATGGTGACATTTAAAGAGTGGAGTCATAAACCATAGTCTCATTGTCCCAAGATACTGTGCACACCAGGTGTCCTTTTATCATAGATATGTTTCGTTGAACATGGATAACATAGTCCAATTTTATCAATTATTTTGTTTCTCTCTTTCCAATATTTATTTAATTCTTGTTTATTTATGATTAAGTTATTTTAAAAATTTGAAATGTTTTTTAATTCATGTAATGTTATGAATAGTAAAATAATTCAATAAATTTTATCTAATAACATTTGTTTAGAATGATTTTTTGAACTATATAGAAAATGTGAATTTCCATTCATTGATACAAATTATGAAAATTAACTTCAATAAATTATTTTTATTAACTAATAATAATTGGTTAATATTATAATGAATTCTTATAAAACACGTGATTGGATCTACTGGTATTTTATTATAACAAAAAGATCATATAAATTGGTGTAATTACATATTATTTAACTAAATTAGGTTAAATAAAGGTATATAATGTATGATTTAAGAATATGTGTTAGTGTTATGTGGGTATTTAGAAGTAACAATGTGAGATGTTCATTAATTTATCAAATAGGTATTTATTTTATTTATTAATGAGTAATTTATTTTCATGTTTTATTTCATAACATGTTTATCCTTATATTCAATTTTCATCCATTTATTGGCACAATTTTTGAATTATTAATCACTTTAATATATTCCATTATTTACTATATTTGTTTTATATTTATTTAGAATCCTATTAAGAATGTTATTTCATCATTATTTAGACATTTTAAAAATCCCATGAGTAATTGAAATGTCATTTGGGAAATCAAATTATTCCTCTTAGGTGCCTAGTAATTTTAATTACTAGGTTGGTTCATCATAATTAATAACTAGTACTCACCTATGAAATTACACGATGTATTCATTTACAGGTATTTCTTTTAATAAGTGATTAGTATTTATAAAAGTTACACCCAACAATAATGTTGAATAAAAAAATGAAAGATAAGTAAAACATAATACAAATTGTAATAATAACACTGAGGTATGTGAAAATTATTGAATTAAATATGGGAACATGAGAAAACGAACTAATCAAAATCTGATGAAAACCTTCCAGGTAAATGGAGAACATCAAATATAATAAACCATCCAACATAAAACAATGTCTATTATGAAATACACAAGTTAATTAAACTTACATCATAAACATCCCCCATCTAGAACCTACATCATAACAAAAAACATTCATCATTATCCTCCTCCACCATGAGTAACTTCTATGATGATGATAAACATTCAACATGAAAAACTGATACAAAATCATCCACTATGAAAACCGTCCAACATGACAAGAAAACCCTCTAGCATGAAAAAACATCCTGCATGAAAACCTTCTCATATGAAAAACAGATAATCAACCTGTAGAAAACGCATACTAAAATGTACAACATGAGAAATCAGAAATACATCAGTCTTTAGAACAGACCACAGTAAAAAAATTTATATACTATGCATATTTTAGTACTAATAATGAATACATAAACTTATAACATGTATAAAAGAGTCTTAACAACATGTACAGATTATAACATGTAGAAAGAATGTAGAAAAAATTAGACCGTAGTGGAGTTATAGGTTTTCAAATAGTTAATGTAAAATCAAATGACATGTCATAATCTATGTAAAAATTTACAGGACATGATGTGTAATGCAATTATTTTTCTATAAATGACATTTCATGATTTTTATTATACTCTAGATAGAAATCTCAAATCTCTATATGTGTAATGAAATTATTTTTCTACAAAATCAGTATGTAATCTATGTAAGAATACATTTTTGCAGTCTATGTGAATAATACGTCTATGAAATCAGAGTCTGTGAACAAAATGTGAAATCTGTTTATGAAAACTCAGTGTGTTTTATGTGTCTGTAAACACTGTCTGTAAGCTCACTATGTAATCTCAATGTGTAAGCATTGGTAAAAATTTGTGTATGTGTAAGAAATTTGTGTGTTCACTTCAGTGTAAAATCAGTGTGTATGTTCATTGTGTAACCTTAGTGTGCAGTCTGTGTGTGCAATCTGTTTCTATGTGTGTAAACTCTGTGTAGAATCTATGGGTAATCTCAGTGTATATTTTTTGTGTGCGATCTGTGACTCTAGGATAAATATGTGTGTAAACTCAGTGTGTAATTTGCATCTGTAAACTCAAGTGTTTGATCTGTTTCTATAATTTACATGAGTAAACTCAGTGTATAATATGATTGTGTAATCTATGTTTACAATCTCTCTCTGTGTGAAAAACATATGTATGAAACCCCATGTATCTCATCCCAAAAACTATCCACTATAAATTGAATTGTCCAATTTTTTTAACAAATTCACAATCAATCCTTTTGAGTGGTTAAAAAAACAAATATATCTGGTGACAATTATACTTTGTTCATTCTTATAAGAAAGAACTAATCTGTTCATTGTTAGTGAGAATTTTAGTACTGGAAAATTGACTATATGTTATAGTACTGGTTAGTATTACAGTACTGGTAAACTTGTTCACTTGCATGTAATTCCGTTTCACTGCAAATTGAAATAGAATTTTTCTTAGATTAAATATGATGGTTATGAATTGGAAAATAATATGATCAAATGCAGTAAGTATTAATCATTCCAAATGAATGGAAAGGAAAAAAGAACTGCAATTTCAACTCCAATGAATTGTTAGATCACATACCAATCAACTGAAGAGAAAAGTTATTCATTTTGAAGTCCAAATAATATTTAAGGCAACAATGGCTAGTGTTGTTATTTATTAAAGTGTGCACTTGTTCTTGAACATTATTAAATGATCATAAGATATCACAAAAAATGAGTGAAATAAAAAATATATACCCATAACGTTTTATTACCAAGAATTTGCTGAATAACATCTCAGTTTGACTGCTCATTTGAGTTGTCCAAATTTCCCTTCATTAGCCTATCTACTTGAGTACAATGACTTGTTGTACCGAAACTGTCTCGATATATCTCAGGATCATGTCACACATATCCTCCTTATCAAATTCATGTGAAAAGTTTTTCTACATAGATAATATAGTTAGAAAAATTGGAATGTACTTTTTGAAGTTAAAATCAATGAAGCACATATCTTTTAGTTAACAGTAGACAGTGACAGATCTAAAGTAGTGTATGTAAAAAATATAAAAAACAAAAAATCTCTATATTAATGATGGATGTATGTTAACATAAATGGAATTAAGTTAATAGTGAATGAGGAAAATTGAAACATACCTTATTAGATGACATCTTTGAGGTACAACCTTTATATCAACTCGCAATTCTTGAACATGATGGAGAAGACCTACCAGTTTGATGCTCCTATTGTGCAAGGTTGGAAGGAAAATTACAATAAGAATATTTTTTGTTTAGGAAGTGGAAAAAAACTGAAACATATAGTACATTGATATATTCAATTCCACTATTGACATGTTAGTACCCACTAGTTTGCTGTACCAATACATTAAAATAATGACAGACCATCAAATTTCGTAACATATAGTTATTTAAGGGAAATATGTATAAATATATTGTATTACCTGATTCTGTTCGAATATGTTATTATAGTTGGTGATGTATTAATCATTATCACTGATAAATAGCAGTTTGAATCTATTCTATTCAAATGAATGATGAAGGCTTTGACTATTATAATTGGTTACATCAATTGATAATAGAACTTTCTTTGATTTCAAAATATCCAATTCTGCAGGAAAACCATACTCATCATCGACCTAAATTACAACAAATAAGAAGTGTTAGAATATATAATGGAAATAGATATTGAGGTCACACAAAAAATTGGTTCTACCTGTATCAAAGTAGCTCTTAACTCTGCATCTGTTTTATGTAAGAATTGGATGACTTGTTTTTCAAATAAAACAACTCAACATGAGTCTGTCTTAACAGCAACCATTAGTTGCACTTTGAATATGTTGGATTAAATATTGTGGTTACACTTTCAGCAATATTGAGTATTCATATTTATTAGATTGATATAAAAATATTGACCAAAAGGAATTTAAAATAAAATTTGAAAACTAGGAGTGGTGCTGTTGGGAGATAATTTACAACTTTGGAACCATATTTTGTCGTCTATAACATGTATTTTCTTCATGAAAAAAGTTACATGAATCAAAATACCAGCTATGAGTACATTGAATTTTAATTATTGTAGCTGATATTAATCATTGTGTAGGACGTAGAAGAGTTTGTAAATAATAATACACTCATTAGTAAAGGACAGATGTAAATAGTTCATAAAATAGTTTATTGTATTTCCGATTATAAGGATGTTATAGTTACCTCAAGAGAGATTTTCACTTCTGATATTTTTTCTTGTTATTACAATACAAGACTTCTATAGTGGGGTTGACATTAATTAGTGGTGGGATTTGTAACTATAATGTTATTAACAGCCCAAACCTGGTAAATATAGAATAATAGACTTTTAAAAAAATACGAACATTTGTGAATTACAATTGTGATGCACAAAGTATAAAGTTGTAAAAATAGAGAACAGAGAGTAGGTATAATGTTACCTATTTCTGAAATTTTCAACTTCAGAAATACGAAGATTGTAATGAATTTTTGTAGAATTCATAGTAGTTGTGACAATAACAGAGTCTAAAAGGGGTTTGAAGTCAAAGAACACATAATTAGAGAGTCAGGTGGTCATGCAACAAATTTTAGGAATTATTTAGAAACAAAAAAATTATATTATACAGACAGACACCATATTGCTCAACCGCTTCACCCGGACGAGTTGTAATATCATAATAGTGGATGACTCCTGGTAGTTTTCCAAGTAATCTGTCAATTTATCTACATAGTCACCCCAGAAACTACAGGTTAGTTGCAAAACTCTGTACGAAAATTGAGTAACAATATGAATAAATATAAATATTTAGCATTCACTTAATGTAACTTATAAAAAATATTGACCTATCATCCTCAAGAGTAATTTGCATCCTGCGGTTGGAATGACCCATAGATTGCACCAGTTTTGTGTATCGAAGAATTCCAATTATATCTATAATATATATGACAGAAAAGGGATTTAATGTAAAATAATATAGAGGTAGTATAAAATACTATAATGTTAAATCTATTTAACTTTCATAGACTTAATATTAACAGGCAATGGGTAGTGGAATGTACCTATTAAATGTTCTTCAGGAACATTCAATTGAATAATGTCACCATATGAAGTAAAATAAAAACTGAAAAGAGGAATTTCTACATCCCATGGATGAACATATGTTGTCGTCGTGAATAGTAGTCTACAGGCATTCCTACATCCCATGTAACTACAATGGTTTGAAGCCATCTGGAAGTTTTGTATCATATAGCATAGCCCCTCACACAATAGATTTTTTTACATAGAGATAAGCTAGCAGCTACTGATTGTACACTAAATTTTCATTCCCTAGACATATAATGTTAAAACATAGGATAATACATTAAGAATATAAATGTGTAAGGACAGAAAGATAATTTAGACGTATTGACAAATGTATACATCAAAACAAGATTACATGGTGAAAAAAATAGTAGTCATGAAATGTAAACTGAACTCTTTATCAGTAAGTATTAGATCAATAGAAACAACAACATTAGATTATTTTGGAAATAAATTGCGCCACATGTCTAAAACACGAACCTCAATCAGTAGTGTTTCATCATCCTCTCGTGTTATCGCATTCAATGGGGCAATTGATCTCAATATTTTGTTTTGACTGTGTAGAAATATGATTAGTGCTAAAAAAAATAATATAGTAAGCAGTTACAGACATTAATAATTACATATTGCAGTCCCAGACAACAGTAAAACATTTTATGTGTTAGCTGAAATAGTACCAAAGAGCGGTTTTCAAATATTTCTTTGTACACAATATTATGTGTGTAATGAGATAATGTGTTACTGTTATCATCAAAAATAATTTTCAAACCAGTATCTGATGTGACCCTAGAAACTGAAACATATAATTAACCATGAGAAAACACAGGTTTGTAGAGAAATAACCCAACAGAAGACAATGATTGTCCTTGACTTTTATTAATAGTCATTTCATAATAATCTCTCAACGGATATTTCCATCTTTGTAATTTGAAAGTCCATCTAAGATCAGAGGGAATCATAATAAGTCTTGGAATGAATGTCAAATACCCCGAATAACAGCCAGTCAAAATCATTGCTCCAATGACATTATCCGTTAAGTGTGTAACAATCATACGAGTATTGTTACATAAACCAACAGATTGATCAACATTTCTTAATAACATAATGGGGAAACCAATCTTTAAAGAAATTTTATGGGTAGCCAAACTAGAGACATTTATGAAATTTAACATCTCAGAGGTATATATGTTTTCTACCCAATCCATTTCAAAACTGGCATTGTAGACTAAATCGGAGCTGAAGTAATCTTTTTTTCAGAATTTGTGAGAGACAACATGTAATCATTTACTTCATGAACAACATCACTAGTTGGAGCTAGAATGGAACACTCTTTCAAATAGGTTACCCCACTGTATTTTTCACTAAAATTAGGATAATTATGCTCCACAATTGCAACCATTGGATTTCCAGTGTAGTAAAGAAGATATGATGAAGGATTTTCTAAGAGCACTTCACCGTCATTAGGTTCTCCAACTCGTCCTTCGCTAATATCCAATGTCCATTAAGCAAAATCACAGATCTCATTTGAATCATCTGTGGATGTAGAGGAAAGTAATCTCGTATTCTTTGTTCGTGTTAAGACCTGACAGTGCTTCCAATGATATGACGACTTAATACTTGCAAAGAAAATGTCATTTCTGTTACCACCTGGTATTACAGGTAGTATTTGTCTGAAATCTCCACCCAGTACAACTATTATACCACATAATAGAAAATTAATTGCATTATAATTTTTTACTCTTATTATATTGCTGAGAGTATGGTCTAGAGCCTCAAAGCAGTATTTATGAACCATAGATGCTTCATCCCAAATAATCAGTTTTCTAGAGTGTAGAAGTTCAGCTACGTCACTCCCTTACTGAATATTGAAAACATATTTCTCAGTAATGAAGATTGGAATACGAAATTTAGAATGTGCAGTGCATCTACCAGGAAGCAGTAATGATGTTATTCTACTCGAAGAAACTGTAAGCACAATAGAGCTCTAAAATCACAACAATGATGTAAAAATATTCCAAAGGAATGTTTTACCTGTGCCTCCATATCCGTGCAAGAAGACGAATCCTTCAATATTTGTAGATAACGAAGAAAAAATGACATCCATCACCTATTTCTATTCAACAGTTAGCATAGTCTGTAAAGTTCTATACTCTTTTAATAGGTTTTGTCTATGGTAATTTACTTCTTCTACAACAAAATGATTCGAATGAGTATCAATTGTAGAATCTGGAACTAGCATTGGAGGGTAAAATCAAAGAAAAGTTTCATTGGTCTGTAAAATCTGTTCTATTTCAACCAGGGCATACATATATATCTGATCTTCTGTGAGTGTCAAATCTAGAAGAATGAGGTACATTGTTTTAGAGTAGTATAAAAAAACTGCATGCATTGAATCGGTTTATTAATATTAACTGAAATAATAAAAAAAATTGCTCGTGCGAGAATTTATTAAATAGACTAAAGTTTGTATTATGTGTGCCCACTAATAGTAGATTAACATTACACTTGTGCAACTATGTATTGGTAATAAACTAGACAAATCGGATTTCTGGAAGAATGTAGTTAATGTAATAATAAAATAGAAAGAAAAGTATTAAAATATCAGCAGTAATGAATAATTATTCTGGTTATGCAATCGTATGGACAATTTTTGACCCCTTGGATTTTAATGTTTGATGTCATTTGTAACTGAACTGTTATTTAAATAACCTCACATGCAGTTACTACATTATAAATATAGTAACTTGAAATAATAAGAGCTTTATTTAAGACCCTTGCTAACTACATGGAAACCAATAAGAAACATTTAATTTCTATATAACCAATGTTTTTCAGTCAATATTAAAGTCAATATTATATAAATATATTTTTCAACAACATATGAAAAATGAAAATTTTGTAATTAGTTAGCAGCAACGTGTTATAAAATATAACCTGAGTAAGAGCTTTTCAGCTTGTAGTTGTAGCCTTCATCTGGGAGTGTGTGATATATCTTCATCTAGTATGTGGCAGGTTTCTTTCCAAACAATGTCTGGACGAGAAATTTTATTGGAAAATAACATCCTTGCAAAGAGCATGTGTACATAATGTCACATTCCGCAAGTTGAAACCTCTTTTTATTGCTTCAATAAATTCTGTGACATCTACTAGCAGTCCAAGAACATAACATGCCTCTCTAAATGTTCCATGAGTAATGTTGTTCACTGTTTTGAGATCTTCATATGAAGTAGTATCTTTGATTTTCGTTATAAGTATCCGCAAGTAAAATAGATCCCCAATTGTTGGAGGAACGTAGTATAGTATGTCAATAGAAAATCGTTTCCTTCTCAGATTCCATGTCTTGTCATTTGAGTGGTAATGAAATCTGGTGGGGAATTCTGCAAATGTAAGAGACCTTCCCTCTGCATACATAATATTTGCATGAAACCAATAGGTGAGAATTGTTTCAGATAATTTACTGTGATTTAATACATCTCCAATATTATCATTATCCTTGAAGGTCATAGAATGTTGTCCGGGTAAATGGAAACCTAAACTCTCAACTAGTGGACATCTGTAATGGATATCATAAGAAAATATTCATCAAGAGGCCTCACAAGGAGATATGTACCAATAATCATAGTACATCTTTATTTCATCTACATCTTTCTCTGATAACTCTCTATTTCTTCTCTCATAGAGTACTGCTGTTACCCGATCATTTCCTTTGTAAATATATGTAAAAATATATTTTATGGAAGACAACATATTACAAAATTCAATATTTATATGTGCTTGATTCTTTAATAGCAACATAGGACTATATGGCACAACAAACCGATTATCTAAAGGGACTCCATTTTTTAGAACTGTTCTTCCATCATCCCTTCTACGATAGGCCACCTAACCATCATTATCAATAGTGGTATGCCCCAAAAATTTCTTTTAAAAATATTTGGAACATTTACCATTTCTCATACAGGGAGAAGTATGGTTGGCATCACCACAAGGGACACATATCATAAATTATTTAACAGCTTCCTGTAGTCTTGGTTAGGCACAATTATTGGGAATTTCAACACATACCATCTTGTTTACATTTGTTGGACTGTAAAGTTTGTTTTCATGACAGAGAAATAGTAGGATGTGTACATGAGGCAAGAAGAATTTTTTAAACTCAACGGTTTGAACAACTACATGGGAAAAAAATAGTTTCACGGTTAATATTAGATGACATAATATATAATAAGGAATTGACAATATAGGATATTGACTTCCTAAAAACTGACCTGCACGTGACTTCCCAAATAAAAAACATTGGCATAAATCATTCAGTAGACGTTCAACCTTAATATTTAAATCCCAAGATAATATTTGTGGTCAATCTGGTAGATGATGATTGTGATGTCTAAGAAATAGAGTTACTTCAGGCCACATCGGGTTACATGTATATGTTAAAAATAGATCTGGATACCCTGCCCAATTACTTATTGAGATAGAATCTTGGTAATTTTGAATCATATACCTTGGACTGCCCATAAATGTATAAGGTAACACAATACACTTTCAACAGGATGTCCCTTCACGGTCACCTCGAATCAATGAATCTTGTAACCCATTGTAATGTTCGACCCTCAGTTTCTTCAGATTCAAGTGAATGAATGAAATCCTTTCAGACTCAATCATCGTATAAGCATCAATAGTAAATGGTTTCAAGAATCTTCTAGAATGTAGTGATATTGATGCTTCATTTTCATGGAATTGCAAGTGGAATGCAAAGTACTCTCTTATTGTTACCTTTCTGAGTGTAGTACTTTTTGTGAATTGAGTATCATGATGCAACACGTTGTCGCAATATCCATATTGGCCACCTGAGAAAATCAATGGATACTCAATGGATGATACAAAGGGTGAATCTCATCGATTCACTGTAAATCTCCACTTTTGGTTTGAATGAGGATATCACGTTCTTGGTCAAGATCCTCAATGTCACCGACAATCAGCATCACAATTTCAAATTGTAAATGGACGGTTATATGTGGCACAATGTGTTTAACATCTTTTAAGTAGCTGTAGCTTTAAATTTGGATCCTCCTGACGGCTAAGAACCTCTTTTTCAATTATAAATTCTTGAGCCAAGTAGTTTTTTTGATGAATCATTTGTTGTAGGTTTCCAACAGTATTGCAGTTAATAACATATTGATGTTTTTTGTCGTCAAATATAGAGAAATTATTAATGTTAGCATAAAAAGGTGAATTCTTTGTCAATATAACCTAAAGCATTGAATATAAATGATACCTCATTCTGTGAATTCTATTTTGACACTCATGTACAGTATCATACACGTAATATTGTGCGAACCTTGGTGGTTTTCCATCATGCGGACAAAAACTACCTATGCGATGGTAGTTTTGTCCATGTAATCTGAATATACATAGAGCTCGACCATTATTGAATGACCTATCTACCTTCCCACCCATTGACGAGAATGAAAACATCGTATTGTAAATATGAATCTGGTTTTGGAATAATCGAGCTTCAGCAGTTGTTCGATCGAACACCAACATCCTAAGGTATTCAAGACATTCTGGTAGAATGTCCAATGCCACCTTTCCGATTGAGTAGCATAGATAGAAACGTTGGTTTTGTCTATTTCTAAATTTCTTTTTTCTCTCATCAAACCAAAAAAAAGAGTGTCAATATTGGCAGACGTCAGTATGGTCTCCAATATCACAATAACCTGATTGTACATAACAGTAATGCAGAAAATGTTATTAGTAAACATTAGTCACTATAAGAGAGGATGATTTTGCATTAGGGAACCATTAGTGCATGTTTAGTAAGTACTATTTATTGTGTTCTCAGTAGTGTCTTCTTCCAATGAATCTCCTGAAATAGCAAGTGCTATGTAATACTGGACTTTCTTAAATAATAAAATACTCAATAAGGTTTGAGGTGAAGTGTGTACATTAAATTACCTCTGTAGTTTTGTGTACCATTACTGTTAATATTTATGTTTTCTGGAGCCTCGAAATTATTTTCTATCATTCCTTCTTGAAAAAGTGATTGTGGACCAGTACCTAAAAGTAGTAATTGAAAACAAATCAAAAATCTACAGGATGTGTAGTGGTATATATATTTGTGTGTGTCAACTTATAGCATACATCATACCTACAATGGATATTGTGTTGTAGTTTCCTTCAGGAATAGTTAAGCTATATCTGTTTGTACAGGGAAGTAGAAGAAATATAAGTGGAAGATCAGAAAATGGTAATGGGTACAAACAATAGTCGTTCTTACTACATAGAGGCAACAAATGATGAATTTTAGAGAGTATTTTCTTCATCCGCTAAAGCTAGGCAATGTGATGGCCAACATTTTATAAGGGAAATACAAATGCGGTAGCACATAACATATGGGAATGAAATAAATCTATTATCATACTTATCGTAAGGCGCATGAGAATTATTTAGTACTCCCAGCTGTTGTTTTCTTTTGTTAGATCCAGCAGACAACATGTACCGAGGTGTAGATGTTTCAGGCACTGTCGACAGAGAAGCATTTTATTAGAAATAATCCGCGTTACTACAAAATAAAGTGTGTAGTTCAATGGGTAATACATGTAAATTTAAACGGAACTAACCATTGTTACGAAGAGGTGATAATGTAATTTGTTTCATGTCACTCATGAATTTATTTTTTGGTAGAGGATAAGAGTTCGGGGTTCCAAACAGACTAACAGCTGCCAAAGTTGAGTTTCTAGTACATATAGACACTGTTATTGTTGTAATTTTATTTAATATTTATAATAACTAAATGTAAATAAATTGAACAATTAAAAGTGATGGTATTAGTAAAATCACCATCATTATGTCTCTCTTTCATCAGCAGTCTGTGTTGTAACCGTGCATCTGTACATTTTGATGGGCAATACAAGTATGTATTCGATCGAGAATACAACGGTTCAGGCACTGTTGACAAAGAAGTAGTTTATTAGTAATAATCTGTGTTACTGTGAAATAAAGTGTGTAGTTCAATGGGTAATACATGTAAATTTAAACGGAACTAACCATTTTTACAGAGAGGTGATAATGGAATTTGTGTCATATCACTCGTGAATGTCTTTGTTGGTAGAGGTTGAGTGTTTGTGGTTCCAAACAGACTACCAGCTACCACATTTGAGTTTCCAGTACATGTAGACACTGTTATTGTTTTAGTTTAATTGAATATTGATAATAACTAAATTTAAATAAATTGAACAATTAAAAGTGACGGTATTAGTAAACTCACCATCTTTATGTCACTCCGTTATTAGCAGTCTGTGTTGTAACCGTGCATCTATACATTTTGATGGGAAATGCAAGTTTGTATTCGACCGAGTAGGCAATGGTTCAGGCACTATAATAAAATAAATTTAGTAAGAGCATGCTATTACTCTGATATGTAGTTTGATATATTGAAAATACTCTAATGCTTAATGTAAATGGAACTAACCGTTGATACATAGAGTTGACAGTGGCATCCATGTGATCCCACCTGTGATGTCACCTGTTGATATAGGTTAACTTGATGGATTAGAAGATTCATTGGTTGATGACATTTAATAGTTTCGAGTATTTTTCCGCACTGATCATGAAGAAATTATAATTATTGAAACTACTCAATAGAGGGTAGTTAAGAAAACATTTCCAAGGGTACTGAGTAGAAAACTCACAGACTGCATGTCATTCCTAAATTAGTTGCCTTCGTTGCAGCCTTGCATATCTAAAGTTCGATGGAAAATTCATGTGTGTTTGTTTTTTCTTTACATCTTATAGTCAAGGTGTGCAACAAGACCATATAATGCACATAGGACATAATAGTTAAACAATTTTATATACTAAAGGAAAAGACTAAATAGGACATAACATACAATAGTAGACATTTATGTTGCATTCAGTTAATATAATATCAGCAAACCATATATGCATGTGGAAATCCACATGGATAACAAAAATATTTTCGACAAAACTATAAAATCAATTATAACATCAGATGACAGTAGATGTTTATTTTTTCATAAATCGTATTCTAAACTCATAAAAATAAACATGCAATGGGATATGAACATGGTAAATTGAAATGAAATTGGAATAAGTTGTGCTTGGAACCTCATACAAGAAACCAATGTATAAATATATTTTTTGTTACCATAAAACAATATTTATAACACTCTAAGTGAACACAAATAGTTATATAACTTAATTAGATCCATACATGCAGTTTAAAGGATTTACTTTTCCATTACGAATATATGTTATTACCTGAAGTGAAAAGATGATGCGGGTGGGAATTTGAGTTGCCTGAAGGCTGTGGAGATCAAATTGATAGTAGCATTGAAATTGGAATCCAAACAATTCTTGGAATACCATACTGAGATTAAAAATTACAGGGGGTGTCGACTGTATGTAAATCGAGCGATTACAATCAGATATTATGGAAATAAATCAAACTTAAACGAAGCAGTGGAGTTTTTCGTACGATTACCTAGAGGTTGCATTGTTTGGTTCAAAGGGTTCTGCAAGTCAATTTAGAACGTTGGAAATCCGATTGTGCCTTCCAGAACGATGGAGGTGTATGTTGAAACCGGTGCAAGGAGGAAGACGAAGTGTGAGAACGATAGTCTTCAAGATATCCGGGAGGTAGATGACGGCCGTGTGGGGAGTCAACCAGAACCCTAGGTCATCAATAAACTTACTCGGATGAAAACCGGGAGAATCAAAAAATAGGGAGACTGCAGTTGAAATCGGGACGAGGTGGTCATTTAAGGACAGCTTCTAGATCAGAAGTTGGCGATCAAATATGGGGAGTTAGAGGGATTGAGAGGTCCAAAAGCACGAGGTTTCATTCAGGAGCAGTAGCGGGAGGTGGATGAAAATTTCCGAATTGCGGGGTGTGCACGGGATGGAAATTGGATACTATGCTGGGAGGGGAGGCGTGGAGCTCTGTTGATGTGGCACGTAAGAGATTAATGACGTGGAATAACTGGATGTTGACAAGTGTATTTTGGAAAGTCAGGATTAGTAGATATAGTAGATTCCATGAAACTACTAAAATAAATTTGTTTTAGATAAATTGGATCCCCATAAAAAAAGAATCTCATAATTTAATTAATGAAGATCAATACATTAACACGTTGTAAGTGTTATGTTCATAGAGGGATTTCAAGAATATTTAATGGGAAAATTGATATACTATAAAAAGTATATTTTTATTCATGTTGTATCTTGATTTTTAAAATAATTTCTTTAATTGATCATATATGAGTTATTCTCAAAAAAAAGTATATAATTGCATGTTCATTGATGTTTTACATTCAGTTTGTTTGAGATCACAATATGTGATAAATATGTTGAATAATCAAAATATTATAATGAAAATGAATAAAATTAGTGACATGGTTTTAATTTATGTTATTATATTTTACTCTTCATTCCTAGATCATGTTCTGACTGATATTGTTTAGCAGATAAGTTGATGAAATAAATTTTGTGAGGTAAAATCAAACACTCAAAATCTACACATGATAAAATATAAATATAAAATGAGTAAATTATTAAAAAATTAAAAAATTAAAAAATAAAATATATTGGTATGACATAGTCTATTTATAGGTGGAAAATTGGATAAACTATTCATATTTTGAGGCTTGTTAAAAAATTTAATGATGTGAAGACCTGGGAAAAGTGAAGATTGATTTAGTGAAATTAAATAAAATAAATGTTGTTAGTAACAATCCATTCATTAATAGAAGATAATATGTATTTTCACATATTATGTAGTGTCACAACTAATATCTCTCACTAAGGGGTAGTAGAGTATAGAAGAGTTACCACAATTAAATATATAAAACATGAATTTTTAGGATTAAACTATAAAACCCCCATTTGGGTGACAGAATGAATGATTATTATGGATACAAGGGTAAATTTATATTTTATTAATAAAGGGGGATAAAGATAAAATCACTATAAGTATACACATTTCAAGGTATAATGTTCAAATTTTTCTTCCATTTTATCACAAAAAATGGTGAAGTATGATTATTGAGAGTAATATAAACAATATATATGGTGGGGTAAAGTTGATATAAGAAGGAGGTATATTTTATTAATTCCTAATTTATCTAAATCTAGTATAATCATTGATGACCCGATGAAGCTTGGATATTAATTAAATGTATGATTAGAATTTAAAATTTAAATTATTTTAAATAAAAGGAATTGATATACCATGATATATATATATTAATGTAATAATTTGTGGAATCATGAGGAGTATTCATGGTAGAGATGATTGAATTTTCAGATCATTTGGGTCTATCGTTGGTGTACAAGATATTGAGAAGAATTTACATTTTGAGGTCATGATGGTCTACAAACTATGGCCTAGAAAATATGTATCATTCAATGTAAAATTTTAAATGAATAATTTGGAATGATGATGATAGAATTTATGATAGTTTTGTGATAAATTAATCATTTAGATGATATAAAAGTCGATTGTACATACCATTATTTCATAGTGTGTTAAAATTTTTATACCATGGATAATTGGAGGTTTTGGTGAGGATATGTTAAGTATACAATTGTATAGATGGATTTCTGTGTTGTTAGGAATATGTCTCACGTGGTAAGGAATGCATCATGTAAGGTCATATATTATTTTTTAAAACAATATCTTATATCATGTGAGGATGGGGACTCACATAGTTGAGTGCACAACACACATTGTCTACAAATTGGAAAGGCTATGAGAATTCATTATACAATGTAGAAAAGAATCATAATTAATTTACGATTGTGACACCATGAGGTTGGAATACGTGGTGACTATCCAATGACTTTGGAATGACCATGTAGTCAATTATGCATTTAGGATTGGGCATCCATGATCCATATGATAGAACATAGGGGGAAATTTTTAGTGTTTCAAGTATGATAATCCAAGTAAAAGTTAGTTTTATTGAGGGATTTAAATGTAAATTATTTAATAGTAAATTAATTATTTGTTGAATATATAAAAGTGCAGTTATTGATATTGATGAAATCTAAATGCATGAAATGTAGGGAGTATGCTTGTATGTTTTTTTGAGTTCAATTCTATGAGGTTCATTACAAAGATTGAGAATGTGGCATATTTAATGGTTCCACTTATTGGATGATTCATACACTCTCATATATCAATTAGGATAAGTTTTTTAGATAACTGTGCCATAAAGCATATATAACAAACCATACATTACAAGTGTAAACTTATATTAAATACCCATTTTCCAAAAATAAAACATATAAATAAAAACATTGGTTCTTTTAGTGATAAATATTCATGAATTTATACATGAATTATACATTACTATTACCTATCTTTAAACCCTATAAAGAAAATTTGATAAACACAGTATGATCACAAAGAGCATAATAGGGAACATAAAAATAAATAATTAAATATTTAGTCCATAAATATTTATTAAAATTTACTTATTAAAAATTATACATTAGCATCCAAAGAAAAATTTTCGTACCCATAAAATCATCATTTCTTCCTAATTAATTAAAATAATCTTTTCATTAGAGAAGGTATAAGAAATGTATAAATTTTTATAATGGATTCATTTTAAATTTTAATAATGCTATAGATTTTACCCAAAAAAACATAAGATCATTTGAATGTATTATGAAATCATAAGATTACTATAAAATTAAGAGAAATAATAAATGATAAATATAACTTGTGGTATTATTTTCATAACACTATTCCATAAACTATATCTATCTTCTCTACATAGGGACTAACCATCACACTTACATTTTGAATAACCATCATTGTATATTACCATAATATCTTAGGGTAATCCTATATGTTAACTCTCTTCCATTACACAATTATATTGAGATTTCTCAGCCACCCATGGTTTATAGTGGAACTAACCATCATCAGAAACAATTCCCAAGAACCATAACATATTCATAACACATAAATCATTCAAAAAAATCATAAGTAAAATAACATTTTCATTTTGAAATAACTTTTCCTTAATAAAAACTAGAAAAAAATTAAGTCAAAAAATTATATTCAATAATAAAACTGAAATAATTTAAAGGATTCTTCAAATCATTTGGGAATAATGATAACTGACAATTATTCTTATGCTCTATAAGTAAAAAATCCATTCCTTTGATATTTAGAAAGGAATTGAAAGTGTAACGTTAAAAGAAGTTTATTAAAGGAAATCCCATTAACATGAGTCTGAATCCTTAGATGATATATTTATATTCTTAAATAATAATCATATGTTATTTTATACATTCTTATGAAAATTTATTATTTCTTTAACATCACTTACTACCATGTTACTAATCGTTTCTGTTCAAGTTGGACATTTTGATGATATTCGGTTTGTAAGTCCAAAATGACTACGGTATGTTGAATATAGTTTGGAAGTTCAATAATCCATCACATCCAGAATAATATTCATGAAATTTTTATAACATTTATATGTCATTAATTATTTTAAATCAAACCAATAAATATGGTTATGAAAAATGTACTAAGTTACATTCATGATGACGGTAAGCCATATGTACACATGAGTAACATTTAAATTTTTTAGTGATAATTTTGGACAAAAAAAGTATAATATTATATTAAAATAATGTTTATAATATTACATAAATCATATTATTTATTTAACTATAAATTTTTATATTATTAATGTGATGTGGTGATGAAAAAATCAATCATGTCACATTATAGAGGTTATTCTTCACATGAACGCACGAATGACATTATCATTTTTCAATGCATGGAGAGGAAAGAAGGTAAATTATAAGTTATCTTATAACAGTGATAAATATATCAGGAGTTTCATACATAAACATTAATTAAATAATTATAATACATTCGGGATAGATTTTGATGAAAAATTAATCGGTTCGTGAGGCCATTGTCCTCTATACACACGAAAAATGTCTTAATCTTCAATTTGATTGAATTGAAGAAGAATGTATATTATTATATAAACATAATAAATTATAAATATTTTTATTATACCTATTTTACTATATTATTATGTTTTAATGTGAATGGAAGGTGGTGGAAAAGTACATGAAATTAAATAATTCAAATAAAAAATGTACACCTTATCTAGAAGACCTCCTTTTATTAACATATTATGTCATATTTCATTGGTGTTATGCCTCACCCTAGGCATCTAGAACCTGGGATGGGACTCTATAAATGACTTTGTGTAGGGGTTTTTTGATCAAAAGGGTATTTATGTGTACATAAATGAGATGAATGGGTGGTCTTTTATAAGATATGGGATATTAACTCTTAACATTTAATAAAATATTAAAATATAATTAGACTAATCTACATCCAAATTATTTCAAATAGCCCAAAAAATAATAATGGAATTAATTTTCAACCCTCTCATTTCCATATCATTGAAATAAATTTGTTATAGATTATAATTTAGACAATTAATTTCATAAAAAATCATTAGTGTCAAATTAGAAACTATTCATTATATTGACATTAAAAACATCAAGAAAACAAGTAAAATTTGAATGATAACTATTTTGATACATAATAATCATGTATACTTTATTTATAAAATTTGGGGATATTATTATTTATATAATATAATAAAATATTAATATTTTATGATCATTTATTTTATTTTTCTATTAATTAAATAATTATTGAATCAGTATTGTTTAAAAAAATTAAGGTAATTATTTCTTCACTAAAAATCATAAATAAATTACCAAGATGAGTATAAATATTTTAGATTTTAATATAAAATTTATTATAGAAAATATATTTTGTATGAAACAGTATTAAAAAATGTAGATTAATTCAAAACTATCGTGTAACATCATCAACTTTTCATTAAGTAAAACATTATTAATTTTACAATCATATATATATAGAACAAAATATGAATATATAAAATTAATTAATGAATAAATAATAAAATTAAATGTCCAATTAAATTGTGTAATGTTTTAGTTTTCTTTTATATTTTTTATCATTTTATTTTTATGATTAATTACTCAATTTACCGTTTATCATTAAAATAAAATTTATTAAGTACACTAATACTTTTGTAAAAAAATCAAAGACTAATATTGACAAAATGTAAAAAATTAATTATAGTAATGGAATAATTTTTATAGATTCATTTCATTTATGATTCAAAATTTTCATTAAATTAAACTAGATAAAAACAAGTAAAAATAGTATTTTGGAAAATATCATTTTCTTAAATAATATGTTTATAAGCTAAATTCACATATAAAATAATTTTTAAATACAAAAAAAATTGATTCAATTAAATAACTATGATCTAATTAGAATTTAAAACTAAATAATAATATAATAATTTCGTTCTAAGTATATTTAAATAAAATAAATTTTTCATTTATAATTTGTAACCATCATCATTCATTGAAAAATAAAAATTTTTTGAAATATAATGAACACGAATAATAATATAAATTTGACTTGATGACATCATAAATGAAATAAGTTTTTGAAATTATAATTCTACACTTTGAAAATTAATATTTTAAATAAAATCATATCATAAATTTGTTTAATAGAAAAAATTACTATTTTATATTAATAAGTACTTAACATGTTTATTTTGAATATTACTTACTAATTAGATAATAATAATAAATCAAATGAAATTATACTATCATTTAATAATTCCTTAAATTGTATCCCTCCATTTTTTAAATTTGAACCTTGTAATTTTATTCACATATTAAACAAGTGAGGATATCATTCCCTTATATCATTTTTAGATTCAAATGATTCATCTTCAATCATATGGCTTCTCAAAAAAAATTAGCCTAGTGAATTTTCTTTTTCCAAAATAGATGTTCTCTCTTATCGATAATATTAATAGGAATATCCTCATAAAAATTTTTACATTCCAAAAAAACTACATCATGGATCAATGATGAGATAAATATAGAATATACATTCTTAACATAAAAACATGAAACCCATTGTGTACCTGGGATAAACTCGAATGAATGGATACCATGTAGGACACTGATCTAACTTTACCTATGAATTAATACGGTCTAATGAAAACTAAATCTAAATTTACCTTCTTACAGAATTACAGAACACTATTATTTTGAGATATTTTATAAAATATGATCAGATACCTCAAATAAAAGGTCTTTCATCCCATTATCTACAAAACATATCTATCCTCTTTGAGCTATGTTCACATTCTTCTGAATCATATTCAACATCATAGCCACATCCCTAAAAAATTATGATTGGATAAACATCCATTCAACTAATTTATACAATAATGTCAGTGTTTTATGCCTCTTTGTATTTAATTATTTTGATGGTTCTGTCTGTAAATTGGAATGAATGAAGTTATTATAATGAAACACTACAAAAGAACGTTTTTGATCCCATAATCCCTAGTAATACATTAAACATTCATAAATCTAATATTTTAAATACCCAAATGTTCATTATCGCATTCCAACATATGAGTATTAAAGTGTGTTTTAAATTTTAGTTTAGTTCCATTCATATTTTAAAAGAATTTAAAATATTATTAGTTATCATGGAATAATGATTATATTAAATAATGAGTGTAACTCATTGTAACCTAAATTTCCTCAGAATATATAGTTGAAAAATTTGATCAAAATATAATGTATATCTAATGGGAATTAGATTCCTAGATTTTGTTAGCCGATCGATAATATCCCATGTTTCATTATTAACTCCTGAATTCATTGGTAGTATCACCATGAAATCCATGGATATATTTTTCCATTTCTAATACGAAACAGGAAAATGTTGAATCAAAACCTTTGGTAATTTATATTCATCTTTAACCATCAAAAATGTAATCAATATCATAGTAAATTCATATTCACCTCTTCCCATTTAGTCTATGTAGTAATACTCTAGTATGTATTTCTATGTATTAGTGCAACCACGATAAAGTTAAAATTGGGAAATATGAGTTTTTATTAACAAATATATCCTTAAATGGTAATCACATGGAAGAGATTGTATTTTTACAAATATCCAAACCCAATATTTATCAAAATTACTATAAGGAATCCTTTCCTTATTAACCAATTTTTCTTTATTTCTAACTCACAATATTCATTTTGATCATTATTGATTCATTATGAAAGTGATGATTTCACTGAAGCATGAATAACCATTGAAGTGGTTCTTGAATCCACATATTCGATACTAAAAGTAAATTAATAATTTACCAAAGTTCCATGTTTGAAATGTAACATTGTTAATGTAGAAATTTTTTTATGAGTCAAATTATCACTCAAATTTATTTTATTAAAAGTTAATGGAAGGTGAAATCATATTCCTTAATTAGTTATAACTGTATTCATTGCCTCATGTTCAACTCTTTGTGTGAAAATATATAATTTAAACTTGTATGATCATTATATATTTTATATTGACTCAATATAAATGATGTTTAAAAAATTTTCATGAAAAAACTAGTGAAGCTAAACAAAGGTCAAGTGTAGTATAATTTTACTCATGATATTTTTGTTTCCATGATGTATAAAAAATTACTTCATCAGTCTACATCATAACACTACCAATAATTTTCAATAAAGCATCACGACAGACTAAAAATCACAATTCTGTGATGGTTTGGCCAAAACCATAGAATCATCCAATATTGTTTTTAATTCTTGAAAAGAATCATCACATTCATTATACTATATAAATTACATCTATTTGATGTTAAAATAGATAGTGGGTTTGATAACATTTCAATATTTTCAAAAAAATCATGTAATGTTAAGCTAATCTTTGAAAAGAACCAATATTTTTAATATTGTTTTGGTCTTTTCCATTCATCACCCACTTTTTTAAGGGATCAAATTGTATTACAAATTTATTTAATATAGTCCAAATGAATTAAATATTATATAAGACAAAAATGAGATTTTATAATCTTAAATTATAAAATACTGTCATTGAGTATTTTTAGAATAACCCATATATTTTATTTATTATCCTCAAATTTTTTTGAAAAAAAATATAATAAATAAAAACCACCCAAAACATATCCAAATATTCTTGAAACTATATTAATAAGATTCAGAAATATAGTTTTGGAATTTTCCAATCCAAAGGGAATTCCACATAATCATAAATCCCATATATAGTCTACATATTAATTATTGGACTTTCAAAATCCATATTAAGCAGACGTTACCCAAATATTATGTGAAATGTTTAAAAACTACAAATATCCTTGGAGAAAATCAAATAACACATCAATAAGAGGGAAATGATACTTTCTATTAATAGTATAGGTGTTCAAAGATCAATAATAAGTGAAAAGGCTAAGGGAACAAAAAATTTTCTATCAAGCATAACATGATCACCCTATGGTTAAGTTATTGGGTTAATGAATCCTTAATCTAAAAACTAATGTAACTACATATTAGAGTCTTTAATTTCTAAAAGATCCATTCGATAAGTAGATTTGGATATTATATTTTAATCATTATCTTTTTCAATATTAAAATGATCATCCCAATATTATTTAACACCGGTAAATCCAACTAGAAAAACATCCAAGTACTCATTTACTATAACCACATCATTAATTAAAAAATTTCCCATTTTTCAACAATATGTGAAAGAAAATAACCATTTCCATATTTTATCAATTCCATAGAATCCAGATTTGTTATCAATGGAATGGGTACATTCATATATACAAATTGATACTTTAGCTAAAAAAAGAATTATTTACCAAGAAAATATATCTTAGTATAGTAAACTGAAACATAATCCTTACCCAGAATAACACCAAAATCAAATAAGTGATAGACCACAAGTTTATTAAATAATGAAAATAAAAAAATGTATTATTAATATTTTTTGTTTTTCTTTAATACTAATCCCAAGTGTTTTTACCATAAGATCTTATCCAGTTATGGAGGTTGATTTTCCAATTTAAACAATAAAATTAACCAAAATGAATGAATGTATATATTGTGAATAAAAAAAGTCATTTTCATAATATAGATAAATATGTAATGGACATAATACCAATTTTTTTTTCTTTCGTAACAACTACTGATGATGTTTCAAAGGATTTCATCGCACTGTTCTACTTACACTCTTGCAGCTTCTCATCATTTAGGTTCATCTTCAAACACTCTTTTTAATAACAAACCATATCTTTACATTTAAAACATTTCACTAACTATGTATCATATGTAGTATTAACACTACCATTTCCTATTTTCCATTATGAGACATCTACACAATATTACCACATCATAATAACATTCAGTAACTCAAAATGAATCTATAATGTGTTTTTTATAAATATTCTCATAAATTATGATGTTAATTTTCATACCATAAAAGTTCTTTGATCCATTCTTCCCATTTTCCTACAACATCAACTGCCTTAATGATGATTGTCAGAAAGAACATGATCATCAAAAAAAATTATTTGCACCTTCACTGCACATAAAAAAAGATTCTCATAAAATTACAATTCTGGAAAAGATAGTGCCCTTCGATATTATGTCATTGATTCTGAGTGAAACTGATTAATCATACAATTATGAACATAAATAATATTTTGTTCATTCCATCCCAATATAGTTATTTTTTTATACAACCACTAAATCCTCCACTATCCACAATAAAAATCATTTTTCCCATCATATATAAAATCCCCAAAGGAAAATATTTCTCATAAAAAATAATTATTAATTTACCCCATTCCAAATCATCAATATACATTACATCCTTGATATTCTTGACCATCAACCATAATTGTTCATCTTCACACTCAAAATTATAAATAAAAAGTATTAAAGTTTGATGATCTATTTGTTACATGTAGTTAAATATATATTCTATGAAGTTTATTCACCTACATCCTACCACAAGGTGATGCTTCGTAAAATTTTCCATTATATACATTTTACATTATGGTAGATCTATGTTATCTCTATCCATGGCTCCAAAAACATTTATAGCATGCATCAACTAATCGATCACATTAAAAATAAATTCAAATCTATTTTGAATCATTTTAGATCACTTATTTGGAAGGATATAATCTTATGGGTTCCTTCTAATTATATCTACAATGTTTCCTCTACATACACCCATTTTTAAAAAATGGTGTTTATATGTTGTGACATTGTAATATTTAAATTCTATATCACTCAAAATTTACCATAATTTTTTTTTATTAACATTATCTTAACCTCTCTATATATATATATATCTTATATCAACTCTGAGGACATGCCTTCATCATTAAATAATCTATTAAGTAATACTATAATTAATATTGATACATTCCTATAGATATTTTAGGTTTAATTTTTTCTAAAATACGGTATTAAATTATATATAAAAATCTCATTCATTACAAGTGGACAGTAACATTCAACATCAAAATTTCACACTAAAAACATTTAAATCAAAACAAGGTTTCAATTCATGATAAATCAATGTGATATTAAACCTGAAATTTTATTTTCTATTACCAATCATTAATCCCAGTGAAAAAAATAATAACAATTTTGATTGGGGAAAATATCACTATGAGGGACATAAAAGTAAAAATTATATAAATACTCCATAAATATTTTAGAATACTTTCTTATTTCAAATTAAACATTGGGATCAAAATAAATATTTTTATACCAATGAAATATCCATCTATACACATTGATTTTATAATAACATTTCATAATAGAACATATAAGAAATATAAAAAATCATAAAATTTTCATGATAACTTTTTATAATGTTAGGATAATCAACTGTAAAATATAAGCAATTAACATTCCTTATGAAATAATATATTATCTAAAAAAATACATATAATTTATAAATTATAAAGTTAACTCATGTAATAGTTTTAATATCACTCTAAAATATACTTTATCATTTTATACTATGAATGCAGTAACCATCTTAGTTACACTAGAAATATCCATTATAGATTATTACCATAATATCTTAGGTGAAATATAATCTATTAACTCTATCCTATCACACAATTAATTGAGAAATTACAATAGGATCATCAAACCTCATTTTATAAAAAAACAATATGTATTTTTAAATAATTCCAATGAACGATAACGTATTCACAACTCCTAAATCATTCAAAAAACATTAATGTGGAAAATAAATTTTTTATTTCAAAATCACTATTCTTTATTTATGAATCTGCACACTCAGAAATGAAATAATTTTTTTATAATAAATAGATATTAATTTAATGGGATATTAATGTAATTTTGGAATAATTATGGGTGTAAAGGTTTCTCAATGTATAAAATTAGAAATTATATTCTTTATGACTTTTTTAAAAAGTGTTGAAATAGTAAATTCAAAAGATTTTTTTAAATACAATTCATGAAATTGATTCTAAATTGTCATGTACAGTCGTTTTATACTTAAATAACAAACATATATCAATTTTAATTTTTATTGGAAAATTTTTGCTTCCTTTTATATCACTTATTAATATATTATTAATTATTTATTTTCTTGTTAAATGATTTGATGATATTAATTTCATAATTCAAAATTAACAAAATTATATTGACATCGTTAAAAATTTCATTATTCCATTATATCTAGAATAACATTAATGAAACATTAATTACATTTAAATATCAATTAATATTTAAATCTATCTGTTGTATATGTTCTTGAGAAATAAACTATGTAGTAATTATGTCTCACCTAGACATGTGTAAAATTTATATTTTTCATGGATGATTATTTAAGGGAGGGAAGTTTTATACAGACAAGAAGGTGGGATCTTTTTAGAAGAATCTGGATTTCATGACATATGAGATGACGATCCTTGCCCCCCCCCCCATAGTAGGGGAGGGTCCTCATCTGAATCTTCCTAATGTTCATCCTGTTCCCCGCATCTCTTTCTCAAACTCTGATTTCATACATTCTTTCCCTTATATTTGTATCATCCCAAAATTTTCAGAATGATTTGATGGTTCCCCGGAACTATTTATTATAACCTTCTAAGTTAATGAAGCCTCATCTCTGCTTCATATGGCATGTATTTTAGGATTCAGTCATCACTGGATGTTAGTTACTTCCACCAATTGCTTAATTTCTGAAGCATTGGGTTTTCATGATTAAACATCGGTATATATTCCTGACTTTAGAAACATTATTATTTGGTTTCCCCCTGAATAAGACTTTATTCTTTCATACTCTATCACCCCCTTTCTATTTTGATGACACTCGATGCCTTATTTTCAAATGGTCTTATGAGTTTCATGTGAAATGAGAATATTTTTCGAAGGCGATTTGGGTAAGATTTCAAGAACTCAAACTTCAATTTCAAAATCCATCAATAATTCATATGCTTGGAAATATGTTTGGGTGTTTCCTCTTCTTGGATAGTAGGACACTAGCAGTGTTCCATCCAATTTCACAGAATGTATGTGTAGAAGATGATGTGTCTAAGGCTCATTTTGAATCCATCTTGATTATTGTCAGAAAAGAATTCAGATACAATATATCGGTCATTTTTGAATCCTGATTCGTGTATTATTCATTGTGCAAGATGCTTGAACATAGTTTGGAAATCATGTTCATGTAAAATGATGAAACCATTACATGTTTTCAATGTTTATGAGAATATAATCTTGGGTTTTTCTCTTAATGATGATGAAAAGCACCTGGATATTGTTGGTGAATGTTATGGTGGTGGATGTGAAGTATCTCTTTGAGGTTCTTGCAGAAATGTTGGTATATTTGTTCGGGAGAAGCATTGAGGAAAAAACCAGTTATTGCTTTTCCTCAGGAACCGAGGGTTTCTAAAATTTTTAACAGGATGAGAATGGATTTGGAGAGTCCTCTTGGTGACACCTCAATTTCAAGGGGTGTAAAGGTCAGTTAAATAATTTTATTTAATTTTTATATTAATAATTTTATGGAACAATATTTGGTGGATTCGGTGGAAGTAGATAGTCCAAAATCTATGGCGGATGTGATCCCAAATTGATGCACCTATAATATGGTATTGCAAGAAATAAGTATTTACATATTTGAAAGGGTGATTCAACTTACATTAGAGTCTATGGAGGGCTAGGTGTGGAGCAATCATTTCTTGCTGTAAGAAAACAACTAATTATCAATCAGAGAAACCAATACGAGAAGGACATTGGCCACTTTAACCTAAATAACAAATTTTATTTTTTGATTAATGAGGGAGGGATTAATGGAAAATATAATTTTTCCTCATAATTTGGATCCTATGGAGATGGACAACCATAAGATAATAATGTTATAGGATGGGTTAGTAGAGGATTTTCTAGTCCGTGAAGGAAGAAGAGAACCAAGGAAAATAGGGACCTATGTAGTTGCATTATTTCCAAGAAAAATAATCCAAAGGGGAAAAAGACTAATCCTTTAATCCCAGGAAAATGGACACATAGTCATCGAAAAAATATGGAAAACCCAAGGAACATGATTTCCGGACAGTGGAAGATGAGGAGATTCATCATGTCGGAAGCAACATGACTCAATATACAGAATGTACCTTGGTAGTATTGGTGAGCCAACATTGGGATGTATATAATATGTTGTAGGATGTGAAAGAGGATATACATGAACAATGTGACGATGTGATTTTTGTGAAGGAGGTTTATATCTCACCAGGATAGTCATCTGATGTAGGGAATCTAGATGGATCATAACGATAGAATGTCACATATCTGGAGCAAAATATTGATCTAATCATCCACTCTGATGATGAAATATTGTAGGACATTCTCACAAATATGGAATCGAAGGATTTTGTTGATTAATTGAGTGGAAGATTACTCCGAGTGGATACCACTAGAGAAAAAATGTGAGTGGATTGAAAATAAGACACAATAATGGTTATTTGATTAAACATGGGGAGGATTAGTAAAAAAATATTACATGCAAGCTTGGGAATTTCATGAATATAGATATGAAGATATCATAATGGATGATTCAAAAAAGAAGGTAAATTATTTTCCATAGAAATTTTCTAGGGAAAGAGATTTTAACTCACTTTGTGTTGATATTAATAATTTAGTTGTCTCATTTTCTACTTTATAACTTTTAAATGTGTAGGTTCTCATATTCCCAATAAATGTGTTTGAAAATAAAAAAAGATAATTTGGAGAAAAATTTTCATTATGGATTGAAATAAATTATCATTTTCAATTTCATAAATGACAAAATTGTAAAATTTATTCTCTAATTTATTTAAATTTACACAAATATATATATATATATATATCTTCAATGTGATGTGGTGAAGTAAATACAATCATATAGCTTAGTGGTGGTGATAGTTCACATGTATACATGAACAATATTATCATTTTTCAATGCATGGAAATGTTAGAAGGTAAATGATATATTAACTTCTAATAGTGATAAATAATTTATTAATATAACTTATAAAAATTAATATAATAATTATAATCAATCCATTAATGATGGTTATGTAAAACGAGTCGGTTCATGGGGGTAGTTCTCCACACATAGTAATGATGTTATTTTTTTCACAATTGGTGTAATTGAATATGATTATATGTCATTATATAATCATAATAAAGTGTATATATATATAGTAATGATATTTGTTTAATAATTTATTAGTGGTCATATAATATTTTATGGTTGTGTAAGTAGAATAAATCTGAAACATGAAACTAAAAATAGTATAACTTCTTTTCAAAATACCCTTTTATTTTATCCATAAGCCACAAAGATTAGTTTTAAGCCAAAAATGGCCTATAGAACAAGTGAAGGGATTCTATAAAGGAATTAGAGTTGGTTTTTTCATATGTAAATGATTTATTATGTGTGTAGAAATAAGAATTTTGGGTTCCCTTTTATAAGAGAGTGGAGGGTATGTCATGTCATTTATTAAAATGAGAAATTATTTTAATACTATCCAAGAGAAATACACAAACAAATGGACTATAAATGCACATGGGATGATATTTATTCCCCAATTTTATTGAATATTTAATTATTAAATATTTTTATGATGTTAAATTAAATTATTAAATTCATTATTTCCATAAAATATCATTATTTTTAAATATTATATTATTCATTAAATTGAAATTAAAAAAAACAATAGAAACACTAAAAAACTGTTTTATTGTATCATTAAAAAGAAAATTATCATCCTAAATATTTTGGGTTCACTTTAATTATTTCATATATTATTTATTTTAATATTATTAATATAAATTAATTAAACTTTAAATTAATTAAATTAGTACTACATCAATATTGAGAAAAATATTAACGTGATTTTTTATTCCGTAAAAAGATAAAAAAAATCCGGGTAAAAATGTATTATATATATAAAGACAATTTATAGAATAATATATCATTAAGATACAATGATATTAATAATATAGCACTTACTAATAATATGAGTATGACATATTTTACTTTTAAAAAAAATATTATAAGGGTTATTATCAGATCCAATTTGAATAAAATGGTTATATAAACTTACCATGAATTATTATGGATGAAAATTACTCATATGAGAATATTGGATCATATGTTATGGTCATTTTATAGTTTTTATAATTTTATTTTTACCCACAATTTCCCAATTTACCTTGATAGTTGTATTAGAAAATACTATATTTACTATAAATATTGTGCATCAATAAAAAAGAATCCTTTTTAAAGAATTTTGACCACTCATTGAAAATATTGAATCCATCTATTGATATAAAAATCATATTATTTTCAAAAATTAGTTAAATTAAACAGTAAAAACACAATGAAAACAAATTTTCAAAAAGAATTATTTTTATATATAAAAGTTTAATAAAAAAAATTCAAGTATAAAGTCAAATTTTTTTAAAAAAATTATCGATCTTGTTAAATAAAAAAAATACTTAAAAGTTAAAAGTAATACAAAACCTAATTTTACCATTCAAAAATAGTGATCAAGGACACAATTTTCAATAAGATTCTATATTTTTTATACTCATTGAAAAATAAATATTTTTATAAAAATCACAATAAAATCAAAATAATATAATTTTGAATTTATTAATTTAAGATTAAATTTAGTTTTTAAAATTAAGATTCATTAATTTTAAAATTAATATTATCAATATAATGTTAAATTAATTAAATTAATAAGACTATTTTCTTTCGATATAAAAAATTCCATAAAATATTAATATTTATTTTACCTAATTTATTCAAGAGTGCTAAAATTATGAATATAATATATTATATAATTACTAATATTGTTATTTCATTTCATATATTTTGGAATGAGAGATATAATAGAGAAATATTAAAAATCATCTATCTAATTGTCAGAATTTAAAGTAGTTTTCATGGCCTCTAAATAGTATTGATGAAAAGAACTCAACTATCACATTATATAGTTGATTGTTTATAAATTTATCAGAGGAGTGAAAAATTTTAATAATGACAATACAAAATCAAATTACGATACCTAATTAAAACAATTTCTTAGAGTTAATCATAAGAAACCGTCACATTCATTTTTAATTAAAGTTAACTACATGACTACCAACAATTGATGATCCAAAATCAAAGTAGTGTGTACAAGAGAATAAGATGATGTTCTCCATGGGAGATGTGTGATTGAACAAAAAATCTCATAATGGTAGGGTTCCATACTTGGAGTGACTATGGACAAAAATTATATAAGGTGCCTCGCTATTGGGTTCGTTGTCATTTCAACCTGGTTCGGTGGTCCTTGGTGGTGTATAGGGGAAAGGGAAGCCCACACATGACAGTTTGGATCTGTCTGTTAGGCCTTGTGTTGTCCTTCCAGAAAAGTGATTTTCTCAAGGCAATCGACAATTATATAGGAGGATTTCTATAGGATAATGAACTCTCTAGTAGGGGGAGGTAACTTCGGTGGCCAAGATCTGCGTTGAGAAGGATTTATTTCTTCTCGTCCCATAGAAGTTTCCCTGAGGGTCCTGGACTCCTTCATCTGGAATCAGAACATTATGTACCCAGTGCTTCCTAGGTACAGTTCTTCTTGCCTTCTCCTGGATAATTATTTATATATGTGTATAAAACATCTCAATGCCTCTCGTCGGAAATAATCTAATGACCCTTTAGGAGGTGTCACTCATCTGTTCGAGGGGTCATCCTCAGGATCTGACCTAGTGGTGCCTCAGAATGAACCCTTGTCTTCTATGGGTGTTGGTCTAGATCCTATCACCATAGGGTTTCCTCCTCCCCCTGTCAGTACCCAACTTAAATCCTCTAACTTGGTGCTTGTTCCATTTAGAAGTTTTGGGTCTCAGCTCATGATCCCAGGGTGTTTATCTCACCTTTTTAGCCCCTCTCAATGGATTTCGAATGGTGATATCATTTGGAGGATTCTATGCTCACCAGTTTACTCCAAAGGGGTCCTCCCACTCGTTCTTTCATCACCGGAGCTACCCTCAGGCCCTTATGACTATTTATTGATCCTGTTTGGGAGTTTCCAGGATCCCCCTATCCCCATAGTGATACCAAAGGCTCGGGATAAGGAGGAGTCTAGTATCTCTCAGGCTGCTTCGTCAAGGGTGCTCATTGTTCGGGTTGATAGGAAAAATGGAACTACGGATCAATCCCTCACCAAGTTGGTGAAGGGGAAATCTCCAAATCTCTGCTATCCATTCAAAATGAAATCCCTCAACTCGTCAGAATGGATCACGAGGGTGTAAAAAAGGCTACAGATGAAGAAAAAATGGATACAGGAGAGCTCTACAATTTCTTCCTGCATCGTGGGCCAAGAGTCTGGGGGGGAAATCCAGATACATACATATCAATTTTTAAAGTCCTCATCTGAAACACCCATGGTTTAGGGGATTGGGAAAAATCTGACTTCATTGCTAACAAGTTATTAAACAATTATATTATGATGGTGGATATCCTTAAACCCAAAATATTTTTAAACAAAATCTAGGATTATTCTCAAAGTCTCATAGTACATGGGTACATGCATGGGGACCCTCCTAATTCTCATATCTGGATGTTTCGGATGTATCAAATCAAGGTCATTGTTTTTTCAAGGTGCCAGAGTACTATCAGGCTATATGTGTTTCTGTAGGACCTCATAAATTCATCATCTCTTTCATCAACTTCATGTGTATTGATCATGATAGAAAGGATCTGTGGCGTGACCTGGATGTCATTATCTCATACAACAACCCGTGGGTTGTTGGGGGAGACATTAACATTGTTTCACATCCATAGGATAAACAAGGGGGATGTACCTTTCCCAGAAGCACCGGTCATGATCTTGTGTTGTTCACGGCGAGGAATGAGATTATGGATGTGGGCTACGAAGGGGGACCATTTGACATAGTGCGATAATAAATGAGCAGAAATATTCACCTAGTGTCATATTGACCAGTTCATGATGAATGTGGGTGTTATTTCTCTCTTCCTTGACACAAAAGTTTCTCACCTTGTCTAGTACCTTTCAGACCACTCTCCACTGCGTATTACCATGGGGTTAGGATCCTCCAAAGAATAGTATATGAATTTATCAAAATTGTGAGTGGAGGAACCTGGTTTCAATGACCTGGTAATGTATGCACGATCTCTCATCCATATGGGGAACCTGAGGATAAAATCCATAATAATTTAAGGTGTCTTGAGAAATTACTACATAGATGGAAGAAGACTCTACCTACACACAATGACGAGATCGTCCATGTCAGTAGGGAAGTAGAATGTATGGAGACATGTCTGGAATAGAAATGGAATAAATGTATGTTTAATGAGTTATGTATATAGAATGATCACCTTTCTGATATCCTTATGCGTCAGGATCAAGTGGCGAGAGAGGGAGACAAAGTTTGATGGATTTGGGAGGGGGATATGAATACTGGTGATTTCCATGAGTGCATAAAAGAAATAAGTCACTTCCATAAGCCTAACATCCTACGGGGGGACAAAACCTACACCAATGACCACGAGGAAGTTAGGGATCTTGACAACACTAACAATAAAGATCTCCTCAAAGGCCCCAATCCCAACATGAACGAAGTGTATCTGAGTGGGGAGGAAGATGTTTTTGAAGACATTCTTGGATGTGTGTCGGAAGATGTGGATGAGAGGTTGAGAAGGCCTCTGAAAGAAGTAGAAGTGCATGAGGTGGTCTGGACCTTGAACATGGATATTACACCAGGTCCTGATCACATACCTAGTTCTTTTCATAGGTCAACTAGGGAAGCTATTAAGGGGGATCTCGTGAGAGCAGAGAAATATAAATTCTGAGGGGGGGAACGTTCGGAAAATTGCATGTGCAACTAAGATGGTATTACATTTGAAGGAGTGAAATCACCAATTCATTGATTAGCAGCATTCTATAAGTATGTGAAACATTCCATACAAGGTTCTGGAAATTATTCTTAATAAAAGGATGGATCCTTACCTGAACTCCTGAATTGCTCTAGAGCAGCATGGTTTTATTAAATGTTGATCAATACAAGTTGTGATTAGAATTGTGAAATAGATGGTTCGTGAAATAAAAAACAAAGCCTTCGGGGGTAATCTAGAGGTAAAATTAGATAAGATAAAGCCCTATGATTGTATGGAATGAGGTTTTATCTTTAGGGTATTGTCTTATATGGGGATTTCCAACTAGACCAGGGAGCTTCTATTTTGTTACATCAGCTCAGCATGGATCTCAACATCTATTATGGGAATTCCGTTTTCTTAGATCATGTCTTGTAGAGGGCTCAAGAAAGGGGATATCCTCTCCCATATTATCTTCATCCTCTACCAAAATTCTCTGAGCTAATCTAATATCTAGGGCCTTATAATTCGTAAAATCCTTCATACAAGAATTGACATGCATCGTGGGGAACATTTCACTTCATGTTTGTAGATGACATGATTTTGTTCATCAATGGAAGAAGGTTATTAGTTCTTGGGATGAATAAGATCATTGTTGACTACTGTAAGTGGAGTGAGAAGGTGGTATATGGGGATAAAAGCCTTCATTTTGCTGCAAGGAAGATCTCAGATAACAGGTAAAACGTCCTGGATGTCGTCTTGAATATGAGAAGATGGGTCTTTTCTTTAGAGTATCTTAGAGCGCTGGTTAGTCTTAATTAACTTTGAGTGCACCAATTTGATAAATTCATTATCAAGATCACAGGTCAAATATTAAATTGTAAGAACATGTTCTTGTACTTTGGTGGTCGCATAACACTCATAAACAGTGTCCTACTATCTATTCACATGAACATTATTTCCACCCTAAAGGTCCCCAAAAGTGACATTGTTAACATGGAAAGGGTTTTGGTGTCATTTATATGATATGGTAAGATGGAATTAAAATACCACTAGGATTCGGGGGACCAACTTCCAAGACCAGTTTCGTAATGGGGCATCAATTTGAGGAGTGTTTCCTCCACCATGCAAAGGTTGCACGCCAAACTCACGTGAGAGGAAATGGAAGGCAGGACCCTGTGGTGCATGACTAAGAAAGATAGATATGTCCATGAAGTAAGAATACATAGATCACACCCTTCAATAATATGGAAGATGATCCATCCATATTTTGAGACCCTGAGATCTCTCTCATCATAGCTAGTGGGAAAGGGTGATAATAATTTTTGGGAGACGAATTGGGGGGTGGCTGGTTGTGGTTTCCGAGATGTCCCACTCTCTTCATTTCTTTCAGGGAGGCATGTGATTATCCCATAATTACCAAATACATTCTTGATGAGAACCAGTAGAACTACTTCAACAAAAACATTCATTGAGATGAACTAGAATGAATCATTTTGTTGGGTTATACATCGAGAGACTTCTCATTCAATGAGTTTTCTCATGTGAGGAAATTTCCAGTAAATTACTATCCATGGGGGGAGATTTTGTGGTGAAAGGAGGTTCCCTGCAAATTCATCTTCATGTTGTGGAGATTGAGACATAATGATTTACCCATGGATGATAGAATTAAAAGGGCGGGAGTGATCTTGGATTCCAAGAGCTATTATTGCAGGGATCTTAAACTAGAAACGGAGGGGAACCTCTCTGCTGGAAGCGTATGGTAAAGATTGGTGTGGTTGGAATACGGGATCCTCACAGGTAGGGATAATCAAGGATTCACACTCTATGGTTTTTTCAGCTTGTGGTTCTAGGGGTCGGGCGATCAGGGGCTCGAGAGGAAAGGTCAGGTTGTTATCCTCATGGCGGGTTGATGGATAATCTAGAAGTCTCGGAATGATACTCACCATAGTAATTTAATATCCTCTTATACTAGCATCACCTTAAAATGAAGAATAAGTTGTTGGAATTTCTTATCTTCTTCACTGGATGTTAGGATTCTCTGTTGGTTAGGCCTTCTCTCCGGAATCATGTCGTTACTAATTAGGCCAGCAGGCAGGGGCATGGGCATTGGGTCTGTTGGAATCGTCCTAGTTGTTGTTTCAAACTGAACTCGAATGGTTCTCTTCTCAGTAGGGAGATGCGCGGTAGAGGTGTTATTAGGGATATAGAGGGGTTGGTCTTAACTACCTTCCCTGCCTAGTATGGTCTAGGTGATGTAATTTAAGAGGACGCCCTAACCATGGTCACTGGTCTGGAGTTATGAAAACAAAGGCACATCAACCTTAAGGTGATGGAGATAGACTAAATGATCCTCTATAATGCATTATTAGGAACAAACAATTACCAATGGAACATTTCTTACATGATCAGAATGTGAAAACAGGTTATGGGTTCCCACACATGGATTACTCGTACATGGCGGGAAGGCAACATGGCAGGTGATTTCTTGGAATCCACGGCTCCATCGTATCATAGTATATCTCACTTACATAACTTGGGTTCCTTTCCCACCAAGGCAATCAAATTTATTGTTATTGGTGCTTTGGGACTTCACTAATTTAGACACCTTTGATATATCTTTTTTAGGATTATATTCAACAAAATCATTAAAAATGTTAGTATACAGTCAGTTATATATAGTGGATTTTCCTACCATAAAAAATTGTTGGAATATTCTCCATAGATCATCCATTTGTGGTGTAATATTTAAAATCATTGTGTTATTTGGGAATGTTACCTTCATAAATATTTCAATTAGTTTTAATGACTATGACATTATGATTTTTTGGGATGGAACAGTTCATACCAACATTAGAAATGATTCTGAATAAAATATATATCATTTATGTGAGAAGTTTTATTTTTACCATCACCATTATCACCTCCTCATAGTGTGTACTACAGTACAACAATATTTATAGAGAATACGTTGAACCCTTATAAAAAATTATAAAACTAGTGGATTTTTTCCCTTCTACTTTGGGAGGAAAAAATAATTAAATTAATAAAAATAGAGTTTTTGATAAATTAGAGACCACTATGGAGTTATTCATTATAGAACATTGATTTAGTTTGTGAGTTACATTACCCAAAAAAATTTCTCCCAATAATGTATATGAAGTAGAATAATTTTAATTCACCACTATTTATCAAGTGCTCATTGTTCTGATCAGCACATTGATATAAAATGGGCCAGATTCCAATCCTTGTCTCTTTTATAATTAAAGGATAATAAATTAGTGTTGGGTAAATTCAGTATCATAGTAATAAAACTAATAATTTCATATAATGGAATCTTCTATAGCTATATTAGTTATCTATTTTTTCTAATTTCTTCCATATATGATAAAATATTATAATTTTTTTCTTTATATGAGGTCTTTCATTATGTTTGATTACAACATATATTGATATTTTGAGTTGTGGTTGGATGATAATTATGTAGTGGAAAATATGATTTCCACATAAAGGATTCAGTCAATTGAACATGTTTATGTGGAATGTATCCCATCTAATGAGCAGGTTATTCCATTATGGGTTGCGTAGTCCATTCATAGTGTGGGGGGAAACATATGGGTGGATGTTTATAAATATCCAAGTAGGTGTTGGTAATGGGGGAATTTGATCGACATGATAGGAAATTAATTTCTTGATGTATTTTAATTTTATTATTTAATTTAAAAGCCCCCCCTCAACTATTGTTTTATTTAAAAATTAGGTGGATAAATGGATTTTGAGTTATTAGTTTCTTTTCCATTGTTCTTGTTCAATGAATACCAGCTTGTTAGAAAATGAAAATTTTTAGGGGACCAAAAATATTGGGACTACCTCTGATTCCTATTTTAGATATTGATCCTTCTTATTTGAGTATGTAGTTTTTTTATGTCATGATATCCTCTTAACATTTTTTATTTCAACTAATTCATTTAGAACACATGTCAAAAAAAATCAGTGTTTACCACTAAGGTATAAATGGAAGGCACTGTCTCTTCTTTAGTTTTAATAATGTTTTGGGATTCATCTAGTTCAAAATGATAAACCTATATTTTATCAATCTCAGCAATATAATCTTGCAATATTGAGAGGATTATGGATATTTTTATGTTGTAGTTTTTCTCTTTTCTTAAGGGATGATATTTTATAATATTATTATTTTTTAATGACATGAAAGTCATCATGATTAATATACAATATAGATTTAAATGATGGAAAATATAGTGAAAATTTATTTTTAATTAATTGGTTAGAAAAAACATTTCAAAAATTTATTTCCATATTCTTATGGATAATGATGTTGTATCCACATTTAAATTTATAGAGTATTTAGGTAGGGATAAAAATTAGTAAAATATTTCCTGACCACTAGGTGTTGGGGAGGTTATTGATATGTTTGAAAAATAGTTATTGGTAATGATATTATTTTTTCACAAGATAATAAACTAGAATGGGAACGTTTGAGTGGTCTATTCATATTTTTACCCCAATATAATCTTTGTCAATGAGGGAATATTTTTGTTGGATGTCATAATATATAAACAGTTTTTCCTTTCATAAATATTACCACATTTTTAAATGCTTGAAATTATAAAACAGAATATCAAGGGATTTTTACCATGAATATTGCCTATGTAGATACAATGAGGCTATACTAAATGGTTGGAAGACTAGGTAAAGCACACCTTCAATTTGAGGTTCCTCCAAGTAGAACACCAATAATATTTTTCACCATTGGTTATTCCATGGAATATGTTTGGGATGAATTTTAATGATCATTTAATTATATTTTTAGAGTGGTGATGTGAAGGGTTTCATATTTCCTCTATCCTCCAATGTGATCATAGTTTTATAATTTTTCATAGTCTTATTGGACTGTGAAACATATTTGTATGGAAATTGGATCAATATAACCATGATACATACTTTATTTAGGACTTCTCACTATTTAAAGGATATGAATATTGACTTATATTCAGCATTCATTATAAAACATGGGTTCCATTCAAGTTATAAATGTTTCTTATTTTATACATGAAATTAATTTAGTGAATATCAAACTTATATATATATATATCATATTATATTTCCCCATTTAACAAGGAACCTAAAATCAGTGAATGGAGAATGTTCATTACCCGACCAATATCATTTCCTCTAAAAAAAGTTTCCTTGAATAATCTAAATGTGATTTAATGTCAATATTTCTTTCCTCTTGATGGTTCATAACAATCATTCATATAAATTATTTTTCTATATCTTTTGTTCCAGGAAATTTTACTGAGTAGGGTTATATTTTACTAGGGGTTCATTTATTCATCCAAGGTCAATGACTTCAGTGTGGGGGAAAATAACAAAATACATACTGAATCACCTAATCTATAAATTATATAACCATAAAATAGTGATAGTACCAATGTCATAAGGATAACTAGTTCTAACATGATATTTTTGTATGTGCATGACATTATAATAAAGTAATCATAAATTAGTTTATTCTAATTTGATTAACCTATTCCAAAAAATAACTAATCATGTCTATAATGGCATAATGTTGTTTATAAAATTTTACTATTTAGATAAATGTTTTTATATTGTCTAATTGAAACATGATTTATTTTAATTTCAAGTATATGAAATTGTTGAAAATTAGTTTCTAGTTATATGATTATTATATCTGATTCTAATTGTTAATCCTTATTTTGATTATGGATTTGAATTATATGTTATGTTATATTTTAATTATGTTTAACTCTATGGAGACAACCATATTTATTGTGTGTATAATGATTTTTCTAAATATTTATTTTCCCATGAGATTGATCAGCATGGAAATGGGTTTCCACAAATTGATAAGGTTATATGTTATCGATGTCAAATAATTTCAACAGAGATATTAGAACCTAAAATGCATTGTTATGTCGGATTCTCTTAAAGTAACCTTATTAATAGAGAACCTTACCTTAGGGCCCTTATCTAGGAAAATATGATAATTTATTCCCCTACGTGGTGAAATATTAATATGATTGGTTTAGTGGATCCTTCTTGGAACTCATTCTATTATATATCATGTTAGGTTGAATTAATTGAACTTGTGGGAAAACTCATCCATTTAATATGTAAGAAGTAATTATTGAGTAGGATTCCTCCAAGATGATTCATGTTTAGTTGATTGATTTTATATAATGTATTCATAATGATCATATAAAAATAAAAGGACATTGTTTTCATTTATGGGAAATATACCCTTGAAGTGGTTCTATATGGTGACTTGGGTCGCCTACCATGTTATAAATAATAAGTATTGGATTGAGATGGGAGGTATCATTCCATCATTTATTTCTAGTGTCTCATTGTAATTGGTACCATTTCATCATTAATTTTTTCTATTATTAGAATATAAATAACAAATTAGTACATAGATCTGTTGGATAATGTGAGAGGTGATAAAAAAGGGATACCACCGAGGTACTGATAGAACAAATAATTATATATGTGTGATGAATCAAGGTGTGATAATGAAATGATATAGGGACGTATGTATCCTTTAAGTTACTCCAACAGCTATTGGAGATATTGTATCTATACAACTGCATAATGAAATTCTGGATACTAACGGTCATTGAAAAAATGATTCCCAACGTGGTTGAATCACAATAAAAACGATGAAAGATAAATCGACTATATTTATGGGTCAAGCACTCACTATTTTTTGGTTTCTGATGTTTTCAATTTCCTTGTCTTATTTAGTTATATCCCTAGAGAATGATTGTCAATAATGATAGGACTATATCTCTACATAAGATAATTTAGAGTTTATTGGATATATTAATATATTTTTATGTTTTGGAAATCCATCATGATAATAGTATCATATTTTTTGTATCACTAGTCACTATGGGGTGTAAACACAAATAATAAATTAGATTGAACAATTGAGAGAAAAAAGTATCATTATAATTGAGGTAAATCATCTCATACTTACAAAATGGGTTATATCATTATTTTTTCCGAATTTCATATATGTATGTGGTGAGTTTATAGTTTTAATTCATTTAATATGGAACTCTAAAACATAAAATTATCATAGGATCGATGAACTATTTTTATTTTCATAATCATTACAAATAGATGGATTTTATTTTAAATGATTTTCCTTACCAAAACAATGGATTTACAAGATCTTCTAAAAAATGTACTTTTATTCAAATACTCAAATCAATTTTTTGGGTTTACTAGATCTTTATAATAAGGATTTCTCTATTGTATTGTTAACAATTGAGGTATGGTTTTAATGGCTCATCGCTACCTAGATTACTCTATTGTATAATAAGTAAAATATATTGGGGACTACGAGATTGTAACTTATGATGTTTGAAAAACTTATTACCACCAAATGAAGTATTTATTTACTATAACATTGATGTTGGAGATTAGTGTGGAATCTATTTAGTAATAGTGTTATGGGGTTACAATTTAATCATGAGTGGGATTATTCAATTACCGCATTACTGATAGATGTAAGTTTATACTAGTTTATCAATAATGAGATGAAAATATTATCTAACCATAAAAAGGTATTTATTTATGGGATCCACCCAAATTTGGTTAGTTTAGGTATGAGATCACAGTCACATAACTTTTAGGATTATAATTTTATATCATTACCTACAAAGGAAATTTTTTATAGTATTATCACATTAGGGGTTATTCTATTGGATCATCACTAATAGATGAATGTAAAAATTAGCTCATCACATACATTAATATTTTATATGATAATAACCAATTCAATTATGTAGCTATAAGATCATGATCAAAAAAATTAATCTATTGGTTAATGACTGTCAGAGGTATATGATTATCATTACCTAAATATTGGGATTTATTATTTCAAGGGATCATCAATGGTATGTTTTAAGATTTCTCTACCATGTTACAGTCTGAAATAATGATTAACTAGTATCGCATCCATGAATATAACAAATAATAGAGAATCCATTAATGTGGTTATTGAATAGTATTTTAGTATTTCATACTATTCAAGAGGGCATGATAATTTAGAAGGAAGACCACATTATTTGCAGTAGTGAGATGTGTGATGTTTTTTATATTTACTATGTTAAAATGGATTACTATATACAATTATAATGGAATAAAACCTACATACATTAATTATATTTTATGAAGAACTCCATTCCATTTATAGTGTTCTAAATTGGTATTTTTTGTACCCTTTTTAGACCACATATCCACTTAAATTGTTTTAAAGTTTATGGTGATTTACTTAGGGTCATTTTTTACATCTATGGTAAGGAGTCAAATTTTTTTATTGAATTATTTATTGATTAAAATATGATCATTATGATAAAATTCATATTAAATGTTTATTATAGGAATTATAAATTATTAGACCTTTATTTTTAGCTAAAATAGATGATTCTGGTAAAGGAATCAGTGTTACAATATATCATAATTCATTATATCATTAGTCCTTAGGAAATAAGGATGCTAGTAAAATTGTATTCCATTATAATAGTAATCCATTTATAATAACATTCCATCCATAATTGAAAAGTAAATTTGATGGATGACTAGAATCGTGGGTAATGTTAACGTGTTGGATAAAATTTAGACTTATATAGAATAAATAACCATTTTGAAATAGAGGATTGAATGTATTGTTTGATAACAGAAATGGTTTTTATTTAATGATTATTCTAAAAATACTAAAATATTTGATATATATAGAGTGAAATGTGGATAAAATAGGGTAGAATCATATCTCAAGGTTAGACAAGGTGTGATAAAAGTATAAAAAAGATGTTTATTGTCAAAAATCCCATGATTAATGATTTATTTCCTTGTAATGATTAACTAATATGCATTGCATATATAATGAAAAGAGATTTTTTTATACCAAGCACATAACATGATCACATAACATGAATAACTCATTTAATAATGTACATAGATTGTAGCGAGGATAACATTAACGTAAGAAATTAAGAAAATTTTCAAAAAGGATACCCATAATATTCTATGGACTATAGGTGATTGAAATGGGGGGAAAAGTTTTAAACCCAATTGTAAAATAAGAATAGATTAACGTATGATGAATTTACACCATCATGAAAATACAATGATTTATAGTAAAATAAAACCATTTATATTCACTATATATAAAAAAGTACTAAGGGATCAGGATAAAATCATTTAAAAAATAGGGTTTATCATGATTAGAAACATAGGAATAATGCTTTAAATATTTCCTCGGTATCACCAAGATAGAGGGATCATCCAAGTTTATATGTTTAATAAGTGAGATGATTCATGGTTTTTTGTATTCCATGAAAATGATTTCTTCAGTTCATGATACATTAGTGAATTTCCAATGCTGATACACACACATGGTACTTTTTTACAAGACATACTTTCATTTTACAGTTATTTTAGGTAAATATTTCACCATTGGATTATAGTTTTTATATGGGATATTATATCGGGAATATTAAATTAGTTTCATTCATAAAAATGATCTATTTTCCATTTTATGTGTTTCTTCACATAGGTGACAAGATAAAAATTATCCATGTCCATTATTAGTAATGTTTTACCTATATTTTTGGAAAAATGACATGTGTAGGTGGAGGTAATGACCTGATGAAAAATGTAAATATGTGTGTGATAAAATTAGATTATAATAAAAATTGAGTCCAATATAGTTGTTATTATAGGGTGGATTACTTTTTTATTGGTTCAAGGGAAATGATTTGAACTTTTACACAATGGATATTTTTTTTAGATAGTTACATTCATAGTAGATGAATTTGAAGAATCCATATGTTGTGTACAAAAGATGACTATTTTGGGGCCTCTAGTTGTTAATAAAAGATGGCATCCATGGATCCCCTATATGAGCATGAATTTTTTCCATATATTCCTTATAAAATATCATGTATTAATGTAATTTTTAATTATAATGAGTCCATTAAAATATAATTTTTTATCACAATGAGAACATGATGTGGTTTTTTTACTCCAACACATCCAACCTATTATAATGAGCAAGATAGATAATTCATTGTAAATTCCTCATGCTAATAATAATCATGTTATCAATACTCCATTGATACCTCAGTAATCCATACAGTATCTCTAAATAAATTCACATAAAAATTATCATTATAATATTTACCTTTCACTCATAACACTGAAGTTCAATGTAAACTCAATCACGTACTATGGAATCCTGATAACTAATCATTAACAATTGTATACTTCCCCATATTCCATAATTTTAACATAATTCAGCACCTTTTTCTATTATAATAGAATTCTATAGATTCACCTTATTCAACATTCACATTCCCAACAAAATAAAATTTAATAAGATCATTGCCTTCCTTATTTCTAGATACCTATATCAAATGGCCATCCCTAAACACATTATCACATTATAAAACTAACATCATAACATAATAAATACTCCATAAAATGCATGCATACATATTCTATTTCCTTCATAGAAAAAAACCAATAAATTCAAAAGTAATAATTTTTCAAACCATCCACTATGGTCTAAAAACCTTAAATATGGTAGGAATAATCTCCAATACTACATTTCCACTATATCTCAAATCTCTCTACCATTAATCCTAAGTCACCAGTACTCATCCCACATGCCTCATAAACTAGGTATGACATCATACTAATCCAACATATCAAAGACATCAAGTATATCTCATGAATACCTATATTTATAACCATTTTAATATAAGGAAAATGATATAACCATTTTAAAAAACTAATTATAAAATGTTCATTAAAATTGAGGAACCTAATCCCAATACTGAATAATGTCAATGGAATCTAGTTTCTACTATAATTCCCACCTAAGGAATTTAATGATCACACAATCCACTATATGCTTCTGGACACACATCATCTACATATTAATAATATTATCATAGTAAAAGTATCAAATATAACAATAACATCATTAATGGTAGATCAAATTAAGAAAACCAGAATAAGTTACACATGAAAAAACTAAAGAATAAATTGTTGACATTTAATTAAGTAAAACCCTTTTTTATGAATCTAGTTTTGTTTTAAAGAATAAATTATGAGTACCACTATTGTATTTATGATTCATGGATACATAAAATATTTTCATATCAATAAAATTTTAAATCAATATTCATGTTACATATTTGAAAACACAAATATTGTATTAAAACATTAACAACCTGTGATTTTTATCAATTAATTTAATACATTATTTAATATATTAGTACACACGCTACATGGAACATAAAAAACTATTAAATATTTATTAAAATGTTAATTAAAGAATAATAATATCTACTGTGTGAAAAAAACGTTTTCGATAAATTATAAATATCATAAAACTAAAAATACTAGGAACAAAAAATATTTTTAAATGGTTTTTTAAATAATATTAGATTCTCCTTGTATGGATTAAATTTTTAAAATAAATTATTATATAAACATCATAATTATATTTTAATGAAATTAATATAATTTTTTAATTCTATATTACAATATGATCGTATAGTAAATTTTTTATATTTGAATAAAAATTGATTTTAAGGTGAATAATATAGAAAAGAGATTTTTATAATACTAATGGTTTAATAATAGTAAAATAATATAATAATGACCTAAGATTATTGTAAATATTTTATATATAAGAATATATAGTTATAATGTAAAAAGTAAAACCTATAAATATAATGTTGAATTTATTTAATCTCTGTGTAATATTTTTAAAAATAATGTATTATTTTTCTATAAAAACATTATTTGTTTTATAATATAAAAATTTTGATTACATAACATATAGAAATTTTTTTCTTATTTTACCTAAATATTATCATATTATGTAATAATTTATTTTGGAAGATAGTTAGACTACAAGGATTAAAGTTACATAACAAGATAATGGTAAACATATTATTTTCACATAATTGTATTATTATTGTTATGTTGTTCTCATAAAATAAATCATATTAACAGCATTCAAAATTACTTTAATATGAAATTTAATCATGTATTAAAATATATTTTCAATCAGTAAAATATTTATCAATACTAAAGATGATTAAAAATAATTACTGATAAATCAATGTTTTATATTATTCATTTTTCTAGTATATTATATATTATAATTTCTTAAAAAATGTAACTATATTATTAAAATGATTCAGATTAATTTTATTTAAAATTTTTATTCATCCAATTGATATTTTATAATATATGATATATTATAATTTTTGAAAAATAAATATTACTTAGTTATAAACTAGATTCCTTGGTAAAATCCAAAAATGAAAAATTCTAAAACCAAGTGTTAAATGACTTGAAACATGTATGGAACTGTTGTTAAAATGGTATATATAAGATTTATGAAACTTATGATATCCTATAATCCATTATTTCTAATATTTATATCCATTTAACCTTGAATGGTTTCAGTCCATTATTGAAAAATAAAGGGTATTCATAAAATTTTTATTTTATTTAATAATAAAATTAGAAAGATTACAATGATTTATTCCGCAAATATTCCTCATAATTTTTCATTGAAACTACAATATTATATTTAAAATATAATCTTACCTTAATTTTACATGCCACTATTCTCAACTATTAATCTAAATCCTTTCATTTTACATGATACTTTCTTAATAATGTTGGAGGACCCAAAGTATGTATTACATATCCTTTCCATCATAATTATTCCCATAGAAACCTTCGATTTTTTTTTTAAATAGTAAATTATTTGTTATTAGTATATTGAATTGTTATTTTTTATAGGGAAAATAATTATTTATTCATTTCCATCAACAAAAATAATATTAAATAGTCATGGATTGTGGGTTTCGACGAACTCCCACCTCTACGATGAAACGATTTCAGCATTTCATCATCACCTCTCTTAATAGGTAGTAAAAAAGGATATAAAGAAAAGTGTGAAATAATAATATAAATATTCTTACAATTATAAAAATTATATTCCTACATCTTTATATATCATTAACTTGGAAATGAAATCAATACCCATGTGTTGTGAGGACTATCGGCAACACAAAAAAACATTTAATATATTTCATATATATATTCCTTAACTATAAAATCCAAATGAAATATGTTATAAAAATATAAATATTAATAATTAATGTAATTTTTCCTCTATAATATTGATATTATGTTAAAGGAAATCAATCTCATAAAGATAATCATCTATTCATTATGGTATGTTCCTGTTTCGGTTAGTCGATATATCTTCTTGAAAAATGCAATAAGACTCTAACGTGGATGACTATGTTGAAAATATGCTTCTATAGATCTAATATAATTAATTTTATTTGTCATCAAAATATCATATTTAATCGCTAAAATTTCCAAAATATTCTGACATTGCTTAAATTATCACCAAAAATTATGATTATTATGGAATTATGTGAGATATTTATAAATGAATTAGAGATATATATTATTGTAAATTACATTATATATAATATCTATGAACTTATTATATAATAATGGGGATTAATATCAATAATATAAATCATGCACATTACATTTAATTTTACGAACACATAATACTGTAAATAATTTATAAATAACTATTATATTCAATATAAGTGACAATAAATGATGTATATAAAAGTTAATGTATATTATTTTGGTCTTAAAAGATAATATTATTTTATTTATGTTTATTATACCATATTATAATGTTTTTTTCTATGTTTGAATACAAGGTAAGAATTTTTTTTAAATCCTTTTAAAATCAATGCGACATGTTTGATATTGTGCACTATAATTTATCATATATACTTATTTAACCACGAAATTGACATCATTTATAATTAATATATATCATTTTATGATATTATAATTTCTATTGAATGATATCCTTTTTATGATCGTTGAATCTTATGTTACCATTTCTATAATTGTTTTTTATTAATCGACTCCCATATTTGTGTTATAATATTTATTCATGAACATCTTTAATCAAGGAATGATTACACACTCCATAAGATTTGATATCACATAACCTGGTCTTTCTTTATAAGGAAAATTAAACATTTTATTCAAATATTTCTATAAATTATATTATTTCCCCATTAAAATAATATCATTTTTAGAAACAATTTCATCCCATTTATAGATGGTTTCTAAAATTTGTGTCTATGTTTGTTCTTGTATGCAATCTCTTTTATATTTATAAAACCAGTTATGAGTTTTATCATGTTACATTTTTATTTATATTCTCCCATTTTAAAATGGATGATTTTTAATAAGTTTAAGATTTTGGGATTCATGAATGGTATTTTAAAATATTCAACAATTCCCCATCCACTAAAATAAAATGTAATATTATCAACTACACATTATTTTTTATAAACCTTATATATTTTAAAATATCCATTATTAAAAATATTTTTTAATATAAAAATTTTTAAAAAAATTCATTTAATTTTGGAACTGTTTTTTATTTTTTAGGGATCCACTAATATAATATATATTTAAGAGTGAATGGGTTTTCAAATGTTTTTACTTCTCTATTAGAAAATAAATTTTCAAATTGGTTGTTAATTAATATCTAACAGAAATGTTAAATTAATTTAAAAAAACAATTTTATATTTCAATAAAATCCTCACCTTATATATAGAGGCATTATTTCTTTATAAAATATTTTCCTTGGATCTCCAATTAAATTTTGTTATAAAATATCATTTTGGGTGATTGAGTATTTGATATAAACACTTAAATTTTGTGAAGTAAAATTATTTTTTTTGTATATGGTAACAATTGGAAACAAGATTCATTTCATGGATTCATAAAGTTAACATATTTTGTTGAATTAAGTTATGTCAAACATGTGTATTGATTTTCATTATTAGATTTTTTGGGTCAAATAATTTCAAAAAATGGATTGGTTCCGTTAAAATCATAATACGGTTATTGTTTGACAAATCGAGAAGATTATTTTGGTCAAATAAATATAAAATACTATTTGGGCCCATTAGATCACTATAATTTATCATATTATGTTTATATATCATGAAATAGGGATGATATTTGGGTATTTGTTTTATTCACATCACACAGATCGAAGATTTTTTGTTCCCCAATATTAATTTATGTCATTTTGTTTTTTCTCAATGTTATAATTTGAATATTTTAATGTTGGTGATATTTTTTTGATACGCATTATTTTGGAGCTTTGGTTTATTTTTAATTCATGTGATTGAAATTATTATACATTGATAATGTTTATCATCTCCTGCTTCCTCAATCTTATTCCATGGTATATGTTTGTTCATTTGAGAATATAAGTACTTATGCAATGATTTATAGACATAAATTATTCAAACATTTTATATTTAATAATAAATTTCTCCCCAACCTGTCTTTAATCATATTCTTATAATATAACCATTAATTAGGTCTTAATGATAATATTTCTCACACATTGTGTTTTATCAAACACTTGTTTTCTTATTTATTTCCCTAGGTAATGAATATATGGGAATCTTACGAGAGGATGATAATATAGTAATGTATGGATCAATTATTAGAAAATATTTACATGTTTTGTAAACTAATATTGTTATATAAATTTCCCCAAAATACACCAGACAAAAATTATTTTTCAATTATGAAATATTATTTTGGGATGTAATATTAAGATTTTTTTTTCATGTTTACCTCTGACCATATTAGTTGGTTTAAATGTTAATTTTTTAAATTGATTATTATAGAATTGAACGTGGGAGTGTGAGTATATAGAATCTTAGTGGGCATAATATGATTGTTTGGTTACTTTTTAGTATTATTATCATTATTTTTTATAAAATGAGATATCACTAGTAAAAACCTTTGATAAAAGTTATTGTATAAGAAAAAACCATTATTCATTTTGTAATTTTTAATTATCCATACATCCTTAAAATTAAACCCTTTTCTTAGTACACTCTATTTAGTAGACTATAACATAGATTCACATAGTTTTTTTATCCCATTGATAGGATTCTTGACAATATACTCAATATTCCCAATGACTCACAATGATTGGGCCTAAGACTATAGGGAATTCTATATACTCCTGTGGGATATGATTTTTTTAATTCATATTATCTATATGAAACCATTATAAAGGATTTCAGTATGCTGATGAATTATTATATAAGATAACCTAATAAATAATGACGATAAATAACCGATGATTTAACAATTAGATGTATATATTAAAACAAAATTATCTGATGATATAAAAAGTTCCCATAGGGGAATACATATCTATATTGAAGTAAACATATTTATATATTGGATATTATGATAACCAATATTTTATTACAATATTTTTGAAACAGAATAAATAAAATGATGTTGAAATGATATATATATTAAATAAAATGTTCTTGAAAAATAAATTAGGGAGTATACATAAATAGTTTAGAATATTTATATATTATTATTATGATGGAAAAGGTTATTTTAATTAAATTACATAAGGTTATAATGTTTATATCATAATTGAAAATATATCTTAATACTCATTGTTGTTTCCATTAGTGATTGATTTGTATGTTTTTTATTTTATGTTATAAAGGTTATAACTATTTTATGAATCAAAAGAGGATGTTTTATTATAAATTTTCTTTTAATGGGCTGGATAATATATTAAATGGTGCGAATAAACTTAAAATGGGATTTAATGATAAGGTAATATTTTATGGAAGACAATTGAATAAACACTTTGGATTGACATATGATGTTTTTCGATATGGTAAATGATTTATTGATTTTAAGAGAAGTGGGTTAGATAATATTCAAAACTTTACAAATAAATATTTTTAATACAGTATTTATCAATAATATTTTTGGTGGAGTTTATCTCATTTTTATGAGTTATGTATTTATCGAAAGGAGTGTGATTTAATGAAAAAATTATTAATGTTGTTGGAGTGTTAATGATAGTATTAATTTTGGTAAGGATTAATTATTTCACATTTTTTTAATGTGTAGGAATATTAAATGGTTTTAGAAAAGGTTAGTTATGTATATTATATATTTTTAGGACATATATACTTGTATTGAAGATTGTATGGAAGATTATGTTTTTTGATAAAAAATATGTAACATAAAATAGAAAAAGATATTAATGTAGATATAATATTATGATATATATCTTAAATGATAAATATGTTAAGAATATCCTTGTATGACTTAATTAGTTATTTATAAATAAAATTGTGATGATGAAATTTAATGAAGGGGTAGAATGTAATGACATGAAATTTTGGTACCCTCAAATTAATATTATTTTCAATATCATTATCTTATTGTCAGACCAAAAAATAGTAAAATTTTTATTTTGAAAAAAAAAATAAATAATATTTTATTCAAATTGAAATATCATAAAAAATATTATTACGAAAAAATGCATTTTTCAAATGGAGTTCTGCAATAATTTTTTTTGTGAAATATTTATAATGAAAAATAGAATACTATTTTTAAAAAATTCATAATTTAAATTTTACTAAATAATCCTTTTTTTTGTTCAATATTAAAAAACTATCTTATTGTGATTTTTCCAAATTAGTTTAAATGTTTTTATTAATAGTTGAATAGAAAAAGAATTATGAATTTTTCAAAACCATCACTTTTATAAATTTTCATAATTCAATAATGATATCATGGTTTTTAAAACCTTTTATATATAAATATAAATATTTATAATGGAAAATTAATCATTAAAAATAAATATATAAAATTTATAAAACCCATGAACAATGTTTTTTAATCATATTTTATACTTTAGGCTAATTTTAATATTTTCATATATAGAAAATTAGTTTATAGAAATTGTAGAAATGGAATCTATTAAAATGGATTTCATATTTTTGATCATTAGGATCGTATAGTGTAATAAGTTCTTTTTTTCTGAAACTAATATATGTTTACTAATTCTAATGTTAATTACCATGATAATGGTAAAATTTTAATATTCAAAATAATTAATAAATATTATTTGATTATTATATTATAAATTAAATTATTGTTGTATATAAAAGTCATTAATTTATTTTTTAAATGCACACACATATATATAATTGTATTATCACTCATTGAACTTGTTTTCAACAATAAATACAATTAACTACAGTAAATCATAAAAACAAAATTTTTCATAAAACCACACATATAAATATATAATATAATATAAAAACATTTCTCATATTTATAAATTGAAATAAATTATAATGAGTTTAAATTGAGGTATCTACAACCAAAATATGGTATTATGGTTCATTATATAGTTTTAGTAAAACATATATTTAAAATATGAACATAATTAAACTATGTGAAAACAAAAAAGGAAGCATGAAAACAAAAAAATTGAAAATGGAATATAGATTATTTAAAATGTGTTTAGATTAGAGGTAGAGGTTTTCATGGCCTTATACCACCAAAAAATTTGTTATTTATAAATTTAACTACACATACATGTTATTATATTAATAAAATATTGGTTATTTATTCAATTACATCTACTAAGAAGAAGAATACAATGTCGATCGTCCATTTTTTCCAAATTGCCACCCCTGAGAAATAACATATTCTATTATTATTGCCTCATGTCTTCAATAATTATAATGGATTAATTTTATAATAAAAAGTTAATTTGTATTTTCATTATGGCTATAATGATAAGAATTATAACCCTCCATATTTCGATTATTAATCATGAAATAAAATTGATGATTGTGTGTTATATGGACTATCAAATCATTGAAATAAGGTTTTATCATTTACAGTATAAATTTTATTTTATTATATAAACCTATAAAAATGATATTTAACGTAATAAAAATATATAAATAATTCATTTAATATTTTTTAATAATATATATTCTTCCAAAATAAACATCCTGTTCAACTGTAATCCTCTATAAATTGTAGTATGGTCATGTTTTTGGATGGTCCATCCACTAAAATGATTAATGATATAAAACTATATCATGGATCACTATAATGAATTATATAAGAATATTATTATAACATAACAATTAATTTAGTATTTTATTAGGTTTTTGGAAATTTAATGTTATGTGATTTAATTATTATTAAAATAACTTTATCAATCACTACAATTAATGAAATAATTTGATGTGAATCATGTTCTCATGAAAAATTGCAAAATTACATATGGAATTAGAGAAGATATTTATAAATATGTACATGTTATCTAGTCATGCGGATAATATTTTATATGTTTTTTTGAATTGGTATAAATAAAGTGTATCAGTATCAAAATTATCAAATATGTGTATAAAATTTACATGCTGAAACGTTGTATCATAAAATTACATTAAAAATAACAAATATATTCATAATGGATTTAGAAAAATTATTTTTATGGAAGATAATTTATTTTACTATGTTTTTAAAATATAATATTCTGATAATTGCTTTTTATTAAGTGGGGTTACATGTGTCAGAAAGAGAGTTAATTCAAGGTAATCGTTTATTTATCTCATTTTTAAATGAATGAGACATATTTGATATTGTTTGCTATCATTTTTCCTATATGGTTTATTCACTAACCCGATTCCTTCGTTATAATAAAAATAACTCCTTTCATGATATATTTTTCTGTAAATTTAATAGTAACCCTTTATATTCAATTTATTTTTATATTAACTTCAATGTATGTATTTTTTTCATAACTCAACTCTATCCATTTGGTTATAATAAAAAATCATAAATAAATTCCTTTATGATTGAATACATCCACCACATTATTTTACAACGTCGAGCTATATATTTCCTTCTAGGAAAATTAATATAATGATTCAATACATACTTGTTGATGAATTTTCACCCCATAATAGTATAAATTTATGTAGTATAATTTACACCATCTATAAAGAAAATTTCCCATCAGTTTCCATATTCTTCATTCCATTAATTTTTCTCCTTTATATTTTGAAATTAAATTATGTTTTATCTATTGTGATCATTAAATTTTCTATCTCTAATTTTGGAGTGTTTCTTATTTACATTTTTTTATTATGTAGGTTTTTAATATATAAAATTTAATGTTTTCAAAAGGTTTTTATCTTTAAAAAATATATATCTTCCCCCTATGTTTTTCTAAAATTATTTCCTTTCAATGTTATAATTTTTTATATTATTTTTTAATGTCATATTTTTCAAATCGTTTTCACATCAAAATTTTCAAACCACTATATATTTTGAAGGAAGTAATTTGGTATATAACTTTTATTTCATAATTATTTACTAATGTTTTACACATCTCCATTTCTAAAATATATATAAATGTGACTAATTTTAACATTTTCAACAAATATTAAATAATTTTTAATAATGAACTATGATATTTCACTATCATTTCGTAATTACATATAAATTATATATATCATTAAAAATTATATCAATGACTCACGATATAAATGATCATATAAAATTTTCTATTTGGGTGATTTAATTTCATGGTATTATAAATTTTCCGTACTCAAGTCAATTTGGGTGATACCATTTAGATTTGACAAGAATCGATTTTTTATTCCATGGGATATTCATGTTATGATTTATAATTTACTTTTTCTATAGATCCCATGTGTATGGATTTTCATTGTGAGAAGGGTTGTGTCTACCAAAGCACATATATTGTTTGGGTGAAATAAAATCTTCATACTAATTGGGTTTGAGAAATCCTTAATATAGATTGAGTCCAATAAATCCCATCAATGGGTTCATTCCATTAAGTATATCCTATTATTTGGTTTATGTTAATAACGAATGAGATATGGATTATTGGTGTTGTTATTTTTTCCATTAAAAAATATGTGTGAACAATTATTTTCCACAATAATATTTGGTTATTCAAAATATTATAATTTTGATATGAAATATATTATAACAATTTTATATTATTATCTATATTTCACAATCACTGTGTATTTCCATTTCATTTTAACACTTATTGGATTATGTTTATCATGTTATGATTCTTCACTTGTTTTCTACAATATATATATTCATTTGAGAATATATTTCCCTCTATTATTATTTGTGGAAATATCAAATTATTAAATAGTATTTTTAATAAAAAAAATTATCCCCAAATCAAGTTTTATCAAATTATAATTATATATCCCATGATTATATGATGTTGTATGATTTTACATATGTTTATGGGATCACACTGTTCTTTTTTTCCCTCTCCAAGTTATGATGATTTTAGGATACTTTGATAAGTTTGTAATGTAGTATAGTATGGCATGATTATAAGGAAATATTGATATTTTTATTTTAATGAGTATCGAATGTAACTGGTCCATAAAGTAAATAAAACAAAATTTTCATTGAGTTTAAAAATATTATTATCAAATATAATACTAATGTGAAATATCTTCATGTTTATCTTAGATCACCTCACAGTGTCAAATTTAATTTAATTTTTTTTAATATTGAACCAAAACATGATGTGTTTGATTATGTCCCAATAAAATTCCACAAAATAATGTTCTAAATACTCGATAGATAGATATTGTATAATATAAGTGCTACTTAAGAGTAGATGATGATTCAATTATGCAACATCAATATATTATTTCTCCTCTCCTGTTACTAGATAGAAGTGCTACATGAATCAATATCAGTACATCATATGTTATCAATTTTCATAGGCGGTAAAATAATAATTCTTGTATAATAGGAAATGTGGATCTTAAAAATATAAACAAAATTACATGAAAATATAAATATGATTAATCCTTTTATAATTTTGATATATATAAATAAATCTACACTAAATAAAATCAAATTATTTTCATTAACATTTTTGTAATGATATGAACTATATTACATAAAATAAAATCATACATATGTATTTTAGACCTTCGATTCATATGTCATCTATGAATGTTTTTAAAATAAATTAAATATAACAATTGACTACAGTAGCAACAATATTTGTCCGTTTTTCACCTTTAGATACATATACAATGATCCACCCAAAATATATAAATCATCTATCATTCATAGGGGAAATTCCCATTTAATTATCAACAACCATTATGTATTCTTGGATAACTATAAAATCCATGAAGGGTGTGAGTAAAACTCATTAGGACACTATAAACAATGTCCCTAAACATGTAAAATATATATTGTGTTCATAATGATCTGAAATAAATAATAATTGAAACTAAATTAAAATACATGACTTTTAATACATTGGATACACTATGATAACTAATATCATATATATATATATATATATACTTTAGTATGTTATAGAGAGTCATGAAACAAGGTATATAAACAAATCATTGATAGTATTTGTACTAGACTATAATTTTATCAGCATAACCAAAACCAATGTGGATTTTACAGTTTCCCACCTTTGATACCATTGTATATCAGAACCACACTATGGGTCTAGATATCCAATAGAATCAGGAATGATATTATGATATCATAAATCATAATAGAATTAATAGACACTCTCTCTATGTATTATAACATATCATTCTCTTCATGGGTCAGATAAGTGTTTACCTCAGACATCACCTCATTTCCTCAACCCCGCGTGATGGATATGAAGTCTCCTATGGTATGTCTCACATTATCATTCCATATTTTAGAATATATTCTACCCTTAGAACATATCACATTTCAATAAAATGCATTAACACTAGTTGATGGAAAGACACCCACCCATTGTATCATCTCATAACATCTCATTGTCAAAAGGTTTGTAATTTTGTGTCCCTTAGAAACTATATCACATTAATAAAAAAAATATGAAATTTAAGGATGCCCACCCCTTTTATCATCATTCATCATCTATAAAATATATGGGTAGATAATCCCCCATTATAACACTAATTTATAAAAAATAAATCCATAAAATTAAATATGACATACCAATCACATTAAATAATATAAACATATCCAAATTATTTTTATTTCTCACATTAATATAAAGCTAAATCATATCAACATATATGTTAAACACTATAGTTTTCAAGTGTTTTTAATGAAAAATACTAAAGACATTGTTGGGATTCAAAAAATTATAGAAATACTAACTAGGTTGGTAAAACAATACTCATCTAGAACCCCAAATGTTTAAATCTTCAACATATGTTCTAAAATTATGAACAAACATCTTATCAACCATAAATGGGTATAAAAATATTGAATTAATAAAGAAAAAAGAAAAATTATTTTTATGTCATGTGTGTGGTAGGTTAGCATGACTGTCGATTATGTGTTCATTTAAAATGAATGACTGACCTGGATATGTCTTATGGATCCCCTACCTCATGATTAATTTGGGAATTACCTTGTATTATACACATATATTTGAGCTTAAATATTTGAATTCATATAACATGGTGTAATCCTCTCAATTTAGATTTGAAAATTAATATATAAGAATCTAGTTAAATTGATAAATAAATATAGAATGATTAATGATATAATAACTATATGAATCCTCATATGACAGATATGACTGCAATAGTATCCTGAATGGATGATATCCCAACATGGATGTGAATAACCCTATAAGAGAGAGCATAGGAAAATGATTAAACTTTTATGGGATAAAATTGGGGAAACCCCCATTTAATATAAAATTTATTTCAATAAGAAAATATTTATTTAATTAAAAAAAGGACGAAGGTCATAGATTGTGATGTGACCATAAAATTCACGATATAGTGACTCACTATAGGAACCCTGACATAATAGAACATTCAGATATGGTACAACATTGCGTCTCTGGGAGGAAACAAAAACGAAAGAATAGGCCTTACGGTTGTGACCACCCACATTACACAAAATAATCCATCAATAAATATTTCTACATGATGTATCCATCATTGTGGAGCCCCACATATACATCTGCTCGTGATTTCCATAATAATTCTTCTTAGGGATTACAGAATGTTTAGCCTCACATGTAAGGTTTTTTATCTTGTAAACCCACGCCATGATGTAGTGCCTTGTGATATTATATGGTTAATCATTATGTTTTTTAAGGGTTAATATCACATATCCTCTTAATGGTGTATCCCTATACCTATATTGTATAATAATCAAATCCCCCAAAAACTCTTACCATACAATAATTCATTCTTACACAACACACAACGTGAAAAAAATCTTAGATTTCTTCTGGTCTACAAGCAACATCAACAAATTAATGTGATATTTTTCATTACCATTATGAATCATGGACAATTATGGAATAATAAATTCCTCTCCAATGTTATATTATAGTGAAACATATGTGTTGATTCTTGATAATGGACATACTATAGAAAATTAGCACAAAATATGGGCTAACTATTGAATAAAGAGTCTTGGAGCCCTCTTAAATACTATAGCATCCCAAAGTAACTAAAATATACATCGTTCAAATAAAAAAAAATTGTTCCTCATATATAAATAATATATAAGGTGTTTTATCCTCCACACCATGATTCATATCATCCTCGAGATACATTTTTATGCATCACAAGGACTCATTATTTACTATCTTTGGTTAGCATACCACATGTGTCATAATACCACTCCCATGTCACTTACTATATTTTAATATTAGTATATTTTAGTCATACCAATGGATCCATATTTCCGTGAAAATTCATATCGCACTGATCCATAATATAAATATTCATTGTCTTGAAGGATACATATAAATCAATATTTTTCATCATGGTGTTGATCATAAGAGATGTATCTAGAAGGTAAATTCTATGTAGATATATTTATAATACATCATAAATTAATTTAAAACACTATTTACGACATAAACTATATTCTACTATACTAATAGTTTTGATAATATCATGAATACCCATGATCATGGGTACTACCTTCCTTTTCTTCCTATTATCTTTCATCCCCCAACCTAGGAGACACAATTATGAATTTAATACACTATTCATCAAATTATAGTCGGAGGTTCCAGTAGTTAATATATTATCAAATTATTTTCTGGAGGATTTAATCCTACATTATAATTTGATATTTATTATATTTCATATACAATATTAGGCTCGCTAAAATAACCACTAACTCCCCTAGCTCTAAAATCAAAGAGATGATTGAAATGTCCATATATACAATGCCTCAAAGAGATACATATGAATCAAATATAATTTACCATTTTTTTATTAAAAATCTATTAGCAGTACATAGCTCTACAATGAATCCCCAAAATCAAGAACACACTATAAAATATTATTCCTCCATCACCCTCAACGTATGGTTATGATTTATATCTAATTGTCAGTTAAAACAAGTCATCACATAAAAAAAATTATCACGAAACTTTTGCAACCCTCTCTAAAAGAGAAATTAAAAGCAATAATCACCATCTAAAAATATTCTCACTTATAAACTATTCAGACTCAATGTCCCTAAAATATAGATTTTTAACATATCATTGTTATATTAATTCTATTAGATTGGTATAAAATCATAAAACATAGTTAAATTTTAAATAATAATCTATATTGAACCACATGTAGAATATGAAATAATATAAGAACTACTACACAACAGTAGAACATTATAATTTTTGTCAACAACAACCTTGTATTTGAGATGAAAAACGTGAATTTGTGATTTCACATCACTATCAAAAAATTTCATCATTTATGAACCGAGTAATTACTATATTTTTACGTGTGATAGAAATTGTTTGAAGTGTTTGATTAATTAAGGCTACTTTGATAAAACAATTGAATTCCATGAAATGGAAGCCATTCCTTCACAAATGGACGATTACCATTATTCAAGGAAACGAAATTAAAAAATTTATATAAAATTACTTGATCCTGTGATATTTTTTGTTGGTATAACATATAATATTTTTGTTAAAAAAAATCATTCCTTCTCTTCATGTAGTATGTTCATCACTAAGTGAAGAAAATATAACCCTATCAGGAACTAAAGAGTCTTTATGAAATATATATATATCCATTTTAACTTTCAAATACTCAATGATTTGAGGAATGTTTATACTAAAACTTATGACTATAATCATTATAACAACCTCAATGAAAGAAATGAATCATTTGGTATTTGATCATTTCATGTAGACTAGTTCATTAATTGTTTTTCAAATATGTTTATATTGTCATTACCTAGATATGGATTAATTAGTTATTGTGTTTTTGAACACTACCATGTGTCATATAGTAATATAATGAATCTCATAATTTGGAATAAAAAGATTTCAGTCAAGGATAAACATGACTAATCCTTTTTTTAAATTTGTCACAACGACTACAACATGCTAGTTTTACTAGTGTTCCTATAGTGAAATTAAAATGAAAATTTTTCTATCACCATTGATTCAAACATCAAGGGATGTTTCTTTTCTATGATTTTGTATAAACCAAAACCTACTCCAAGGTGAGGTGTTTCTCGTGGTGTCTATATACCGATTCAATATTCACAAAGACTCTATTCTATGACTGAATCCACACATTAACTTCCATATACTATTTCATGATTTTCACCTCATGGAGTTATTATCCAAAATGAACAGAGCATAGGAACAAAATTATAAATCAAGCCCTGTTTAAAAATTAAAATGATCATTATATTTTACATTTATGTTTTTAGTAGTTTTTATAAATCCTAGAAATCATAATAATAATTATTTTATTTGAAATATTAATTCACCAAAGTTTTATCAATTAAATTAATTAAATTACCATATAATTAATTAATAGTTAATGACATATATAATTATAAATTATTTCCAAATATTAATTCTTAATATTTTAAAACCCCACTTATAAATTAGGAAGCATATCTTCAGATCTAGAAAATAAATTTATTTAGAAATTAAAATAAATCATTTATAATGTTTTCTAAATTATATATCAAAACTATAAAGGATTTAACATTTTTAATTATGAATATTTTATCTTTAGTTAAATGAGAAATGTTTAAATTTAATTGCAAGAATTTTTAATTGATGTTTTTTAGGTAGTATGAAAATTTCTATTATGATATTGTGATTAATGTTTTTAAAATTAAATAATATTAATTACCTATATAAGATCGTAAATATTTATTTTTAATTATAAATTATTTATATTATTTGTATAACTACATTACAAAATATTTCTAGTCGTCGTATTTATGATTATTATATAAACATCTCATTTTTTGAAAAATATGTAAATTTCCTTTAATATTATAAATATTTTATCACTCATGTTCAGTAAAATGATTTTAAAATTAGAATAGAATGAAATAAATGATTTAGAAAGATTTCATATGGGATAGATTCTGGCAATTAATGAAAATTGAGAAGTCATAAATTTTAGTTTTCATAGATATTAACTTGGTTTTAGAATTTTTAATTTTAGAAATATAATGGTTGTGGAGTAGTGTTCTTTTATATTCAATTTTAGAAGTATCATGATTTAAATTCATATAGGATTAATTTCATCTCGAGTAAATGGACTGGCCGTTAGATGACCCATATTCCTCAAATATTATGCCTTGTAAGAAAATTTAATGTGGTTGGATATATGTCATCTTGTACCTACTCGTGTGCAGTTTCTCAATACCCTATAAGTCTCTACCTAAATAATTTAATGTAAATTATATATACAATTATATAGGATATGTGTCAACAAAATTTCCTTCATTTAAGAGATGTAACAAGAATATGTGGGTTCTGTGAAAAGGTATATATTACTAAAGTATGAAAAACAAATTGGTGGTTTCAATATTTATTAAATAACTATATAATTATTTGAAAGCATAGAAACAATAGTAGTACATAAGAAGATAATGATACATAAGATACAATTATTATTAATATATTTTAAAAAAAATTTGTATCAAATAAGCTATCTGTTATTAGAAATCCAAATAAATACTAAGTGTATGGTTCATCTAAATAAAAAAATTTCAAGTCATAAATAATCCAACTATATTGTTAATTATAATTATAGGAACTGAGGATTATAAGTTTTTTTAATGAATCTACATAATGTTGAATGGATTGTCCCATTGGATTGGTCATGAGAATGTTGGGTAGCAATGCATGGTAATTTTTTAAAATCTTTTATAATTTTCTTTTTGTTAAAATAGATAAAGAGAACATAATAATATTTGGTTACAATAGGTATATATTTTCATTAATCTATATATTGGATTTGGAAAAATAGTTATCCACTCAACTCTATATGTTTCCTAACTATTATAATTAGAACTCATTCTTGGAAAAAACTATATGATGGGTGAAATTATAATGTGACCTATAACATACTAGAATATGTGTCTTATATCAATTAATTGAAATTATATGAGTGTTAAATAGTTTTTTTATGTCACAACCTTTAAATGTACTAGGTATAAATATGTACATCATGATAGACACCACATAATATGTTCTTATTATTTATTTTGTAATAAATCATATTAATTATATTTCGATAATTAGTATGTATGAGCTATAAAATAGTAAATGATTAGGGTTTAGGATTTAATCGACTTCTATGGGAGAAAAATTCAGACTCAATGAATTATAATGTTATAAAAATTAAATACACCAACTAAAATTTGTGGATATATGATATTGGTTGTGCATCACAGATTTGAGCTGAAAAACAGAAACAAGACGTTGAATGGAATTTAAATAGTGTGTAGTATAACTTAATTTTTGAAATGTGTCAATAGTAGTTATGTTAGCTGATTTCAATTATGATCTATGTATACAAATGGATATAGATCCATAATTTGGAAAAAATTGTGTTCACACAAAAAAAATTATTTATGTAAAATATTTTGGAAATATTGTATTTTCATTTTCATTTTTAAGAAATTATTTATTATAAATAAATTGATCTTTTTTGGAATTTGAAATATTATAAATGGTGACTGTATTCTAAATATTAGAATTATGTTAATAATTTCAAGAAAATTGGTTCATGGCTTATTTTACCATCAACATCCTTTCCAAATGTTTCCTTTGATATATAAATAAGAAATGTCATCAATGACAGCATAGATATGTATTTTTTACACATTTAATTGAGAATACCTTTATAGAAGTGAATCTTTTTTATTGTGAAAATGAAAATGGACTCTTTTAGAGAAAGGGTGAATGGGTGAGTAAATTTATGTATATCATATATATTTATATTAGTTGAAAAATGAGACCCACAAAAAATTTGTTGTTTGAGGAACTCCCTAACATTTAAAAATTACTATAGTTCGCACGATAGTGTGTCTCAAATGAAACGAAAGTATTAAAATTTTAAAAATTTCAATGACTTTACAAACAATACATAGAATGAAATGATCACGAGTGTTATTATTGTCCAATAATATCTTTTTTATAAATATTTATGCTATGAATTCATATTTTATCTAATATACTATGGTATTTTATCACAAATCACTCCTCCTTGAACACCATATGGAAATGAGGTTTAAAAAATATGAAATCATAAAATTTATAACATTGTTAAATAAATAATGAGCATGTGCGACGATTAGATTTCACTCAATGGTTATTTCATAGAAACTGATATATTTCAAATTAAAATCATTCTATATAACATTTCCATATATATTCCTTATGATATATACAATAGGATACGTCTAAAATTTATTTTATGAGTCATTGGGATTAGGTTTCATTTGTTTTGTTATCTGATTAGTATAATCTTTATTAAACAAAAAATATATTATAATTTGATGGTTTTTTCCATGATACACCATAGGTTAAATTTTTTAATCCTAATAATCACAAATTTATTGTTTCCAAATGGGATAGAGGAGGAACCATTGAGGTTAACTATTTACCAATTCCAAGATGATATTAAACAAGTAATTCTTGGGGGAAATTGCCTAAACATGAAGTTAATGTTGGTAATGATTACAATGCATTAAATATTAATTAATCCTCCACATCAAAAACCAACCATCACACAAATTACCCTTATGGTGTGTGTGGGTGTAATAAGGTGTTACATGTCCATGAATTATTTATATAAATTGAAACCTTAATTTTATAAAAAAAAGTTTCTTCCAACAATTCAATTTTTACAATATTTATGTTTAATAAACTATATGTTCATGTAAGATACATTTTATAAATTCGTTATTGGGAAAAAATTAAAAAACAAATTGTATTTTATATAATGTATATAAATTATTATTACAAAATATAATATTCTAAATTAATTTTTTACTGGATTGTGCAATTAAAAAACTCTTATTTGAAAATAAAAAAATGTTAATTGTAAAATGGTATTGGGAATTTTTATAAGTGTTTCACATTTCAGTGTGACATAAAAATTGATATTGTTTATGAAATGTGTATTTTTATTTTTTTAAAGTTAATATTATAATATTTATAAAATTTGTTAAAAAATAAATATTATATTTAAAATAAAATTTTTAAAATTTGAATGGACAAATTATTTTATGGATTTCAAAAATATATTATTTTTTATTTAATAGTAAAAATCAAATTTTTGGACTTCATATTTATTTCATAATGATTTAATAAATACTTAATCAAAATAAAAGAACTAAAATATGTAATTTTATTAATAATATGAATTTTAATAGTTACTAATAACCATCAAACCTATAAATGTCTTCCCAAATCCAAAAATATAAAATGTCATTTTAAACTAATATATTTTTTGGAAAATTTAATTTTCCTTGTCAAATGAAGTATTTAAAAACGGTCTTGAGTTCAAATAGATTAAAGTATAATAAAATTTCGCACAAATTTCAAGAATTTTGAAAAAAAAATATGTAATCCAATGGATTTAATTTTCCACTACCAATATTTTTATGAAATATATTTCTATATTATTAAATATTTCTACCACTTTTTATATAAAAATAATCTCATTCCATCCTTCTCCTTCACTCACAACATATTATCCATGATGTTCTGAAAATTATTACCCCCAATGTGTCACTCTATGTTTCACATAATACACAAATTTTTCAACCTTAATATTCATAAAAACAATTTAAGCTAGAAGAAATATCCACTTCTCTTTTCCTCCAAAGATCCATCTTTGTTGTATGTCTTCTGATTGTTAAAATAAATACATTTCTTCCACATTATATTACTCCATTACTCTAATTATAAACTTTTTCAATGGGAGACCACCTTTCCCACTCAATTTAAATTTCCTTGATCCATGCTTTATACCTTTCATGTGGTAGAATTTATTTATCACTTTTTAATGGGAAAATATCACTTATTATTTATTTTGAATTGAAAAAATACTTCATTTTCTATGGGAATTCACCTATAGGTAAAAATTGATTATTGATTCATGTATTTAAAAAATGAAACCCACATTACCTTTTCAAGGGTTATTAATGTTGTAATGCTCACATCTTTAAGTACTTTTATACTACATGATTTTTATAATAAACTCAATGATTATTGTTTGTGGGTTATTAATGAAATCATTCATTATGTTATATAAAGATGACAGGAAATTAATTCATATGAAACGTGTTCCTTGATTTCACTACCATGTACTGTGTAATGAATTTAATATCTATAGATGATAGATTTTATTATACCTTTGAGAATAACCTTGTTATATTTGATTTAAAACACCTTAGGTATCAATATTGGTGATATTATTTTGAATAATTCATTCTAATGATGAATTACCATTTCAAGTTAATGACATCAATTTTATATATTATGGAATAACTCATTTCTCTTTATCATTCAATATTTTTATAGATCATGTTATTATTTATATTCCTCATGATCACATGCCAAATTTCTTCCTTACTTATTCCCTTATTGGGGTAATGGTTAACCCTTTACTTTGATATATGTCCCATAGAAATGAGATGCCATAAAATTAAATTAGGAAGAACCCATGAATAATAATTTCAATTGTATTAGAATAATGACTTATGTTTTTTTATTTTTCCCATAATTTTAATGAAACCAAACATTAAAATATCTTACATTTTGTTCAATCTGATGAATATTTTAGGTGAAATTGGTGGGATTCCAAAGTTAGAATCAAAGGACTATTTGTTATTTTATGAAATTATGTCTTGAAAACATTATTAAGAACCATTAAGATAGGTCTAAATAATATTAAACATAATATATTTATGGTGACATAATAAGAGAATGGTTAATATGAAATAAAATCCATTTCTAGATACAACATGTAGATGTGGTTTTGGCATAGATGTAGGTTGGGGTAATGAACATGAATAAACTATAGTGATCTTCACATGATCGAGAGGTTGGGCCTGAAAATGGGCCTTGTTACCCAATCTTTTTGACCTTCATTGGTGATATCATTGGTTAATAAATTTTTTTAGGAACCATTATACATGATATACAGAAAATATTTAATTATTAGAGGATATTGATGAATTAAATATTTTATCATTAATCATTAAGAAATAACTTTTTATATAATTATAATATTCATAGATGTAACATGGTTCTCACCAAGGTTTTCTTATCTTAGATAAAATTCAAGAAATAAGAGGTACCACATAATTAGTGAGTGAAGTATACGGTGCACTAAATACCTTTTTATGGAATCCAAAATGGAAAACATAATGAGGATGAAAAATAAACAATATTAAGTTATGAATAATTACATGAATCATGTAGATAAACAAGATTAAATTATAAGGGAACACCATTATATATATTCTATTATGTTTTATTGACCACCTTCCTTTTATTGATCTATACAAACATTGATTAATGAATAATTGATTATCTCACTATAAATGATCTTTTTTACCCCATTATATAGATCTAGTGAGAGTCACCCTCTTATTATATCACTTAAAATTTGAGGTCGATCATTGGTAGACTATAACAAAAAAACATGTTTACAATAAGGAAGGTTGATTTTATTGTGTTAGAAGAGTATATGTGAATATATTTCAACAAATATTTTCCATGTTCGATGAGAACTAAAAATGATAAGGAATAAGTAGTGTTAAAGATGATGGAACATAATAAAAGGAAATGATATTAAATTAACATTACAAAATATTATTGATACACATATATATTTGTTATGAATTATAATAGAAATGATGATAGATTCTTCTATGGACTGAAACTATTTTTTTTGAAAGAATTTCGAAAATCCAGACTACAAAATATACATGTAAAAATTATGTAGTTATATGAATACTTAATTATAGTTTGGATAGTTACATTGGTTATGTAGCTTGAATGAAAATAATGGATCAATTGGGTGAAACTATGTCAATAATTTTGATCATGATAGTGGAGGAAAGAAAGTTCAATATAAAATGTAACACAAATGCGGGATGAAGATTTGGGGGACTACAAACTTGAATGTGGAATGTGTTAAAAGTGTCGAAGTAATGGAAATATATCTCCCATTTATTTCAGTGAGGTGATTAAATAACTTCTCAATACGAATGAAGGAGAGAATAAATTAAAGGACAATCTTGATTACTAATCCTTTATTTTTGGAAAACATGGGCACATTACAAATAATTCTCTAAATCAAAGGGTAATGGAGGGAAACCACCATAAACATCTGCATAGGCCAAGGGGGAATGGTCATACATTTACTAGGAAGACAACATATATAGAGGATCCAAAATATCTAGTGGTAGTGAAACTAATTGTTCTCTATATTCTAGAAAGTATCTTATCTAATTATGGATATTAAAATTCCCTTATTTCATTGATGTTATAAATAAATATAGAGTAATTGCATGAGCTGCTATATGTAGAGTTATCATTCATGAATATTGGAGGGATTATCCTAGCATCAACAATATGGTAAAAATCTAGTATTATGTTTGGAAAGTAAATGTCTTAAAAAATATAGGTTTCACTCCTAGGATAGACATATACAATATATTAGGGATGTTCTGGCTCTAAATATATAATTCTATGATAAAAAATATAAGTAAAAAAATTTTCAAAATTCTTAAACGGAGAAAATATTGCAATTTTTAGAGGAATGATATCCTGGACTGGTATTTTCTTAGAATCACCACCCATAGAATTTTACATAGAAACTTATCAGTGATAAGAGATGATGATATGAAATTACCAGTATAGAAAATGACCCCATAATTAATAATTAAATTAACATATAAAGGTACCATGACTAAACCTATATAATTTATGTACATTGATGTACATAAAATATAGATATATATGAATGGGTATCTTTAAGAGTTACTTAGACCTCCCATATATAGATACATAGATAAATCCACTAAAATCATACATGGATCCAAAATGTTATTAAAAACCCCATATAAAAGTGAAAATATAGAGTATGATGAATTATTAAGACAACATCAAGAACTTTTGGATATGGGATTTATCTAAAAAGTGTGTCTCCTCAGGGAGAACCTGATGACTTTATAATGATGAATGATAGAAAAAAGTGTATTTTAATTGATATTAGAGAACTTAATAGGATCACAAGGAAGAAAAGGTACAAACTTTAAAGGATTACAGATTTATTTAACTCCCTTGGTGAGGCTAAATTCTTTTCCAAGATTGACTTATAATATGTGTGTCATCAATTTCAGGTGAAAAAATAAGATGTTATAAAGACTTCCTTGTAAACAAGATATGGTCCTTATGTGTTCGTTTTTATTCTATTCTTCTTCTGTAATTATCTTTCTTTATTTAAGGATTTTATGAATATGTTCTTTAAGGATTGATATAATAATAAAAAGGTTGTTTTTATTGATGATATTCTAATTTATTCAAAAAGTTTTTATGAGTATGAGGATCATCTATGTATTATATTAAAAACACTGTCAAAGTAGAATATCTATGAAAAATTAAACAAATTTTAATTTTGGTTATAAAAATGTTTTTTATAGGGTCATTGTTTATAATAAAGTTATATCGGTTTAACCTTATGATAAAAAGGCATTGTAGGAGTGGCCTCATCCTATAACAGTAACTGATATTCATACATTCCATGGATTATGGGGATATTGTATGAGGTTTATGAGAAACATTTCATGACTTTTTATTACACTATCCATTTAAAATAAAAAAGGATAAATGTTCCTCATGAAATTGGATTGTGAATATTGTTCCCTTGAGCTGATGAATTTATTGGTCATTGAAGATTTTTCAACACAACCCTCTATTAGGAAAGGATTTTATACATATAGTGGTTCATCTGTAAATGTACATGATTGCGTCTACTTTTTAAAAGAGATTGTAACACCCTAGGTAAATAAAGAATATGAAATTTTCATATTTATCCATATTTTTGAATAAAATATTAATATGGCTTTAAAGGGGATGCTATGATCGATGGCGTACCCAACATGCAACAACGAGTTTCTTGGGAATCTTACGTTGCACTCTAATAAAAAAATAATATTATTTTAAGTGGTAGTTAACATTTAGGCGTTGTTTTGGTGAGAATGGATAGAAATAACTAAAATATGATTATTTATGTTTTTAAATGTTTTTACATTTATCCAATAAAAGATAAAGGCTTAAAATACGGAAAGAATTCAATTTTAGGCGTATATGCCCTAGTTTTCACTAAAGGTTCACTTATCGCCTTTTAATGGAGAACCATCATTAAATATAATTTTTTTCACTCTTATACATTCTATTGGACCAAATAAAACTCATCTTTAGAATCGGGACATCAAAATTTACTTTGTGTAAATTTTTGGTATCTTTCCGATAAAGTTCATTTTTTAATGAATAGTGTAAAATGTTGTATTTTAATTCAAAACCTCTCTTTAATCTAATTTATTTATATGATTAGATTATCTTTTGAATTGGTTTTAAAGTTAAATTAGAATATATTTTTACCATTTAATACAATAGTGGTCGTTGGAATTAATTTCACTTTGAAATTGGACTTAAACGACTGTCAATCTTTTGATACTTATTGTTTCATAAAAACACGCTATTTGCTCTGACAGCGGGAATTAATTATTAAATTAATTAATTCAACTAATATGTTTTGAATTTTGTAAAATAGACATCATTTTTGAATTTGGAATATCAAATATAGCTTAGGGTGAAGTTTTGGTATTTTTCTGAAAAACATCAATTTTTGATGAATAGTGAAACCACTAAGTGGTACTTCTAAAACTGATTTTCTGTTTAAATGAAAATTTTCCATATTTTTGTTTCGAATTTCAAAAATCCGAAATACATGGTTGTGATTAAGAATTAAAATGTGGTTCAATGGGATTAAAATATTTTTTTGGTTAATAGTAACTTATTAAGTTTTAAATCGCGATTAGAGGTAATTAGTATAGTTTAAGGTAAGAATAATGTATTAATAAAATGAAATGACCTAGACACATTTCCTACCCTCATTGGTTGTGTCATGGCCGACCAAGACAATCCATGGGTCAAATTGGGGACCCCATGGAGCCACTTTGGTTGGAAAATGACATAAATATCTTTTTATTTAATGTTAAAGTAAAAATGACACAAACATGAGATGTTTTACTAAAACAATTTTTACATGGGGTTATACAAGTCAGATTTTTGACTATAAATATTCAATGTAAAGATAAAAAGATTTCCTACATAATAGTAGCTTTTTATAATTTTTAGACACTATATAAATGAAATTATTTATGACATCATGGTGATGCAGCGATGACCTCATTATTTAACGATTTAAATAAAATGGAAGGATAATGTAAACTATAAGACCTAAACATGTCCAAAACCTATTGGATGGGTGTATTTCTAAACCTTATCACCTTATCCTCGAGTTATATCAATGTGGGACACATTAAATTCGAATCTCATTTTCAAATAAAGTAACATTTCTTTACATTCCAAAAGTGCCCCTCCTCTCCTCTTATAAAAGGCCCCCACCTCTACCTCCTTACCCACACTCCCAAAGCCTTTGGCTCGGCCAACCCCTTCCCATTTTGTCCCTCCACTTCCCTCTATTACTCCTTGAAGCCTCACTTTGGTCATAAGTCTTCCCAATTAAGCCTTTGAGCTCAAACCAAAGGGAGTTACCCGATTTTAAGGTAATGTCTTCACTTGAGTCCTTTTGTTTTATTTTGCCTCTCCAACCACTAACTCTTTTTATTCTTTTCTTTTGTAACAACTCCAGTATATTCAATATACTAGGATGTTGTTATAAGAAGTATTCTAGCTACACTTACAGACACCTACATCTAATGGTTAATGAACATACTGTTTCTGTGGATGGCAAATTTCTGCCTCACGAAACGATGATTGGTCAACACTCATATAACACCTTCAAAGGTGGCCATTAAGATGTCACTATATTTATATATGATTTATAATATGTTTATGTTTTAATTAATCTTATATATTTTTCATTTTTGTCTTACCATTATGGCTTCCATTATGGGTATACGCGATATCTTCATTTTAGGAAGTGCGGACTACCGCCCCCTCAAAGTGATGTGATTCGTTAATGCCATACATGGGACGTATAAAGGATGGATTTAATGTTATTATATATGATGTTATACTGGAATTATAATATAACTCTATATCATTATTATTTCTTTCCATTAATGTATGAGATAGAAATGAAAGTAGCGTTCATGCGTACGTACGGCTTACCGTCTCCATAAACGGTGCATTTCATTTCTTATCCCCAAATGTAATGTACTATTATAAGTACATATATATAATGGATATATATGATTAATGATACATATAAATGATGAATATAATTCGGGAATTAAAATATACATACCTCTCATTTAGTTTTAATTCCATTAGTATGACAAAGAAATGAAAGTAGCATTCAAGCGTACGTACGGCTTACCGTCTCCATGAATGGTTCATTTCATTTCTTACCTCTAAATGATTATGTGATATTATAAATACATGTATATTCTAGATATATATGATATATATGATATCCAAATCAGGAATGTAATTCTGGATATAAAGAACCTTTGACCACACGAACAACATGTAATTGTAAGAAGTCCACTTTCGACTTAAGAACCAAATATCGACAAAACAAACATTATTAATATAAATGATTAAATAATGTTTATAACATGGGAATAAGTGATATAAAAGGAATAATGAACTTGAAAAAGGTTCTTAAGCAATTATAAATTAACTCAAGTTTATTATTCAGGACGTTAAAGAACGATCGAGTCAAGTCGGACCCGAGGTAAGGGATCCTACTCCTCTCCTTCTTTTTAAGTACACTTTTTTATGTCATTCCTTTTAAAGCTCATCTTTCTTGTTATTGGGATGTTCTTTTATATTACTCTTACTTTAATTTTTATGTTCATATGATGAGAGACCCTATTCTCTCTCATCAATCCATTTTGGAATTTTTGAGTGGCGCCGTTAGGCTGCCGAATTTTCGTATGAGATCTAACCTCTCTCTCTTTCTTTTTAAGTACTCTCCTTTATGTCACTTCTTTTAAGATCCTCTTTGTTATGTTGGGGGATGTTCTTTTATATTACTATTTCGGTAAACATTATGTAAATATGATGAGAGACCCTATTTGATCTCATCAATCCATTTTTGTGGGGTCATTAGGCTACCGAGTTTTCGTAAGGGATTTTTCTTCTCACTTTTATTCCCATGAAATCTATGCAACATTTGCCACTATTTCCTTTGAGTTGTGTAGGTACTGCCCATTATTATACACTTTGTGTAGTATAATTTCATTTATGGTCATTTACATCTTCATTGTATGCCCTTCTTCCATGGGGTGTACTTTTTGAAAGTTACCCAACTCGGTAAGGGGACCTTTCACCCTCCTCTTTTTAAAAGACTTATTTTGTTATGTCCTTTAATTCACATACTATTATGCTGGGATATGTTCTTATATATCCTAATTTATGTAAATTTTATGTCCAAGTGATTAGATACCCTTTATCTCTCTCATCAACCCTTTTTGTAAAATTTTATGTGACGTCGTTAGGCTATCGAATTTTACCAAGGGAACTTCTTAACCCAATTTCGATTTCTTTGGGTTCAACATGTATTTATTGAATATGTCATCGATTGAATATGTGTGAATGACATTTTATTGTTTTACACTTAATATACACTTATATTGGGTGTATTTATTTTTGTCACGCATAATTATGAGATTTATTTATCCTTAATTTAAGGATAGCTTCTTTATAATGGATTTCATCTCATTTTACACTTCTTTTGAGACTTCATTGTTGTTATGCACCAATTCACTCTTATATGGTGTGTATAATGTCCTTTGACATATTATATCATGAATCCATTTATTCTCATGATATTATAAAGTTCGGATCAAATGTTATTCCGAAATTATTTGTATTCAAGAGTCTCTCATTTTGTTAAAAACTCTTTAACAAAAATATCATTTTAAATATTTTAAAGATTTATTATTCTAAATATTCATCTTTAATGTCCATGTTTTCAAAATAGTTTTCAGTATTTATTTATATGGACATTAAATTTTTAAAATTTTAATTCCAATAAAAGCTTCAAAGTGGTTTGGGACACTTTGATTCAAATATCTCTTTTAAATGATTTTTGAAAATGGATTGATTAATTCAATATCTTGGAATTGCTTATTTTGATTGAAAGTGAAATGATGTTATTGAAATGTTTATATTTTCATTATTTTATGTGTAATGATGGTACATGGACATTTTAAGGGTGGTTACGTGATAAACCATATGACGGGTGGTGCCGTGAATACCAGGATGGGTGGTTACGTTATAACCTTCAATGCATTGGGTATGGAAGTCGGCCGTATGGCTATTCCATTAAGTATGTGTGGAAGTCGACCATATGGTTATTCCATTTAAGTATGTTTATGTCCCAAGTTACCTTTATATGTTATGTGATCTTTATTTGGGTTTTATGGTAATCTTTTGGTTACAAAAGGGTAAGTAATGAACTTTTATTCAGCGAAGATTTTTTACTACTTTGAAAAGGTGAAAAGTATTACTTTGATAAAGTATACATGGTTTACTTGTTGTTTTTAAAAACTAATAGTTTTCATTCTTTGTGTATCCCTTACTGAGATATTTATGCTCATCCCAAGTTTTTTGAAATGTTTTTCACAGGACTTAGTGTGGAATAGGTTCAAGGATGGGATCAAGGGAAAGTCATGCTACCTAAAAAAATGGAACTAGACATTTTTATTTTTAAGAGTTTTTATTTTATGGAAATTTAGTAGAAGTGACTACTTTGTAATCTTTTGAGATTTAATAGTTATGTCCTAATTTTATAAAACCTTAAACCTGAAAAGATCCTCAATGTGAATTACTCATTTAATTCAATATTAAGTAAGGTTTAATGCTAGGGCCTTATAGAGATGTTTCATGAATATGAATCAATATAGTTAAATTTACATTATATGATTAATCAAGTGGATGAACTAGTGTTTTCTATAGTTTTTTGTTCTCTAATGATGTATGGGAATGATATTTTTAGGGATAAATGTGATATATAGACACAAAAACAGATTTTTAAGTATATATTAAATCATAAGGAATTGGACATGATACTAAGGAGTTGTCTGTATCTTTTGAAAGACTTTGAGGGTTCAATTAAATATAACCCCATAAAGAAAGAAATTCACTCATGAAATAATTATTAAAGGCCTTTTTGTGATGTCATTGATGATAATTAAAGGAGACCTATTGATCATTGTCCTTGAATGGTTGTACATGGTAATCATAAGGAAAGGGAAATTAACAACCCCATCCCAAATAATTTCATAATAATCATTAATAGTGTGTATTTGGAGTGATCAATGGGAACAATATTTTTTTTATAAAATTTGATAGAGGCTCAAAAGAATGTGATATTTCATGAAATAAAGATTCATCAAGAATAAGTAATTAATTATTGTACAAGTCTATCTGTAGCATCAATCATAGAGATAAAGAAGGAGTTTATTGATAAATCTCCCAACTCAACTTTATCAATACATCCAGGAAGAATGAAAATGTATATAGAACAACAAGATCATTATTTGTGGGACAATATGAAAATGGATATTATTTACTAAACTGAGAGGTGCTTGGTGTGTCTTCATTTAACACCGTGAGACTTTTTGTATTTTTTTAAATTAATTTAATCATTTTAATATTTTTCATTTCACGCTAAATGGGAAATATTTTATTTTATATAATATAACATTATAATTCATGTGTTATACAGAAAATTAATTTAATCATGTTTTACACGTGACAAAAATTTTAGATTTCACTTCACAAAACACAGAGGTTAGGTTACGATAAACGGAAGACTATATTTTATCAATGGCTTGTGTAACACTCATGACCGAGTTTTTATGAAAAATAATTCAATATTTACATATTATTATTTAATATGATAAATAATTGAAATTAATTTTATGATTATAGTATTAAATAACTTATTAATAAATTTTTTTGACTTCATTGGTTACCTATTAATTTAAAAATAATATAGAAAAAATGAATATAAATGGATTGATTTTATGAAATTCTTTTTTATGTGAAAAGAAAAATATTATGTTAATAATTTCAATTAATTACTAATATTGAATGATATTGTTAAATATATTTTATATATATTAAAAAATAATTTTTTTAACCATCCAATATGTTTTACAGTTATAACATAATAAGAAACCCCATTTTATTCTTACAAACCTATACTTTTATTAAGTTAGTCTTACTGCCTTTTAATAGATAACCCATTTTAAATCCAATTTTTGAATATTTTATATATTTAATATGTAAAATTAAAAACAATAATTTAATTTGAAATATAAAATATTTTATTGGACATAATTTTGATATTTTTCTATAAAGTTTCCATTTTTAATGGATAGATAAAAATACATATTATTAATTCAAAAATAATTATTCTTTAAATTTTGTTATAAGGTTACATTAAATTTTAAATTTGTTTAAAATTTTAATTATAAAGTTTTTTAAATTAATTCAATTTAGTTCAATTTAATAAATTTTGCATTAATGTTTCATATAAAAACATAGAAAAAATTTGGACATTAAAACTTTAAAAACATGTAGTGTCGTCTCGTCAACGGGATTATTTTTAAATTAAAATTTTCATTATATGTGAAACAAAGTTATAAATATGGATTCCATATTATGAATTAGAATAATTTATAATGTCCTATAATTTCAGCTTTGTTTTTGACCCAAAAAATATTAATGATAGTGATTAAAATTAATTATATCGAATAAGTGAAACATTAGGTTACCAAAGTAATAAACCATACACATAAGAACCTCAACAACCTAGACACTTGTCCAAAACACATTTTAAGGCCATTATTCATCCATTAATGTTCCAATATTTTTTTATTTTTTATGACATTATTATGTAAAAATATTGGTACACCAAACATGTTTTAGAAAATTCCAAATGTTACTTTTCCCTTCCCTATGAAAGGCGACGAACTCTACCTCTTATTAACACCAATAAAACCACATATAATCATAAATTTTTTTCCCAATACACATACCAATATTCCTCCAATTCTCTTAGATGCCTCCACTTTTGGGTAAATAAATACAAGAAACCCTTTGAAACAAACCAAAAGGAGTTACCCGATTAAGATGTAACTTTTTCTATCCTGATTCTTTCTTTTATTTTCCATCTCCACCGACCAAACTATTATTATTCCATTTCTATATAACAGAACCAATATCATAAATAAACTAGTATTTATTTATTATTTGTTTTTGACATACACATACACTCACATCCATCTAATGGGTAATCAACATATGTTTTTTGAGTATGGCGAACTACAACCTCACTAAACAATGATTGATCATTTTCCATTTACCTCATTTCATGGTGAAAATTATGATGGAATCTATATTTATGTATGTAATATATTATATTTATTATGTTATAAATCTTTTTACTCTCATTAAGAAAACATATATATTTTTAATTTCAATGTGGTGTAAATAGGGTAATTTCCTTTGAAGATGTGTGGACTATTACCCCCTCAAGGCAATGTGATTCATTTGAACACTAGAGGGAATATATTAAGAATGGGTTTTGATAACTTATATGATATAAATGATATAATAATGATACTAGAATATATATATATATATGACATTTAAATTCGTTCTTTCGATACGATAATAAAAACTGAAACATCAATCATGTGCACGTACGACTCACTATCTCTATAGATGTTGTATTCCATTTCATACTTATATATTATATATATTATTGTAATATACATATAATGATAAATGTTATATTTTTAAAATTTTCATCATTCATTAAATTATTATTTAATGTATAATGACTATATATATCAAATGAAGACATATGCGAAAAAAAGTTATTGTTACGTGAATCGTAAACTTAGCAGGGAATTATTAACAATAAGGTAATATAAAGTCATAGTAAAAATATATGTAGTAATATATATATATATATGAATATAGTTTTTTGATATATTTATAGAAAATTTATATTTATTATACACGATGTAAAAATTAGTACAATGAGAGTCAAGAAAGAAGGGAAGGGAATTTCATCTCATTTTTTATTTTCATAAGAAACATGCATTATTCACAACCCATTCCTTTTTTCTGGTGTGTATACTTCCCATTGATGTATTACATGATTAATATTCATAAAATTGTGGGTATTTACATATCCATTTTATTATATTTTTTTCATGGAATTTCTGTTTAAAATTTACCAAATCGGTAATGTAATTTTGTCTCAATTTTCCTTTTCTGAGACACATTCAATGTTTTTCATCTATATTTTTTAATGAGATGTATATAAATCCATTGAAATGTTATTTAATGAATATAATTAATTTCATGTAATTTTATGCTTTATGTAATTTCATTTTCTTAAAAGGGGGTTATTGTTTAATGTTAACTTGTGTTAAGAGTTTATTGAAAAAATCTCATCACTTTTCATGATTACTTCATATTATGGTTCCTTTAAGGATATCGTATAATCCATCACTGAAGATAATTCATGAATTTTATACTCCTCTAGTTATTCATCATATATTCATCAATTGATACCAGTTATCTCCTTGGTACATAATATAATTTTGGAATTTTTTTAATAAATCTAAATTTTACCAATCTCTTTGGTCGGAAATCTATGTTCTTTAAAAACCATGTTTTCTAAAAAGGTATTCAAAAAGTTCTCAGTCTCAATATATAAGATATCAACTTTTTACTGAAGAAAAAGGATTTCAAAATTTTTTGAAGCATATTTTAATAGTTTTCAAAAAAAATGTTTTTCAAAATTTTTCATGCATTCTTTATAATAATTCCAATAATTTTCAATGAAATGGTTTCAATAATATTTTTTAATTCAATTTGTGTCAAAATACATTTATTATTATTTTATTTTTAATGAACTTTTTTCTCAAAATATTTTCATGCTTCTTTTTTATTTTTCATGGAATAAAGTTTTCAAACTGATTTCATGTATTATTTATATATATTGCATGCATTTTTTAAGAAAAAGGTTTTCTAAAGGGTTTGTGTTTTAAAAATTCATTTAAAAAAACAATGGATATTTTCTTCAGGAAATAATTAAAAATATAATTCCATGTTTATTTCATCAAATATGACATCCATTGATGTTTTTCATGACCTTCTGGGACATTATATAGAGGTTCTATTCACATTCTTTTTCTAAGTGGTATATGTACAAATTAAATGAATTTTATAAAACTAGTTCCACTTTCACAGGTTATTTTCTTTTCATACACGTTACCCTCTCATGGGTTTTATGTTGTTGAAAACTACATCATTTCATGGGTTATTCTTTTGTTATGTGATTATATAACCTATCTATTTTCATAGGTTATGATGTGAGGAAATGTTAATGATAGCCATTGCTTTTTATGGGTTGTGATTTTTTTTATAAAACCAATATCTTTTTATGGGTCATGATATGATGAAAGTTTAATTTTTTTGGAACATGAATGAATGATGATATCAAGTGATCTGTGGGACCTATATCTACCTCTAATTCACTGGGTAAAGATAATTGTTTTATGATTTCATTGGGTATATGTGAGGGAATCCCAGTCCTGAAACAAAAGGGTACACGAGAGGACATCCCACATTGAAACAAGATGGCATGAGGGAGAACATCCCAAGCCTGAAACAATAGGGTAAATTAGAGTGAATAACAATCCAGAAGTAGGTTCACTAGGTATTTACCAAACCCTAACATATTATAAAGGACTTTGAAGGACACCTTAACCTAGGGTTTTTATATTCATTTAATTCTACCACAATTATAAGTCTTATTCTTATGTTATGATTTCGTGACATAAATTTTAATTTGCTTATGATTCATGACTTATCAAATGAAAATTTTTATCCCATTATTCATGATTGTGATTTTTGATATTCATGGTTTGACCTAATAATGATCATGATCATGTTATCATACCCTTATTTTCATTATATGGTGACACATTTATATTTTTGTGATGTTTTTCTATTCTGTAGTTGGGTTTAGAGAAATGGTTTAGTTAATCATCAGAAACTAGGATGAGAATATGTTAGTGAGATACCTGTGTATATTTTTAATGATATGTAAATGGCTATTTCTTAGGATAAGTATAAGTATGATATAACCTTTAGAAAAATTACCATGAGTTTTGGTAAAGGATTGAGTAATTTGTTTCATAGTAAAACATCTCTATTTGTATACTACATGTGGATGAATATATGTAATAAATTCAACTTTTGTAAAAACTATGTCAAGATTTCATGGGACTGACTCATTGTAATCTGGTACATGTCAATGGGCCTTGATACAGACCTAATTTGGCACTCCTGTGGGATATGCTTTTGGAATTTAAAAATAGTTCACAAACCATAATGAAGGATTTAAATAAAAGTTGTATATGAATAATACCGTATAATCCAATGGTGTCACTTTTTGATAATGATTTCATTATTTAGACAATATATAAGTGTTTTACGTGATTATTTGTTTCATCACTCTTATAACTATTTATTACAATATGATTTTGGTTTAAGTCAATTGCTAAACCCAAAGGAACCACATTAATGGTTATTTATATATTCAATGCAGTGATTTCACTACTGAGAAGAAAATAAAATGGGTTCAGGACTAAATAGTATCATTATAATACTCACCCAAATTTCTCTAACTATGAACCATGCGGGACACCAAAATGGGAAAATGAGGGAACCATATTATGTTGATTCCTTCATAATGCAACTTTTTCTTTTATACATGGGGTATTCTGATCCATTTGTTTATGAACAATGGATTTGTACCACTAATTTTTTTTCCATTCTCTAATGCTTGGAACATGAATAATTAATTCTGTTTTTTATAGATTATATGGTGAAGAAGATCACTGGTTGGCACAAGTCAAGAATATAAGAAATCAAGAAGAAATTGACTCAATAGATTGGGATGAGTTGAAGAACATCTTTTTTAATAAGTAATTTCAATGCATTGATAATTTGAATATGGAAACTAAATCTTAAAGAATAATGATAAGGATAATAGATCTATTCATGCATATGATGAAAATTTTAAATGGTATGATAGGTACTAATTTATTATTATAATTCAACCTGAAAGAAAAATTGATTGATTCAATGGTGGTCTAAATCCTATTCATTGAATGTCTGTGGCTATAAAAGACATTAGAAGCTTTCAAGATGAGGTTAGATGTGAAATAATGGTTGAAATTGTGTTTGGAGTTATTTACCAATATCATGGTTTTAACATGAAAAGGAAGATGGAGTTAAATGAAAAATATAACAACCATGGAGAATAGAAATTCATCCTTCTGTTATCCACAAATTGTATGAAGAAACATTGATGGAATTGCCTTAAGGGGCTACAAAATGTTTTATTTATGTAAGGTAATTCCACCAAGTGTCTGAATTTTTATTTGATGGTATCATGATAGATAATGATTAAAATAATGAGAAATCCCCATAAAATGCACCTACCATAATTTGGTGTTTCTATTTCATGGAGTTTGAACATTACAATAATAAGTTCCCCATTCCAAGGACCAATGTGAATAGTAATCCACAAAAACCTCTGAAGATAGAGGAAAAACAGAATGTTGATGTGATCATAATGGATGAAGTGAACCAATATAATTAAGAAATATATATCCTTACCCACATGGAATATTATTTTTTATTTTTTATGAATAATCCTTATGAAATTTAATTTCCTCATCTTATAGAGATACTAAATATTACTGTCATTCCCTACATGGATTATGGAATAATAAAATCAAATTTTTCATTCAATAAACAATGGATGGATACATGTTTATAATGATTTTTTTTGTATAATAAAATTTCTAATATATAGAAAAATGGTTGAATTATATGATTAAAGGGTTACGAGTTTAACCATTCTTAAAAAGATTAAGTTAAATATGGGAGGAATTTTTAATGTAATGATTATTTTTTTAAATCCTTGGTTAAAAGGAAATTTTTTCATTAACTGTATTTCAAGTATTTCTATATTATTTGTATTGGAAATTATATTAGGTTAGTTTGAGAAAAGGATATCATGTATGTTAATTGAAACCCAATCAATCGCGGCATGTATATGGGTCTTGAAACCATTATTTATGGAGGATAAGAGTTTCTTATATACTATTATCCTACACAATATCCTGGTCATTTTGTAATTATTTTTGACAAATAATTACTAATGATGAATTATTATAGTTAATTTTTATGGTAATAGTTTAATGTATTATCCATATTGAGTTATAATTATAGAAAAATGGTTGTAATTTTATTTTATTTATGGGCCTTATGATCTGCTAAAATTGATTTGTTACACATCAGGAATAAATGTTCATTTCTAGATATCCATTTCTTGATGTAATGGATGAATTATAAATAACCAAATGAAAAACTATATAATGAAACTATTTTCTTATAAATATATAATGTAAGTATATTTCATTATATTCAGAGTAAATAAATTAATAACTTAGTGTTAAGATAATGATAAAAAAATCCTAATACATTAATTATTATTGAACTGGTGGCATTTAAAATAATCAAATATTTATGACATTGAGGGCTCCAACTTTTCAAAATCATTAACTTGTTTGTGATTGATGACCACAATCACTCCCTAAAATTATTTACATTTTAGCTTCATATCGAATCCTCACTCGCAATATATGTTCTCTGATGTAAAATCCCTTATATATGTTAATTTCTGTAACTGAAAAGGTTCCAACATTCCATTTTAAGGTAATCTTTATTAATAATTATTTAAAATGTGTGTATCTATAAATGAAAAAATCAATGTATTAAATAATTTATAACCCAAAAAAAATTCAATGGATAAATTCATTTTAAGGGGGATGAATGTAACAAGAAGATATTTTTTGAATGGTTTTTTTCAAACTAATTTTATATTTTTGATTTTTATCTTTTCATAAAGTACTTAAAATGGTTTATTTTATTTTAACTCACTATGTTTAGCATTTGTTATATAAAATAGTAATTTAATCATACACTAGAAGGAACATAAGTATTATATTTCTCTACAAAAATCACCAAGGTTACCTTATATTATAGAGAAGATAGACTTTCCTTGAGGGCTTGCATAACACGCAAGATTTAGTGTGATTGAAAAATAATTAATTATTAAAATATTATTATTTAATAGGATATAAAATGTCCATTAAATTTAATATTATATGAAAAACTAACTTATTAATATATATATATATATATTTATTTTTTACTTATTAATAAAAAATATAGAAAACAAATGAATATAAAATAACTAATTTTATAAAAGTCTATTTTTTGAATAAGATGATGTATATTAATTAGTAAAATTAATTAATAATAGTGAATAATATTAATTAAATATATATTATCTATATTTTTAAAAATATTTTTGATAATCATCAAATAAATATTATTGGTATATTATATGAACAAACACAATTTTATTCTTAAAAGCCTATACTTTTATAAAGTTAGTTCTAACGGTATTAAATGAAGAAACCATTTGAAATAAAATTTGTAGAGCCATTATAGATTTAATATGTAAATTTAAACTTTATATTTGAATGATCAAAATTAAAATTGGTTTAGGGAAAAATTTCATATATTTCATCAAGGTTTATTTTTTTAATGACTTTTTAAAAATACATAATTTTAATTCAAAGAATCATTTTCATTTAATTCATTTAAAAGAATAAATTATATTTTAAATTGGTTTTACTATTTAATTTGATAATTATTTAATAAAAAATCCAATCTAGGTTATTGGAATAAATTTCACATCGACATTGGGTATAAAAATATAGTAATCTTTTGGACATTTTTCCTTTAAAAATCTATAGTGTCGCACTGTTGGTGAGATTATTTTTATATTCATTCTGCCACATCTATAATTTTAATTTTGAAAACCTTATTAAATAGATCTAATAATACATATTTATAATTTATAATAAGAATCCCTATTTTGGCCAAAAATTATTATTGAAAGTGATTAATATTAATTACGACAACTAAGAAAAAAATATGGTTAAGAAAGAACAAAACCTTATATTTAAGACCCAAAACAACCAAGAAACTTCTCTAGAACCCTTTTTTAGAAGTTTTTCAGCCGATAACATTAAATTATTGAGTTTAGTTTTATTTTTATGATTCTGGTAATGTAAAAATGACGGTATATCAAACATGTTTTCAAACATGCCATGTTTATCCTTTCCCTTCCCTATAAAATCCCACCAGATCATCCTCTTCTTCCCACATATCAAACCACATGGGTTCTACAAATCCTGGCCCGATAAACTTCCCCAAATACTTCCATTACTCTTAGAAACCTTCTCTTGGATTTAATGCAATCCAAGTAATCCTTTTGGGATAATCCAAAAGGAGTTTTCTAATAAAGAGGTAACACCTTCTCTAGAGAACCTTTCTTTTATTTTCCTTCTCCACTCCCCCTTATATTATTGTTAATTTCTTGTATAAAAACAACTATATTATAAGTAAATGGGTATGTTTTTATTATAATGGTATGAATTAAACTTACACACACATCCCTCTAATGGGTGACGAACATAATATATATGTTCACTGCGAACTACCACCTCACGAAACGACGATTGTTCATTTTTCTATTACTACCTCTACTGGAGGAAAATATGATGGAAAATATATTTATATAATTCATATATTATATTTATTATTTATTTAATATTATTTATTACTTTTATAATTGATATTATTTTACTTTCCATTTTCTGTAAATTTGAAAAAAAATCTTGAGGAAGTGTGGACTACATCCCCCTCAATGTGATGTGATTCATTCACACACTACATGGAATGTATTAAAAATTGTGTTAGTGAGAATATATGATATATATGATATAATAATTCTAAGATAATAATTATATATTTATATATAAATATATGACATGCACATTCTATATTTCAATACGACAACAAAAACTGAATCAATATTAATCTGTATATAAAACCTATTGTCCACATTAAATTTGTATTCCATTTAATACTTATAAATCTTTTATATTACTATAATATAAATATAATTAATATAAATGATATTTATATCATGTTTTACATCAATTAAATCATTATATATTTATAACTCTAAAATATATAACAAATTAAGACATAAGAAAAAAACAAAGAAAATATTACCCGAAGTGTAACCATAACATGGAATTGTTAACAAATTGGTAATATAAATCATAAAAAACAATATATTTTATTATATATAATAATATAATCATTTTATATATTTATAATGAATTCACATTTATTTTACAAAATGATTGAACATATATGAAGATAGTCAAGAAGCTAAACGGATTGCAAGAAGCTAAACGGATTGCAAGAATGAGAGGGTATGGCACATGCTATCGGGACAAGCCTGTGCATGCATGAGAATGCCTAGCTGAACAGCCATGCGAAGGTGGAGATATGATTTCACGATAAAGATGCTTGGGAGGAGGAATTCCAAGTAGTTAGTCTGGGTTGTATGTAATGTTTGAAGCCTATGGGAAATGAATTACTATAAGGCATATGGGCCATGTAATACATACGCCTACGGGCCTTTTAAGGGTTCCACCTCACCCCTTAAAAGGTGGATTATCCAAAATCAATAAAAAAATGAAGGCCTTCGGGCCATTGGATGAAAAAGATTTTTTCACCACCCTTTCCTTAGGTGTTGTGTATATACAAACCATGGATGTATTATCTGATTCATAAAATTAAAATTATGGGTATTATCATATATATTTTATAATATATCTCTCATAGGAATTTGGTTTCCAAATTTATGGAATTTCTATATAACTTTTTCTCAATTTACCTTATATGAGACACATGTTTTATTATGCACCAATATTTTTCCATTTCGGGTATATACTACCTTTGAAATGTTGTATCCTGAATATAATTATATTCATGATATTTTAATAATCATGAAATTTAATTTTCTTAAATTTGGATTATGGTTTAAATTTATAAAGTGTTAAGAGTTTATTGAAAAAATAACATCACTTTTCGATATTGTTTTTTTATTCTTCCTTTGATGAAATATTATGTTCCATATATCAAGAATACACATGAGATTTATTCTAAAATTATTATTCATTATATTGTAATGTATTGTAATAATATTTTCACTCTTTGGAACATAACATAGTTAAGGAAATGTTTTTAATATTGTTCTATTTTACATATTTCATAAGATGAAAATATTTTTTCATTCGAAACATTGTTTTTTATAAAGGATTCCAAATTTTTTCAATATAATTTTTTATTTATTCAATGTGAACTCAATAAAATGTTTGTTCAAAAATTAATTTATTATTAATTTATAACTATTTATTAATAATGGTTTTCTAAATGATTTTAGGACAACTTTGTCCATTTTTAATGTATTTTCAATGAAATGGATATAAAAAATGTTATCAAAATAATTTTATTAAATGAATCATTTTCATTTTTTTTATTCATTTATATATTTTTTTATATATAATGGTTTAAAAAATTATTTCATGATTTTTTTATATGTTCTCAAGGGAAAAAATTTTCAAAATGATTTCAAGTGTTATTTATCTATTTTCAATGCATTTTTAAAATAAAATATTTTCTAATTAATTAATGTTTTAAAATGTATTTTCAAATCAGAATGGATATTTTCCACATGAAATGTCTTCAAAATATATTTTCAATTAATTTTCCATATGTGATGACATCATTTTATGTTACTCATGCCCTTCAAATTGGTGATAAAAATGTTTCATTCTCATTCTTTGTCTCAGTGGTATATTTTTTGATCGAATGATTTTTATGAAACTCGATCCTCCTTAATAGTTTATAATGTTTTTAAACCCATTACTATTCCTTGTGTTTAATTCTATTGAAACCCATTTCTATTAATATGTTATTATTTAATTATGTTATTATTAGGCCTGTCTATTTTCACAGGTTATGATGTCATGAAATGTTAATGATACCCATTTAATTTCATGGGTTATTATTTGATGTTTATAATACTTATCTCTTTTTATATATCATGATATGATCAATGTATTATTTTTTATTATTTATGGATGATTTTATCTTGATTTGTGTGGGACCTAAATATCCTTCTATGGATTGGGTAATGATAAATGTTTTTTAAACATAAATGTTACATAGGAGGGAATCCCAACCCCAAAACAAGAGTGTATATTGGAGGAAAATCCATGTTAGAAATTATAGGGTATATGGGAGGACATACCATTCCTAAAAAATATTGTACATTGGATGGAATCTCAATATCAAAGTAGGTATATTGATGATTAACCCACGCCTAACATGTTAAAAATCCCTAGTAGGCTGCCTCGATATAGGGGTTGTATATACTTACGTGCATACCCCAATTCCAAGACTTATTTTTATATTATGATTTGATGGATAATGTTATTTATTTCATTATGATTCATGTATTATGAAATAAAATTATTTATATCATGATTCATGATTATAATTTTTGATATGAAGGGTACATCATTATAATGATCACGATCAGGTTCTCATATCATTATGTTCATGATATTCTTACACATTTTTATTATTTACCCTTACTAAGAATTTAACCTTACCACATTCATATGTTTCCATCCCTGAGTTATGAAAAATTATTATTATGTATAAATACTATATGGGGAATCATATTTTTTAAATATTGAAGATATTTATATAAGATAGATGATTTTTGTTCCACGTTTCCAAAGGAACTAATAAAATACATTATTTATGAATTCTTTGTAATTATTTATGTATTACACAATAGTGACATAATTTTAATGTATGAAAATATAAGATAACTATACTAAAATTGAAGGTTGGGAGAATAATTCATAATTGGGTATTACAATCACACCACACACTAACATGGATGTGAACTAATATCAAAATGGACATTGACAGTAACACCCTAAGGTTTTATGAGATATATTCATTTTCATTTCACTTATGTATTGTGTTTTATGCTACACCAATATTAGCTTTCACTATACACAACACCTTTTTAGCTTAGATATTACGCAACAGTATTCTGGGTTGTTGTTTCACAAAATTTCATATTCTTTTGGTAAAAATCTTTTCACGCAACACTGAGTATATATTTTTTTCAATGTATAAATGAACTAAGTTTGTATTATGTTATATTAAATTCCAAACAAATCATTCACTACACGCAACACTGACTTGGATTGTGTTGCATGTAAGAGTGACATTCCTAGATTTCTTACATTGTACATAATACAATATTCCACTAAACGACGATATATTATTAAAATATTATTATTTAATGGAATATAAACTAGCCCTTATGAATATTATTAACCACATTATGAATTTTATATAACATTAGCAGTCATATTTTACATTTTATAGAACTTGTTATGAGAATGAAATCATTTTTTCGGATAAAAGAAGTATTTTTTCAAAAAATGCAGTTTTAAGGCCTTTTGACGGTGCACCCATTTTAAATATAGTTTTGAAACTTTTACAAGTTAAATTTGACAATATAAACCTCTTCATTATTATATGGACATAAAACATTTTCTTTTCATATTTTTTGGTATTTTTCTGATTAAATTCAAATTTAAATCAATACTGAAAAATACTGCATTTTAATTCAAAACATCCCTTTTCATCTAATTTATTTATATAGTTAGATTATATTTTCAATTAGTTTTAAATTGAAATTTGAATATATTTTTATCATTTAATCTAATTTTGGTCATTTATTTTATTTCACTTTTAAATTATATATAAACACATTTCATTATTTTGATAGTTATTACTTCTAAAAATACACTTTTTTGTTTTGAAAACGGTAATTAATTTTAAATTAATTACATCATCTTTTGTGTATAGAATTTAGAAAAATGTATTTTATATTTGGAATCATAAGTTTAAATTTTTAAATAGGTACCTTTTACTTTTAGACATTATAAATAGTAACATCAGTAATTATTTTATTTACTATGGTTAAAAGGTAAATCAGGTAAATAAGGAAAAAATAATATAATATTAATATTAAACAACACTAACACATGTCCTAATACAATTGGATGCGATATTTCACACCATGTGCATCCTTGGGTCGATTTTGGGACCCCACGGATTCACTTGGATATGAAAATGACACTTTAAATATTAATTTAAAGAAAATATAATCATAACCTAAACATATATATTTTTCTAAATAGATTTTAATATATGGTTTTACAACTGATATATTTGTATATAAATATTCAATAGAGAGATAAAAATATTTACTATATAATTATATTTTATTTATATTTTTCATTAATTTGATAAATATATTTATTTGTGACACAATTATGATGTAGTGATTACCTCATTAATGAAATATTCAAAAAAATGAACTCATAGAAATTAAAATAAATTTATTTTGAACTTTTTTATGCAATGAAATAATATTCGGGATTACATTGATTTATTACGGATGGTTTTATGCATTTTTATCGGAATAATGAGGTTGTTTCAAATTTTTTTTAAAAGTCAAGTATGAATAGTATCCAAAATTGACATAATTCAAAACATAAAACATAAAATAGTTTATTAAATGATATTAAATTTATAAAAATAAAATATTATTAAATATAGTTAATAAATTTTGAAATATATCATAAATAACTTTTTTGGGTCATTGTACATGATATTCTAATTACATTAACCCACAAAGTGTAAATAACATGATATCACGGTAAGATTAAAAAAGTTGAAATAAGGGATAAACCAAACAAATAAGGATAAAAAATATTTAAAACTTGTATAAAAATTGTTGGATGATAGTTATTCTATTCTATGTAATCTTATCTTCTAATTAAATATGTTTTGACCATTTTAAATATAAATATAATTTACAATAAATAAACATTTTTGGAGTTTCTTAAGGTGCCTTTCTCATCTCTTATAAAAGGGCACATCCTCTCTCTCCTATTCACTCCATATTGAGCCTTCACACTCAGAAACCCCTTACCATATATCTTTTAAACTTCTGTAGTAACATTCTAGAGGTTCTGGTATTCTCAATATACTAACTCTAGTTCCCTAAGATGAAATTTAAAGGAAGCACGTCGAGGAAGAGGTAGTCTCTTCTACTGATTCTTTTAAATTTATTTCTTCTTCTACTTACTCTTCATTAGTTTTTTCATTATAAAATAATTACATTAGAATCAATAATATACTGATATGTTATTATAAATATGAATGAATAGTTTTTCACCTTCTATACATCCTATGAAAAATGAAATCATTGTGCATGTTGTGCCCAAGTGAAGTAATTGCATTTGTTGTCAATAACTTGTCATGGTGTGCCATCTGATTAAGTACATCTTGAAGATTGATGATTACAGAAGCATTAAATCAGACGATTGATAAGCTAATCATAAGTTCAAAGCATGTGTATCAAGGAGATACATTGTCACAACATGATTAGAAGACCATGCACTATCTCTTAGTGCATGAGGATTTAAATTTGTTCCGACCTCTCTGATTAGATCAATGAAGTTCTTTGAAGAATATGTTTGATTTGGGAGCTCGGTTGATGAAGAAGACCCTTCGGGAATTCCACATTCTATGTACTGAGTATATGTGAGGAGGATGGAGGAATTGTAATGAAGAAGAAAAATGAAGAAGGTTGAAGTGGCATTTGAACTTGGTTACTTTGTTTTTAACAAAGTACTTGTTCTATTACTTGCAAAAAATTATCCATCTCAAGCCAGCCTTAAGGGTTCAACCCAAGGCACATGTGGGACTAGGTCACCACGCCCAAGGGGATCCCATGGGGCCAGCCCGAGAGGCCGCGGCCGTGTGTAAGCCGGGGCCACGCAGGGGATCAGGCCTGCGCAGCATGGGCGCCAGAGCGCGCCCGGAGGATGCATAGTGGGCGCCAGTGGCGCGCCCGCAGGGAGCAAGGTGGGCGCAGAGCGTGCCCGCAGAGAGAACCCGGTGCGGGGTGGCACCGGGAGGGGAGAAGTTCAATTGAGCGGTGGAAGGGAGCGCATCTTTGATAAGCCGCGGAAAAACCACGCCCCGTTTCGATGTGGGACGCGAAAAAATTCCCGGAAGCGCATCCTGGCCGCACGATTGATCGCGCGCCAGATCCGAGCCGCACATCTGATCCGCGGCGAGATGATCTGATCTAGGCCGTTCAATGTATTTCAAATGCCGCATCCGACGGCTCTGAGGCATCTCCTTCCTCGAGCTTGAGCCGAGGACACCCCGTGCCACCCGACGTTCCCCGCTGAACCAGTGGCTCCCCGAGCATGGATTTTGAGTTCCCGGCCACCATTTCCGAATCCGAAGGCTCCATTGAGCTCGTCTAGATCTACCGAACACAATCATGCAATCAAATATGAATGCACACGATGGATGGAGAATTTCGAGTATTGGCCGAAGGCAAACGAAGTGCCGAGGCCATGAGGATTATTTCTGTGCATGGTTTGGCCAAAACGAAGGCCGTGCATGCGTTCTATGTCGCATGCACGTGAAGGAAACCGAAAAATGGAAAACCCGCATTAAAACAGAGAAGAAGAACGAGATACGCGGAAGATATTTAACGCGTTTGAAGTTTTCAAAACACCGATGATTTCGGGCATTCGAGTATTGGATTCCGCGGACTCCATTCACATTCCTCTGCCTATAAAAGGAGCATCCGAGGCATTGGAGATGCTTGCTGATCCTTTGAGAACTCGAGAGTCCCGCGAAGCCATCCAAGCTACGCGAAGTATCTCTGCGCAGCCTCTTGCGCGACTGAGAATCCCGGAGCCACTCGAGGCCCCGAAGAAGTCCCATGCGCGTCTCCCTTGCGCGACAGGAAGGAGCTCTCTCTGCCCGCATACTTGCGTGGTAGGAGTATCTTGCACGCCTCGCGGTGTTGCACTTTGCACACCCGAGTGCTTGCGCGGTAGTAGCACCTGCGCACCCGCGACCATTGCATCTTGCGCGGCATTTGAAGACAGTAGAGGCCGCACTCTTGCAACCTTGCATGGAGAAGAAGTGGAGAAGAACCCGAGGGCATACCCTTGTGTGAGCCAAGTGAAGAGAAGTACTCTCTACTGGCTGTAGGTGTTCAAAGTGGAAGGCCAAGGCTTAGCCCTTGTGTGTGCACAAGTGAAGAAGACCAACCTTGAGAAGAAGAGTACACACTTAAGTGTGTGAATGCAAAAGAACTGATCATTCTAAGTGATTGGTTTTTCTGTGAGCAAGACCAACGAGATCTTTTGAAGACTGTTGAAGCTACTTGAAGTTTCGAACAACACCTTTGAAGAAGTGAAGTGGAGGCATGATGAAGATGACACTGTGGAGTTGGGGGGTTTAACCAACTTGTAATTGGGGGGTATAACCAATTACTGTGTAATCATCTTTTGGCATAGTGAAGAATCCGTGTTGGGGGTGTAACCAACACGGCAAGGAGTAGGTCTTTGTACCGAACCTTGTAAATATCTGTGTTCTGTGCTCTCATTATTACTGCACCCCTAAAAGAGTAGATCTAGGATTTAACCAGCTGCAGAGGTTGAATTGATAATCCAAAGGGAACAATTCATAAAAATAAAAAAGTTATCACTGATTCACCCCTCCCCTCTCAGTGATCACAACCGATCCAGGCATTTCAAGTGGTATCAGAGGGAGGTTCCCTCTGTAAGGATCTACTTCTGAGAAGATGGACAATCTGAATTCTGTTAATAGTAGGGGTGTTCCTACATTCGATGGAAAGAATTACCACAGCTGGAAGAATCGGATTTTACCCTACCTTCTATCTCTCGGCCTTGAAGTTAGAAATGCAGGCTTATTTGGATTCCCTCCTCTTGCTAATGAAGTTGCTATGACACTCGATGAGAAAAGAAATATGGAAGTTGATGGTAAAGCTCAAAATGCCATTCTTATGTCACTCTCAGAAAAGGTATACACAAAAGTCATGGGACTCAAGAATGCTAAAGAAATTTGGGACAAATTGGAAAGTAGTTATGAAGGCAACATGAAAGTCAAGGAAGCCAAATTACAAATTTGGAGAAGCAAGTTTGAAGATGTCAAGATGGGAGAAGAAGAAAATATTGATGATTATTTCACAAGAGTCAATGAAATTGTCAGTAACATTCGGGGCTTTGGAGAAAAGTTGGAGGACTCCACTATTGTTAAAAAACTAATGAGAAATTTTCCTGACAGGTTTGACCCCAAAGTCTCAGCATTAGAAGACAGAGATGATCTCTCTCTTGATGAACTACACAACATTCTCATTGCATATGAAATGAGGAAGATCCCAGTATTCAAGAAGAAGATCAAGGATGAGATGGATTTTGAGGCCATGAGACAACTCAAGATAAAAGATGACGAAGTCCTAGAATCAAGTGATTCTGACCATGAAGAAAAGGATGAAGATCTCAACACGATTGTTTCTCTTTTTTCTAAAAGGTTTGGAAACACTAAATTCAGGGGAAAAGGGAAATCACCATCGAGATGTTTCAATTGCAATAACATCGGACAATTTTCTGTTAACTGTCCTAAGAAAAGATCTAGTACTCCAGATATTGAAGATGATAAGTCACAAAAGAAGAAATGGAGTAGATACCCAAGAGAAGGAAACAGATCTGGTGCAAGAAAGAAAAGGATCGTTCCTGGTGAAAGAAGAAGCTATGTAAGCAAAGAGGAAGAATCAGACTTCACTTCAGCCAGTCAATCAGAAGAAGAAACGAATTTTATGGCTCATGTGGAAAAAGGGTTTGACACCTGCAGTAGTGAAGATGATGAAAGTGAACGAACAGAGCTCGAACACATATTGAAAGATGAACTAGTGGCTTGCCCTGAACAAAACACTGAACTCAAGAAAGAGAAGAGATTGTTACAAAAGGAAACCAAAAGGATGACTGAGGAGTTGGAAGAATGTATGAAGAAAGAGACAATGTACATTGATGAAATCAAGAGACACAAACTGAAGGTAGATGAGCTGGACAAGATAGCAAAAGATCTTGAGGAGAAACTTCACCTCAAAGAAGAAGAGCAATCAGTGACACATTCCAAGTGGATTGAAGCACAGAATAGCTTGACAAAGATGAGAGAAGACTTCAACAAGGCTGTTGAGGTCAAGGCAGAATCATCTTATGCTGGTGCTCAGAGGCAGGTCAATTTACCACTAAGTAAATCTCTAAATACATCTGTTATTTCTAACAATGCAGGTTCAAAGATAAAATTGAGACAAACATGGCATGAACCAACCTGTGTAAAATCATCTTCAATGGAAGAAAGGAAATCCTCAGGAAGGACTACTCAAATCTTGGACAGAAAATTACAACATGACTCTTATCAACAAAGAAGGTCAAGGTTCAGAGGCTACTGCTGGTGTTGTGGTGTGTTTGGACATAAGGCCTATTCATGCTGGTATAACATGTCTCGTCCAAACATGAGGCATGAGTCAAGGGGGAGACATCCTGAAACCCAGAGTGTTTTGCAGAAAGCATCAAAATCACCAACTCAGAACACATTTGATTGCCTGAGTGAAGCTTGTGGAAGATGTGACCAACAAGGTCATAGAGCTGATAAATGTATGACAACTCTTCCTAAACAAAAAGTCAAAGACATGAAAGGGAAAGGCATTCAAGAAACCAATGATGAAATCACATGCTTTGCTGAAGTGGCTCTAAAAGCCAGAAGTAAAACTAAGTCATGGATTCTTGATAGTGGATGCTCATCCCACATGACTGGTGATACAAAAATTCTAAGCAACATTGAAAGTCATGAGGGAGGAATCGTGGTGTTTGGAAATGATCGTTCTCTGAAAATCAAGGGAGTTGGAAAGGCTATGATTGCAACAACAAATCTAAAATCCAATGATGTTTTTTTTGTTGAAGGATTAAAGCACAACCTACTGAGTGTAAGTCAATTATGTGATGATGGACATGAGGTGTTGTTCCAGAAGGACTCATGCATCATCAAGAGCTCAAAGGATGGAAAAATCATCACTCAAGGAAGAAGAACCACTGGAAATCTATTTCAAATTGGTGATCCCATCAATTCTTGTTTTCTTAGCTCTAAAGATGAAAACAACCTCTGGCATAGAAGACTTGGCCATCTTGGTCAAAGGAGTATGAGTAAAATTCTGAAGTACAATGTTATACGAGATCTACCCAAATTAAAGAGAGAAAGAGATGAAGTCTGCGACACATGTCAGAAGGGAAAACTGACCCATAGGTCACACAAAGGAGTTGATATCATGTCTACTAGGCCTCTTGAACTCATCCATACAGACATATGTGGACCGATGAGGCAGAAGTCTACAAGAGGATATTTCTATTTTATAACCATCATTGATGTTTACACTCGGATGACCAATGTCATGTTCATGAAACACAAGTCAGAGGCAATCACGATGTTCAAGACTTTCAGAAGGCAGGCTGAGAAGGAACTAGAGCTCTACATCAAGAAAGTAAGATCAGACAACGGAAAAGAATATACCGGTGATGTCTTTGAAAGCTATCTGGTCAAGCATGGAATCAAACATCAATATAGTACACCATATACTCCACAACAGAATGGAGTGGCTGAACGAAATAATCGAAGCATAGTTGAAATGGGGAGGACTATGTTAGCTGAGCATGATATCTCTAAGTTTTTCTGGAGAGAAGCAGTATGCACTGCTATACACATACAGAACAGATGTCTCCTGAGACCAGAAACACAAACGACAGCCTATGAAATGTGGTTTAACAGAAAACCAACTGTTAAATATTTCAAAGTCTTTGGCAGTACCTGCATCATCAAGATTAAAAACATCAATCTGGGAAAGTTTGAAGAAAAAGCTGAAGAAGGAATCTTTATGGGTTACCTACCTAATGGAAAAGGCTACAGATGCTGGAATAAGAGGTTGAATAAAATGATTGACTGCAGTGATGTAATAATAATTGAAAACAACACCAAGCCATACACTGTGGATGATGATGACTCAAAGAATGACACAGCCTTGGAACAGATGAATGAAGAATTACCTAAGCTAACACCAACTGCTGGTGAGATCAACTCTGAATATACCAGTGATGAAGATGAAGGTAATGAAAATGGAAGAATCAGATACAACAAATTGAAGAAACATGTTGACACAGAAAATGTCCTTGGAGACTTACAGTCCTCAGTAAGAACTAGAAGAAGATTGAGATTGGAAGATCAGACTGCACTGGTTTCTCAAGTTGAACCTCACACAGTGGCTGAAGCAGTTGTACATGAGGAATGGATACAAGCTATGCATGAGGAACTCAATCAAATTGAAAAGAACTCCACTTGGGATCTTGTGCCAAGGCCCAAAAATAAAAATGTTATTGGGACAAAGTGGGTGTTTAGAAACAAACTCAATGAAAAGGGAGAAGTTTCCAGAAACAAAGCCAGACTTGTATGTAAAGGATATTCACAAATGGAAGGAATCGACTTTGAGGAAACCTTTGCACCAGTTGCAAGACTGGAAACGATCAGAATGTTCTTAGCAGTTGCAGCACACAAGCAGTACAAGGTCTATCAGATGGATGTGAAATCTGCATTTCTGAATGGAGATCTTGAAGAAGAGGTGTATATTGAACAACCAGAGGGATTTTTGCTGGACAAAGATGGTAGTATGGTGTGCAGATTGAGAAAAGCCTTGTATGGATTGAAGCAGGCCCCTAGAGCCTGGTACTCAAAATTGGATGGTTGTCTTAAAAACATGAAATTTGTCAAAGGAACAGTTGACAGTAACCTCTATGTCAGAGAAATGGCCAATGGTACCCTCATATTCATTATTTATGTAGATGATATCATTTTTGCTGGTAACAAGGAAGGACTATGTGAAGAATTTGCTGAGCAGATGAAAAGAACTTTTGAAATGTCGATGCTTGGTCAAATGACATATTTTCTAGGATTTCATGTGGAACAAAGACAAAACTCCATATTTCTTTCACAAGAGAAGTACGCAAGGGACTTAGTGAAAAGGTTTGGAATGGAAAGTTCAAAGGAAGTCTCCACACCCATTTCTGTCGGAACCAAGCTATGCAAGGATGAAGAAGGAAACAATGTTGATCAGAAAGAGTTCAGAAGAATTATTGGCAGTCTACTTTATCTCACGGCTTCAAGGCCAGATATAGCATATGCAGTGACTTTGTGTGCCAGATTCCAAAGTGACCCAAAATAATCTCATTTAACTGCAGCCAAAAGAATCCTGAGATATGTTAAAGGAACCCTCAACTATGGACTCTTATACAAACACAGTGCAAACATACAGTTGTTGGGATTCACAGATGCTGATTGGGCTAGTGATTGCACTGATAGAAGATCCACATCTGGTGGAACCTTCTTTCTGGGAGAAGGATGTGTTAGCTGGTACAGCAAGAAACAAAATTCTGTAACATTGAGCATAGCTGAAGCAGAGTACGTGGCCGCTACACATGCATGTACTCAAATGATTTGGATGCAGGTGCAGCTAGCAGATTTGAGGATTAAAGCTGAAAAACCATTGAGGATCTTATGTGATAATCAAAGTGCAATTGGGTTGTCTAAGAATCCTATCCAACACTCCACATCCAAGCACATTGATATAAAATATCATTTCATCAAAGAAAGGGTCGCCAGTGGAGACATCAAGCTAGACTACATTCCTACTCAAGATCAGGTGGCAGACATTTTCACCAAAGCTATGCCTACGGAAAGATTTGTTGAATTGAGGCTGAAACTTCATGTTCAGCCTTCTACTCTCACATGAGGAAGAAGAAGGTCCCTCCTTATTCCCTAAATTTTTGTATTCTTGTACTTACATGCAGGGAATTGAAGGAGATGAGTGCATCCCCTGAGGGGGAGCATTGGTAGTTGAAGATGTGCAGGTTCCAGAAGCTCTATTCTCTGAGTATGGCTTTCATTCATCCCTTTGCATTTGTTGGCCAATAAGGGGGATAAATCATCAGGCACACGACATTCTTTCAGTGTGCTTCGGAGTATTGACAACCAAATACAAAGGGGGATATTGTTGTGCCCAAGTGAAGTAATTGCATTTGTTGTCAATAACTTGTCATGGTGTGCCATCTGATTAAGTATATCTTGAAGATTGATGATTACAGAAGCATTAAATCAGACGATTTCTAAGCTGATCATAAGTTCAAAGCACGTGTATCAAGGAGATACATTTTCACAACATGATTAGAAGACCATGCACTATCTCTTAGTGAATGAGGATTTAAATTTGTTCTGACCTCTCTGATTAGATCAATGAAGTTCTTTGAAGAATATGTTTGATTTGGGAGCTCGGTTGATGAAGAAGACCCTTCGGGAATTCCACATTCTATGTTCTGAGTATATGTGAGGAGGATGGAGGAATTGTAATGAGGAAGAAAAATGAAGAAGGTTGAAGTGGCATTTGAACTTGGTTACTTTGTTTTTAACAAAGTACTTGTTCTATTACTTGCAAAAAATTATCCATCTCAAGCCAGCCTTAAGGGTTCAACCCAAGGCACATGTGGGACTAGGTCACCACGCCCAAGGGGATCCCATGGGGCCAGCCCGAGAGGCCGCGGCCGTGTGTAAGCCGGGGCCACGCAGGGGATCAGGCCTGCGCAGCATGGGCGCCAGAGTGCGCCCGGAGGATGCATAGTGGGTGCCAGTGGCGCGCTCGCAGGGAGCAAGGTGGGTGCAGAGCGCGCCCGCAGAGAGAACCCGGTGCGGGGAGGTACCGGGAGGGGAGAAGTTCAATTGAGCGGTGGAAGGGAGCGCATATTTGATAAGCCGCGGAAAAACCGTGCCCCGTTTCGATGTGGGACGCGGAAAAATTACCGGAAGCGCATCCTGGCCGCACGATTGATCGCGCGCCAGATCCGAGCCGCACATCTGATCCGCGGCGAGATGATCTGATCTAGGTCGTTCGATGTATTTCAAATGCCGCATCCGACGGCTCCGAGGCATCTCCTTCCTCGAGCTTGAGCCGAGGACACCCCGTGCCACCCGACGTCCCCCGCTGAACCAGTGGCTCCACGAGCATGGATTTTGAGTTCCCGGCCACCATTTCCGAAGCCGAAGGCTCCATTGAGCTCGTCTAGATCTACCGAACACGATCATGCAATCAAATATGCATGCACACGATGGATGGAGAATTTCGAGTATTGGCCGAAGGCAAACGAAGTGCCGAGGCCATGAGGATTATTTCTGTGCATGGTTTGGCCAAAACGAAGGTCGTGCATGCGTTCTAAGTCGCATGCACGTGAAGGAAACCGAAAAATGGAAAACCCGCATTAAAACAGAGAAGAAGAACGAGATACGCGGAAGATATTTAACGCGTTTGAAGTTTTCAAAACGCCGATGATTTCGGGCATTCGAGTATTGGATTCCGCAGACTCCATTCACATTCCTCTGCCTATAAAAGGAGCATCTGAGGCATTGGAGATGCTTGCTGATCCTTTGAGAACTCGAGAGACCCGCGAAGCCATCCAAGCTACGCGAAGTATCTCTGCGCAGCCTCTTGCGCGACTGAGAATCCCGGAGCCACTCGAGGCCCCGAAGAAGTCCCATGCGCGTCTCCCTTGCGCGACAGGAAGGAGCTCTCTCTGCCCGCATACAAGCGCGGTAGGAGTAGCTTGCACGCCTCGTGGTGTTGCACTTTGCACACCCGAGTGCTTGCGCGGCAGTAGAACCTGCGCGCCCGCGGCCAGTGCATCTTGCGCGGCATTTGAAGACAGTAGAGGCCGCACTCTTGCAACCTTGCATGGAGAATAAGTGGAGAAGAACCCGAGGGCATACCCTTGTGTGAGCCAAGTGAAGAGAAGTACTCTCTACTGGCAGTAGGTGTTCAAAGTGGAAGGCCAAGGCTTAGCCCTTGTGTGTTCACAAGTGAAGAAGACCAACCTTGAGAAGAAGAGTACACACTTAAGTGTGTGAATGCAAAAGAACTGATCATTCTAAGTGATTGGTTTTTTTGTGAGCAAGACCAACGAGATCTTTTGAAGACTGTTGAAGCTACTTGAAGTTTCGAACAACACCTTTGAAGAAGTGAAGTGGAGGCATGATGAAGATGACGCTGTGGAGTTGGGGGGTTTAGCCAACTTGTAATTGGGGGGTATAACCAATTACTGTGTAATCATCTTTTGGCATAGTGAAGAATCCGTGTTGGGGGGTGTAACCAACACGGCAAGGAGTAGGTCTTTGTACCGAACCTTGTAAATCTCTGTGTTCTGTGCTCTCATTATTACTGCACCACTAAAAGAGTAGATCTAGGCTTTAACCAGTTGCAGAGGTTGAATTGATAATCCAAAGGGAACAATTCATAAAAAGAAAAAAGTTATCACTGATTCACCCCTCCCCTCTCAGTGATCACAACCGATCCAGGCATTTCAGTGCATTTGTACGTACAGCTTACCATCTCCAACTCGTGGTGTAATCTATTTTTTCACCACCAACTTAATTGAATTGGTATAACGGTGGAAATAATAACTATATATTATTATTACAAAATTATAATTATTTTGAGAAATTATACACCATCTAATTTAATACCATTAAACAATTATGGGAATGATATCTTCACTCGTACATACGCATGGATTATTGTCTCCACAACGCGATCAGATTCATTCTCCACGTTTACCATTCATGAATGATTATAAATATAAATAATAAATATTAATGAAATATATTACATAATAATGATACTAGAATTATGTATATATATTTCATTTACATACTTGCTTTAAATTTAATAATCAAACGAAAACAACGTTCATGCATACGTTCGGCCAACCGTCTCCATGAACTATGTATTCCCTTTCATTTATCTATCAACTATATATATATTTATACAATAAATATATATAATATAAAAATCATTTTTTGCATTCTTGATGTATGTAAATCATGATATAATCCATAATATCAATAATATCAGTTCCAAACATGGATGATAACTAAAACGATTATTACCAAAAACGATGCTTTCACATGGAATTGACAAATGAAGGGGTAATATAATGTCGTAAGTGAAAAATATATGATTTCATAAATATTATTTTTTTCATGTAATGATTTACTAATATACATAAACACACTATACAAGAGTTTTTGACACATATATACAAAATCAGATCTAAGATAAGGGATACTTTTGCAATCTAAATTTTATCTAAGATTGTTTATACGTAAGTATATGCTGGGGTTATATTTATCATCCTTGTCCGTGTTTTGTAAAAATGTTTTAATAAAATATTTACTATTATTACATGTATTTTTAAAGTCACATTACACATTTTTTAATTCCCCTACATGGTATGGATGGAATCTTTCTTTGGTTTACCATACGATGAACTTTTTTTACTTTTCCAGTGAAAGTACAAGTATGATGTTTTTGTTTAACTTATATTGCATTAATGAATTTTTTGTGGTTTCTCAACACATTATTTCCATGAATCTTCCTCTAAAATGATTAAATTTTATTTACAAAAAAATTATTTTATTTTAAAATTGTGCTGCATTTTGAGTAAAGGGAATGTTTTGGAAGAAGAGTGGATATTTTTCATTACGAACTATGTTCAAGTGTTCTATCAAAATTATTTTCCTTATAAGATAATGCTATTAACTGAAGTTATCTTTAAATACATATTATTTATATTATTATATTTCATTAATGATGGAATTACTTTTTATATGTATTTATTAATGATAAATTGATATTTAAGAAAATGATTTTATATATTGGGTTGTGTAATGAATAATGATTTATGTTTTGTGGCACATGTAAGTATGTTTTCATTATGAGATGTGTGGTAGCTATATATCCCTCAAATTCATTGGTCAAATATTTATATCTCATGAGATAGACATGGATGGATCAAAAAGAAAATTTGGTTTAGTAATACATGGCTCAAACCAAAGCTAAACTGAGTTCAGTAATGGAGTTTTTCCACTATGATGGTCTTGGCAGCAATTCCTTGGATACTATGGAAATAATACTATAAACTTATTAGCTTGAAACAAGTACATGTTTTATACCAATGTTATTCTATCATGGTAAATGTTCCATTATGATCCATGCCTTATGTACTACCATGATTTATTTCATGACTCGTAATTTTGATATTTAAACTTTATGTTCATGTTTTTACGTTCAAATATTTATAATTTGATTTATGTTCTCCTTATTTACCCTTAATAATCATTTAAGATCACCATTTTTATATTTTCTTTTCATTGGATATAAATAGAGGATTTAGGTAGGAAAAGAATGGGATGTTCTTTATGGGAGATTTTGGAGATAATTCACAATGATTTAAATATTATGTTTTGAGTTTCCAAAGTTGCAACTAATATTGTCCTTGGGTGTCTATTTGGGTCATGTGTTTAGTATTCTGTAAAATAAATGTAATGTCCATGTAAGTAAAGCTTAGATCTCTACATTGACATTGTTCTCCCAAGAACAAACAAATTCAATATTGTGATATTGGTTATAGTGGAACATTTAACCATGACAACCCATTTTATCTATATTAGGTATTATTTTTCTTATTGACCAACATTTAATGATTAATAAAATGGAAGTGGGGAGATTTCATGGGGCTCCAAATTTATTTTTTTCTAATCGTGACCTAATAGTCCCCTCAATATTTTAGATATTTCATTAACGTTCCCGGAATGATAAATTGAATTTCAGTATAGCTAATCACAACCAAACTAAATAAAAATTTAAAAGGATTATTATAAAACTAGATGAAATGCAGAAAACATGAAAAATTAAATTTAATGGTGGATTTGATTGACACCACCTATTAGTGTAGTTCACATTCAACAACAACATTCCCTCGATTATTCAAATGGATTCCTATGAGGCTATATATAAGAGGTGAGTTAGATCTCTATCCTACTGAGATGACGTTAGTGAGATAAATATACTTGGCCCTGATCATGATCAAGATATCATAGAAAAGGTTTATTCCATATAACAATATATAAGATCATATAAGGTTTAGTATAATATCTCTGATGACAACCATCAAAGGTACATTGAGTTTGATTTTGGAGACAAATTTTTCCTTATGATATTTCCGTGTATGAGACTCTTGCGATTTGGAATGAAATATAAGATTATCCCTAGATACATTGAGTAAGGACCAATACATAAACATAACATATTTCTATTATTATAAAACTAGAAATAAAATTCAAGGATTTTTTAATTTATAGTTTTGGTCCATTACGACACACTCTTACAATGTAAACGCATACATTACAAGTGGAAACTGATACTTTGTAACCATTTCTTTCATCAAAGAATACAGCCTAAAGTAAAATATGTTTCTATTATATATTATCAAAAATATCATATTTTCCTTATCATTTTCCCAAATAATCCTCTAACACTAAAAATACATATAAAAAATTTGTATGAGCACAATTACATTAGTAATGGACATGAATAGAAACAAAAGCATTAGTCTATTAAAAAACATAAAAACCCAATTATTTTTCTTTGGGATAAGGAAACAAAACATTTTTTCATGAATAATACGAATAGTTTTTTCTAAAATCAAATAATTAAAACCAAAATAAATCAATTAGAACTTATTTAGGTTACTTAAGGCATCATATACATAAAACCCATTCAAAATTCATTCAAATAGAATAACCATACATCCAACATCCAATAAGATTATTACCCAATGCATTATATATATATAATGTATATCACATTTAGTATAGGAAATATCTGTCTCACACATTTTCTATAATGGTTAGATCCCATTGTATATGATATAACTGGTGACCAATGGGATATAATGCGGTGCAAAACCTTTGTATAAGTTGTATCAGGATCACTCGTGAGAAATAATGGGGCTCAACACTTCTTATAAGATGTTTTGGGGTCACCCATATAAAATAATTTTCAAATAACATATCATTTATATTTCTCATTCATCATAAAAACATTTGAAAAACTATTTTAATTACATATGAAAACACTTTGAGATAAAAATACTATTTTTTCAAGAACCCATTTTCAACAAAAAAATCCATTTTTTAAAACTCTTTTTCAATACCAAAATAAAAAATGATAAACATTGTGTTTTATTTATAAAAATATGAAATATTTAATTGGAATAACAAAATAAATTAGTGTCATCTATGGTAGAAAAGTCATTTTTTTCATTTACATTATGAAGAGAACATTATTTTTATGATTTTTCAAAAATGTTCTGTATAAAAAATGTAAAAAGATTCCTTCTCTAAAAACCTTTAATGAACATTAAAATAGTTATATAATTTTATTTATAATTATTTTAAATATATATATATATATATATATGTAAATTAATATCATGAATACTAACATGTATAAAATGACATCATAGTTAAATCTATAAACATTCAAGTTGTTACACACCACTTAGAACATTTGGATCATTTTCTGCATGAAAAAAAATTAGAAAAATATTAAATAATGTAGTTATAAATACAATATGGATATAGAATATAATATTAGTTTATATACACCATATAAAATAACAAAGGTGCATAACATCAGGCAATTCCCAAATGAATGGTGATTGAGAGTAAATCCTTTACAAATATTATATCATGACAGTATAGGTTAATAAAATAAATCAAATATTTGTATCTATTATAAATAAAAATTAAAAATCTTTTAATAAAATATAATATATTAACAATTAATTACACCTAGAATATTTGAATGAAATGATCAATAATTAGTTATTTAACCCAACCAATTCAAATTGGATTAATAATCTCACCAATATTGCTTTAAACAACATTAACACAAGTTCAAACATAATGTACGTTGGTTTAAAAAAAAGTTACTAACTTATTCCAAGATAATATTAATTATTATAGTACCTTATAAGACGTTTTTATAACATATTAATATCTGTTCATTAATAATAAATTGTTATTTTCATAGTTTTTTGTGTGTTTGTTTCATAGTTTTGGGATAGATTCATTTGTGTAAAATTATGGATATTATTGAAAAATTAAATTAATAATCCTAAATTATAATAAAATATTGGTATTGTAAATAAAAAAATTATAAATGGTTATATATTTTTTTATTCCATTCATGAGGATGATTTTTTAGATTAAATGGTGTTGACGAACATTTAGTTTATTTTGGCAGGTTTTTTCGAACACCATGAACTAGTTTCATTTTATTTTCTATTATGAGTATATATTAGTGAAATAATATAAAAAGGTTATTATATACTTATAAATTTTTTATTTTACTAGAAAAAAAAATTTAACACCATCCATGAAGGTGGTAATGAGAAAAGAGAAAAAAAATTCATAGAGGCGATTAGCCATCCTAAATTCCACAATAATTTAGTTTCATTGAAAAAGATTAAGTGAGAAATGAATTGGGTATGTTATTTTCGATTTAAAACATAAAACTCTATTACATACATGATTTATGAGTTCTTATTCGTTGATTTATTATGTAGGTGAGGATAAACTTGAAAAAGGAATGGAATTCAGAAAGGTAGATTGGGAAAATTACCTACTGAATATCACCTCCTTTGAGGGACCCTTAAAGGACTCTGATTTGGTCTTTTGGTGAGACCAGAAGCACCTGGACATTGGGAGAGAGAGTAGGATATGGATGGAAAGAGATTTTTGAATCTAATAGAATTTTTAGGTCAATAATTCATGGTTGAGTGTGGTATTTTTACTTGAGAAGAGGTCGGTTTAAGTTATTATATAACGATTATTTTATATCTAAATCCAACAATTTTAGGTGTAATTATATTAATGGTATTTGGATTCAAATTATAATTTTGGAGTCTGGATATTTTTGTGAAACACCTCAAGAAAACGTTAAATACTGTTTTTATATAATTTATTCTTTTACCCTTTTTAACTTTAACATGTATTGTTTTTTACCTATACTACTGTAATTAATTTGTTACCGTGGTCACTTTTTTATTCCTAAAAATTAAATTGAGATTAATAATTTATTTGAAAATTATTTTTAAAAATATGGAATATATTTTTCATGATTCATTTCCCATAATATTCACAACTAGATTTAAAATTAATCCCATAGATAGAAAGAAAAAAGATGGTTTTTATAATGAAATGTTCAAAAGATTGAATAGTTTTTATATCTAATTTCAATGTGAAACTTCTTAAAATCACCTAATTTGTTTTTATTTATGTATTATTGACTTAATTATATTTCGAAAACAATTAGAAATATAAATTTTCTAATTAAATAACTTATATGAATAAGAAATGTTTTAATAAAAGGAATCATTTTTTTATATTCCCCAAAAAATGAATCATATCTGAAAAATAACAACATTTCAACCAATGTAAATTTGGATATTCTGAATTCCACGAAAAAAATTATTTTATAAAATATAGTGTAATTTTTTTTTAAATATAGATATACAATAGGGGTGAAATCAAATGTCAGCAACACTACCTTTTTTGCAAAATGATTTTTTATACTTAAAATTATATTTATTCATATTTAATGTCTAGAAAACACATAACATAAATCATATACATTATATTGAAATTATATAATATATATATATATATATTAAATTCATATAATCCAGCAATAGTTATTTCATTATTTGTTATTATAAATCAAATTTCTGAAAATTTATATATCTTTCATCAAAAAACATTTTCTTTTATTTTAAAAATAGGTTTACATTCATTTATAATTAATTTTTCACCAAATAATTAACTATTTATACATGTTTAAATAATAATTCCTTAATTTAGTTAATAATTTTCATTCCCACCATCCCAAATTCCGATTTACTGGTAAAATTTAAATAATGACATTTATATTTTTGTAAATGTTTATTTTGGTGTATCACGTACACTATCGAACACTGTATATACTTTTAAAGAAACTCATGATGTTACATTCTCCCCCTCTTGGAAATTTGAACCGTATTATTTTTAATTTGGGATGAAAAACTGTGCGTTTTACTTTTCAGAATACTCTTATTGAAATACCACATTAGAAAAAGGGTTGAAAAAAATCCACAATAAAGAATTAATGAGATGTGTGATGGCCAACTGAGGTACTATATACTTTTTTTCCGTGTTAGAAAACATAAATATGGAATATAAAACTAACCATCATATTTTGATTATGTGTGATATAAAAGTTGTTTATAATAATGTTATTGATAACGAAACCAAAATATATGATTTATTTAAAGGTCATTGATTTCATAGTAATAAAAAACAGATAACATTTTCATTAAAAAGTACTTTTCTTAGAGTCATGTAATTCCATTACATTTTTTCAACCTCAGAAAATATACATAAATAATAAATTTATATTTTATATTCACATCTTCATAATTTAAAAAATTATTATGTACATCCCAAAGAATAACCTTAATAATCATAGGTCACAAAAAACATAAAGGCTATTAATACCTTAAAACTGATGTCAAAAGGTAAATTCAAACATCGCATTAAACAAAATCCATACATAAACAAAAATACCGAAAAATATCTTCCAAAAATTTCCATAATAACTTATTATCACATAACTTGAAACCATTGATTGTGTGTCTAAAACAATAAACATATGGTTATCCTTAGAAAAAATAATGGACTCTATGGAGGTTCCATCACTTCACCAGATGTATCAACAAAAATATAAATAGTTGAAAAAGATATTCCCATAACTTTTTTTGATCTTGATGATATCCACACTGGGTAACATTCTTCACACACATATTATCAAAATGTCTAAACTCATTATAGGTAAAGCATCTTACTGTTGTATATCTAATTGATATCTCAATTTTGGATTGTTCAATACACCTCTCCTTTCAGTCAAATTCCTTCTAACCACTCTTTATACATTGGTAACACATTATAGATCCTAAAAAACATTCCAAAAAATTCACTTTCCCACACCTTCAACAAGATTCATGCATAACTCTAGATTTATAGTTAGTTTAATCTCCATTTCATTCCACCATGTTCATTTCATACAAAAATTATATTGTGGAATGTATGTGTCAGCGAAAACCATTTCAATTTTCTCAGAACAACAAACCAATTCTTAATAAATTTTAAATTCTCAATAGAGCAATGATATTCATAAACATGGTTTTAATAATATATAAATTCTATTAATTTTACTATCAATATCATAAATAAAATCTTAGACATATCTCTCCAATATTGTGAATTTTTTATCATATGTGGTAAATGAATATTCATACTTTTTCTTTAATTCTTGGATTTGTTTCTGTATCCTAATCTAAGAAAAAATTGGGAAATATATATATCAAAGTATATAAACATAAATTTTTGCCATTCAACGAAATACTGATAATTTTTTTCTTTTTTATTTATAACAAATGACAACCATAAATCAACATCAACTTTAAAACCATATAGGGAATAATTTTCCATTTGATGTTTGGAAAATACCATGACATCAAATATTATATACAGGGGCATTGATATGTCTCTAGGATAGCACTTGGTTTGATGGATCATTGAATAGTGGGGGTTATTTCCTTCAAAAATAATCAACTAATGGCATATTAAAATATTATTGATTTGGACGATCTCATGCATGGATTCCCACACCACTAATAACATGTATCAACTGATCCATCATAGTAAGAAAATGTTCAATTCTGATTACTACTACCTTATAATGTTCATTTTAAATGTTTATTCCCTCTTGATGACTTTATTATATAACTATCCTATTTCCTCTATGTAAGGCCATTCTGAATAGACAATGTTCATATGAATCTATATGGTAATTGTAAAATGTTACAACATTTCAAAATAAACATAACAAAAAATATTAATAGGGAATTCTATAAACACTATCTTAACCTATAATGGTTTATGAAAAATCAATTGATACAAATAGTATGAACCATTCTCAAATATAACATATTAATGTTATTTTATAACTATAAATTCAATTCGAGGATCTTTTTATTTTACTGTTTTATAGAATTATGAGAAACTATTATAATTTAAACCAATAAATTACAAGTAGATACTTTTACTCAGTATCTATTTTTCACAAAAACCAAAATATCTGAAAATAAAAAATTGTTACTTTATATAAAATATAAATTTTCATCTTCTCCTCATCTGCATCCCAATTAATAATTTAACCCTTTGAAAAATAGGTTATAACAAGGGATTATCATAAATATCTCAATAAGGAACATAAAAATAATAAAAACAATTAGTCTAGTGAAAAAAATCAAAACCTATTTATTATTATTTGAGAGAAATTAAAAAAACACGTGAATAGAACAAATATTCTTTTCACAATTAAAATCATTAAAACAAAAATTAAGAAGTTTAAACTCATTCTTCTTACTTAGATCATCCTATTTATAAAATCCTTTCAAAAACATTCTATTGGAATAACTATACAACCAATATACAATATTATTATTACTCAATGACTTAGATATATATAATGGATATCACCTTTTATATAATCTATGGTTAATGTGTGAGATATAATGGGTCTCATCCATTACTATATGTTATAACAGGATCACCTATGAGATATAATGGGGCTCAACCCTTCTTATAATCTTTATCAAGCTCACCTATGAGATATAATGGTGCTAAAACCCCTTTTATAATTTGTATAAGGGTAACCTATTTCATAAAATTATTATTTTCTATATCATTAAGAATGTAATAAAATTAAATCCCTTTAAAATCAATTTTAATCCCACCTAAAATTACTTTCATATATAACCTTCCTTTTTAATTATGAATCCATTTTTAATACCAAAAAACCCATTTCATTTGAAACACAATAACACCAAAAAATAAAAATATTGACCATTATTTATATAAACATGAAATCATAAAAATTAACATAAAAAAATAATATCTATAGAGGAATAAAAGTATTTATCTTCGTATACATTAAGAATATATCATTTGTCTTGTGGTTACTCAAGAATTTTATAGTTAAACAATGTTAACAGATTCTTTATTTAAAAAAATAGAATGAAATTAAAAAAAATCAAAATTAATGTAGAATTATTTTACTCCCAAATTAATAAATATGTAAAATGATATCATGAATTTTACCTTGTATAAAAATATTATATAATTACATATTTATACATTAAAACATCCCCATACCACTTTTTACATTTAAATAAAATTCTACATGAACTAATAAATTTAACTAAAAATTAAATTACACGGTTATAGATAAAATAGGGTCATGAAATATCATATTATCTATATATACACCTTATAATATATTAAAGGTGAAAACCATCCGTAAATGCATCACTAAAATAAGATTTAGACGAAATTCCTTAAAAATAATATATCATGGTATTGGAAATTAATCAAATGAGTCGAATAAGGGTATCATATGTAAATAAAAATAAAGAAAGTTTAAAAAAAAAAAGTTTTTGAAAATACATTAAACATATAATATCATTAAAACATAATCAAGAAGTAGATGTTTAACAAAAAATTGGAAATTTGTTTATGAAATTCTCTTACCTCACATTCAACTTCCTTCAAATATGTTCAATGATCATGTAAAATAGTTTAAATCAGTTAATAAACTTATTAAAGAGAGATATTGATTTTTACATTACTTTATAATATGATTTTATGAAAACTTATGTCATGTTCAATAATAATATTTTCTTATTTTCATGGATTCAGGTGAATTAGTTTCATAGTGTCATTATCGATTCATTTGTGTATTGTTATGGTTGTTAATGTTAAATGAGAATAAAGAACCCGAAGAGGAATAAAATAGTATTAATGTACGTCCATAATTATAAATGGTCCCTTATATAATTTTTATTTCCTACATGATGATGATTCATTAGATAAAATGTTAATGATAAATGTTTTGTTTATTTTTTAATGATTTTTAAGAACACAATTAACTAGTTCCACTTTATTTATAATTATGAGTTTATATTAGTTAAAAAATATGAAATAGTTTATACTATACATATTATATAATTATTTATCCTGAAAAACAGTTTTAATACCATCCATGCATGTGGTAATGTGAAAATAAAAAAAACATTATTCATGGTAGTGATTAACCAGTATAGCTTGGACAATTACATTGTTTCTGTGAATAAGATGATGTGAGTAATGAAATGGATATGAGATATTATATTAGAAACATAACACTTCATTATATACATTATTCTAGAGTAATAATTATTTTATGGATTCATTAGTTTAGGATAAAGTAGAAAAAGAAATGAAATTAATAGAGGTACTTTGGGAACATTGTCTCTTGAATATCACCTCTTTGAATGACCCTTAAAGACCTTGTATTTGGTATTTTGGTGAAACCAAAAGACACTATACATTGGGATAATGTGTTATAGAACTTTTTGATGATACTAGAGGTGCTAAAAGAATTTTTTTCTCTAAATTGGGTGATGATGGGTGGTATTTATACTTGTGGAGAGGTGGGTTTAAGGGATTAAATAATGAATATTTTATATTTAATTCCAACCATTTTGAGGTGGAATTAAATTCAAAGACTCTGTCTGAAATTTTTAAATTTTTAGGATGTATAAGGTCAATCCACACATTAAAAACCCTCTAAATTTTTTATTTTTTGGGGTTTCTAGCATTTAAAATTTTTAATTTAAACGTGTTTTAGTTTTTACTTTTACTAGAGTGAATAATATTTTTCCATGCTAACATTCCTCATCATAAAAATGAAATTGAACATTAAAAATAACATGAAATTTTTTTATTCCATATATATTTTACATTTTACCTAATTAAATTCACATAATTTGTTGAATTATATTTAATTCTAATCTCATAGAAAAAATGAAAAATTTTGATATTTATGTGAAGAGTTCTAAAGTATGAATTTTTTTATTTTATCTAGATAAAAAATTGATGAAAATAACATAAATTGGATTTATTGATATATTATTTAGGTAATTGTAATTTATGAGAAATTAAAAATATAATTTATCTATACAAATAAATTATATGAATAAGCAGTTTTCAAATAAAATGTAGTATTTTTAACTATTCTACAACAAATGTATCTTATTAAAAAATTTTAAAAAATTAAAAAAAAAACCATGTGATTTTGATAATCATAAAAAAATTATATTGTAAAATATAACATATAAATGTTTCAAAACAATATTTAATATATTTCTTCCATTAAAAGGAAAAAAACATCCATTTTTGAAAAATACTTATGTTATGTATAAAATTAGACTTATTCATACATCATGTTTAGAAAACACATAAGATGGATTGTAAACATTAGATTGAATATTATATATATAAATATATATTACATTCATATAATAAAACAATAGTAATTTCATAATTAATTAATATAAATGAAATATTTGTGCACATTTAAATAGATTTTTAGAAAAAAATTTCCTCTTATATTGAAATGGGTGTTTCATTATTATATAATAAATTGTAAATAAATAATTGTCTATATATAAATATTTAATCTATGTTTTCATTATTGTTTTAATAATTTTCATTCCCACCGTTATAAAGGCTGGTTTAATAGTAAAATTTAAATAAAAAATTTTATTTTTTTCATTTTTGTATAACACGGTGTCTCATTTACGCTATCAAAAATAATGTTTCCTTTTTTAAATATGTGGATTTTACACTTTTGAAAATTTGAAACTATTGATCATCAAGAAATTGTTGCCCATTATGTCACACATCCACTAAATATGGATCAATTCGATTATTTATTTCAAATATATCTCATGAGGAAGTATATACACGATCCCCCATATTTACTAAATCTAAAGGAGTTACAAAAGTAATATGATCTATCTTATAAGAATAGAATGATCGATATCAAAGAATTTTAAGCCAATTCTCAATGAAAAAGGTCAAATTGACTTTTCAATGTATTTTGGAGGAACCGTAAGTATTATGATGAAGCATGGGAACTAGAAGAAAAAATGAAACAGATGTACATTCACCTACTCTAAATCAAGAATAAGGGTTGAAATTTCATTGATGAAATTTTTAAATGGTGAAAAATGTAATCCCGTAGGATTTTAAAATAATATTTTTTTCCCTAGAAAACATGTGTAATATTATATTATACATGAAAAGGTAGATAATATTTGGAAATGTTATATAATTATTAAATATAATTACATTAATTAGTTATGATTAAAATAAAAATTACAAATATTAAAACTATAAAGAAAAAATTAAAATAAAATAGCTAAAATGGGAAAATATGAATCACTCCAACCTACTATAATAATCACCCCCAAGGAAAGAAATATATAAAAGAAATAAAATATTATTAAACCTATCAAATTTAGAGAAAAACAAAATATATAACCTTTAGAGGAATTATAATTATTATTGAGTGAAATAATTAAGTTGTATATATAGGGTACAGTGGGAAATCTGACTACTATGATTCAACAATTATATACATGTTTTTCAAATATGATCATTGGTTCATATTACAACTGGTTAATTTGAAAATTGGGGAATATACTTATTGGTGATAATTTAACTATTATAGTTAGTGTCTATAATTTTAATGACATTGGATAACTAATGAAAAATGGGAAACAATGTACTCTACCAATATAGTCATGCCATTTGAATCCCATTTATTAGAAATTGGGAGAGATGTAGCACCATTGGTGTTCCCACTTCACCAATACCAATCTGACCATCATCATATCGTTCTTGAACAAAATTTACAATGAGAGAAGTTAATCATAGTGGAGATTAATACTCGATCAATGTTAGTTGATCCACCCCATGAAACTACCATAATCAAACACCACAACATTAGGGTGTACTGTGAAGTTATAAGTGGTGACATCTTGTTGAAATATTTACATATAGTGTAATTTTTCTTTTTTAAATATAAATTTATTACAATTGATCCAATTTAAAGGAAAATTGGTTTAAAAAATAATTTGTTTAACTAATACAAATTTGATAAATTTATTATTCAACATAAATAAAACATAATTTTACATTTTTGGAAAAATATACAGTTTTATAATATACTAAGGAATAATTAATAATATTTTCCAAAATAAATATTGTTTTTAAATAATCTTATTGAAATTGATATGATAACATATTTTTATAATATATAAGTGATTTTTTTATTACTTTTTGAAATGTGAATTTTCTTTCAGAATTAATTCTTCATAATAAAGAATGAATTTTTAAAATGTTTCTAATATTTGAAATAGATATTTAATAAATAAATATAATGTTATAAATAATCATGTTTAATTTAGTTTCTATTATTTATATGACAATTTAATAAAAAAACTTAATATTCAATGAATATTAAAAAAAATTGGGCTTTCAGTATGCTATAGTTTTTCCAATTTATGTTTTAACGACATATTAATTATTTAACCACAATCCATTAAATAAAATATTATATTATATTAAAATTATGTATTTTAATAGATTTTTATCAATATATAAACATATAAGTTACTTCCCAAATGATTAAAATTGAAAATATGATTTAATTGTTTTTTGTAAAATACACGTTGATATGTGAAAATTAGTATTAATAATGGTATATTGAATAGAATTGAATATAATTTAAAACATTTGTCACAAAAGTTTAGAAATAATAGAAATGCCTATTTTTAAACAAATGGGGTTTCATTTCCTAAAACATAAATTTTTATGACCTATATATTGAAGCTATTAAACAATTATCCCATTTTTTTAAATACCCAACCATTTTACACAAACCCTAAAATATCAGTCTATAGTCCATGATTCCTCAGTTATTTTTTCTACCAAATATTCCCCACAATATTTACTTACACTCCAATGGTACCATCCTCGTTATTTTTGAAAATAAATTTAAGGTTAGTGAAATTCCTCTTCTATTTTCCATTAAAGATCCCTTTTGTAGAATGTATTATAATTCATATATTAAATATATTTTTTTCAGATTAAATTTTTTCATTTCGATAAGAAAATTATTTTAAAAATGTGATTTCTATATTCCCTCTCATGTTCCCATTCCTTAATTAATGTTTTATATTTATCATTCTATCAGATTTATTTCTCTCTTTGACATAAGAAATTATATTTTATTTCATTTGAGTTCCCAAAAAAATTATTATTCCACATGCATTCAACTAGATGTAATAATGATTTATTCATTCATTTATAAACATATTTTAAAAATAAATTTATTTTTCTTAGGTTAATATTAACACAATGATTACTTCATTAGGAACTTTTGTGTGCCATGATTTTGTTAAGAAACATGTTCTTTATTCTTCACGGGTTATTAATGAAATGATTAGTTATGATCTATATGGATCCCATGAAATAAATAGATATAACGGGTGTTCCCTAATAGAACACCAATTAATTGGTTATATAATGAAATATATATATATGAAATATTTTATGATACCATGGTGAATAAACATTGAAGTTTCGATTTATAACACCTTGATTATAAACTCTGTTGATATGCTTATGAATTCCTCAATTTGATATTGTAGACCCATTTCCATGTTAGTATTCCAATTATTTATAATATTATGTTCCTCATATTCTCTTAATAGTGTTTTTTTATTATCCTTCGGATTCTTGTTGATTAGGATCATGATCGAACGCTAATTGTCTCCCATTCTTATTCTATTATTAGGCTCCTATTACCCTTGTCCTTTGATGTATGTCTATATGAAATTAGATAATACAAAAATAACATAACATGAATGAAAGGAGAAGAATTTCAAGTGGAATAGAAATATTTTTTTTTATTTTTTTATTTTTGTTTCTAATTTATAGGAAACTAAACACTAAAATATCCAACATTTGGGTCCATGTTCTGAGAAATTTATGCTATATATAAGTGATATATTGTAATAAATATATAATTAGATTTTTCAATTGATGGTGAGATATATATTTGATATTGTAAATAATGATTCATTATGGTTTATGGATTTGATCATATTATATGACAGGAATACACAGATACTAGTAATTTAGGGAAATGGTAGAAATCAATGGAATCATATTTAGACTCCATATACAGTTACTAATTCTTCAATTTCATGGATGCACCTAATGTTGTAAACTAATAAGATATATGTGGGTCTCCACATTAAAATTAAATTTGATGCTACATTATACTCTTATAAATAATTCTTAGCGTAAAAATGATAAATAAATATTCAGGGTATAGATTATAAATAAACATTTCCACTTATTTTGTAAATATATTCCATAAATAGTTTTATAATAATAGATGATCTTTATGATTATGAGATATATAAAATGGATGTTAACAGAACATTTATTAATAGTAATTTAGTTGATGTGATTTTTTAAAGAAACAAAAGGGTTTTAACATCACAAATTATTGTGATAAGTTATGAAAATTACAAAGGATCATTTATAGAATGAAGTAGTCCTGAAAAAGCTTGAATATATTGTTTTATATTGTAATCAAATGGTTAGGTTTCTTCAAGAACACATATGATTCATGTGTATGTGACAATCATATTGTGAGTATATTAGTATAGATGATGTTGTATGTTGGGGGAATTTGTCTTATAAGAAATATATATCATATGTTCAGTCGATGAATATGGGTCTTTGAAAATGTTTCTCCCTAATAGAATTGGGTGGTTTAACCTACATAATTGTTATGAGTTTATTTAAAGATTGTGATCTGAGAGGATTCTATGATGGATATAGAAGACATATCTCGTTAAAGTGAAAATGAGGTTTATCATATAAAACTCTAAGAAGGGGTAATGACTAGTGTTACATGGTAGAAATATTATAAACATTTATTATCCATTTTAAGAGTTTGAAAATATTGATAACAATCCTATTACATTTAAAATATGATATAATAATATTTCCATGTTAGTTACTTGAACCAATATATATTATTAATTGAGAATGTCTAGTTTATAAAAATCCAATCCTAGTAAAAGTAACTAGATTACTATAATGTTAATTTTTATGCTACTGAAAAGGGATGATTTTTTTATCTTAGAATTAAAAGGAAGGGATTAAAATTGTATAAATGGTAAAATAAATGATAGTATCAAACATGAAAATGATAATATAAAATATCAACCAGTATTAATTTTTTTCATAAATGGCAGAGATATTAGTTGGATGAGATTCTAACAAGACACTATTGTTGAAAAAATAATAAAATATGATAACTTCACTGCATCGAAATATGAAAAAGATAATTATTTCACCATGAAGTTAATTAGTAAACATAGAGCTGTTCTTATAATTTTGGGACTAAATGACCTATATTTTTCAAACTATATAGATATTAATCAAGATAAGGATCCAAGATCTCACCAATGGAATAAACACAAATTTTCAAAATGATATCTCATATTAGATATCATTGATAGTGTTGAAGTAATGTTCAGTTGAGTGGCATAAATAAGATCATAGAATAATTTTTTTTAAACCATTTATATAACTTCATCATGTGGTCTATATAAAATCTATGCGTGTAATAAACATGAGTGATTTGTCTTAATGTTTGTACAATCTATTGTTTTTATTTAATAAAGGTAATATTTATTTAATGTTTATTCATGTGTGTTGTAAATATATTAACATAAGTTATTTAATAATAATATAATCTAATAATAAAACATTGAGTTTTCCCAAATGGATTATCATCATTATGTATTATGGGTTTTTATTTTTTGGTAAGTATCGATTGAAAAGATTCATTTTCTTATTCAAAATGGGTGTAGTTGAGATACAATGAATTGATTAAAATAGAATAATTTCTTGGATTGATCCTCTAATGTATATCCCATGGAATATAATACAACCAATAATTTACATTGGGGCTATGCTTACCATCATTAGATCATAATAGATGCTAGTGAGATACAAAGTGTCACAACCCATCCTAGAGGGGACCATGTTGTGACTACCCCAATCATACATCTAATGGGATAGGGTATGTCTACTGGCATCAAGTAGAAATATACCCCAAATGAGGGGAATTCTCCAATGTACCTACACACACACACACACACATCTCCAAGACCAAAATGAAGAAAAGTAAAAAACTAATTAAACAAATTCATGAATACCACTTTATCCCAAACAAAAAAGTATGATCGAAATATAAAGTGCAGTAAAGTACTATTGTTCCATAATACATGCCCAAAAAAAGAAAGAATCTATTGAAAAATGTCTTGAAGTTATTCAATAGAAAATAATACATGGAGGTTAGGTATAGGAAAATTGTTCTGAATCTAGAGGAAAACACCTCAACTACCTGGTATCACTCTAAGAACCACCTAGTACTTGTCCACCTAGGTCTCCTTCAAAGCATCGATGGTCTGATAAAGATAAGACATGTGCCGATAAAGCCTGTGCAGGGGCGAGTAAGAATTTTTTTATTGGGACATCCAGAAACAAAAAGTAAAATTCCAAAAATGAAACACAACTAAGAAGATGCAATTATCTCAACATATGTATATTTCTACAACACAAATAACAAGAACATATAGTTATACTCATAAAGGGCTCCATGAATCAAGGTCTCATCCACTACAAATTACACGGTCCCGTTCATGGAAATCTAATTCTGGGATATCTCAGTCCTCAAGATATCTGATAGAATCACATAGAACTGTTCTACTAAAAGTACACAAGAGAACACTAGGGTCTCAAAAAGTTACGTAGTTTCCCTAAGACATCCAATTGTGCGAAGATATGGAGATTTTATAACAACCCAATTTTTGGTAACAAAAAGAGTGTCGGTAACATAGGGAGTTTATGTTACACACTAAGTGTTGGTAATACATGCAGTGCTGGTAAAACACAGAGTGTCGATAAGTCATGGAACCCCCAAGTCACATAGTCACCATGTTACAACCCAACATAATACATTGAAAACTACCTAAAACATGATCATTAGGTCTAGTCATGTAGAAAATAATTAATATGAACATGATAAATAGATATTATGTTTTTCTATCCCAAGGCTTACTGGGGGGACTCCACACCTTACTGGAAACATCATCTTAGATAGGTGAAAGGTGACTGTGTAAATATAGGCCCCACCTTGTCCAAAAACCGTATCTAAGGAACCACAAAAAGAATTAAGGATTTAATGGGCCTCCCGGTTTGATACATGATCCAACCCACTGAGTTAACTATCGATGTCGGGATGAGACAACTCACATAAAAATATGAGTGGTCCTCTATGACATTAATGAGTTTCTGCATCAAAATCTCACAGGAAAAGACAAAAGTTTTGATCTCAACATTATTATTTCAAAATAAAAACAACTAATCACTCTCAAAAGTATATCATTGTCACAAGGGTCCCAATGCCATAGACGGATAGCCAATTGGAAAATCTTTTCAAACGATATTTCTATTATAGTAAAGATGGCCAGATCTAGGTTCGGTTTAGGGCTGACTCATTGGGTCTATCCCAGCCAGTCAGCCAACCCGACCCAGTTCGAATGACTAGACCCGAGTTGGACCACTCTGAACCTGCATGCCTGTTGAGACCCTAGGGTGGCTTGACTAATTTGGTCTGACCTACCACATGAGGTAAAATTTGTGTATACTAGATTCAACCTACCCTATATATGTCCTATGCTAGACCTCATGGCACATTCCCTTCAATTGCTCTTTTTCCTCTTCCAGGATCTAAAAAACGGTCTCCAATGTCAATGATGATTGATGAAGCATGCATGTATATCTTCAGCTGAGGCATGCAGAAGACGTCGAGTACCTGGTCCAACTGCAAGGGTAGAGCCAAGCAATAATCCACCTCACCAACCCTACTATGTATTAGGAAAGGTCTTATTAATGAAATAGATAGAATGATGTCCCAAATAATCTCGGTATCCTGTGTTGAGGAGAAACCCGAAAAAAGATATCGTCTCACTCCTCAAACTACAATGGCCACTCCTGCCTATCAGCATAAAATTTCTGAAGGTTTTTTGTACTCTACATCTCCTCTTATAAGACATACACCTTTTATATAGTCATATGTACCAACTCTGGGTCCATGAGTGATGAATCTCAAAGGTCAATCTACCTACAGGGTAACATGTAGGGTCGCTTGTGCCAGGCCTAAAATGGTGCCATGCCGATGGTGGAGGGGTAGTTTTTATTATTAAAAACTCCACCAGAGGTAAGAGATCGTCCAAAATATGAGAAAAACATAACATGAGAAACTGTAACATGTATTCTAGAGCCTAAATAGCACATTTAGTGTAGTTGTTCGCCAATGAGTGAAACACTAATAACAAGTGTTACTAAGTCCCAAATGGATCTCATAGTCTGTTACACAACCCAAATTTGAACAAGAAATGTGATCCAGAACTATTGTCAACACAACTCCACATAGTTGAACTATATCCGACACGTAGAGGAGTCCCATGATCTCTATAGAACTCTATACCCAGATAGGGTTGGATGTGGGCTGATGTGGTGAGGTGTTCAATGATCACAAAGATGGTTACATTTCCACTGTAAATATGTGGTAAACCCATCGTGACATCCATTGGTATTCTATCCCATTTCCATTCTTCCACCTAAAGGGTTTATGTCAAACCCATTAGAACCTGATTCTCAGCCTTCACTTATCGACATGTAAGGCATCGAGACACAAACTATACAACAACCTTCTTTATCTTTGTCCACCAAACTAACATCATAGGTCCCGGTACATGATTTCCACAACTGTATGAATAGCAAAAAGAGATAACTTAAAATCCCTCATGACCACCTATCACAATTCCAATGGTTCCAGCATGCATACATTGAAAAGAATAGCATTCCACCATTCAAATTTCTATCAGGTCCATTCCCTATAAACATTTGAGCACGTAGATCCTCTAGTCAGTGTCCCTAAGTGGTTCCTCCCTGACTCTCCCTAAGAGTGGAGGGGTGACAAGAATTGACCAGAGTTATGATGATCTAGGTCCATTATATCACCTGACCTCATTTACCTATAGTAGGTTCATTATTACATAACATTGGCATGATCACAAGAGATCAAGTCCTGAAAGACATATCCATTTAGTATTCTTTTAAGTACTAGATTCATACATAATTTTTACATTACATTATGAAATGAAAAATAAAAAATAGTGTGTCTCCTTTGAAAACACTCATATCCCTTATCATATCCTTGATTTTTAGTCATAAAATACTTCATCACATCCTGGGAAAAATAAAACATAATAAAGGGGTGTTCTCAGATGCTCAATAAGAAATAAGAACATAGAGGAAACTACCATAATTAAGAATAAACATTTAAGGAAATGTATATTACTAAAACAAAATTCTTTTAAACATAAAAATCAAAATAATATGTCAATGATAAATCAAAAAATTATCTTTAATTATTCACATAGATACTATACTAGTCGAATAATCAAATGTAATATCATTAGCTAATTTCATAATGATGGGATCCATAATACAGGACATCATAACCACATAGTCAAGGCCTCGTGCTAATACTATAAATAAATTTTTTTAAAGTCCTTGTGCCAAGACACTATATTTTCTCATGAGACCTACTGATGCATCAGGGGGCTATAGAGAGACTCTCCCATCACTTAGAACATATAATACATTCCTCATATGAAAGGGTTGAAACATAACATAAACATTCGTATTAAAACTAGGATACAAAATGATAAAAATTTAACCATAAACCATGAATGTTATAAAAATAGCACATCCACTGTAAAACATTTCACAAAATAATCAATACAATATATATGATTGTATCATAATATATCAAATTCAAACAAACATAAAATCCTACAAAAGATCTTGACATAGATGAAATCAATCTAAAACTATTTGAGAAACATATCCCTTTTTCCTTGGAATAATTTAAATGTTTCATAATTATAAAAGAAAAAAATTATTTTAAAAATAGTCATATAATCTTTTAAGGGAAGCTTTAAAGGTTTCATAACGGCGGAAAATAGCCACACCCTCCGTATAAGTTAAAAACCCTTATTTTTTAATTTTTCAAAAAGGTCATAAAGTTCCTTGTATGAAATACTACTGAATGAATCCTTTCAAACCATTTTATAAATATTACAACAAGGGTATAAATGACATTATCTGATTGTCTATGATATATTAAAAATGTTTTGAAATAAATTTTTAAGAAACACAGATGTGGATAATAAAGAAGTCTCAGTAGATACTTATATATAAACAACCTCATATAATAAAGAGATCATAAAATTAACCCATACCTTGTAATTTTTCCTTAGTAGATGATATGTTAACCTCATGTATAATGGTTTATCATTGTTATTAATCTATACAATACTAACATACATAGATATGATATCAAATATGATCCTCTAATATTTCTTTATTTACAATTTTTTAGTAGTATCATTATTTCAGGTGTTAATTCATTTTCTTTAAAAAAAATTGTTACATAAGTCATGTTTGTTATGGAATGGATGTATTTGATTCATATATATAATGATATTAAGTTAATAAATATTATTATTAATCAACAAATGAAAATTATTGTTTAATGGTTACAATGGGGAACAAAATCTCATCGCGTCGTAGAGACGATAAGTTGTATGTATGCACGAGTGACAATATCATTCTATTGAAGTTTAAATCACATGTAATTGGATGTTATATTATATATACAAAATCATTAACATGTCATATTTTTTATTTACATCAATTATAGTCATTATTATACCCATACAAAGAATGAATTGTTGAATTAAAAACTATACCACGATGTAGAGATGGTAAGCCGTATGTACGCATGTATGGTGACTTTTTCCATCATAGGATTGAAAAATAATGAATATGGTTGTACCATATTTAAAATATAATAATAGTATGTATAGGGTACTATATTTGTTTTTTTTAATGGAAAAAATATTAAGGATGTTGTGGAAGAAGAAATGAACATTGAATGAGGTGATGAAATAGTTACCTCTTCTTCAGGTGCATCCTTTTGATATGAACCAAAGGACTCCATAGGTTGGATTTATAATTAATGTAAGGCCTATAGGATAAATTGAGGGTAGATGGGGGGATATTTGAGTGGGGTTTTTCCAAGACAAAATTATTTTTAGGTGTGAATTTGAGAGAAGGGGAAGTAACCTTTTAAAAGAGTGGTGAGGGGAACTTTAGAAAAAACTTGAAATATTATTTAATTATAGAATTATTTTCGGATTCTAATAAGTCCAAGTGGATTTATTTAGACACTAATGTGTGTATGAGTAAAATTACTCGAAACCAATTGGTTTTATACAAGTTTAGGTCACCATATTAACCTTATCTTTTAGATTTAACTCTTAGTTAAATAGATTAACTTTTACCATGTTTTCATGTATTTTTATTCTATATGATTACTATATTTACTATAAAATGACAAGAGAACCTTAAGTGGTTCATTAATGACTTATGTAAAATTATATAATTCTTTTAGATTAATAATAGATTTTTAATAGTATTATATCATTTAATAAAATAGTATTTGTTTTAAAAAATCATTTATGTCAATTTTGAAACTATTTTGTATTTAGTTTTTGTGAATGTCATGATAAAATTATTAATTAAAAAACATACATTTAATAAACACTATCATGTCATAATAAACTACAAAATTAGTGGAATGAATCAAAAGGTTAAATTTACATTAATTTTAATATTTATAACACCAATTAGTTTAATCTTTTATTAAAAAGGTAATTACTCCATCATCATTGTGTCATAAATAAATTTAATTATATAATGTCTAAAAATTATAAATAAAATAACATGTAATAGGAAATATTTTTTTATTTCTAATTTATATTTTTAGTCGAATTTATCTTATGTATAACTCTATTTTAAAATGTTTTGGTTATTAAAATTTGAATTTAACGATTTTAACTCTTCTTTAAATAAAATAATTTTTTTAATCTAATCCATGTGAATTAAAAAGGAACATATGTATTTTAAAATTTTTTATTTTGGTCGAAATTATCTTTTCAACATAATTAGGATAGGTTTTGGGTAATTATAATATTATTTTTACCTTTAATTACCCTATTTATTTTAACCATGGTAAATAAAATGAAAAACTTACTATTGACCAACAATTATTCATCATATTGAACCACATTATAATTACTGATGACAACTTCTTATTTTGTATTTTTGAAATTCAATTCACAGAAGCGATAAAATTATGTTTTATGTAGATTTTCAAATGTTCATAAATGGTGGGTAAAAGATGTTAAAAAGTTTAATAAAATTTTATATATCTAATATTATTATAAAATGACTCTAATGAATTAAATTAAACTCAAATATGTATAATATTTATATTTGTAATTTAAAATAAATTTAAAATAAAAAATAATTATTTAAATAAAAAGATGATTTAAACAATAATGTAGTGTTTTGACTATTCATCGAAAATTGATTGTATTTAGATAAATACAAAAAATTCACTGTAAGATAATTTTGATATTCCGAATCCAAAAATGAAGTCCATTTTTTAGATTGAAATTTATAAAATTTCAAAATGTTGGTATTACTATTTATAACTCATTTTTAAATAGCTAGTTTGATTGGTCGTGGTGTGTTGGGACTCGATGTTGCGTACAAATAAAGCTATTGTTTTATTCAAATAGAATTATGACATGTAATATTGGGGTGTTACATTCTTTCCTCATTTAAATAATATCGTACTCAATATTTCAAGAATATTATGCCGTAAAAATATTTTGGCGGTTCTTCATCATAATTTCCCTAGGTTCCCACATTTCTTTTTCCATTTTTTGGTTTCTCTAAAGGATATTTACCAAAAAAGTCACTGGTTTCCCAACACTTGTTATCTAGTGTCCAGAATCTTGATAGGATCTTCATAATAAAACAGTTCTAGTTCCAGTTCTATTTCTGTAGAGGTGAGTACATGTGTTGGGTTAGGAATGTATTTTCTCAACAGTGATATGTGGAACATATCATGAACATTCAAGATACAAGGCGTAATTTCCAAATGGTAAGCTACAACTCCAATTCGTTCTATAATTTTGAAAGGTCCGAATATTATAAATCTTATTTTACCTTTCCTACCGAATTGTGTAACACCCTTCAATGGATATACCTTTATGAAATCATGATCACCTACTAGAAAATAAAAATCCTCTCTTCTTCTATCGGGATTACACTTTTTCCTACTTTGAGATTCTTTTATGTGGGTTTGGATAATCTTCACCTTTTATTTTTATCTTTCTCAACACATTCTTAACCTACGAGTTTTATTTCGGAAATATCTTCCCAACAAGTTGGTGTGTAATATATATTTCCATATAATGCTTCATACAGTGTCATCTAAATACTTGATTGGAAGCTATTGTTATAGGAAAATTCTACCAAAAGTAATTATTGATCCCACATACCTTGAAAGTCATGTGAAAAAAGTATCAACATATTTTATAAGGTTTCAAATGTCTATTTTTAATGTCCATCAGTTTGAGTGTATTAGGAAGTGCTCAAATGAAGATTAGTATGTAGGGATTTCTGAATAATTTTCAGAATGTTGATATAAAATGTGGGGTACACCATGAAGTCTTACAAGTTCATTAACATATATTCATGCTAAAAGTTCAAGTGGTAAATCTTTTCTTATAGCAAGAAAATGTGCTGACTTGGATAGATGATCAACAATGAACCATTTTGCATCATTCCTTCTAGGAGTCTTTTGTAGCCCCATGAAAAATTCCATCCTAATATCAAACAATTTCCACTCATGTATAGGAATAGGTTTCATGAGTCCTCTAGTATTTTGTCTTCCAGCCTTCACCTATTCACAAACCATATACCTTGATACATAATCAGCAATATCCCTCTTCATGCGATCCCACCAAAAATATCCCTTCAAATATCTATACATCTTAGTGCAACGTGGGTGTATATAGAGATTGGAGCGATGAGCATCATCTAACAATTCCCTTTTAAGATCAGGTATATCTAGAACACAAATCCCCTTCCCAATTTTCAAAATTCCATCTTCATATACAAATTTAATCAATCTCCCATCATTCACAGCATTAATTTTTTTAAAACTCATCATTATCAGTCAGAGATATTTTTATTATTTCTAGTAAAGATGGTTTGGAAAACATTGAAAAAGTATCAATGTTTCACCATCCATGATTGTTCCCATATCCATCTTTACTAGATCTATGAACATAGGATCCCTTTCAACTCTCATCTTATTTAGAACTCCAAGATTTTCTGGATCAAAGCATCTACCAGCTTATTTGCCGTCCCCTGATGGTAGTGAATTGTGAAATAATAATATATGAGTAGTTCAATCCATCTCCTCTTCCTCATGTTTCTTTCTGTGAGAAAATATACATAAAACTCTTCTAATAAGTATATATATCACATTTTCTACCATAGAGATAATGTCTCCATATCATTAGAGAAAATGTTACAGCTGCTAACTCAAGATCATGAGTGGTATAGATTTGTTTATGAATTATTAGATGTCGTGAAGGATATGTGATACTTATATCATTGTGTATAAGGACACAACCAATTCCTTTATTTAAATAATCACTATAAATAAAAAACACATCATTCCCTGATGGAACTGTCAAGGTAAGAGCATTGACTAATATTCTCTTCAATGATTCATAACATTATTTCCACTCTTTTTTCCAAAAAAAAATTACCTCATTACGTGTGAGCTTGGTTAATGGGTTTTCCAATAAAGAAAAGTTATAAAAAACATCGATAATAACCCGCTAATCCAATAAAACTGCATACCTTAGTTATACTCATATGTACTGGCCAATCATGGATTTCTCTTGTATTAGAAGGATCAACAAATATTACATCATGAGAGACAATATGGACCAGAAAAGAAATTTCCTGAGGCAGTAATTCACACTTTCTAAACTTCCCATACAATTAATTTCTTCTAAGTGTCTTCATAATAGTGTGGAAGTAATTTTCATGATTTTCATAGTTTTTGGAGTATACCAAGATATCATAACTAAAAACCACAACAAAGTCATAAATATATTCCATGAAAATTCATTTCATTAGGTCCATGAAAACCGAGGGTGCATTAGTCATTCCAAAAGGCATTACTGTAAACTCATAACGCCCATACCTGGTTCGAAATGATATCTTTGGAATTTCATCCTTCTTAATGCTCAACTGATGATTTCCATATTGAAGGTAAATCTTTGAAAATTATTGAGCTCCATGATGTTGATCCAATAAATCATAAATGTGAGGTAGGGGATACTTGTTCTTTATTGTTATAGTGTTGATCTCCCTGTAGTCAATGAAAAACCTCATACATCCAAATTTCTTCATAACGAGATGAATAGGGTCTTCCCATAGAGAAACACTAGGGAAAATAAATCCTTTTTTACAAAATTCCTCTAGTTTTTTCTCCAATTCCACTAATTCTAGAGTGGCCATTCTATAAGGGGTCTTCAACATGGTCCTTGAACCAGTGAATAAGTCAATGGAAAATTTAATTTCTCATTCTAGAGGATGTCCATGAAAATCCTCAGGAAACACATAAACATATTCTTTCATTATATGTATATCCATTTTTGAAAATTCATTTCCCCACCCATAGGTATTTCATTCCATTCCTTCCCAATATTTTAATTTAGTAGAGCTAATAGGGGTGGATCTTGGTGGGAATCAAATGATTATTTTTCTTCTCTAAAGATAAATTATTCCTTATCATCATAAAAATTTTAACCTCCTTCTTAAAATAATTTTTTGCATCATGGTATGAAAGCCAATCCATACAATTATATTCCATAATGGTAAGAGATTGACAAAACTTTGTTGTAATGATACTTCAATAAAGATTTTTGACTGACAACTCCCTTAATAAGTCAAATTGGAAAAATCTAATTTTCTTGGAAAACTATGAAAATATGAAAGAAGGGGGTGATCCATAATAATATAATGTATTGGATAATTTTTATGAAACGATTAAAGTATCTTCTACCATATCATTCAGAGTATCAAACTCTGTAGTTTTGATCGCATAAGCTTGCCCTTTCTCCCTTATCCTTTTCTAAGGTATGTTTCCTTGATTATTAGGAAATTCATTTGTAAAATGACCCATTTATTCACAATTATAACATTGAACATTGAAAAAATATTTCTTTCCCGTGCAATAATGAGCTTGGTGGCCTTTTTATCCACACTTTTAGCAATCTCACTTCCCATTTAGGCATGTACCAGTATGTTTCATCCCACAATTACGGCATGATGTAAATTCAACTTTTCCCTTCGTCCCCTTATTTTATTTTCTAGAGTGTTCAACAGATCTCCTCTTCTATTACATCACTTTAATTTCATAATACTTAAAGAATTCAATCTCTATCCTGATAGAATATAAGACTATATCATCGTACAATGAGAAGGATTTTGAGACTACTGCTTGACAGATAAATGGTTTTAACCCATAAAATAATAAATTAATCTTACTTTTTTTGTGATATTTTTACTCTACAGTATGTCTTGCTAACCTAGTAAAATTGGCCACATACTCTGCAACATTATCATCATCAATTTTCCTCTAACACAGAAATTCCCTTCCTATATCCTTTCTATGTTCATGGGGAAAGTATTTTTTATAAGAAAATCTATTTAAACTCCCTCTATTCCATATTTAATACTTATTCATCATAATTTTTGTTTTGAATAATGACCATCATTGATCTGCATCTCATGTGAGGCGATAAACTACTATGACAAATTTTTCTCTTATTCTACTCCCCAAAGAATGAAATATTTTTTCTATGGAACTTATCCATTTCTCAAAAAATGTGGATTTATAGTCCCAATGAATGTTAGTTTTTGTTATCTCATGATGTTTTCTAACATTGATCATCTGAATTATGGATCAGGGTGCTTCATACAGGTATGGTTATTATTCATAACCTAATTGAGTTGTACCAGTATGGTTATAAGTTGTTCAGCACCAGTTTTATCACTAGCTCAACTATAATTATCTTAATTATTAGTGAAATCCCTACATGGATTATGTGCCTTGATATGGTCTCCATTCCTTCCACTGGGCACCATTTCTAAACAATGTCATACTGTAGATTAGTTTAAGAATTGCAATTCATAATTCCAATAATGTAAAATCCTTAACATAAATTGAACAGTTTTTCCATATATTCCATAATCAAAAAAATGTTTTCATTATGGATGTATTTACTCATAAATCCATTATATTGGTTTTTAAAGAAAATTTGAATTATCCTAAGAATATCCCTCTGGAGTGTCAAACTTGGTGCGCTGTAAGGCCCGTTGTCATGTACCAGGATACCACGATTCAAGCCCGAAACTCCTTGTCAGAGTTTTCACTTCTAGTTACATATGTTCCAGAATCACGTCCACTTGTAGTATCCAAACATGGTTTTATTTCTTGTAAAACCCAAAAAATATCTATATTACTAAAATTATAATAGTTCTTCTACACTAATCCCTAATGTTTATCTTATGGTTTTGTTCCTAAATCATAGTTTATTTAAATCTAGATTCCATGATTCATATTAAACATCCACTGATACCAACTGTAATGCCTCGACCCTAGTTACCCAGAATCAGTAAATTATTACATAACATTGGAAATATCACAATAGATCAAGTCCCAAAATATCGACCAGTTTAGCATCCTTAGATGTAATAGATACATGCATAAGTTTTACATTAAATTATGAAATGAAAAATAAACAGCATTGTGTCTCTCTTGAACACACTCAAATCCCATAGCATATCCCAAAATTTCAGTCATAAAATACTTCTTCACATCAAGAGAAAAATAAAACATATGAAAGGGGTAAGCGGAGATGTTTAGTAAGAATAATAAAATTTCCAATACTATCATAAATAAGAATAAAAAATTGGGAAATGTTTAAGACTAAAACAAAAACCTTTTAAACATAACCATCAGAATAATATGGACAAGATAAATAATATAATTCCATTTACTTATTCATATGATGTTCTACTAGTAAAATAATCACATGTAATATTAATATCTAATTTCATAATGATAGAATGCATAATTTCGGACATCACAACCACATAGTCATGGCCCAGTGCCAAGAAAATAAAAAAAATATATTTTTCAAGGCCTTGTTCCAAGATACTAGTTTTTCTCATGAGACCTACTGATGCATCAAGGGAATATATCAGGGTCCCCCCTATCACTCACTACATCCAATGCATTCCTCATATGAAATGGTTGAATCATAACATATACATTCGTATTAAAAATAGCATACAAAATGTTAATACATTAATCATAAACCATGAATGTTATTAAAATAGCACAACCATAGTAAAACATATAAAAAACCTTCAATAAAATATGGAAAATCGTATCATAATAAATTAACTTCAAAAAAAGTAAAATCAAACAAATCATGTTGAGATAGATGAAATAAATATGAAAATTATTTGAGAGAAATATATCTTTCTACTTTGGAATCATTTAAATGTTTCATAATTATAAAACTAAAAAATTATTTTGAAACTTTTCAGATAAAATTTTAATGGAAGCTTCGAAGTTTATATAGTGGATGAAAATAGTTGCACTCACCGTATAAGTTAAAAAAATTCTTTCCTTAATTTGTCAAAAAAGACATAAAGTACCTTGTTTGAAAACAGTGGTAAGATTCCTTTCAAAAAATTTATAAAAAGTAAAACATGGGTATAAATTAATTTCACCCATAGTTTATGAGATATTACAAATTTTTTGAAATATAATTTTAGAAAACATAGATTTGGAAGATAAATAAGTCCCAGTAGATACTTACGTATAAACACCATCAGATAATAAAGAGATTGTAAAATTAAACCTTTCATTGTAATGTTTGTCAGTCGAGGGTACGTTGACCTCATTTATAATTATTAGATAAATTTTATTAAATTATACAAGACCCACATACATAAATATGTTATTAAATATGATCATCTAATGTTTCTTTGTTAATAATTTTTCAGTAGTATCATTATTTTCAGTGTTAACTAATTAATTTTACTTCATATATTCTGTTACGTAAGTCATGTTTTTTATGGATAAGATGTATGTGATTCATATCTATAATTATATTAAGATATTAAATATTATTTATAATCCTAAAATTAGAATTATTTTTGAATGGTTACGATGGGGAATGAAATCTCATCGCGTCAAAGAGACGGTAAGCCATGCATATGCAAGAGCGAAAATATATTTCTATTGATTGTGAAATAGAATGTAATTAGATGTTATATAATATTAACCAAATAATTAACATGTTATATTTATTATTAACATAAATTATACTCATTATTATACCCATCCAAAAAATTATGTGTTTACTAACAAACTACGCCATGACGTGGAGACGATAAGTCGTACATACACACGTATGGTGACTTTTCATTCATATGATGGATAAAATAATGAATATGCTTGTACTATATTTATAATAAAATAAATTTATGTATAATATACTTGAGTTATTATTTTTTATGGAAAAAACAAAGAAACATGAAGTGGAAGAAGAAAAATACTTTTAAAGATTTGAAGAAATTATTACATCTTTTTCTGGTGCTTCCTTTTGATTTGAAAAAAAAAGATCTTTAGTATGGCTTTATGATCAATGTAATTACTATAGGTTTATGTGAGGGTTATTAGGAGGATATTGGAGAAGGTTTGGCCAACACAAAAGGCCATGGAGGTGTCAATTTGAGAGAAGATGAAGTACCCTTTTATAAGAGAGTTGAGGGGCATTTTAGGAGAATCTTGAAATATTATTTTATTATAAAGTTATTTTCCATTTCAAATAGGTCCAAATGGATTAATTTTGATGATAAGGTGTTTATGGGTCTAAATAAGCTAAAAATATTCTTTTAGACAAGTTCTGGTCACCCTATTAACCTCATCATTAAGATTTAACTCTTAGTTATATAGTTTATCTTTTACCTTGTCTTCATGTATTCTTATTCTACGTGGTTAATATATTTACTATAAAATTCCAAGAGAAACTAAAGTGGTTCAGTAAGGACATATATAACCTTATATATGTCCATTTTCCGAATATTATACTTTTAGGAATATTATGTCATTTAATAAAAGAGTTTTTGTTTTAAAAACTCATTTATTTCAATTTTGACACTATTTAGTATTTGATTTTTCTGAAAGTCATAATAACAATATTACTTAGAAAAGAAAATTGAATCAACCCTAACATGTAATATTCAACATTAAAATTCTTGGATGTCATCAAAATGATCAATTTACATTTATTTATATATTTTTACTATCAATTATTTTAATCTTTCATTAATAAGGTAATTACTGCATTATCATTTGTTTAACAAAATTAATATAATTATATAAAGTCAAAAAATTATAAATAAAATACCATGATGTATTAAAACATTTTATTTTTCTAATGAATATTTATTTTTGAATTTATCTTACGTATAAACTTATTTTAATAAGTTTTAGATATTAAATTTTTAATTTAACACATTTAACTCTTCTTTAAATAATATATAATAAATGTCCTAATAGAATTCATGTGGATCAAAAAAAATCATATTTATGTAATAAGGTTTATTTTGTTCAAAATTCACTTATCCAATAGAATTAAGACATGATTTGGGGTAATTGTAATATTATTTTTACCTTTAATTACCCTCTTTACTTTTAACTATGGTAAATAGAATTCAACATTTACCATTCACCAAAAACTATTTTCATCAAATTGAACCAAATTTTATTTACTGATGACGACTGTGTCTGTCATATTTTTATAATTCAATTCACAGAAGTGGTAAAATTACATTTTATGTAGATTTTCAAATTTTCCAAGAAGGTTGGTAAAAGACGTTAAAAGGTTCAATAAAATTTTATAAATATAATCTTATAATAAAATGACTCCGATGAATTGAATTTGACTATTATAGGTATTATATATCAGTTTTGAATTTAAAATAAATATAAATTTAAAAATATTATTATTTAAATAAATATTTGTTTTTAAACTATAACATAGGGTTTTTCACTATTCATGAAAAATTGAATGTTTTCGGAAATATAAAAAAATCACTGAAAGCTAATTTTGATATTATGAATCCAAAAATGAAGTCTATATTGAAAAATATAATTTATAAAATCTCAAACATTGGGTAAAACTATTAATAAATTCTCTTTAAATGGCTAGTTTGGTTGGTCGTGGTGTGCTAAAACTCGATGTTTCATACACCAAAAGCTATTTTTTTACTAACATAGAACTGTACTGGGGAATCATGGGGTGTTACATCTACACTCAATGTATATCTTGAATGACTATAACTTCTATGATGTCTCATTTAGTAATTGTGGACTATATCACCTACAAAGAGCATCTGCATCCATGTTCCCCATCTTGGGAGTATAGATTATCTTGAAGTCATATTCCTCGAAGAAATAAAACCATCACCTCTATATCATGATCATATCCTTATGAGAGAAGATATAATTGATACTCTTGTGGTCTAAGAAGATGATTCACCCCACTCCCATCAGGTAGTATCACCACATATTCAATGTGAAGTCTTCTACTATTAACACATGATCATGGTTTGTGTAGTTATTCTCATTTGATTTCACCTGGAATAAACCATAGGCAATCACTACATGCATCTGCATTAGGACACTATTATTATTTTTTAATGCTACATCATAGAACATTACGTACTAAACACCCTCCTCTAGAAACATCATGATGAAAGAACTAATCAATCTCTGGAATAACCTTTATGGGATCTATTGCAACTCTGGTCTCCGAGATGATATTCATAAGACCAACGAATACTACATAGGGATACCCATAGTAAAACTATGGGTATGAAGAATTTATTCCAAAAAATATCCTCTAGTTTCTCCCTTTTTTCATTACGCTTTATAGGAACCATCAGATATTTTGGTGTAGATATCAGTATTGTCTCAGGGTTTTGATCATTACAGAAGTCTATCTCGCAGCTGTCATGTGAACCTAGAACATATTAACGGAAGAAATACTTATACTCTATCACTATTACAATAAAATGAGGACTCATAAAATATATTGTACTGAGGGTCATGCTCAATAAATAAAGAGTAATCAGTTTCACCCTCCTATGCGTGAGTCCATCCTGAGGTGCAAGGATTTCCCTATCATCAATAAAAAGGGAAATATAGTTCTATTATCACAGACTAACCACACCATTTTCCTACAGAAAATCAATCTAATCATGAACATTGGATTTTAACCCATATTGAGAATGATATAATAATTCCATGAATCTAACAGTGTGAAATCTATACCATAACTCTTTTCTTTAAGAGTCATGCCACACTTTTTGCACCAGTGTGTGATTATTGGATCTCCTCTAGTAGGAGTCTCTAAACATGAGGGTTAGGTGAATGGTTTAATATAAATCTTTATATATTAAACATTGATTGTAGAAGGATTGGAAAACACTAGAACATGTGTCTATCTACTATAGCTAAAATATGATGACAAGGATCATACCTTAAACAATTCCCAGAGTCCTGGGGACATAAGCCTTGACGGCCTACAACTATCTCCTCCCCTGTCCTCTATCTTCCTATGTCTAGTATGGACGACCTGGCGGTGGATTTTGTGGACACCTACAAATATTTTCCCAGATCCTCTTCCATATCCACTGCTCAGCAGATCTATCTCTTCCAACCACTACCTCTTCCTTGGCAGTTCGTCAACCACCTCATTGAATGAAACATGAATAGTGGAAAAATATTTCACAAAATGATCCTTTCGATGAAAATAATAGAAACTCATATTTCCTCAAGGAACTAACGTTCCACTTGATCATTTGACAAAACCTCAGGTACCACATCAAACATCGCAAACATACTATCGGTATGTCTGGAAGACCATTCATCCAGGGAAGTTTCTTCCTTTAAAGACTATGATATACACTTATACCCAGTGTATCATCATCCAATTCCAAAAGATCTATCCATGATGCATTATGGAATTATTCTCCTATAGGGACTAATGGATTTGGGTCTATAAACAAATAAATTACAAAAATAGACACCTAATTCCCATCCTAAATAAAACTACTCTCTAACTCGGTCCCCTGAGGGAGGCCTCATCAAATATCGGGTCAAACTTCATATCCTTCTTTGGAAACCTCACACTATGGTTTCATGAAAACATCCTATATGAAAAAAATTAATCATAGTTAAAAGTGTATATCTAGCGATCTGACTCTATAAGGACCTAGAAAGAAACCAATTCCTATATAATTCATGTACTATTAACTTACTTTCAACCAATGTTTTCAGTAATTGAGTAAAAAAGAAGCTGTCTAGAATACTAGTTTATGGATATGTCACCCCCTGCACCAACAATGGAGTTCATGGCCTGAAATCAGAACTCGAAACACATAACATCATTACCCCAAAACATTATCACAGTCTTATGGTCCTAAAGTAAAACTGACATGGCTATGATACCAATATTTCATGACCTGACCCATAGGTACCCATGTTGTTACTACCCCATGCTTGGATCCAATAGGCCTAGTTCTTGATACTAGAAAAGAGTTTGAACATCCCAAAATGGGGGGAATTTTCCTATGTACATGTACACTAATACACACATCTCTAATACCATAATGTTGAAAAATAAAAACAATAAATAAAAAAATGCATGGATACCACTATATAAAAACCAATAGAGTAATCCAAGAACATAAAGTGAAATAAAGTACAACGGGGCCACAATACAATCCCATCAAGATGAAAGAGTCTGTCTCACAAGGTCCTCAAACTCATCCATATAAAACCCTACCTAAAGGGTCGGTATATGATCAACTATCTGAAGCAGTTGAATCACACAAGAACTATGTTTTCTCTCTCTATGCACCACTAGTTCCTTGTCTACCTAAGAATCCTTAAAAGCGTCGATGGTCCCCACAAGATATTACACGTGCGGTCAGAGCCCCTGCATGGGTCAATAAAACAATAATTAATAGGAAACCCAAAAACAAAAAGAAAAATAACAAAAAGGATACATGACTAAAAAAGATAAAATAAGATCAACACAGGTATATTTCTACAACACATATAACAAGAACATATAGGCATACTCGTAAATGAATTCATGGATCATGGTCTCATTCACTTCTTGCTACACGGTGCAATTCGTGGTGTGCTCATTCCAATATATCTCACTCCTCGAGCTATCTGATAAAAATATGTAGAACAGGTAGACCAAATGTACCCAAGGGAACACTAGGGTCTCAAAACGTTACGTCATTTCCTTGAGACATCCCATATTGATATAACACAATATTTAGATAACACATGGAGTGTTTTTAACACACTCATTGTCGATAAAACACTGAGTGTCGATAACACATGGGGTCTAGGTTACACATGGAGTGTTGGTAACACACAGAGTTCCAATAAGACTTGCATCCCCCAAGTCATATTTTCACAAAGTCACTACCAAGAATCAACCAATGAAAAGTACCTCAAAAATTCTTGTCAGGTCTAGTAAAATTGAACATAATGATGATGATCTTAATACATAGATAGGGGTTATTTGGGATGAGGGTTCAATGGGGGGATTCCTCAATAAACTAGAAAAATCATCCTATATGGGGATATGTTCCAGTGTAAATATTGGTCACACGTTGTCCAAAAAACCCTTTATAAGTAATCATGAAGAGAAGTGAGGACCAACCAAGACTCTCATTGTGATACATGCTCCAACATACTGAGTCTACTGTCGATGTCAGGCAAAGAAAACTAACATTGTAATATCAATCATCCTCTATGAAGAGAAATATATTATATTTCAAACCGTCATAGGAAATTACCAAGGTTATTCTCTCAAAATCATATGATCCAACTAAAAACACACTAATCAATCTAAAATGTACTTCCCCAGCACAAGGGTCCCAACAATGTAGGCATATCTTCAATTTGATGCTTCGTTTTAATTATATGGACATTTTATTGAAAAAGGCTCGATATGGGTCTAGTATAGGACTGAACAGACCCATTATATAAGGCCCCACCCAACAACCAACCCAACATAACAATGTAAACCTGATTTGACCTGGTTCGATAGACCCAACCCGATTCAGCCTGGCCCAAAAATGCACGTCCAGAAAGTCTGTTGGGTCTAACCCACCAGGCCAGTAGAGTAGTCTGACATATTAGGTCTGGAATCACATGCGGGCTAGTTTGTGTGTGCCGAATGAGGCCTCCTCGGTCGTCACCCCTACCGGTCCAAGCATCCCCCCCCCCCAAGAATGTGTGGCTATAGTATCCATCGTGTTGAATCCATTTGGCATGTGACCTCATATCATGACCTCCATTTAATGTGTCCAGCCATAATGCATGGCTTCCGCCTCCTATGCATGGTTCATCCATCTCATCACTACTGTGGGCCCCATACGCCTCGACTTTGAGCGGTGTCCTGCTTCCACTACCAAGACCTCCTTTCATTTCCCCCTTTTGGCTGCTCGCAGACACCATTGTTGTCAGTTACCATGCGGTCCCTACCATACTGCATTCCACGTCTACTGCTGGCTGCCCTGCTGGCAGCCTATACAGCTATGTGCTTCACCTGGAAAGGGATCCCCTACCGACCCAGTGCATCCATCCCCGTCGACCACTCCTCTAGAGGCCTTTATAATCTATACTCCACCTAGGTTGGCTGGAGCCATCCCCTCCATCTGTTGCCACTTTGAACTATTGTTTCACCTTCGTAGTGTCGTCACAGAATAGAACCTCGATTCATATTACTAGCATAGGTTTTCAATGGTGTAGGGAAAATAATGAGAACACATTATGACTCCACAAATAAAGATATAGTTTTAGGGGAGATGGAAATTATAAAAAGTTCATCATGAAAAGAGAATGGCCTGGTTCGTCGGTCTTTATCTGCTCTTGTTATGAGTATTATGAAGAATAATTAATCACACAGATCTAATCCTCATTCAAAACCCAGCAAGCAATTATCCGTACTGTAAGAAATAATGGTCCACAAATCAAATTAATCATTGTTTGGTCCATGTTAAATGTTTAAATATACAAGGGGAATTTAAATCCCAAATATATTAACAACAAATATCAATTAAATTCGATTACGGATGAAGAAAATTCAACATTTCGTAGTTGTAGGTGAAGATCCTATGAATATGAGGTCTGTAATTGATCAACAATACATGATATTCCACCGTTAATTGAGACAACATCATATCCATGTCTTAGAAGAATTATTGGGTTACAGTGACATCCTTGAATCCTTTGACAAATTTCTATTAAAATAAAACACGTTGTTGCATCAATAATAGAATATTTTTTTAAAACTATTTTAATGACGTTAACTTCCAAAATAATATATTTCACAGGCAGCCTGAGCTAGTCGATATTAGGCCTCGCATATGGAAAACCCCTCTAAAAAAACACAAAAGTGGTCTCATATTTCAAATCCAAGATACCGTTTATTAGTTATTTAAAATTTTATAAAATTATTTATTTATTTTATTTATGGTTACTCCCTTTTGGGGTTTTCCACTGAAGACCCACACATACTAAATTCATGACTCACCACAAGTAATGACACTATTCTGAGATGAACAAAGCCCTCATATTTCAGATCTGCGAACCCATTTAAAAGTTATTTCAGTTTTTAATAAAATTTATGTCTGTGTGTTATAAAAAAAATAACATTTTTCAGTGAATCATTCTGGCCACGTCGGGCATTGGAATTACATGCCGTCTCAGCGTCTTTTCTCAGAATTTTCAAAAATAATTTCTAAAAATAAATTCAAGAGAATCTGAGTCATTACATAGATAATTTTAACCTTAATACTCTGATAAATTGTAATGAAAGTATACAAGTTTATTAATATTATACAAGGATGTTTTTTATTTTTCAATTCAAGACTTTAGTTGGAGAAAAATGAATGTGTGATTTTTCCACATGGATGAAATGTAATGATGTCAAAAGCATGAGTTAATTATATCAAGGAACTACATTTAAATGATTATTTATGTCATGTATTATTTGATTTAATACTTCAATGAATTTTACATATACTCATCATATAGTCATACGATATATAATGTATCCACCAATAATTGATAGTCATTATCATTGAATCACAAAAATATGAGTTGATCTTTTATAGATTTACATTTTCTATATCTACGGGGTCAAATGATGTCCAAGATAATTGAATATAAATGTGTATAGATGATGTATATTATACATCATGTGGTGTTTGTGTTGTTGAAGACAATAATTTCGTTTTATAAAGATCATATAGGAACCCAAGTAGCTTGTGCAATAGTATCACTTTACAAGAGGCCTATTTTTGATTATATCTAAAAAAAGTAATTTTTTTTTCAATACTCCAAATTCCCCTAGAGTCACACAATTTTTCCCTCCGATAAAGATATTGTTTTTAAAAAATAAAATACTTCCATAGTTAAGATAGTTTGATGAAACCATATCCAATGGTGTTTTCATGTATTCACTATGATTATTGATTGTTTTCATGAAATCATTATGTTATTTTACAACATATATGTGATTGAGGGATATTCACTAAAATCGAAACCACTAATCCATTAATTTGAATATGAATCAATGAATAAAATCCACAAATATTTTAAATACATTTGATATTTGTGTGGTTCTATGTCAATATTAGACATGTTCATTAGTTGTGAAACAATGAATCGGTTTTCTAGGGGAATGTAAAACTCATTCAATGAAGCATTCATTAAATAATGACCAATATGATGAAATATACCTATGATAAGAAATAGAACTCAAAAACCATATATGGTGGGTGATCATTATTTAATGATGGGCGTCGTGGATTTAAATCTAATAATATACTATTTTCTCTTACTGTGTATTGGTGGAAACAATAATGATTTCATTCTGGACAACATTCTCTCCACATTAACAAGCACATTAACTGCATAGTGATGATACTAGAACCCCTCTTATGTTTCATGAATACTTGTAATTTCTTAGTAGATCTATTTTCAATTGATCCAACTTGAGTGGTGGGAGGCATTGTTATATTTTTCATTGTGGTCAACATCAATATAACTCCAACGAATCAAGATGGAAGATGCTAATGTTTTTCAATTTATGATTCACTGGATTATGCTATGTTTCTTAGATATGATGTTAAGATATATTTGTTAATTTTATTATTATGATATAGATAAATCTATTTTTTGGATCTTCTCCACTGCCAAGGGTTATTATTGATCCATAAAAAACCCATCCTCGCTACCTTTGGTCATCCTAAATAACCCTATCAAAATTCCATTCCCACATTATACCATATGTGATAAGATGTTATTTATTAAACAGTAAATGGACTCGAATTTACACAAAAATTGAATTCGAGTATCACATTTAAATTAAAAAATATACGATTTGAATACCGAATAATCATATTTCTTGTCCGGATCATTATCTCTCAAAATACACCTAAATTCCAAAATCATTCATGAATATACAAAATTGTGAAATTCACACACAATTGGTTTATATCACTTATCTATATTAGTTCATCACTCACATGGTGTGGAACATTACAATTTCTCAACCATTCTTGTTCAAACTCACTATCTCACTCCATATAATGAAGTCATATCATAACACCCTGTCTTCACATGATAATTGATATACTCACCCATGAGTTCAAAAAAACTATTGACTTAGTCACATAATAATTATGTTCCACAAAAAATATACTTATACACCTCGATATTTATTAACTCATAAGAATACCCCCATAAATTTTAAAATTTAATTAATTTAAATGATAATCATCAATCAATTCCATTATCTTTTTATTCTCCATTGACAGACAATTTTTACCATTAAAATTTTAAACATATTTTAATGATTTTTGATGAATTTCAATAAATATTCTGATATAATTCAATGTTTTATTAAAAATATGCATATTTAAATGGTGGAGTAATGTAGTATTAAAATAATGAAAAATGTTGAAATCTAGTTAATAACAATATTTATAGATTTTTTATTTTTTTTATGGATATCAGTTTTTTATTTTATTTAATAATGTGTTTACATTTTTCATAGTGTTCAAAATAAATAATACCATTTCTATCCATCCCAAAAAATATAGTAACCACAACATGTAGCCATCCTAGTAATGTTTTTCGGTCATTGATTCCCTGGTGGGAAGGAGGGTTGGGGCTATAAGAGAGATCACGAGATATCCCTATGTACAGGTGATATGTAAACTACTCGGGCATCGCAGTTCTTTCAACTTACATAGTGTGTGTATTTGATTATGGTATCCAATTACCTTTATGATATTTTTTATTCATAATTGTAGGTGATTCAATATATAAATACAACCACACAGCTATATCTCTTGATGTGGGATGTGGAATGATTTTTACTAATAATTATTTTTCAATACATTATTGTCCTTATCCTTCTCTACAAACCAATACTCGATTGTCCTTCTCAACAAACCTCATATTACATATCCCTATTTTCAAGATACATATTTTACTACTATTCACTAAAAACCCCATTTATGCCATTATATAACTCAAAGGTTGAACTGATCATCACCTCTAATTCTAGAGATAAACATGGATTACTTCGGGACCGCTAATCATCCTCTAACAAGATCATCTCAATAAATAATTTTACTATTATAAAGGATATATTAATAATGATCTATTATTCTACTTATTGACCCTACTCTCCCTCTACCATCAATATAATTCCATCCACAACAACCATGAACAATACACAATTTCTAATGGATTATATTCTGATGCTCATGTCCACATGAGATATTTTAGAAACTGAATACATTTGGTGTTCCCAAATTATAACAACACTTCATGGTATTGAGGGAATTCTATTTCATTTATATTTTAATTTAAAATCCCAAACATTCAGATCATGAAGTGGATATCGAGGCACTCCCTAGGCCTATAGAATATGCTCCAAATATATTTTTGAGGGAGTCATTACCCACATAAGGAATCCACCAAAGTTAGGATATTCCACTTTATGGTACTATAAATTATTGTTTATATTTATTTTTATTCACTATAGTTTTACTTTTAATTTAACTTCATTTTGTGCTTCTATAATAAAATAGATTAATTTTTATTTTCATTATGTGTTCCACCTGATTATTCTACTCATTATTTGTCTATCCCTCATTCAAATTATCTCTAAACATTGTTATTTTATTATTTGTGTACTCTTATTCTCTTATGTATTTACACCAATGTAATATACTACCCTCTATAATGAGTGTTGACTTGATCATTATCTCAGGGAGTTTAGTTTTTCATTAATTCTTGCATAAATTTTATTTTTTATTGCTTTTATATGTGAGGGATATGAATGACTGTGGATATTCTCTCCCATGGCCTGAAAATAAAATATATTTTTATTAATTTATATTATTTATTTTCCTTCCAATACATTTATTATTTCTTTGATTGATGAAGTTGAGAAAATTGATGGATGAAATTGAGTACAATGAAGATGGGTCGGTGATGATGTCACACTCTAAACTGAGTTATTTTATATTCCATGATTACAGGAGAATGTGTAATTTATATATCATATGGAATTTAAAATTTCACAATAATTAATAGAAGTATAATGGTTCATTCATATGACTTCAAACTATAATTATCATACATACTTTAATCAAATAAATGTGAATTATGATAGATCTCAAAACCAAACCTAGAACTGTGTCATTTATTTTAATTTCATTTTATACGAATTTCATGGTAATATAGAATTTATTTTCATTTTATTATATTGAAAACCCTAAAATTTTAAATTAATCCACATAATAATAAAGGAAATATAATTAAACAGATTAGGTGAATAATATTAAGTGAGTTGATGATCTGGGAAGATACTCAAGCCATAAAACATGGTAAAACTCTATACTGCACTTAGAAGGCATTTAGAATTATTATTTTTCCATAACTTTTGACAAGAGTCTATCTTATCTAGCACTGTTTCTAGGGAGAATGTAATTATTTTTCATTATTTTAAAATTTTAATACATTGTATATATTTCATTGTTTCATAAAATTCCAAAAAAATATTTATTCTCCATGATGTATTAAAATTATTTTAATTATCAAGGATTAACAATGAAAAGGTGCGTGAATCTATAACTGAATCACAGTAGTCTAGAAAATATAGATATGAAATTTTTTCTAGGTAGAAAAGGGGAACCAAATAAAAAATCAGCATAAGAGATAAATTAAACAACCTCATGTAAGATACTAAATATAACCTCAAGAAACTCATTGATTATGGATTGGCCAACGATCATTCTAAACTCTTGGATGACTTCCCATTAATAATCAACTAAGATCCAAGATACATGAAGAGACAACCTTGTGAATTCCCTATATTTATGATTAAGTAGCCTACATTAAATTATAGATGAATGTTTCAGAATAAAAATAAAACATGATATTCAAAATCATGAAGATGTTGTCTAGAATTTTCATTGGAAAATGGACTTGGTGACTGGATACTTCAATGTTTCCCCTAGTCCACCAATACCAAAACTAAAGGAAGTCACTCTTGTCATCCCAAATTTTTATAATAAATCCAAGAATTTATTCCCAACATGAGAACTATCCAAAACCCAATCATGTGAAGAACAAGATTTAGGATGTCCATGGTGAGATATAATTCTATAATTATATGGAATAACTTATCATTTAACAAAGTGTAAGTGATCAAAAATATCTATAATACTTATGGAATTATGGTGAGGTGTAAATTGATCACCCATTTCCAAATAAATTTGAATATCCAGAAGCATTAAATTTATTTCTATCCACCAAATGAGACACCATCCATGTGGTGTAATATGAGTAAAAGATTTAGGATACCAACTACCTAATTCCATACACTAAAACCAACATCAACAAGAACTCACAACTAAATAATTGGATGAAACTGAACAAATTTTTGGAATTGATCATATCTAAATATCAATTTATTTTCATTTTACCCAATCTAAATTGATTATTATTTCACACATATATGAATTTTTGGATCCTGATAACAATTTTTAGTCCTTAGAGTAATGTATGAAACAACACTTATTCCTACTAAGGGTAACCTGATATCCCTTATTTTGATGGGCAAGCATTTGAAAAATTCCATGAGGTTGTCCAAGTGAATATGTACAATGAAAAAAAGAAACATGTCTCTCACATTGAATGGGGGTATTTTTATTTTAATTATAAAAAAATTGAAATAAAAAATATATACCTACTTTCCCTTTCATCCTTAAATTGATGCATTCTGCATTGAGTCAGAACTAGACATGCATGATATGTCTCTAAAAGTTGAGTATAAGAAGGGGGATGATCCGTACATCATCCTACACCAAATAAATTTCTAATTATTTTTTATGGGGATGGATATAGTATAATTTATTCATGTATCATTCCTCACTATAAATGATTATGTGAAATCAACTTAAATATACATGTGGTGGTTCCAACAAAAGAAGATACACCAACCATCATACTATGGGTAACAACGAGTACATCACTCTAGACGAGGTAAAAATCTGCATCCCTTTTTTTTGGATTATAAAATTTTTTATCATCACTTTCATTCAATAATTTTAATTTTTGTCTTAATATTTTTTATAGAATGAACCCCACTTTGGATATAATTTTGAGCTTTAGTGTCAAGATCGTTATATTTTAATTTATTGATTTACTTTTATAGGACCTTGATAAAACAAGGTAACCCCCATGTATAATTTGAAGGAGGATGGCATAAAGATTTATTTTAAAAGTGAGTTCACTTTTATGTTTATATTTTAAATTCCCATCATTTTCTACGAGTACAAGTTTCGAATATTAAATAAGAAATTACATGCCCATACAAGAAAATTTGCATTAATTTACTTATCTAAGAGACATGAGTTCCATAAGAACCCTATTATTGTGTGTTTCATATTTCAATATTAATGAAATTAAATGAGTAAAAAGGATAATTGAATAATATAAATTAATATTTGATATTATAATGTGGTATCATGATTTGAGAAAAGTTTTTAATTTATTCAAACGAAACATCCCATTAAATTTTTATTTTTGAATTTTATAGTTTTATATGACATATTTTATTTATTAGTAATACCTTGAGATCTTATCTAATATAATATTTCCATTTAAGAGACTATTTATAAGCATTTCACTTCCCTTTTATTAATGTGAAAATTTAATGGGTGATGTTTGTACAAGATACATAGAAAAACATTAATCGAAACTTTTAAATGATAAATATTATGAAAAAATCATTTAAAAGTATTGAGGTATATTTTGAAATGAACATTTGTTTGATAAAACCATTACATTATTCCTTTTTAAGCTAATAAAAATAATGAATTGGCTTGTTAGGAATAATACAAATCTCAAGCCATTTATATCCATTTATACCATCCTATAATTATTTCCATGATAATTTGATGTTTAATTTTGGGGGTAATGGGAGTCATGGTGGAAGGGATATGAAAACGTTTATGTAAAAATTGGGGGGTGCTACTTTGGTTTATAAGAATGTAATTTTACATATATTATCCTTAATGTTTTTTATTTTTTAAAAACAAATAGGTACATTAATATTGTGTTGGGATATAGAAGAATAAAAAACACCATCACTAGATTAGTGAATTTTATACTTTGTTGTTAGGTGGTGGATATGTGGATTATTCAAAAAGTAAATTTCAATAAAATATTGGTATATTGGAAGTTAATTAAATGGTATAGACTTTTAGAAAATCTCAATAAGTTAAACATAACTATTTATTCTTTATTTTGATCGTGACCCTATATTGAGCTTGGTGAATGTGGGGGTTTCGAAATTGATGGGGATAATGTCATTATGGTTTCAATTTTGATATAATGAATTTTACATTATGATACAAGCCTCCAATTTTATCCTTGTTTTTTAGACATCAAATTATACCCACCCAAATCCACGGTTTCATATGATACTTAATTGAAAATTACACATGGGTTTATGTTCCTTTTTCAGTAAAATTGTATAAAATATATCCTTTAGAATCCTATGGATATGGTGAATTTTCTAATAATATTATCCTAACTCTACGTGAATTTTTATCATCAGAAATCACGGAAGAGATAAAAAAGTACGATATTCCAAGATTTCAAGTATATAATAAAAATGATTTAAGGATCTTGAGTTGATGAAAGAACATGTTCGATAACATTAAAATGGGATAAGTAAAATAATAGAGTTTATTTTTCTATAAAAAGTGATAAATTTAATTGATATATTATATGAAAGTTGAATTTTTTTTATTTAACATTGATGAATTTTTATATACCACATTGAAAATTAAATAATAATAGCATTGGTTCCAAATGAATCCAACATCGAGATTTTAAAATTTAGGACAATAATAGTTTCTGTATAGTGGTATCTGAATGAGTCAATTTATCATGAAGAAGCCAATCATATTCTATGGATTTCAGTAGAATTATAATCAATAATCTCATAAAAATCAATGTTTTATTAAAAGTTTATATATTTTAAATTTGGAATAAAAATTTTCAAAAAAGAATGAAGAATGTTTAAATATGTTTTTTAATCCTATTTATGGATTTTTATTGATATATTGATATTGGTTTTTTGATTTTTTTCAAATGTTTGTATAATTTTCTCAAGTGATAAAAATATATACTACTTAGGTTGTCATTCCTTATCCAACCAAGAACCATTCTACTTAGACAACCTATGAAATCCATCCATCGATGGAAGTTGTAGTAGGAATCCTAGGACTGGATAGGGGGATTGAGCATGTGAAATCCACCTTCATAGTTGGGTTGTAAACATCCTGGGGTGTGTAGTACACATAGTCCATCATACATTATGTATGTTATAATGATAGATGATCCCCATTGTGATCTCCTGAAAAGATGATGTGAGAACATTGAACATAATTATGTAGGAACATCACATTCTCATCTGATGTGGGATGGATATTTATTATTACTATTCATATTTCATCAAAGCAGCTTCATTCATCTCCTGCTCTACCGCCTGACACTCAGATACTCAACTCCACCAATCTTATCCACCCACAGGAACTCCAGACTCACCATACACCATTTATACTTAGTAGGAAACCACACATCCACCTTTATAGAGCTCTAAGGTTGAGTGGGTAATCACATCAAATAAAAGTGAAAATAATGGATGAAATTATGACCATTAGATTACCTCCAATAACACTATCTTGACTCCTCATCTTATCGCTCTGAAGACATTTTGAAGGAGGAGCTATAATTCTACCACTTGACACTATGTTCCCTCTACATTCACTACCACATCATCTATTCACTCAATTCAATCAAAAAACATTCTAAGTGGGGACATTCCAAATCTTACACAGGAGGGAGATATTAAAACACCTGAATATATAGGCTTCTTCCAAATCATATCTTCACTAATGGGTATCTTGGGGGTTTGATTTTATTTTTTTAACATTAAAAACCCAAATACGCGGAGGATGAAGGGGATGATGAGCCATGCACTTGGCCCATAAATGAATAACCATAACCATTTTCATAGGATTTCACACAAAAATATAGAATACAAAAAAGGGAGGAGATAACATTACATACTTAAATTCATTTATGCTTTCTTTTTTTCTTATTAATTTTTATTATTAATATAAGTTAAACATAGTCTCCCTTATTGAAAATAAATTATTTTAATTTATTTTCAATTATTCCACATATTTCTTATTTCCTTTCTTTCCCATCTCTATCATTATCATTATCTCTCTCATAACTTCATGTTTTTAATAATAAATAAAATGGTCCTATATTTGTTTCTGTTCCTATGTTTGAGTTTTGATTCTATCATTACTCTCCATTATTTGTTTAATTTTAGTTTGATAATCCAATCATGAAATATCTTGATCATTTAAAATCATCTTATTTCATTTAAATCCCAAATGAATTAACAAATTAAAATTCCACCTCCACATGTAACCAGCGATAATGGAACACCTATGTCAAGATTGTGAAATTTGGAATGACCTTGCTCCATCATAGTTCGTTTCATATATTGATTATCTAAATAATATTGTGTAAATAGATGATCATTCAAATATATGTAAAATATATAAAATAAATTAATATAAATATATTTGTGTTTTATGTCATGGGGTACAATCTCCACAATCAGACATGCCACTCACATATTCCAAAAAATTAAAAAAAAATTATTATTCAATAATTCAGGAACACATAACCCCCCAAGACAATACAATGGTCATCCCCTCATTTATGAGGAAGGATAAAACTATATTTAATGACAGAAGATAATATGAATATGAATAAAATAGAAATAGTTCTAATTAAGAGAGATAATTAAAATGATAGTGGGTAAGAAAATTATATAAAATAGTTGGATAAAACCTAAAAAATAATACAAACTTAATAAATAATATAATGATAGAACATAAAATAAAAACATATAATGAAAAAATAGGAGAAGAAGAAGGAGAAAGAGGTGAATTGGTATAGTAGGAACACACACTATTAAAAACATGAGTGGATTATTTAATTTAAATAAAAATTTATTAATTTAATAAAAATATAAACTACTGAAAAAAATAAATTTTAAAAAAATTAACAAGGTATCTGCATCTTCATGGTGAAACTAGCCCCCCCAAATGATGGTGGATATCTCCCTCTATGGTGTCCATCATTCCGACAATGCAACATAAATACACGTATTGGCCTAGAGAGGTGAACTGCTTGGAACCACATCATTATTATTAATTTTTGAATATTTTAATAGTAACATTACATCTAAATAGGGATTTTAATATGATGGCAATATCTGGTGTTTCCTGATTGCAGTAATGACCATTAGTCGTAGGTCAACATGGGTCCTCCACCTTTGGTGGTGTATTGAACATGTGATGGACTATTTGTGACTCCATCTTGTAGTGGTTTATATGAATGTGGTACGTTGTTGAAAAATTGATGTGGAGAGAAATATTTTTCTTTATTTGTCCTTTGAAGTTTCTAGAAGAATCTTTCAATGGTATTTTGATTTTGTGAGAAATTTCAATTGGACAGAAGATTTGGTAGTGTGATAGAGAACTATATGGGGTGCCTTAGGTTGTGGAAATGGTTTTTATCAATAATTTAGGGGTGTCTATATTTGAAGTGACATTCATAAAAGAACATATGACCTTCATATAGGTCTGATTAGTAAATTACTACTTCATGATGGTCGAAGAAGGACTCTAAGGTGATCCAGAGTGAACTCAAAAATTGGATGTAGGGAATGTATTTTTATCGATCTACAATAAGAGAAATTAATGGATGATTCTTCATGTATTAGTGTATGTTGTTGGAAATGAAGGAGACAATTGGAAATAAGAGGAAGCACAAAAAAATGACAGAGTGAAGGAAAACACTTTGGAGGTGAAATGGAAGCATTTTAGGTAAATTTAATACGAACAACATTTTTATATATATCACATCGAATATGAAGTTGAGGTGAAAAATAGTTTATATGAAATGACACTAATTCCACCTTTCATAATTACACACTCGGGTGTGAACCCAAATTCATGCACACACAAATATATGGGTTGACTCTCATTACTTAATCCACACAGACCATCCAACCAATTATGCACACAAGTGGTCTACATGGACACTCTCCCACTCATTTTCTTGGTTATCCTTACCAAATACATTGATTGGATAACCATGCCTTATATGCCTATCTTAGTTGATTTTCAGCCACTATTGAGGTTGTATATGGCTTGGCACATTTTTTTGAAATTTTAGAACAACTCAATATTATGAAAATCCTAGAAAAAATCAAAAGGCACCAAAATATATAATCCAAATAATGATATCTATACCATCATAAAAATATTAACATATTTACTCATTTTAAATATTCTAAATTATAATTTATTAATTTACCACATTTCACGTAAATAATGAAATAAAGGAGCTTTATTCATTAAAATCCAACTAGAATCCAAAAATTAATTGTAAAAAATCATGAAATATGAGTGTTTACACCTAAAATTAAAATACTCTTGTCCTCATGAATATAATATGTACCTCAAAAATCATAGGTCTCTATTGTTATCATTATTCAAATTGAAATGTAATAAAATAAAGAAAATCAATTTAATGTTTAATTTTCCAGACCATATGAAATATCCATCTAATTTTATCATTTTTAATAATATAATTAAATCATGTATTTTAAATATTAAACTTTATAAAAAAATTCATCAAATAATTCCATTAATTCATGTTCATTAATGTTTTATTATTATATATTACTCATCACCATTTACCATAATATTAATCTTTTCACACATCACAAATCACACCCTTCAATTAGAATTTATCAATTACCCTGAGAACATTATCCTTGTCCTTATGACTATAAATAAAATATTTTATCCACTTTATTATTTTTTATGTAACATAAAATCATGAGAAAATTTCAATCAAGGATAAAATGACTCTGTATTATATAGTTTTTGGGAATTAATGTGATAAAATAAGACACAAATAGAATGATAATCTCTTAAAATACAGTGCCTAATATCTAATGTAAAAGTGAAATGACATTCCCCCTATAAATATAGCATGCCCCAAATTACCTAATCTTAGTGTACGGTCATGATGAAAAAGAATAATAATTAATGATGAGGACCATCTAGAATTTTTCTGTACTTTTATACTTATTTTTTAAAATTTAAATTACCAATATATATCTTTTTCATATGTTAGGTTTAGAATAAAAATCACATCTACAACATGGCCACATTTGATAAAAAAACATTTCCCGTATAGTATTGATTTTTAATTCTACCAAGGAACAACCCATTCATTGTTTCTATTTAAGAACAAGAAACAATACATTATAGTTAATAAATCACAAAAAAAAACTAATAATACCCATAGTAATAACCCCCACCAATTTTCCATAAAATGTATTTCATCCCTTCCATAATTATTCCACTCACCTCCAATATTCATCATTAATATATCATAAAAAAGTAAGATGTGGGTTGAAATTGATAAATATGGATTCAAACATGGCTCATTATTGATAAGGGAATTCAGTTTCTCTATGGGATAAGTAGGGATTGATGTATTGGTGGTATCAATTATACTGGATATTCAGATTATTCCTCAATAGTGTTAAACCAATTTTCCAAAGTCATTGGTTTGACATGTTCAAATGCATGTTCTAGCAGGTGGAATGTCCCATGATCTCTCAAAATTTTCTAAAGATAAAATATGATGTACTTGGTCAATGAATCCTTTTTTTAATGGGAAATTTGTTTTGGGACAATGAAAAATGTCATGACTAATAATAAATAATAAATATACAAGAATTTTATAAATTGAAAGCATGAAATATGATGGGTAAATTTCATTCACATGAATCGACCAATTCTATCAAATATTGTGTTCTAATATTAAAATAAATTATATACTATAATTAGTTAATTTTCTACCAAATTAATTAAATATAATTATCACTAAAATAAATAAACATTTCATCGTGATATAATTAAGAAATTATTCTCTCTTAGATAAGTCATGTTGTGCATAAATACTAAGCATGAGCATGAAATTTCTAGTTTAATGCCCAAAATAGGATTATGGAAAAAATTACAGTTTAAAAGATAATAATTAAAATTGAACCCCCTTTTTTATATGAATATATAGTCATATTATTCCACTATTTGGGGGTTTCCTTTGAGCATCATGGTTCTGTAAATGATAATTAAAAGGCTAAGAATCTTTATAATGTCAATAAATCAAAAAATTATAAAGGGAGTGGGCTTCATTATAATCTAGTCTGAGGAATAAAATATACATTTCTGAAAACATGTAATGATATATCATATAAGGATATCCCATGTGGAACCTAGACTTTTAGTTCCTCCTTAAGGTAGTAATAATTGTTATCCATAATATGTTTGTGGGTAGAGCTTCTCGTATTTGATCCTCTGCATGTGCATCTTCATTGTTTTCACTTATTCTTGGATAGAGAGGAATGATTCATGGATAGAGTATACGTGATCCACCCTTTCACAATTATGTACATACTTCTTGGATAATGTCGGATGAAGTATAGATCAACATTCTTCTGGGTTACAACTTATTCAACCACCACATTATTTTCCATTATTGTATCATCTTGTTTGCATTAATTGAATGATCAATGCGATAATAATAGGGTATTTTTATATAAAAAATTGAAATTAAAATAATAAAAAACCCATTTTTAACATAGGAGGATGTATCTTTATTTGCATTGTATTAGATGCATATAATTATTCATGGGCTTCCTCAAATGAATGTTCATAAAAATAATGGAGCTTTATGTGTTCCATAGAATTTACATGTTCAATTTCTTCATCACCCACTAATTAATAATAAGGATACTCTGAATCTAAATATTCTATGTAGTGGTAATTAATACTCAATTCCAAATGAATAAAATATGATGAAATATATTTTATCATAAGGTAAACTCCATAAATTGGTTGTATTTCAATATCCACATAAGTGTTATGTTCCTCTTGATGCTGGATCATAGTGGATGAAGGTAGGTAGTCAGGAACCTCTATATTTTCATTGAGTTCCAGCACATGAGTTGTGACTTCCTCCCTGGATAAAAAATATGTAATGGAAATATATATTATACTTTTTATGTAATGGGGGATATTTTTGTACCTCACACTCATTCCATATGTCTTCCATATTTTGATGATATCACAAACACATCGGTGTCATAAATTCTTCCACATCATGATTCTATTCTAGCACATCATCGTTATCCAGGATATAATAATTCAGATGGTTGGGTATGGGACACTCATCAATAATGGCCACAACATAATATATGACATTATTGAAATTGGGGATGACTAAGGGATCTTCCCCTACTCTAGGTTTGGGTTTTATAATGGATACATTGATGTACTCATTTATCAAATACATTCTAACATGTAGATATTCTATAATTAATTCCATACACAAAATATAATTTTTTATATTTTTTTCACCAACGGGATCTTTAAAATTAAATTAGGGAATATTTTCATAAATATTTTCCAGAAACAAGGTGGTCTATTCTTATGAATTGGAACACCCTTGTTAAAACTCTGGGATGTACTCTTGTTGTTCAATTAACACACAACCTAATCCATTAACCCCAATTTGTTGGAGGGAAATCATTAATCTCATGGATGACTTCCTTGGATTGATCCCCTAGGACGGTTTTTCTTTTATCTCCCCTATTTTCTCATGAAAAAAGACAAACTACATATTATGTAGACCATAGGGTTCCAGTTATTAGTTCTATCACCAGTGACATTTCTTTCCATGTATTATATTGTTAATTTGAATACATTATGTGAAAAAAGATTTTTGTAATGAAATTAACACTATTTAAATGTCAAAATATAAAAATGTAAATAAACCACTAGTAGTATCCCCCAAAGTTGTACAATTAATAAATATTACCTATCATAAGTTGTGAAAAAAGGAAAATTTATTTTTCTATTATAATACATAGGTTGAGAGGTCCTTCTAACAAGAGGATCTACTTAGTTAATATTTTTATTTTATATAATTCACATTAAATATTTATTTATTAATTAGTTATTAAGGAAATGAAATATTATATGTAAACTAACATGTAATTAAAATATAATCTAATTAGAATGAATTATATTTGTTATGAGTTCGGTATTTAAATCAATAATTACACTCCTATGTTATTTAATTTTAGATTTAGAATATAATCATGAACCCTTATGATGATTGACTATATTTTTATTTAGTGTTTTGAAATTTCAAATGACTTATGTAATATAAATTACACCTCCACCTATCATCTAGGTTGATGGCGCACCTCAGTCAAGAGAGTGAAATATTCCTAGCACCAGATCCATCTTGTTTCAATCAATTCATTTTATATCAAATCCATTTTATGAAGAGATAATAATTATAAGAGTGCGAGTATAAATAAAATATAATAATATAAATTCATTTGAGTTTTATTTCACATAGTATAATCCCCAAACTCTTTCATGCCACTCAAATCTACTATATACATAAATTATATGATTAGAAATAATTGAAGAACACATAACATCCCCATTATCCAATCATAAGGTAAACACCTAATTGTCAATGGTAAGTATTATTGGGATGAAAGAGAAAGGAAAATATGAATAAGAATGAAAAATATGGGAGAGAATGAGAATGAGAGAGAGAATGTATAAAACTCATATATAATAGAGTTGGAAAACATATAAAATAATAGAAATGAATAATAAAACAATGAAATAACATAAAATAAAATCACATAATATGAAAATTAGGATAAGTAGAAAAATTTGATAGAGAAGTGGGCTGGAAGAAACACACATGGCTAAAATCATGCATGTATTCATTAATTGATATAATAATTTAAAAATTACATAACAACATAGACTAAAGAAAATATGAAAAAAATTATAAAAAAATAAATCAATCAATAAAAATGGACTAGATCTCCTGATCTCCCATTATGATTGTAGATATATCCCTCCACGATGACTATTTCTTATAGTATTGTATCAAAAATATTTTTATAGACTTAAATAGGTGAACTCCTTGTTACTTATTTTTTTATTTTCATGTTTTAATATTCTAAAAAATATGATTTCATTGGAATATATATTTTATGAACCCATGGATATTAGTTGTTTCCCGATTATAGTTAATACTAGTTGTTTGGGACAATATGGGGCCTCCCCCATTAGTGGGGTTTGTCATGCATGGGGGTTCAGTGGTGAATCTACATGGAAGTGGCTCATGTGCCATCCATAGCATGGGGGAGCATCAAATATATGAGAGAGATTATTATTCATAAATTCCTAAAAGTGGGGATAAAATTACTTCATTGTATTGGATTGAGGGTTTGGAATTGATCCAATGTGGTCAGAGGCACTGGTAGTTTATATGATATCTATCTCAATATCGTTAGGTAATGGAAATGGGGTTTCCCCTCATTGTAGTGGTTGATTGTGTAGTGGTGGAAATCATCAATCCCTATATGGACTTTATAGAGGTCATATGGGTCGAGCACTCATTCATGGTGGTCGTAACATGTCTTATCGGGGATCCATGTTGACACCAGGCACCAGAAGCAGTGGATAGCTCAATTTCGATCTACAAGCGGTGGTGGAATTTAAGATGATTGTATGTATAAGTGGTTTCTAAGGAGGAAGAATGGGGAAGATGGTGATGGTAGGTGAAGTGGTAAATTTTCTAGTGAATAATTTCATGGTAGAGATACTGTGGTACTATTTTAGTAAAATATAATAGTAACCCCATTTTTATATTTTGTATAAAAATAGAAGTCAGGGTGCGTGATAATTTATAGAAAAATCAAGCATAATCCACTTGTCATAATCCCATAATGGGGAGGGAAGATGGATAAATGATCCCAAAAATTATTGGGCCAAGACACACTACTTATCCTACATACTCCTTTGACCAAACAAGGCATATGGCTTGTCTGCATGGGATCTCTCCTACTTTTTATCTCAAATATCCTTCTTTTTTGTTATTCTTGTCCATTCGGGCCTCATATGCTAGGCTAATTTTCATTATAGACATGGTTGGGGTTTGGCAAGTCCTTGACACATTTTTTTAACTTAAATGAATAATGAAATTATGAAAAATCATAGAATATATTCAAAAGGTACAAACAAAATATCAATCATCATAACTAAATGAATACGAACATCAAATTCATTAAAATTTTATTTATTTTAAATATTTTTTAATATTTTTTTTAATTTTTCACATTTTACTAAAATAATTAGATATTGGGATATATTAATTAAATATCTCCAAAAATTTATAAATTATACCGAATAATAATCCCTAAATAACAATGTTTCAATTACCCCACAAATAAACTACGCTTGTTATTAATATTATAATCTCAATATCATGACATAGAGGGATCATTATTATCATTACCCAAATTAAAATGTAATAATGTAATAAATAATGGGATTTCATGAGGAGACCTAACACCAAGAATATAGGATTAGGTATTATGATATTCATGGAAATATTTTAAGAATGACTAATTCTCTCCCTCCATCAATAAAATGGTGGACCGTGCTACTAATTGAGGGGGTGTTCGATAAATCCACATCGAATGATTCCTCTTTATGTTGTTATAACTTTTTCATCTTATATATATTTTGATTTCTATTTTATGTTGTCTTTTAATTTAATTAATTCCTTTTATAAAATTTATTCATGTGTTTTTTTCAATTTTGTTTTCCTCTACTCATTTTTATCATCATAGTCACTATCATCCTATCACTATTCTTCTTATAATTTTCTTATTATATTCAATTAAATTACATTAATTTTAAATTTTTATTTTATTTTATATATATTTTTTATCTCTCTATCTCCATATTATTTTATTCATATTTTTGATTTCATCTATTTTATTTATTCTTCTATTCTAATATATCTTTTATTTTAATTTTTAATTGTTTTATATTTCTTTTATTTATCTCAATTACACCATTATGATGAATTTTTCTAAAAAAATGGGAGGGTGAATTGATGCATTTCCATATAAATTTACATGTTCTTGAATTATTGCATTATTTTTATGCTTTTAAGCATGTATACATTAGGTATGGGGTTATTTGATTCAGTCAATTTCAATGAATGATATTTAAATATTATCCAATGTTTTTTGACTGGTTTAATGAAAATTCCCATGAAATTTAATTTTCATGAAATTCAATGTTTTATTAAAAAGTGATTAATTATAAATATAAAATAAATTTTATTTTATTATAAACAAGAATGATTAATTATGGATTTTTATTTATTTGAAAATTTTTAAATTTATAGATTGTTATATAATTTTTGATATCTGATTTATATTTTTCTATAGTATTCAATTATTTTCTAGAGATAACCAAAAAAAATTAAGCCCCAATCACTATACATTAACTGAGGGGCCCATCTGTCACCTTGCATAGCCCAATAGTGGCCCAACCCACCAGGAAGAGCCTGAGGGAAGGCCTTCCATGGGGAATAAGGCCACACTATGGAATCAAAACCATATGGTTAATAGATGGGACAAGGACCATAACAACACCCTATCCCATGGTGGTCAGGCACCGAGTAAATGGGTGGAGTGTTACACCCAGGCATGGTGATCCACAGCGGTGATTGGGGGTTATCTGGCCCCAATCTAACATCATTGCCTGTTAATTTTGGCTTTAGATTATAGGAAAGAGTTCCATACCAAATGAAATATGATGTGGGAAATGATATTCTTGATATTATTCATTTTTATAGTCAAACATGTTATTTCATGCTTTACATGCTCACCCATGGTCAGAAACATGGGCATCACCGACTTCTCCATCGACCACCACACCACCACCACCTATCTCTATCCCAATCCCCTACGTTCTCTGAGAAATTTACTTGGATAAAATAATGTTCCCAAGATTGATATTAACATACTCTATCACCGTATGGAGTAACCTTGGATTATTTATAGAATATTTTATACCCCTAATTGGGAAGATTACGAGGTATTGTCCTACAACATCCCAAAATTTTAATATATGAACATCATAATGAATTTTGTATGTCACACACAAAACCATATATATGAAGGGATATAATATCACAATTTATCATATATTTAATTTATTATCTTTATTAAATAAATTAAATAACATCTAATGCATGCAACACTATGTTATCTTATGATACATTTAATAAATAATTTCTTCATTGACTTTCACTACACCCAAGACTGATGTTTAGAAAATAAAATAAGTTAAATTATTTAAAATAAAAAAAATATTCTAGAAATTAAATTATTTGTTAGGAATATGAATAAATAACTTATGAAAATATGTGGTTTAATTTATTGGTTACAAATTAATGAATAAAAAACCAATTGAATATAAAGGATATGTTTTTAAGAAAAAACTAGTTTTATTCTCTAACAAAAGTTATCATAATAAATTAAAATAATTATTATTAGTTGATGATCATAAATAAATTTTTATAATATATATTAAATTATTTTTTACATTAATCAAATCAATTTCATATTCATAATATAATAAAAAATAAAATATTATTCAAAAAAGATGAATTTTAGAAATGTATTTTTCCACATTTTAATGAAGTATTTGTTTTAAAAAAACATTTTTAAACATTTATAGAAATTATTTGATAAAATTAAGTTCATTTTTGAAATTAATTTTTAAAAATTAGAATAGATTATGTTTTTTAATTTTTTGAGAAGTTTTATTACTTGATGAATAGTGAAAAATACTAAATTTTAATGGAATACTAAAAAATTTTTATATATAGTTTATAATGATAATTTATATATTTAATTATTTTTAAGACAATTTAGTTCAATTATAACCCTATTAATAAATTTTTTTACTGAAATCAATTTCAAATTTAATTTAGATATTAAAACACAGTAAACATTTCAACTTTTCACATTAAAACCCCACTTGCACGTCCCATGTACGGGATTCATTGTAAATTATTTTTTTCTCATACATGATATTAATTAGGAAAAATAGATTAAAATTTTTGAATTGGAATTATTTATATTTTATAATAAGGTAAATGTTATTTACTTCCAAAAATGTTATTGAAGCATGTAAAACATAATACAATTAATAATAGAATAATGTGAGTAATGTGGGAGTAGTATTTATTATTAAAGGGAAAAATTACCTATATACTTTTTAAAACCCCATTTAATGGAAAATATTTCTACCTTATCACTTTTAATCAATAGATTATTTTATTATTTTAGGCACATGAAAAATAAATAACATGGATAGAATTCACTCATTCAATAATTCACTTGTTTTCCACTCACCCCACGTATAAAAGGCTACCCCCTCTTCTCTCTACTCAAACCTTCAAACCACACTGGTTTGGAAAACACCAACCTAAATCACTCTCCCACATACCTCCCGTCATCCTAGGATCATTTTCTTCTATGGAAAGCATGCATAAGTTAGAATTAGTGCAATGTTAAGGAGGATACACAAAGAATAGTTAGTGTTTATTAAAACAAGCTTTTATTTTTATTTCCTTCTCCACATTGTTCAATCCTTATTATACATTTCTTATATAATACCTAATTACATTGAATGGATTAGAAATTTTTTATTTTAATGTTTAGACCAAAAATGTTACAAACTTCCATCATATGGGTTACAAATTTAACGTTCGCGTGTAATGCAGACTATCACATCGAGAACAGATGTCCTTAATTTTTCCCTTTCCACTTTTAAGGTTGGAAATAATAATGTATTTATAGTTTTTATACTCTATATATGATTTTATTATTCATTGAAATTATTTTATCTCACAAACATTCTGGTTTTCAATTTTTCGGGAATATGATAACATTACTCATATGCACAGTGGACCACCACCCAACGAAGTGATGTGATTTAATCATGATTTACATGGAATTTATTGGGATTGGTTTTAATAAAATTATTTTATTTATATGAAATTTTTTTTACTTTAATGATAATATATTCACATATATAATTTACATCTCTTTATTTTAACAGGACAATATAATGGAAACAATGTTCATGCATATATACGACCTGCCATTCTATGAACAATGTTTTTTATTTTATATCAAAACATTTTATGGATTAAAATAAAGTGATATATAATAAATATATAAGATATTCTAAAATTGAATTAAATTATGGATATGTAGTAATAATTATTAGAGTAAGTGGAATAATAAATACCAAGTCAAAACATACTCAAACAAACCAGTAAACACCCGAAATGATAAAAGTTATGATATATTTTCAATATATAAAAAATAATTTGTTATAAATTTATCATATATGATATAATAAACATTAATATTCTTCTATTATAAGTTAATAACATTTTTAAAATCACTTTACATGTGTTTCATTCTAGTACGAAAAAAAAGCATTCGGTAAGGGATTTCGTGTCAATTTTATTTCATTGGAGCATATTATAATATTATGAACATTGTTTCTTTCAAAGAGTGTATATAATTCACACTAAAATTTAAAATCATTCATATTAAATTATTAATTATTTTTTGAGTATCAATTTGAAATATTTCATCAATTGGTTTATATATTAAATGTTACCAAGTGGTAGAAAATTTCATATCACAATTCCTTTTAGTTGGGTTATATTACTTCCTAATTGAAATTATTATTATATGATTATTTGTATAATGAAATTTGAAAATATGTTTATGTATTTATATATTTTTTATGTGTAACTATATTTTAATCAGATATTTTATTCATTTATTTATTATCAATTAATCATTATTATCAGTTTTACAATTTATTTTTCAATCCCAATATGATGACTATTTTTTATTCATGAGTTTCCTTTAAAAGTAATTATTTGTTATTTATTTAATAAAATATTTAATTTACTTACCATATATTCATTAATGATATTTTTTAATTAATTGTATCATTCCCACTCTTTGTTAATAAAAATTAATTGATAAATTGTTTTATGAAAATGCAATTTAATTTCTCTCATCAGACAAAAATATGTTTTCTCGAGAACCATATTTTTTAAAAATCATATCAAAATATTTTTTTATCATTTTCAAAATGGTTTATAGAAGGAATTAACCCTAATTTTTAATCATTAAAAAATTAAAAATTAGTGTCAATGAAATTTATTTTCATAATGATTTTCAAAATGAAAAATATATTTTCCACAAAAATATTTCTAAATATCAATTTATGGTATATAAAAACATCAATGACAGAAATAATTATTCTTACTCTATTTTTTGTGATATTGATCCCATATATATTATTAATATGGATTTTTTACAAAGATTTTTACCAAAAAAATCTATTGGCATTCACTTCCTTGATTCAATATTTTCGTCAATAACATTCCCATAAAATGTTCACTTTCATATGAACATTGGAAATTAAATTTATTATAATTATCCATATTAGTTGTCATGGATATCTTCATTTCATAAATTATATTCCATTTTTAAAAACATTGTTTACTTTTATATGTATTTTAATATCTTTCAAAATATTGAAAATTCTATATTTTACACTCAATAAGAATATTTGATAAGGAATATATTTATTAATTAAATAACTAATTTGATATATAAGGAATGGGTTAGAATATAAAACATAGGTGGAGAACTATTTATGAAATATCGTTAAAGAAGTTTTAATCTCATAGGATAAATCATTTGGCTACACATAGTTTAATGGGCTTCTACACTTCAGTTTTAGACATCACGGGGAATAGATATTGATGAAAAATGTATTAGGTTCATAAGAACCATGACATCCAATAATTTAAAATTGAATTAATTTAGAACTAAATTATTAATATATTTTATATATTCACTAGGCTGAAATATTTGGATCCATCTCATTCTCATCTTATTTATTAAATGGAATTTTTTTATGTTATTAACCTGTCTATATTGATTATTCCTTATCTAGTTATTTAAATGGAATATGTGTTATCTTATTAACCATGGAGTAATTCTTATTCCTTATCTAGTTAATTAAATGGTATGTGTTTATTTATTTATCTTATCCTAATGATTATTCATTATTGATACATATTATCAATTATCGCACTTATCTCGTTTTGATCATTTTATTTCAACCATATTTTATTCTTTCAATAAGAATCAATGATGTTTATAATGCATGATATGTAGGTATTTAGTAGATGTAATAATATTATTTTCATAAAAATATATATTGTAATTTTTGTATTCAAATGTAAGGTGTGCTTCTTTTTTATATCAAGTTTACCAAGAAAATTACACATGGTGGCCCTCTGTGATTTAATTCCTTATATCATGTGCTAATGTAAAAGAAGAATGCTCCAGATCAAAGATTATGGGGTTGGGGTCACATCAGATTGTATCATAGGATGTTTAGTAGACTCCTAGGATCTAGATTAATGAAATCATATATTATAGTACAAAAACATATGGTGGGATTTGGGGATACATATTGGAGAATAACGTAATGTATTGATAAGGTATAGATTATGTAGTATTTTTTATAAATAAATACCAATATGGATATGATTAGGGGATTATGATTCTATGATTAAATATATGTTCAAATACTTAAATATCAATTCTATGGTTTATGTTAGGAGAGACTGTCTATATTGATTACATTATCATGAAATTACAGAAATAATATGTTTTATTGGAATTCTTATTTGAGGAATTATGCCATTACATTTTATAAACATAATAATAAAGGTACTTAAAACCAATATGGTTTATATGATTATCTATTACACTTTAATAGTAATGAATTAATATTATAATAAATTTTAAACAAAATAAATAACCTTTGTTGAAAGCATTAGTAAAAATATTATTCAATGAATAAATTTATTTCAATATGGTCCATCATATTTTGGGAAAGACTTTTGGAATTATATTAATGATGGTTAGAATCATATTAATGATGGTTATAAAAAGGAAAAAATACATTCACAGTTCCATCTTGTTTCATTAGGCCAGACTATGGGGCTTGAACCCATAATTGAAGGAAAATATGGGTTTCAAACCTACCATTGGCCTGCATGATGTCCTGGATAATGTGTCATTGTTTTTTTCTAATCAATTTAAAAAAATAAATATAAACAATGAACTTATGGTAACTATATTCATTATTATATATTAATTTTTCATAACATGTTCTAAATATATTGGATTTGTAATGTTTTTAGTGATCGAAGGAAATGGTGTCCACTCTTTTATAGGCATTACAATCCATTAAAAAAGAATTTTAGTTCTTTGGGAATGAAATATGCATTAATAGAAATTTATTTCATGAATTAAGTTATTGAGGAACTACCAACGTAATAAATTTTTCTTAAATAAATTTAACAAATACCAATATTTTCTTATATTCAAATAAATTAATATAATCTATCAAATTTACAAAAGGATCACAAATAAAATATCTATCCAATAATAACCATTTATGATGATATGAATGGCCATTCATGGCTATTGAATTTAATGTTTAAATCCCTTGATCATTATACTAATAATTAAATTTCATTTGATCAATTAACTCAATAACTTCGATTAATTATTTACACATTTCCTCTATTTCCATATCTATGCATTCCACTATAGTCATCTAACATGGGAACCTTGTTAAGTTTTATTTTATATGATCTTAATACATACCAATAAAACATATTTAGGGGGTGTTTTCTCAACCTCTTTAATGATGTTAGTTTTTGAACAAAATAATTATCAAATTTTAAAATATAGATTATGAATATCAAATAAAAAATCAAGGAAACAATTTTTTGTGGTGGAGAGAATGTAGCTACCCGAAATATTAATATACGACAATCATAATATTTTTTTTGTGTGAAAAAAAATAAAAATAATATAAACGAATATAAAATTATAAAACATTATGATATATTTAATATTTTAAATAAATTCAACCAATTCTTTATATTGTAATACACAACACCTAGTTAACCTGCGTGATATGCAATAATAACCTTCTTCGATGGCTTATGATACATGAAAGACCATGTTTAAAAAAATACTATTAAATTTATTTAAATAAAATATTATATTATTTCTATTATAATTGTTTATATTAATAGTATTAAATAAATAATGAAAATATTTTTTTGAATTCATTTGTTAAAAATTTAATTAATATAAAAATGAATTGAACAAAATGGAAATGTTTTTATTAAATAATCAATTATTATTAGCCAAAATTATTTTATCATAATAAATTTAAATATATAATTATAGTGGATGATATTTAAGAATTAATATATTAAATATTAATTTTTTTGTCATTCATCCAACATACTTGATAGTTATATAATAAATGAAAATAAAAATATATATATATAACATGTATTTAATAAAGAATCGTTTTTCTCTTTTTAATAGAGGGCTTGATTTAAATCCAAATTTATAAAATTTTATAAATTATATTTAAAAATGTATTTACATTTAATTTATTATAGTTTTAGAATTATATAATTGTGATTTTAGGTATTTTTAGGCGGAGTTTAGTTTTGTTATTAATAGTGAAAAATACCAACTTTTAATTGAAAACTAAGATTTCATCTAAATTATTTATAATTTTAAATTATATTTATAATTTTTGTCAAAGTATAAAATATTAAATTATAAATATATTAATCCAATTTTTTCATTGCAATAATTTTTAATTTGTTTTAGAAATAGAAACACAGTAAACCATTAAACAATTTTGTTTTAAAAAATTTTGTTCACCTCCATTATTCAGGATTATGATGAAATTGAAATTTTCTACCATTGTGGTATTATTTTTGGAAAAATGGATTAAATATTTTAAAACATCAAAATTTAAAAAATCTAATATGTTAAACATATGATTTTACTATATTGAGTAGGGAAAATAGTTAAAATTAACTACATCGATTAAGAGAAAAACATTCTTCCCATAGAAATTATCATCAATCATAAAAGGAAAAAGACCAAGATACTAGTCCAATATCCCTTTTATGGAAATATATAGACCCAATATGTTATCATAACTTCAATCATATATTATTAGAGCCACATTATATGGAAAAAGTTGTAACTCATCATTTTGAAAATAAATTATTATGCCACTCACAGCCCTTATAAAATGCCACCACTCTCATCTACATTGATCGCCTTCAAAAAACTTTTGTTCAGAAAATAAATTCCAATATCACTAAACAGATTTCTCCCACCATAATTGAATCATTATATTTTTCCTATTTCCAAATTGAAATTTATATGTTCAGACTAATAAAGGATACATGAAGATAATGTAATGTTCTTCTAAAGTAATTTCTATTTTATTTCCTTTTACTCATCCTTTATTTCATATTATTCCATGATAATATAATAATTTAAATATATTAATACTAATGGCATGTTTTTTATGTTAATATTATATAATAAATTATCACACACATCATTAAAATGGTTTACAAAATTAATAATCGTGGGTATGAAAGATGACCACTTCGTGAACCGATGTCATTAATTTTTTTATTAATAAATATATTGGTTATGAATAATCATGGATTTATTGTTTTTATATGGTATATATTATAATTAATAATTTAATAATCTTATATAATTATTATTTAATTCATACCTTCATGCTTTCTAATTTTTGTGATTATGATAATTTTTTTGTGTGTGTACGGAGAACTACCACATCGTGATGTGTCATGATTAGTTCACGAATTAAAAAAATGTATTTATAATAGTTTTAATAAAAATATGTGATAATTATGACATTAAAATTTTAATGTAAATAATATATATATAAATTATTTACATTTCACTATTTCAATGTGAATAATATGGAAACAATGTCCGCGCATATGTATGGCATACCGTCTCTATGAATAATGTTTTTAATTTCATACCACATACATTTATGGACTAATATAAATAAATATATACTAAATAAATAATATATTTACCTATATCATTAAAATATTTATATGATTAAAGAATTATCAATGAAATAGGAACAGAAAACAAGAAACTCCAAAAAAAAACTCAAAAAAAGAATTCAAGACCTGAAACCATGAAAGTAAAGAAATATTATTATGAAATAGTTAATAATATATTATAAAATAATATTATATTATATAATAAATATTAATTTAGTCATATTATAAGTTAACAATATGCATAATTCTTGTATAATTGTTGGTTAAATCATGTACAACCAAAATGAATGCGCGATGTATATGATGTCGTCTTAATTTAATTTCATTGAGAAATATTTTCAATTTATGCACCTAGTTTAGTTTATATTTTGTATCTTCTTCTTGTTATCATGCAATCTCACGAAATATTTATTATTCATTTTATTTTAATTTTTAATTTTATTATTTCATCTACGGGGATTTTAATTAAATGTATCCAATTTTTAATGAATTTCATAAATCAAATCATATTCATTGGGTTATATTGCTTATTAATTTTCATAAATATTATATTATTATTTATATAATAAATTTAGACTATCTATTAGTGAATTTACTATTGTTTTATTTGTATGCTTATCCGTATTTTATATTATACTGTTTATTTTTTAAATTCTATTAAAAATTTATTTTTTTTAATTTTTTAATATACCATTTCATTTTATTTCTCTCTGGTAATTCATGATATTTTTGAATTTATAGTACTAATTTTACACTCTTTTGTACTTAATTTAAATGGAAAAATGTTTTAAGAAAATATAATTTTAATTTATCCTTTGTTAAGAAATTTTTTAACTTCCAAATTTATAGGTCTTGAAAATGTTTTAGAAAACTATTTTATCCTTTTTAAAATTCTTTTTACGTGAATTTTCACCCATTTTAACTCTATAATTTTTTTCCATAACTATTTTTCAACGAAAAAGATTTTGATATTGTTCCTCAATATAAAAATGATATTTTTCCTCAAGAGTATTTTCAAATATCATTTAATGGAATTTATTTTAATAAAAACCAAATTTCATTATTCATACTTGAATGGGTTTATATAATTTAATAAAATGCATGTAATTTCTCAAAATGGTTTTTGGTTATTTTGACCAAAATATGTATTAATATTCACATAATTCAATTTTAAATTCAATAAATATCCCTTGAAATGTTTTCTTTCCAATTTTCAATGTATATTAAATTTTTTCGAAATATATATATCATTTTTCATGGATATGTTTATTTCATAAACATTTTACAATTTTTACATATGATGTTCACTTTAATAGTTATTTTACTATTTAAGGAAAAATGATAAGTTTGTATTATTTTCTCAATATTAACATTTAATATGGCACGTCGTTTATAAATTAAATCAATATTTAGATTTATAATGAATGAATTTTACCTACTAACATGGGTGTGGCTTGGTTAATGATATGCCCTTGGTGAAATATTTATCTAACGGGGTGAATCGTATGGGAAACCCTAGTTAAATTTTTTCTCCTATCAGTTCTAAACTATAATGATAATATATATTGACAGGAAATATATCATGTGTATGATATACATTATGTCCAATAGATAAGAATTAACTACATTCCAAATCAAGTTAAGTTTATCCATTATATTTTACTATGAAAAAATCTATAGATTCATTACATTCTATGAATATTTAGTCAATGGAATTTTCATTCAGTTATTTAAAATGAAATATAATTATTCATTATCCATTTATTTAAATGACCTATTTGATCAGTGGTTTACCTTTTTTTATTATACCTTATCCATTTATTAAAATTGAATGTTTATTAAGTTATTTAACAGGCTAAAATTGCTTATTCATTTTTGATTGATCATATCTTCCACTGTACATAACCCTTATAGAGAATTTTAGATTCACATTATTCTAATTTTTTCCCAAGAATCAATGTTTTTAAATATGCCAATTATGTTGGGATTCACAAGATTAAATATTTTTAATTTCAAAAATTATATTTAATATTGTTTATTAAAATGTAATGTGATTATCATGTATGAATATAGATTACCATGATTAATAAACTTATCTTTCTATTGGGATGTAATACATTATATTTTATGACAATGTAATGGTAGAAGTAACTATCTATCGAATTCTGAGGTCAATGTCACTACATACCTGGTAATGTCTTGGACAAATTATGTAATAGAATCTGCTTCCATTCACAATTACCCACCGGAATCTTCTTCATTTTTCCACATTTCACATCCAAAACATCTTGCAGAAAAGCATAGACCATTCCTATGTGATTTTATCTTGATGTATTCCCCCACAAGTTACCTTCATCCAATGAGAAATGGTATAACTAATGTGTACAGTGTATTTTTTTCTATATTGGAATGTATAAAGTTTTTTTTTGGAATTGGGAAATTAAAACTCCAAAATATCCTTATTAAATATAGGGAAAAGTAACTCCCTACCAATAAAAGGGAAATACGGTCATTATCTGGAGTCCCACACTTGTGGGTTGAAGAGACCAGTCCACAACCAAGGATACAACTACCTTTTCCATATATTTTAATCTTATTCTTAATCAGTTCTGTTTTAAATAGAATAAATTTTTAATTTAATTTCGATTAAAAATAGTGTTTAGTTATATTTTTTACGAGGTTCCTTCACACACCAACATCTTCATATTATATTCTTTTATTATTTTATTAACCTCATTATTATCATTCAAATACTCTTCTAAAATAAATATTCTGTATTTTGATTTTCTTTTCATTCTTATTTTCATTTTTTATTTTTTATCCTCTTTCTCTCTCACTTCTCTTGTTTTTTATTCCATTTTTATTCTCTTACATCTTTCATCCATTTTGATCTACTAACATAAAAATGAGGGTTTGACCCATGTATTATCTTGGAGGATATTGGGAAATTTTGAATTCTTTCATAATGTTAGTTTTATGTTTATGTTATATTTGAGGGGAATTCATGGGTGTGATGATTATCCACCATGAAATTAAACTAATGTTAATTTATATTAGTCTATATTATTTTCATCCACACATCAAATTTATAGATATTCACATTAATATGATGATATAATCAGTGTTTGAAACAATATAAAATGGTGCCAGTTCATGGAATATGTCATCATCTTGACTGCGGTGTGACATAAATATAGAATAAAATATGAGGTTAAATTTATATTTCATAATCCATTTATGATTTATGAAAAAAAATAGAATGATAGTTATTCATCATGAGATTACATGGTGGAATTATTAATCCAAATTAAAAAAAATAATTGAGAATTGTGATAAAATGAAAAACTAATCACAGGGCTAAGTCTGTCTATTGTAATATCACTCTATTTATCATTGGATTCTAATTTATAACTTCATGTTGTGTCATTTTTTATAAGTTAATAAAAACCCCAACATTTATCATGGATTTTATATAATAATAAAAATGACCAAATAACTAGCTTAGGTGAATTATATTATGTAAGTAGAAAAACTGAGAGACTATTTAATTGAGACAACCCTATTAGGAAACTATCTTATACTAGGAAACAATTTAGATTTTTTCATTTTCCTCTCATAGTGATAGGTATGTGTCATATATTTATTGATCCAATCTTGGTGACTTAGATCAATGTGTTTATTCATAACTGTAAACACCCTTGGCGTGGGTCTAAAAATATGAAACCATAATTTTTTAAATATATTCTCTTATTGTGAATTTTACACACTCTAAACATAGTTTATCTTCTACCAACTATATGTTTCTCTGGTACAAATTTCAAAATAACCATCCTACCTACAAATATACTCTCATGTGAATGTCTACACCCATGATCCCCTACCCATCACATTCTTATAGACCCATCCAATAAGATTTAATCAATTGATTATGTAATCATATTGATACTTATTTTAACTATATATTGTGGTTAATAATATATAATTGTACAATTTTTTCTTATGGTATATCCCACAAACTAATACATAACATTTAGTCATATTTTTTACATAAACATACTTCCTACAAACCTCAATTTCCATATTAACCTATTCAAAATTCAATTGGTGCCTCACCATCAGTTGTTCCTATAATCTTTTGGACTCCTAATGAAACATTGATACCCTCACCCCTCTAGATTCTATTATTCATTACGATTCTTATTATCTCACACATAATATTCACCAAAATATCACTTTTCATTTGTCTAATTAATTGAAAGTAATGATACCCACACATGTCATTTTAAATTAATCATCAATTTATGACCAACTGATAAGCATTGTGGGTCACATGTCCTCGAGATGTCAATAGTAACATCAATGATATTTTCTAAAATCTTCCACCCAACATGTCCCACACATTATTCCTAGATTAATGCAACTAATAAGTTAAAATTTATCACTACTGATGTATAATCATAAAATTTCCCAACCACAGACATTGTAAGTTAGTCGAACTACCACTATCTCATTTCAAAAGAACAATTTTATCAACTGAACTACTCATAATGTATCCTAATATTCACCATAATTTTCCAAAGAATACCCATAAAATAATACCCTCAAGGGTTACCCAATGATATATTTGGTTAATAACATTGTTCGTTGTAACCAACACATTATTGGATCAAACACTCAATCATGTATCTTACTATATATTTCCCAAAAAATATAGACAATCCTACACAAGGAATCATTCATTAATTGTTTTAATCACAAAAAATAATCATGACATTTTTTTATTCACGTAATAAATCCTTAGGTTTGAGCCACCCCATCCCTCTCAAATTACCTTAAGTAACTAATATAAGGATATAAAAAAATATCCATTATATTCCATCCATAGACTCGACTCAGGAATACCCTTATTCAAATATTAATATCACCAGTCTCTCTATCAATATCTAAAATACCATACCCATGAAATTAAGATCTATCAATGGGTGAAAAATAAAATTTCCTCTCATATCCAAATATAACTCATATGGAGACCTTGTAATCTTAAAATTTAGATATATATTGGGTACCCTTATACCAAATCAATTTAACAAGTATAAAATTATTCTCTACTCACATTCATTTATTATAGAAGAAATGTAGTGGAAGGCAACATACCTCTCTACTACTCCTAGGCACTATGTCATAAGGTTATCACATATAGGCTTGATTTTATTAATACCAGAACACTATACAGTCATGTACATGCTCATTGAGATATCATATGGGTTTATCATATCACTATTCTCAATATCATAATTTAATATATAGTAAAAACTATATTGAAATTTTAATGTACACAAATTTATCCTAAAAACGTCTCCTGGTCTGAGAACTTTCTCTTGGCACTTTAACCCATACTCATAGTCAATAAAAGTTAAATGATCCTTAAATTTGATCATTAACAATCAATAAAAATAAAAACACAAGGAATCTATAAGATTAGATTATTTTATAATGTTATGTAGGAAAACATTATTTACATATTCATAGAAAATTTTAAAAACAATAAACTACATCACTATCAAAGGATTAAATCGATTGAAATCACAATAATGTTGTTTTAATTTTACATTCCTAACAAAATAGATTAAAAAATACCCTTCAACTATTGTGTGATTGGAAAAAAATACTATAAATCATAGAAATTTATTATTTTACTACCATAAATTAATAAATATTGAAAATATGGAATAATATATCATATTTAGTTTCATATAATATCTTAACATGTCTGTAATATAAACCCAAACACAACAACAATATAAATAGATGAAAAAACATATATTTTATTTAAAATATCAAAATATAATGAAACAAAGAAGAGAAACAGATCTCTAAAACAACATTATTACATCTCTTTCCAAATTCACCTCTCTCATGAACTAACCAGAGTGTTATATATCATAAACATTTCATTTAATATGATAAATTATATTGACTGGTTTTTAAGTTTTAATGATGCTTATAGAATTGTATGATGTTTCGTAAGTGGAGTCTCTCTCGCACATGGAAAAAAATGAAAAAAACAATTATTTATTCTCAAGGTGTATAATGTCACTAAAATACATCAATTTAGTCCTCTTTATCTTGTTAACACTATCTATATTGTTATTGGTTAAATCTTATCCTCTATATATCTAAAAAATTGGTAAAAGTATCTTATAATAAATTTAACTTAATACAAGGGGGAACCATAAAAGAATTTATTTTTTACTTCCATTGAATGTGTTGGTTTTTATAGGAAATCCATCATATGGGGTCATATTTGCATAATTATTGATATCAAAAAGTCATTTGATAGTATGAATTAGGTATTTATTATTGATGGTGTTATCCAATTTTGGATTCAATGGTACATTAATCAATTAGATCAAGACTCTTATTGGCCAAGTAAAAATTTCAATTTTATTCAATTTCCCTTCATAGTGTCATTTATGTTTCTCAAGATGGGTGAGGTAGGGTGATCCACTATCGTCAAAAATCCTTGCTATTGTAGATATTTACTTGTGAAAAATTATCATAAATTTTATTGAAAATGGAATGCTTATTTCTATTATTTAAAACAAAGTTATTCTTTCCCATTCTCATATTTTTTAGGATGATTATATTTTTTTTATCTAGGGTGATACGAAAAATATCAAGATTATCGAGGACTTCATTCAACATTATCAAATGGTCATGAGGTTGGAAATAAGTTGGGACAAATATCATTTTTTAAATAACATTAATGTGGAAAGTAATAATTACATCCTTCATGAATTGTGTATCAAACAAGGTGTTCTCCCTTTTACATATTGTGGTTCCCATTTATTGGAGTAATCCTCTTATCTCCCACAATAAATATATTATGACACAAATTAAAACGCAATTAGCTACCTATTAAGTAAAATCCATTTCAATGGATGGAGGATTCTACCTTTTTATGTGTATGATTATCTAAAAATTTGTTTACTAATTTATTATTTATAAATTATTGGAAGCTTTTCTAGGGAAAATAAATACATATTTGAAAATATTCATCTAAGGTGGTCAAATTCTTGAAAGAATAATAGATATATTCTCTATGAAAAACAGTTATAAACCTACTAGTCTTGGAGGACTTGTTGTTAAAAATATTGAGGGATTTAACTAAAAATTTCAGGAACATTTAATGTGGAAACTAATTAATGGAATGTCAGACTCCTTAGTGTTTATCAAATATGGATGATTAGACAAGCTCATGGATAGAAATTTCAATTAAGTGTAGCACACTTTTTTTCTTAAACTCAAACACACATTCAACTACATCATTTATCAGGATCACTGGATGGGGAAAAGAAATTAAAATCAAAAATTATGTTCTGATAATTGGTAGGCATTCCTCATCAAATTTTATAATTTATGATGAAATTTGGATTAATTCAAATGAAACAATCAAGGATCATCTTAAAAATGAAAATGATATGCGAGATGATTTAATATGTGTTATAAATAATTACACTTTCATCATTTGGGTTGAAATTACAATATGGTAATGCAAAAACAATGATATTATTACATTATAGACATCCTATAAATACTCTTTTGAACGTATTTATCATGGATACAAGATAAAATTACATGAAAATCAATTTATCTATCATGCTTTACACTGATATGGAGGATTTCCTCGGAAACTACCCCTATTGATAAATCATAAAAAGTTGTTTCTAACTCTCATTACTCCAGAGATTAATTTTTATAGATCAATTGGAAGTATATTGACAATATTTTCATGAGTTATTCTAATACCACAAGTATATTTATTTTTTCCATGGCCTCTTTGATGTCAACATCCCCTACACTTACTCCATGTGGGTACACCTATAAGATTTCAATAATGTTATTCATTTCATTTATCTATTCTGTTTATTTCAGGTTTCATGTGAAGAAATGATTCATTTGATCAGTATATGTGAGAATAATAAAAAACATTAAAACAAAGCATTCAATATTAATGGTTCTTGTCTACATTTTATTATAGCAGTAAGATCTATAACTTCTATAAAACTAGGTAAATACAATAACTTAGAGCATAAATTGGTAGTGTTTTTATGTCCTCAAATTCCTATATGTTTTCCATGTTATTAAGCCATGATCGATTTTTTCTATTCCTCCACATTTACATACTAGATTAATAAAAAATTGATGGGTCATAAAGTAGAAAACCAAGGCCTTCTAGATGCTTGACAGTTGGAAGGGACACCATAGCTAATCTAGTTTTTTGTGTTCTTAGATCTGGTTGTATTTCCACATCCTTAAAACAGCGATATTAACGTTGATTTTTTTTGATTATATTCATGTAAAGAGTTTTGAACAATGAAAGGTTTAAATCCGACTCAAACAGCCTGGTTTAGGAAATGAATAATTGATAAGTCCATCAATCATGGAATCTTGCTTCTTAATTGATTAACTACATGGATACCCTCTCAACAATAATATTTTTATATCATGCATAATTTTCGAGAAGAATACTATAGTGTTAATGTTTTGGAAAAAAGGCATTGATATATATGGGTTTTTCACTTCTCATATTTTTGTTGATATCATTCCCCTATTAAAAGGTATTTCCATAAAATACCACCTTTTATACTCCTATATACATTTGTTTCATTTAATTTAATAATCTTTCTCCTACGATAGGTACACACCTTTTGGTAAAAATATACATAATAGAAAAATTAAAATAAATAGTAATTTCATAACCTTTGAATTAATGATATGAACTATAGAACATGTCAACCATTTCATTCATATATACCTCAGAAATATCCAGGGAATGTCATATACAATATGCCTCTAAATAAATAAAAAATATGAACACCTAAAATCTAATACTTTGATACTTCTTATTGAGATTTCCAAATATCCATCCAAAATTTTCTTATTATTGATAAGGAATATACTCATTTTCCTTGTCCTAAGAAGAAACCATGAAGTATAATTGGTAAATCATGGTTGTTATGTAGGGTGTGAGTATAACATAGTGGGCCACAATTAATGGTTTCCAAAAATATATCCAACATAAATAGTGAGAAATATGTTGAGTGATAAATAATATGTAAAAGTAAAAAATATCAACTCATGTCATCAGGTTCCATAGTAAATCCTTGGATAGACCACGCCCTATTCAACTAGTTCCATGGGGAATTTTATCTTGTTATATAACAATTAACGACTATAGTTTCACCCACCAATAATAGTTATCATTATACCATTACCTAAGAAGAAATAAATGTATTCCCCAGATACTAAATTGTGTAATCAAAATTCATTGAGGATGGATATGATCCTGCATTTTACACCATCATATTTCATAATCAATCTCCATGGGTTGGATAACTACCTCTCATGAGTATCATATCACAAGTTCTACTCAAAGGTTACGATAAGTTTCTTTTGGGTGTATCTTTTCATATCTAGAGCCCCGTTTCTCAGATAAGCTACAACACATAGTTTTTGTCACATCATAATGTTATGGGTCAAAATCACTCACATCCTTATAATGTTTCGCATATCATCACAATTAATCAGTTACATTTTTTATAAATTGAGATTTCTCTAATAAAATCAAATATCATCTAAACATGCGATGGTCCAAAATGTTTCATACCCCAAAAATAGTCTAATATCATCTATAGATGGGGGATTGAATGACACCCACCCCAACTACCATTTAATATAATCAATAATATATTATGTTAGTTAAGTTCCTAAAAAATAATAAATTTATAAACTATAATCCAATCACTATAATTTAATGTGTGATTTGGGTCACATTACATAAATAATATATTACAATAAAATACAACACTCAAACCTTAATATCAATCATAATCATATTTAATAGATTAATATTATAGTTTTTATGGGTTTAAAACTATCCCAACATAATTACATTGTGGTATTTGGTATATTTTTAATGTTCCCAATATATGCCTTAAACACACCCTACCCTATGGACACCATAATGACAGCCCAATGAAGGAACATGGTCCTAATAAATTGAATCATACATGGAAATGTATGACCATCTCAACATGACTCAATTATAATAAGTGAACTCCTCTTCACTGCCTATAAAATTTACATCTTCTTCTTCAATAAGGAACATGAATCTTGCACTCTAAATATATGTTCTACAACTATAGGTAGATATCCAATGATTTAAAAGGTTTTATTTGATTACAAAAAAGGAAAAATTTAACCAATTATTATGTCAATAGCCTACTAGTTAGTTGTGATCATATATCATATACACAATGAAAATGTAGATAGATCATAAATATAGCGTATTCAGCACTTACATCTTGATAATTGAACCCTTTTCCCATTATTTTACTAACTAATTCTTTTTGAAATTGTTGTAATTGAGAATCCAACAATAATACCAAAATTTTCTTCTCGAATAAAAATAACATTTTAAAATATTTCAAGGATAATATATGATTCTAAGTTGAAGTATTTCTATACCATAGCAAACCAAAATCGATAGATAAGACTATGATCTCACCCAATAAAAAAATAAATGTCAAATTTCAAGAGACAAAACCAAGTGGTGGGGAGAAGAGACTAAAGGATCTTCAACTGGTAGATAAAAATGGTAAAATTTTAATTTAATTTATATTTATATTTAAACCACTATAATTTAGAGAAAAAAATACTATATAGGTCATGTGATTTTTCAATTCAAAACTATTCATTGATAAATGACTCCTAGGCCCAACATCATTATGTTTATTATATATTATTCTCCATGAACCACAATTCATCGATGGACCAAAAAACATTATTCAGACTCTTTATGACATAGAGATAAACTACATGTCACATTCAACTGTGATAACCCTACTCAAATTTTCAAAAATTAAGTGGTATTCTAAGATGTCAACTCTAAAACAAGACATCAAAGAATATCTTATGGTTGTACAACATTACCAACCACCCATAAATAATTGTTAATATTTCATAGTCTTTAACCCAATCAAAATACATAGGTTATAATTTGGATTATTGAAACATGAATAATTGTATAATATTATATATAATTAATCAGGATAATCCATATAACATAATTTCATAATCATAAAACAACTCTTGGAATATTATCTTATACTAAGTGAATTATTATTTTTTACCTACTTTCATTACACAATGTTGTGGGCTATATTTTATTCCTTGACCAAGATAACACAATTAATTTTATATAGCCAATATCCACAAACCAATTCGAACAAAGTGCTTCATGATGGAATTCCAAACAATGGAACATTATGATGCAACCCATGTATTACAGTGTGATCTAGCACTTGATTCGTATATTTTCTAAAAAGAAACTATAACATAGAAAAATAAATATTGGGATCCTTATAAAACTGATAAAATTATATAATCACTCAAAAATACAATGTTTGATTAAAAATATCATATTTTTAAAGCTCAAAAAGTTTAATGGTGTAACATGTACTCTGTTTTAATGAACCAATATCCTTTAGCCAACCCCATATAAATATATCAAATTATAAAACTCAGAGATAGTTTTTTAGGTCACATCCTAGTTTCCAAAGATTATGGTGGACTACCATATGTCTTGAGGCATTCTTCATGATTTTCCATTGTATTATCAATAATAAATAGTGTATATGACAATCATTATAGAGATTATATCCTCAATATGACAACCATATATAATAAAAAAAGTCATCTATATCCATAATGTAACAACAATATAATAATGGATCAAATCATAATACAAGATATCCTTAAAAGATAACATATCACTCATAAATAAATAATGAAACAACATCCAATATAATATATTTGTAACATGTTTAATGCATTTACCACTGTGTTTTAATCATATACATGAGATGATAAAATAATTAAAAAATTGGGTAAACAAATCCATTTCCAATTGTTCCCTATTCTATAATATAAAAAATCTATTATCCCTAAGAATGAAATAAATAAAAATATTTTTCTATTAATTAAATGATTTTGTCAAAAAAATGTCTATAAATACGAGATTTTAGAACATTTATATGTTTTATTATAATATATATTTAAATTATAAATAGATTAAATATTATTTTTAATGATTTATTTATTCTCGTACAATTTTGAAAAGAATCCTACATATGAAAGTGATACTTTAATTGATTTTCAGATTCATTGTGTAACCATTCATGATTAAGAGTGAATTTTTAAGTCTGTAACATGTTAATAGTGACTCATTATAAATAGTTAACACCCTCCCATGATACTCTATATCAATACATATTCACCCAACTACATTCATAAACAATACATTGAATCTGGAATTACACAAGACTACAAATGATTAAGTGGATAATTCGATTATAAAACATTTTAATCCACAAAATTAGAGACCCTTAAATATTCCAGATTGATTCTACTAATGTAATGTTTTCTATTTTATTAATATATTAATCATTCTTCATTACAAATAATAATGACTCATAAACTGACATTATTTGTATATTTTTTTGGAATAACAGTTATCACAATACACAGTGTGGGTTAGTAAAAATGACATGTTCTCCACTCGTTGTAATAAATCCCTTGGATACCATAACACATATTCCAATACCATAGTATTAATTTAAATGGTGATGTAATAAGTCACATGTTCCAACACCCAAGTTATATTACACACCATGAAACATCCTATCAAGTATCTTTATCTCGTATCAATGCAACATCAATTCCATGGGGTGTTAAAATTCTTCACCAATACCATTTTTATTTCAACATAATGATAAAATAATACACAATCAATCCTCATGTCAAAATACCTATCATGGGAAACTTGAAAACAACCAATAATTTTTTCATTATCAGCACTGTTTTCAAATGACTCACCATAAACCTTTTGTTATCTATGAATAACCCTATTGAATACCATCATACATTCACAGTGGTTATAAAAGACTCATGAATACATACAGAATCATAAAGAATCTTCTAATATATTGTTTTATCCATTTATATTACCTCATTATATCATATATATCATATACCATTAATGAACTATACGTTAATCTAGACCATTTTAGACATATCTTTACTCACCAAACGACTTCCTCTCATATGATCTCATGGTCCACCATCCATAAAATATAATTCAAATTCCATAACTTTCAAAAAATTACCATTACAAAACCAACTAATATTCTCACATCTTATTTCTAAAACTACATATGTCATATATAATGATAATAAATCTCATACTATTCATTCAATAACCTCTGCGGTGATTGCAGTATCCCATAATATTTATTTTGAACATTTTCATACCCTAATAGTATAATGAAATCGTTTAGTTAAGAAATACATATACTTGTAAAACTATTACATATTACTAATTTTATTCACATTGTTCCCATTTTTATATTCATCCCCAAATCCATGTAATTCTCACCAATAAACTATATATTTACCATCAATGCTCTAAGTAGTTGACTTATTCCATGACCAAAATAAATCCCCATGGTGAACCTATTATTAAACCAATAACCAATCAGTCAATAAAGTATATAACCCTTCAATATAACATCCCAATATGTAAAAATTCTTTATTTAGTAATTATTAACATACTCTTACAAAAATAACACAACGACGATCGATAGGTATTTTTTATTAGGATGATTACACACATAAAAAAACATAATAAACATAAACTAAATGTATTTTTAAAAAAAAAATAATTATGTTTTTACTCCACAAATTACACTAAATATGCATGGAATATCTGGAAAAAAAATTAATAAATGAATGGGTGAGATAAAAATTCTCGTATGGGGAAAGGGATGAAAATAATGCATAATCTTAGAACTGAGAGTAATAATGTGATATTATAATGGTAATGATAGAGAACATAAATAAAATATATAATGATGAGATAAAAAAGAGTATGGTGTCATAAATATGTGGAATAATAATCAATAAGACATTATAAGAATATACCATTGATTACATCAGTGTCCAATATCATCATATTCTAAGTATCACTCCATGGGATATTATCATATTCCAAGGATTACACAATGAAAATTCATAAAGCATGACATTTACTCCATAATCCCTTACATATTCTCATGATACATTAATATTACCCAATACAATACCAAGATATAATGAACCCAAAACGCAAAATGAAAACATACCACTATCATAATATATATATTTTTATGTGTTCCACAAAATGAAAAGAAACCATATATAAATCAAAGTGTGGTGAAACCTAATAAATTATAATGGGTATCACAACCTTATATTAAGGAGTAATTGAAACCTATGTCCTATAGAGTTCAGAAATAAGAAATAATTAACTCATTTTTAGTATCCAAGACTGAAAATGGAGAATGGTTTTGCGAATACAGTATGAATTTTCCAAAAACAAATAATAAAATGCATCAATGATATAAGAATCAAAAGAAAAACCTAAATGATGCTTTCTAAAATACGTGAAAAAAATATTAAAGAATAAAAATATATCAATTTTTTTATTTAAAAACCAATTTCAACAATACACTTTTTTAAAAAATATAATTTATTTAGAAAAAAATTCAATGTCAAAAATTATGATAGAGGTGATACTTGAAATTTGTATGTATAAAGGGTAAATATTTTAAAAAACATTTTTACAAAAAAGAAAAAACATTACATGGGCCTTAAATGTCAATTAACCAACAAAAATGATATGTAAACATTGTATATTTTTATAGTGACAATATATGTTGAATATGTATGATATAATTAAGAATGAAATAATTTAAAATAATGATAGGTAAATAAAACATTTACCTAATAGATAATAATTGTGGTTCAGATGATCCCTTCCTTAATATCCAAATTATATCTTCACATTCACTAATATCCATGTATAATTAATTTATTTTCATTATGTATATAAACTATTACCTTTATAATATCTATATAATTTAATATTGTAATGGACCGGACCTCTCCAGTCTATTACATTGTGGAAATGTGGTGTTAGAGGAGTTCTGGGAGATCAAGGTGACTTGGGGGTGCATTTGGGTGTACCTTTTAAGGAAAACTAAAGGGTTGTTGCTTTCTCATGGGCGGCACATGGTTTGTATAACCATGCAGCCAAACCGTGTGAGGTTGGTGTTGGAGGCACTGGCTAACGCGCAGTTAGCGCACTGTTTGTCTTACCGTGCAGCCTAACCATGCGAGGAGTGTTTGACGAGGTAGTAGAGACCGCATGGTGAGCGCACAGTTTGTCTTACTATGCGAGAAAACCATGCGGACACTTAAATTAGATCCTTAAATTGTGGATCTAACTCGTTTTTCCTATAAATGGTTATTTTAAGCCCATAAGTGGTTATAACATAGGATTATCCTTCCATAAAGGTAGAAGAACCTCTCCCAAGCGTTTTAGAGACGATCTGAAGGATTTTCATGGTGAATCGAAGCTGGTTTCTTGAGGTATGTGATTATTCTTGTTTGGTTTCGTAGATCTACTTAGATCTACTTCTCCTATTCTCTCTATTTCTTAGATCTAAGCCCGTTAAGGGTAGATCTACGTGTTTGGATGCCAAATATGACGAGATTTGGTTTTGGTTCTGTTAGGAGAAGAGATCTAAGGTGGATCCTTAGTGAATCAGCCTGGTTTTCTTGGGCGTTCTTCGACCGTTCTGGTTTTCGTCAAAAACCTTTGAGGTAGGGGATTCGTTACTTCTCTTTCTTTTACGTGAAACTGTATTGTAAGCATGTTGAATCCTACTGGATGACAATGGAATTGACCTAATAAAATAATTTGAACCGGATAAAGAAATCATACCGATTGTATGTTATTGCCACATGTTTTCCTAGATAGTGTGAAATATATGATTGCCTTGCTTAGCGGTTGTTCTTGGTAGAAATTGCTAAAGAATGTAAACCGGGACTAATTGATATTTGTTTGGAAAAAGATAAAGAGGCATGTGAACGAATCTGGTTCCTATTGTAATTTGAAGTTAATCAAATTGGCATAGTAAGCCTGTATAATCTTTTGTGATATCTTACTGGTTAGGTTCCCGATTTTGGAACCAACAGATTAAATCTGTTAATTCAATATGGTTTAAAGAATTTGATTGTTTGATAATTCCTTGAAGGGTTCTGAGTTACCCTCTTTTTTGTTGAAAGGGCCATAGCCAAGTTGATGTGATGTTTCATTTCCTGGTACTTGTGTTGTGATGTGACCCTGGAGGGGTTTTTTTGTATGTGGAGGCATAGAGGCCTTTTGGTTGTGGCAGCGGATAACGCCTAGAGTGGCGATATGCATCGGTTTATGCATGTGGGTGTCGGGGAGGACACTAGGGATGATGGAATGGGATTGATGTGATTCTTGGATGTCTATTGATTCTTTTGTTTTTTATCTTATTTACTTTTCCCCACTGCTCAAGGCAGCTGGTCTTTCTTACCCTTCTTCCGAAAGAGGCGAAGACACACGGGGTATGCCCCGTGCTTTCCGTGTTTATCCTCTCAAGGGAGAATGGGTCTATGCTCTTCCTATAGGGGGAAAAGACTTGACGGGTAGTGCATCTACTCACCATGTTGAGCCCCCTTTTGTTTAGTATCATAGGATGCTTTCCTAGAATGCCTGGGAATATGGGAAATTAATTCTGTAATGAATGATTGAATAAATGATGTTAACCCATGGGGTTGGAGTTTGTTGAAACGTAATGGTGAGTTTGAGAACTTTTTAAGGAACAGTGGAATTTTTGGATGTGGTGTTAATGGAATTTAATGTGGAATTTTTCATGGTTAATTAATGTTTCAAAATTAATTAACATATAGTGGAATTGATAAAAAGGAAATGAATTATTCTAATAATTCCCTTAAATGGTTGTGTGCTTATAGGATACCTAGTATTATAAGTGGAAGCCCGGATTCCTAGAGACGTTAGTTGTAGTTGTGTCTAATACTAGATTACGCTCATAGTGTTGTTGTGAGTTATAGTATATTCTGTACTTATTGTGTTTCTATACGCTACTCCACCCTGTCAGTAAGGGAAACTAGCACCCCAGGGATTCTGAACCCTGGGGGTGTTTTCCCCAACATTCCGGTGGGAAGATGAATGGATGACTACCCCGTTTGACCCCACTCTCTTCTCTTGGTAGATACCAGGGCCATTATGCATAGCAGTTAGTTTTCCCCATATATGTGTGTAGAGGGATGTAATGGCTTGTGGTTATTCACACCCATATATTTTGGATATAGTGTCCTATAGACTACTATAGGTGTAACGTGTATAGGATTTGATGGATTGAGGATCCTTACTCGGTGTATGGGCTGTAATGGCATGATGTATAATACCCGACATATGATACACGTTATGCGAGATGTGGTGGCTCCAGAAAACTTCCTGGTTACTTTTGGTTGTGAGGATGGTGTGGTGATTCACCCAGGTTTCTGCGGGCATGCCTTTGTGGTGCATGTGGTGCAGATTGTGGAGCTTAGCCCAGGTGTCTGCGGGCAAGCCTTTGGAGAGAGATGCACAGGACGTATGTCGTTGGGTAAAAGCAGAAAACCAGTGGGGAATTAGTAGTGGGGTACCCTTGATATTCTTTACTATATGATATATTCTTGTATGTGTTACTTGGTGAGAGTAGCCATGGTGAGGTTGGGAGCTTAGTATACCTATTTAGGTGATGAGTTGGTTTCACTTGTTGTTCATTGGGATTTTGGATGGTTTCTTTACTTTTGAATGAGAGGCTTCGGGGAGGATCCTACTGAGTATACTGTTATACTCACCCTATGCATATATAAACTATTTTTCAGGTCACTTGGAGCAGGTTGGAGATCAAGCTGGTTTCCACTAGCTTGGGGTTTCAGGAGCTATTCGAGCTTGTGGTTCCAGTTTTTTTTACTTTCTTTTGGTTACTTGCAGTTTTACCTTTAAGTTGTAGTACTTTTGCATGACATTACATATGTGCACTTGGGTTTTCTTTTATACTTCAGTTCTGAGTTGGAGTTAGTTGGTGTCTATCTTATCTCTCTCTTCTGCATGTGTTCTCTTAGAGGGTAATGCCTCCCATTTGTGTGTCACAATACCCTCGGTGCTAGTCGCCAACCTGGGGCCTACTGGAGATGGGACTCTGGGGTCATTATCTCCCTTCTCACATTGTGGCCCAGGAGGGGTACACTTTGCCGGGAGGGGGTCATGACATAGTGGTATCAGAGGTCTGGTTGAGGGATAGGATGGGGTTTGGAGGAAGCCACATGAAAGGTTGCATGGTTTTGTAGGGCAACGGTGTCATTCATGTTTAGAAAGTGAGGTAAACACTAGAGACCGGCTGATACCTAGGCGTTTAGGGAACCCTATGATCTGATGCATGGATCTTTAAGTTTACAATGGCTACTAAACAAGGTGATACTAGTTGAAGGGTAGATACCTAGGAATGGATCATGAATCATTCTTCTTTGTGAATGTGTTTGAATGGGTAGACTTTGGGATAGGTTAACCTACAATTAATAAAAGAAAACAATTAATTAATTAATGTTGATTCTTCCATATTCCAGGTTTAGGAGCTCTGGCGGTTAGTTATTTTACATGTATGGCTCCAGGTCGATGTCCTTGTCAGGTTTGTGCGGAAAATGTCTAGTAGGTTGTTCAAGTAGGTCACCATAGGTTAGAGGTTGACGATGACGACACATGGAGGAATACCCTCCGAGAGTTTCATCACTACAGTCTGAAGAAGTATGAGGGATCCGTTTTAGATGCAGCCATAGAAAACTGGTTAGAGGAGGTCGAGATAGGCTTCAGTTTGATCCGTGCTCGGAAGGAGGACTGGTTGTCCTTAGCTGTGATGATGCTGCGTGGAGGAGCGAGTCAGTAGTGGTAATTGTTTCTCGGGGATCGTGAGGTGTCAGGGATCTCATGGGAGGAGTCCCGAGACAAGTTTAGAGTCAAGTTTTTTTCCATAGCGGAAAAGGCGTCCAGTCACCAGGAGCTTCTTACCCTTCGACAGGGGAGCTCCAGTGTTCGAGAGTTTGGAATCCGTTTCTAGAACCTTTTACGATATGCTTCATACATGTTACCAGATGTGGAGGCCAGGGCGAGGAATTTTGATGAGGCTTTGCATCCAGATATCCAGCGCCAAGTCACCCCCTTTATGCTAAAGACATATCTTGAGGTACTGGAGAGGGCAGAGGTTGTTGATAGAAATTTGTCCAAGACCAGATCATCACGAGGGGGGAACTTAATGATCCCTCACAAAGCAAGGATGTGGTCTGGGGTTCCCAGTTTTTAGGGCAGAAGAGTTTCCTTTCAGCCGGGGGTAGGTCCCATCACTACACCTATCATTTCTCCAGAGGAAAAAACTCTCAGGCCTATGCCAAGGGATCAGGATATTGTTTTTCTTATGGTGGTCTTGGTCATCAGTAGTGGGAGTCCGCGACCTTTCAGAGCAGTCATTGTGCACCGGGCTCTATCCTCTAGCTTCCTCTATTGAGGAAGTTTCATACAAGGCAGTAGCATCCAGTTTTAGCAGGTTTAGATCACCAGAGGGTAGATGGAGAAGGCAGAGGACAGCCCAATGACACTCCCCGTCCTCAGAGAGTAGAGCGCGACCATGGTGGTGGTCGCCATCAGGGTCAGAGAGGTCGTGGAGCAGGTTGTGGATAGCTTCATGCTCTATCTTTTCTAGCTCCGGGCGAGCCAGATGTCGTTCGAGGTACCATTTTCTTGTTTTCTACCTTGGTTTATTCCTTGTTTGATTCTGTAGTGACACACTCCTTCATATCACGTACCTTCGTCCATGCTTTGGGACTTGAGGTAGAGAGGCTTCCAGTTCCCTTGGCGTTGACTATGCTAGTTGGAGGTCGAGCTGACTTGTTTGAAGAATGTAGATAATGTGAGCTAGTGTTGGGGAAACACCGCTCTTGGATAGATTTACTATTTTTTCGAATACAACCATATGATTTCATCCTCAGCATGGATTGGTTGTATTCGGTGCAGGATATCGTGGATTACTTCAGAAAGAAGGTCATTTTCTTTGATGTGAATGGAGAGCAAGTGATTTTTTTTTGTGAGCGAGACCCTCGGATGGGATATAGGCGTGTTTCATCCTTATCATCCATGGAGGCTGAGATTATGCTGAGTTCTTCAGTGGTTCAGCAATTGGCATTTCCTAGGGTCGTAGAGGAGTAACCTGATGCCTTTCCAGAAGAGGTTGTAGCATTACCCCCTCGACAAGAGATCAAGTTTGGGATCGAGCTACAGCCATGACTGTCTCCTATCTCTATGTCTCCGTATAGGATGGTCCCTTCTTAGTTACGAGAGCTACTCCCTTCTTAGTTACGAGAGCTACGTATGAATCTTAATGGTCTGATGCAGTGCGGTTTAGTCCGGCCAAGAGTGTTCCCATTGGGTGCACCGGTTTTGTTTGTAAAGATGTCTGACGGCAGTTTGTGGTTGTGTGTCAATTATCATCGCTTAAACAAAGTGAAAATAAAGAATTTATATCCTCTTCCGTGGATTGATGACTTATTCGATCAACTGAAGGGTTCAAGTTGGTCTCAAAGATCGACTTGTGGTTAGGATATCATCAGATGTGTGTGAAGGATGAGGATATTCTAAAGACTTCTTTCTGTTGTCGTCAAGGGCATTATGAGTACGTTGTAATGTCATTTGGTGTGACAAATTCTCCAACTGTATTCATGGGATTGATAAACATTGTCTTCTGTCAGTTCCTTGACAAGTTTGTGGTAGTTTTCATCAATGACATCCTTGTGTACTCCACATCTGAAGAGGAGCATGCAGAGCATCTACGAGCCATTTTGGGAGTTCTTCGCCAACATCAGCTATTTGGGAAGATGGTGAAGTTTGATTTTTGGGCTCGAGAAGTCCATTTTTAGGGTCATGTTGTGTCCCAACAGGGAGTAGCTATGGATCCATCGAAGATAGTAGCAGTTGTGTCTTGGGAAGCCCCCAAGACAGTGTCAGAGGTGTGAAGTTTCCTTGGTCTCGCAGGCTACTACAGGAGGTTCGTATCCAATTTCTCCCAAGTTGCGACACCTCTGACAGCTTTGACTAGGAAGGATCAGGCATTAGTATAGAGCGATCAGTGTCATGAAGCTTTTGATTATCTAAAAGTGAAGTTAGTAAGTGCTCCAGTCCTTTTTCTTCCATCTGAGAGAGTTCAGTTTGATGTTTTCTGCGATGCTTCACATCTGGGGTTAGGTTGTGTTCTCATGTAGAAGAGGTTAGTTGTTTCTTATGGCTCTCAGCAGTTATGTCCCCATGAACGCAACTATTCCACACACAATCTTGAGTTGGCAGCTGTGGTGTTTGCTCTGAAGTTGTGGATACATTACCTCATTGGTGAGTGCTTTGTGGTTTTCACCTATCATAAGAGTTTAAGGTATGTTTTCTCTTAGAATTACTCGAACATACGACAGTGTTGGTTGATGGAGTTCTTGCAGGAATATGACTTTGAAATATTGTATACACTTGGAAAGGGGAATGTGGTAGCTGATGCCCTGAGTCAAAAGTCACGTAGTGATGTTGTTCGTGAATCTGGTGATTCCTGGATAGTAATGGAAGAACTATCAGCTTTGCATCTTGATATGGAAGAAGTTTAAGGTAGAGGTTGTCTTTTCTAGATGAAGGTGCAGTCATACCTGATGGAGAAGGGGGAAGATTCCCAGTTTGATGATCTAGAGGTGGAGGTTTGGAGAGACCGATTTGTTTGTGGTGAGGTCCCTAATGGTTGGTCGGAGGATGAACAACACCGAGTGTTGTATCATGGAAGGATTTTTATTCCCTTGACGATGCGTGAGACTGTGCTCCGAGAGTTCCATAGTTCACCCTTAGAAGTACATCCTGGCATGACAAAGATGTTCCAATACTTGAGGAGTCAGCTTTGGTGTCTTGGGCTAAAGCGTGCAGTTTTGGATCTTGTGTCTCGTTGTTTAGTCTGTCAGAAGGTGAAGGTCGAACACCATATTCCCGGTGGTCTTCTCCAGCCATTAGAGATTCCTTAGTGTAAGTGGAAGGACATCTCAATGGACTCTGTTACTGGTCTACCTTGAGATCCTAGAGGATATGATGTACTTTGGGTGGTAGTGGATCATTTAACATAATCGTCCCACTTCATAGCGATCAAGGAGTTGAGCTTAGTAGAATTATTGTTGAGGAAGTATCTATAGGAGGTAGTGAGACTTCATGGAGTCCCTAGGATGATCATTTCTAATCAAGATCCTCGTTTTACCTACAGGGTGTGGAGAGGTCTCCAACATCCTTTTGGTTCTCAATTGTGCCTTAGCACTACTTTTCATCCTCAAACAAATGGTCAGACAGAGCGAACCATCCAGACTCTTGAAGACATGTTACGCTCTTGTGTTCTTGAATTTGGAGGATCATGGATGAGGCACTTAACCTTGGTGGAGTTCTCTTACAATAATAGTTTTCACTCCACCATCGGTATGGCACCGTTTGAAGCCTTGTATGGATGGCCTTGTCGTTCTCCATTATGCTGGACTGGGGTCGGAGAGTCAGCAATTCTCGGACCGGAGCTAGTGCAGAATACAACAGAGATGGTTCAGGTGATTTGTGAGAGGATGAAGACAGTGCAAGATCGTCAGAAATCATATGCTGATCAAATAAGGAGACCCTTAGAGTTTAATGTTGGGGATCATGTGTTTCTGAAGGTGACTCCCCATCGTGGGTAGCGAAGGTTTGGTCATGGGAGTAATCTTTCTCCCTGGTTTGTTGGGAATTTCGAGGTGTTAGCTCGTGTTGGAGCTGTGGCGTATCGAGTAGCACTTCCCCACAGAAGAGTCAGATACATGATGTTTTCCATGTATCACAGCTCTGCCTTTATCTTCATGATGACTCTCACAACATCGATTGGGGATAGATCGATGTTGATGATGATGCAACCTTTGAGGAGAGACATGTGGAGATCCAATACCGCGGGGATAAGGTGTTGTGCGGTCATTCTATTCCTTTAGTTTGTGTCTTGTGATGGAATGGTGGCGTGGAGGAGAGTACCTGGGAACATGAGTCACAGATAAATGCTCAGTACCCAGAGTTTTTTGATGTATAACTCTTTTCTTGTATCGATGTAACTGATGTGGTTATGAAAAATTCATGTTTATGAGATGGCTTCCTTTGTTGTTTTGTGTCTTTCTCTCTTTTGAGAGGTATCTCGACGGGTGGTTGATCAGACCCTGTTTCATTTTCTATTTATGTGGGTTTGGAATTCTCGAGGATGAGAATATTTTGAGAGGTATCTGATGTAATGGCTCGAACCTCTCTCGTCCATTACATTGTGGAAATGTGGTGTTAGAAGTATTTCAGGAGATCAAGGTGACTTGGGGGTACGTTTGGGTGGACCTTTTAACGAAAACCAAAGGGCTGTAGCTTTCGCACGGGTGGTACACAGTTTGTCTAACCGAATGTCCAAACCATGCGGAGATGGTGTTGGAGGCAGTGTTTAACACACGATTAGTGCACGGTTTGTCTAACCATGCGTCCTAACCATGCAAGGAGTGTTTGACGAGGTAGTAGAGGCCACACGGTTAGCGCACAGTTTGTTTAACCGTGCGAGAAAACCATGCAGACACTTAAATTAGATCCTAAAATTGTGGATCTAACTCGATGGGCCTATAAATGGTTCGTTTAAGCCCCTAAGTGGCTATAATTCGGAAGTACCCTTCCTTGAAGGTATAATAACCTCACCCAAGCATTTTAGAGGCGATCCGAAGGCCTTTCTTGGCGAATCGAAGCTGGTTTCTTGAGGTATGTGATTGTTCTTGTTTGGTTTCTTATATCTACTTAAATATACTTCTCATATTCTCTCTATTTCTTAGATCTACAACTGTTAAGGGTAGATCTAAGAGTGTGGATGAAAAATATGAAAAAATTTGGTCTTGGTTGTATTAGCAGAAGAGATCTAATGTGGATCCTTGGTGAATCGGCCCAGTTTTCTTGGGTGTTCTTTGACCGTTGTGGTTTTCGTCGAAAACCATTGAGGTAGGGGATTTGTTGCTTCTCTTTCTTTTACGTGAAACCATTTTTTTAGCATGTTGAATCTCGCTGGATGAAAATGGAATTGAACAAATAAAATACTTTGAACCGGATAAAGAAATCATACCGATTTTATGTTCTAGCCTTAGGTTTTGCTAGATAGTGTGATATCTATGCTTTCTTTACTTAGCGGTTGTTATTGGTTGAAATTAGTAAAGAACGTAAACCGGGACTAATTGATATTTTTTTGGATAAAGATAAAGAGTCATGTGAACGAATCTAGTTCCTGTTGTAATTTTATGTTAATCAAATTTGTATAGTAAGCCTGTATAATCTTGGCTAATAGATTACTGGTTAGGTTCCTGATTTTGGAACCAACGGATTAAATCGGTTAGTTCAAGATAGTTTAAAGAATGTGATTTTTTGAAAATTCCTTGAAGGGTTCTGCGTTACCCTCTTGTTTGTTGAAAGGGCCATAGACCAATTGATGTAATGTTTGATTTCCTGCTGCTTGTGCTGTGATGTGACCCTGGTGGGGTGTTGTGATATGTGGAGGCATAAAGGCCTTTTAGTTGTGGCAGCGGATGACGCCTAGAGTGGCGAGATGCATTGGATTATGCATGTGGGTGTCGGGGAGGACACCAGGGATGATGGAATGGGATGGATGTGATTGTTGGATGCTTGTGGATTCTTTGGTTATTTATCTTATTTACTTTTCCCCACTGCTCAAGGTAGCTGGTCTTGCTTACCCATTCTCTGAAAGAGGCGAAGACACACAGGGTATGACATGTGCTTTTCGTGTTTAGCCTCTCAAAGAAGAATGGGTCTACACTCTTGCTATCAGCGGCAATGACTCGACGGTTAGTACATGTACTCACCATGTTGATCCCCCTTGTGTTTAGTAGCATAGGATGATTTTCTAGAATTTATTGGAATATGGGAAAGTAATTCTGTAATGAATGTTTCAATAAATGATGTTAACCAATGGGGTTGGAGTTTTTTGAAACTTAATGATGAGGTTGAGAACTTTTGAAGGGATAGTGGAATTTTTGGATGTGGTGTTAATGGAATTTAATGTGGAACTGTTCATGGTTAATTAATGTTTGAAGAATTAATTAACGTACATTGGAATTGATAAAAAGGGATTGAAGTAATCTAAAAAAATCCATTAAATGGTTATGTTCTTATAGGATACCTAGTCTTAGAAGTGGTATCCCGGAGTCCGAGAGACGTTAGCTGTAGTTATGTCTAAAACTAGTTTATGCCCATAGTGTGGTTGTGAGTTATAGTATATTCTGTACTTTTTGTGTTTCTATATGCTACTCCACCCTATCAGTAAGGGAAACTGGCAGCCCGGGGATTCTGAGCCCTAGGGGTGTTTTCCCCAACATTCCGGTGGGAGGATGAATGTCTAACTACCCCCTTTGACCCTGCTCGCTTCTCTTGGTAGATACTAGTGTCATTAGGCACAGCGGCTAGTTTTCCCCATATATGTGTGTAGAAGACTGTAATGGCTTGTGTTTATTCACACACATATATTCTTGTTATAGTATCTTATGGACTACTATAAGTGTAATGTGTATAGGTTATGATGGCTTGAGGATCCTTACTCGGTGTATGGGTTGTAATGGCTTGAGGTATAATACCCGACGTATGATACACGTTATGCGAGCTATGGTTGTAATGACCTGAAATTTTGAAAAAATCTTATTTCCTAATTTTGTGTGTTATTTTATTTTATACTCAACAAAACTATTTAATTCAATAACCTGAGTATAATTAAAATGAGACTCTTGGGTTTTGACTGTTATATGACCATTGGTAAATATGACCGTTGGAAACTAAATGTTGTGATTTGTCTCTAAATAAAAATAATATTGGTTAATTAATATAGAAAGAAGATATGATGGCCTCATCCAGTAGTCTCGGGCCAATCAAAGCCCATCTAACAAAACTTGGGAAGGAGGTAGCAACACTGGGCTTTGCTCTGGACCAAACCCAATCCGAACTTCATCGTGTCAAGATAGAACAGAATTTCCTTCGCGAGAAGTTCAAGCTGAAAGAAATCACCCCTCGGGCAATGTTGTCTGAGCCACCCTCGAATTCTCTCACCTTAGCACACCTTACACTTAGGTCCTATGCTGGTGTGATAAGGGGATATGTAACGAGACCATAGCTACTTTTTGTAATCATTTGTTATAAATAAAATTGTGTTTTCTTCTTATGGTGAAGTTGGTGAGTTTTCAAATGTTCGAATGAATATATGATGTATTTTATTGATGAATTTTTAAAAAATGATATTTTAAAATATTTATGTAAGCCTTAAATAATTAATGATGTGTAATTATTTTCAAAAAATGGTCTTCTACAAATGTGTTCAGTAAGAAATTTAGAGTCTAATAAGATCAACTTAATTTTTGATGAATAGTAAATTATGAATAGTGATTTTCTGCTTAGGATTAGTAATGGGACCAATTGGATTAATAATTTCACATAAAGAAATTACTAATTAAATTTAGGCACCTTGATTAAGTAGTGTGATTAAATAAAATAGGTAAATAACTGTTTCATTAATTATTAGTCAAGTATTAGTTTTTTCGGGTGAATAGTGTTTTTTATTTAACAAATAAATTAAAAATATTTAGAAATTTTTTTTTATAAATTGGACTTTACTTTTGAACTCAGACCATCGATATTATGTTATGGTAATATTTGGGGTTTTTTCTGAAAAAAATGAATTTTCAGTGAATAGTGTTTTTATTTAAAAATTAAATTAAAAATATTTAGAAAATTATTTTTATAAAATTGGGTTTATTTTTGAATTTATAGCATTGATATTATGTTAATATAAGTATTTGGGAGTTTTATGAAAAAAGTTGAATTTTCAGTGAATAGTAAAAATACAGTTTTATGGTTTCGGTATGTTTAATGACATCATAACTGCATCATGATGATGATGAGATATTTTAAGGGATGGTAGACTTGTGCATAGTGAGATAAGGTGTGAGGTGTCCGAAATGGCCAATACCATGATGAAATACCACCCGTTTTACCAAAACCACCAATGAGGTGTCCCTTGGCCATTAATGCATTGTCCCCTCACTTTCCCTATAAATACAAAGCCATCCTCTCATCCATTCGACTCCAAAATCATCCTCAACGATGTTATGGTCTCCTTACATCCCAAGGAGTCCTCCCAAGGTTCCCCCAAGCCCTCATGGTCCCAACCTTTGAGTTTTAAGAGTTACATTTAAGGAAAGGGGTCCTACCTCTCTCTTTCTTTTCATGTAATCTCTTTTATGTCATTTTTTTATGCTCCATGATCTTATGTTGGAGGATGTTCTTTTATATTCCTCTTACTACCCTTTTTATGTTCATATTATGAGAGACCATATTTTATCTCATCAATTCATTTTTTTTTATGTTTAAGTGGCGCCGTTAGGCTGCCAAATTTTTAAGTGATTATTTCACCTTTCTCATTTTTCAAAGTTCTACTTTCATGTAAAGTCTTTCAAGTTACTTTTTATTATCTTGGGGTATGATCTCTATATCTATCATACTTATATTTTATTTTCATATTATTAGATACACTATTTGATCTCGTCAATTCGTTTTTGTTGAAGTTTAAGTCGCGTCGTTAGGCTGCCGAATTTTTAAGGGATTCTTTCACCTTTCTCATTTTTAAAAGTTCTAATTTCATGTCAAGTCTTTCAAGTTCCTTTTTATTATGTTGGGGTATGATCTCTATATCTAACATACTATTATTTTATGTTCATATGATGAGATACCCTATTTGATCTCGTCAATTAATTTTTGTTGATTTTAAAGTGGTGCCGTTAGGCTGCCGAATTTTTAAGAGAGTCTCTCACCTTTCTCATTTTTCAAAGTTCTACTTTCATGTCAAGTATTTCAAGTAACTTTTTATTATGTTTGGGTATGATCTCTATATCTATCATACTAATCTTATATGGTCATATGATTAGAGACCCTATTTGATCTCGTCAATTCATTTTTGTTGAATTTTAAGTGACGTCGTTAGGCTGCCGAATTTTCATAAGAGAAATCTTATTTTTTTGTCTTCCTTTCATGTTCTTCATTTCATATGGTATATCATTAAAATTTCATTAAAATGTTATTAAATCCATTATATTTTGTCCTTATACTGTTTTTTTGGATCATTTATGGGTGGGTGACCCATGTCCCCACTCTTTACAATGTTTTCTAAAACCCCGAAACTTAGTCATTATGCTGCAGAATTTCTGTCTCAAAATGTCTCTCTCTTATCCTAAAATTAATTTATTTTATTAAGTGAATACTCAAAGATATTTATTCTAAAGGGTTATTCACATATATACGAAAATGTTCTATTTTAATTTCTGGGATTTACGTACATGAGACCCACTTTCCCTTTCCGTGGGTTTAAAGTGACATAAAGATCATATCTTTAAAGAAGTTTTTAAAATGTTATGATTATGAAATAAAACCCATTTATTTTATGCTATATGGGTTGTTTATGAAATTATTGATGATGATATATGTGGCTCACATGATAATAAAGGCAAATTAAGGGTGCACCCTAATAGCGCTCCAATGCATTAGGTAAAGACTTAATCTCTAGAGATGACCATTTTTAACGACGCCTTGGTGAATAACCATGGTAAATTTTAATGACACCTTGGGGATGGACCTTGGTGAAATGGGAATGATTGTCAATGTTAAATTTTGTACCCACATATTCAAGTTATGAAACACGTTATTTTTATTATGATATGCCTTATGATCTCTTTCTAATTCCTTAAATTTATTTTTCATGACTTTTGATGTATCTTAAGTTCACATGTAAAATGTTTCCCTTGTTTCCCTTAGTGGGCCTTCTGCTCACCATTTCCTTTGATGTATGATCCCAGGTTATGAGATGTTTTAATGAACTTTGGATGAACAAATGAAGAAGCCTTTCAAGTGTTTAAGAAGAATGTTTTTTTCTATTGTCATGTAATATGTTCCTGGTTTCCAAGACACTAAACCATAAAGATCCTCGGTTTTGTATAATGTAATGAAAGTTTATGTGATAAAAAGGTGGGATGTTATAGTTGGTATCAAAGGATGGTTTAGTTATTTGTGGAAATTTGGATATGAAATCTCTAAGAAGAACTCTATAGAAAATTTTAAATATAGGAAATCTTCCTGGTATTTTGGTGAGTATTGAGTAAGGGGTTTCCAAGAAAATACATCCATGTATAGATACGAGCAGGTAGAGGTGGCTCTGGCACAGATGTACATAGGGGTAAAACCTGAAAACACCACTTTGAGCGAGACTCGAACGGGAACTGGTACACGACAACGGGTCTTGCTGCACTCTTGGTTACGACACTCCTGGGAGATATGCTTTGGTAAATTCATAAGCATAGTATGAACCATTATTAAAGGAACAAAGATAAAATAAAATAATGATTCACATAAGAATATAAGATCATGGATAACCTATATTGGAACCTAGGGGATCACAAGTTATGGTATTATTTTCTTCTACAAGTTTATCCTTCAATGCTTTCTGTTTCCTTTTCATGATTATTGGCTAGGTATTTAATCCCCCCTAATTATACTTTATTTTCTTAGTTAATGGCGGGAAATATAAGAACATGTCCTAACAACCAATGTGATAGGAAATGTGACGATTTCCCTATTAATATGACAGAGATGACGAAAGATCAAGTTGAACATATTGTGATTATGCCAAACCAAGTATCAAAAATCACAATTAATAATTGGTACCTAGATGAATTCCCAAATTCATCAACGAAGAAGAAGACAAAGTCTCAAGGATGTTCATCTGATAAAGTTGATAAGGGAAAGAAGACCCAATTTCGTTTTTGCAAAAAGTGTGGGAAGAGGCACCAAGGAGAATGTCACAGTGGAACCAGGAGATGTTTTAAGTGTTGGACGATAGGGCATAAAGTAGCCAATTTCTTTAAAAAATAGATAATGTGATGAATAGAGATAAGGTTCGATATAATGTACCTTATACATTTCGATGTCGTAAATGTAGATAAGTTAGACTTTATCCAAAGAAATGATCTCTTGGAATGGATGAGAATCATGATGAGCATCAAAAATCTTCGAGGACAAGGGAACAATGCAAGTCCTATGCTGAGATGGATCATGATGACTGAAGTACATGTAACTTCTTTGCAATAATTGTCTATGTCATGTTGTATTTTAATTTGTGCTCTATGAGCATATCTTTTATGTTTTCTAAGATCATCGAGTCCCTACCTAAGATAATTTTATATCATTAAGGAAAATATTTATTGTTATGTACCACATATTGATGTAGTGAAGTTGTTCTTTTTAAAAAAAGGGTGATTAGGGGATTAAAAGACGGTTATTATTTTGGAAGACGTTCACTATTTTGGGAACCCTATATGATCGAGGTGAATAGATTACTACAGTATTTTCTTTGAGGAGTAAAGTGTGACTTATATTTTGAATAATTGATGAATTTAAGGCGAACTTATAGTAATTTAGGTTACTTATGGAAATGATTAACCTATCTTGGGGAAAATGTGATTAGGTTATTTACTTTTGTTGTAAGACGTTAAGAGTGGTTGATGATGTTTGGAGATGAATGACAAAGTTTATCTTGGAAGACTGTGTTAACAAATCCTTATTGTATTTGGGTTCCAATCTTAGATAGGTATATTTTGTGGAATTTTAAGGATAGTTATTTATGGAATGGTCTATGATAAACATTGTGTAGTACCGTGGAATTTTGAATATTTAAAAGTATTTTTCCATCCTATGGGGTTCTTTCTCTTTGAAGAGTTGTTTTGTCTCACCCTTTCTGTTTTTGGGATAATGTTTAAAGATAGAAGAAATAGATAGTTAATATTTTGTGGATTATGTGATTCTCTAAAATATGATCCTTGTACTTTTGATGAGACCAAGTGTTTTTCAATGCGCATCGTTTGGACAAAAGATTAGTTTTGGAAGAAACTTATTAAAGGGTGAAACTGTACTTGGAGGTAAATATATTTCCTTGTGTTTTTATTCAATATACTAAATGAATTCCTAAAAAATATGTAAAGGAACGTAAAACAAATACATTTTCTGTTAAATTTTCCTACTTGGAAATAAAATATTGTTTTTCCCATTATAAGTTTGTGATTTTCTTGTTGTTAACTTTCTCCTAATCAGGTTTTCTATCAATCTCCCTCAGAAATTTACCCATTGTTTTCTCTTCCATGTCCATGTTTTCCTACATGGAATCCAAGTATGGGTTAACTCAGGTGACCATTGTACTTCCCTTTCATTCTTTTAAAGTAATAGTGTTACTGAATCCTTTTCTCAAGTGGTACTTTCAATGAAATTTCCAAGCCCAATTTTAAAAATTGCGAGGACGCAATTTCTTAAGGGGGGGGGAAGATTGTAATGACCCGAAATTTTGAATAAATCATGTATCCTAATTTTGTGTGTTATTTTATTTTATACTCAAGAAAACTATTTCATTTAATAACCTGAGTATAGTTAAAATGAGACTGTTGGGTTTTGACTGTTATATGACCATTGGTAAATATCACCGTTGGAAACAAAATGTTGAGATTGGTCTCTAAATAAAAGTAATCTTGTTTAATTAATATAGAAAGAATATTTTATGGCCTCATCTAGTAGTCTCGGGCCAATCAAAGCCCATCTAACAGAACTTGGGAAGGAGGTAGTACCATTAGGCTTTGCTCTGGACCAAACCCAATCTGAACTTCATCATGTGAAGCTAGAACGGAATCTCCTTTGTGAGAAGTTCAAGATGATAGAAATCACCACTCAGGCAATGTTGGCCGAGCCACCTTAGGATTCTCTCACCTTAGCACACCTTACAGATAAGGGGATATGTAACGAGACCATAGCTACTTTGTGTAATCCTTTGTTATAAATAAAATTGTGTTTTCTTCTTATGGTAAAGTTTGTGAGTTTTAAAATGTTCGAATGAATATAGGATGTATTTTATTGATGAATTTTGAAAAAAATATATTTTAAAATATTTATGTAAACCATAAATAATTAATGATGTGTAATGATTTTAAAAAAAATTGTCTTTTGCAAATGTGTTCAGTAAGAAATTTAGAGTCTAATAAGACCAACTTAATTTTTGATGAATAGTAAATTATGGATAGTGATTTTATGTTTAGGATTAGTAATGTGACCAATTGGATTAGTAATTTCACTTAAAGAAAGTATTAATATAATTTAGGCACCTTGATTAAGTAGTGTGATTCAATAAAATAGGTATATAACTATTTCATTAATTATTAGTCAAGTATTAGTTTTTTCAGGTGAATTGTGTTTTTATTTAAAAATTAAATTAACAATATTTAGAAAATTATTTTTATAAAATGGACTTTATTTTTGAACTCAGATCATCGATATTATGTTATGGTAATATTTGGGGTTTTTTCTGAAAAAAATGAATTTTCAGTGAATAGTTTTTTTATTTAAAAATTAAATTAAAAAAATTTAGAAAATTATATTTATAAAATGGAGTTTATTTTTGAATTCAAAGCATTAATATTATGTTAAGATAAATATTTGGGAGTTTTCTGGAAAAGTCGAATTTTCAGTGAATAGTAAAAATACCGTTTTAGGGTTTCGGTATGTTTAATGACATCATAACTGCGTCATGATGATGTGATGAGATATTTTAAGGGATGGTAGACTTTTGAATAGTGCGATAAGGTGTGAGGTGTCCCAATTGGCCAATACCATGAGGAAATACCACTTGTTTTTCCAAAACCACCAATGAGGTGTCCCTTGGCCATTAATGCCTTGTCCCCACACTTTCCCTATAAATACCAAGTCATCCTCTCATACATTCGACTCCAAAATCATCATCAATGACGTTCTGGTCTCCTTACCTCACAAGGAGTCCTCCCAAGGATCCCACAATCCCTCAAGGTCCCAACTTTTGAGTTATAAGAGTTACGTTTAAGGTAAGGGATCATACCTCTCTCTTTCTTTTCAAGTAATCTCTTTTATGTCAATTGTTTTATGCTCCATGCTTATATGTTGGAGGATGATATTTTATATTTCTCTTACTTCCCTTTTTATGTTCATATTATGAGAGACCCTATTTCATCTCGTCAATTCATTTTTGTTGAAGTTTATGTGGCGCCGTTAGGCTGCCTAATTTTTAAGGGATTCTTTCACCTTTCTCATTTTTCAAAGTTCTACTATCATGTCAAGTCTTTCAAGTTCCTTTTTAATATGTTGGGGTATGATATATATATCTCTCATACTGATCATTTATGTTCATATGATGAGATACCTTATTTGATCTTTTCAATTTATTTTTTTTGAAGTTTATGTGGCGTTGTTAGGGTGTCGAATTTTTAAGGGATTCTTTCACCTTTCTCATTTTTCAAAGTTCTACATTCATGTCAAGTCTTTTAAGTTCCTTTTTTTTATGTTGGGATATGATCTCTATATCTATAATACTGATATTTTGTTTTCATATTATGAGATACCCTATTTTATCTCTTCAATTCATTTTTGTTGAAGTTTAAGTGGCGCTGTTAGGCTATCGAATTTTTAAGGGATTCTTCCACCTTTCTCATTTTTCAAAGTTCTACTTTCATGTCAGGTCTTTCAAGTTCCTTTTTATTATGTTAGGGTATTATCTCTATATCTATCATACTGATATTTTATGTTCATATGATTAGAGATCCTATTTGATCTCAAAAATTCATTTTTGTTGATTTTTAAGTGACGCCATTAGGCTGCCGAATTTTCATAAGAGAAATATTATTTTTTTTGTCTTCCTTTCATGTTCTTAATTTTATATGGTATATCTTTAAACTTTCATTACCATGTTCTTAAATCGTTTATATTATGTCCTTATCCTATTTTTTGGATCATTTATGTGTGGTTGACCCATGTCCCCACTCTTTTCAATGTTTTCTAAAACCCCGAAACATAGTCGTTATGCTGCAGAATTTCCGTCTCAAAATGTCTCTCTCTTGTCCTCAAATTCATTTATTTTATTAATTTAATACTCAAAGCTCTTTCTTATAAAGTGGTATTCACATATATACAAAAAATTTCTATTTTAAATTCTGGTATTTACATACATGAGACCCGCTTTCCCTTTCTGTGGGTTTAAAGTGACATAAAGATCATGTCTTTAACGCAGTTTTTAAAATGTTATCATTATGAAATGAAACCCATTTATTTTATGCTATATGGGTTGTTTATGAAATGATTGATGATGATATATTTGGCTCACATGATAATAAATACAAAATAATGGTGCGCCCTGATAGCGCTCCAATGCATTGGATAAATACTAAATCTCTAGAGATGACCATTTTTAACAACGCCTTGCTGAATAACCTTGGTAATTTTTAATGACACCTTAGGGATGGACCTTGGTGAAATGGAAATGATTGTCAATTTTTAATTTTGTAGACACATATTCAAGTTATGAAACATGTTATTTTTATTATGATATGCCTTATGATCTCTTTCTCATGCCTTAATGTTATTTTTCATGACTTTTGATATATCTTAAGTTCACATTTAAATGTTTCCCTTGTTTCCCTTACTGGGACTTCTGCTCACCCTTTCCTTTGATGTATTCTCACAGGTTATGAGATGTTGTAATGAACATAGGATGAACAAATGAAGAAGCCTTTCAATTGTTTAAGTAGAATGTTTTTTTTGTCATGTATTATGTTCCTGGTTTCCAAGACACTAAACCTTAAAGATCTTCGGTTTTGTATAATGTAATGAAATTTTATGTGATAAAAAGGTGGGATGCTATAGTGGTGGCTCCCGAAAACTACCTGGTTACTTTTGGTTGTGAGGATAGTGTGGTGCTTCACCCAGGTGTCTGTGAGAAATCCTTTGTGGTTCACATGTTGCACATTGTGGAGCTTAGCCCAGGTGTCTGCGGGCAAGCCTTTGGAGAGAGATGCACATAACATATGTCATTGGGGAAAAGCGGAAAACCAATGGGGAAATAGTAGCAGGGTGCCCTTGATATTCCTTACTATATGATATATTCTTGAATTCATTACTTGGTGATAGTAGCCATGGTGAGGTTGGGTACTTAGTATACCTGTTTAGGTGATGAGTTGGTTTCACTTTTTGTTTACTGGACTTTAGCATGCTTTCATTACTTTTGCACGAGAGGCTTCAGGGAGGATCCTACTGAGTATACTTTATACTCACCCTATGCATATATAAACTTTTTTTCGGGTCACTTGGAGCAGGTTAGAGATCAATCTGGTTTTTACTAGCTTGGGGTTGCAGGAGTTGTCCGGGCTTGTGGTTGCACCTGTTTTTAATTTCCTTTGGTTACTTACAGTTTTCCATTTCAGTTGTAGTACTTTTTCTTGACATTACATATGTGAAATTGGGTTTTATTTTATACTTCAGTTTTTAGTTGGATTTGTTTGGTGTCTATTTTATCTCTCTCTTCCGCCTGTGTTCTCTTGGAGGGTAATGCCTCCCATTTGTGTGTTATTATACCATCGGTGCTAGTCACCAACCCAGGGCCTACTAAAGGCGGGACTCGGGGGTCGTTATCTCCCATCTCACATTACTGGTCTAGGAGGGGTACACTTTGTGGGGATGGGGGCGTGACACATAGGGTCTATTTATTTTCCTATAGTACATAACTCTAATCCAGTTTACTATTTTGGCATCTGGTTGGTGTTGTTTGGTAAATTTCTTAAAAATACATTTCATTTGATGCAATTGGTCAATCGTTTTGTAAAATAGATTTATAATATCCATAATTTAATATTATTATGTCCATTAGTGTTTCATAATTATATAATTTATAGAGTAAAATAGGTTTCTCATGAGTGGACTCAGCTAAAAAATGTTACATTAGTATGTATTTTTCTTTGTCAAAATTATTTTAACTTTTTTCTTCTTATAATAAACATGGAATTTATAATATTATCATTAAAATAAATTAATGGGTAATTAAATTAATGTTAATATATATTAAATACATAGATCATTATTACATTTTTATTGATTGTATATAATGGATAAAAATATAATGTCTTAACATCTTAGAATCAATAAAAAATTTAAATATTATATTTTCATTGTATATAAAAATTTTGAACTGTCCATGATTGGTGTTAATGAAAAATATAGTAATTTTTTTTCATGTATTCGCTAACACTAACACATTCACTAAAGAATATTATAATTATTCTATATAAACTGAAAATAAAAAATAATAGGCATGCCATTATATTAATATCTGAACCCACTAATGATTTTGGGGTAATTATTTTTATACTATCGTAATGGTTTTTTAAGAAATTTATAAATTATAAATACATGTTAATAAATATGTGTAACCTACATTAATTACATAAAATTCCTCTTTATGAATTCCATATATCATAGTGGCTTTAGAAAATTTTTCGTGACTATGGGAGTTGATGATTGTAATGGAATTCATTGAGAGAATATTTTTGACTATTTTCAATTAAATATCATAATAAGAGTTGAGTATTGAAAGGGAGGATGTGATATTCATTTTTTAAAGGAGGAAGAGGTTCTTTTCCATAGAATGAAATTTTATATATGGGTTTAGAATGGAAAGGTATGAATATGTGCGGAGTTAGGTGAGATGAAGTTGGTAGGACATGTAGGTAAGAGTTGAAAAAGTAAAAAATGATATTAATAATGACTTAAGGTCATGTTAATTTTTTAAAATTCGAGCCACATTAGATTATTCACATAAAAATTATTACTTTTAATTAAACATTAATAATGTTAGTTAAAAAAAGACCAAAATTACTAAATTTAGATATGCTGATTCAGAATATTCACTATATTTAACTGAGATCATTTCATAAATATGAAAATATATAATATAAAATAAAACAAATATATTAATTAATATTTTTTTCATGAAATCATTATTTTATGAATAATAATTTTTATTCATAATAATTTTTTTAGATTACTGATTTTAATAAAAGAAATTAACATATTATAAATTAAATAAATTCCATAAGGCTTTGAACAGATTCTTAAACCAAATCATTCTATTAAAATAAAAAAATTAAATGAATCAAATGAAAATAGATTTTAAACTATAATAAATTGATACATATGTATAGTTATATTAAAAATTATTTTTTATGTTACATATGATAATTGAGATTTAATATCATAATCATTATTATCAATATTTTATGAGTAAAAATACTGTATACACTCTTCAGTCATACAAAAGATACCAATGAAATTACTAATCTCCTCATTTTTTTTAAAAATATATTTCTGAATATTCATCTAAAAATTATTTACATCAACAAAAAATTGATAAAAACATCATGATATAATATAATGATGATAAATCCAAAATATTTTTTTGTTTTTTAAATTAATATTCATTAAATTAATATTTAAATATTGAAATAAAATTCCAATATATATCATAAAACTATTCATATTATGAAATAGAAATTAACAATGATAAATATAATTATCACATATATATTTCCTATGGATATATATTTAAGTAATAGTAATTTAGTTTTTGGGTATATTTATATTAACATGTGATATATGATCATTTAAATATTTTACTTCCAAAAAATCGTTATTAATCGTATAAGGGATTTTAAATTGATATTACCATTTGATTCTACAAATAATAATAATATGTTGATTTCACACTAATAACTACTCAAAACCCCCCATATAACTAGTACATAGATCCAAGGATATCATAAATGTTAGTGAGAGTCATGGGTGGTGAATTAGCTAGCATTCATTTCAGAGTGATCTTAAGAAGATTAATATTTTCCAATAAGTTATTTTTCTCAAGGTATAGTTGATCAGGATTAACATGGGATTATTCATGAGGAACCCCAGTGATGCAGAGCCCCCTCAGAGTTCAATCATATTTTGATCATATATAATACATCGACTTCTGTATAACATTATATTCTTCTTTTTTATTCATTTTGAAAATTGGTAACTTCCATTTATAATAACTAACATAAGCACCATGTTTTAACTTCCACATTTAATATTCATCTTATATTTGGTTTACTATTTAATTTACATTTTTTATACTTTTTTTAAAGGATATTAAATATTTTATAATTTATTTATAATATAATTTGATGTATCAGGTTGTTACATTATCCCCCCTTTAAAAGAATTTTTCCTCAAAATTTAATTATGTTTTATACGAACGAATAAATAAATTGGAAAAAATTATTTTCAGGCCTCAATATATTACTTTTGACGATGCATGATGCTAAAAAATATATACATTACTATAAAACAATTATTTCCCCTAACCATTTCAATGAAATTTATCTCTTTGCTTCGAATTAAAGCTCACATGAAGGATTTTTCATTCTTTTTAAATAATTCATAGATCTATTTGAACTCCTAAATGGTAAAATTTATTTATAATTTCATTTTACCTATCATAGAAATTAATGTGAGTTTGAAGTTATGATATTAATTCATTTTTAGAAATTGAGTCAAATTATTAAATAAATATATTGTTATTTTTAGGATGTTTCTTTTAATAAAAAACCTAATCATATCATATAATTATATCCTTATAATAAAAATCATATAGGGGTTTAAAATATACTCTTATGAAAAAACCATATCTTATATTTTGTTGATTGAACATTAATTCATCTAAATATTTTAGGTAGAGGGTTCATGAAACAAAATTACCACTTTCCTCTCATTTGATATTCAATGAATGTTTTATTCCTTTAACCTTAGGTCTATAAGTTTTCATAATACTTCCATCCTTAGTATTCCTTATATTAGTACATTGAAATGGATAATTAAAAACTTATCCACACATAAATATATGAAATTGTAGGGCTTCAGTTGTATGATTTATATAATCTATCATTTTTTTAAATCGACACTTCGTTTTACATCGATATTATGATGGTAGATGGGATAATTTAATACAATAAAATCATTATCTATTAAACTATATGCTACTCATTTTTTGATTCGTTCAACAATTTTTTAATATTGGAAATCACATTTGTTTTCCTTCAACATATTAATTACATGATCTTTTATGATACTCCATAATTAAAATATTTTTTGTGTCTATGACAATTAAAATGTAGATAATATTAATCATATACAATAATAAATAGTTTGTAACAATCACATGGTTTCTAACTCTTGATAGAAAAAACTATTGGGATTTTTATTTGAGGCAACCATTGTATTGTCCCTTATCTCATCATTTTCTTACATTTTTTCCATAATTAAAAGAAAAGTGTTCAAAAGAGTGGAAAATACAACAATATAATGGAATTATCATAATCATAAAATAGAATTCAACATTATGATTTTTAATTTATTCATATAATCCCATAGGAATATAGTTCCCTTATTTAAACCTATATTTTTCTTAGTGAGACCTAGGGTACATTAACTTTGGTTATCTGTATATTATAAACCTCACATCTCATTGTTACGAGGAATTCAATCCATCATAGTGTTTTTAATGATAAAATGTCTAACAATTGAATATATACTATAAGTACCAACCCATTTGGGCAGTATGACCACATTGTCTATCACATGGTGATAATCGATTTTATACATGTCTCTCCCATTTTTTTGTTTTATACTAAGGTAATCCTATTATATATCCAAAATATTCATGTTGTATCTGTATAAATATTTATTTCTAAGAAAAATTCACAATCTCAACTATTTCAATAAATCTGTATCTTGGAAAATCATAGTATTATATTTAGGTTTTTCACTATCATTATCTAATCATAATATCAAGAAATTAAATAGATAATACTCTAATAAAATATATATCAACACAATCCAAAAACATGAATTATTAAAAAATATTAAGTACTCTTTTAAAATAAGAACACTGAGGATTGAGAGGTATCATTTCATCAGATGATTATATACATAAATAAAACATCACTAAAAAAGTTAAATCATTATTTAGTACTCCAAAAATTCATAGATGTCTATTATAGATATAAAAATACTTGGAATATCATGGAAAAAATATGTTCTGGGAAGGGTGATCTAAAAGTCCCTATAATACTATATATATGGCAATAAATCATTATAAAATAGAAAATATACATAACGTGATATAAAAATGGAATGATCATATGTATGAAAACATGGTGTATTTAAATTACATCATAAGTGAATGAACTCAAAAATATGTCAGAAAACATTAACATGCAGTTATAATCAAATTTCAATAATGAAAAGCTATGAAATCATGATCATAAGCTAAGGATTAATCGAGATTCAATAATCATATACCAATAATTACTCCCCATGAACAGAAAAATTAATAATTTTACTCCCCTTTAATATAAATTTATTTTCATGATAAATTAACAGGACACAATTCATTAAGAGGATATAAAATTCCCAAAATCATAACAAAGGATAACATCCATCTTAAAATATACAAACATATGTGTTCTATAAAATGAAAAATGAACAAAAAATAAAATATAATCATTATTAATACCATGAGAATAAAATGGATTTCACATACCTATTATGAAGCATAAACAAAGCCTATGCCACACAAGTTTCCAAGAGAAGAGGGGAATAAGTCACATTCAACATTAATACCTTTAAAAGGGACATAAAACATGAATGATTGAAGTCTATTTAGAAAACAATTGTTTAAATACTTCAATGAGTATGAATAAAAATAACATCTTCGGCAAGGATTTCAAAAATATTTAAAGGTTGTTTTAAATAATAAATCAGTAGAAATGATATATTTTCAAATAAGAATTTAAATAAAATGTGTCTTTATGAAAAAACATATTTTATAAAATCGATCAACATGAATACATTTGACTGGGTGATACTTGACACGATCAAAGATAAAAGTAATTTTCCTTAAAATCAGGTTTACATAAATGAGAAAAAAATAATCAGAATATTATAATTTACATTACCGAAAAATGGACGTAACAAAAACAAGGTTTATTTATATATATCACGACATATAAAATAGTTATTATATAATTGATAATTTTATAATTAAAAATGTAGAGAAAGAAAGAGATCGTGTAACTTAAATGTATCTAGAGTGGTTCAAAGGATCCCTTAACTATATATTAAAAAACATTTTCCAGTTGCACTTGAATTTTAATATAATTATATTATGTTAATAAAATTGATACCTAATAACATTATTTTTTTAATATTAATTTGATAATTTGTATTTTTTATCTTTTTCTACATATTATTAATATAATTTTTACTTATTCCAATGAATCGGGGTTGTTTAGTTATTTTATTAGTAAAATATTCAATGTATAGACAATTGATATATGTGTTGTAAAGTAAATTCATTATTTCAATAATTCATTAGTATTATTATATTTACTATTGCATTTTCACAAAATATTTATATTTAAATATATTATCCATGAATATACACATTATCAAAAAAATCATTAACATGTGATTTTTGCTGTTAAGATTACTTTAATTATTTATTGCTTATTTTTTATATTGTTTACATTCAATTATCATTACATATTAGTAAATGCTTACAAAATAACCCATTTTATACATTAAATTAATTTTTTTGTCCATTACCATTAGTTGATAAGTAAAATTAATCTGAAACATCACCACTTGGAGAAGGTAGTTATAACGTATACACAGATGATGCTTTTATTTTAATAGAATAGAAAAAAAATTAATATTAACTATTGAATATTTTCAAAATAACAAAATTTTTTAATAAGAAATTATCTTATTCAGACATTTTTAATTATTAATTAAATACGGAGATGAATAAATAAAAGCATTGTTTCATAGAGGTGGTAATTCCCACAAATGAACTAATTCCAATTATTTTTCTTCATAGAGGATCGAAGATAAAAAAATAATGTTTGTTTCATTAATATAAATGAAAGTAAAAAAATTATTATTATTTTGTTATTATTATCATACCGTGGAAATATTTGGATTAGAATTTAATTAATAATAATTAAACGATGGGAAATATTTTTCCCCTACGTCAAACCCTTTGGCTTCAAATATAAGTAGGTCTTATACATGTCGTAAATAAGATAATTTATGGTGTCAAAGTAATTTGATAATTTAATGGAATTAATAATGATGAGCATTTAATATTTTTATGGATATTGTTACGTAAGAGTGGGTATATAAAGGGTTGAAGTGATCCCCCTTCTAAATATGAAGAAGGGGAAATTTTCCATTGAAAATAATGTTAACGGTTAAGAATGGAAAGGAATATTGTTTACTCTATTATATATTTGATATTTAGTAAGTCAAATATATATGTTTATACAACCTAATTTATATTTATATAAGGTTTAATGTTCATGTTAATTTTTAAAAATTTGACCCACCCAAAATTCGAGATTTATAATGTCATACTAATAATTAAATTTTAATCATTTCAATTGTTTTATTTTTAAAAATATTATTAAATTTTAATTCACATATTTTTATATTCAAATTTGTATAGATTTTTCTCTATTCAAAATAATTCATTTCATAAATTTATAAATATTCATTATAAATTGAACAAACATAACAACAAAAATTGCCCTTATTTCTACGAGGGATTAGATCATTATATTTCATTTTACGAAGAATTTTAATTCTTATTTAAATACATGGTATTAATTTAATGGTTATAAAAAAATAAACTTTTGTGTCCTTATATTTATTCCAAATTTTAATTTCATTATAAAAATATTTATTTATAATAAAAAATTGATAATTGTTTTTAAATTTAAATGAAATATTTTCGAAAGAAACAATTAATTAAAATAGGATTTATAAGAAACTAAAAATATTTAGATTCCATATTTATATAGTAAAAATAAATATATTACCAATTAAAATATTTTAATAACATTTATCCCCTGATAATGAGATATAAGTCAATGTTTTGGAAAAAAACTATATTTATTTTGTATTCACTAAAAATTAATTCTTATGAAATTTTTCAGAATAATAATCTTCTAAAAACATTAATATGATAAATCAAATAATTATTTACGTTTGTTTACAAAAAATAATTAAAATTTCAGAATTCAATATTTATATAAAATCCTAAAATATTGTTGAAAAAGTCCTAATGAAAAATATATTTTTAAAATGTTATCTAGTCATTATTATTGTTTACTGTCAAGGAATATATTTTTATTGGAATATATTTGTTTATTACATAGGTGAAAAAGTACCTTTTCAAAGAAGTAATGGAATCCCCCTTTCAAAAGTAGTTTGAGGAAACAATTAGATGACATAAGGACCCTTTTTAATTTGATGGGCCAAAGGACAAAGGACCCACATGCCCATACCAATTAGAAATACATCACATCATGATCTCAGTATTCTCAATATGACCCCACCCCCCCCCCCCCCTAAAATTATCTATTTGGTTACATTGTTTCACCAATAATACATGAAACACCCCCTAGTTAACCAATATCTTGGTAGGCGTCCAAATGATTGGATACAGCTCACCCATCACTATTTGAAGATGCACTCCTACCAATGCCCTCATGTATCCTTGCCATGATACCTTCCAAGATTCATTTTATTGAATTTATGTTAATAACCATTCACATGATGTGTCTACCCCTTAACCAATAACTATCAAGTTGTTCTACCATTTGTTACTCTATGTAAGATAACCCTATTTCACAAGTGGTTTGATTAATATTTGATAGGATTGAACACACTTAATTCATTATTGAGCATCCCAACTGATTTTTCAATAAGAATCATAGGGTTACTACCTAAAAAATTTAATAAATTTATTTTCATGTAACATTAAGTCACCTTATGCACTATGTTGGCCCGAAAGGCCTATGACTCTAATCCAAATGAAGACACAATGGCCATGTCACCCATAGGCCCAATAGTGTGGTTAGTATGCCCAAATAGGGTGAAATATTCTATTTCTAAAGTTAATGCTACACTAACATCTACAATTACTCAAAAATAAATTTTTTCTAGTTTTTCACCTACTTCACTATAATAATGATATCTAAAAGTGATATAGGTTAACATTAATATATGACTGTATAAAAGAGGAATTAAAAATTAAAATTGATTTTATATATCTATGACCATTAAATTTTATAAATAAGATCTAAATGTTGATATCCTAATAATTTATTCTCACAAAATACTTTAGGATATCTTCCTAATATCTAAGCGTAATATAACATTCATTGGTACTAGTGGTCGGTGATTCAGCTATCTTGGATTTCTGAGAGATTTATAAAAGTTTTAGCTTTTTTGATCAGATAGTTCATCATAGGATTACTTTCTTGAGTTTTTATGGGCTTGGTTAAGGAAAAACCATAGTTATTTGACCTCTCATTTAATATCATTAAAATTTTAACTCATTTGGATTACTCCATATTTTAAATTCAACTTCACCCTTCTTTCTTTATTGAAATTTCAAATATGGTTACTTTCATTTAATAAGATAACAAAAAATAAATTTTTTTATATTCATTTATAAAATTCAAAATATATCTTGGTTTTCTTCCAATTTGTTTTTTATAGTATTTGAAATAGGATATTAAATATTTATTTTTGTATGATAACTTATTTATAAATAAAAAGATGTTAATTATATCACGATCATGAAAAAACATCTTAGGATTGTCCAATTTTAAAATATTATTAGATAGTTATATGGAAATTCTCTAAAACATATTTCATATGGGGATAATGTAATAATGTTTATTGAGTGATTTTAATGACTTATTTCTATCCAAAGATCATCATTTCTAGTCCTTATAGTATCCCTATAATTTTTTATAAAATTTAAGAACCATCTTGACCCCTGACTAGGTCTCACTAACCAAGTTACCCATTATAAAATACAACATAAAACAAGTAATGAATATATATTTATATAGTAAATGTAGGATCACTTGCCACTATTTATATTTATTACTTTTCTTCGTAGACTATGCTGATCAATATTAACAATCCCAAGACAATAGAAAAATATATTACAAAAAAATATATAACATAAAATAATTAAAATTCGGTAATATTATTATAATTAAATATAAAAATTAAATTAACCACAAAATAATGGAATAACCACCAATATTATTACTGTCCAAAGATGAATTCGGTCATTTCATATGGGAAAAATACCCAATATTCAAAACATGATAAATATTATATTTAATATGTGTTTCACAAAATCTAAAAGAATATTCACCATGGAATATACCAATAATGAAATAATATCAATAAATGTATATTCCATCTTTCTAATCCTCCTCATTCCATCACCTATGAAGCCCCTAATTTTATTGATATATTAGATAATACTCATTGAAAATAATTATCACAATATCGTGATATAATTTTTATAAATCAAAGGTCAAATAAGAAGAAATGTAACATGATATAAATAGTGTGAATACAACAAAAATTCAATGAAAAACATCAAATATATGGATCTTATTAATAAAATCATGGGGATATAAGAATATAGAAAAGGTTGAGTGATCATATTCATTCATTTTCTAGTGAAAATTTAATTTTAAGAAATTCTTAATTGTACCCCCTAAAATGATCAAATGTGATCACATGGATATATTTGTTAGGGACCATCATGAAATTCTAAATTGTAAGGGTATTTTAGTATTTCCACTTCATGAACCCCAAACACTCATCAGGTTATCAATCCCATCTCGATGAATTTTTTAATGCCCCACCATGTTCCTTTTATTTAAGGGAAACGATAAATTCATACTTATATCATTACTACAATACTTTTTGCCTCTAATTCTATTATTTCAACATTCTATGAATATCAAAAATTCAATTACAGAAAACTAAATTATAAAAATTAAATTCTATCAAACTCTAATTCCTCTAGATCATGATGTTATTCCACTTAAAAAATATGATTATTTAGTTCATTATAATAACCATATCCATAACCATAAGAGTATCAATTTATTATCAAGGTAAAGGGGTATATATTTTGATTCATTTTTTCCTTCATAATATATGCATTCTATTTAGTACCAAATAAACCTCTATGTACTGGTAGAGATTTATTGAATTTTATTCCCATTACATCTACACAAAATAATGTAATAATGGTACCACAAAAACCCTGTAATCAAAATAACATCTATTATGAGAAGTAATCACAATCCAATTGTATTATAATAAAAAACATATAATTGTAGAACTAATATGAAAAATATTATTTTATTTTAAACCCGTTGAAAATATATGATTTTTAAATTTTTTATTGTAAAAATAACCACGTAAAACTCCTTGGGTAAATTACCGATACTCTTCCAATTTTTTAAGACATAAGAGACTATACAATCATTTTCAATAATTTATTATGCTTTACCTTTCTATAAAGGTCATGTATAAACATGGATTTTTATCTCTATCTTAGATCCTTTTAAATTTGGTATAATTATTTACAAATGAAGTAATATTGATGCCTATTGAGAATATAAAATATTCAGGGGGAGTTAGTGGATTTAGTTGAGCTCTGAAACCTATCTGGTTGGGAAATTTATAGGCCACACATATAGTAGAAAAAATAAACCCCGGCCCACACGATCTCTCAAAACTATATAGGGTTGGATATTAAGGTGAATTAGAGAGCATGGTTTTCCTGAACCATTCTCCAGGGGTCACATGGCCATTTGAATATCTATTGTTTTTAGTAAGGATAACCACATGTTCGGTGCATGATTTCCCAAACGATGTGGCCTAATCCTACAGTTGACCTCCTAAAATAGTGGGGGCACAGAGTTGGGGAACAATTTGGCCAACTATGTAGCCAGACCTTGTGATATAGAAATACCTAAAAGTTTTACCATTTTTTCGCCAAATGAAATGATTAACCCTTATTTATTACTCCCTTTTTTTATTTCCAGTGGACAACACCTTCTCCTCCTCATTATTTTAGATCCTTGAATCTCCTTTTTAGTATTTTATACCATTTATTCATCCAGAGTTTGATCAAATAATCATTTTCCTTGTTGGGTTCCTCAATGTATTTTCATTATGAAATTTCAATTGTTCATCATTTATCTTATCCTCAACAATGTTATTAAGGTGTAGTATCATTTTCACTATTTTATTAGAGTGGATTTGTTCTTCATATTCTTTCAATCTTGGCCAAATAAAAGGATCATATTTGATAAGTTGCAGCATATTATCCAAAGGAAGGTGGAATATAACTCATCACTTATTTATCCTAATTTTTTATATTCTTATAGTTGTACACATTACGATTTCATTGGATGTTGCCTATAAAATTCATGTTCCTTTCATATATCATCATAGCCATGTTTTTAGACACTTTTCATATATGTTATCCCACATTGTAGGTTATATCCTCAATGTCAACCACCCCATGTAGGGTGTTTTCTATAAATTGTCCAATATTGGTTTTTAATTTTAATAGGTGACACTATTCAACAGCACCTCGACATGACATTATATAAATAAACAATTTAGTTAACTCAATGAATATTAAATTTATAGAACATGTATTCTAATTCATTTACCCCAAATGGTATATGCTTCATCATTATAAATAAATGTAATATGGAACTAGAAAGTATACTATGTATATGAATTGGAATAATTAATTTTATTAGAATGATTTGGTTTCACTTCAGTATCACTCCATATAATGATTAATGGAATGAAATAAAGTAACCTAATAATTTTTTGAGTTAAATGATTTATATGGTTTTATTCCCTGTTATCATTGTCAACCAAATTATTGTTAATGTCTTGAACCAAATGATTAATTGAATGATATGAGTATTATATGGCCTATTTTATTAAATTAATTAATTATAAGGGTCCAAATGTATATGGATATTGACATCATTATATTAGTTTCCATGGTTTATATAGCCTTGTATTATCGAGGGAATTAATTGATCACTCATGGATTCTAATATGATTCAAGGATGATATTTGTCATGGATTATACCTTTCTTGGAACATGAACCCTATCTATTAGTGGTTGTTTAGTATAAGATGAAAGGATCCCTCCCTTATTATTATAGTATACCTAAAATACACTCCTTAGGTATAGCATGACATATATGGACATGAGGCACCATGGATACACCCTTTGGTAGGATCATTACTTATCTTAATTTAACAAGGATGAATTCATTAAACTCTACTAAAATTACATTACTGTGGATTACCCTTGGATATTATCCATGGATTACAATCTGACACTTATATCAAGGATATATATTATTATAGAGTTGGACTGACCCCTTAGGTCAATGATTCTTTGGTTATTACCATGGATCCAAATAATTATTAATATCAACAAGATATTCAGTTATATATTGGATTCTTATAGTTATTATCATGTCAAAATGTTAGTGTTGGTTATAAATTACATGAGATTCTATATAAAATAGTGAATAATTAATAAATGAAATGGTTACAAGTTTAGACACCAGTTGAATTTGAGTCATGTACTTGGGTACTTACATTAATGTACTACATTCTAGTTATATAAGCATTCTTTCACATTGATGAAGTAAATATTACAAGGATTTGATGTAATTTATTCTTATGGTGGTGGAATATTGATATTTATCTCACACCCTATATTTTCCACCATTTCAACCAAGACAGATTCCATGTATGCAGGTGTCGACATGGAGAAGTATCCCACCTTGGATGCCTAATATTGCTTGATTTCCTATTATGAATCTTGGTAATAGATGACCTAGTAGGAGTTCATAATGCTTGGAATGTTTTGGGATTCCTTTTTATAATTTTTATAGTGTGAATTTATTTCTTCCTTATATCAATTTTTACATTTTCATAGATCCACGAAAATAATCATCATAATTTTTAATATGATTCAGCTTCAAATTATTGTTGATTATAGTCTACTACATTAGTTATTATTATTCAATATGTTTCTATTATGCCATTTTTCACCTCTATATTGCTTCCTCTAATTATATTTTATTAAGTTAAGCATCCTTTCTACACTCTATAGTGAGGTAATCGTGTCCCTATAGACACACCATAGGCCTCACTATAAGTTGGAATCCTCTGACGTTAGGGGGATGTGGTTGAGGCTGTGTATCCCACCACACAAGGGGAACATAGAAGTGGAATCTGGGTTCAGAATATCTCAACGTGGAATCAAAGAGAATAATTTCTTACTCTACTATTTGTATAAAATAGTAAATAGATTACAAAGGCTTTGGCACATAGTTATAAGACATGTTTGGGTGTATTTAACCCATGTTTAGAGTAAAAGCTGAGTTTCTTGAAGAATAATTATTTTTCATCATTTACATATTACCATTGATATCCTTTCACCATTTGGTGATGAAAATGATATGTGATGTTTACTATTAATATTATTATTGAGGTTTTAATTTTCTCCTTTCCTTGATGAGATTAGGGTAAAGAGAGTTTTCAAATGCATCATCATATGCACCTAGGATTCACATGTCATGCATATTTGATTTCACATAGGTTTATTATACTCCTTGAATTTCATTTTAATACTTTTCATTTTTGAGTGACCCTTATATATATATATATATTCATGTTTTTCTTTTTGTATATGATTGAGTGATTCTCAATGTCAATTAATGAGGTGTGTGTTACCACATTGGTTGAAATGGGTAGTTTACCGAGTCTAGGCAACATATATAAACCATTACATGCTGAGAATGAATGTTGACTGAGCTAATTAATATTTAAAAATGAATTATTTTTAATATTGAGGTGTATGTGCCCTAAATCACTCGTATTGAAAATTCATTTTAATCAAACTTTGATATATTTTTATAAGAAAATGAATCATAAAATGTGGACTATGACATTAAATAATATGTTTTCTAGTATATTTATAAGAATGGTTCTATTGAACCTTCATCTACATAATCCCCTATAATTTGAACATGGTCGATTAACAATACACGGCCTTCTATGTGGCGAGTTGGGGTAGTATACCTTGGAATATGAGTCCTTTTTTACATTCATCATCTATTAGTGTTTCTGTATGCATCTTTCTGGTTTTGAGGTGTGTTCTAGGAATATATGGACTCTTGACACAATTTCATGATTTTTTTGTTCTCCAAGAGATTGGAAATGATCATTCTCTTGATTTGGTAGGCCTTGAGTTTCCATCCATACCACCATGAGTTCCACATTATGAGCCACTTGTTATATATTATATGAGAACTTATGAATATTTTCCTGATAGATTTGTAAATTTGATGTAGTACATGCATCATACTTCACAATCTATACCAATAATTTCTAATCTAATGATTTTGTTCTAAAAAAACAAACCTCATAACATTTCAGGTGGGGGTAGTCCATAGGCTATAGTGTCCTAAATAGAGGCCACCTATTATATATTTGATCATTTGAAAGTGCCTCTATAGCATAGGGTGAGGATTTCTACTTATATGCTCCTTGATTTGACCAAGAACTAGTGGGGTGTAAATACCAAGGCTATTCTCCATCAGCCACAATATGGGATGATATTATAAATTCTTTCTATGATCTTTTTTTTCATTAGATGCAAAGAGAATACCACCCAAGGTAGCTCATAAATCTTGATAATTATATATGTAGGTTTTTAATTATTTATCATATTTCACTGAGTTATGGAAATTTTCACTAAATTTAGATGGAAATTTGATTTCATGTACTATATTCTTTGAGGATGGGATTTTGTAGGCGATCCGTACTCAATTGAATGTTATTCTCCTACCTTCATTCTCTTGGATTTTGAAACTGGATATTATAGCTAAGACAACCCTGAGACAACCATGACATACAATTCATATAGGATCAATATTGAGGAATCCATTATCTCTTCCAGTTGGAGGAATCTTTACCTCAAGGATTCACATAACTATACTGGGTATCAAAGTTACCACAGTGGTAACTCCATTTTTATCCATAAGTGGGACAGTGGGGGAATCTTAATCCATGATGTGATGGTGACCAGAGGGATTGTTTTTCATTAAAATGTTTGGGGAATCATTATAGATTTATTTTGACCCTTAATTATGCTTCCAGTAAAAGGAGATCATCATCATATATACCCATATTAGATGTTATTTAAATGATGTGTCATTAGTGGATATGGATTAGCACTGGAAAGACATGACAAGGATAAGGTTTTGATTTTTGTATCCAAAACCCAAATCAATAGTTTTAGGTGAGAAATAATACTCATGGAATCCCATTTGTTTCATAGGGTTGTGGATCAGGTCAGTTGCACTATAGTCGATACCCAATGATCAAAGTGCAAGTCTTTCTATAGTATGTGTAACACCCAGAGATTTTATAAGATATATACATTTTTTAATTTCTTTCATATCTTCTGTCGTACTCTACACCAAGATTATCTTGCGTTATACGCAACACCGTATTAGCTTGCAGTATACGCAACACTATTCTTGGATCGTGTTACACACAATTTCATGTTTGTTTGATAGTTGTTATTCTGAGCAACATTGAGTGTGTATGTATATATATATTCAATTTATAAATGAAATATGGTTGTATTTTGTTATACTCAACAACAAAGGATTCTTTCACTACACGCAAACCTGATTTGGCTTGCATTACACGTAATGGCAGCCTTCCTCGATAGCGTGTGTTGTACGCAATACCGAGTTTCACTAAACGACGATATATTGTTATAATATTATTATGAACTAGCCTTTATAAATAGTATTAACTAAATTTTTAATTTTATAACATCATTATTCATCTTCCACATTTTCTACAACATGGTATTAGAACAAAATAAATTTTTCGGGTAAAATAAGTATTTTTAAAAAAATGCAGTTTTGCCACCTTTTGATGGCGCACCCACTTTAAATCTAGTTTTTGACATTTTTATAAGTTAAATTTTACAAAATAAACTTATTATTTGGAATAAGGATTTAAAATTTTACCTTGGATAAATTTTTCATATTATTCTGATAACTTTCATATTTTAATGAATAGTAAAAACACGCTATATTTTAATTAAAAAAAACTTTTTCATCGTAATAATTTATGTGGTAAAATTATAATATTTAACGGTTTTAAAGTATAAATATAATATATTTTTACCATTTAATATAACGTATGTCATTATCATTGATTTTACATTCAATTCGTAGGTTAAATCAATTTAATCTTTTGTAATGTTTTAAACAAAAACTCGTTTTCTTTCGACAATGGGATTAATTTTAATTTAATTTTAGCAACTTCTGTGTATTGAATTTGGTAAAATGGATTCCATATTTGGAATTAGTGAGTCCAAATTATATTAATAGACTACTTTTTATTTTTGGGCATTATGAATAGTAACAACGGTAAATTTTATTTACCATCGTTAAAGGTAAATCAAGTAATTATGGGTAAATATAATATTATAAAATTACCCTAACACTTTTCTTAATACAATTGGATGATTATATTTTATCCTAAGTCGTATTTGGGTCGAAATGGAATCCATTAGAACCCACTTGAATGTGATTAAGACCTTTAGTTTATTTTATTTAAAGGAATGTGAAATATGTCTCACTCAAACTTTAATAATTAAAGTATTTTTAATATAAGGTTATACAAAATATAAATTCAGTTATAAATACTCATTTTAAAGTTAAAATGTTTTTCTTTATCATGGTAATTTATTTGAAATTTTTAAGATTTACTTAATTACCTTATTAGCTTATACATTAATGATGCAGAAATTATTTATTTAGTAAAAAAATGAATAATATTGTTTTTATTGAAATAGTAATACATATTAATGTTCCCACAAACCTGATAAAAACTTATTGGTAATGTTTATCAACACCATAATCATCAAAGGACCGAATATATGACCGTTTGGAGTCTTATAAAAGTGATTATGACACATATTATTTTATTTTATATGATGTCAAATTTTCCACCTTCATAATTTAATAAAAATAACATTTTCAAATTTAAGTTTTTTAGAAGATAAATCCGACTAAATGTATTATTATGAAATATATAAGATTTATCTTAATCCTAGTATTTTATTTTTAATTTTTATGCAACAAATAAGTATATTTAATAATTATACAAAAATGTTGTATAATTATTTTATTAAGAAAAATATAAAATAAATGGTTTTACAAATATTAAAATAAATATTATATGAACTATTTAATGTTCTCCACTAATTTTCTAGATTACTATGACATGTTAGGAACCTATTAAATATTTTATTTCGAATATATCCCTTGTGTGGATTTTATTTAAATTCAAATATTTAAATAGTGTCAAAATTGACACTATTGTTATTTTATAAAAATAACATATTATTAAATTGTTTAAAAATAAAAAAAATAATTAAAAATTATAAATTGAAATTTATACAGTCTAAACTGTCATAAATTATCTAATTATGGAAAATTCCCAGAACATATGTAATTATTTATAACAATTTAAAATTTAGAATCTTATTACCACAAATAAAATTTAATAGATTAAATAAGGATAAATCAAGTTGATAATATTTAAAATAAATTATCTACATGTTTAAATTTTATTGTTTGATGATATTAAAACCCTATATCATCTAATATTTGAATATGAGTCATTTTTGGAGGTTTTTAAGTGGGGTTAGATTTATTATAAATTAATATTATTAAGATTTCCAAAGGTGACCCTCTCCTCCCTTATAAAAAGGGAACCTCTTCCCACTTCTCTTCACACACTTTTGAGCCTTGAAGCTCGGCCAAACCCTACCAATTCCTCTTCTAAACCTCTCTAGTTATATCATATAGGTTTTGGTCTTCTCAAAATACCAACCCTAGTTCCCTAAGAAGAAGATTAAAGGAGGTGCATCGAAGAAGATGTAATATCCAATACTGATTCTTTCAAATTTATTTCTTCTTCTACTTCCTATTCTTTAGTTGTTTCATTATGAAGTAATAACATAAGTATCAATGATATACTGATATGTTATTATAAATATGAAACAACACTCTTCCACCTTCTATCCATCCTACGGAAAACGAAATCACCGCGCGTGCGTACGTACGGAATACCGTCTCCATGTCGTGGTGTAATCTGTTTTCCACCACCACCTTACTTGGATGGGTATAATGGTGTACATAAATAACTACATATGATTATTGTAAAGTGATATTGATTCTGAAATATTATACATACACTTCGATACAATTCCACGATCACGGGAATGATATCATCGCTCGTGCATATGTAATGGCCCGGACCTCCCTGGTCCATTACTTTGTGAAAATGTGGTGTTGGAGGTGTTTCGGGAAGTCAAGGTGACTTATCCCCCAGCTGCTGCCTACCGGTAGCTCGGTCTACCGGTAGCTGCTGCCTACCGGTAGCTCGGTCTACCGGTAGCTGCTGCCTACCGGTAGCCGCCGCTTACCAGTAGCTCGGTCTACCGGTAGCCACATCCTACCGGTATCTGGGTTTACCGGTAGCCGCGGCGTACTGATAGCTCGATATACGAGTAGCCGCAGTCTAGCAGTAGCTCGGCTAACACTTTGCCAAATTTCTAGTTCTGGGAATAGTGTTTCCAGTTTTATGAACAGTATCGGTAAGTGAACAGTGTTTCTATCGGTGAGGTTCAGTGAACAGTGTTTCTATCTGTGAGGTTATATCGGTGGACTTCTATCGGTAGACTTGAATAGTGTTTCTATCGGTGAGGTTTCATCAGTGGACTTCTATCGGTATACTTGAACAGTGTTTCTATCGGTGAGGTTCAGTGAACAGTGTTTCTATCGGTGAGGTTCTATCGGTGGACTTGTACAGTGTTTCCAAACTTCATGAGAGCTACCGATTCCATACTTTTCCAAATTTTGAGTATGTGAACAGTGTTTCCAGCTTCGTAAATTTGACGTTTTATTTGACGTAAAATACTTTTAAAACCTTGTTTTTAAGGACTTTAAGACCAATTCAAAGGCCATAAATTCTATATTAATTATTCCTAAGGCCGGGATGTTTTTACTTGGTCAAACCGCGTGGGTTAATGCGATCCGTTTTTAATGGAGAATAAATCGGATCTTAAACCGTCGCCTCTCTATTTTTTTTAAAAGGAACGAGATATCATTCTTCGTTGTTCTTCCTCCGGGTTCTCATCTGCAAGACTCTAGAACCTTTCAATCCTTTTTGTAGGAGTTTCACAATCAATCTTTACTCCTAGGATTGGTTCTGCTCTGTTTTGGATGCAACCGAGCTGTGTCGATCAATCTTCGATATAAGGTATGTTTTATCATCGTTCCTTCAGGGATCACCTTATCTTGTTCTCCCTTCCATATTACCATGTAATCTCTATGGTTATAATGGGTTTTGGTTGGTTGGGACTTACTGTGGCATCCTTGGGTGGATGCAGTTGTCGCGAGAGAAGGATTGTGGCCCGTTGTGTGGATAAAGGACGTCAAGAACTCTTCGAGGTAGGGGATTCATGGCTTCTCTAATTGTGTCTGTGCAATCGTAGAATTAGCATGATTTAGTCCTTTGGATCACAATGAAATTGACCTAATTAATTACTTGAACTGGATTAAAAGAATTGGTTGATCGCATATTGTTGCTTTGTACCGTGATAACGGTTTGCCTCATGTTTTCCTAGATAGATTGATATCTATGATTTTCTTTACTTAGTTGCACGTTCATGATGGAAATTGGTAAATAACGTAAAGCCGGAATTATTTGTTAAATAATTGGCATGTTAATGAATATGTTAATTCAAGATGGATTAAAGAACTATTAGTTCGATAAATTCAAAAGGGTTCTGAGTTACCCGCTTGCTTGTAAGGCTGAATGCCTTGTGGTTTGGAGCTCTAAATGCTCATTTTGTATGAAGGCTGAATGCCTTGTTAAAGGGCCGAGATCCCATTTTGTGATCTTTGATTTCCTGCTGCTTGTGATTTGATGTGAGCCTGGATGGCTGTTGTGATATGTGATGGTATGGGGACTTGTGGTTGTAGCGGATGACGCCTAGTGTGGCGAGATGCATCGGTTTATGCATGTGGGTGTCGGGGAGGACACCAAGGATGATGGTATGAGATGAATGTGATGGTTTGATGTTGGTGGTTTGGTTTGGTTATTTATCTGCTTTACCTTTCCCCACTACTCAACGCAGATGGTATTGCTTACCCTCTTTCCGAAGGAGGCGAAGACACGCGGGGTATGCCACGTGCTTTCTATGTTTAGCCTCTCGATGGAGGATGGGTCTATGCTCTTTCTATAGGCAACAAAGACTCGACGGGTAGTATATCTACTCACCGTTTTGATCCCCTTTTTGTTTAGTAGCATAGAATGTTTTTCTAGAATTCCTGGGATTATGGAAAAGTAATTCTGAAATGAAAGTTTGTTTAAATGGTGATAATCCACGAGGATGGAGAAACTAGATTTTAATAGTGATGTGAATCCTAAAAAGGAGCAGTTTAGAATGTGATGCCAATTTAGTTTATTGTGGTAAATTGTTCATGGTTAATTAATGTTTAAAGAATTAATTAACGTACAGTGGAACTGATAAAATGAGAATGGAGTAATCTAATAAAGCTCTTCAAATGGTTGTGTGCTTATAGGATACCTAGTCTTAGAAGTAGTAGTCTGGAGTCTGAGAGACGTTAGCTGCAGTTGTTCCTATGACTAGGTAATTTCCATAGTGTGGTTGTGAGTTATATATATTCTGTACTTTTGTGTTTCTATATGCTACTCCACCCTGTCGGTAAGGGAAACTGACACCCCTGGGATTCTGAGCCCTGGGGGGTGTTTTCCCCAACATTATGATGGGAGGTTGAATGGTTGACTACCCCCTTTGTCCCCGCTCTCTTCTCTTGGTAGATCTTTGTGCTGGTAGGAACAGTGGTTAGTTTTACCCAAATATGTGTGTAGAGGGCTGTAATGGCTTGCGGTTATTTCACACACATATATTCTGGATATAGTATCCTATGGACTACTATAGGTGTAACGTGTATAGGCTGTGATGGCTTGAGGATCCTTACTCGGCGTATGGGTTGTGATGGCTTGAGGTATAATACTCGACGTATGGTACACGTTATACGAGCTATGGTGGCTCCTGGAAACTACTTGGTTACTTTGGTTGTGAGGATGGTGTGGTGCTTAGCCCAGGTGTCTGCGGGCAAGCCTTTGTGGTGCACGTGGTGCAGGTTGTGGAGCTTAGCCCAGGTGTCTGCGAGCAAGCCTTTGGAGAGAGATGCACAGGGCGTATGTCGTTGGGGCAAAGCGGCAAACCAGTGGGGAAGTAGTAGCGGGGTACCCTTGATATTCTTTATTATATGCTATATTCTTGTATGCGTTACTTGGCGAGAGTAGCCATGGTGAGGTTGGGAACTTAGTATAGTTGTTTAGGTAACGAGTTAGTTTCACTTGTTGTTCACTGGTCTTTAGCATGCTTTCTTTACTTTTGCATGAGAGGCTTGAGGAGGATCCTACTGAGTATACTGTTATACTCACCCTATGTATTTATAAACTGTTTTTCAGGTCACTTGGAGCAGGTTGGAGGTCAAGATGGTTACTTCTAGCTTGTGGTTGGAGGAGGAGTCGTTCGGGCTTGTGGTCGCTGTCGTTTTACTTTCCTTTGGGTACTTTTAGTTTCCCCTTTCAGTTGTAGCACTTTTTCATGAAATTTCATATATGTACTTGGTTTCCTTTTATATATCAGTTCTAAGTTGGAGTTGATTGAAGTTTATTCTATCTCTCTCTTCCGCATGTGTTCTCTTAGAGGGTAATGCCTCCCATTCGTGCATTTACTATACCCTCGGTGATAGTCGCCAACCCGGGGCCTACTGGAGGCGGGACTCGGGGGTCATTATCTCCCTTCTCACATTGCCGGCCCAGGAGGGGTACACTTTGTGGGGAGGGGGTCATGACAGAGTGGTATCAGAGGTCTGGTTGAGGGATAGGATGGAGTTTGGAGTTAGGCACAGGTGAGGATGCATGGGATGGTAGGGAAACGGTGTCATTCATGTTTAGAAAGTGGGGTAAACACTGGAGACCGGCAGAGACATAGGCGTTTAGGGCCCCCTATGATCTGTTGCACGGACCTTTAAGCTTACAATGGCTACTAAACAATGTGATGCCGGTTGCAGGGTAGAGACCTAGGAAAGGATCATGCATCATTATTCTTTGCGCTTGTGTTTTAATGGGTAGACCTTGGGATAGGTAACCTAAAATAAATAAAACAAAACAATTAATTAATTAATGTTGATTCTTCCATATTCCAGGCTTAGGAGCTCTAACAGTTGTTATTTTGTAGGTATGGCTCCAGGTCGACGTCCTCGTCAGGTTTGCACAGAAGATGCCCATCAGGCTGTTCCAGCAGATCGCTGCCGAGTAGAGGTTGACGACGATGAAACTTGGAGGAAGACACTTCAAGATATTCAGCGCCAGAGTCTACAGAAGTATGAGGGATCCGTTTCAGATGCAGTCACAGAAGACTGGTTGGAGGAGTTTCGAGACAGGTTTAGAGTCGAGTTTCTTTCTTCGACTGCGAAGGCGTCCAGTCGCTAGGAGCTTCTTACCCTTCGACATGGGAGCTCCAGTGTTCAAGAGTTTGGAATCCGTTTCAGGAACCTTCTACAATATGCTTCAGACCTGTTACCAGATGATGAGGCCAGGGAGAGGCATTTCGAGGAGGCTTTGCGTCCAGAGATCCAGCGCCAGGTCACCCCATTTATGTTGAAGACATATCCTGAGGTGCTGGCGAGGGCAGAGGTTGTTGAGAGGACTTTGGCCAGGACTGGATCGTCACGAGAAGGGAATCGTCATGATTCCTCACAAAGCAGAGCTGTGGTCCAGGGTTCCCGGTTTTCAGGACAGAAGAATTTCCGTTCACCTGGGGGGAGGTCCCAGCCCTTCCCATCTCGTTTCTCCGGAGGCAAAAACTCTCAGACCTATGCCAAGGGATTAGACGATTGTTTTTCTTGTGGTGGTCATGGTCATCAGCAGCGGGAGTGCCCAACTTTTCAGAGCAGTCATCGTGCACCGGGCGCTCCACTCCAGGTTCCTCCATTGAGGCAGTTCCATCCGAGGAAGCAGCAGCAGGTTGCACCAGTTTTAGATCACCAAAGGGTAGATGGAGCATGCAGAGGACAGCCCCATGACGCTCCCCGTCCTCAGAGAGAAGAGTGCGGTCGTGGTGGTGGTCGTCATCAGGGTCAGAGAGGCCGTGGAGGAGTTCGTGGTCAGCTTCATGCTCTAGCGTTACCAGCCCCAGGTGAGCCAGATGTCGTTCGAGGTACCCTTTGCTTGTTTTCTACCTTGGTGTATGCCTTGTTTGATTCAGGAGAAACACACTCCTTCATATCACCTACCCTTGTCCATGCTTTGGGACTTGAGGTAGAGAGGCTTCTAGTGCCCTTGGCGTTGACTACGCCAGTTGGAGGTCGAGCTGACTTGTTTGAAGTATGTAGAGACTGTGAGCTAGTGTTGGGGAAACACCGCTCTTGGGGAGATTTCCTATGTTTGTGAATACAACCATATGATGTCATACTTGGCATGGATTGGTTGTATTCGGTGAAGGCTGTTGTGGATTGCTACAGGAAGAAGGTCGTTTTCTTTGATGAAGATGGAGAGAAAGTGGTGTTTGTTGGTGAGAGAGATCCTCGGATGAGTCATATACGAGTTCCATACTTATCATCCATGATGGCTGGGATGACGCTGAGTTATTCAGAGGTTCAACAGTTGGCATTTCCTAGGGTCGTAGAGGAGTACCCTGACGTCTTTCAAGAAGAGGTTGTATCCTTACCCCCTCGACGAGAGATCGAGTTTGGAATCAAGCTACAGCCAGGAGCGTCTCCTATCTCTATGTCTCTGTATAGGATGGACCCTTCTGAGTTACGAGAGCTACGTATTCAGCTCGACGGTCTGTTGCAGTGTGGTTTTGTTTGGCCAAGTGTGTCACCGTGGGGTGCACCAGTTTTTTTTGTGAAAAAGGCTGATGGCAATTTGCGGTTGTGCGTCGATTATTGTCGGTTAAACAAAGTGACAATAAAGAACCGCTATCCTCTCCCACGGATTGATGACCTATTCGATCAAATGAAGGCTGCAAGTTGGTTCTCAAAGATAGACTTGCGGTCAGGATATCATCAGATGCGTGTAAAGGATGAGGATATCCCGAAGACTGCTTTCTGCTGTCGTCATGGGCATTATGAGTTTGTTGTAATGCCATTCGGCGTGATGAATGCTCCAGCTGTTTTCATGGGGTTTATGAATGCTGTGTTCTGTGAATTCTTGGACAAGTTTTTTGTGGTTTTCATCGACGTCATCCTTGTGTACTCCACATCTAAAGAGGAGCATGAAGAGCATCTACGAGCCATTTTGGGAGTTCTTCGCCAACATCAGTTGTTTGGGAAGTTGTCCAAGTGTGAGTTCTGGGCTTGAGAAGTTCGTTTCTTGGGACATGTTGTGTCCCAACAGGGAGTATCTGTGGATCCTTCCAAGATAGAAGCAGTGGTGTCTTGGCCAGACCCCAAGATCGTGTCAGAGGTGCGAGGTTTCCTTGGTCTCGCAGGCTATTATAGGAGGTTTGTAGCTAATTTCTCTCGAGTTGCGACTCCTCTAACAGCTTTGACCAGGAAGGATCAAGCATTCATATGGACTGATCAGTGTCAGACAGCTTTCGAGTATCTAAAGGAGAAGTTGGTAAGTGCTCCAGTCCTTTGTCTTCCAACGGAGGGAGTCCAGTTTGATGTTTTCTGTGATGCTTCACATCTGGGGCTAGGTTGTGTTCTCATGCAGTAGAGGTCAGTTGTTTCTTATGGGTATCGGCAGTTGCATCCCCATGAATGCAACTATGCCACCCATGATCTTGATTTGGCAGCCGTGGTGTTTGCTCTGAATTTGTGGAGACATTACCTCATTGGTGAGCACTTTGTGGTTTTCACCGATCATAAGAGTTTGAGGTATGTTTTCTTCCAATGTGACTTGAACTTGAGGCAGCATCAGTGGATGGAGTTCTTGCAGGAATACGACTTTGAAATATCGTATACACCTGGAAAAGGGAATGTTGTAGCTGATGCACTAAGCCGAAAGTCACGTAATGATGTTGTGCGTGAATCTGGGGATTCTTGGAGAGTGATGGAAGAGCTATCAGCTTTGCATCTTGATATGGGAGAAGTTGGGGGTAGAGGTTAACTTTTCCAGATGACGGTGCAGTCATCCCTGATGCAGAAGGTGGAAGAGTCTCAGCTGGGTGACCTAGAGGTGTAAGTTTGGAGAGACAGAGTTGTATGTGGTGAGGCCCCTGATGGTTGGTCGGAGGATGAACAACACCGAGTGTTGTATCATGACAGGCTTTTTGTTCCCTTGGCGATGCGCGAGACGGTTCTCCGAGAGTTCCATATCTCGCCCTTAGCAGTACATCCTGGTGTGACAAAGATGTACCAATCCTTGAGGAGTCAGTTTTGGTGTCCTGGGCTGAAGCGTGCAGTGGTAGAGTTTGTCTCTTGATGTTTAGTCTGTCCGAGGGTGAAGGCCGAACACCGTGTTCCTAGTGGTCTTCTCCAGCCATTAGAGATTCCTCAGTGGAAGTGGGAGGACATCTCAATGGACTTTGTTACAGGTTTACCTCAAGCTCCGGGAGGACATGATGCTATATGGGTGGTAGTGGATCGTTTAACAAAATCATCCCACTTCATAGCGATCAAGGAGTCGAGCTCAGTGGAAGTTTTGTCGAGGTAGTATCTAGAGGAGGTGGTGAGACTCCATGTAGTACCTAGGACGATCATTTTTGATCGAGATCCTCGTTTTAACTCCAGGGTGTGGAGAGGTCTCTAGCATGCCTTTGGCTCTCAACCGTGCCTTAGCACTGCTTTTCATCCTCAAACGGATGGTCAGACAGAGCGAACCATCTAGACTCTTGAAGACATGTTGCGCTCTTGTGTTCTTGATTTTGGAGCTTCATGGACGAAGCACTTTCCCTTGGTAGAGTTCGCTTACAATAATAGTTTCCACTCTACCATCGGTATGGCACCGTTTGAAGCCTTGTATGGTCGTCCATGTCGTTCTCTGTTGTGCTGGACTGCGGTCGGAGAGTCAGCAATTCTCGGACCAGAACTAGTGAAGAATACAACAGAGATGGTTCAGGTGATTCATGAGAGGATGAAGACAGCACAGGATCGTCAGAAATCATATGCTGATCAAAGGAGGAGACCCTTAGAGTTTAATGTTGGGGATCATGTGTTTCTGAAGGTGACTCCCCGCCGTGGGCAGCGAAGGTTTGGTCGTGGAAGTAAGCTTTCTCCACGGTTTGTTGGGCCTTTCGAGGTGTTGGCTCGTGTTGGATCTGTGGCATATCGAGTAGCACTTCCCCCTCAGATGAGTCGGATACATGATGTTTTCCATGTATCACAGCTTCGTCGTTATCTTCATGATGAATCTTATATTATCGATTGGGGAGAGATCGATATTGATGATGATGCAACCTTCGAGGAGCGACCTGTGGAGATCCAAGACCACGAGGAGAAGGTGTTGCGTGGGCGTTCTATTCCTTTAGTTCGTGTCTTGTGGCGACATGGTGGCATGGAAGAAGAGTACCTGGGAGCGTGAGTCACAGATACGTGCTCAGTACCCAGAGTTGTTTAATGTTTAACTCTTTTCATGTAATGATGTTTCCTTTATGGTTAGACCTTTCATGTTTTATTTATGTACCTTTTTTATGTGATGTTATGATTGAATTGTTTGGATATGGATTGTTTGTTTTCATATTCTCGGATGTCGTAGTTTTGTTCCAGCTTTCGAAAAACTCATGGTGGTTTTCCCCTGAGAGGTATCTTATGGGGTGGTTGTTCAGACCCCTCTGTTCCTCTGATTTGGGTTTTAATTCTCGAGGACGAGAATGTTTTGAGAGGTATCTAATGTAATGGCCCGGACCTCCCTGGTCAATTACTTTGTGAAAATGTGGTGTTGGAGGTGTTCCGGGAAGTCAAGGTGACTTATCCCCCAGCTGCTGCCTACCAGTAGCTCAGTCTACCGGTAGCTCGGTCTACCGGTAGCTGCTGCCTACCGGTAGCCGCCGCATACCAGTAGCTCGGTCTACCGGTAGCTGCTGCCTACCGGTAGCCACCGCTTACCAGTAGCTCGGTCTACCGGTTGCCGCATCCTACCGGTAGTTGGGTTTACCGATAGCCGCGGCGTACTGATAGCTCAGTATACTGGTAGCCGCAATCTAGCAGTAGCTCGGCTAGCACTTTGCCAAATTTCTAGTTCTGGGAATAGTGTTTCCAGTTTTATGAACAGTATCGGTAAGTGAACAGTGTTTCTATCGGTGAGGTTCTATCGGTGGACTTCTATCGGTAGACTTGAACAATGTTTCTATCGGTGAGGTTCAGTGAACAGTGTTTCTATCGGTGAGGTTCTATCAGTGGTCTTCTATCGGTAGACTTGAACAATGTTTCTATTGGTGAGGTTCTATTGGTGGACTTTTATCGGTAGACTTGAACAGTGTTTCTATCGGTGAGGTTCAGTGAATAGTGTTTCTATCGGTGAGGTTCTATCGGTGGAATTCTATCGGTAGACTTGAACAGTGTTTCTATCGGTGAGGTTCTATTGGTGGACATCTATCGGTAGACTGGAACAGTGTTTCTATCGGTGAGGTTCTATCGGTGTACTTGTACAGTGTTTCCAGACTTCATGAGAGCTACCGATTCCATACTTTGCCAAATTTTTAGTATGTGAACAGTGTTTCCAGCTTTGTAAATTTGACATTTTCTTTGACGTAAAATACTTTTAAAACCTTATTTTTAAGGACTTTAAGACCGATTCAAAGGCCATAAATTCTATATTAATTATTCCAAAGGCCGTGATGTTTTTACTTGGTCAAACCGTGTGGGTTAATGCGATCCGTTTTTAATGGAGAATAAATCGGATCTTAAACCGTCGCCTCTCTGAATTTTTTTAAAAGGAACGAGATATCATTCTTTGTTGTTCTTCCTCCTGGTTATCATCTGCAAGACACTAGAACCTTTTAATCCTTTCCGTAGGAGTTGCACAATCAATCTTTACTCCTAGGATTGGTTCTGCTCTGTTTTGGATGCAACCGAGCTGTGTCGATCAATCTTCGATATAAGGTATGTTTTATCATCGTTCCTTCAGGGATCACCTTATCTTGTTCTCCCTTCCATATTACCATGTAATCTCCATGGTTCTAATGGGGTTTGGTTGGTTGGGACTTACTGTGGCATCCTTGGGTGGATGCAGTTGTCGTGAGAGAAGGATTGTAGCCCGATGTGTGGATAAAGGACGTCAAGAACTATTCGAGGTAGGGGATTCATGGCTTATCTAATTGTTTATGTGCAATTGTAGAATTAGCATGATTTAGTCCTTTGGATCACAATGAAATTGACCTAATTAAATACTTGAACCGGATTGAAAGAATTGGTTGATCGCATGTTGTTGCTTTGTACCGTGATAACGGTTTGCCTCATGTTTTCCTAGATAGAGTGATATCTATGATTTTCTTTAATTAGTTGCTCGTTCATGATGGAAATTGATAAAGAACGTAAAGCTGGAATTATTTGTTAAATAATTGGCATGTTAATGAATCTGTTAATTCAAGATGGATTAAAGAACTATTAGTTCGATAAATTCAAAAGGGTTCTGAGTTACCCGCTTGCTTGTAAGGCTGAATGCCTTGTGGTTTGGAGCTCTGAGTGCTCATTTTGTATGAAGGCTAAATGCCTTGTTAAAGGGACGAGAGCCCATTTTGTGATCTTTGATTTCCTGCTGCTTGTGATTTGATGTGATCCTGGATGGCTGTTGTGATATGTAGAGGTATGGGGACTTGTGGTTGTGGCGGATGACGCCTAGTGTTGCGAGATGCATCGGTTTATGCATGTGGGTGTCGGGGAGGACACCAAGGATGATGGTATGAGATGAATGTGATGGTTTGATGTTGTTGGTTTGGTTTGGTTGTTTATCTGCTTTACTTTTCCCCACTGCTCAAGGCAGCTGGTATTGCTTACCCTCGTTCCGAAGGAGGCGAAGACACGCGGGGTATGCCACGTGCTTTCCATGTTTAGCCTCTCGATGGAGGATGGGTCTATGCTCTTTCTATAGGCGGAAAAGACTCGACGGGTAGTATATCTACTCGCCGTATTGAGCCCCTTTGTGTTTAGTAGCATAGGATGTTTTTATAGAATGTATGGGATTATGGAAAAGTAATTCGGAAATGAAAGTTTTTTTAAATGGTGATAATCCACGTGGATGGAGAAACTCGATTTTAATAGTGATGTGAATCCTAAAAAGGAGCAGTTTAGAATGTGATGCCAATTTTGTTTAATGTGGTAAATTTTTCATGGTTAATTAATGTTTAAAGAATTAATTAACATACAGTGGAACTGATAAAATGAGAATGGAGTAATCTAATAAAACTCTTCAAATGGTTGTGTGCTTATAGGATACCTAGTCATAGAAGTAGCAGCCTGGAGTCTGAGAGACGTTAGCTGGAGTTGTGACTATGACTATGTAATGCCCATAGTGTGGTTGTGAGTTATATATATTCTTTACTTTTGTGTTTCTATATGCTACTCCACCCTTTCGGTAAGGGAAACTGACACCCCTGGGATTCTGAGCCCTGGGGGGGTGTTTTCCCCAACATTCTAATGGGAGGTTGAATGGCTGACTACCCCCTTTGGCCATGCTCTCTTCTCTTGGTAGATCTTTCTGCTGGTAGGAACAGTGGTTAGTTTTACCCATATATGTGTGTAGAGGGCTGTAATGGCTTGCAGTTATTTCACACACATATATTCTGGATATAGTATCCTATGGACTACTATAGGTGTAACGTGTATAGGCTGTGATGGCTTGAGGATCCTTACTCGGCGTATGGGTTTTGATGGCTTGAGGTATAATACTCGAAGTATGGTACATGTTATACGAGCTATGGTGGCTCTCAGAAACTACCTGGTTACTTTGGTTGTGAGGATGGTGTGGTGCTTAGCCCAGGTGTCTGTGGGCAAGCCTTTGTGGTGCACGTGGTGCAGGTTGTGGAGCTTAGCCCAGGTGTCTGCGGGCAAGCCTTTGGAGAGAGATGCACAGGACGTATGTCATTGGGGCAAAGCGGCAAACCAGTGGGGAAGTAGTAGCGGGGTACCCTTGATATTCTTTATTATATGCTATATTCTTGTATGCATTACTTGGCGAGAGTAGCCATGGTGAGGTTGGAAACTTAGTATACCTGTTTAGGTAACGAGTTAGTTTCACTTGTTGTTCACTGGGCTTTAGCATGCTTTCTTTACTTTTGCGTGACAGGCTTGAGGAGGATCCTACTGAGTATACTGTTATACTCACCCTATGTATTTATAAACTGTTTTTCAGGTCACTTGGAGCAGGTTGGAGGTCAATCTGGTTACTTCTAGCTTCTGGTTGGAGGAGGAGCTGTTCGGGCTTGTGGTCGCTGTCGTTTTACTTTCCTTTGGGTACTTCTAGTTTCCCCTTTCAGTTGTAGCACTTTTGCATGACATTTCATATATGTACATGGTTTCCTTTTATATCTCAGTTCTATGTTGGAGTTGATTGGAGTTTATTCTATCTCTCTCTTCCGCATGTGTTCTCTTAGAGGGTAATGCCTCCCATTCGTGTGTTTACTATACCCTCAGTGCTAGTCGCCAACCCGGGGCCTACTGGAGGTGGGACTCGGGGGTCATTATCTCCCTTCTCACATTTTCGTCCCAAGAGGGGTACACTTTTTGGGGAGGGGGTCATGACAATTCCACGATCACGGGAATGATATCATCGCTCATGCGTACGTACGGACTACCGTCTCCACGACGCGATGATATTCATTCTCCATGTTAACCATTCATGAATGATTATAAAGTGTATATACTGAATAATAATGAAATATATGACATAATAATGATACTGTATTTATGTATATATATATGTATTTCATATAATTAATTCCATTCAATTCAATAAGGAAACGAAAACAGCATTCATGCGTACGTACGGCCTACCGTCTCCATGAATGGTGTATTTCATTCCATTTATAAATCTATCATATATATGTATATTCTGAATATTTATTATATATAAATCATTTTTTACATTCTAAAATTAAGGAAATCAGGATATAAGTAATAAAGTACCACAAGTCGAAACACGTACGATAAATGAAACGATTTTACCCAAAATGCTGTTTTAACATGGATTTACATAAGAACGGTAATATAAAGTCATAAGTGAACCATATATGATATCATAACAATGAATATAATTCTGTAATAAGTCAATGACATTATTTAAATCATTATGCAGTAGGTTCGGATACATATGAAGCATATTGGACGTAAGGTAAGGGATAATTATTCCAATCTCATTCTTATCCAAGATTGTTTATTCGTAAGTATTTATTGGGGTTATATTTATCATCCATGTACCTGTTTTCTAAAAACGGTTTCATGTATTTTTAATGTCCTTTTTACCCATTTTTTACTTTTAATACATAGTATGAATGGAATCTTTCTTTTGTTTACGTTACGGGGTACTTTTTTGACTTTTCCGACAAAAGTACGAGGATAATTTTTTTTATAACCTTATACGGCATGAACGGATTTTTACGGTTTCATAACACCTTATTTTAAAGAAGATTACTCTACAATATTTCATGAATATTTTCAAAAAAATCCTTTTCTTTTAATAATTCATGGCATTTTGTGAAAAGAAAATGATTTTGAAGAAGAAAGGATATTTTCCTCAAGAATTTTTTTCAAGTGTTTTATCGAAACCATTTTCCATCTAAGATTAAATTATTTCATCTGTGTATGTTTCAAGTATAATGTCTCTATTATTTATATGGATTGATTTTTCTTATGATGAAATAATTTACATTTATTTTATATAGATTATGTTATGATGGGAAGATGTTTATGAAACCCATTTTATTTTTTGGGTTATTATGAATGATGTATGTTTATTTTGTGGAACACGTAAGAATGATTTCAATATGAGATGGGTGGGACCTATATCTCCCTCCAATGGATTTGGGTAAAGATTTATATCTCATGAGATAGACATGGATGGAAGGGTATGTTAATCCGGTTCAGTAATACAGGACTGGAATGAGGAGTAAACTCGATTCAGAAAGGGACTTTGTCCACTAAGATGGTTTTGGCAGCAATGCCTTGGCTACTATGGAAATCATATCATGTGCTTAATGGTTGTCAAAATTACATGTTTTATTCCCATTCTATTTTATAATGATTAATGTTTCTTTATAATAAATTCCTTAAGTACGGCCATGTTTTACGTCATTGCTCAAGATTTTGATGTTTAAATATTATGTTCATGTTTTGAAGTTCAAATGTATATGGTTTGTTTTATTTTCTCCATGCTTACCCTTACTAAGCATTTGAGCTCACCCTTTATATGTTTTCTTTTCCCCAGGATATAAAGAAAGGTTTTAGGTAAGAAAACAAAAAGGTAAAGATCATTATGGGAGATTTTGAAGATCTTTAAACATGATTAGAAGTTTATATTCCATGTTTCCAAAGACAGTAAACTATTACGGTCCTTGAGGGTTTGTTTTTGTTATGTATTAATAATTCTGCAAAAGTAATGTAACTTCCATGTACGTCACGCTTCGGGCCTCAACAGTTGGTATCAGAGTAAAGGTTCAGTTATCCTTCGGAAACTAGGATGTAAAAACTTTAGTGAGATCCCTAGAAATATTTCTAAGGTATGTCTACGGATGTCCCTAAGGTTATGTATAAGTATAGGTTATAGTCCTAGAATTACGGTAACAATATTAGAATGAAACCTAAGATGTTAGATGTCGAAGGTACTCCCCCTTGATTATGTTATTTTCATTGTATGATTTTTTCCTCTCACAGAATTCTTATTGTGTTTTAGTCAATGTAGGGAACCAAAAGGAATTTGGTTAACATTGAATCTATTGGACAAATTTGTGACAATGAGCAACAAAATTGTGTAATCCCTAGAGAGAAAGATATTGTGATTATGCTGAATCAGTCATCACGATATATGATTAACAAGGTGAAATTTAGTGGAATTCTTAATTCATGAAATAATAGGAAGATAGTCTTTTATGCATGTTCACATGTTGAGGATCATAAACAAAGGAAGATTGAGATTTCTAAAGAAGGGAAGAAGAAACTTGATGAATACATCAAATGGAGGGGAAGATGTTAACTGTGTGGAGAGAAGGGTCATAGAGTGACCGGTTGTTATTGAGTTCAATGTCTTATCTATGGAGAACATGGGTATTACCCAACTCAATGCCATGACCTAACAGGTTACTTCTAAATCAAGGATGGACTTATTCCATGAAAATCATTGAAGAGGATGGATTGAAGTGTTTATGTATTGGTGTTAAATAATAATGTTGTTGAGGGAATTTTATGGTATATTGGAATATCTATGTATTGGTTAATTGTGGTTTTCAATAAGAATATGGTACTGGTAACCATGAAAAGTGACTGACATATTTTTGGAAAGTAGATGATATGCTAATAATGAATGGATAAGGAGAAAATAATATGTTTGATAGTATTCATGAGCTCATGACTGATATAAGGACAAAGTGATTCCATGGTTTGAGTATATAGAAATTTTGGGATTTTGGTATGTGGAAAGTGTTATCTTTTGACAGCATCCATGTTTTCATTATGGTTCAATGGGTATTCATTTCTCCGGAGAATACAAGATTATGGTATTCAAATATTTGGAATGTGATCAAAAAGATATATCTTGTGATATATGAGGGATAAATGATGGTATACACGTGCTTGTTATATGACCTTTTTAGTAATCATTCTCTTTAAACTATAAGTTTAGACATGAATATTTTCGGATAGCCTAAAGGTTGGAATGGATTAAGTTTGACATCAGATTTTATTACTTAATGGTAGAGATTTTTTATATTATAATATAGTTTTAGAAAAAAGGACAACCTCCAGGACGGGCGACAACCCGTCGCGTCAGACAAGGTTGTGGGAATTGAACCCACAACCGAAGTGCGACAGACCTTCATCACATACCACTGGCCTATAGGAAGTCCTAGGTTTGTAGAAATTAGTTTTATTTTATTACGTTGTATGATAGATGAAGTATAAGTCCATTTTTGGAACCATGTACGATTAACCTCACCATAGATGGACTTATGTATATTTAATATCTTATACTCACCTTTTATTGTGATAGAGACAGATGGAATGACCTATAATTCTATCACGTGATCTTATAATACTTCAAGAATGACAAATTCAACTTCATTTTTTAAGAGATGAAGTGGAAATTGTTCATGGTACGAACAACGGTGAGATTGCACCAAAATCAAGTAAGTGTTTCTTTGGATTCGAAAATTCTTCAACATTAGGGAAATGATCTTGAAAACCAAAAATGTTGTCCTAGTGCCCTCATATCTGATAAATCAGATGGTACCTTAGAACATCAAAAATTTATGGCTTTGTGATTGTTGTATTTTTTATATCCATGTTCTCTACCACTCTCCTTCAGAACGTGATGGTTAAATTTCTCTTCCATATCCTTATTTTCACCTATGTTATCCTATGTGGGAACCTAGTGATTAGTTAATTTGGGTAACCGTTACATTTAATAATTTAGTTTTTAAAATTAAGTTTTGTTATTCCTTTTTACGATGTGGGTTTCTATTAAAGAAACTTTCAGGTAGTAAACCATTTATAACCCCGACAAATTTCGAGGGCGAAATTCATTTTAAGGGGGGTAGAATGTAACACCCCAAGATTTTATAAGATATGTATTATTTTTAATTTCTTTAATATCTTAGGTTGTACGCTACACCAAGATTATCTTGCGCTATACACAACACCGTATTAGCTTGCAGTATACGCAACATTATTCTTGGATCGTGTTACACACAATTTCATGTTTGTTTGATAGTTGTTATTCTATGCAACATTGAGTGTGTATGTATGTATATATATATATATATTCAATGTATAAATTAAATATGGTTTTATTTTGTTATATGCAACTACAAAGGAGTCTTTCACTACATGAAACCCTGATTTGGCTTGCATTACACGCAATAGCGACCTTCTTCGATAGCGTGTGTTGTACGCAATACCAGGTTTCACTAAACGACGATATATTTTTATAATATTATTATGAAATACTCGTTATGAATAGTATTAACAAAATTTTGAATTTTATAACATTATTATTCATCTTACACATATTCTACAACATGGTATAACAACAAAATAAATTTTTCAGGAAAAATAAGTATTTTTAAAAAAATGCAGTTTTGCCGCCTTTTGATAGCGCACCCACTTTAAATCTAGTTTTTTACATGTTTATAAGTTCAATTTTACAATATAATATTATTCTTTGGAATCAGGATTTAAAAATTTACCATGGATAAATTTTTCATATTATTCTGATAACTTCCATATTTTAATGAATAGTAAAAACATGCTATATTTTAATTAAAAACAACTTTTTTCATCATAATAATTTATGTGGTTAAATTATAATATTTAATGGTTTTAAAGTATAAATATAATATATTTTTACCATTTAATATAATGTATGTCATTATCATTGATTTTACATTGAATTCGTAGGTTAAATCAATTCAATCTTTTGCAATGTTTAAAACAAAAAGCCGTTTTCTATCGACAACAGGATTAATTTTAATTTAATTTCTGCAACTTCTGTGTATTGAATTTGGGAAAATGGATTCCATATTTGAAATCAGTGAGTCCAAATTATATTAATAGACTACATTTTATTTTTGGGCATTATGAATAGTAACTATGGTAAATTTTATTTACCATCGTTAAAGGTAAATTGGGTAATTAAGGGTAAATATAATATTATAAAATTACCCTAACACTTATCTTAATGAAATTGGATGATTATATTTCGTCCTAAGTCATATTTTTGTCGAAATGGAATCCATTATAACCCACATGGATGTGATTAAGACCTTTAGTTTATTTTATTTAAAAGAAAGTGAAATATGTCTCACTCAAACTTTAATAATTAAATTATTTTTAATATATGGTAATAAAAAATATAAATTCAGTTATAAATACTCATTTTAAAGCTAGAATGTTTTTCTTTATCATGGTAATTCATTTGTAATTTTTAAGATTTACTTAATTACCATATTAGCTTATACATTAATGATGCAGAAATTATTAATTTTGTAAAAAAATCAATAATATTGTTTTTATTGTAATAGTAATACATATTAAAGGGACCAAAAACCTGATAAAAACTTATTATTAATGTTTATCTACACCATACTCATCCAATGACCGAATATATGACCGTTTGGAGTCTTATAAAAGTGATTATCACACTTATATTATTTTATTTTATATGATGTCAAAGTTGTCACCTTCATAATTTAATAAATATAACATTTTCAAATTTGGGTGTTTTAGAAGATAAATCCAAATAAATGTATTATTATGAAATATATAAGATTTATCTTAATCCAAGTATTTAATTTTTAATTTTTATGCAACAAATAATTATATTTAATAATTAAACAAAAATGTTGTAGTAATTATTTTATTAAGATAAAAATAAAATAAATGTTTTTAAAAATAGTAAAATAAATATTATATAAACTATTTAATGTTCTCCACTAATTTTATAGATTACTATGACATATTAGGAACCTATTAAATATTTTATTTCAAATATATCCTCTGTTTGGATTTTATTAAAATTCAAATAATTGAATAGTATCAAAATTGACACTATTGTTATTTTATAAAAATAACATATTATTAAATTGTTTAAAAATCACAAAAATATTTAAAAATTATAAATTTAACTTTATATAGTCTTCAATGTCATAAATTTTATAATTATGGATAATTCATAGAACATAAGTACTTATTTAAAACAATTTAAAATTTAGAATCTTATTACCACAAATAAAATTTAATAGATTAAATAAGGATAAATCAAGTTGATAATGTTTAAAATAAATTCCTTACTTGTATAAATTTTATACTTTGATGAGATTAAAACCTTATCTTGTCTAATATTCTAATATTATTCATTTTTAGAGGTTTTTAAGTGGGTTAGATTTATTATAAATTAATATTATTAATATTTCTAAAGGTGTCCCTCTCCTCCCTTATAAAAAGTGAACCCATTCCAACTTCTCTTCACACCCTTTTGAGCCTTGAAACTCGGCCAAACCCTACCAATTCCTCTGATCAACCTATCTAGTTATATAATACAGGTTCTGGTCTTCTCAAAATACCAACCCTAGTGCCCTAAGAACAAGTTTAAAGGAGGTGCATCGAAGAAGAGGTAATATCCGTTACCGATTCTTTCAAATTTATTTATTCTTATACTTCCTCTTATTTAGTTGTGTCATTATTAAGTAATAACATCAGTATCATTCATATATTTATATGTTATTATAAATATGAAATAGCACTATTCCACCTTCTATCCATCCTATGGAAAACAAAATCACCGCGCGTGCGTACGTACGGAATACCGTCTCCACGCTGTGGTGTAATCTGTTTTCCACCACCACCTTACTTGGATGGGTATAATGGTGTAAATAAATAACTATATATAATTATTGTAAAGTTATATTGATTCTGAAATATTATACATACACTTAAATATAATTCCACGATCATGGGAATGATATCATCGCTCGTGCGTACGTACGGACTACCGTCTCCACGACGCAATGAGATTCATTCTCCATGTTAACCATTCATGAATGATTATAAAGTTTATATACTGAATAATAATGAAATATATGACATAATAATGATACTATATTTATGTATATATATATATATATATGTATGTATTTCATCTACTTAATTCCATTCAATTCAATAAGGAAACGAAAACAACGTTCATGCGTACGTACGACCTACCGTCTCCATGAACGGTGTATTTCATTCCATTTATCAATATATCATATATATGCATATACTGAATATTTATTATATATAAATCATGTTTTACATTCTTAAATTAAGTAAATCGGGATATATGTAATAAAGAACAACAAGTCAAAACACGTACGATAAATGAAACTATTTTACCCAAAACGCTGCTTTAACATGGATTTACAAAAGAACGGGTAATATAAAATCATAAGTGAACCATATATGATATCATAAAAATGAATGTGATTCTGTAATAAGTCAATTACATTATTTAAATAATTATACAGGAGGTTCGGATACATACAAATCATATCAGACGTAAGGTAAGGGATAATTATTCCAATCTCATTCTTATCCGAGATTGTTTATTCGGAAGTATTTACTGGGGTTATATTTATCATCCATGTCACTGTTTTCTAAAAATGGTTTCATGTATGTTTAATGTCATTTTTACCCATTCATTAATATTACTACATTTTATGAAAGGAATCTTTCTTTTGTTTACGTTATGGGGTACTTTTTTGACTTTTCTGACAAAAGTACGAGGATAATTTTTTTTTAACTTATACGGCATGAACAGATTTTTATGGTTTTATAACACCTTATTCTAAAGAATATTTCTTTTCAATATTTCATGACTATTTTCAAAAAAATCCTTTTCTTTTAAAATTGAATAGCATTTTGTGAAATGAAAATGATTTTGAAGAAGAAAGGATATTTTCCTCAGGAAATCTTTCCAAGTGTTTTATCAAAACCATTTTCTATCTAAGATGAAATTATTTTATATGTGTATGATTCAAGTATAATGTCTCTATTATTTACATGGTTTGATTTTTCTTATGATGAAATGATATCCATTTCTTTTATATGGATTATTTTATGATGGGATGATGTTTCTGAAACCCATTTTATTTGTTGGGTTATTATTAATGATGTATGTTTATTTTGTGGCACACATAATAATGATTTCAATGTGAGATGGGTGGGACCTATATCTCCCTAAAATTCATTAGTTAAAAATTTATATATAATGAGATAGACATGGATGGAACGGTATGTTAATCCGGTTTAGTAATACAGGACTGGAATGAGGAGTGAACTTGATTCAGAAAGGGACTTTTTCCACTAAGATGGTTTTGGTAGCAATGCCTTGGCTACTATGGAAATCATATCATGTGATTAATGGTTGCCACAATTACTTGTTTTATTCCCATTCTATTTTATCATGATTAATGTTTCTTTATGATCTATTCCTTACGTACTGCCATGTTTTACATCATTGCCCAAGATTTTGATGTTTAAATATTATGTTCATGTTTTGAAGTTCAAATTTGTATGGTTTTTTTTATTATCTCCATGATTACCCATACTGTGCATTTGAGCTCACCCTTTATATGTTTTCTTCTCCCTAGGATATAAAAAAAGGTTTTAGGAAAGAAAAAAAAAGGGAAAGATCATTATGGGAGATGTTGAAGATCTTTCAAAATGATTAGAAGTTTATATTCCAAGTTTCCAAAGGCACTAAACTATTACGGTCCTTGAGTGTTTGTTTTTGTAATGTATTAAGTATTCCGAAACAAGTTATGTAATTTCCATGTACGTCAAGATTCAGGCCTCTACAGTTTGAGGTACCATTTTTGTAAACTCAACTATAGTATCTTAATTATTTAATTCAAATGCTTCTTACTCTTCCATTTATAAATCTATTTTGGAACGTATTGGCATGGATATAAAGAATTACTATGGTTTCATGACCCTAAATACACCAATAGTAGTATGGATAGATGAAATTCACCAATTTAGGGCAGACGCATGTTTATTAGGCAGTTACCCTTTACTGCAAGACCAAGTTGTTCTCATGATGACAGGCATTCATGTCATTATTAGGATATGTTGGTTTATTTTTTATAACACCTTTATAGACTTCTAACACTATAAGGAATTGTTTACCTGCCCAGAGGGTGGTTGTTTTCAAAAAAATAAAGATTGGGATGTCAAAGATGGAATATATAGACCAGAGCATCCTGGGTTAGGTGGAGATACCTCCTTGATTGAAATTCTCATCATGATTGATCAAGGTTTAACTTAGGCTGAATTTCCTCCACTATTATATCATTTTAGGGATGTATTTATTAATGTGTTTTCGAGCTTACCTACTAAGGGAGATGTATTTTTTATTGAGATCAAACAAATAGATTAAACACTTTCTATTTCTCTATACATGATGGAACCTACTGAGCTCCCATATCTCAATTGGTAGTTAAAGGATTAAATGGCCATGGTTTTATATGGAATAACCCATACTCTTGGGATTTAACCAAAATTTTCACCATGAAGGTAGATGGGACACTATATTTATTCATGTGTTATAGATTGTTGTAACATATTACGGTCAAGAACTAGTATCCACTACCAAAAATAGATTATCCCTTTGACCATCATGGAGGATCATGGGTGTTCTCAAGGATAGAACAGAGATTGAGATTTCAATAGGTGTGACTCAAACCATTATAGATACCCCATACACCTTTCTAAAAAAATTGTTGTCTATATGAGTATCTCATTATTCTATTTGGTCTTTCGAACACTCCATCCATTTTCATTGATTTTATTAATAAGTTCTTTCACCCAAATCTATATTATTTTTGTCGTAGCCTTTGTGAATGACATCTCAGTGTATTATTACACTCATAGTGATCATCGTATGAAACACGAGATCTTTCAGAGAATAATGAGAGATTATTATAAATAATCCAAGCTTGATATGTGGCACTTTTATATTTAAAAAGTTCACTTTTTGGATCTAATTATCTTGGAATCATGAGGATATATTGACCATGAGATGGTGATTGTTGTGGTTTCCTTGGAGGATCCCATGAACATGTTTGACATATAGAGATTATTGAGAATGGATGTATATTACAATAATTTCATACAAGATTTTTCATGCCTTTTATCAATTATTAATAGTAATACAATGAATGGTGTTTTGTTTTGATGGTTATACGAGTACGAGAAATTAGTTTTTGACATAAAAGGGATGATTTTCCCAGAACCGTTTCTAATTCTTCAAAAGCATCGAACATGCAATATATTATTATCTGTTGCATTAGTAAGATGATTATATGTAGTGATTATTCAAGTGTGAAAATTCCTTATGTACATATCCTAGTAGTTTAGGTCTCAATAGAGAAACTACACAATTCATGACCTTGACCTAGAAGTATTTTTTCTTACCTTACGTTGCTAGATAGACTAGCTGATGGTTGAGTTATTCATGGTGAATATTGACCAAAATAATCTATTATATATATTTCAACATTATAAATTGAACCTTAGATAGTTTTTTTGGGTGGAATACCTTCAATCCATCAATTTTTTGATTCCCTATATGTATTGAAATGGAAATGTGGTAGTGGATTCACTGGAATAGAAAACTCCATCCCATTCCATGTGGGAAACAAGTGAAGAATGGAAATTAAAGTCCATATTTTCAAAGAAATATATGTTGTTTCCTAATAGTCGTTAAAATTCATACCTATTAACCTTGATTGTTACCTCTTATTTCATTAATAGTTTGATGATCTGAAAATATTCAAATCTTGAAGGATTGATTCCCCATGATAGTATTTCATGATATAATCCACATATGAATTGGTTTGTCGATATAGATGACATCCTATGCATACCTTGATGTCTCTAGGATCCTTTATAAATGATAGAGGAACTGATTTTTTATTCCCTTTATTCTTAGTGGGTAGTTTATCAAAAAATTACCATGATGTATTCATATATGAGACACTAGTATTGGTATCCTGGGGTGAAATTTTAGATAGCGAGTTTTATCACAATATGTTCCACTGATCAGTAGGTGAAAGAAAACCACTAGCGACCTATCAGCTTGTAACAACCACATAGAGTACCAAAATGTTAATGAGAATATTTTTCCATGGATATTATAGTCAGATTTTCAAGGTCACCAAGAGGTATATAATGTTTAGTAATTTTCATCCATAGACTAATGATAGAATCCAACTTCCTTCCAATCAAAAGAGTCTTTCTTTGTTGATGATCCTTGATTACTATATGTCTATGTTATCATCTGATTACATGGGACCCCACATACTATATTTTCATATAGGGATGATCACATTATATCATTTTTATAGAATTGTAATTTAATTTTATGGGCACACATGGGCTTCTAAGTATATCCTTTCCCCCACTAACAGATGGTTAGATAGAAAGAAAAATACATTCATTTGATGACATTCATTGAGAATAATTTTTTGATTTTAGAAAGAAATTGGATATGAATACCCCATTCATCGACTTCAACAATAATAATATCTTTTATATGAAAATTGATATGCATCCTTTTGAGAAATTTTTTGTTAGGTCAGGTATTTCACCCATGTATAGGCAAGATGAAGGAGATACCACCCTACCGAGTCCTAATTTTGTGAAGGAGAATTTGGGGTTGGATTAGAAGATCAGGACGTGTTTTTATAAATTGTATTCTATAGATAAATATTATGATGATCATTGTTTACTAACACAAGGGTTTGAGTTTTGATGTTGTGTTTTCTAATAGGTATCACTCAGGCTTGGGAATAGACATATATATAGGAAAGTAATGTTTTTACTTCATTCTAGAGGGACATTTGAGATTCTAGAGTGTATTGGAAGGGTAGTATATCTTTTGTTAGTACCTGAGAAGTACCTTTTCAAGAACAGTGTCTTTCAGATATCATAGCTTCACCACTATCATTCCAAATCATATCATACTTTTAATCATGAAGAAGTTGAGCTACAAAATGATGCTTCATTTTTAGAGTTTACTATATGCATCATTGACCGGAGCACCAAGGCTCAATAATTTTGATCTGTCACTTTAGTATGGGTGCTATGGAATTATTTCCATATACATAATAAGACCTGGGAACTGGAGTCGCACATACATTCGCAGTGGAAAGAGTAGTTCTCATACAGTGATTTTCCACCCATGTAAGGTGAACATGGGGATGTGTTCCCTTAAGGGGGAGGTATGTTGGAAACATGGTTTCTATCTCAGGTATGGAACATTTTCTATCTACTATAATTCTTTATTTTCAACCTAATATGGATTCATGTAGAATTTAAAATGTTTTTGTGATTGTTTAGGGCTCTTTCAGATAACAGAATTCTAGATAGTGAATAAATCACTAGGTCACAATATTATCATAAACCATGTGACCCAAACCACTTGGTCTCTCGGAACATTCCTTTGTTGGACAGTGGGGTGAAGAAGGTAACCCAATTTTCCCTAACAATGCATCAAGTTCCATATTCTTAGGAAAATTTCTTCACTTTTTAGTAGAGTATAATCACATGGTTGGAGAATAGTTTCCCTAAATGGGTGGACTAACCATACGGTTGCCCTCCTAATGCAATGGGAGTTTCATGGTTGGAATGTGATTTGGACATCCATTTCTACAATGTATATGATCATGAAATTTTGTGGAAAACTAAAAAATATTCCTTAATGAAATATTTAACACCTATTTCTTCCTCCCTTGTACTTTTTAGTGATCAACACCTTCTTTACTTCCATTTTTTATCTCACGTGATGTTATTTTATAGTATTTGATAATTTTCTTACTTTTGGAGTCTAATACGAGAACCATTCATCTCGTCTAAATCCTATATATATGATATTGATTCATATTTATCCATTTCTAGTTTCACTTCTCCTAAATAATGTTAGTGAGGTGTAGGATCATATGACTTATTTTAAGGATGTTGATATTTTCATCAAAAACCTTCCAATATAAGGAAAATTAGATGGTAATAATGGATGATTATGTTCATACGATCCTAGGTTTGATCACAAATAACCAATCCATTATGTTTTGTTGATTTATAAATTTTTGTATTTTAATACTTGCCGATTTATATGTGTGTGACCATTTGGATTCATTTTCCTTTATTATAATCATTATACCCATGTTCTAAGACACTTTTAATATATGTTATCCAACATTGGAGGTTACGTCCTCAACATCAATGACCCCATGTAGTGTTCTATCTTTAATTGTCCCATTTATGTGTTTTTATTTCTATATGGTCCACCATTCAAGTGCGCATTTAAATGGAATTTATATAGATAAGTTTTTAATAAACTAAATGAATTTTAAATTACTCATAGATGTATGATTTTCACATGACATTCTTAAAGTATGTTCTTCAACATGTTTAATCAATCTTTTAAGGAATTGGGATGCATGTTATCCATAATACTTTCTCTAATAAAATGTAATAAAATGTGTAGGTTCCACATCTATATAACACCTTTCCATATTTAATGGAAGCAATCAATGTGAACCTAACAATATAATTATGACTTCCATAAAATAAATTATGCATAACCAATTAACCTTTTCACACTAATGAAAATAAATGACTTGAAGAAATTGATTTATTTAATGGAATGAGTATTAAATGTATTGTTTAATAAAATGATTTAATTATAAGGATTCTAATGTATACAAACCATGAAATCATTATATGAGTTTTCATGCTCGATCTATCCTTGGATTCCCAAGGGAATTCCTTGAGACCTCACAGACTACATTCTTATTTAGGGATATCGGTTCCATTGATGATATCCACATTTGATATCATTCATTATCTATCAATGGATGCCTGATATGAACCTATAGGATCCCTTCGTTTCTATTATAAGATTCCATATATACACTCCAAGAATCTTTTTTGATGTATACAAACATGAGAAACACTGGATACTCAATTAGGGATACTTAATTCTTATCTGGTTTTAACATGGACAAATTCCTTACACTCAGTTAAATTAAATTATCATGGAGTGACTTGGGGGATGAGACATGGATTTTACTCTTACCCTTATTTCCAAGATATAGGATATTACTAAGTTGGATAGACCACTATGGTAAATGATTCATTGTGTATTTCCTTATATCATATTCATTGTTAATAATAATAGGTTACCTTGTTATATTGGATAATTATAATTGTTATCTTATGGGAATGTCAGTTTTTTAAACCACAAGTGACCTAATATACAAAATGGAACAGAATCAATAAAATAAATGGTTTTTGATTTAGTAACTATCTAAATCTAATGTAGGTTCTTGGGTATTTACATTACAATGCTGATTTAATTTTATATATGCACACTTACACACTGTTTCAGTTTATATTACAATGATTGGCTGTTATAGATACCATTTTTGGTGTCCTAATATGATCTATATCACACCCTATCCAGACCACCACTGGTAACCTAGAAGATTACATGTATTTTGGTATTGAAAAGGGGAAGTTTCATGCATTGGGGACAATATATTTCTTACTTTACTAGGATAGTCCATGGCAGTAGATGTCTATGACGGTGCTCCACATGCATTGATGTTTTTTTATTATATTTTATGAATATTATTGCATGTATTTCCTACATCCTTGAATCAATGTATTTTAATTCCATTGATACATTACATGTATCATAGTTATTTTTTGTACGATTCTGTTTCTACTTATAGCTTATTTTAATCTATTGTGTGAGTTTTTATTATTATGTTTGTTTCTACTATTTCATTTTTACACTATTATACTACATCTGTTATTTTCCTGTTATTTTATTTGTCTATTTTTCTACACTTTAGTAGAGATGGAATTGTCTTCCTCATACACAGACTATACCCTCGCTACTAATCGACAACTTTTGGTGTTTGAGGAGATGTTCTTGAGGCCTTTAAGCCAACCGGGATCGAGGAACCAATGAGTGGCATCGGGTTCAGGATGTCATATGTCATATGGATAAAATGAAATCACAATAATGAAACACACTACCCTTCAAATAGACCTAATTAGAACAGGACAATGGGAAAAAATTCAAATGGACACATTTCATTGGATCAATCATTTTATAAGTCCAATAAATTGATCTCAATAAAAAATATCATGGTTTTAATATAAAATTATTACATAAATATTATATTTAAAAATACTCCCATGAATACATGTTAACAATTATATGTTCCACGATTACATTTAATATTATTTCTACAGTGTTTTAAGAGTTTATTATCAATATAATAGATTTTAAATGGACCCTAAACAAAATATTAAACCATATATATAACATTAATGTTGGTAGAAGAGATCAAGTCAGTGTCATGTCACCCGGGTAGACTCAGCATGAACCTATGAAATATTAATATGAAAAAATTATATTTATTAAGGAATAATTAACTAAAAATAGTGAGTTTCAATACTCATATTCTTTCCATTATTCCTTTTATCTATTTTATAACACTGTATATAGTATATTATATTATGGTGGAATGACCCAAACTAAAATCATACATAATTCTATACCATATGTAAAAATCCATGTATCATACTCACATAAAAATATTCACTGGAAAATAATTTTAACTCCATTATATATGACTATTTATAATTTGGATTTCTTATATGAATCTACATCCAATTTCAAAAAAAATATAATATGTATTGTAAAATAGTTTTCTCTAGTACCTCATAATATTGTTATTAAAAATTTATAACCCATAATATTATTAATATCTATTGAATAATAATGAATATTATAAATAGTAATAATAATATATTATTAATAATCCTCCAATAGTGAAGAATTAATTTTAAACATCAAATACAAAATATGATTTATCAAAAATGGAATGTGAAGTGGGTAGTGAAACATACCAATTAATAATAAACATGAGATTAAATTGAAACATTTTCCTTCACTTCTTATAATTAAATCTTAAATAACATTCAGTCACCACATAAAGGATAAATCTATAAATTTCTCTAAGGAATAATAAAAGAGATAGCATATAAAGATTGAGTAATTAGGATAGATATGATACTTTTCATTATAAAGGATATAACTCCTCTAGTGATTAATATATCTTACGAAAACATCTCATTATACCGTATAACATCATTAGGAATCAAAACAATGGCCCTATTATAACTAGGTCATTCCTATCTTTATGTACATGACATGTTATTTATTGGAGAAAAGGAAAATTCCTATCCTAAAAAATAATTCCATGCTTTACAATACAAATAATTAATATTATTTCATATTGTTAAAATAATTTCAATAAAGTGATATGTATAAAATTATATTAATGAATTACATTTAATAAATAATTCCTCATTTTATTATTCAATTGAATATCCCTTCCTATGGTAAAAACACAAATATGATAATAATACAACCTTATAAAAATAGTTATCTACCAATTAATAGTGAACATTTTCTATGCTAGTAACATTTGAGAAAATAACCTTCAGAATTTAAGATCCTTCAAATAATAATTTTAGAGTCTCAGAAATGGGGTTTTTGAAAAAAAAAATAAACCAAACAACAGTTAATATCTATTAATAGATCTCAAAATATTATCTAAAAACATTGAAAAATAATAATGGAAGGTCCAATATAATGTTTTCACCAATAATACACATTATCATAAAAATGATCAACCATAATCTTGAAATAATAATTAAAAAATTCCATAGAATAAGAAAAATAACATCATCACATTGACATACCAATAAATACAATAATTATTCCATGTCATGAGATAATAAGGTGGAATTAAATAATTTAAACCAACATATGGTACTAATGGATGATCTAATACTCTCATTCCAATGTACTGTCATATGTACCTATATATATCTTTTACACCCAAAGAAATGGGGTATAACTACAAATGGAAATCTTTATATGGTCTTGAATCTATAATAAACGTTCCAAATTTTCTGAATCATCTATAATCGACAACTAACCCATTTTGTCACATGAGATTCATCATAAACATACTCTAGAACTATGACTCATGTAATATGTTACAACTGATGGTCCCATACACACACACATAAAGTTGGTTAATATGATTTTGAAATTTTCATTCACGAGACAAAATGGATCTTGTTATAATCTTTCAATGAAATGTGTAAAAAAATTATACATAATAACACTTCTAATATATATAATTATGAAAATATAATGAATAACATATAGATTTTACTTGGTTCACCATTAATAGATTCTCTATTGAAATTACCCCCAAAGTAGTGTTAAAATAACAGGAAATCACTAATCAATATTGTGATTTCAATGGTTTAGGATTTCCACATTTTGGAAACATTCATATATTCTTCCTTATATCTAGATTCAAATTATTTTAGTGTTAATATATAGTAAAAACATGATACACATGTCACTCTTGTTGATATCTACAGAAATTATCAATATTATGCAATTAGAGTGTGTGAATTTTTATTTGTTATTCCTTATATAATATATTGATTTATTTTAGTTCCTCATTATAAGAATTATTTTCATGAAATTTATATCTGTCAGTATATCTAATAACTTTTATACTACTATTTTTCTACTTCTATATTCAATTATAAAAAATTTTATATTTAAAATACATACACTATAAAATTAAATTTTCATGTTTTTAATGGGACTTAAATCCATCAATTATAAATGAATTAATGTCACCATTAAGAATAATTTGATTTCAAAAATGAAGATAAAAATGAATATTTATATTATCAATTTGACTATACAATATATATTTTTCACTTCTCTACACATTATGGTTAACCTCCAACCCATCATCCCAAATTTATATATTATATTATTAAAACCTCCAATTTTTAATAACCTCTTACATATTTTTTTATTTAAAAAAATATTATTTGGATCTAACATGTCATTATTAACTCTATACCATGACATAATGGATTATTATGAGAAATAGATTTCACTATGATATCATGTATTATTGGATTAACAATTTCAAAAAAATATAGAAGATAAATTATTTTTTGTAACATTCGTTATGATATGATGTATCCTTGGTTAAATTTTTTATTCTTAATTAATCACCACAATAGATTTCATTGAACCAAATTTGTAAATCCTCATTGATTTGAGGGAATTTTCAACAAACTGCAACAAACAATATGGTTTAGTGACATCCAACATCATGTTTTTTCTTCCATACAATTGTTAAATTATCACTAACAACCTGAAAAATTGATAACTCTGAATTTTCCATTGAAACCATTTATTTAATTGATCTTCATTGTAATGTAAATTTCCTTGTGTATCGTCATAATGGTAATATTTAGTTAGTTTTCTCTTTAAGGGAATAATACCTTTTCATTTTTTTTGATGTTTTTTGGTCTATATTTTGATATGGTATTCCATAATAAATTGACATTTTTTGAGCAATGAGTTTATAGTGTTTCCAACAAGCTTAGATGTATTGTATATAGGTCTAGGGTTTTGGAATGATGTGAGATATTTTTACTAATAACATATTACTTTAGAAGTCACCATGTACCCTGTAGAATAAATAGAAAAGGTGTCCACTTGTTTCCCACATAAAATCCAATAAGATCATGTAGGATTCTTAAATGGGGTCCATATTTTTTACCCAATTAGTATCTTTATCCTTTTAAAAAGAATTCACCCGTATTATTCTTATTCCAGTAACTTAGATCTCCCTTATTTAGAAATAATTTTTTCATATCTTGACCATTCAAACTCCATCAACCATGGGTGAAATAATGGGACAATCATTAGCCAAATCCTAGGAATGTAATTTTCCCTCATATCTTTCCACTAATATTCTCTATTTCAATTTAAAATAACAAAATAAATTTATTAAAAATCAAACAATAAAATAGTTAAATAACCTATAATAATAAGTCTTCCACGTCATTTTTAATAATTAATCTCTGATATGAATTTTTCCTGCATTTTTTATCTTATTAGATATAAGATAAATGATTTTTTTGGTTTTCATTGGGACCTCATGATTTTTTATGTAAATTAAATTTTGGATTGAATTTTTTATTAGTATTTTGGTTTTCTAAATGTTTGAAAATGTTTTTATAATAATCTATAATGATTTTGTTCAAATTTTTGTTTACTAATAATAGACTGTAATAATTTTTGGTATCTTGTTTAATTAGTATATAATAATTTATGATTGGTATATTATTGTATTTATTGTAACATAAATTATGGTTTCGTGGATATCTATGTCTTAATATTGATTTTGGTAGAGGGTACTCAACCCTTTGGTGAATCTTCGTGTTTTTTCTTGAGACATACTTGCTGCTTTTTTATTCGGTCAATAATATATTATAAAAATTTACTTAGAAAATGGGAATTTATTTTTTCATTAAAATTTTCAATTTCCATTATATATTTTCAAATCTAATGTGATGTGATAGTATAAAATGTTTTCAAAACCATTACTTAATCACTTTTTTAATTTTATAATTAAATGGTTTTAGAGTCTTAATTGTTCCATTGTTTTATATTTAATTTTTTTATAAATATAAATTCTTTATAATTTATTTTAAGATTTGGTGGTGTTGACCATTAAATACCCAATTATAATTTAAATCTTTTATATTAAATTCTAACGCATAGAATTTGTTTTGTCCTGGCCGTATTTTATTCATGATTTTATAGTATGAATTTACTAGGTTTATATAAATGGTAACTTATTTCCAAAATGTATTAAATGAGATTTATGTATACATTAAATATTAAATACATGTTATGTGTTTAATTTGTGGAAATGTGATGATGGGCTTAGTTTGATGGATGTGAGGGACCCACATGTATACTTATAACAAATTTTATCTTAAATACACATAATGTTATCATTAATGTATAAGTAATATTATATCATAATTTAATGACTATAAGAGAATTTTATTCAAATATATTTGCAAGTGAGTTTTTATATCTAAATAACATCTATCTATAAAACATATACATCAGTTTGTGATCTTGATTTATTTTCCCGAACAATGACATACATTTACATTGTCTTGATAAAAAAATTCATAATAAATGCATAAATAAAAAAAAGATATTCTTTATAGAATATTATTCATTTATGTATGTTATTTTTTAATACCTAAACTCAAAATGAAAAAGTATATCAAAACATATTAATTCCCATTAAAAATATTTAAAAAATGGAAATTTATTTTATTAAAAACATTACATTTGAAATTTTTAACATAAATTTTCTATAATTATTAAATTACTTTCATGATTGTCCTTAGTAATTATATTATATAAATAATATCATAGTGAATAAGATATTTTTTTAATACCGTTCTCTCACTTGTGACATTAAAATTTCATGAATTCCTAATATCAGTAAATAAGGACATAATATATAATGTGTTGTTAATATCAAAGTCTATATTTCATATTTGAAGTTTTATTTTTAATATCAATAATGTTTCACATGCATGACATGTGACTCATATACCTTTTTAAAATTCCTAAAATGGAATTCATGAAATGTGATTGATTTATTCCATGTGAATACACTAGATTAAAAAATTCTTTATAATAAGATATATAGTATAACATTGAGAATCTCAACTAAATTTCATTTTAATATAGAGAATGACTATTATAGTTTTAAGTTTTGGACTACTCTTAATATATAATTATACCCTCAAAATTAATTTATCTATTAGTAATTAATATTTTAATCATCAACTTTATTGCATAATTCTTCAAAGACTATTATAAAATATTGATTATTTTTTTCCAATAGGTACTCCATGTTTTTTAAGACATTTGATTCATGGATTTGAACCCAAATTATTAACCACATTGTCTATGCTCATTACTAGTGGGTATGTTGAGGTTTTGAAAGGATCAATAATATAATTCCACATGTGATTGTTCATTGATTTTCTTGGATGGTAAAATATGTTTTCATGCCTCATTGTCAAATTACCTTCCATGCCCCGGTAAATACTACAAATTGAAAATGGTGTATAAACCTATAATTAGATGTGAGGGTTATATGTGTTTATGTGTAGTACAATATTTTTTTCAACTAAGGTGTGAATTGTGGTTTAACGAAAAAGTGTGTCTGATTTTGAGAAAAAATCATGAAATAGGTACGATATGGTATAGAACCACCAATTATATACAGTTACATAGCATAACATTTTTTATACATCTATAATTATATTCAAGTTCATTCCTATTATATTATTACCAGTATCCTATTAGAAAAAAATTGTCATATATGTATACAAATGTGGGGAAATTTTCATCCATACTCTTAGTTTTTGACGGATGATTTGTGGAATATTGTCAAATCATTAATGATTATGTAAATTATCACAGCCAATAAGGACACTACCATATAAATATAACATCATATGTGACATTTTTGGAACATCATTAGTTATTTAGTTTTTTATGCACTAAATTAGTTCTCAGTAACATGGGAGTTGGATACTCTTGGATTTCGATTCATAGGTTGATTATCTATTAATCATGTAGATAATGTTTAAAGGGGCATTACATGCTTTTCACCATTGGTATTCCACACATGAAACTCATTATTTATGTCATTTCAATTATGATGGATTTTATTTAATATTCATTTGTATTTTTTTATATATCTATTACAATTAATATTTTATTATACTATCCATACTTGTTAATTATTACATTCAAATATTTATTCCATTGTGTATTGTCTTTTTACTGGATTAGTATGTACTCTAATATCTTGTAATGAAAAAATCAATTATTCATCTCCATAAACCACAATATTCATGGATGGTTCTTACATATTTCAATATTTATTAATATTATTTTTGAGTGGTAAAAATCATGAAGTATTTATTTTATTAAATAACTTTTAGTTATTGGGAGGTACACCTGAGGTCTTTAGGTGGCATAACCTTGTGTTAAAAAAGTTATTGGGTCGTAGGGATTATAATGTTCATTATTATTGGAATTTTTCTTCCCACATCCTATAGAAACAAATAATATAGAATGATGACCAATATACATGTGATTGACTAAAAGTATTCTGGTTTCTAAATTCCAATTAAGAACATTGACTAATGGTCTCAAGAAACCATGACCTTCTTTATGTAATAAGAAATCTAACCATTTCTAAAAACGATTTTTATTTTAAAAAAAACATTCTCGATTACTAGAAACACATTACCTTTTCATGGTATACCATATGAAAATTTGTTCATATAATCTATCACATGGAGGTAAATATATCCCTAATAAATAACATCAAATCATATAACCTCTTCTAGGATATTTTCCTAGCCTTATAAAAAATAAAAAATTATTCTATAAAAACATAGTAAATATTTTATTGATAATTAACCCAATTCATTTTCCAACCATTTGTAATCTTACATGCTAGTTTTATATTAATAACCAATTAGGGCCACCCTATTTTTTACTTTATCTTTATTATGGTATTTCATGAAGAAAATATCTTCAACAAAATTAAACTCCAAAAAAACATAATAGAAATATAATAACCCATTAATAACTATATGTCTATAGGGGAAATTATCAAAATATACTAAAAGTGGTCAAGAGAAAAATATAACATAGAATATATTTTTCACAATATCACATTATTTTATCATCATTAACTCCTTGATTAAATTCACTCTAATAATGTATTATTTTTATGTTTAATCTACCTTCATAAGTTTAGAATTATACTATGAAATATATTTTCTATAGATTTCTCTATATAAACAAGTAATAATTTTCATCATTATCAGAAAAAACCTATTTTTTTCTATAGTTATTCCTTTTTATTTGGTTTTTTGGGGTTTTTTTAATAAAATGTGTTGTTTTCTATATGTTGGGATTTTTCACACCATGTAATTCAAAAACCTCTCATATAATTTTCACTAAGAATATGCTATTAGGTTTATAAAGGGAATGAACAGTTATATGTTGTGTACCTAGAATTAATGATTTATAAATGAAATTTTATATTTTAATAAAAAGGAAAAACTTTTATAATCGTAATCGGCCTTTGTGTTCAACACTATTTGTAAAAGGACTATAATATGTCTAATTATCATGAGTTGTGATGTTATGTCCATTTGATAACTAATTTTCATTTCAAAAAACATTCTTTCATCTCTCCTATAACCTAGAGACTTACTTCTATGATCATGTCTCCTTCAAACCCTTTCCATTGTGTATTTAATTTGTATTGACATCATTCGATCTCTTCCGGGTAGGTGGGTATCATCTCTTGTGTTTCTATAATATCTCTGATTTTATTTTGAAATATTGATTGGTTTATTTTTTGATATGGTATTTATCCCTTGGGGTACCCATTATTTTTTTATGTTCAATTGTGATTTTTGGCTTAGAATCATGTACCACAATGTAGATGCATGGTTAGGGGAAACTATGAACACTCTCCTAGGAAACCATGTAGAAAATTATCCTTTTTTATAGTGGAAACTGCAATGTTGGTGCATAGTTTTCGAAACCGTGGGGGATAACAATGTAGTGTGTTCCTCTTGGATAGTAAAGGACATATGGTTTCATCACAATTTATAATATCGTGTGGGGAAACCATGTGACCTATCCAATTAATTATAAAGTCTAAATTTAACTTTACTACCTCATTTATTTTTACCCTAATTCCTCCAATTTCCCCTCCCAATTAGGATTTCAAGCCTAGGTGACATTATGTCCCCTCCATCCTCCCTTGGAACTCTAGTTTTGTGGTGTATTTAATGTGGATTGGTTAAGAAATCATTATGTAATCCTTTCATAAATCAATCTCTACAAATTTCTAGAGTTCTAATTCCATATTTCTTGAGTTCTTATTTTCTAGAAGGTGGTTTTAACTAAAAAGTGTTTTATCATGTTTTGTTTAGAGAAACCATGGTGGTTATTGTATGAGGTTTCCTTGGTAGGTTATTTTGGTTGTGCAGTTTGGTGTTTCCATCAATTTTTATAATTTAACGTTTTTAATTTAGGTTATTCTATGCTTTTAAATTATTATATTAGGTTGTATTTCAATATTGATTTTTTGATGTGTTCTATAGATTATTTTGGTGGTGTAAAGAATGTTTTTTAAATATTATTCATATTACCTTGTTATAGAAATGGATTTTCTTAATGAGTTTTTTCACGATTCATGTGTTTTATTGAGTGGTTTATCTTGAAAATGTATTATCACTTGATTGAAAGGTTATAAATGTGTTTTAAAATATATTTAATGCTTCCAATGTTTTGAATGTTTATTCTCCATGATAAAGTCATTTCTTATGCATATTTGCTTATTTTTTTGTGTGCCTTAAACATGTCTTTGAAATATAAAGATTGTTATAAAATGGGTTTTTATGATAATTTTATTTATAAAGGGGATGTGACCATTGAAATTGTTTGAATCAATATCCTTTATACTTATTGTATTTTCAAATGGGTTTTATAAAAATTTTGAGTTCTGTGAAATGTATTTGAAAATGGTTTTGGCATGTTCGTGAAATCGAAAGTTATTTCTTTTATGGAAAATATTTTCTTCCATGTGAGATTTTGATCAATTGATCAATGTGAAAATTTGAATGTCATGGTATCCTTATGTGCTTATGATTCATATAATGTGTATATGAAAGTGGGTATTTGTGTTACTTTTGAAATGGAATCTGAGAACAATGGGAATCTCTAGAATTCTATTTGGGAGAACTGGAACTAAAATGCCAGTTTATTTAGAAGTGGCTATGTCCCATATTCATCTAGTAGGATATATGAAAAATAACTAAATAAACATGTGTTATAATTGAATATCACATGAATTTATGGATATATGTCCCTCTAGTTTCCCATGGATGAGAACATTTTTGGTGTTATCTTATGATTTGAAGAGAACCTGAATTTTAATTGATGTTACTCTTTAGTGTATCATGCATGATAATGTTGTTGTAATTGTGTTGGAGGATTTTTGATCATTGAGGTATAAAGTTCATATGGCCCTAATAGTGATAGTTTCTTATAAGGCTTTACCAATATTGATATCATATGATAGGATGCATTTCTGATGTGGTTATGGATATTAGTATATGGTATAAATAGTATACATTTTTATTTCAATTAATCATATTTGTAAAAAAACATTTCTGTAAAACATCTTCCTTTAAATGTTCCCATTAAATTGTTTTCTTAATAATGTTTCAAATATTATTCTATAAATATTTATGTTTCATTAAATTATAATGTTTTTCCATAGAATATTTCTTCCTTGTAAAATCCTAATAGGCTTTGGATCAAACCCTACTTACACCGTTCGGTGTTTGTATAATTTTTTCTGTAAGTCCCTAGTAAAGGAAAGATGAGTCATGGTGGTGATGGTAGATCTGGTTTCTTGTGCTCGCCTTGTTGTTGTTAATAGTGGTGGTGGCTTGAGAATGATGTACCTCTTGTTCTATAGTTGTATTTGGGATGTTTCTAATTTTCCCATCAACTATATCATTTTTTTTATTAATTTATTAAAACGTTGAATATTAAAATTTTATTTTTTCCTTTGCATATGATTATCAGTTATGTGGTGGTTATCTATATTTGGTTGTCTATAGTCGTTCAAATGGGTTAAATAATTACCAATTAAAATTATTTATATAGAAGCACTAGATTCTAGCTGTTGGGGATCAAAAATACCCTACAAGACATGATAAGAATTGGATACGATGTCGAGTTGGATGGTCCCCTGACATAGTTCATGGAAAAATGGAATCTGAGAAGGACACACTCTTTTTGGGTCATGTTATTTTTTTAAGGAGTCTAGATCGATTATAGAAATGATTTTTGGGACTTCATGTTCTGGTTACAAGTGGGGTATCTGGAGAATACACCTCATCACAGGAGTCGACTCACCATGGGTTTTAAAAAAAATTGGTTTTTATCTCATCCAGGTGAGACGAAAAAAAATTAGACTATACATAGACACCATAGGATGGTAGAGTAGTATGTTTTGGCTTTTTTGGCTATAGTGGGTTTGGTTTTGTTTTGATTAATGGAAGAGTTTTATTTTTTTCATTTCAAATCCTCTTTAAGATATAAGTTAATTGTAGTTTCTTATTGTTATCTCATGATATAGAAATATTCCTCCACCAAGAAATCATGTGGAACCACAAGAAATGTCCAGAGATAGTTCTCCTTCAAAAATTTATCTAGTTATGATGAGGTTGTGGTTTAGACATTCCATGATTTGGGACAAGGAGAGGGATTTGGACTTTCTTATTTTAGAGAATCCTAAATAGGTCCTAGAAAGAAAAAAATTTAATGATTTCCTTACGAATAAACCTTCTACATAATTTGGTATCATAGAACATCAGGAAGTAGTGGAGTGTCTTGAGATGATAGAAAGGATTTTTGAATTTCAGGATAATCTTGAGGTAGTTATATTTACATGTTATTAGTTCTTATTAAAAGATTCTCTAGGAAGTTGTGTGGATTAGTGGTTCATACTAGGAAGCATAAGGAAATATGATGTAATTATTTTATGGTTGATTGTTCTATAATGGATGAATATGATTATAGAATAAATTATGGTTTCTCAAGTGCAGTTTAAGTAGTTGGAAATGGTATCTCATATGAGATGATGATGAATTGGGACTAGAAGGGGGGGAAGGTATGTTAAAGTACAGGGCATCCTTCTTAGCTCTCAACATTTGTGGAATCTTATTCTAGGATAGTTATGATGCATCTAGTCTTGTTTATCGTTGTGTATTGATGTAGGATGATCACATGGTTTCTTATAGTTTACACCACCATCAATTACATGTAAACAATTACCCACCCCATGACCTAGAAATAGTATAATTTTTTCAAACCTTATAGATGTGTCACAATTATCTTTTTTGGGAGATGACTTTAGTTTAATATAATTATAAATTCTAAGCCTACATTTTCAAGAAGATGGATCAATGTTCGAGGAAATGTAATTGTGTTGAGTACCTTCAGGGGTTTTATTTTTATATAGCCCATACCCAATGAAAAGGAAATGTATTATTAGATTCGATGATTTTTAATATGTTTGATCAAGCATTGAAAATTTCTAGTTATGAGTTCATGTTAATGGGTATTTTCTATTAGGGGTATATCTAGGCCAAGGAATATAATGTAGGTGTGTTATTGTCCTTTGTGTAGCTAAAATATTCTATTGTGGAGTTTCTTTTTCATGGGAAACCAAATAACGTTTTGTTTTAGTGTTTTATTCTATTTCTAAATTTTGGGGAGCTTCCTTGATAATGTTTGTTATCTCTTGAGGGAGTTGTTTCTTCAAGGGTGTCATTTTCTTGTTGTTTTCATTGAAAAATTTAGTGAAATAAAATTACCACAATTACCATTGTTATATTTGTCTTGGTGCTAAGAGGATGTACTATGACATGCTTTGGAACATCTTGGGGCTTGGTGTGAGGCATGTTTTAGATGAAATTGTATTGTGATGTTACACGTTTTAGTTGGTTAATTCATTGAATAAAATTACATTCAGTTTTCTCCAGTCAATACCTATTCTTACTTAGATGTTGGATGAGACCACCCTAAATTTTGTTGTTGGATTACCTTTTACAGCCCATGGGAGTAACTCTATTAGTGTATTGATTTACTATGGGACCAAATCATCCAACTTCATTTCAATTAGGGATTAATCCAAAGTGGATGAGTTGGGTCAGTTGTATATTCAGGAAGATATAAATATCAATGGTGTATGATGAGCAATTTTTTCTGGAATGGGCCCTCGTTTTACCAAATTCTTTTGGAAATACCTTCATATGGATATGGGTTCATAGATCTTGTTGATCATGGTATACCATCCTCAAACAGATAGTGAGACATAGTAGGAAAATCATATTTTAGGATACATTCTTTAAGAATGTTTATTGGATTTCATAAGATTATGGGATAGACATTTGTTAATGGTTGAGTTTTAATATAACAATAGTTTTTAATCATCGATTCAAATTGAACCTTTTTAGGCACATTATGGTTGTCCATAGCGGCCACCTATATGTTGGGATGATGTGGTAAAGACCTTGTTAATGATATTGATCCATGTTATAGAAATGTCAAATAATGACAAGTTGATCAGTCATTAGTAGTTGAGGATGTATAGTAATCACAATACATAGGCCAATCAGAGGAACTGAGCATTACTGTTTTAAATGAGTGACCTAGTGTTCCTGAATATTTCATCATTCATGGGTTATCATTATTTGGGTAAACAAGGGAATCTATGAGCAAGGTATGTCGGAACATTTGAGATAACCAAGTAAATTGGTATGGTGGAATATAGGTTACCCTTTCCCTATAATTTAATATAAATTCATGATGTGTTTCATATATCCTTGTTTAAAAATTATAACCAAGATCCATCCCATGTGTTGAATTTGTAGTTTATCATGTTAGAGTCTAATTTTTCTATATTTGAATAGTACATACAGATTGTGTATTATCAGGAGAATGTTCCTTGTGGAATGTTTGATCCATTATTTCATGATATTTTGAATCATGACAATTATGTGTATGAGACATGGGAGTATAAGTATTTGGTTTAGGAGGAGTTTCATGTTTTTTTCTCTAATCAAGCATGAGAGTGACATTCTAATGGAAGAATGTTTTTATGGTGAAGTTAATTGTCACATCCATGATTTCATTTTTATGTATTACATTGTTTATTTTTATTATGGTATATATCACTTAGATTCTTAAATATATTTTTAGTAAAAAAGTTTAAATTTTTGACTTGATAGATTTTAGAGCATAGTTGGTATAGTGTAAGGTGAAACTATGTACCCTCACATAAGAAACTGGGGGATAAATAGTCATTTTGGATAGTGGAAACCACATGGTTGTCACATAGTTTTTCAAAACCTACATGATAACCATGAGTCATATTACTATTTTATAGTAAGAGACCCCTGGTTTCCACATAGTTTTGAAAATTTGGCATTAAAACTACGTGACATGTCTAGGTTATATTAAAATTGGTATTGACTTTTATGTCCCCTTAAAATTTAACCCTAATAAAATCCTCCTACAACAATTGATTTCCAGCCCTGGTACCTCTATATCCCCTCATTATCTCATAGACCTCAAATTTTTATGGGGTTTGGGTGTGTATTTTTCAAGAAATCATCATGTAAGTAGATTTTCCTTAAATTTCTCACTCTTTCTATTGTTCTTCTTTTATCCTTCTACAATTCTTATTTTCCAAAGGGTTTTTTGACCTAAAGAGTTTCTGATCATGTATTACTATGTGAAATAAATATTTTTACTATTTTATATTTACTTAATAAGGTATTATGGTGTCACTGTTGGGATTTTCCTCCGATTTCTGGAACATTTTTCTATTTTTTATGTGGTTCCATGATTTTACATTATATGTTGAGGTTTTCTTGATCAAATGGTTGACTAAATCTTTTTTATGGATTATTTTTGTAGAGAAATTTATATTTTTAAAAAATAAATCTTTATAAATAGGTGACATAAATGGATTTTCAAAAGAAATTGGTCATGTTTCTTATGTTTTTCATTACGGTGCTTCTTGAATTTGTCTTATTCCTTGTATCAAGGGTAAGAATTGTGTGTGAAATGATATTTAAATGTGATAATGGGTTAAAAGTTCATTTTCTAATAGAAATGTTTTATTTTTAGGTTGGATTATTATTTTATAACATTAAAATATTCATTGAATTTTGAACTATGTAATAAAATGGTTATTGATGAGAATATAGTTTTAAAAGGTTGTTTTCCCTCGGAAATAGTTATATTCCAAATGTTTCCTTCTATTTTTTTTAAATGGGTTTCATAAATTGTGAATTTGGTTTGAAATAAATTTGAAAATAGATTTTTTGTGCATGTGAAATTGAATTTATTTTTTTATAGAAAATGGTTGTTTATGTGTGATCTTTTTATTGTTGATAAATGTGAAAATTTAGAAATGTGAATACAATAATTTCCTTATGTTTTTATGATGATTTCAATCTGTATTTGAAAGTGATTATTTATGTGATATGTGAAATGGAATTTTATCAAAAAGGGAATAACATGTATTCTAGGTTGGTGAGCTAGAAAAAATATGTTAGTTTATTTGGAAGTGGATGTGGCCCAAATTCTTTTATACAGTTTGAAATAATTTTTAATATTTTAAATTGAAATATTATATTCCTTAAGGAAATTCTAGTTCATTATTTTTTTCATAAACTAATCATTTATTTTTAAAATAATGTGACATCATCAAATCAATATTATATGAATACACTATATTTTTATTATTCATAAGTATTTTATATTTTTAAAAATTATTATTAAAGCTTGATGATAATCTATTTTCTACTGTTTGATTAAAAAATTTAGTTCTTTTTGAATAAAATGATTTTTAATATTTTCTATTTATATAATTTATATAAAAATATTTTCTCTATTAAATTATTTAGATATAATGTAAAATGTTGACAATTCTATAAAATTGGAGATAAATTATACCGATAAATCATTTTATGGTGTTCTGATAATTTTTTTTACTCATTTATGACTTGGTAAATATTTTTTATTTTTTATTTTTCAAATAATATTGGTTAGATAATTTTCCAAAATTCATATAAAACATTTTTTTCATATATATACTATTTATTTCATTAACATTTCATTCAATTATTTTTTAGTAATAGTTTAATATTAAAAATTTCAGTCACATTTTTATTTTTTAAAAAATTTATATTATTATTCACGAAATTGATAACCTTGAATGACCGATATACATAACAATTTAATATTAATGTTTTTAATTATAATTTTTGTTTATATACATATAATACTATTTTTAATTTTATAGAGTGTATTTAGAATTCATCTATAAAATTGTATATTAATTTCCCTTGTATTTCTAGTTAATGTAGCATTATTCTGGTTTTTGACTACTATAGTGAAATAAATTTTCCTGTGTTTCATTGAATTTTTTATAATATAATATGAAATTTTATATTCAACCACTAAAAATAATCTCCCCATTACAATTTGGGATATTCAATGATCAGTAAAAAATTCTGAAAATTTCATCCTTATAAAAAGATTCTTGTATATCATTTAATCATTAAAATTATGAATCTTCAAATTTTCCTTGACTAACATAGCATTCTAAATTTGTATCATTATTTTTGGGGTTTGGAAGTTATGGTTTCTCTTACTCATTGGACATGTTAGGCACTATGTTTACTCTATTAGTGGTTATTATAGGTTTTAAGTATGGTATACAATTCTATAATTTTGATTGAAGGAATATATCATTAATGTTTGAAATATTAATAGGGGAGGTAGTGTCTAAATGATAAATAAATATAATCTATCTTATTCCTTAAAAACTATCCAAAGGTAAAATTCACATCAAGAATAACATTGTCATTTTACCATTAATAATAAATCTCTTCAATAGAGATAAATATTAGAATGCATGGTCACGTAATTGAAACTAAATTTCCTTTCATCGATTATAAGTATTTAGTTTCTATCTATAATTTTCTCTATAGATATATTTATAGATCTTTAGAACAATATTTTTTATGTATTCAACTAGATATAGGCCAACTTATTTTTTATCAATAATATCATATTGATAAGATAAAGTTTTAAATTATTTATATTAGAAGTTGTTATACTATTATATTTAAATATTGAACATTAAAATATTTTTTATATGAATTCCATTATATGTTGGTACTATTCCCATATTCCTATAATGTTATGTGAGAATGGTATATATTTCTCCATTGTTGTGTGGAAAAGCCTTTCAAACTACCCATCAACATAATGAAAATAGGTTGTGTAAAAATATTACTCTTTATTATGATAAATTATATGATCCCTCTAAACAATTAATATGAAAAAGGGCCACGACTGGATTATATTTTTATAGTTGAATCATTTAGTCTTATAACATAATTTATAAAAAGTAAATCATATATACTAATAGTTACATCCTCATATACTTGATGGATATGGGTAAAATTTATAATTTGATCCTTATATATCCATAATTAATCCTTATTAGTTAGTATTTTAGTATTTATAGTGAAAAGTCCCATAATGATATTACCCCCCATAAATAATGGTATTAGGATATGAGTCTTGGATCATTTTGGATGTCGAATCTATATATTTACTTTCAATCTTTTCAAAAATCCAAACAAAATCCTATAATTTCATATTTCATACATTCCCTTTGAGTTTTTCAAAAATGAGCCCCATATTTTATATTTTGAGAAGGATGTATTAACAAATTTGACCTATCAGAGTCTTCTAAGAAAAAATCTCTTTAATAAGTTCTTATAGTACACATAATCCGTCCAAAATATTAAAATCTCTTCCTTCATAGATGATTTCTAAAAATTTCCCATATTCTATAGATTTAACTATTTTTTGATGACCTATTTCAACTTGTTAAAATTTCATGACCTTCTATAGTAATGATGGATTGGAATTTATTAAGAAAATGAATAATGCTTCCCCATCCTCAATAATTTCAATATACATATTTATTAAATCCATGAATATTTAATCCTTATCTATACTCATCATATAATGAACTCCATTATCATTCCTTCCCCTTGAATAATCCACTACATATGAATTATTAAGGTCGTTGCATATTGTTTAGTCATTATTCACAAGTTTTTGTATGCATCTATTATACCTCAACATGTTCAATATCCATGTTAAAATATATATTATACTATTGTGATCTATATATATTCTGAATATATGAATATATGGGTAGTCAATCCATGTTATTAAAAGAATTATTATTATCATCTACTCTGTATCATAAAATGTATACTTTTTTAACATGTATTTATTTTCATTAATTTATAATAAAAAACTTTATATTTTTTCACAAGGAATATATCTTCTCTTTTAGTGATTTACAACTAAATATACATAATATCTCTTTCACTACCAGTATATTTAATTTAATTGTATGAATTATTATCCTTTAAAATTATTCAATATGTAATTTCAATTCATAGAACCAAATTAATTTTACAACATTAATTTAAAAATTAGTAAATGATTTAACTAATTAGGTAAAATTTTAATCCAATAGGTAATTATATGTAGTTAATCAAAGTATAATATATAATTCATCAATATATTATGGTGGTGGCCATTATTCAACCACATAAGTCAATTAAGGTTCTATAAATATTATATTATTTAAGTTATAATTCCATGATATGAATTTTTTATTCCAAAATTCACACATACTAAATTTTTCAAAAAAATCATTATATATCTGGGCCATTCAAAAAAAAATTAAATAGTTCTCAAGTATTAATTGATCATAGAGAATAATAAGATAAAATTAATAAATCAAATTAAAATTTTACCAAGATAATAAATGAATAAACAATTTACTATATCATTATACAAATTTTGTTATTTTTTTAATATAAAAATGAATTAATATGAACTCACAAAAAAGTTGAATAAAAATTCATCATTGGTATTTCCCCAATACTAAATCACAATTTTTGATAACTATAATAAGGTCCATACTCTATTTAGTTTTTATCGCATTTAATATTATCAAAATGATTATCATTGTGTTGTAATTTTTTTTGATCCGTAATAGTAATATCATTTACAAATATATTGTTGATGAAAATTTCTATCAGTCACTTCAGATTTTTCAAAAATAGTCCATGTTCTCCCTATGGAAGGGATATAATGAATTTCAATCCATTATCATATAAATCTGTTGGTTTATTGATTATTTCTAATAATTTTATTATATCTATTATATATTATGTCATGGTTATAGGATTCACATTATCGATGATGTCATTAGTTAAATCAATTTCATGATTAGTTGGATATAATAATATTCCATAAGAAATACATTAACATTATCCTAATAAGTGAACAATTTTTAGTGATTTAAGATAACCTTTATATTCATATAATTTATTTGACCTTTAATTACAAGATAATTTAATTATCAGGATTCATTAGAGGTTATTCCTAACACGACATAGGAAATAATATCTCTTTTTTAAGAAATAAATGATTTTTATACCTCACTATTGATTAAGATTCTATAAATACAAAAAACAATTTCAATGATATAATTTTTATTATTAATAATTTTTAACTAGATTTATTATATTTATTATAAATTAGAGGAAAAAATAATTTTATTGAAATATGATTTCAATTTAATGTCATAACAAAAAAATACTCTTTAATACATTATGGGATAATGTAATAATATAAAAACCTAAAGGTTGTAAAATATTGTATAGATAAAAAATCAAATAAAACATTATCTAACACTAATCTATTTAAAAAAAATCTATTTTGAAGTGTTTGAGGGAAAAATTTCTTCTATATTACATTCATAATTTCAAAAATAATATTTTCGCATTATCTAATGAATATTTTCTTGATACATGGGGAAATGATTAAAATATAGTCATATAACCTTACAATTATTTAATTACATATGTATAAAATATATCATTCATTTAGACTTTTACAATTAATATGATTCACTGAAAAACATAATAAAAACAATGCATTCCATCAAGTATTACCTAGGGTGTCTCTTATCATAGTTTTTCCAAGTTCTAAACTCATCTATTCAATTCTTTTTATCCCCCATTTCTGTTAATTAATGGAATATATACATCGTATTTTTTTAATCTTTCCTTAGATGATATATGAAACAGATAACCACTTATATGTATTGATTTCACTTGTTAATATATCCAAATTTAATGAAAAATATGAAGATTAAAATTCCTTTAAATCATATATATTTAGCCCTATAACAATAAAACTATTATTTCTTTCTAGACTATGTACATTATAAAAAATCATCCTCACATGTCTTAAGATATGCAATTTATATTTTTTGAAATTTTCCTATGTATTTTTCTGTAAATGCAAATAATAATTTTCCATATTAAAAAATTAATTTATGGAAAAATATTTTGAAAATGCATTCCATGTTATTTTTACTCTTTCATTTTCTTTATTATCAATAAATTACCATCATTGATAAACATGTTACTATTAATGATTTATAACCAAAATAACATTTTTCTTTTAAACTAAATCACATTGTGATAAATATAACATATAATGATATAATCTATTATTTTATGGCTGAATTCTTAGTCTATATGATTTATATAATTTGATTAAATTATCATGAAATGATCTAATGTTTGTATATCTAGATGAGAAGGTAACTAGTTGATCCATATGGGCTTGGATATTTTTCATAACAAAATTCAACTTTAAACACATATTGAATGATTTCTCATATCCACTATGCTTTATGTATTTTCCCCATTAATGATTTCTTACACATAAAATGAGTGTTGTAAAATATTTCAGTCCTCTCATTAGGATAAATTTTTATAACAATGACATATACATAATTTTTAAATAATATAATTAATTATGAATCATTGTGTGTAATTAATATGATGTTAATAAAAAATATATAAGTTATTTTACCCATTCAAGAGAGTGTTCTATAATTTTTATGCATGTTTTCTTAAATATTTATTCTTTGAAAATGTTTTTCAAATTCTTGTTACAACATTTTCAACTAATACTTATATAATACTAATTTTCACAACCCCAAAATAATTATACCCAGAACAAACCATTATATATTACCATGTAAATATATTGAATATGTTTTTTATTCTTAATATTGTAGATACATAGTCTTTCATTTCATTACATTGGAAATTAACATATGTATTTACAAAATTAATGTTTACTATTTCTTTATTTCTTATACTAATATCACTTGTACCATTTATTACTATTTCCAAGAGGAATTGTCAAATAATATAAAGTTGAAAATTCAGACACTCAATAAGGGGGTACTATACAATGAGACATAAACCAAGAATATGTACGACTTATATAGTAAATTATAAATTTGTACATAAATAATTATATATAATGAAAATAAATCATATTATATATATTAAAATGGAAATATATGTTCACATGGATTACAAAAACAGTTCTCATAATGAGAAAATGCATAATTCATACTATAGAAGCTATATCATTGAGGATTTAGGATGATACATCATATATAAATGTGTTCAAATAGACCCATTGTCCAAACTATATTATGTCATGATATATATTGATTTGTTGATGAATTGGTATATTTATGATCTCACCCATCACTTAATATGACCAATGCATCCAGAATACGAAAGAATAAAATCATTAATTTTATAATATATAATTCTCTATAAGAAATATCTTTAATAAAAAATTTAATATAATCAATAATTGACCATATTTAGATAATGATAAAAAAATATTTACAATATTTCCCTATTTAAACATCTTCTATAACATTCATGGTAAACACCCATCAAAAACAATTATGAAATATAGGGTATTCATACCTTATAGACTAATGGTTATATGGTCAAGTCAATATAAATGGTTTCTGAAATATAAGATATTTCCATGAGAAAAATAATATTTACAAGGAATAAAAATATAGTGATAATAGATAAATAGATAATTAAAGAGAATATCACAACAAAGAAAAAAGAGTGGAAAATTCACCAAATGAATAATGTAATGAATGAAATATTAAACAATGAGGATGATAATGTGATATATAATGTATTAAAAAATTATATTATTATAAAATTTTAATAAATTTATGTTAAAACATAGAATGGTATATAAAAAATAGTAAAGTATACAATTATGAAATGAATATTTTTAATATATAACCTTTCCTTAAGGTTTCAATCTTGGGAAACTATCATAACATATCGAATGATATTATTTATTACATTAAATAATAAAATATTAATTTCATTATTTATTGTCTCATATATTATAAAAAATTAATCATCATTTTTAATTGATTTATTATATTAGTTTTATTTCCTCGGTAATGTGTTTTTTAGTATACAATTCCAATATCTCTTTGGTTTAGAAGTCATGATTAGTGTTATTTATCAAATGGTTCCAAAATATCATGATGTTTCAATGTATTCATTTTTATATCCTTCCCATAGTACTTAATTTTGATGTTAAATGTATATTCATGAAATGGGGAGAAATATGAAATATATATCGGTTTTCATTTTTTGAATGATTTAAAAGCATTTATTTATTTATTTATTAAATTTTTTTTATAAATCAACATTATAACTCAATAAATTAAAAATTAATTAAATTGGTTATACATTTATTAATTATTCAAAAATTAAATTTATAACTTTATTTACTTAGGAAAAAAATATATATCTTTATTGGTCTCATATGTGGTACGAATCCACCATATGGTCTTCGATGATTATTCAAAATTGTTTATAGATTAAAATTAGTTAATATTCATATTTCCTTCTTATATTGGTTTTGGAATATGTTATATATTTTATATTATTGTATTTTTTAATTTAAAATTTATCTGGGTTTGAGAGGGATGATAATAAGTGTAAGGATGTGATGTTATTAATATGTCTTCAGGAATCCTTATTTTGATGACCTATTAATAAATTTATAAAACCATGATTTTATTTGAAAAATATTTTAAATATATGTTTTGAATGGCTTGTATAGGTATTTAGGCTGATCATATGCTATATTATAGGTGTAAAAATAAAGAAGACTCTATTTTAGTGATGAGTATAAAAATGAAAATCAAAGGGAAATTTTGCAAAAAAAAATATTGAATAAGTTATTATATCTTATTGAGGATATGAAAAATTTGTTATTACTTTATCAAATAATAGTTATTGATTATAAAATTTATATGATTTTTTCTTTTAAATCCAAAAAAATAATGGAATCCTTATAATGTTTAACTCATAGTAGAGAAAAAAGTAGTTTTCATTAGTATAAAATTAAATTTAAAATCTAGAAAGTCACATGTAAATTTGAAAATGAATTTTATTATATTTAAATTTTATTATTTAACTTATTAAATAAATATTAAATCATAAAAAGATTTTTTTTAGTTTATTTTATTATTTTTTATATTTTATGGATTTCATAATACCCATGGTATAAATAAAAACAATATTATTACAATTAACCTAAAATGCAGTTTTTTAAAATTAATACCAAATTTTCACCATAAGATAACACCAACATGAAGCTGAAAAAAATTGATCCATTTTATTAATATAAAATTAAAAAATTCCAAAATATGTAATTAAAATATTAATATATAAATTAATATCCAAAATAAATATGATTAAAATATGATATTAAATATTTTCACTTATACATACATTGAGATATATAAATTGAAATATGATTTTATGATACTCAAAAAATATATTTACAAACATTATTCAATTTGAGTATCCCTTACACAATATTTTACTTTTCAAAATAATCAAATACAATTTCTATTATATATTATTATTTAATTGTTCATGTCATATGAGCACTTCTTTTATATACCTATTATTATTTAAAATAATTAGTCACATATTTCCCTCTAAATATTTTCTAATAAAATTCCCAATCCTATTTATATTGAATATTTTCTATAATTTATTTCATTGGTGTTATAATTCATAGAGACCTTGATGTGCTATAATCTAAAATTTCATATCTATTATCTACTTTTTTGTTGTCAAATTGAACAATTTATTAATTTTTTTGGAGTGTTTTTATTAATTTTTATGTGTTGTTCTATAATGCCAGTCACAGTCACTAATGTAAATATAATTCAATATTCTTATAGGTCTATTATGATTAAAATAAAATATATTTTTTAAATGATGTAAATATATAGAAACATATTGTTTTTTATTGTACAAATCTCTAGTATAATTAATATTCCATCAGTATATTAAATAGTTATTAAATGTTTCTCTCATGGAAATTTTTATATCAAATATTCCTTAAGAAATAGTAAATAAAAAAGTGAATTAATGAGTGGACATTTTCTTCCTATCATGAAATAGATCATATTATGATATTAACAAGAACTTTAAAATCCTCTCACAACCAAAACCACAAGTGAGGAATACACGTTCGAAAAAAAAAACATATGATCAATTCTATATAACATTATTCACCTCTTTGGGCTATTAATGGAGCTATATCAATATTGAGTCAATGTACCAAGAAAAAAACAACTAAAATTTATGATTAATATTATATATTAAGATATGATTTTCAATCCAAGGGTCCCACCATTCAATATTATATCCACACACTAATTCAATGAAGAGATATTGGAACTATAAGACACAGTTTTCACCAACCCAAGTATTTAATAAAATAATTGTCACTAATCGGTTTGGGTGTTTTTTTGGCATTAATATCTCTTATAAAATTAGAATATTGTTTTTATTTCCATATATTATTAGGTATTATCTATAATTTTTAATTAAAACTGATCTATATAATAATATCCCATCATGTCTCTCCACATTCATATTCTAAAATCATAATGTTAATCTTCAAACATTATCCGCATTTTAATTCCACTTATAACCAAATATTCGACCTTAAATTCATTGACTAAATAAGATATTTAATTTCAGTATTAAAAAATATTTGATGGTGGGTATACAATTTATTGATACTGATTAATCTTTTAGTCTAAATATCATTATAGATCATCCCATGTTAGCAAATAATTTCTCCCAAACTATCACACCACAAGGCCAAATGCATGTTCCCAATCACCATGGGTTAGTGAAAAGAACTTCTGAATCATACAATGAACATGGAAATTATTTCACCCATAAATTAGATGTGAAAATGTAGAAAAAATAATGTATCATAACTGATATTCAAATGTGAAACATAATTCCTAAAAAACAAAAAAAAATAACGGGACCTCCATAAAACATGATATACCAGACTAGAAAAAAATATAGTAGATAAAAAAATGGACCTGAAGAGACCCATGATATAATTTCCTCATAATAATGTTTCACTACCATACCAACCTACATGAAATCCCACATGATAATGGTGTTTCTTTGTCTACATTACACATTTCACTTTTCCTGTATCATATAAAACCATGTATTGAAACACCTAAAGAAATAATTAATGTGTTATAAATATTTAATTATTAAATACCACCACGAATATATACAATTTTTATCTACAAGAATATATATCTTCATTATATATTATTTTTTTTAAATAATTTCAAAAAAACTATAATTTTACCATATAAAATATATAATTGTATATCATTTTAAATACATTCCATATTCAAAATTTCAATGTTTTACGAATAATTATTTTCCATGAGTAATTAATAGATGGGTAAATATGGTCTCACATTTAAATATATAAATCATTTGGTAAAATGTACATATCATTTAAATAAGAATGTAATATAACATTGTATAACCTAATAGGAAATAAAAATACAAGGGTTCAAAAAATTATCAAAATAATACACACTATATTTCACATGTAAACACTAATGTATGGGATCCACTATCCCTCCAAATGTATATTGTATAGTGACCACGACATCATAACCACCTCACATAGTGATATCTAACTCTAATTGGTCACATATTTATTAATTTTTCTCCAACACAAAAAATTCAAACAAATGTGCTATTACATAATTATGACGTTTAAAAAATAATTTCCAAATTTTATAGATCAAATAACATGAAAAAACTATTCATTTTAAGTAGATTTTTCTACTAAAACCCTTTTATAAAAAACCCGCATTATACATTCCATAAAAATTATTTCTTTTCTATAATAATATTATGGAAATATATCAAACACACCCTGCCTCTTTAAATTTTAATCCTAAAAAACCCATTTTTGTAAATATTTATATAAACCTTAGTGATCAAATCAAATGTCAAGGATTTGAAAAAATCGTATATCAACTCCAAATGAAACCATAAGAACTCTAGGTATCCCAAGGAATAACACATTGTATAGAGATAGCTATACTAAAAAATATGAAAATATAAACACATTTTAAATTGGTTACTGTAAATGAAGGGAGTTGGTCCTCACAAGCCTATATCTACAATGAACATAAATAATTTCTATTTTAAACCATATATCTAAAAATCACAGATAAAATTGTTTCCCAATGATCTTGGAAAAGTGAGATCAAGGGTTGATCAATAATAAATAGGTGAAATTGAGTTAAATACACATTAAAAATTTTGATATCCACTAAAATGATCAAGGTTCATCAAATAACTAAGGGTAGAGTTCTCTGAAGCATCAAAGTGGGATTGGTTTAAGAAAATGAGAAATTATAATAAGATTATAGTTAAAAATGAATAACATGATCTATATAATTTTCTATCTTTAAAACTACATATCAACTAAGACTCTTAGGTATCATAGTTAGGAAAAAGTTCTATAACCTTGTGTTAGACATTATCCCTTGAAAAACGAAATAAAACAGTTTCTCCAGAATAGAAACGCGATTACAAAATAAATTCATAATCCATGTTATAGAATTTATAAAAAAAATACTCTCATATGATTTTACTGATTACCTACACTATTTTAAAAACCATGCTCAAACCATGAAAACAACCAATAGAACTCATTATGATGCATCACATGAATTGTACATGGATACTCATAATTGTGTACTAACTATATTATTGGCTAGTTTTTCCAAGTTAAAAAATTGAAAAACCCTAAATCCCCAATGTATCTAAAACCTCACAAGAGATAAAAAAATTTAAAAAATAAGAATATCTATAACCTATAGGGTATCATATATCTTCCCAAAATAAAATACTTATATATCGATAAAGTATTGGAAAAAAACCCGACAAAATATTATAGCATGTTAGCATCATTAGGGACGTATGCTCGCATGTAGCATTGTTTTGTTTACCACATTCATATATCATTAAAACCAATGTGATCTTATTTCTAAATAACAACATACAATATCAGTACACTATCATAATCTTCCAATCAACCACTGAGTTTTTAGGTTCAATCTAAATATTTCCCCACATTATCACATATGATAGATCAGGTTAGTACTTATTTTTTTGGGAAACACAAAGAATGTCATTTATAGATGTCAAATGGCTATGTAATTATAATCAATAATCCATATTCATTTGTAACACAAAAAATACCAAGTGATCATAGAAATGGGTTCATAACATATCATACATAAACTATCATCTATGATCATTGGGAGGTGAATCAAATAGGAAAAACCTATCTGCCACATTTGACCACAATGGATGATGAAATTGAACAACATATGATTATTAGAAACGCTTATTTCACACTAAACATTTCTCGATGCATTTCACCATATTCATCACCTCCTAGAAAATAAATTTTCCTAATACATAGAATTATCAAAAAAATTCCCAACAATAACACGATCTAAATGGCCTATTATACAATTCCTCATATGAATATATCCAATATGAATCATGATAAAAAAAATTGTAGAAAAATTACACTAGGGGAAGATGTTACTCCCAATATCCATATATTTTAACAACATGTTAATAAATAAGATCTTCAACAATCTCGATTTCTCTCTAAAACTATACATCCTATTGGAATGATAATTTATTACCATTTTCAACTATGTCCCCATAAGTAACTATAATCCACACAGAAAATGGGATGTGTGTAAGGATCTCAATCTGAAATTATATCTAATGGAAATATAGGATGTTTGATAATATTCTACACATACAGCTGTTGAGGAGACTATACCTCATTGTCAGCCTATTATGTTGAAAATTTTATATTTAGAGAGTTGATCAATTATATCCCCTAGGACATACTTAGTACTAAATGGATGAGGTATCACAATAAATAATCCCATATCTATATCATCCCATTTACACATTTTAATGGGATAATTTTATATTAATCAAGTATCCCTACGATGTTTCACTATGAGTCTCTAACAAGTCCAGAATCAAGGTAAAAATATAAAATAAAAAAATAACATTTCACACACCAGTATGATGTATCATACTAAGATACATCGTGGTATCTTTAATGTTAAAATACCAATATGAATAATGTCTACTATTACTGAATTCTTATTTTAAACTCATTAAAATAACTATCCTACCTCAAAATAAGAAAACACAACAAGATTCTTAGACCACACACCCATGGTGTCCCCACCCCAATGATTCCCAATAAATAACTTCAACACCACATCCCCCTCATGTACAAATCAAATTTGATCTACAATTGACGATTCAATCTAAAAAAATCTAGGAATACATGTCTATAAACTCAACATTCATATAATAACTTCTTGGAAGACTATCCCATTATACACCATTATTCCAATATTTCGTTCACTATATGAATCATAAATTTCTTGCACATATTTTATGAGACCACATTTCAATATTGTGGGTTCCATGAAATATCAAAACCAATGGATTGAATATAATCATCCTAACATTTTTGTATCATGTTTATAACCCACATGTAATAATGTACATTAGACTCGTATGATATGAATACATTATATACCTATCCTTGAGGAGTTTGTGGAACCAAGTCTTAAATGTATGCATTAGTACTGCTCACATAAGTTCTAGAATGGGATAGTTCTATTTATGAGTTTGTATCTATTGTGATTCATATGGTACTACATATCTCCCTTGTTTCATGAAATAAACATATCCCATACCTAAGGAATCACAATAAACATCATTTCTCAAAGCTACCGTAGGAAGAACCATGACTAAGATGAAGTAAATATAACTTTAAACTACCCAATATATATCTACCACTATTCACTACAAAAAAACCTTACACCCTTATGAGTTGAGGATATTATAGAAGACACATGATTGGAGAGGTCCTGAACAAACTGCTTTTATAAATTTGGAAACACCAATAATTATTGAATCTCAAACATATTTCATAATTGATCCAAATACATCACCACTTGAAAAATCAATGGATCCACTAAGATACCACTATTAGAAGTCACATATCCTTTAAATTTCACATCGGGAATTCTGAAAGAACATTTTTAAATATTTCCAAATATACAATGTCCTCTGAAGATCCCAAGGATTATATTTTAATGATAATAATTTCCATAAAATGATCTAAAGTTTACAAGGAAATCATCATTAAAGGAACCCATGAATAAATTAATTATATATTGAATGGATCAATTCATCAAAACTAAAAACACTAAAGGGTCATTTGTAGGGAACCAACCATCAACATTACATAATCATGTGTTTTAAATCAAGAAATAAATCTCTCAAATTTTAGTATGATTTTACTTATGAGTTTTAGTGATTTAGATCATCAATATTTAATTATTAAATATTATATCACATGGATAAAACATCCACACATTATCCATTATTCCATAATACAAAAAATTATTATTGATCAAGATTTATTTTCATTACATATCATCAAAAATGATTTCATTAGCTCATACATTTCCCTAATTACTCTATAAAACCTGTAATATAAATTTTAAAACATATTGTTATCATAGTATTATTAGTAAGGTGAATATAAAAAAATTAAAACACACTCAATAGTCTATTAAATCAAATAAAAATTATCCTTTATAAATATACAATATGTGATCAAAATAATAATATCTACACACCATAATTCAATCTCCCTACAAAAATAATTTTTTAATAATTTCATCAAAATTTTAAAAGGAAAAATATATTCATAATGGTTTCCTTGAAATAATTAAAAAACCATTAATTTTTTTCAAAATGTTATACATTTTACACTCAAAAATAATCTTATACCTTCCATAAAATACAAACTCGTTCTCATGCCTTATAAAATCAAAATATAACTGTAAAAACCAATAGAATTTAATGATAAAAAAATTGGTTACATGAGACCAAAAATGATTATAACCTTTGAAAATGGAATAACATTCTCTATATTTTCCAATAATATCTTCAGAAAAACCTAAAATGATAAATTTATCACTGCGAATTGAGTTGGAGAGTAATATTAGACTCACCAATCAATGGTTTATAACAGAACAACCCATCCATGTTTTAAAATAGAACCACAATTCATTGGATTATAATAGATCCAAATATAAAAATAAATAATTCATAATAACCATGATGTAATCATAGCATATGAATGTTTGAATTATCAGTCAACATTCTCATAAAATATAATTTTTCCTCCATAGATATTATTTTGAAAATTGAAATAATGATTTCATTAAACCAATTTTTTAAAATTAAAAGAAAATGGAAGGAGGTTTGCCTTAAGATAAATCATGTAATCATATAATGCATGAAAAACAGCATGTAATCGTAATTGTGTTTTTAAAATCAATTGACACCATATATGAAAAAAAACATTTCTTTTGTATTTTTTCTAAAACATTCTATATAAAATATGAAGAAACATTCATTTAGAAAACCATTTAATGAAATTAAATAGTGATATAAAATTCCATTTATAACTAATTTATCTCCAAGTAAATACAGCCATATAATTATTTTAAGATTATGGATAGGTAAGAATGTGATATGTAAATCAAATATTTAAAGCATTTAAAACTTCATTCTTATGAAAAACTCTCCCTCACCATGTGTTTGAATCATCACATAAATTATTTATCTTCTGAAATAATAATTTATTTATAATTATTTAAATTATTAATGAAATTTCTCGGAATATAATTCATTTTGTTTTATTTATTATTATTTTATATAAAATAGCTTTATCAAATAAGTGAAAGTCATATGTTTTGATTACATTCACCACATTTGTAAACATATGAATTCGATAACATGGTTATAGTAATAAAATTTAATTATAAATCCATTTATAGTATAATAATAATTATATAATATTTATTTTACTACATAAATTATAAATTAAAAAATAACCAAGAATGATAGTCATTATAATTTAACTACAATACAAACAATGAGATTGTTTTCCATATGTTTGCATGAGTAACATTTTTATATTTCAATGATTATGATGGAAATATGGAAATTATTATTTAATCAATATATAATTATTATTATATCATGAATATCATATTGGGACATCAAACACACCTACATATATCATAAATGTTATGTTTCATTCCAAACCAAATCACATCTCTTCATTGAGGTGGTACTCAATAGGCCTGTGCAAACAATGCAATCATTATTCAGTGGATGGAATGGTAATATAATAGAATAATTATTGACTTTACAGAAGGATAAATATTTCATTAATATAAATAATATATATATATTAAATCATTCATTACTATCATCAGTGATATGTGGTGATGGAAAGCGAGTTATATCATTTCGTGAGGTTGTGGTTCTCTATAGATATGACTGAAAGGTTCATTTCCCATTTGAAGGAAGAGGGGAATGATATAGGTTATTATATTAACATATGAACATCTATATATATGTAATATTATTTTCAAAAAAAATCATGTATACTTAAATGATGATGGAGAGGAAATATATCTAAAATATTTTATTATAAGCTATATCTATTCTTCAAAAAAATCATTAATTTACACCATAATCCATATAAATATGGAATTTTCCCAAAAATAATACCACTATAAATTTATGGGGGATGTTATGAAGGTATTTTTAATGTTACTTTCCGAGATATAGTGCACAAATGACACGAGAATTAGAGGAAAGAGTATTCATTTTATAGGAAAGGGGATAGGCATTCATGGTATTTCTAAATGTATTATAATAATATAAATTAATAGTAATGATTATGTGGATGAAAATTGATATAATTTCAATATAAGGCATTTCTGTCTGAAAATAATATCATAAAATATTATTTTTAGATTCATATATAAGACTTTTACCATTATCTTTTTAATTTACCCCCTATTATGTCATTCAAGAATTACCACAATATCAATATTAATTATTATTTTTTGGTCCAGATAATTACTATGAAAGAACATTTGAATGATAAATTTACCATGGATGATATTTTAAACTATATCCCATTAAAATTGAATAATATATAATTTTAGTCACTATTTAATCATTTAATGAAATTTTATTTATTTTAAAATTTCCTTAATTTCATTTTTTAAATATATAAAATTTTTTAATATAATATATGTATTACACATGTAAAATAGTTCCCAAATGAAATTAATATGAAGATAAATAATAGATGGTCTTAAAATAATCTTCTTATAAAATATTACAAGTTTAGATATGATCTGAAACCTTTTCATTTGGTTTAACACCTTGGACAAAAAATATTATCCATAATCATAGAAATATTATTTTCAATATTAATGGGTAATAATTTTACATATAATGTTAAATGAGGAATAGAAATGGTAATTTGTTGAAATTTTAGAACCATTCTCATCATATTTTTCCAATTTCAATATATGTATGATATCTAAATAGTTTATCATAGTATTGTTGAATATTAAATATGATTAATATTGTAATGGCCTGGGTTTTTGGGGTCCATTACTTTGTGAAAATCTCGTTTTGGGTTTTCTGGTCTGGGAATCACGGTGGTGTAGGCCTACTGGTAGCCTTAGTCTACCAGTAGCAGGACTATCGGTAGCTCGGTCTACCGGTAGCTCGGCCTACCGGTAGCTGCTACTTACCGGTACCTCGGTTACCGGTAGCTGTCGGCTACCGGTAGCTGCCACCTACCAGTGGCTCTAGCCTACCCCGCGGGTTATGTCCAGTAACGCTCCCTTTAGCTCAAATAGGGTTTTAAACCCTATTTTGACTCGTTTAAGCGTGTTTTAAAGACCCATAACACGCATAAGAGTTTTAATTAAATGCCTAAACAATTAATGAGTGGGTTTACACCACCAGACCCACGAGTGGAGCCACGTGGTCAACCCATGACCCCCACGCCTTACGCGGTTACACGTTCTCACCTCAACTGTCAGTGGCTCTTATAAACTAAGGGTTAGTCGTGGTTTCTCTTTTCCTCTATCGTGGCTTTTCACAAACAGCTTCTGGTACATCGGGCACATCGTTATCCGTAATGTTCCGCGCCCGACCTATGCATTGATAGACGAAGCGATTTTCTTTCAGGTGAGCCGAATCGCTATCTGTGATCTTCCTCCCCCAGCCTCAGCGTAGATCGTTGATCTAACAAGTAGAAAATTTTCTCCTCTGCCTCTCTGTTTTGTGTATCATGCGGGGTGGGCGTGCTTTCGTTTCCATAGAATTGGATAAACCAGACTTAATTAAAGATAATGAACGAATTCTATAAAGAAAGAAGGGGGGGATGTGATCGTTGATGTTGTCTTATATTTTGATGTTGTTTCTTTTATGACCATCTTGTTGAGTTGTGTTGGATTATGCCTTCTGAAAATCGAGGCTTTTGGTGGTCGTTGATTGTGCACTAATGAACCCCAGCTGATGTTTTAAATGGATTGTTGTGTATGTGACCTCCTGCTGTGAAATTGGTTAATCATGTATATCCGGCTGAGTAAATTGAAAGCACCAGGATCAATCAGTTCTATGCTAACCCCGGTCAAAAATGGAATTGAAATCATGGAACAAGTAAAATCTTTTAAATCTAAAAATACAGGCTTGGCCTTTCTTAGTGTTGGTGGCAGTGTTTCGGTGGTTTTATTTTACAAGTCGATTGCTGGAGATGTGGGAGGGGATGGGATCCCTTGTTCTTTTATGATTTTGGTGGTTATGAAACTGGGGATGGGATCCCCTGTCTACTTGTTTATATCACGAATAGGGGTGGAATCCTCTGTTGTGGAGAAACAGGTATGGGCGTTATGGTTTTTGCTTGATTGTTTACCTTCCTGGACTTATTCCTATGCCTACTAGTTTCCCAGTAGTGCTTAAACATAAACATTATTACTGAACGTTAAATAAGAAAGGGGACAAATGGGTTGTTAGCGTGAGTCATGACTCGGACTTGAGTGTTGTTGTGATCTGTAGGCTGTCTGAAGAAAACCTAGCTTGGGTAAGTGCTTGTTACCTTATATATATACTTGTATCTTTTTGTTTCTTATTCGCGCCCCACCCAAGTTGAGCACTTGGTGTCGAACACCCCCATTTCATGGGGGAGGGTGTTTTTCCCAACACTATTCTTAGTGGCTGGTTATTAGCTCCTTTTCTTCTCCCTTTCCCGGATAGCCCAAGTATCTTCGGGCAGGCTGTGATGGCCTGAGGTCCATTATTAGCCCAAGAATATTCGGGCGGGGTGGTGTGGTGGTTGACCAGGTGTGTGTGGCAGGAGGTTTACCAAGTGTCTTCGGGATGAGGCCCAGGTGTCTTTGGGTGTGGCAGTGGATTTTTCTGGCCCAGGTGTCTTCGGGCATGGGGGTGGTTGTTCTGGCCTAGGTGTTTGCAGGCGTGGTTACGTGTGATAGTTGTGCCCTAGGTGTGTGCGGGCGGGATTTGGCAGTGGGACTGCGGTGAGAATGGCAGGATTGGTCTGATGCGTAGGATGTCTCAATAACTAGTGGGAAAGTAGCGCGGGGTACCCAAACATCGATGTGCTCTTAATATATACATTACCTGACTTGCGTTATTTGGGGAGTGTGCCTTGGTGAGGCCTGGGTGGATAGTTTACCTTGATAGGTGTTTGGCTTATTCCTTTTCTCACGGGACTTTAGTACATTCCCCCACTTGTGCACGAGAGTCTTTGGTTTTCCCTACTGAGTGTACTTGCATGCTCACCATATGTATATAAAACTACTTTCAGGTTTCCAGGAGGACTTCGTGGATCGTGCGAGACCGTACTAGCTCGTATCCTTGGAGCAGTTGTAGTTGTCGTTTTTCTTTCTTTGGTACTTACCGTTGTAGACACCTTTTGCACCTTGTGGATTTTACTTTTGAAACATGCATGTGGGAATGGATTACGGTTGGCATTTCTTTTCTCTTTACCTTGGTGTTGTTGGGTTTCCTTCTTCTTATCTCTCGATCCTATAAAATAATGAAAAGTGTAATGCCTTCCATTTGTGTGAAATTTCCATACCCTTAGTGCTAGTCGCCACTCCGGGACCTATTGAAGGCGGGTTTCGGGTGTCATTATCTCTCTTTCAACTCAAAGAAGGAAGGGCCTGGAAATCTGCTGACCCTTCCCTCCTTTTGGTGAAGGCGGGTCGTGAGAAATATCATTTTGATACTAACAATTTAATTTGATTTTGATAACATTAATAAGAGAAGGAATTATAATATAATACATTTGAAAATTATGATTTTTAATATTTATCTAGAAAATCATCTGACACTACAATTCAGCAAATGAATATTATTTTTAGTTATTTTAATATTATTTACATTATTTTTCTACTACTTTCACAAGAATTGTTTTGGTGTTTAATAATCATTTAAGGAAATTATTTCATTAATAAAAATTAAAAATAAATCATTATGATAAAAACATATCACATATATTTATATTCATCTTATATAATAGGAAATAAGTGGTTTTTTCCCTTTTAAGAAATAAAATTGATAAAAAAAAAAGAAGTATAGTGGAATTTGTTGACATAGTATTTAGAAAAAAATAATATATTTGTTCTTTTAAAATAAAAATGGAAAAAACAGCTAGCTATAAAATTATTTGGTCATAAAGGTCAATATAGAGTCGTATAATATATTAACGACTAGTGTTTTGATAGTTTTTATGGTTTTATTCTTAATTTTAATATTAATTATCAAATTTTCTATTATCGATAAGATAAATATATACAATTATTTCTATTATTAATATGAAAACATAAAATGGGCCTATTGAAAAGGTATAGACCTAAAAATTAAAATTATGTTACTAATTTTTATATATTTAATTTTTCAAATTTGATGAAATAATTTTATAATCATAATATATAGTGCATTGAAAAATTATTTTTTGAAATATGAGTTTTGATGCCCAAAAAAAAGTTTATTCAAAAATGAAGTGTTTTGATGATTCAAATATAATTTATTAGAATTTATCTTATCAAAGTAACTATATAAAAAATTTATATAAATTCGTAACAACAATTAATATTTTTAATGAAAAGATATTATAGATTATTAATAAATGTATTCGTCAGTCTGAAGAAAAATAAAATTTTCAAAAGAATGAAAAAGATTCACCTAGAGATAATTTGGATATGATGATTTGAAAAATAATTTCTACTTTAGAAAATCTAAATTTAATAGGTTTTTTAAACTAAATGTAATATATTCACACAAAATTTAATTAATTTGTGTAAGAAAATATATTTTCTGAATAATAGACTTTATTTAATAAAAATTTAGTACATTTTTATAATTCAGTAATAAATTCAATTAGAATATATAAAACCCATTAAAATATTTTATAAAATATGGTTATTATTATTCATTACATTCATACTAACATCTACGTTATACTTTTCACATTTAAATAATAACATTTCCTTATTTTTTTAAGATCAGTGTCGTGTTTTTTATACTCTATCAAACATAGTGTAATTTTTATATTATTGGGATATTATTATACTTTTTTGGAAATGTTGAATGACCAGAGAAATATAATATCTATGGATAAACATGAATAGTTTTTTGGGATTATATTCTTCTAGGATGCTTAACTGATGGTACCATGATCTCAAATCAATCATTAAAAACCACCACACTTCCTTAAATAAATAAAAAATCATATCAATCAATGGAATATGAATTTTAAACTAATACATGTTGATTTTTCTGTAATCAACATAAATTTATTCTTCTCATGCCACTTTTTTTAATGATTTTGTTGATGTCAAATGTGTAACACATGGATGGATATATCCCATAACCTCAAGAACTTTTTTATGAACCTTTAGTAGTTATAATATAGTGTGTTCAATATAGTATAAAGGTAAAGTTATAGGACTCATCCAAAAAGACATTTCTATTGAAAAAATTACTTCTCTATTGGGAGACAACCGAAAGAAATTATCTATAAGAAGAATTTAATTAATCACCTTCCAAAACTGGAAGAGGTCTACTAGAAATAGATCAATAATATTCAAAAACAAATCTTATAAATAGCCTATTTTTATCTCATAACTATTGGAAATGAAAACTTTTATCCTAGATCATGGATCCCACATTACCTAAAATACATCATAGTGACGATCCTAGGAATGATATTCTACCATGTGGGAAAATCAATAGAGACGGTCTTTATAAATAATAATCTAATCTATGTGAGGGATATGAAAAATTATTCGTTGATTATACATAAAAATGTCCCACGTGATTTAGTGGTTAGAGATCATTACCTTTAATTCAGGATATTAGAAACACTACTCTGATACCTTTCTTAATGTGGTGGAAAAAACATTATCACATCCATAATCTCATATTGGAAGCCCAGTATGCTGTTAATATTTGATTATATAATGAAATAAGTTTCACCATTCTCATGTAATGACATAAATATATAGGTTGTAATAATCAAATCTCCAATCATGATATATAGTCTTATATCTTATTCCATTAGTTCACACTTTTTTGTATATAGATTCCCAACATCATCTTGTACTTTCATCATAAACGTAGAACTGCTAATGGCTTGTGGATGATATCCTATAATATTTATTAAATTTAATCTAAAATGAGGTCCATTTGTGAATGTGTATTGACATATTCTACCATGTGATTCTTTCTTATATAAATGATGAATACTATAAGACTTACCACATGTGTTACATACCATCGGTGTATACTTACAATTTGTCCTAAAGTGTCTCTTTTCCCCTCTTTGGTAATAGTCCACCGTAATATTTCCTAATGTATGTTTTCACACCTCCTAATACCTCGATGAAATTCACCCCACATCCTATTCAGTATATAATAAAAAATATATCTACTAGAATTTTATTCATTATTTCAATCATCCTCTATTCCTAGGTATATCATCTTCATTAATATCATCATTTTCCACAATAAACATGAAGGTGCAAATGTAAGAAATTATAATCAAAGAAAAATTAACTATAATCAAACCCATCTTAATCCTTCATTTATTGGGATATTTATTGGGAATAATCTCTAGATAATGGGGAACTAAATTGGTAAATAGTGTATAATACTCTATGATATAAAATTCTCTCTTCTAGAATGAAATGAACTCTCATTATTTCCCTTTCCTAAATTCCACAATATAAAAAAATCATTGATGGCCTTTTTGTTAGTGTTTGTGGTGATGTATCGATGAAACATGGATTGAAAAACAGATTCCAAATACTTCATTTCTATCCCTTAAATCATACAATTAGTTATATCAACTATGTATTCTTTTATATATTTCATTAGGTGTAAAATTAACTCAATCATCCTTATAAATTCTTCTTATTCATATGTCCTTTATTTCCATGAATGATTGGTGGATCATACATAGTAAATTTCATAGCATGGGCCACCCACGGTTCTAGTCAACCATTTCTTACATGGACCATGGAATTTTTTTTCATACTATATTTTCAACTAATGATGAATCAACTACATGATTCATATATATGGATCATTCTATAGATTCCTCACTACGTTTCAGATATTTTCATTCTAAAGGAGACAAAGTCTATGAATCCAAGAGAATAATGAAAATTTAATACTTTTAATAAATTCCATTTTCATAAAATATATTTTGACGAGTCATTATTATAAATGATAAAACTATAAACAAGGTTGTGATAGTACCCCAAACATACCATGGTAAATTTTCAAATTTCTTGAATTTTAGTTGGCCATGAACAATACCACACTACCTCTTGTTCCAGGATAGTAAAACCTATAATACTGAAAAAACACCCATACATAAATGGGTTATACAAAATAATGTTTTTAGTCATTTACAATTACGTACCATGTGATATGAACTTCAAATAGATCGTATCTGGTCAATCCATAATATCACCCAAATTTGACCACTATAAAGGCTAAAATTTGTTCTTGGATACCTTTTTCTGGTGATAACCAATGAATCATATTGGAATCATGGGAGTTATTTCACCCACAAAAAAATTGATTATAAAATAGATCAAACAAAATATTATAAACGACATCCAATGATAACACATAAGGAATGAAAAAACCAATACCTTAATTTATATATAATAAAAATTATTATATTGGAAACACAAACAAATGGGTATATAATTAACATATAAAATCAAGTATCAATTGGGTATATCTCCTAATGAAGAAATGTCACCATCATCCAAACCCAATGGAAATGAAACATTAAATAGGGGATACATCCTTTACATGACAACATTCCATGTGCATGTATCCTAGAAAAACCATGGTTACAATCACCCAAAGGAAAATTTTTGGTGAAAAATATAAATCTCAGAAAGATAAAACAAATAATTTCTATAATTTCTATCCATCCATACCAATTGTTTATTTATATAGAACTTTCAAAAAATATTTATAAGAGAATATTTTACCATATAAAATAAACCATTAGATTTAATTTAATAAACATACAATATTCATAAAGAAAAGTTTACATCACATTAAAAATATTCTGGAGGTAGAAAGAGATTGTTAAAATTGGATTTCAAAACCAATATACAAATAATGTTGTAAAAATGTAATATTAGGTAAATAATCACACAGTGTATCCTAAACAAACCAACAGAAAAACAATAACATAGGGGTGTAAAAGACTACGATAAATAATATAACAAAAATTATATAAGTTAATTATAATGTTTGGGTACCTCATTACCTCATGATATCTTCCCAATAGAAATAATGGAGACATTAGAATCTCCCTTAGTTATAGCTAACTCCACTTGGGGTTGTATATGTATTTTATTTATGCAATAATTTATTGGCTTCCTAATGTACTATCACATCATAAATACATTTGGGAAACCATGTTCAAAAAAATTAAACATTTTCTTGGGAAAATCCATTCCATTTCACGCCCACATTTTTATAACAATTTTTATATATCAATAACACAATACTTACATACTTCAAAAAAAATTCCTTTTTGGAATCATCTTTGATTCAATTTATCTAACACATTATTAGTCTCAAATTGATATCCATAAAAATAACCTTTTATAAAATATTTATATATCCCTCACATGTGATTTCACCTATCATGGTTTCCAAATCATCAAAAAGATAAATTAAAACCAATGAATCCATAATTACTCATGGAATCCCAAGGGATAATCTGAAGGATAAGATCTCATACCTGAAGAATTATAAAATACTTATTTTTATCTAAACCTATGGTGGAAAAAGGTATATTAGGTCCTCAGAGCCAATATTTACAATGATGATCAATAATTCTTTATCATTATCATTATATCATGTTTTTAAATCCCAACTATGAACCAAATGTTCAATGAAAATAGATAAAGTTGGTATATCTAGATGAATGTTGAGAAATTAATAGTGAAAATTAAATTTTTTTGATGAGATCCATCAAAAAATAGGATAGATCACTGATGAATGAAGGGGATAGTCTATAAAATAGTCATGTAGGTAACTATTAATGGTTATTTTGGATTTAGATAAGATTTGATTAAAATGGGTATTTTTCCATATTCATATTTTTTTTTCTATTCATATGGTTAGTCCAAATAGTTATAAAAATGATCTATTGACGATGTGGTATCCACTGTCCAAGGAAAATAAATGTAAAACATTTCCCTACTAATAGTCGTATGAGAAGAAAATTCATGCTCATGCCATGGGAAAACATCTAGACCAAATCTTGTCTTCATTCTTGGTTTACATGGTGTCCCACATGGATAGAAATTAGATTCTTAAATAGTATAAATCTCCAATTGAACTCAGAAAACCATATTTCATGGTTACCACATGGTAACATTGAACCATTCACAAACATTAAAACAGCCTTGTGTTTCCAAAATCTATTAAACATGAACTAACAGATTCTTGAATCCCCTAAACCTCACAACTATTAAACCATGAATTATAGTAAGCCTTCATGTAACCTAAAGGGAAACATAACTACCCATAGTTGTGTTCCCACTCCTAAACAATGTAATTATCATCCTCTAACATGATATATCGACTCAGGATATTATAGATTCCACATATCCAAATCCTAATAAATAAACCAATTAATTATTTAAAAGAAATTAATATCAAGGATTTTATTTCAAAAAAATCCTTAGAAGATAACATAATCTATCTATTAGACATGTTTGATGAACCATTATTATAACCATAACTATAAAACCATTTCTAACATAATCAATTAAACATGATAATCACTACATCATTGACTACATCAGGAATTGTTCAAGGATACTAATTATTCATTAACCATTGATACCCAAAATAACTTACATTATTCTCATTTTATTACTCTAATGGATTCCACATATTTGGTAATAAGAAATTTTATATGCAAAAAATAGGGATATCCCACAACCTATTTTGTCATTCTTATGAATGAATAATAATAAAAAATTCCTACTAAAAATGATAAATCCCTATTTTTCTATGAAAATTTTATTTCGTAGGACTAAGTCTATTTTTAGGATATTTTTCAATTTATGTAGTCCTTTTCAACATAACCATAATTAGTGTGAAAATAAAATTTTCCAATGGTAAGGTATTCTTCTAATTTAGAAATCTCATTCATCAACCATTATTAGATGATCCAATCAACCACACCCACCTCTATTCCATATACCATCAAATGTAATAAATTAATGATCTATCCTTGATAAAAAATAATCCCATTTGTAAATACAATTTGGTTCTAGTCATGTTCATTATCATTAATGTATAATCTCTACCTCTATAGTTTTGAGGGATGCCACTTAATCAAAAACACATTCAAATTATCAAGCTTCTTGTTAATTCTTTACTATGAATCATACCAATTATTATGAAATTCCATTTACTCAAAATATATCACTAAAAAAATCAAAAACACATCTTACCTCATATAGTACACTTATTAATTTTTATTCCAATGGTTTTTTTAATATAAAAGAGTATTTTCTAATAATAGATTATTAATTCGTGATAATGAATGTGGTATATTACATAGATAAGGTGTCTAATTATTTTTATAATAACATTAAGTGGAATAATAATAAAAAATAATAATTTATTTATCCAACTTCCAAAAAGTTTTTTTCTTGGAATTTGAAACACTCATAGGAATACATGATCAATAATCATAAACAATAAAAAAATTTGACAATGATAAATTCCCGAATTTTAAAACATTTCCCCAATCTTTATTCAATTTATTATATTTTATAGTAGATAAATCATACACTATAGAATGAGAAATCATTTAATAATTATATACTCAAAATCCATTGCTTCAAAAGTTGAATATTAATATATCAAATATATTATCTCATATATTTCTATTTCAATAAGTGAAAAGTTGATATTTTGTTATAACAAACAATCCAATAATAACTACTCTTCCCATCAACCACAAAAATGAAAATTTACTAATTAAAAAGTTTCCTCATGTATTTCAATCACCCAATAGGTAAGACCATCCATCTATAGATAAATGTTTACACTAAGAAGTAACTAGATACAAAATTCACATTTTAATACTCCATAAATACTTTTACTTGAACAAAGAATCATGGTCAAATACAATATATCTATTAAATTAACTAAATTTAAATTATGTGTAGCATAAAATAGAATAAATTATTCCACTATATTATTCTATATAATATGTTGGAAATGTTCTGACATTATAAGCATCTTATTGACTAATTCTATATGATAATATCCTCTAATCATACATGGTATCAATGTAACAAAATCCATCGATAAGTCACTCTAGTTCAGTAAAGAAATATATAGTGTTAGTCATGAGGAGCCATTCTAATAAGGCCCATTATATGACCCCCTAAGACCACCTCCAATAGGCCTTGATCTAGTGATTAGTACCGAGTAGTCATTTCATTAACAAGGGAAGCATTTCCTATATACCTATAAATAGGAAAAAATCTCTTGGACAAAAAATGATAAAATTGAAAAACCAATAAGTAACCAATGCATGAAAAAATCTATATAAAAACTAGTTTATGAAATGATGTAATGTAATATAAATAAGTCCAAATAAAATCTCACAACAAGGTTTCTATAACCAAAATTCTAACCTATATGTAATGATATTGGGAATATTGACTGAAGTCTTATAAACATACTTTGGTCTATCCAGTCTCATAATGCACCATCTTGTACCGGCCTTCCGAGGAATCCCTCAAAAGGTCGATTGGATGCCAATTACACGACATGTGTGGTCAATTCACTATCATGGGTCAGCACAAAAATTATAATTAGAACACCCTGAAATCAAAAACCACTCCATAAAGAAAATAATTTCATATCTAGCCATATGTATGTCTAAAAAACAAATAATATGAATATTTATACATAATAAGTCCAATACACATAATCTATAGGTTATAAAAAACAATATTATAAATTATTTTGTATTTTAGTTCATATATTCCATGATGCACTCGTCCTCAAGAACCCAATCCTAATTTTCATAGCACTGATGGTGTATGTTCAAGTGGTAAAACTCATCGGGTCTCGTTATGTGAGATATAAACTGATAGTTTGAAGATAATATGATACACAGATGAGGATCACAACCATGCCGATGGGATGATACCAATAACTCAATCTGGATTAACCAACTATGTTGATGATCAGTACTCATGTATTGTTGATCACATCTATCACGACTCGTCCCCTGGTGATCATGTCGTGACTACCCCATGCTCACCTTTTATAGGCTAGGGGTTGGAGACTAGCACTGGAAAGGAATATCCATAAAACCAAAGGGAATTTCTATTAAACCTGAATGAGCACACAGTCCAAGAACACAACAAGATGCAACCACGAAGTAAAACTGCAGTAGTAAAAGTGTGTACTGAAAGTAAAGGGGCTGGAATACAAGACTAACTAAAAGATACAACTAAAATAGAAAAATGGAAAACAATTCTTGAGATAATCTTCCCAGGATCCTACCTGAAGGGTAGATACAACTCATCTTCATGACTCTCCACGTCTACCAGTCACCTCTGTGTATCGCCTGGTCCTGGATCCTATATTTTCATCCAACCTTCTCGTCGTCTAAACAACACTCTACATGGTGCAGGCAAAGCCCGTGTAGGGGTGATTATAACAATACCCAATAGGGACCCCGAGACCCCTAGAGGTCTCTCAAAATTCCACAACGGAAAACCACCAAGCAAGATATCAATCAAACATCACAAATAAAAAGACCCAACTCAAACCATGTATAACATAAGTACATAAGTACAAATGATTAGTCCTAAATCTAGATAAACTTGTTTTGTCAAGGCTTATGTTGTTGATCTACACAGGATCACTCTGTGCTGATCCACACAAGATCGCTAGGTGCTGATCCATATAGGATCTCTAGGTGTTGATCCACATTGGATTTATAGGTTCGGATCCACACATGATCTCTAGGTAATGATCCCCTCAAGATCTCTAGGTGTTGATCCACATAGGATCACTATTCATTCCTCGCGTCTAAGCTAGCCACTGAATTCCCATATATAGTACGCCTGATTCTTTGAGGAACCACTCCTCAATCCATTGGTCATACATCAACCAGCATGAAATCCCATGAACAAGTAACTCAATGATCCATCAAGTCAAAATAGTTCCAACACAATGAATGGTGCGTCAATCTGACGCCCGATTTTGGAGTAATTGGCATTTTAGTGCTGAGGGCCCGGTTGGATTCGGGTACCATCCAACTTGGCCGTACATAAAAATTCTTCAATTACCATGTAGAGTATCTGAAAAGAACCGAATCAACCCATGGATTATAATGATGTAGAAGGATCATCAAACTAACGTCTAGTTTGTGAGATATATACTTTTTAGTGTATTCGGGCTGAAATGGGTCTGGGTCCTGTCTGACTCGGTCGGACAGACCCAACCCGCCCATCTTGGGCCGACCCAAGACAGTTCGAGTCCGACCTGGGTCCAACATGGCCCGACCTAAACCGTATGGGTTGTGGACCGGCCCAGACCGAATTGGTTGGGTCACAGCGGTCTCGGCACGCTGGGTTGCGGACCAGCCCAACTTGAACCTGCTGAGTTTGGCCATGACGGGATCGTCCAGCTGGGTAGTGGACCTGCCCTGCCTACCGGCTGGGCATAACCCCAATGAGGGGTTGCGCAACCTTCCATCCCAAATGGATCAAAGAGCCGTTCGACTCTTCAACCGATGGTTCCACGCGGTACTGCCTTGCTGTTCACGGGACCCGTATGGCACGGGTCCCCCTCCGTCATCACTTCCACCTATGGCGCGCGATGGCGTGCATCCCTTCTGCCAACCCAGAAAACTGAGAGTCGGCCACCCCTTTAGTCTGTCATGGCATCTTGTGGTGCTTCCCCCTTCTACGGTCAATGAGCACCAGCCGCCACCTTAACCCGCCTGCACCAGTCACCAGTGCCATCGCGCCGATGCTTCTTCCTTGGGGCTTCGGAGATGCTCTAGAGCTCCATTTTCACTCTCGTCAGCACCTACGGGCCTCATGATCTTCAATCATCCCAACTTCACCCTCTGATTCATGTTTCCATTAGATTCAAAATTTATTCGCGAAGAACGCGACGAAAATGAAGGGGAAGAGGTTCCAGGCCATGTTTTTTTAGCCCTTTCCCTCCACTTTATCATCATATCAAATGTGGGTATTGTAAAAAATTATCAAAGGTAAATAAAACCCTGATAAAAACACCAAAACATTTGGTAATTCCGTACTAATTGTGGATTAACTCATTTTGGTTGATCCACGTTCTTCATGTTTTCACGAACGAGGAGAAGAAAAATAATTCACTTGAATTAATGAACAAAATCCCCTACCTCAAGAATTATTGGAGGGGTTGTGGTTGTGGGAGGTGAATCGTCATTCGTTGAACCCACTGGTGTTCGTGGGTCCTAGATCGATTCTTCCAACGTTGTGTTCCAATATTTCGTTCCTCTTTGGAGGGAAGTTCGTTGGTGCTTCATCGGAGTTCTTCCACCAATTCTCCACAAAATCCCCCATTACCCATGGTTTAATAAAAAAATGATGAAATAATATAATTAAACCTCTATTAAATTAATGGTTCATTAATTGTTATTATTAGTGAAGAAATTAATTAAACGAGGGGTGGTTACATATCCTTTGTGTAATGAGACATTTAATATCCTTCATTAATGTCAGACCACCTATGTGGTCCCCGCCACAACTTCTCAGGAATAGGTAGGAAAAAAAATTAAAATGTTTATATTATTTTATTAATCATCAAAAATTCTGAAAAAGTAAATTTTTCTCCCGACCTACTACAGTCGAAGTCAATCCTGCCTTAAGAGAATCCAAGTCCTGTGAGTTCAACGGTGTCCTTTGATTTTTAATCTGAGTACCAGTTCAAAAGATAGAAAATTCCACCCTTATGTTTACAAAACATACCTTAAAAAAGTTTAAAATTCTATTCCATCACACCAGGCCTCGGAATCAAGCACCATTAATTTTGGAATACTCGTAAAAATAGAAAATAATTTAAAAAAATTATATGGAATTTCTATCACTTTACATTCTCCCCACTATATGACTTTTCATCCCCAAAAACTACAACAAAACTAGGGAAACAAAAGGGGGTATTGAGAACATATCTGAGCCTCCCGCACCCATGTGGTTTTTTGGAGGTTCATCTGATGCTATCGAACTGACACTAGAGGAATCGACCACCCATGAAGGACACGCTTCTGTTAATCCTCTATCTCCACCGGGAACTCTGCAAACATCACCCCATCATCAATGTCCAACTCGCCCTAGTCGAAAATGTGCAATGGATCATGCACATACCTCCTCAACTAGGACACATGAAAGATATTATGCACCTGGTACATCTGTTTTGGAAAATTTTGATGGTATTCCACCTCTCCTACTCTGCTGAGGATCTTGAAGGGTCCGATAACCCTCGGAGATAACTTTTCACCCCTACCAAACCTCTGTAATCATCGTCTAGGTGAGACACGTAATAATATATGGTCTCCCACCTAAAACTATGAGGTTATCTATCTCCTATTATCATAAGACCTTTTCCAGCTCTTTGCAGTATTCATCCTCTCTTGGATGATCTTCACCTTCTTTTTGGTTGTATGTACCATCTCTGGACCCAAGAGTGCTCACTCCCCTGGGTTTGTCCAGCATAGAGTTGATCTGAAACGTCGACCATATAGGGCCTCAAATGGAGTCATCCTGATGCTAGAGTGATAATTATTGTTGTATGTGAACTCCCCCGGTGGAAGGTGGTTCTCTAAACTATGACCAAAATCAATGACACAAGCACGAAGCATGTCCTCGAGTGTCTATATGGTCTGCTCCATCTGAGCATCTATTTGAGGGTAAAAGGCAGTGCCCAAGCGTACCTGAGTCTTGAACACCTCCTGCAATCCATTCCACAAGTGGGATGTAAAAAAATCATATTAATCATAGATGACCTTCATTGGAACCTACTGAAGTCATACAATCTCTTGTACATAAAGGCGTTGAATGATCTCTATGGATCCATGCTCTCGAATTGGAAAGAAGTGGGCTAACTTGGTGATTCAGTCAATGATCACCTAGATATAATTGTGGCTTCTAGACATATTTGGTATCCCCATCACGAATTCCATGGATATACCACCCCACATTCTATCTAGTACCTCAAGTAGCTTAGTTAAACCTTCTGGTACCTGATGATCGGACTTCACTTGCTGACAAGTGAGGCATTGCGATATGAACTCTGTTGCTTTCTACATCATCCCTTGCCACCAGTATTGATGCTGGAGGTCCTCGTACATCTTCTCCACACCAGGATGTACCGCCAAAGGGGATTTATGGAACTCCATCAACACCTAATCACGTAGCCTCACTGGTACCATATTGCATCCTCTAAAGAGGATAGCGTACTCCCCACCTTCAAGAAAATTCATCCGGAGACTATCCTAAGAATATTTGAACACGTCGCGCCTCGCAGTCTATGTCCCCAAGTTGTGCCTCCCAGACTCGCTAATGGAGTGGGGGAGTAACTATCTTCGACTAGAGGTAAGTTGATCCATAAATGTCCACTAATGATAACTGCAATGCGGCTAGCTGCTCTGTCGCCTCACTCAGGAACAATACACCAGACCTCCTACTGAGTGTGTCTGCTACTACGTTCCCCTTACCAGGAGTGAAGACTATCTCAAAGGCATAGTCCTAGAGGAACTCCAACCATCGTCACTGTCTCAGGTTCAGGTACTTCTATATAAAGATATAACAGAGACTATTGTGATCATAGTAAATAGTAAAATGTTCACCCATCAAGTAGTGCCACCACATCATCAGTGAAAAGACCACTATAGCTAACTCCATATCATGGGTATCATAGTTATACTCATTCTATATTAACTACCATGATCCGTAGGTGATCACTTCTCGTTCCTGCATCATGACACAACCTAGTCTGGTCCCTGATAGATCGCAGTAGTCTACATACCCAATGCCCTCTTCTAGTAGCCTCAAGTTGGGGGCACTCGTCATCCCTTTCCTCATCTACTGAAAAGTCTGATGGCGTCTCTTTATCCACACTAAGTGTTGTCCCTTATTTTTCAAATCTGGAAATGGTTTCAGAACTCTATAAATGTCAGGTATGAATCTCCGGTACTACCCAGCCTGTCCTAGGAAACTCTGCACCTCAGTCACACTCCAGGGTGGCTCCCAAGCATGCACGACCTCTATCTTCGCCGGATCCTATACAACTCTAGCCTATGAGATAACTTACCCCATGAAGATGACTTCCAGTATCTATAACTGGAACTTCGAGAGATTTCCATAAAGCTGGTTCTCTAAGTGTGTATCCAGAACTATTTTTAGTTGCATGGTGTGCTCCTCCTCCAATGTCGAGTATATCAAGATGTCATCAATGAAGACCACCAATAAGTGATCTAGGTAAGGAAATAACACTCTGTTCAAGAGCCCCATGAACACTCTTGGAGTGTTGGTCATGCTGAAGGGAATCACCATGAACTCGTAATGTTCATACCGACATCGAATGGTCATATTCGGTACGTCCTCATCTCGTAACCTGAGCTGGTGATAGCCTGTTCCGAGGTCTATCATAAAAAACCATCAAGAAACCTTTAGCTGGTCGTAGAGATAATCAATCCTTGTTCATGGATACTTGTTCTTCATGGTCACCTAGTAAATGTGCCGATAATCCACACAAAGCCTCAGACTCCCATTTTCCTTTTTATCTAACAAAATTGGGGATGCCCATAGAAAAATATTGGGCCTTGTGAACCCCTTCCCCTATTGGTCCTCCAAATGTACTCAAAACTCATGAAGCTCCAAGGGGTCATCTAATGTACTGGAATAGATATCAGTTTCATCCTGGGGTACATTTCGATGTAGATATCAACCTTTCTGGGAGGAGGTAGTCCTGGAACATCATCAGGAAATACATCAGCATACTGGTCCACTGCAACAAGATAACTCAGAATCCTCATGTCAACTATTCTGATGGTAAGGTTATCCAACTAATGTGTGATCGGCTACACCCTCCTCTAAGTAAGTCTATCATGTGCTGAAAAGGTTCCATTCTTGCCAGTGAAGTAAAAACTTGTCCCATCCTTGCAGAAACACCGCACTTTGTGCCCAAAATAGTTGATCTGAACATGGACTGTAGATAGATATTCCATACCCAAGATAATATTCTAAGGCCTTGACTCTGCTACTCAGAGATCCCAACCAAAGATCTTTCCTCCTAGAGTGATCTCACACTATCTACACCAGTGTGTAATCCCTGAATATTCTACCGTAGAAGTATCTAATCGTAAGGATCGAGCCAACAGATCAATTGGAATCTCTGACCTCCAAACAAGTGTCGTGGAAATAAAAGAGTGACTGGCACCTATGTCTATAAGAACTATAGCTGGGTGGATAGAAACATATCGTACCTCTAATAATCTATGGAGAATTGTGGTTATAGGCCTCTTCCGCTTGAAGCTTAGCTCGCCCCTGTCCACATACTCCCTTTGGTTAGGTTGAACCACCTAGGGGTGGTGTTGCTAGAACCTCAAACTATCATCCACTACCTGCTGAATGACATGCTTCCCTTCCATGTCTTCTAACGGGTGGAACCCCTCGCTAAACCCTTAGTCACTGCCTCGGTGGTCCCTTGGTCATCTTCTGGTCGTCTATGCAGGGATTCGGATAGTCACGAGCCATGTGTCCCTGTCTGCCGCAAGAGTAATAGTATTTAGTCCTCAGAATGCATACTCTGCCTCATGATCCCCACAACTCTGACCTTGTGTCCTAGGGTTGTCCACCCGTAGGTCTAGCCCACTTGGACCTCTGCGTCATATGCCTACTGACTGCTACAGATGTATTGGCCACCTATCGTCCAGTGGTGGCTCTCACCATCGGTGACTGCTTAGCTACGAAGCTCTCCACCAATAATTATACCTCGAGAACTCCACCCTGCGTCGGGATATTGAGTGATATAGTCGACAATATGATCTCCTATCAGAGACCCTGATCAAAGTTCAATGCTCGGAATAATGGGTATGTACCATGTTAGTGGAGTAGCGTGAGATGTCATTGAATCTCACCTACTACTGAGCCATTGATAGGTTACCCATCTATAATTGCAGTAGCTCCTGGATATGCACTGAGAATAAAGTCACTATTACGAACTATGTCCTAAAGAGTGTATCGAAGTCAAACTAGGAGAGTGTCGCCTCCTTGTGATTTTAGAGCATCAAACTCCACCATAACCATGATGTGCCCTGGAATAGGCTAGTAGCTGGCATCACGATCTACTCTGCTGGTGTCTCTTCTAATATAAAAACTCAGGCCATAGCCTCTATCCAGTCGTCAGCTGCCTGGGGATCTGTCTCGCCTCGAAACCTCAGTGGCCTCTGTATGTGGAACTTGTGAAATGAACTCAGTCGGCATGCATTTTCTTCCAATGGGGTGGGTAGAAACTACTACACTCTGAGTGGTGGTTCTACTGGTACACCACCCGAAAGTGCCAACACAGTAAGAGGGCCCTACACCGAAGCCTCATCGCTTGTTGGTCCATCATCATGTACTATCTCTAGAATCCCGGCTGGTTGTCTTTGCAGTAGCATCCTGAAATGAAATAGGTGTTCCACTGTTAAAATTTTATACCTAGTGAGCTAACTCAAAAGATATCAAAAGTAAAAATTTCCCAAGCACACACAATTAGTGTTTTTGTGAAATGAGTAGGAAATCGGAATTCAGGGTGTGGGTGTACGGATATGTCGGTCGCCACACCAACACTGGACTCCCCCAACTGAAAACCACTCTCAAAACACTTAAAACTATTGATCCATTGAAAATATCATAGTCCTATTTCCTCAGTAGAACTGAATCCTTTGATACCACTTTATCATGAACCATCCCCTGGGGCCTGTGTCGTGACTACCCCAAGCCCACCTTCAGTGGGCCAGGGGTTGATGTCTAGAACCAGAAAGACATATCCCTATAATGGGAAGGCATTGCCTTTAAACCTATGCGAACACAAAGTCGAAAAACACAACAAGATGAAACCATAAAGTAAAACTGTTGTATTAAAAGTGTGTACTGAATATAAAGGGGCTGGAATACATGACTACCTAAAATATACCACTACAGCAGAAAAATAAAAAACAACTCCTTATATCATCTCCCAAGGATCCTACTTGAAGGGAATGTATAGCTCATCTCCACAACTCTCCACATCAACCAGTAACTTCCATGTACCACATGGTCTTTTCTCTTATAGTCTCCTCCAAGCTTCTCCTCATCTACAGAAGACACAACAAGGTGTGGGATAATCCTATGTAGGGGTGAGTATAACAATACTCAGAAGGGACCCCGAGACCCTTGAAAGACTATCATAATTCCACAAAGGAAAAACACAAAGCATGATCTCAATCACAAAGCACAAAGCAAAATACTCAACTCAAACCATGTATAACTTAAGTACATATGTACATATGATTAATCATAAATATATATCATCTTATTTTATTAAGGGTTCTACTGTTGATCCACACAGGATTTCTCAATGATGATCCACACATGACCACTAGGAGATGATTCACACAGGATATCTAGGTGAAGATCCACACAGTATCACCAGGTGCTGATCCACACAGGATCTCTAGGTGATGATCCACACAGGATCGCTTGAAGATGATCCATGCAGGATTGTTATTCATTCTTCACATCTCACCTAGCCACTGGATTCCCGTACATAGTACGCATGATTCTGGGATGATTATCTCCACAAGATATTATTCATATATCAACTAGAATGAATTACGATGAATAAGTAATCCAATGATCTATCAATTCATAAGAGTTCCAACGAAACACATGTTTCATTAATCGGGTGTCCAGTCTGAGAGTTATAGGAATTTTAGTGTCGAGGGCCCGGTTGGATTCGTGTACGATCCAACCTCACCATACTATAACTTTTTCCAAAACTCTATTGGAGTATCTCAAATTTAAAGTCTCTTCAATGAATTCCAATGCTATAGACGGTTCGTCAAACGGATGTCTAGTTTGTGAGATATGATCTTTTTAGCATATCTAGGTCGAATGGGCCAGGGTCCAGTCTGACCCAGTCAAACTGAACCAACCCACCCATCTTGGACCGACCCAACATGGTCAAGGTCTGCCCCCAATCGGACCCAGTCTGGCCCACACCCGTTTGGTCGCGGACTGGCCAAACCCAAACAGGTTGGGTCGTGGCAGGCTGGGCCCGCTGGGTAGCTGACCAGCATGGCCCCACAGGCTGGTGTGACCCACATGAGGGGTTGTGCGATCCTCTTTCCCGAATGTCTCTTCTATAGGTGGAACCATGTAGTGTCTCCTTGGTGTTGTGGGACCCACAGTTCGTGGGTCCCCCCTCCATAATGGCTTCCACATGCGGCGCACGACAGTGCGCTTCCCTTCTGCCTATGCAGCTGGCCGAGAGTCGGCCGCCCCTTCGGTCGGTCGCGACACCCTACATTGTCGCCCTCTTATGCAGTCAGCATGCACCAGCTGTCTCCTTCACCCGCGGATGCCGTCACTTCTTCCATTGGGCTCCGGCGATGCTTTAGAACTCTATTTTCACTCACGTCTGTGCCTACGGGCCTCTTGATATGCTGCCATCAAAACGTGACCCTATGATTTTCATTACCATCAAATTAAATATTTTCCCATGAAGAAAATGAATAAAATGAAGGGTAGGATGGTTTATGCCTTGTTATTTTATCATGTTCTCTCCGCATTATTATCATATCAATGGTGGGTGTTTTAAACAACTATCAAAGGTAAGTAAACCCTCATTCAAAATCCCAAAACATCCAGCAATTCAGTAAGAAATGCATATCAACTCGTTTTCATTGATCTGTGTACATCATGTTTTCAATAATGAAAAGAAGAAAAATATTTCCCTTTATTTAATGAAAAAAATCCCATACCTCTAGAATCGTTGGTGGTGTCGTAGTTGGGTGTGGAGAATCCTCATTCGTCAAAGTTGCATGTGTTCATCGATCCCAGATCGATTCCTCCAATGTTGTCATCCAAGCATCTGTTCTTCATTAGAGGAATGTTTGTTAGTGCTTCTTCAGAGCTCTTCCACCAATTCTCAACACAATCTCCATTTACCTATAATTTATTAAATCAATGGATGAGGTAATGTGATTAAACCTCCATTCAAATAATGGTTCATTAATTGGTATATTTGATGAACCTATTAATTAAACAAGGGGTGATTACACATCCTTTCTGTAACATGACATTTAATATCTTTCATTAAATGCATGACTACCTCCATGGTCCCCACTACCACCGCTAAATAAGAGGTAAGAAAATAAAATAACAACTTTAGGTTATTTTATTAATGTTCTAAAAGTCTAAAAAACTATCTTTTTCTCTCGAAATACTACGGTCAAAATCAAGCCTCCCATAAGAGAATCTCATCTTTGTGAGTTCGACAGTGCCCCTAGATATTTAATCAGAAAACCAGTTCAAAATATAGAAAACGTTGCCCACACGTTTATTGAACGTACCTTAAAAAAGTTAAAAATTCTTTTCCTGGCTCCCCGAGCCTCAGAATCAAGCACTATTGATATTTCTAGACTCATAAAAATCCAAAATAATTTAAAAAATTATATGAAATTTCCAGTCCTTTACAACATCGAAACCATGAACACTGCCTAGAGTATGAATATGAATAGAGTATCCCACTCTGGGCTTCTCAAGGGGATTCCAACAACTCTATCAAAGAAGTCCTACTAAAGGGATCATAGTCCTAAGAAAAAGAAATGATTCACACCAAAAATTAGGTAAATGATAAATGGAATGGACCCTAAGGAAACTTATCTATGATATAGAGGAAAAAATATCAAAACCAATGTTTGAAAGTGTACACAGCGTATATTAGGGGTACACACCATGTCCAATGACCCCTATTACTGCCTGTGTAAAATGGATTATGTCATTAAAACCATTTCATGTAGAAGAGTACACAACACGTGGAAGAGGTGCATGGAGTGTCCCTATATCAGGGCTCCAACCCATGTATTCAAGACCATGTATCAGTACCTTGGATAGCCTATGTGCATGGTCAAGGCCATGCCATGTGGAGGAGTACATTCAATGTAGGAAACCCATGTACTCTACCTTGTGTATGTGTACTATCTATAGTAAATTCTTAGTTCTTCCAAGTGTTCTACATGATGTGTAGTTAAGGACTACACCTAGTGTGTATCGGGTTTCCCTGAAACCCATCCTCTTCCTCCAACACGTGTGGGTTGATCGTGTGGTCTCTATTCATGTGATTGGATATCCTTGAAACTCAAGATACAAGCTTTTATTTCTACACCATCACTAAATCAATGAGATTCGATCCATCTATATTCTCATAAATCAAGATCGTCGATATTCTTCATTTCATGCAAAGGAAGGTGAAATCGGTACCAACTATCATTCAAACCACATCCACAACCATTGTGTCATCTTCAGTGAGTCGTTCCAATTTTGTATCAATGATTTCATATTACTGATCCATGAAGTGATTAGGAAATAGTCTATCATTCAATAAATAGTTGATTTGCTGACACAACAATGAATTACCATGTTGAATGATGAATGGGGGATAAAATAAAAAACCAAATGAAGATTAACGATCCTTGATCAATGTTTTCATCGATCTTGATTCATCTTCATTAGAACAAAAATAATTTAAATTACAAGTTGATAAAACACAATTTTATTTAATATTTTATTGGTAAAAAATTAAATAATTTCCTTACATTGTCCTAATTAAGTTTATTTATAGAATATTTGGGAGTAGATAATTCATTTGAATATTTTATGGAAATTCTTGTTTTACCCTTTTTAAATTTACTGTAGTATTTCAGGAATAAATATTTTTTTGTAAATTATTCTGACATAAAAATTTTTAAATTGGTTCTTGAATTAATGAGCTTCAAATTATATTGATTACAAGGGATCTAGATCATGCAATTGAGTGGTCAAAATAGACCATGAAATAAAAGATGGAATGGATTCACCATGCTGGATATCACTTTAGTATTTGGGTCATATCATCTTCATATGGCTTGTATTGGACCCAAATTTTGATGAAAGCCAGGGGAAATGTTTCCACACAAATAAAAATTATATAAGTCTATCCAATTTGCACGTTTTGGAGCTTAACTATGCGGTGAAACGTGGAGTAACGTATTTGGCCGAATTTCTATTTCCCACATAAAATATATATTTAAAACAAGACCTCCCAAAATCTATTTAAAGAGATTTTCACTCATTGGTAGGGTTGTTTGAGGATTTGGTAAGGGTTGACTAATAGGGTGGATCTTGAGAACACCTCACAACTCTTGGAAGATGTAAGGCCTTGTGAAAACATCTCATCCAAGAAGGTTGACCTATCCCTCCTCCACTTTGTATTTCTTTGTTTTTAATGCTTGTAACTTGAATTTTTCTTAAATTAATCTCATCTATTATTCCCTATTCATATTATTTTCTTTATTCTCGAAATTAAGAGTGGAGACGAGATTGGGTGTTTCACTTTCAATCCATTGTATATCAAAAACGTATCCATGATTACAACTCCTCCCATAAAAGAGTGATTTCGTTTTTATTTGATCTAATAAATAATACATTTATTTATTTATTTCTAATCCATAAACATACAATAATTACTAAATTATGATCAATTAATTTTGTTTTAATTTCTATGTAACTCGATCGACTTTCACTTGACCGCATTGTCTGACTTTTTTAAATCGTGTGACTAAAACATCAAAGGCAAAAAAACCAATCGAATTGGGATAGAATTGTAGGGTTCAAGTATCATCCCAAAAAAAAATTATCATATCCTATAAGGAGATAATTCCTAGCTGAACACTTACCATATTTTTTCTTTTGGATGACAGTCAATGTAAGGTTTTGCGATTGGAAGTCCCAAAGTTGATCTAAGGCTCATTTTTTCCTATATTTGTGTTCGTATTAATTTTTTGTAGGGTTTGGAGGCTGACAATGTTAAGGGATCAAAATTACAATAATTTTAATAAAATGGGATAATTATAAATGGATGATTAAAGAGTTGATTAGATAAACTACATGTTATTATATAAGTGTCTTTAATGAAATTTTTTCATTGATTGTTCTGTCTCAATTTCTTGTTTACTATATTGTCTAAGGTCACAAAACCAACCCCCCCCCCCCACCATATTTTTGTTCATCTTTTCTCAGTAATTTTATTACATCTTTAAATACTATTTAGGGTTGTTTAATTAAAATTCCTCTTTGATAGAATGCCTTAGGCCAACTATTGGGATAGACATAGTAAATCACAAATATTATTTGAGAGAGTGTGCGACAACACTGATCAAATCGGCGTCGTTGATGAGGAGGAAAGCTTGGTATTCAACCAATTTTAGGTAAGTTATTTATTCTTTTTTTTGTTTAGTTTCTTTTATTCTCCACTCTTTTCTTTTCAGTTCATTCTTCACCACCATTTTTTCAGACCATCAACTGAAACCACATTTAATGGTATTGGTTTCTAATGCTTTTTGGTTCTCTCGTTTCTTTGATTTATGACATGATCCTATCGTGTGGATCACTATGATCTAGACCCTAATATTGAGCACATCCCTAACGATCAATTAATAAAATCTCAATATACAAGGAGTATCTACATTTACCCATCTGGGGAATTACTTCAGTCTAGGAATTTTGAAATTGGAAACTTCTCAAAAACAATTATTAAACTAAATAAAATGGCCGAAAATTAAAATAATAAACTCAATAGGACTATTCGAGAGTTAAATGCACCTGATATTAATTATCAACCTACATGAATTTCATATCCGACTCTCAAATCAGACATTGATCAAAATTTTGGGTTAATTAACCTTCTTCAAAAATTTCATGTCTTATCTGGTGAGGATCCAAAAAATATTTAATAGATTTCAATGTGGAATGATCAACAATGAAACCAAGAAATGTCTTTAAAGATAAAATAACACTTAGAGCATTCCCATTCTCAATTGATGGAACTTCTAAGGATTAGATGTATTTTTTAAAACCTGAATATGAAACATGTTGGAATGATATGAAACTTCTTCTATTTCAGATATTATTTCTAGCATCAAGGACCACTTCTATTTGAAAGAAGATCTCAGCGATCAGGCAGGAACATGGGGAGTCAATATCTAAGTAATGGGAGAGATTAAAAAAGTTTTTTGCAAGCTTCCCACATCACCAAATCATGGAAAAACTCCTCATCCAGTACTTATTAGAAGGACTCATGCCTATGGAAAGAATCATAATAGATATTGCTACTGGAGCGGCATTGGCTGAAAAAACACTAGCAGTCGCACGTCCATTTTTCGATAAGATGGCACAAAACTATCTACAATTTGGAGATCGATGTACCCCATGTGTTAGAGGAGTACATCAGGTTATTCCATCTTCTCTTGAAAGTCACTTGATTGATACCAAGTTGAAAGAATTGACGACTGTGGTGTGATAGTTTTCTTAGTCACAAAAGACACCAGAACCCCCTCCTTCATGGACTTCTAGAATTTTCACTAAAGAAATCAACCCAACTAACTATTTCCCCAACTACAAGAAACATATGATTGTGAAGCAACATTTCCTCGGAGACAATATCAGTAGAAATAACAACCACATACCCAAAATAAGTTTGTTTACATTGATCCAATGTAAATATTAGGGTGGAAGGATCAATCAGACATGAGTATTCATCTGGACAACAACAGGGGCCCCCTTTACACAACACATCCACAAGCCTCCACCTTACCAATAGGGTTTCCAACCACCCCAAAAGAGATTTGAATCTAAAAAATATACAAGTCAACAAATAGATACTTCTCAACCAAAGGTGGGTTATAATACTGATGGTCTTTTGAAAAAAAAATCCTTAACCAACATAATGAGTAGAAGAGTCAAGGATCAGAGGTGAGGGAGTTGAAAACTGAAATTAGCCCTATTGGAATCACTATCCCTGAATGGGTATTTAATAATTATAGAAATATACTATCCAAAAAACCCCAAATCCATAGGGGAATGTCAGTTACATCACCTTAAGAATTGGGGAGAAAACAACTGATGCTTCTCCACAAACCATTCCACCAGTATTCACCTCAAATTCAGAGAAGCCCTATTCAATAACAACTGATGAGCATCCCACAGAGAAAGAAAATGGTAAGAAAAAGTTCATTGATGTTCCTCTTAAACCACATACACTTCAAAATAGGGTTGTACAAACCAATAATATGGATGAGGTGGCGATGAAAAAATAGGTCTGAACACATTAAACCATGGGGAGATCAACATATCTCTTCAAGAATCCATCATAAAAATACCAAGGTACATGAAATTTTTAAAACAAATTTGTACCAATCAAAGATGGCACAAGGGAAATGATAGAATAAATCTTGGAAGGAATGTGTTAGTGCTAATTACAGCAACACTATAAAATCCTACAAAGTGCAAGGATCCAGGGACATTCACCACCCCATGTACCATAGAGGAGTTACGCTTTTTTGATGATTTATGTGATTTAAAAGCTTTAATAAATGTGATGCCTAATGCTATACTCTCTTAATTATAGTTTGGTGAGTTGAAGCCATCAAGAGTAGTGGTTCAGTAGGCTAATAGAGCCACAACATATCTAGTTGGGGTCCTTGAGGATGTACTTGTCTGGGTAAGAGACACGATCTTTCTAGTATATTTCTACCTTCTTAACATGGGGGATGATCAGGTATGTTCTCGTGATCCAATAATTTTATGTAGTCCCTTACTCAAAACTGAAAAGGAAATCATAAATTTCAATGAGTGTACACTTTCCATGGAGTTTGGGGGTGAATTTCTGTTATTTAATATTATGGATTTCATGAAGTACCCCTCGGATGACCATTCTGCTTTTGTTATCTCTCATTTGGAACCACCAAATAAAAATCCCATGGAATGTGATTGTCTTGTTTTTAGGGATATTATGAGTATTGGTTCTGGTTTTTTATATAGGAGAACCTATACAACTATTTATAATATACAAATCTCCATTATATTTTTTATGTGGATTCATATTCTGATTTTTTTCATGTTCGCTCTAATAATGACATGGATGTTGAATATGATGATGGTTTTAATGCATTATTCTCTAATTTTGATGATTATTATTCTAGTAATAATGATTATTGTTCACATATTTCAGTTCCTTCAATTTATCCATCCATAATACACCCCCTTCATTGTAACTCAAGCTATTGTCAACTAATATCAAATACTCATAATTGTTAAGTGGTGAGAAATTACCTACTCTAATTTATAACAATCAACCTTTTGAACATGAAGATAAACTTTTGAATCTTTTTAGGGAGTACAATATTGAAATAGGGTGGACTCTCGTTAGAATATATTTTATTATCCCCTATATTTTCATTCATAGGATTTTTTTAGAGGATGGGGATAAACCAGTTAGGCAACCTCAAAGGACACTTAATCCAACTCTTTTAGATGTGGTTAAAAAGAAGTTGGAAAATTACTCGAGGTTGGTATAATTTATCCAACATCAGATTCAGAGTGGTTAAGTCCTATTCAGGTTGTGACAATGAAAATTGGTGTTACAATTTTAAAAAATTATGAAGAGAAGTTAGTTTCAATGACGGTGAAAACAGTTGTCGAGTGTGTATTGATTATAAGAAACTAAATCAATCCACCCTCAAGGACAATTTCCCCTCCCATTTATTGGTCAAATGATTGAGAGACTAGTTGGGAAGATAAATTATTATTTATTGGATGGATTTTATGGATATTTTTCAGGTTCCTATAGATTCGTAGTATCAGGAGAAGAGAACATTCACATGTCCATTCGGCACATTTTCCTACCAGAGGATGCTATTTGGACTTTGCAACTCCCCGTGAACCTTCTAGAGATTCAGGGTGATTATTTTTTATGATTTTATTGAAAAATATATGGAGGTATTTATGGATGATTTTAGAGTGTATGTATCCTCATTTTATGAATGTATAGGAAGTTTGGGAAGGTTTTTGAATCATTGTATTGAGAAGAATCGAGTCTTGAACTTTGAAAAGTGTCATTTCATGGTAGAGAATGGAATATTCATTTAAAATGTAGTATCAAAACATGGGATAGAGGTTCATAGATATATGATAGACATTATTTAATCCTTTTCCTATCCTTTATGTGTGTGTGATATTAGATCTTTCCTTGGGAATGTCTTTTCGGTGCTTCATCAATGTTTTTAGTAATATTTCTCATCCGTTATCACGATTACTTTAAAAGGATTATGATTTTGTGTATGATCATTCATGTAAGGTAGAATTTAATGAGATAAACAAGTTTTTGACCACTCTACCAATCATATATCCCCCACAATGGTATATTCCTTCTGAGCTTATGTGTGACACATCCAACATTGCAGTTTGAGTTGTCTTATCTCATAGGATGGAGGGACGTTCACATGTGATTGCGTATACATTGAGGAAATTGGATTCAGACCAATCAAACTACACTACCATGTAAAAGTAACTTCTTTATGTCATAATTTCTTTTGATAAATTATGTTCATATTTATTGGGCTATAAAGAGGTTTTTTTTCAACCATGAAGCTCTGAGGTAACTTTTGAAACATCCATACGTAAAGACCATATTTATCTAATGGATTCTCCTATGAGAATTTAATATTGAAATAATGGAACGTAAGGGGTTAGAAAAACCTTGTGGAATCCCACATGAATGGTTTTATTCACACACTAGAGAATGAGACATTGAACCATGTACGAATTCTAAAAATATTCCATGATGAGAATCTTTATTCCATCTCAGGTATGCATCCTTGGTATGCTGATTTAGTGAACTCTCTTATTGCATCTGAAATAAATTCAAATATAAAGAATAATCAAGTCCAAAAATTAATATGTGGGTTTCAGTATTATTTGTGGGGTGATCCTTAACATTGGCACATGTGTAGTGATCAAGTCATTATGAGGTGTGTTCATGATCACGAGTTTGAGTATGTTCTGCATTTCATCCATACACATTCATGTGTAGGACACATTGGACCCCAACAAATAGGTAGGATAGTCTTAGACACTGGATTATATTTTCCTAGATAATTCCATGATACCCATGTGTTTTGTCAGTCATGCTCTCATTGCCTACACACAAGAAAAATTTCTTAGAGTCACGAGATTCCCCAAATACCCATTCTATTCTGTGAGATTTTTTTGTATGGGGAATCTATTTTTTGGGTATTTTACCAAGTACATTTATTTTTTTGTATATTTTATTTTTTTTATCATGTGAGTAAATGGGTGGAGGTTAAAGCCATCAGGACTGAGGATTCACATGTTGTTTTGGACATTGTCAATATATTTTTTTTGCAGGTTTGGAGTACCAAAGGAAATCATTTGTGACTAGGGGAGTCACTTCTGCAATTGGAATTTGGATTCCCTCCTTTTTAAGTATGGGTTGACACAAAAAACATAAAAACCATCCCACCCCCAATCAAATTTCTAGGATGAGGTTTCAAATCATGCGTTAATTTTTTTTTGGAGAAAACTGTGCATCCGAATATGAAGGATTGGAGAAAGAGCATGGATGATGAATTGTGGGCTTATAGGATAGCATACAGGACACCCATTAGTGTGTCCCAATATCAGATTATTTTTTTGAAAGTGTGTCATCTCTTAGTGGAAGTTGAGAATGCATATTATTGGGCTATAAAAATGAAACATGGATTTGGGCCAAGCTGAAATCCAAACGAAGCTGCAAATTCAATATTTTGAAGGGATTAGATTGTCTTCATATGAGAAATCAAGGATCTATAAGTAAATATCAAAAAAATATCATGATATAATGATCTAAGAAAGGGAGTTTCATGTTGGAGAGAATGTCCTTATCTACAATTAATGACTGAAGCTGGTGCATGGTAAGATGAATTCTAGATAGTTAGGTTCTTATATTGTATCTAATGTTTTACCTTATGGTGTATAGGAGATCGCACAAGAGGGCATAGTAAGGAGCTTTACAGTTAAAAGGTAACGTTTGATGAAATACATTGAGGGACTTCATAGTTTTGCAGTGGATTTCATCACACTGCATGACCCCATCATCACATGATCATATCAGGATGTTCCTAACTCTTTCACTTTTATATTCGTCTTCCTATTTATTATTTTTATTTTCAGGTGTACATATAATCTCATATGTTCACATTTAGGACAATTATACATTTTAAGTGTGGGGGAGGGGACAATATTTTGGGGTTGATATTTCAGATTTTCATTTTTGTGTTTTGTGTGAATTTATTATTATGTTTTTGGTTAATATTTTCAAACAAATTAACCAAAAAAATAAAAATAAAAAAATAAAAAAATATCATGTAACATTTTCATGTAGAACATATGGAAAATGAATGTTTTCAAAATTCATTTTTATAATAATAAGCATGAGTATAATTTAATAATTAGGGGTTGATTGTTATAAAAATTTATGTCATTGATGATATGAATGGATATGTCATTATAAAAAAATTTATATTTTGACATCATTATTTGTGATATTTGTTAATCATAAATTGGGTCATTGATTTCTCCCCAAAAAAAATCAATCAAACATGACATGTGAAATTTTTTAGACTGAATTGAATGTATAGTCAAGTTAAGTAATGAAAATTCATTGGTTGATCTATTCATTTGTTTCTATTCCAAGCGATTTCATTACTATACCAAATTTAACTATGCATGTATAACTATTATCTAATTATTTTATGCCCTCAAAATAATATGGTTTGTGTCTTGGATAGGTCAAATCCCACTTCTCTTTGACCCTTGATCGTGTTATAACTATTACAATTGTTGACATGAGGAGATCAAACATGGGTTGAGAGTTGAGTGTGATATTTTTTACAAGTGAAACACAAAAAAAATACCAATAATAAATGAGGGTAGTGATGAAATGTACAACTTATAGCAATATCTAGGTCGGGAGCTTAAGGTTTTTCGTTTCAGGATTACTTAAGTGAGTGGGTTTTGAAATTAAATTGCAATGGAATGAAGAATATGTTCGTTTACTTAAACCAAGTAAGGTGAATTGTTTTACTTGACCATAATATATTGAATAAAGTGTGGATTTATGATCAAGGAAGGGTTGGCACATACACATGTGGAGAATTAGTGGCAAGATAGATGGGTGACTTGTTTCTCTATGATTAGTATTATGAATCTCACAAGATTTTTTTTTGACTCAATTTATTAGAAAATGTATTTGAAATTTATTGATATTTACTCTTGATGGGATTATTACTTTGACTATACTTTCAATATGGATTGTGAAATATGAACACACATATTTTGTCATAATTGTTTTGAATACATGATATGGGGTTTTCCCATGAGTGATAAAGGGTGTGGGGGAGTTGATAAAACACAATTTTATTGAATATTTTATTAGTAAAAAAATATATAATTTCCTCAAATTGTGATAAATATGTTAATTTATTGAATATTAGGGATTAGATTATTCATTTTAAAATTTTATGGAAATTTCAGTTTTACCCATTTAAAATTCATTGTATTATTTCAAGAATAAATAATTTTCTGTTAATTATTTTGAAATAAATTTTAGTAATTGTGTTCCTAGGTTAATTAGTTACAAATTCTATTTTTTACATGAGAGTTCGATCATGAATTTGTGTGGTCTAAATTGCTTATGAATTAAAATCAGAACTAGATTCACCATGTTGGATATCATTTTAGTGTTTATGTTGTATCATCTTCATAAAGGCTTGTATTAAGACCAAATTTATAAAATATATCAAGGAAATAATTCATAAAAAATAAAACTTCTATAATTCTAGCCAATTCAAGCATTTTTGTGGTCAACTATGCAATGGAACTTGGAGTAAAGTATTTGGTCGGATTTCTATTTCACACTTAAAAACATATGTAACCCTATCTCTCCCAAAATCTATTTAAAGGGGTTTTTTACACTTTTGGGGGTTGGATAGGCTTTGATAAGGATTTTTTAATGGGGGGTTCTTGGAAACACCTCACAACTCTTGGAAGAAGTAAGGCATTGGGAAAACATATCTTTCAAGAAGGTTCTCCTCTCCCACCTCTAATTTTTATTTATTTGTTTTCAATTCTTGAAAATTTAATTTTTCATAAATTATTCTCTTGTATTCTTCACTTGTAATATTTTTATTTTTCTTCTTTTTGATGGAAATTATGATTGGAGACGAGATTGGGTATTCCCCTTTCAATCCATTGCATATGTAAAACATAACCACGATGAAAACTCCGCCTATAGAAAAGTGATTTTGTTTGTTGTTGGTCAATTAACTACTCCTTTCATTTTTTTTGAATCCATAAACATACTTTAATTCATAAATTATGATCAATTAATTAATTTTGTATATCTATGTAACTCGATCGGCTTGCACTTGACTGTGTAGTCAGACTTTTGTAAATCGTGTGAGTGAAACATCAATCGAAAGAATCCAATTGAATTGAGATAAGAATTGTATGGATCATGTATCAAACCAAAATGAAATTATTTCAAAAATATTGGGAAGAGATGCTTCCCTAACTGTAAATTTACCATAGTTTTTCTTTTGGATGATAATCAAAGTAGGTTGATGCGATTGGAAGTTTCAAAGTTGACCAAAGGCTCATTCTTCCAATATTTGTGGACGTGTTAATTTTCGTAGGGTTTGGGGGTTGGAAAAGTTATGGGAACAGAATTAAAATAATTATAATCATATGGTAAAATGATAAATAGATGATGAAGGGGTAGATAAAATCAACTACATATTCTTATATTGGTGTTTTTAAAGAAATTGTTTCGTTGAGAGTTCTGTCTCAATTTCTTATTTAGTGTATTGTTTGAAAGTAACAAAACCAAACCCCCTATCTTTATTTCATTTGATTACACCAATTTTATTAATTCATCCAGTCCTATTATGTTTTGTCTAATTCAAATTCTTATTTTATAGAATGAACTAGGTCACCTAATGTGCTACATTGAGAAAATAACAAATATTTTTTGAGAGAATGTTCAACAACACTCATCAATAGTCGAAATCAAAAACTCATTATAACCACAAAAATTTAATCTCATCCCATAATATGAACTATTCATTAATTAATCAGTTCATCGTTTGATTTTCATTTATTATAAAAATAATGAATTTGGAATAGTAAAATTAAATCCCATTCCTTACCATGATTTGAATCGCATGCTGATAAAGAAACATCACTTCTTCATTGTCGTAGGTAATATCCTTTGCATATTAAGCTACCCTAATTTATCAATCCACAATTCTTTCATTTTTCATTAGATATAATGTCATGATAACTCTCTCTCACTCCTCTAGACATTCCATGATGATGTACTTTACCCTGTAATTATGAAACAAGGATACATTTAATGAAAATATATTATTTTTTTCAACAAAATGAATTAAAATAATTCCATTAAATTATTTTATTCATTTGTACTACTGTAAAATGTATCCAAAAATTACCCACATAGGCCAATTTTAGGTCTTGACTAGGGTAAAAAATATATAAATTCAATGGTTCCCTCGTATTTCTAAAATGGGAATCCCTTCATATGGTATTCCACTTTTTTAGGAAAACTGTGTGCCTGTGGTATTAAATATTTTAATGTATTTCAAAAAAATATTCTACAAAAACTAGGACCTGGAATATAATGATGTTTCATCTCATGGTGTCGAATTAAGTCCATATAATATTTAAGAATAATACAATGAAAATACCAAACATTACATTCTACCCACCTTGGAGTTTTACATCCTTGAAAATCCAAAATAAAGACTACTTAAAAATATGTGAGTACTGATCACAAATCTGATACTCCTACTCCCAAGTACATTAAGGGAGATTCTTATTCTACCATAGGACACACACCGAAGGAACCAATCACCTAGGAGGGATCCTCTCCTACTGATCCTTAGTCTCCATAGGGTACTTATAAAAAGCTGATTCATCCTCAATGTCTAGCTCACCCAAGTTGATAATGTCAAACAGGTCATGCATTTACCTCTTCAGATGTGAAACCTGGAATATGTTGTGTACCTAGTCTGATGGAGAGGGTATATCTATGTGCTACGACACCTCTCCAAGTCTTCACAGTATCTGGAAAAGGACGATGAATAAATGGAGATAACTTTCTTCCATGACCAATTAAATATAATACTAATGGATATGAAACCCATAAGAACACATGATATTCCACCTGAAATCGAAAGTCCTATTGAACCTATCAATATAATACTTTTTATGGATTTTTTTAGTCATCATTTTCACATTGATTATCTAAACCTTTTCTATAATATCATGTACTAGCCCTAGGATCGTGACTGCTGACTCTCCTAGGGAAGTCCAACAATGTTGTGACATATAGGGTCTCCCATAAAATTCATAGAATTTGTCCATACTGATGGTGTATTGGTAGATTTTATTTTATGAAAAATCCATTAGTGGAATTTGATTCTACCAACTATAGCCAAAATTCTAACATGATATCTTGTCGCATGTCCTCCATATCTTTAATGGGCCACTTATTCTGGCAGTCATTTTGTTGGTGAAATCGTATGCTCTAGTGTAACTGGTTCCTAAATTACTCACATAATCCCTTCCACAAACAGGATGTATAGGGATTATCATGATTATAAAACAATAATGATGAAACTCCATGGAGTCGAATTTTCTCATGAATATCCAGGTGTCCTAAGGTCTCTATTGAACACTTTACATGGATAACTATGAATTGGGAGAACATAGTCAGTAAGTAAATGATTACCTAGATGTAATTGATTCTCCTATATGTACTAGGTAATCCCATCATGAAATCCATAGACATACCATCCCTCTTTCATTCAATCACCTTATGTGGTTCAGCTAAACCCAATGGAGCATATTGTTTAGCAGTAACATGTAGAAAATTAAGGCTTTGTGAGACGAACTATAGAACTCAATTCTTCGTCCCTGGGCACAAAACCCACCAATTGAGGACTTGGTACATATAATACAAACCTGGATATACAAAAAAATTGGACCTATAAACTCTATCATAACATCATCTCGAAACATCACAGGTACCATCATATGCCCTATGAATGGAACTACATGCTCCCAACCATTAGAAAATCTATCAGAAGGATCCCTTATGGTTATTTGAGAACATAGGGTCTCACAATCAGTATCCCCATGTTTGGAATCTCTGATTCCATATAAGTGTGGTGGTGTGAAAACCATTTACTAGAGGTAAGATGCTCCATCTCCATCCATAATGGATAACTGTAATGAGGCCAAATACACCAACACCAAATTTGAAAAATACTAACTAGAACTCTCCCTGGGATAATCTACTACCACGTCCCCCATATAAGGAGTATATAAATGTTATAAGTCAAAATATTATAACAACTATATCCATCACCTAAATCTCTAGTTGAGATCCTTCTGAGAGAATATATACATGCAACTATTGTGATCAGAGTGTATGTGATACCACTCTCCCATCACGTAGTGTCGCCACATCTTCAAAAACAATACCACTTTTGTTAACTCATGATCATGGTTAGTTTAGTTTATCTCATACTGTATCAACTACAATGAACCATAGGAAATTAGTATCCACCTCTTCATTAGAACGCAACCAAGACTGATTCATAATGTATAGCAGGACACTACATATTCCATAGCTTCCTCCGATAATCTCAATATGGGAGAACTTGTAATAATCTAGATCAACTATTAAAAATCATGATGGAAGCATTCTTTCCACATTAATTGATTTCTATTTAGAGTAAAATCATTCATGGTTGATGATATCCAAAATAAATCATTGATAAATTTACTGCAATAAACGTCCAACCCGGGCAAGCGTTACACATCAGTAACGCTTTTAGGTGGATCCCATACTTACACAACCCCAAACTTGGTTGGGTATGCTGACACTCCATATATTTAGATAACATGTCCAAGAAAGTCGAATTTCATAATCCATAACTGGAACATTAATATATTTTTTATAAATCTGGTTCTCTCGTAGTACGTCCAGAACTATCCTTAAGTGTCTCGTGTGCTCCGCCTCTGATATTGAGTACTCAACAATATATTTAATAAATACCACCATGAACCAATGTTCATGGGGATGAAATATCTGGTTCATAAAACCCATGAAAACTATTGCGGAGTTTGTCATGCCAAAGGAAATCACCACGTACTCATAGTGACTGTAGTGACATAAAAATTCCATCATTGGTATATCTGAATCCTATACTCATATTTCATGATATAATGATCTATGGTCAACCTGCGAGAACCATAGTTACCCTATTAAATGATAAAATTGGTCATCGATCCTCCATAGTGTATACATGCTCATCACTATCACTTGGTTCGTTTTCTAATAGTCTACACAAAACCTCCCACTTACTTCTGCCTTATTGGAAAAAAATCAGTCTTCCCAGTATGAATCCCTATGTCTTCGGAATCCATTTTTCTACAAGTACTACAACTTTATTCTCAGCTCAAGAAGATATGTGAGATCCATCCAATATTATCACATAAATATTGTTTTCGTCCAATGTTTTAGTTCAATGTATTAGTTTTTCTCTCAGTGGGGAGGTAAACGCGTAACATCTTCAGGAAACAAGTCCTCATACTCTTCCCCTACTACATCAATCTGGTAAATCATAGTATCCACTACACCAAGGGTTTTTTCAAACAAATTGATGAGTAATTGAATGCACCCTTCTACGTTGGAGTCCATCTAATGCTACCTCAGTTTTACATTTCACTAAAAAGGAAAACATGGTTCTGTCACTGCTAACACATCACACACATTGTCTAAAAATCAATTGGGGAATAAACTATAGACGAACAATCCATTCTATGAATTATTTCACAAGGCATCGATTATTCTACCATGAGATTCGACAAAAAATCTCACCTCTATGAGTCCATACACACTATGGACACAAGATAATGATCTCTGAGTCTTAAATAGTAGGAGTCTCCAAATGTAAGGGTTGAGTGAATGAAAAAACCTGATTCAATATGTCTCATAAAATGTATTTCTAGAGAATTAAATGGATAGATCCTCTAATTATTAGAAATGCATCTAATGAAGAAAAGTCATTGAACATACATTCAATCATTCATGGAGCCCATGGGTCATAAGCCTAATCCACCTATAGATTTCCACACCATTGTCCTCCAAACCATGATCCTGGTATGGAAAACCCAAGCGTGGTCTTAGTAACAGTAAGAAAAATAGAACCACTCCTATAGCTCCCCAAACTAAATTTCCACCTCTACTTCCCTATAGATATACCTACTCATGTCACTATCTCTACCTAGGTGGTCCATCTGTGCTCTCTCTATCAGCTATATGGTGGGTCAAACAATCTCGAGTGAGATATCCCCTCCCATCACCTGAGTAGTACCACATCCCTCAACATTGAATAGCCACACATGGTGAGCCCTGAACTATATATCCTCTGTCCTGGGAACTCTTCCTCAAACATCTCCCACATCCAAATCCCTAAGACTGATGTAAACCGCATGCTCCTAAGGTCTCTACTTCTTATTACCAACTAATGAATATCAATGGCTATATCAGGACATATTGGAAAGTTTCATCCACCAAACCCACTCATGAAACCCATCATAAGTAGTAATTCATAGGGGAATAACACTGGCTTGGTTGTCTCAAAGTAGACCTTACTCAATGGTCTGTGACTTGAAGTACGTATCTTAAACAATATATTTTGAATACCTGTAAATGATGGTGAACCTAGATAAATAATCATCCACTGACAAGACACCCTTTTGGAGCTAAAGAAGTTTCAACATACACACAACCCTTAGTGTTCCTGGTGATAACATCACTCTGAAGAGGTTCCTCAAATATTTCCATGAAGAAGTCTCTTCAATGTATGTTTGGGTCACCAAACTCTACCATCATCTTTTGGAGTTTTAATGAAGGCTCGCCGCTAATGCCGCAATCATATATGTTGGTGTTCTGACTATATAGAAAACATGGGCCACCACCTCAAGTTATACCTCAGTCACCTATGGGTCAGTCTCACCATAGAATCGGAGGGGTCTCTTCCATTGAAACATATTAAGCATGCTCATAATGAACACCTCATCCATCGGTACTGTGGGTACCTTGTACTTATCTACATGTGGCAGTATGGCTATCGAAATATCTATATGTAACATATCAAGAAGTAGTAACTATGTTGATTCCCCATCATTATGGGTGTAATCCTCATTATCAATCTAATAAATACTTTTTTTTATGAATTACAAAGTAATAATTTAATTAAACAAGATATACCACAGTCATTGAGTATATATGAAGACCTAACTCATGAAGGACATAGAAACCACAACCCATTCCTATATGATTCAAGTACAATTGATATCCCTACAACTAATGTTCACATTTATTGAGTCAAACCGTAGGTTACCAGAGTCCTGGTGTATAGATATGTTGGCCTCCACACCAACACTATAGTCCCTGGACATAATGTTTTACTCAAAACTATTAACATTGTTACCCCAAACCAACCTAACAGACTCCGGATCCCAATTTTTTACTGACCCCTCTAATACCACTCTTTCACAAACCATTTTTGTGGCATCCATTCCAAGAATCACCTAGATAGACTCTAATTGGATAAGGGCTGGTGACTGGCACATAGTAGGCATATCACTATGACGGGAGTCATTTCCTATGTACTTGTACACACAAACAAATATCCATGCCCAAAAAATTATGTAATGTAGAAACCAAAAAGTAAGAAAACCATACATACATTTATATCCATCAACCATAATACACTTAGATGTAAACAAAAGTATATATGTCCAAATACAATTCCACCATAGATTCTGTAAAAACAAGTCCAACCTGTATGTAAAGGTACTAGGATTGTTGTTTGAAGTAGAACGATAACACCTAAATTTGTCTGGTCTCACAAAGAATTGTATTTTTTTGGTCCACCTCGGGCTCCGTAAAAAGGTTTAATATATACAAAATACATGAAACATGTTGGAAAATCCCATGTTGAGGTGAGTATAATAATACATTGTAAGACACCCTAAAACCCCAAATCAACCCAAGACTGGAAATATAGTTAACCCTATATAGGTATATCTATATGACAGAAATTACTAGAATATCAAGATATGCTCAATCCAAGACACATAGTATATAGGTATTCCAAAACCATATTATACCACCCTTTTGGATTTCAGTTTAATGATTCCACAAATGACTCATCTTGGAGAACACAAAACTGAGTCGGATATCACTAATGACATGCATTTTAGAGGTACTTTTAATCGTGTCTATCCGAGAGTGATATTGACTAATATTTCAAAGATCATACAATTCATAGATGAGGAATCCAACTAGGAACATGGGGTGAACCAACAAATCAATCCTGATTAACTAGAAAAGTAAAGGATCAGCACCCGTGTAGTGTTAGTCATGTCGATACCAAGAACTCCATATAGGGCACCAAGATGAGTATAGGATCCCACATTGTGCCTATTTGGGGGATTCCACAACTCTATTTAGGAAACCATGTTGACGGGTGTTAATACTTTGGAATAGGAAATGATTTTACCAACCTTTAGGAGAAATGATAAAGGGAATGAACCATATTAAAAACTTCCCCAAGATATATCATATAAGCTCCAAGACATGTAGTAAAGAGTACATGATGTTTAGTATGGGTACATGACATGCCACATCACCCTAAGGACATACCATGTAAAATGGCATGTTTCATTCAAACCATTTCATGTAGAAGAGTACACGGTGTGTGGAAGGGTTACACTCCATGTCCATATATCTGGGGGGCCGTGTTCTCTGATCTTGTTCCAGCATACGTCATCAGCCTGTTTATCCATGATGGTGTATCATTACATGGGATAGCCTATATAAATGGTCTAGGACATTCCATGTTGGGGAGTAAATTATGTTTAGGTAACCCATATCTTTGGACCTTATGATGTGCATTCCTTGATCATCCAAGGGGATTATTCACTGTGTAGTCATAGAAAACACTCCATTTGTATCAGATTTAACTATAACTCATCTTCATAATCTAATACATGCTGGTTGATCCTCTTTTCTCTATTCCAGTGATCAGTTTGAATTTAATCTCATGATCCATGTTTCTTTTTTCATTCCATCACTGAATACACATGATTTTTTTTTGATATATTTGGAAAACGAGATCGTCTTTGTTCTTCGTTGCATGCCAAAGAATGCAAATTCAATACCAACTATCATTAAATCCATTGTATCAACATCTTTTTCACCTCCTTTGTGTCCTACCAATGTAATATCCTTCATTCTCAGATATTTGATCTATAAAAAGGGCACAAAATGGTCAATCATTCATGAAATAGTTGATTCACAGGCCAAACAATGAATTCCTATGATAGAAAATGATTGGGGCAAGAAAAAAACCAAATAAAGATGAATGAAACTCAAAATATTTCATCATATATCTCAATTATTCACTATTAGAATGAAAAATTAAATAAATAAATAATCATATTAAAGCTCTCATCAAAACCCCAAAAATACAATCCCATCCCATAAATACATATGATCTTTGAATCAATTAATTCGTCTATTGATTCCCCTATATCTTAGAAATAATTAACGGGGAACAAAATGATTAAATCACATGACCTACCTCAATTTGGATCACTTACTGATGAAATAATATTGTTGCATCTTCATTTCAGGCATGATCAATTGAATATGAGGTTACATTGATCGATCGATTCACAATTTTGTAGTCATTCATTAGAAGCGATATCCATAGCTCTCTCTATCAGTCCTCTATAAGATATAGGGTTATACCAATATATTTAGAATTCTAACATAAGGATACAATTAAAGAAAATCAAGTCACTATGTCAATAAAACAAATTACAATAATTTTATTAAATAATTTTATTTATTTTACGCCCAAGAAACTTTTCCACAAATTTCCCTCACTGACCAATGTTAGGTTGTACCTAGGGTAACACCACTATTCTGAAATCAATGATTCCATAAGTTTTCTAAACCAAGAACCCATTTAGATGATATTACACCTTTTCATTAAAACGGAACACATTTTCTATTTAATATTAAAATATATTTCATATATTTAATGCAGACACACTTCACCTCATAGTCGAATGTCGTGTCACCTCCTGGTCCCAAAATCAATCCATTTAATATTTAAAAATAATACACTAAAAATGTTTGAAATTATAGTGGTATAGGATCTATTGGGTCAAGATGTGTGACCATTCCCAATTGACGAGTAACACATTTCCAAAATAAATACCCTACATATCTCTTCAAACGCATTATATTAAATACAATCTTAAATAATTTACATCAATGAAATTTCGAGGCATATTACCAATGGTTGAATATAATGTTCTTGAAATACCACATTTCACATATGTGGTAGGAAAAAATTTAACCTGATATATTAACTTTATGAAAATCAATTATATAATACATATCTTGATAATAAACATGAATAATATCATCTCTACATATATTTATATTTGGATTACATATCCAAGAATATATTATTCACCCAAAAAATAAATATATGTCAATCTATGTTGGTTATAAGCTCATATAACCTGATGTTTTTTTAAGATATACGTTTATTAAATAATCAACTATTTTCCCACAATCAACTACCTCAAGAGTAATATAATATTGTTATTAAAAAACAACTACCACCACATCTCTCTTATTAGGGGTATATGTCCTCTCAATGTTGTATTTCATATAAATCTTAATCCACCACTTATTTATCAGATTTTGGACTCTAAAAAAAGGGTGTAAAAAGTCTCTTATGGTCCTCCAAAACCATAATGTACGCAACTAAAATATAATGTCACTATAGTTTCAATACAAAGAAAACTTTTTCTCTTTATCATTCATTTTAGATGTAGTTAAACATATAAGGGTTTTAATATGTTCACTCATTGATCTTGGATCCCACTTACTACATCAGCACATTACCAAAACACTAATTCAATGAATCTAAATATACTTTTATGGAAATACCCCCTCTAAAAATAAAAAATAGGTTTACTATTCTATTTCTCTCTCAGGTACTCATTATATTCCAAACATCTATAATAACATATTAATCATTGATAACTTGTTATATTAAATAATGATTTTTTTCCTAATATACATATTTTATTCAGTATAAATGTATAATATTTTGGTATGAATAAAAAATAATGGACTAATTTTAATTTTAATTCTGTTTTTTGGTAGTGAAATTATTAAGATAATATTGACGTGGATAAATAATTTAATAAAATAAGAGAAAAATGATATCAGTATTTTCATAATTTAAAATAAATATAAACTTACCATATTTAATCTGAAATAGAATAATAACTATTTAATTATCACAATATTTTGTAATTAAACTCATTATTATTATATGACAAGTGGAAACTATTAATAATGTACATAGGATAAATAATAATGGTTAATATTTTCCATAGAATTGTTCATATAAAATTTACCATTTATATGACAAAAAGGCCAATAGAATTTCAAAACTAGAATAAATAAAAAACTATAAGTGTTCAATAAGAATAATTTATGATTTTATCAATTAAATTTTGATTTTATGTATAGTCATTAAAAACATTTTGGTTACATATATTTCCACATAAAAAATTTTGTTTCATATTTGACAGAATAAGAAAGGCATATGTAAATAATTATATATGATTAATTAAATTTTTAAGGAATGAAAAAATATAATAACTCCTAGAAAAATATTATTCTTTATTCAAAAAATATTTTTCATCAAATACTTCAATTAAATATTTGAAAAAAAAAATCAAAATTAAATGAATAATTTTAAAAAAGTAATAAATATATGATAATAATTATTAGCAATAGGATAAAATAACAAGGAAGAAATAAAAAACAAAATATATGATATAAAATATTAATATTTCGTAACAAATGAAATAATTCATATCATAAAAACAATTTTTAATTAAATATTATATGTATTAATTTTAAAATTATATTTATTATATACGTATTATCATATTTAATGAAATGTACATATTATAATTATATAAAATTAATATTTATGAATTCATTGATTTAAAATTTAATTTAAATAAAGGATAAATTATTAAATATTAAATTGATATATATTTCAGGGAATAGTAATTTTATATATATTGTGTATTTTAATTTGAATAATCTAAATCAACCACTTTTTAATAATTTACATCGATAAATTTATTGATAGTAAATAAATAAATACAAATATATATAGAACAAATTAAAAATTAATTATGTATTTTCACATAGAAATTAATAAGAAGAAATTAAATTTATCCTTAATGAAATTCATTTTTCTAATAATTTCTTTCCAGTGAAAATATTTTTTATATTAAAATTTATTTTATAAAATATAATAATTAAATATCCCAAAATCATATTTATTATTTGGAATATTCATTTTATGATTGGGTAATTATTTTAATTTCCTTTATTTTCCTCAAAATAATTTACAAATATAAAAATTAGACACCATAGTAATGGTTAAAATATGGTAAAAATATGAAAACAAAAATCAATGATTAAAAATATAAAAAAACTCACATGGGTGGATGTGGGATTCATGTAGCATTAAGTAAATTTTATTCTATAATTTAATTTTTTTGATCCACACTATTTGAATAATCAACATTTTGTATATTATAAAAAAACGCTTTTGAAAATTACTGCCCATTCAAACATAAATAGACCACTTTACTACCCCACAATTAATCATAAATAAATTATCATATAATGACGTAAAATAAAAAAAACCCTTCCACATCCCCTTCCATAAATGATTGATGTTTTGGTCTCAACGAATGAAAAATCTATAAAGATTAATGAGTGGTCTAAAGGAGAAAATGTATGGAAGAAGTAATTATTTTAAAGGATTTCTTTCAATAATCTTTCTACCTCCACCTCCAACTCTGCTAAATTTATAATACCAATAATAATATAATTAACATGATATCATTAATATATTTTTATTAATTTTTTTATAAAATTAACATTACATACCTTCTTTTGTTCAATTGAAAAATAGAATGGTCTCTCATGTTATGGTCAGATCACCCTCTCCCAGAATGATGATATTTTCTTTTCCCTACCGCTAAATAAAGATGTTTTAAAAAATATATTTTGATGAATTAATATGTTATTTTTTAAATTATTGAGATTCATGAATTGTTAAATAGTCATTAAATTAGTAATATTACCAATAATTGTCCATTATAAATCTAATCTTCTTATAACATGCTTGTATATATACTATTCTTAACATGAATCAATTTGGGAGAACTATTAAACATTTTAAATATTGTTCAACTATAATCATAATGAAATATATATCAAAGATTGATGGAATGGTTAATCTATATGGGTTTTCATTAATTATATTTCCATCCAATTATTTATAACCATTACTCTTCAGCTTATTCAATTTATTATACATTTTTTCACCTTATGAACCTATAATATTTTTATTAATATTTCTCTTCTAGGTATTTAGATCAACATCTCCAAAACAATTTTCCATAAGATTATTTCATTAAATATTTGATGTAAAAGTGGTATTTTTTTAATTTTCCTTCTTCAAGATATGATTCATATTTTTCACCCATATTAATTTATATGTTTTATATATTACCTATTTCTAATGTTATAATATTATTCAATCTTTACTGGTTATATTTAATTTTTCACTTCATGTTATAATTTCATGTGGTCTCAACACTGAAATTATAAATTCCATAAGTCTTTTTATAACTCAAATTACTTTTCATCTGGTCATAAACATTATTATGTCACTATTACCATATATAATTCATTTATATAGATATTTCTATATTATAATTGTGTTTAATATTTACCTCTTGAGTAATTTCATCTATATGATAAAATATTTCTCATTAATGAATTTGATAATCTATAAAAACATCATGTTATTAAGAATAAATCAAAACTGTTCTAATGAAACATTCTATTCCATTAAAATATTATTTAATAGTTAATATTTTCTAAATTATAATTATGATATAAAAATATCCCCTACATATTTTATTTTTCATTATTAACTCTTTATTCTCCTAAAAAAATTATCAACTCTTCATTTTATGTGGGGTTTTCATTAAAATTTTATAAAACCTAAAATGAGGTTTCCTTTCACTCACATCATTTTTATCTTAGAATATATAATTCATTTCATAAAAAAATTTATATAAAATATTCATTTAGTAGGAAATTTTCTAAGGTAGGTTTTACAATTTCATCCACTTATAATATTAAAAATATATTTTCATAGAGGATTATAACATTTAAATTTAGGGCTATGATAAAAATGAATTATGTAAACACATTTTATGGAATACTTTTCATTATTATATATATATATACAATATATGTATCTCATATAAAGACATTTTCATGACCATTATACAAATTATTTCATACTCTTTTTTAGGTTTTTAATTTTGTGTATAAATTTTTTTACAGTTGATTTCATATAATGTGATACCATTAGAAATTATGTGATACCAATTTTATAACAATGGGGTTTTTATGAAATGAAAAATGATTAATAACATAAGTCACAAAAATATAGTTATAATGTTTTTATATGGGTGGGGTTTTATTTAGGCCAAATGTATTAGAAAATATTTCTATTTCATGAGAATGTGATATTCTGCATCAAAATGCTTTTCATTATTCACAACCAAATTCAAAATCATGATATAGGTTGATCACATATTAATTCATGGATATTGTTGGGTGTACATAATATTTTATAATTCTTATTATTAATCATGTAAAATATTTCTATGATATTAAACCATTATATAATGTTCATTTTTGGTTCACGACCATCATTTAATAATTATTTTCCATTATATTACAATTATGTTTTTATGATTACCTATTTATGATCTAATAAACCTATGATATTTTAAATTATATACTTCTCTTATGTAGAGAATATATTATATACAAATGATCTATCTGGGCTCAAATCATTAATATTTTTCCTTAACAAATGATTTAGGATCACTGATTCATTTATATTCCACATACCTAAATCATTACATGAAGGGATATGTGTAAATGGTTTTTTATGTATATATATTTATCAGAGATATTGAATTAATGTTTTGTAACTATATATTTTTGTTTCTATACATAAAAAGACACAATACTACTGGGTTCTAGTTATATGAGATTATTTTTAAGATATATTATTAAATTGATGGAATTGATATATAATATATTAAAGAATAACATGGTTTGCCTCAATTTTTATCATATTCGAGCTTAGTTATATTTTAGGTCTATGTAATGAGACCCCATCAAAAAGAAACAATTTTCAAGGAAAATGAAATATAGGTCGAAAAAAGAGTTTCATATGATAAAATGAAGTTTTTATAGAGTTAGGTATCATACTATGGTATTCAGAATTATAACACATTTTTTAACATATATAATATGATTTTTTTTATAAATTTACATTTTTTAACATTATCAAATTTCCAGAACTAGGACGAACCTAGTAATCAATGGTTTGGAATGGGAATGAAATGGTTATCCAAATAACAAAACAAATATGACATAGTATTAAGTTAAAAATATTTTTGTGATGTGAAAACACCTATATTGAGTAGTAATTAAATAATCATCCTAGAATATATATCAAATACACTAAATAATAGAAAAATAGTGTTTTATATTGTTTTGTGTGATTGTATCCAAGGATAAAATAATATATAACTTTTTATGTGTCATGAATTTATGAATAATAAACCAAGGAAATGTATTATAGGGTTTGAATGATGTTTTATGTGTAGAAAATAATCAAATTGTCCATGAAACCTCCATTGAGAAATGATGTGGTTTGTTATTGTGATGTAGGGAAATAAATTTAGTCCAAAAGAAGTACTAAATATATTCTTTTTTAATGTGGAGACTTTGGAAAATATGGAAATGAATCCCTAAATCCATGGGCTACTAAGGATAATATGCATCAACTATATCCCAGACCAAGGGAACAAGAAAGTGACTATGAAATAACTACTATTGATATATACAATGATATTGATGTGGAAAAATTCATATGTAATTTCCAATCACTATCTGTTAATTCCTTGTTTGATTATGGTTTTTTTCATTCATTAATTTTATGCATGTTTTCTATTTATTTTAATTCACTATTTGAATCATTGGAAATGTTATTATTAATTTAAAGATGTACGAGTGTGATGATTTCAATATATTTATATAACTATTCATAAATGATTATTTTTTGTAAAATTATTCATATAGATTAATATATTTTTGACTTGGTATAATTATATATGATATTGGAAATGGATTCTCTCTCATTATATTGTTATAGTATTAATTATTTAGAACAGGTATCCACAATTCATATCCCAAATCATGCAATTGTCAAATTAAAGTTGAATTCCCTCCACATTATGTTCATTAATACCATTTTAGTACAAAATATGGGGGGATAATAAATTTTAATAGTTATCATAGTACTAAAACCAGAACACACAATAAATGTGTTATTAGTTCGACATAGAATTTTTTTTCTTAGATTTTATTGGATAATACTATAACCATTTTTGTTATAGATTTTTCATTGATAGATAGTCATGATAAAGAGACTATGAATTCTATATATCTAAAATATCATATGTTTCATAAAAAAACAATTGAATAATATTTTTAGGAATGATTTAAATAAATGAGAAATAAATGGGAAATAATTTTTTTATTCTCATTATTTAGTTATAGATGTTGATATATCATTGGAATAAATATTATTATTCTTGTATATTATATGAATTCTCAATATTATTTTGAATTTTTATAAATTTAAAAATAATTAGTGAAGACATAATTTATTGGCGATGGGATGATTGAGTCGTCCTAGGTTTAGGTAAGCATTTTATTTTTCAACTTACGTAATTTATTATTTTAATTACATAGAAACACAACTAATAATAAATAATATAAGGATGATCATATCATACATTTCATTTTAAATTAATGTCACAAATTATAAAATTTTGATATAGATAATTAAACGAATGTGTTAATATGAATGATGTAAAATTATTTTAATAAGGGAAATTAAATATACAACAAGCATATTTAGTCCATGATAACATCACAAATTAGAAAATGAAACTAACACCCATTTATGGTCAGATTACTACCTCCATGAATGAAGTAATTAATTTTTCATGAATACCACACACTGATGATTCTAAATATTGTTATAATGAAAATTTATCATATTTATTACATTAGTAACAACACTTATAGGTAAAATTGTAATTATATTAAAAAAAGTATCATAATTGATCATTTTACTTTAACCTACAAAATAATGAGCATACTAAGACGCTTTTCCAAATTAAATTTTTTATGACATACTCTGGAAATGTATAAATTTTTAACTAGTATAGTGATAATTAACATATATGTTTATTAATAAGGATTTGAAAAAATTATTTTAAATACATATTCAATATAGTCATTATACAGTAGAGGCTTTAGTGTAATTAATTGAGCAACCTGAAGTGACTGATGAGAGAGAAAAAATATGTTAAATGAATGAGATATAGTAAAAATGAAACATAAAAACTAAAATATATAAAAAGTTTGATCTAAAATAGTATTTAATACAATAATTTATATTATTTGGGATGTCATACACATGAACTATGTGTCTCAGGAACTAAGGTATGAGTTGTTTTTCTCAATTTCATTTCATTAAGACATTATTAACATTTTGAACCAAATAAAATTTATATTTGGTATATAAAATCTTATGTACATATATTATTTTAAATAATTTATTATTCTGTGGATTCTCACTTTTATTTTATATATTCCCTTTCCTCTAATTATGATTTTTACATATTTCAATTCATAACTATTTTTCTTAATGTAATTTATATTCATTGAGTCAAAACTAATATTAATGAACATTATACTTCTATGTTTCATTTCATCCACTATATTATTTTATTATTTTATATTTAATAATTATTTTAATAGAATATATGTCTCATTCTCCCAACTCATTTTCTAGGATTATTAATTCAATATTTTGGATTTCCATATATTTTTTTAATCTTCCAATTTAATTTTTGAAATAAGTTTCTTGTTATAATATAATTTTCATATATATATATTATATATATTATATATATAATACATATTTAAAATATAACATCATGATTCTATCATTATTCTTAGGGTTGATTCTTCAGTTTCATGTTCCATCTATCAAGTGGTTTTTAATCAAATGTTATTAATGTTGTATGGTTTTTAATTATTCAATATCTTTTTAATTGGATCATATTAATTTTTCTTTGATTATTCTCTTCTATATTTATTTTTTTCATTGCATTCAATATTATGGTTATTCAAATCTGTATTTAACAAAATTTCATATTTTGATAAAAATATTATCCTTTAATTATTTTCACTTTTATAAAACATTAATGTGGGAAATAATTATTCACATTTGTTCTAACGATTATTTCACCCAAATATACATATTCTTTAACAAGAAATATCTATATTTCTTTTTATAAAATTTATATATTTTTTATTTTCTATATTATTTATATAATTATTTATCTACTTTCAAAAATATAATGTTTTTCTTTGATGTGGATTTTTATATAAAATTTTAAAAAATTAAAAGTTTTTTTCTTCTCATGATTATAGATTTTAATCATCCACTACAAATTTTGTACATAAAGGTTATTTTATTCCTTTATTATAGATTTTCTATGTTATTTTTTGACATCATCCACCGATTATTAGTGAAATAATTTTTTTCAGTGGAATATAACATTTACATTTATAGAAGAGATAAATTTTATTTCTAAACAAACATTTGTTATGGTATATATTCAATTATTATCCATATCTCAAATAATTATATCCATTATACAAAAATGTTCATGATCATTCTCTAATAAAATTCGTACTCCTCAATGAAGATTTAATATTTAGTATCAACCAATCTAATTATTATTACATGTTATTTGATACCATTTTAAAATCGTATGAAGCACATTTTAAGTCCATGTTATTTACATTATGTCAATATAGATTTATTTTGGGTGAAGAGCTATGCATGCATTATCTAATGTTTCTGGTGGTGCCTAATATATCCATCCAATCTGTTGGTTATGATTTATATCTCATCAGATAATAATTTTAGTTATAACCATTATTAGGTTTGTTCACAACATAATGTGTAGAGATTAATGGATTTTTGTCACTAATTAATGCATGGGTGTGATTGGGTTTTCTCAAAATGTTATGATTTTAAAGGATTATACTTGTTCCATATTCAATGATATTCCATTTTCCAATATTATGCTTCAATGGTTACTAATTATAGTAAAACATTTATCAACCATCATATAACAATTATTATTTTTTTATGTCTCATTTATATTCTAATTTTTCTATAAACGTTTTAATTAGATATTTCTTCCATGTTCAAATTTTATTAGATATATAGTGTCTAATATCTTATTATTAATTTTATATATCTCTTCACTTAAATATTGGCTTCATATTACTCATTATTTATTTCAAATTCCTTATTAATTACCAAGAAATACTATTCATATAAGGATGTTTTATTTAGATATGTATTTCATAGTTATTGATTCAATGATGTTTACTAAAATTTTTATGTATCAAATGTCAAATTTAACTAAAAAATTTAAGTCTATGATTGTGAGATTGTTTGTAAGATTTATAGTTTAAAATGTGAATGTTTTGTTATGTATATGAATTCTTATAATGGTTCATCTAATTATTATCATTTTTTAGTCAGCATTGATAAATTATTTATACAATATTATAATATTGATACAAAAATCTTATTATAGAAAATAAATCTAATTAACTATAAACCTCTAAAATATTCCTCGGTAAATTCTAATGAACCAAATACAATATAATGATTCAGATATTAATGAGACCACCCTTTTAAACTAGACACCCCTTAAATAAACTCTATTCATTCATAATGTTCACATTGAGTTTTTAACAAGTGTAATACTCATATAATAACTGTATGAAATGAATAATATTCTTTAAATAATCTATATATGATCATGAATATTAAAACATAATATTAATAATGGTCTAGAGAATACTAATCATGATATTGATAAAACATTTAATCTTCCAACCCATTGAGTACAATATGTGAGTTTATTAGAGAGAAAGATATCACATCATACTCATAATGACCATACCCTTACTAGAAATAACACATTGGAACATTTTCAAGTAAAATAATCAATTGATGATATATTAATCAACAATAAAAAAAATTGAACAAATCACTTCTCTGATTAACTTTTTTCAGAAAGCATTGTTTCTTGGAAAATGTTCATTATTCATAAAAATCATATTATTAAACTTCTGATAATCAATGGATAATATTATATTACTATATATATTGTTGGAGAATAAAATTGGTGCATCGTATGGGTAAATAATTGGTCAAATGAAGTATCTATTAAACATATGTAAAATAATTATTATTATCTTGTGAATTATAATATATTTAGAAAATTATTATTATGAATATATTAATTTCATAGAAATATGAAACTGTATTTTTTCTTATACATCATATCATGGAGGAAAATACAGACCTCCCTTATAAATAACAATACTTAACTCATAAATTACTTATAAGAGTTCCTTTAAAACTTCCTATATAATGAAAAAATGTAAAGCTACAATCTGGTATATAATATGATAAGTTTCTATATATTGATATCGTATATACTAATCTTCTAATGCAATGAAAATGTAAGGTTCACTTCTTATACTGAACGATAATGCTCTATCAATAATAATATTCATAATATCATGCAAAAATATATAAATGTTTCTAAATAAAAATAATCCTATTAACAATTTTTAATCATACCAAGACATGATAAAATAAGTTAATACTTCTAACTGATTCATAAAATTGGAAAAATCCTAAAAATCCTAAAAAACCACCAATAGATGATGATAACTATAGTGGGTAATGTATCCACTCTATATAATTATTCAAACTATGAAAATGTGTATGATAAAAAATATTTTTTCAGTCATATATTTCTTCATTTATAGAAACTATATTATAGTAAACATAAATGATATTACTCACAACCGTTCAAAAATCTATGTCAGATACCTATTCCACCTATATATATCCTCTAGAAGCACCTCCTCTAATAAAACTCTATTGAAATCAATTGGTAAAGAATAGATCTTCATAAATAAATAGTTTAAAATTATAGCCAGAAAACATTAGGGTATTTTGTGATGAACAGATCTAGGATGACCTGACACTTCACCCATTCTGGACCACCATAATTCAGGAAGCTAGTTCCTATACTCCATGGGATGTTGAAAAGGACAATGATATCAAAAGTAAAATCCTTTGTAATGATATTAATTTATGAAAAAAAACTATTCTCATGTTTAAAATGATATGAAAAAGAATATAGTTCAATGTAAATGGACATGTTGCAAACTTTGAGGCAAACAAAACAAATCTCAATGTCCAAACAAGGAAGAATATTAAACAAAGGAAAAAAATAGTGTCCACGTGACATTATGTAACTCTTATCCAGACCCCCTAGGAGTATGAAATTAATCGAGAGAAATTAAAAAAACACATGATTAGATTCTCTTTACCTATGTCTTATAAATGAATCTTCTACATTCCTATTAAAATATACTTGCTGTGAAGAGAAAACCCAGTAGAATATAATTTTTAATTTATATATTTATTTCCACTACATAACTGTTAGTTCTTTTTTTATAATTAAAACATGTTTATAATGATATTTAATTTGAAAAAAAAATTACATAAATCATCCATTTTTTTTCAATAACAAAACATTTTATATTCATGTGTATATGAATATTGAAATTAAAAATAATGATATTATAGAGAGAAATAATTAGATAATTTTTAATTTAGGATATAATAATTTTAGAATTATAAACATGACACATAAATTATTCCTAGGTAACAAAACACAATATGGATCTATACTATGTGAATAGATGACAGGGAAATATAAGAAACACGAAATAATAATCAATGAGAATAATGTGACATTGAGTCCCTCTATATTCAATTGAGACCATAATCATAAAACCTTTTTTCCAATGCTCACATAGGTTTCCAAATTTCACTATCCAAATATCCCAAATTTCACCCGTGTTCAATGTTTTCAATAAAAAATCTACTAAACATGATTATGATTTTGTAAAATATTTTAAAAATTGAATAAACACATCCCCTTTGATTGAAATTCCACATTCAATTCAATATATTCATAGATGAATTTAATAAAGATAATGTTTTAAATTATATATTATTAATTAAAAAACACTAACACTCATTTCACAAGACTTTCAAGATTTAATTTCTATGAAAATTCATATAATTCAAATCAGGGAATTTTATAAATAAAAAAAATATTTCTCTAAAAGAACACAAAGTAAATTAATGTATAGAACCATGGTATATTTATTATTAAAACCCCAACATAGAAAATATAATTTCTTTTAAAAGATTATATTGATGATATTTAGATCTAGTCCTCACAAGCCTATATATAGAGAGAGAAATACAATAAATAATGGAGTATCCATGAGAAACTTCTTGAAGAAAGATTATTTCCTAAAACCAAATCCATGAATAATCTGAATATAAAATTTGATCCAAATAAAGCTTAATAATTTATATAATAGAGTTTATTGGAGTTAAAATATGTTTTATATACTCTAAATAATGTTATAAAAGGTTATATTATTCACTAATTTATGATTATGTTATTTCTCGAGCATTTTAACATCTAAAACATCTATCCCCCACTAAGGGTTTCCTTCCATTATGGGGTTGTTTTACACATGTTATATACCATGGGGAATAACCATGATGTTTTGATAAAATAGTATTTAATCACACAAAAACCTCCACCACATTATTGAGTTATCCATATGGATTCTGCTACATAGTTTGAATCCACACACATAAGCCTAATTACCACACCCAACAAAGGGTTTGTTGGATAATGATGGTTTACAAAGAAGGGTTACTAGAACATCGCAGCTTGTAATATGGTTGTGGTCTAACCCTCATTGTAAAAAATGTTCAAAAACAATTATATGAAATCAGGAACCTACAAAATTCCAAAACATAAATTATCCAACTTAAGACAAAAAATAAAATATATGTAAGACATAGAGGATGTCACATTTCTCAGCACCAAGAATGCTTCTGCCCTCAAATATACTATAGAAACTAAAAAACTAAAGTCTAATTTTTAAACATAAATGATTCCCACTCCATCATCTCATGGTTATGTCATCCATATATTAAAAGTACACACAATAAAATAATGTATCTGCTTCATAGAACTATATCCCATTTATCAATAGTGTAAACTCGATTCGTAACTACTGAGGTATCAATATCATGATCATTGTAATCCAATTAAAACATGTGGTAAGGGTATGGTTGTTGTGCACTCAATTGAAAAACATTAATAAAATGTTAAATTTATTGAAAAAGAGAATTTATGTCCTCCCAATTATAATCTATTCAAATTTAATCTATGATCTTGAAAGGGAAAAAAGCATCAAACCGAACATTTCCTACATTCCAAAATAATGATATCCTAATATGTTCAAATACTAGAGTAAAACCAGATCACCTAAAACAACTTATAAATGATAGTGATAGTGGTCTAGAACACAATTATAATGGATCATAACTTCATCCAACTATTTCTGAGAAATGTACATCATGTAGTTACCCATGGAAATAATGCAGTCATACAAGAAATAATTTTACAACTCATTACTAATACAAAATTGATCCTCATGTCTAACAAAATGACACTTCATAGTGCATCCCCTTAGTAAAATCCTAAAAAATATTTCTATTGTAATTAATAAAATCTGGAATATTATAAAACAATGAACAATTAAACCAATCACATAAGACCAAACAGTATCCTTATAGTTTGGAATAAATGTATACACCACTAATATATCAGATGATTTAATATCATGATATACATCAATTGAAAACCCATAATTCTGTGACATTATTTTGAGATTTTATAATCATTAAATGTGTTTCATCTATAAATGATTATCGTAGTTACACCATGGATCAGAAAAATCACTCAAATATGTAGACATTCATGTTATAATAACATAACTGTGTAATAGGATTTAGAAATATGATCTAATTTTAGGAATCGAATAATGATCATCCAAATTTGTATGCTCATATCTACTATATGTCCCAAGTTGTTTGATTACAAGGTTTATGGACACTTCATCCGGTATCCCTAACAGAATGGATAAGTCCATAACAGACCAGTAGGTTAGTGGTGTTCACATTACATTTTTATTCGGAGGGGGATCATGACCAAAAGTCTACAATTGAATAGCACATTATAGGTGACTATAATCTTTGTCTTATGTAATTATTGGTCCAAGTATCCCTAGAGTTCAATGACTAACTATAACTATTTTAAAAATCCAGAAATGCATGTTACATTTCAAGCAGAAAAACTAAAGTCCGTGAAATGCCCAAAGAATGATAAGGACATCAAAACATAAAACCCATGGTATCCCAACTATAAAAGGATTCATTATAATGTTTTCAACCTTTATCAATGTAACATAATATGTTTTTCTGAATGTTTTTCATTTTAATAAATTCAAAAATTAAATAAGAATTTTATTTTAAAAACAATAATGAAAACATTTTATTGATACATTAACTCTAATATGACATTATAATATAATTGATAAGGAAAAAACTCACTATTATCAACTATATCATGATTAGAGCACCTCCTATTAACAAAATAAGACAAAACATGTAACTATCATTTATTAGTCCATCATTGTTATAAATTCTATTATGAGGAGGTTAGAAAAAATAAAATGTGTTAGAGGAAAATAGAGAAACCATGATGGGATAAAGAAATAAAATACACATAGAGAATTTGACCTCTTTTATTACCCTCATGTTATGAGTATTTATAAAAACATTTTTTCACTTTAATATAAATATAACCATTAGAATTTTATTTTATAGGTTATAGTCACATTATATGAGATGTTGGTAATAGTTTATATGAAAATCAATTTAAATTATATATTAATTGAAAGAAATTTTTATATATGATAAGACTTAGTGATTTTTCAAAATTATTATTCTCAAATAAAATAATATTTGTAATATTTTATGTAATGAACGTCATTATGAAAAAAAATTAAAAATACAAAAAACCTGGAAAACTATTGAAAATTATCCTTGAAACATATTACAAGACGTAAAAAGGGAAATACACCAACAAACAAATGAATAAAAAGGTCATTGTAATTCATAACAAGAAATTAAATGATTAGAAAAAATGATGTAATTCATAGTTAAAAATGAATGGAAAAATAATTATGGTAGAGTGAGAAGTGACTTCGATGAAATTTAGTTTACAAAAATATATCATTGGCATATGTATTTAAGAAGTTATCATTTTTTACTATTTTTTAGTTGCTATTTTTATGTTTCACTAACTTGTAATAAAACATAATATTATTTGTAAAATAATTTTTAGTTGATAGTTTTAAATTATAATCATAATTTAAATAATAAACATAAATGAATATTTTTAATTGTATGTAACCAATGATTTTTTCCCTTGAAATATTATATTTTGATTAAAAGTTAATTAACCACTAAAATAAAATATGTATACCACTAATTATGTGGTTACTATCAAAGCACCCAATGAATGTTTATATAAATCTTGTGTAATCTAACATGTTTCAAAGGAGAATTGATTTCACAAAGAGAGCATCAGATAGGTTGGGCCCTTGATGGTCAAGCAATGTGTGGTTGAGACGCTTGTTAGACCCATGTTTTAGGTCCATATAGTGTGTGTTATTGTCTTTTTTGGAATAAGTATTCACAGCAAGGGTGAAAATGTGTCTTTTTATCGAACGATATTTTGATGTAGGATGTGTTCTAAAACCATTGTATTTAATCTTGGTTTTATATTCATGATTAGTTGATCTGAGCCTTTCAATCATTTACAGATCATTTTCTTCATTGATCCTCTTCCATGCTACATTCTTGAACTAGTAACCAATGACCTAGCCCTCATTTTTGTACTCCATTGATATCATTACTCTCATCAAACCATGGCCCTGTGATATAAATACAAATTCAAAAAAAATAATGTTCTTCCAGTGAGATGCCAAAAATTAATCTATTGATGATTTTTTTAATGAGAGTAAATAGTTTATTTATGTTTCACAAAGATGATATGAAGTGTATGGACATATATATATATATTCATTTTCATCACCATGTTTTTTAGATCTCACTTAAATTTGTTTCTCAAAACAACAATCATTTGGTTGGTTGTTTTAATTTCTAATAATATTTGATTTAAAATATGTAGTGATGGATAAATTTATATATATATATATATATGGTTGTTTTTTATGTCACATTAAATAAGTAATTAGATAGATCCTCAATTATATTCTGAAAAAAATAGAGTTTGCTCTTAATTTTTGTACCGAAAAGGCTTGACTTACACATCCTTTGCCTATTTGGTGAAACTAAATACTGATAAGACATCTATTATTATTTTATATTTATAGGTATGGTTTTATTTATTTATAATTATATATATATGTTTGTATATTGAATTAATTTTTGTAGGTGTTAAGGATTTAGAATATTATATCTATGTATTTATAAAAAATTAAATGTACTTAAATAATAATTAAAAATAATAATAAATGAAATAATCTTTCCCAAATTTAATAATATAAGGGTTTTTATTTTCAAAAATTATGATATTATTATTTTGGTAAACCCATAATATGGGAACCGTATTTTTGTACAGAAAATAATTTTACAAACAAATATTTTCAATGTATATTTTAAAAAATATATTCTATTAAATAATGGATAATATTTTCTTGTTATTGTTTCATCTTCTATTTCTAAAAGAGTTAATTTTTTATCAAAATCCCTAGGAATATATTTTCTTCCCTTAAATTCTATATAGGTTTTAATTTCATGTGTATTTTAATTATATAATATGTTTAACTTAGTAAATGATATAATTTAATGTGTGAAATATTCCTGTACATTCAGGGATGTAATACATTATGTTACATATGACCATTATTTATAACATAATGACATTTCATGAACGCTCATGTTTTTATTTTAATGAGACTTTTTCAGTGTTGTTGTTCGATTTTTGTAAATATTTGAATGAATTATTAATATTTTTTAAATAATATGTTATTAAGGTTAACATTAAATGTTGTGGAATGTTTTTATTAAATGTTGTGGAATTTTTATATGAATAATTTCTAAAAGAAACCTATGGGATTTTCTAGAAGTTAAATTTTATAAATGTATAATTATTTTATTCATTGAAAATAAATAACTAGTTTTTAAATGGTTTTTATGGGATATATTTGATGGATTAGGATTATCAAAATGTTTTAATAAAATTTTGATCCACTAATTTGGTATAATGTTAGAGAATGTGGAATGTGGAGAGAACCCACATCCTCAATAAATGTTTTCTTATCAGTGATATTTATTGTTTCCACAAGGTTTTCATAGGATCTTCTAAGAATCAAAATAATCCATAAATAATGTACAATTTCCCAAATGTTTTCAATGGAGAAATCCATGTGTATTTAAATATTTATTTTGGAAATAATATCAATATTAAAATTATTTTTTAATGGTTTCAAAAGTAATATATATATATTATATATGTATATTTGATATAAAATGGTTTTGAAAGTGTTTAAATTTTATATATATTTAAGTGGTTTATCAATGGGTTTATTACCCCTTATTGAGAAATATAATGCATATCTAATGTTTTAAAAATAGTATCATAGGAATCCTAGAAATTCTAGATCATATGAATTCACTTAATGAGTTAGAAATTAAAAATATAATATAATATAATTATATTTATTTTTTACACCTATGATAAAATTTTATGTTGCTGCCTAATTATATTGAACCCTGACTAGAAAAGATTCTTAAATGTATTATATACTATGTATTGTTCAGTTTTTTCATGAAAATATAAAAATTTGTTTATCATTGAATTCATAAAAACCATTTATGGTCATTATAATCCCTACTTATCTTGATAAAAATCTTATTGTACAAAGAAGTTCCAACATTCTCATAAGTTGCTCAAAAATCACATTAATTACTCATTAAAAACTAGGATAATTTCTATAAAAAGGTTTAATATAAATACCAACACATTTTATTCATTAACATCCAATTATGGTAACCCTCTAATCAAAGAATATGTGACAACACGAATTTTTCAATAGCTCGCATAGTATTGAAAACTATTATAAAAAATCACTTAACATGGTAGAACTATCATAAAAAACCTGTCTACATTGATTTATAGTTTAGGATTCTATGATCCAAATAAATTATAAATTGATATAAGAAGGATTATCATCACAAACCAATGAGGGAATTTACAAATCCTTTAAACTAATTCTCATGGTGAGTTAGAGTATTCTAGTTAAGGAATAATTATTAATATTCATAAACAATAAATCATTTTTTGGCATCAAGACATATGAAAACATCATCCAAGAGGATATATTATTATTTTTTAGACCAAAACAGGAATAAAATGAATAGATATTAGAAATGAAGCTAACATAACTTTTATTCTTTCAATGTAGTCCTAAGTTCAATATTATCGAACTCACAAATCTATGGAGAAACGAGCCCTAAATTCTGTCTTCACACCATTTATAAACAATCTACATAATCTAATAATTAGAACCATCATCGATATATGATATCATCATCAATATGTGTGATGTTTCAAATTATAGTCAAAGGAAACACCATGATATTCAACTATAACAAAGGGAAAGCACAGTTCTCTCACAATATTCATCTAACTAATATGAAACTATATGAATATTATAGAATGGAAAATTCTTAAATAAATTTTTAAATGATTATTAGATCAAACTATTTAATGATCATTAAAATTTCACTATTAAGAGCACCCAATCCACAACATCTATCAAATACTATAGATGGTTCAAACATATATATCACTAGACACAAAATGAAGTCGATATAGTCTTGGTTAATGAGACTGTATTAATATTATCATTGGTTTAGAGTAATAAACCTGGTGGTTCAAATAGTTCAGTCAACCAAACATATATTTCCAATGGATTCATCATCCTGTCTAGTCACCCAACCAATAATAGCTAACTGTACACACCCTAAAGGGTCAAAATATTAAAATACTTTGGAAAAAAATGGAATTGTATTTTCCACAATGATATCCCTAGAAAATATGGTTTAGATTGAGATATTAAATAATGTCAACTGAAGAAAAATGATATTTAAAATACTCCAAATGAAACACCCCATGAATAAAAATCTTAACACACTACTCAAATCCTAGGTTATAATTAATATAAGTGGGAATAACCAATATCAAGGTAATTGTCCCACCCAACTCATCTATAATTTGAAATTCTAACTAACGTAGAATAAAAAAATCAATCCAGTAATGCACATTATGGTAGATCAAAGAACCCCAACACATGTGAAAGGGGTAGTCCAACAATAAAATTCAATTAAAAAATAAAATACCTTTAAAGGGGTTTCGAAACAAACCAAAATTGTGTGTTAAATTCACATTAAATGATTTTTTATTTTGAAAAAATAAAATATTCAACAAAAATTTAATTATTTAAACAACCATTTTCATAATTAAGTCACGAATTTAGAAAATAAAATAATTTAATCATCTCATAACTCATTAATTTCATTATTAATACACTTATTTTTCTAGTGAATTTATTAAAAATGATTCATTTTCATCTGAAATGACATTATTTTTTCATAATTTTTTAAAAACACACGATTCATATAATAAATAATTCATTTCAATGAATTAAAAAATTTCTATTGATGCTCTCATCACATTATCTTCCCATTTTACCTTCAAATTTTCATATTTTAAAAAAATCAATCATTAATTTAAAGCCAATACCCAAAATAAGAATCGTTATGTTAGAAAATGATTTAATTTAAAAAAAGGTTGTGTCTTATTAAGTAGTTTTCAAAAGACTATAATATTCATAAAATTATATCATTTTTTGGTTTAAGTAATAATTTTTTTCCAGTTTCACAATATTAAAAACCATTTCTATAAACATGTGGAAGAATTTAACCATCAATAGTGATAGATTTTCCCCCAAGACCCTACTACATTGTAATTTATATTAATAGTATATTGAAATAATTAAATATTATTATAACTAATTTATCTCATATTTTTTATTCCTCTATATAACATTAAGCTAATAATTTCATACATAATTTTTCACATTAATATAAGTCATATCAATTCATTGCTATTATGTGAACCTAGAGATGCTCTGTTGAAATTTCCTAAATATAGTTAAATAATCATATTATATTCTATAAAATTGAATTTATAATGTTATTATTCATGTGAGATTAAATTTTTTCAAATTAGACTTCATCTTCTTATTTTCATACATGGTAATCTCCATGAAAGGAGATTATGTGAAAATATCTACCGTGGGAAATTAAAAATGTATTGGATTCAGAGGATATTCTTATTATAATTCTTATATAATGGTATATATAATTTGAGTGTATTTTTAATTTATATTATTTATTATTAAATTATATTTATTTCATATATAAGGATGATAACTTTTCATAGTTAAGATGAATACATTAGGTGCATCACGAGTGATGTGTTGTTAATAATAACACGAGGAATGATGTGTCCACTCCAAATATATAGAGGTTTTTATATCTTCAATTTGATTGAAATATAATATTCACATTATATTACATTTCTGTGGTGTAACGATGAGTTTATTTTAAATATTCAAATAATTTCTTTTCATGAATATTGGTTGATTATGTAATTACAAAACCTACTTGAAGAGATGTTTTGAAAATGTGATTATATTTAAAAATAATCATCTATATGTAGTTAATGATGTTTTGTAAAACCCTGACCCCGGAAGTTCGGATCTAGTCCATAATTTATACCAATGGAATTTTTAGAAAAAATCAATTCATAAAATACTATACAGTTTAGTAGTTTTGGAATGCAATATTATATATATGATATCCATAATAAATTTCAAAATGAATATATAGCATAACACAAGTAAAATATCATCATACTTTAATCTCATTTAAAGGATTCCTCTATATTGATAGGATTGATGAAACAAAATAAGGATGAGATCAAATGCTCAATAAGGAAAATTAAATTTAAAAAATAAATTATTCTATTAGATTAAATCAAGGTTGTAGGTAAAATAATAGTAACAAATTTCATTCAAATTATATGATAAGGAATACTCAATATGGAATGGTAAAAAAAGAGACATAAAAAATTTAATTAATAAAATAATAATGAATAAAATATATTGAGTTTATCATTTGAAAATATCATGGATAATAATAATAAGTTTAAAAATACCTAAGAATTAAATTATTAATTAATTGATCTCTCATCCATGTGAATTCTTATATGGTCAACACTAATCACAATACTTTTTCAAAATATGGATAAATACGTGTTTAATTTGGCCAAATTATTTTCTTCATAAGAATAATTTTATTTATTGAGGGGGTATATAATGTACATTCAACATATGAAATTTTCTGTCCAAATAATTCTTCATATCCAATAATCAAAATATATAATATTCCCTATCAAAAAACATTCTTAATAAAGAATGTGGACTTTTCTATATTTCCCCAAATAATCAAATAACAATCAAAGTTTACACCATATGTAAATTTTTTTATAGTTAATGAGTGAATCCTGATTTTAATTGAAAAATTGGAAGTATGTACTACACATTAATATGAATTGGTGCATAAAAATGCATTCATCTTGATGAAATGTAAAAGGAGATGAAATCCCAAACCTTGTATTTCCTTTTGGTTGAATTAACATAACCTCATTTATAATGGTTTCAATCATGTTATGGACATTTACTAGAACCATAAATATATTTTTAATTTCATATAAGATATTATTGTAATATTTAGTTACAAATTTGTTAATAATATTTTATCATTTTCACAATTTCAGTTGTTAATTTCCTAGTTTCTTGAGTATAATTTGACTTGTCATATGTTGATCATATTAATTATATCGTAGTTTAATAATATGGATAAAATAAACCATGATTTAAATATAATATACATATTTCATATATATGTATTTAAAATAATCCATAAAATTAGGAAATAAGAAATTAAATGCATTGTTAATGGAGATAGATGGATGTACGTATGCTTGAATTATAACTTCAATTAATTATCAAAAATGAATATTAGAGGATATATATTTATATTATAGTTATGTTATAATAATTTTTTCATATATGTCACATATTATTAAGTAATCCAAACTTATACATTCCATGTATAGCATGAACGAATCATGTCAATTTGAGGTGATAGTAGTCCACACTTTGACAAATGATGTCATCGTATTTATAAAAAATGGAAAGAATAATGGTATGTGTTATAAAAATTAAAAAATTCATAAGGTGATAATAAATATCATATATTACATATATAAATGGTGTTTCCATTATATTTCGCAACTATGAAATGTGCTAAAGGAAAAAATGGTTAATCAACTTTTTGTGAGGCCGTATCTCATCATAAACACAAACAGTGTGTTCGTTACCCATTAGAAGAAATTGTGTGAAATTATAGGTTTAAACATTATAAGAAACAAATCATAGAATATTTAGGATACTGTTTCTATTTTTTAATAATGTAATATGATGTTTTGAGGGGGTGGAGTATGGAAATAAAACTAAAGATCCTGAGGAAAGATGTTACCTCTTCTTTTGGTAAGTCATTTTCGTTTCCATGAAAGGGTTTCCTTGGATGAAATTCATACAAAATTGGGGTTTCTATGAAGAATTATGTGAATGTGGGATATTATTTGGAATATTTTTTGTCGATCTATAAGGCTCATTGGGGTGTGAAGGTGTGATAGAGGATGTTCCCTTTTATTATTGATGTGAAGGGTACATTTGGAAACTCTCTTACTATTAATTTAACCTAAATTAATTGTCTTTTGTAAATGCTTATAAAATTATTTATTAATAATATCAAATGAAGTGGGGTATAAATAATCTCAACAAAAAAATTAGGAATATTTAGGACACATTATTACCCTTATCTTTTGGGTTTAACCCTTAGTTAAACACTTTATCTCTTATCATGACAACTTTAATTTTTTACTCTTTACTGGTTAATATAATTTCTATAATATTCCCAAAAAGAAATAAATGGACCTGTTTTGACATACTTAACTTCATCTCAAACTATTTTCTATGTTTACATTTATATTAATTTTATATCATTTATTCAAATATTATTTATTTTAAAATATCATTAGCATCAATTTTGACATTATTCGTTACCTGAATTTTTATAATTGTCATCAAAACATGATATCTTCAAATCAACTCTTTTAACTAATCATTAATATATCAAAATAATCAAAATTCGCCATGGATTAAAATAATCTTATCAAATTATATTTATCTAAATATTTTTAATATCATTTATTTAATTTTAGAATTAATAAAAAAATTAATACATCCTCATGGAGTCACCATTTACTTTAATTATTTCATTTCTAAAAAATATAAATAAATTACCATAATGAATGTAAAAATTTTATTTTTCAATTTACTATTTATATTTGATGATATCATATAAATAAACATATATATAAATTGTAATACTTATTAAAATAAGAGTGTTCCGTTTTGAAGTTCCCTTATAATAAAATACTATAAAAGAATTTAATTCATCAATGTGGCTCCAAGAGGCCATAAAATATGACTATGGATTATCTTGTTCCAAAATATAACATATAATAAAATTATGACATATATTACTGTAATTTTGTAAAAATATTTTTAACCATAATTAACTTATTTACCCTTAATTGTGTTAATTAAAATATTACTAACATTATTATTCATATAAACAGAAATAAAAGCAACATATTTGAATAATTTTTGCCCACTTATTCTAAATAAAAAATACATTTTTAAAAAGTAAAAGCTCTTTATTTTCAATATTTAATATAAACTTAATCTCGATGATGGAACGAGAAAACATAGTTTCAATGTGATAGAGTTTAAAAGAATGAAATTTTGTATATCAAAATTCAATATGAAATTGATTCCAATTGAATACATTAGATTAAATGATTAAATATTAATCTAGTTATACATTAAAATCAATAAAAATTATAAGTTATCAAAATTAATTATTTTGATGAAAAATATTTTTTCCAATTTTGATTTGGTATATTCCGCTATTCATCGAAACATTTAACATAACATATAAAAAAATTTAACCAAAATAACTTTTAATATTACACCTTCAACAAGTAATTTTATTTTGTTAAATTGAATATTCAATAGTGTCAAAATTTGAATTTCCAATAGGTTCTCCACTAAAAGGTCATAAAAATACTTTAATAAAATATTTGTTTTTTGTGAAATATTAGGGTTGTTCTTATCATATGAAAATCTAATATAATATATGAATTTGAAATTTTTGGAGGGGATATAGAAAATATAAATTTACTCTATAAATTCACTCTAAGTTTTTAAATTTAATTGAATTTGAAAAAAAACTAATTAGGGTTAGGTTTTAACCTATTATTGTGTGCATTATAAGCTATCAGTAAAGTAAAATTTATTGTAAATGGAAATTATGTATATGTATTGGGCTTCTAAATTCTTCCCTCCTACAAAAATTTCCTCCTATAAATTTTTATTGTGTTACCTTCTTTAAAAAGATGTCTGTATTTATTCTTCATAGAATCCCATGGTTCCCTAGTGGATTCATCAAGTTTTTAAATTTTTTTAGAATACCTTTACAAAAAAACTCATCTAATTCCTCATTAATTTCACTCTAGTATGAATAATATTTATATTTTCTTCCTATTTAAAAAATTTAGGATCTAACTCTATATCATTAGAGGTGAGAACTTGCATTTGGTCTGGAATGTACATCCTTAATAGAGATATATCAATCACATCATGTACATTTAAGAGAATTGGAAGCATTTCCAATTGATAAGCAACAATTCCAGTCCTTTCATGAATATAATAGGTATGGTTTACATGGGGCTCAGTTTTCCTTTCTTACCAAACCTAATAACACCCTTACCTGGATAATTTCATGAAAACATGATCTCCCACATGGAACCCTAAATCTTCCCTCTGATTATTTTAATAAATATTTTTTTAATATTTTCAAATACATTAATTTTATATTGAATAAACTTTACTAATGTGTTTTTGTTCAAAAGTTTCTATGATTAAAAGATTCCTTTCACCAAATTCATCCTCTAAAAGTTGGACTATTAAATCTATTCACATATAATTCCTAATTTGGTTCCATTTGAATACTTTAATGGGAACAATTATTATTAGAAAACTCTACCAAATGTATGTATAGATCAATTATACCATGAAGTTCTAGTTATAATGATCTCAACATTTATTCTATTTTTTGAATTATAATTTTTGATTGTCTATCAGTTGGAGAAAGGTTGGAACTGCTCAAATGAAGCTCTGCATTAAAATCCTTCTGAATACTTTTCCCAAATTTGGATATTTTATGGGGATCTAAATCATAAATAATCATTATAGGTGATCCATTATGTATTAAAACATTATTAATATCTATCCTTAAATGGATATCAAGAGAAATTTCTTCTCTTATCCTAAGGGAATGTGCAGATTTGGTTAGGTGACAAACCAAAACCCATATTGAATAATTCTTACTATGAGTATTTGGTAGTTCCATAAAATTTTGTGTTGTAATTTCATCCCACTTAAACATAGAAATAAATAGAGGTTTTAGGAATACATTAGGATTGTCCCTTATTGTATTCACTCTTTGACAAACCAGACTTTTGGACACATAATCAACAATTTCTCATTTCAGGTTTTCCCATAAAAATGTTCATTTAAGTCCATATACATCTGTGTGTACTAGGTTGTATAGAGAACATTGAGGTATGATATTCGTAGATCAATTCCATTTTATCTTAGGAATATATGGAACACATAGACTCTATCAAAATTTTAGACCACCAACTTCAGAATCAAATTATTCTATTTTTAGTTCATTCACACTTTTAGTCTTATTCTAAAATTTATCATCATCATATTGATAATTTTTTTATTCTATAATTAATATAGTCATACAATCATTTGAAAAATGATTGATATCTCCCCTTCCATATAAATTCTCATATACATCACTACTAGATATATGTGTATATTGTCCTTTTTAATCATCATTTGGTTAAGAACCCAATGATCCTTCCCAATCAATGAATCTGATAAACTATTTTCTTTACAAGGGAAGTAGCATATTGAGAAATCATAAAAATTGAGTATCTCATGCCATTTCCTTTTTATCATGATGATCCCTTTATGTGAGAATATTAATATCAAAATTTTATGATCTATTTGTTTCTAATATCGTTCACTTTATTGACAATGTCTCAATATTTTCAAGGAAAAGATTGTATTTTGTAGCATGAAATCATGTGTGGGATAGTTCTATTTATGAGTCTTCAATTCCATTGATGCAAATGTAATAACATTATCATTTTACATTATGACACATCTGAGTCCCCACCACAATACATCAGTATATATGACCAAACTATCACTTTAAGATGGTAGATACAAAATTAGAGCATTGACTATTCTTATTTGTAGCTTATCAAATCATTCTTCACATTCCTTTTTTCCAAAAAAAACATAACCCATTTACAGGTAATCATGGTTAATATGTTATAAAATCGAGAAATATTTTTAGAGAATCTCCAATAATAACCTACCAAACCAAAGATACTACATACCTAAGTTATGTGTGTTGATTCAAGCCATTCAAAAAATGATTTTCCCTTATTGCATCAACTGATATTATATTCTTGTAGATAATATGGCTATTAAAAGGATCTTTATGAAGTTATACATATCAATTACTAAATTTACCCTATAACGCATTCCCTTTAAGGGTATTAAAAAGTATACAAAAGTTATTCTCATGATCCTAGGCTATTTTAGAATACACCATATTATCATCATTGAATACCACAAAAAAATAATCAATATACTCTTTCAATTATAAGTTCATTAGATCTGTAAAAACATAGGGTGGATTAGTCAGTCTAAATGGAATTATTTCAAGCATGAAATATCAATAACTTGTCTAGAAATAAATATTTTCAATTTCTTCTATATTTACCTACAATTGATGATATCCAGAATGAAGATCAATTATTGGAACATATTGTGCTACATAAAGTTTACCAAACATGTAATAAATAAAAGGTAAAGGATACATTTTCATTATTATAATAGAATTCATTTACTTATAATTAATGAAAACCATCAGGGTTCCATATATATAAATTAATGTAGTGTACATGGGATCCTCTTGGTGAAGTAATTGGGAAAAAATAAATTATTTCCCAAATCATCTGTTTTGTTTCCACAACCCCACTAATTCCATAGGGTAAATTACATATGGAGTCATTTTTATTGGTCTTTTATAATGGATTAAATCGATTAAAATTTAAACTTCCTACTCAAGGGGATGTCCATGTAATTCCTCAGTAAATACATCAGTGTATTCTTGTACAATAGATACATTATGATTTTTACAACTACATTATCAATAAAATTGATGTTGTTTTCGGTTATTCTACATGAATTTAATTCAATAGAACTATTGGGGTTGGATGTATATAAAAATTAGGTGAGGATGACTTTTCTCTGAAGATGGGAACTCTGCATCATCCTCACAAACTAGAATTTCATTATTATTGTAACAAATCTTCACATCATATTCTAAGATCAATTAAATACAAAGTCTTATATAAATTTCAACCATATGTAGGAAAGTGAGTTAGGTTCATAAATAATGTATATATATCAAAATGAATATTTCCTAACACATATTTTAGGCAATCATAATTACCTTAAATGTATTTATAGAAAACTCTATTATTAATTCAATGGGTTAATGTTTAATTTTTTTAACAAAATGGGTAGATATGAAAGAGTGTGATGATCCAGAATCAAATAAGGCATTTTATAAATTTTAAGAGAAGATTAATGTACCTTCCACCACCTAATTTGGTACTTATACCTGTGTTATTGTGATTTAATATGTTTATTTATCTCCACTCAGGCTCCTCTATGATGTATTACCTTTATGCTTTTGAAATTCATTTTTATAGTGACCAATATATTTATAATTTTAGAACTAGAAATCATTGATTTGTTTCTTCTCCTTTCATCAATGAGCCTGATTTCCCCATCTCTACAGTTATAATACACTCATAGTCCCTCAAAACATTTTCCAAGGTTTGTTTTTTCTTCTGTTTTCACAAGATGAAAATTTCTTAAACATTTTCTTATATATTGATGCATTTTATTTTTCATTGTACTCATATGGTCACTTCTTGATTCTTCCCTTAAATATAAAAATTCAAAAAAAAAATAACTTCCCTACCATAATGGAACATAAATCTATTTCATTATATGATTAAAAAATCTATGAAAAAATCACCCTTCAAATATTGGTATTACAAACATCAAAAAATTGATTGATTTTTCACTTAGTGATGTGTATATAATCTGTAGAAAACTATCATAAACACATGAATTTATATTCATAATCTACAACAACCTCTTCTTCCTTTTTCATCATGGAAATATAATTTATATTCATATAAAATATTTGATCATGAGGGTAGTATTTATCAAAACAATTCTCTTTAGATATTATAAATTACATAAGTTATCTTTCTTTTTCCTCTATAGTATTCTTGATAAAGGTTCACCATTGTTCAAAATCAACTTTGTTACAATAGACCGCATGTGTAACATTTTCCATTTAACTACATCCCAAGGCTATAAATATATTCTCAATATTTTTAATACACTGCTTAGCTACAAATAGATTAGTATTACCACAAAATTATAGGGGATTTGTCGCATAATGTGACCCATCATAGGATATTCTCCCAATAGAATAGGTTTATCCATTTTCATGAGGTTATTTGTAATAACATTATTATGTTGCCCTAGTATTTCCACAATTTTCTCCATTCAAATAATATCCATATTTGTTTCCTCAGAAGGGAAACCCCAATAATTTCCTCATGTATATATATCATTCATTTTTCTTGGAAACATCTATAAATAATTTTTTCTACTGGATTAGCCCATAAAATTTTGAATTTCAAATATGGTATAACAGTGAAAATAAATCAATTATTTATTCATCATAAATCATAAACATTAGTTACATTTTATTAATCACTAATTTTAAATCCTTCTTAATGGTATGTAATGAAAATGTGAATTATCCTATGTATATCCCCATAGTGTGTCGAACTAGGTGCATTGTATGGTCTATTTTCATCTACCATGATATAACAAGTCAAGCATAATGCACCATGTAAGATATTTTTCCATTTGGTATATTGGTACTAGAACAAAATACACCTATAGTATACATTTAGGGATGTATTCCTAGGAATAACCACATTATATTTACATTACCAAAATTCATGTGTTTTCTTCTATGGTTATCCTAAATGTTTATCTTATAATTTTTGTTTTTAAAATCTATCTTCCAAAGTTTCTCCTAAACTTCATTTGAAACCAAATATAATGCCTCGACCCTAGAACCCCAGATCCAGTGCATAATGTATTAGAATGGCATGTTTACGAGGAAACAAATCTAATGGAATATACAATGTAGTAGTATTGGAAACTCAGTTATATATATTATACCCATAATACATTTTGAAATTAAAATAAAGAATAACAGATGTAAAATATCTTAATCCTTGAATCTGAGTCAAAGTATTCTTCTTCATATCATTGGGAAAGAAAAAATTATGAGTTTTATCTCTAATTATCTATATCAGTACATAAAGTTCAAGATTTAATTAATTTATGATAGTAAATAAACATAGAAAAGTAAATGATTGGTACCATATGCCATTAAAATAACTAGATAAGGCATAATAAATATTTAAAGGTAAATAATTGTAACAAATTTCATTTAATAAATAAACTGAAAATGAATAAAACCAATAGAATTTATCATAAGAAATTTTAATGGATAATAATAATAATAATAGACATAAAAATGATGGAAATTTTTAATTATTTAATGTCATGTATGAGGTACATAAAAACCTATACTATCAAGACCTTTCAAATGACTAGTTTAAACTATAGATAGAAAATTGTTTAAATTGTCAAAATTATATTCATAATGATAATTTTATGATACATAGAGGGGTTATATAAATTTTATGGTCCACCTGCCATTCCCAGTTCAAATAAATCCCTATATCTAACAAAGGAAATAAATAATATGCCATATAAAATAACTTTACTAAATAATGAATTCATATTTAAAAAATATTTTAATAGACAATTCAATAATTGTCAAATTATACATAATATGTAAAAAATGGTATAAGTTAAATGAGTGAATCATGATATTAAATTACATTGGGGAAGAAAATATTACACATTAACATTAATTGGTGTATAACAATAATTAAGTCTCTACAGAATGTAAATATTGATGAAATCTCAAATTGTGCATTTACATTTGGGTGAACACACCTAAACTAATGTATAAGGGTTTCAGGTGTTTTATTAACTTATAACAGAACAATACATATATTTATAACATCATATATGATCTTTTTATTTTATTTTATCAACATTTTGTTAATAATCATTCATTTTTTTTATATTTTGGATATTAATTTCCTTGTTTCTTGAGTATCTTTTGACTATTATTGGTTATTATAGTTAAATATACTATGGTTTCATCTTATTGAGAATGTAAAACATGAATTATATATTTTATTTATTTGTTATATATTAATTTTGAGTAATCAACAATATTAGGATAAATGGTATGAAATGCACTATTCATGGAGATGGTAAGCCATACGTACGCATGAATGCTACTTTCATTTCTTTATCATATGAAAATAATAATATATGTATATTATAATTTCAATATCATATTTTTTATATATGTCACATATTTTTATTAAAATCAACTCTTATAGATTCTATATATAGCTTGACCAAATTAGGTCTCTTTCAAGGGGAGGTAGTACACACTTCCATGAACAATGTATCGTATTAATAAAAAAGGGAAAGGATAAATTATTTGTTATGAAAGAATTAAATAATTAAAAATACATAATAAATATCAATTATAAATATCAATTATAACAAATATAAATATAATTTTCATCATAATTCAATACAATGAATGGTGGTAAAGAAAAAATGAACAACCATCATTTCATGAGGTGGTGTTTTTTTATACAAAACAATAGTATAATTGTTACCCATTAGATAGAATTGTGTATAATTGAATGTCAAAACATTATCATAAAAAATATTAGTATCTTGAGGATATATTTGTTATTATATAATCATGGAATATGAATTGTTTAGTTAGTGGAGAATGGGAATAAATCTAAAGAGCTCGAGGAAAGATGTTTCATCTTCTTTGGGTAACTCCTTTTGATTTTTAGAAAAGGGCTTTCATGGATAGATTATTTCTCAATGGGAGAGTTCTGGGATTAATATTGGGAATTGGGTACTTATATAGTAAGGTTTTGGTCAATTTGGATGCCTAAATGTGGTGTGAGGAAGTGAGGTATAAGGTTCCCTTTTATAATTAAGGTGAGGTGTAATTTTTGGGAACCCTACAAATATGAAATTAATATAAAATCATTTTATTCTCAAAATGTCATAAAAGATAGCTATTTAAATGATATAATTGTTATGGGTATAAATTCTCTCAACCAATAATTTTTATTCATTCTTAGGTTCCATTATTACACTTATCTTTTGGAATTAACCCTTTTTTAAAAATCGTTAACTCTTACCATTTCAACATAGATTTTTAATATATAAGTGTCAATATACATACTCTAAATTGGAATAAGATACATAAATAGAAAATTTATGAAAAATTAAACTTCATCCAAATCATTTGGAATAATTTTTTATTTTTTTGAAATTTATATCATTTAATAAAATATATTTTATTTTATAGATAGGTTCTCCATTAAATGGTGGTAAAACTAATTTTAAAGAAATATAGGCCTTTATTTTTAATATTGGGATTTTTATTATCTCATACCAATAAAATTTATTTGGTAAATAATTAAATATTTGGTTGGATATATAACATTTAAATTCAATATATAAATTCATTATTGCCGATAGAATTTAATTGACTATGAAAAACATGACTAAATTGTGTTCTGTTAAAACCTATTATTAGGTGAATTATAGGATATCATAAAAAATAAATTTATTGTAAAAGGAAAATATGGTAATGTATTAGGGTGATACATATTGGGACATTAATTTTTTTCTAATGGGTTTTTATACACCTTCTTTATGGTAATTATGATCTTTAGTCAAGTCTTCCAAATGCCAATATGAAAAAAGCCTTGAAGGTCGGACACTACGTGTTTTAAATTATATCAGTAAAATTATATTTGAATTTAATTATTGTAATATAATTTTTTTTTGAGATTAAGGAATAAATTAATTCATGTATGATGTATGACTAATATTATCAAGGTAATAAAAAATTATTCCCAATTTAATAAATAATTAATTTAGTTACATGAATATATAATAAATATTTATCTTGTAGATTGAGGATAAAGTATTTATTATTTCTATTGAATATTTAGTAAGTATTTATTCACTACACTATTACTAAAATTTTAATTTATGAATAAAATATTTAACCAAATATTTATTTGGATGTTAGATAATTCATGATGTGCTCGAGTTGATCAAGATTGATTTTGTTTATACATATTAACTTATAAGCTGGAAAAGTAATATTTATCATTACTTGTGTTAGTGAATTCCATAAAATAACAATATTATAATGTTGAAATGATATTTGTAAATAATTATACAATAATTAAAGGGATGTTATAAAATTAAATAATATTTTTTTCTAAACCATAGATCAATAAATTGATGGATATATTTATTGTGTATGGTTATTCAAGAATTCAATGTCATTACACATAACGAACTTCTCTAAATAATTCATTCTCTCCTCATCTAAAAATGATAAAAACTCTTTCATGCATGGAGGATCTATAAGTGATCAATATTAACAATTTATGATATATGATTTGTCATGTTGACACATATAAATCAATCAATATCACTCAGAGATCAAAGGAGAACATGTAGATCAATACTATATTGATTATACAATTGGATCCTTACAACGCAATGAAGGCATTTTGAAAATGGTTTTCAGATGATCAACATATACATTGATGACTCTCTATAAGAATATGTAACCATTTATTCTAATAATAAATAAATAAATTTGAAATTTTATTAGAAATTATCCTCTCAATGTTCTAGGTTTTCATCATTTTTAACATTCATTGGAAATATTTCATAGGACAAGAATTTCACCAATGTACAATATTTGGACTGATTAACTGAATGAATAAAACCATTATGGAACCTCAACCACTATGATGATTCTATAGAACAAAAAATCAATATATTGTATCATATGAGTTATATATATTATATTTAATTATTTATTTTATGTTTGATCTATTTGTGTAATACTGGTTTAATGTTTCATTCAATGAATATTCATTAATTGATCATGTTTTCAATTATCATTACTTCAACAATTAAATTAATTTTATTTGTTGTTTTATATTAAAAACTATACAAGAAGATAAGATAAATGACTGCAGATTCTGTTCGAAAGTTCTCATTATTTTTGGATGGAAAGACAATATCACATAGTGTGTATCCATATTACATGCCGTGTAATCATATGCACTGCATCTTGTTGTATTACAGCATACATGATTTGAAAAGATGAAATTACAACTGATTAATTTATTTCATATAGAATGTAGGTAGATCTAGTATGTCATATGATATATCATATTATAGGGCATGTAGTCATCATACACATCATATATTCTACAGAAATTAAAAGGAACATTCTTACAGGTCGTGTGGTCAAATACATGGTAAAATCAATGTAATATTGATAGATTAGAGAATTAATGATGTAATCATTGTTTAGATAACTTACATACCATTAATTTTATTATTTCCCACATATGATGTAAACGTCAATACATTCTTTGTGATAAGAGGACACAAGAAATACATGATAAATGGAATATAGCTTTATTGTACATATCATGTAGTCAAATATCTGATGAACACTCAATGTCCTTTGACATATTTCAAGAACATGTGGAATTTTGACCAACATTAGTGTAACTCATTAGTACACACCATTTAATCTTCTATGATATATGTCAAATAGAGATTCCATTATCTTGGTTACATGGAAACAAATGTACATGATGTGTATCTCATGAGTACACATTATGTAGTCTCCCAATGAATGATATAGGTGAATTATATTAAATTAACATTTAAACCATTAACAACTTATTATATTTAATATCAATTTTCTTGATTGAAAATATATTATTAGTTTTAAAGAATTATTAAATTTTCAATTATTTTAATGAAATAATCCATTATTACTTGTTCTACTATTTTTTTAAATGAATTTATTTAGTTATGAAAATCTCTAAGTGAATTATGATGCTCATTATGTGGAAATGGAATTAATTAATTAATTAATAATACAATCATATCTCTCATAATGAAAATCAATGAATTGAAATGAATGTTATCCACTATAATTTTGAATGAAAATTGCATGTGTGACCATTAATTTTCTTAACCAACACCAATGTAAGTATTGTCATACATTTGTTTAATTAATTAAATTGGTTAACAATCATTTAATTATAAAATTCAAAATGATATATTGTGATTCATCCCTCCCTCCATTATTATGTAAAACATATATTCCCTAGGTTATTTATGTAATTCCCCTTAATCAATCCTTTGGGTCCCCCATAAGTGTGTGAATTTAAAATACTTATAATAAATGGAGTTTCTTGAGGTACATAAAGGTAGTTTAAGACAGAACCAAAATAATGAAAACATAGATGAGGAAGATATGTGTAGCTAGAATTTTGTAACTTACAACAACACTGACATTGAGATTTTTTTCACCAAGTCAATCATTCAATTATTACTCACTCCACAAACTAGCAGATGGATAATATCCGGATTAAATCATTTATTTTTTGAATTATCTCTGTCTTATTTATTGTTTTGTTTATTGATTCTATTATGAGATAAATTAATAAGTGAAATAATTTTCAAATAAAGAATATAAATAAATTGATTATGCATAAATGTTTCATCAAAACAATTTTAATCAATGAAGTAACCTCAACTTAATATTAATGTGTTATGTGAAACTCAAAATATAAAAAATAATCTTCATAATAAAAAGATTCATGTAAATATTATGATATTGTAACTCCCATCCTTTGAATTAATATTATCCTATAGGTTATGAGTCAGTTATACCTCCAACAGGGGAACATTTATATTATGTATTGGTGTACCAAATTCATATTTTTTTCATCCCCACTTATTAGCGAAGGTGAAATGGATGATTAATAGAGATATATTCTGTTTGATTCCTATTTCCATTAGATAATATTATTAACTATGTATAATGATTTTATGAATGAACATAATGACATGGAGGCTTAAAACATTAATATACCTTACCAATTATCTTGCTAAATCGATGTAAAGGCTTGAGGTAAATAATATTTTCAAGGAACTATATCTATTCAAAATTTAATAGGGTAATATATTGTTAGATCATGTTTTTAATAAATAGGGGTATCTTTAACAATTAATTAAATTATGATTCGATATGGATAAATATTATCCATTTATCTTATATTATTATCCTTATCACCAATATTGTTTTAATTTTTCCAATCCCAGAAAAATGAAATGGATATGTTTCTTAGGAAACAATTTTCCAAAACATCACCAAATGGATAATGACTAGTTAAAACTTGCTTCTCCACCCCTTATGGTTGTATATTGTAAATAAATAACAGAATATCCAATTGAAAATACATATCTAAATGATATATTATGTCATCCTCCAAAGAGAAACAATATTCTAAGGAATAAAAATGAACATGAGGCTATTTTATTCTAATGTAAATTGAATGGAAAATGGAAAATAAATTGAATGGAATTTTAGAAGAAATAAGTTTCATCCAATTCTTCTATATTAATCTATATTATATTTTCACGTGTCATAAATACAATATGCCCAAAACAAAAATGTAATTCATTAGAGCATTCATTAATGTATAAAGATTTTATATATTGAACTCAAATTGAGTTGAGAAATGGTTATTATTATATCATCCAAGGGAAGCTCATTACTTGTCATTACTATATTGGATAGATTCGTTTTATAATAATTTAAATTGATCCCCAATTTCATGATATATATAAGGATAAACAATTTTGTTCTCATAATACCACTACAAAATATTTAACTTTTTCCAACATGGTCATATCTGTTGGTAAAGGTCCATTTTCTACTGGTAAAACATTTTACCAACACATATATCCCAATCACTAAACGGTCGGTAAAAACTATATTTCTAAATGTTATTGCGACAGATAAAATAGTTATGTTGCAATTATATTAATACCAACAGATAATAAATATGTTGGTTTAAGAGTTTAATAACACATTCGTATGAAACAATTATCTGTTGGTGATAATATTATCAACATATAACATATGTTTATAAATTACATTTAAATAATAATTATATATTTTTATTTCTATTAAAATTTCATATTATATTTATTAATTTATCATATATAATAAAAATATATTAACTATCAAACTGAAGATTCATTTCAAGGATATTTAAAGATTAAAAAGATTAATTATATTAATAATGAAATTTAATACAAAGTGGATCAATGCATAGTTGAAGTTGTTTGATCCCTAAAAAGATCATAAAAACACAAAACCCCACCAAAAAAATGAAAAAAAATGTATGTCATCTATTAACCGCAATCCTCCAACACCCACCATGATTAACAAATAGTTTCTCCTACCAAAGATCTTTCATCACCCCCATGTAGGCCACTCGAAGAAACAAATCAAGATAGGTACAGTACTAGTGAGGAACCTCAACTCGATGTTTTATCAACCTTCAACTCTAAGATCTACACCAAACAACCAAAAAGAATACCCATCATAAAATGGGGTGAATAAAACAGTAAATATATAAAAAATTAACACATTATATAATAAAGAAAAATCATCTGAATAGAAAAATACCAATGATTAAATTCAACACACCCCTTCCATAAAACTGACCAATGGAAGGATGCCCGGGTCACCTGTTCATCAGATAGTTGAGGCGACCCCTGAGCTTGAGGGAGCCAATTAACATGGTTAGACCGGCGTCATACAAGTAAGTGACGGGCTTCCCCTCTACCACATCCACCGTCACCACACCGTCGTTCCCCTCTAATGTTAGTCCTAGCCTGTGCCACTCCAAAATCATAATCACCTTCCGCAAATGAGGGTGCTTTCACACTGTCTCCCAAAACCACGTCATCCCCTGAAATGAAATCGTTACAAATGGAAGAGTCGTTTATTTTAATAAAGGACATACCGTGGAGAGTGTGATCCAAAATTGGCCCTCGCCATCATAATGGATGTTATCCGGCATCCCTGGGAGATGGTCCAGGAACCCTTCTACCATTCCTTTCTTATCCCCCCTTTACGTAGTATCTATTTCACCTCATCCTTCAATTCCACCCAACAAAACAAAAAAAACCAATTTCTCATGAACACGTAATCCTTTAAAATTTGGAATCATTGAGGCAAAAAAAATGAAACCATCTGAATACTAAACAAAGATTTCCAAATAACAAACTGACTAGCTGGTGGGTTACCTATGACGATGAAAGGGGAGGGCAAGGGTGATACACTAGTGATGAAAACTTTATGCAAGAAGTGTAGTGTCATTCAGCATTTCTAGAAGCTTTCAGATTTAGTTTCTTGGTAAATTGAAGCAAGAAAAAAATTGATTCAGGAGAATCCCATGTAAGGAAGTTCAGTCAATCAATTGATTCTCATCCTCTACTCCACTTCCCTAAATTTGTCAACCCTACAAGCCCGATCTCACTGTAGTCTGTGGAATAGATACACACTATCCACTCCAAATAAAAAAGCAGAACATTGGCAAGTCTGGAAGGATCAATGTTTCTATCATTTTCCTTGTTAATAATTGTGAAATTTTTTCCAGTGGGTTAACTGCATCAATGCTCTCCTTGGTTAAAAGAGCACATACTACATCTTTGATGGCCTTCACATCCCACTTTTTCACCTTCGCATTTGACATCATCACTGTCAGCACCCTTTTCTCCATCATAGCCTTCACCTCCCCTACCTTCCCATTATCCAACAGTCTGAACCTCCCCGCACCACACTCCACCCTATACCACTTTATGTTCTTCTCCCCCTAACAACTCCACTCCCCGGCGATCTGTAGGATCTTCCCCTCTTCCACATCCACCTTCACCTCCTCCTCATTCAACCCGGGAAGGTCCGACTTAAAGATGTGAGCCTCATGTGTCTCATTCCAATAGATTCTCATGTTCGCCACCATTGATTCCTCACTCTCGGCTGATGGGGGAAAATTCCTCACTAGATCCAAGAGCCCCTCGAATGGATCCCAGACATCCAGTGAAAATAGATCCACTTTTTATTGGCTACCATTTCCAAATATCCTCGAAACGATCAACATGATAAATTACCAACTGAAGATGATTGATACATAAAGGAGGGAACAGTGATCTCTTTTGCATTTTTCACTCTGATCAAATATTGCATTCATTTACCACAAACCATAAAAAATTGTCAACTTTTATTTACTCTTGAAACAGTAAATATGCATCCCAAAAAATATGAAAATGAAACCAAAACCATAAACCCATTAGTATGTCAAAAATCAAAATCAAACTATAAATATGTAGCCAAACTATAAGAGATACAATCTAAAATTAATATATCTAAATCTATTCACTGAACATGGAATTGGAATGTTAAAACATAGTGATCTAAAATACATATATCTGTATTTGTTCACTGGACATGGAATTAGAATATAAAAATTGTGTAGTCATCACAACTCCTCTAAACTATTTCAAACCATCATATAAACCTGGACCATGTTGAACATACAATGGTGTAATGGCTTGGATTACCCATTTTTCTTCACAACAACAACCTGCAGCTCACAGTTTTCCATCATCCTAGAATTAAACAATGATTTCACAATATCATTTAGACCCTGATCACTCAACAAAAACAATGATTTGTTGTGTTCCTAGTTTTTCATTATCTTTTAATGATCATGACTAGCTTTACATCAACGAAATTCAATGATTCCACATATTTCATAATTTGTAAAGATCATTACCAACATGACATAACTTTTCAAGGAATATATAGTCAAAGAAATGTGTGTGTTGTGTCACAATAAATACATTTATTTTTTTATGTTAATTGAGATAATAACAATGTTAAGAAAATAGATTTAAAACAATTACCTTGGTATGGACATTTTACTAGGAGAACATTCACTGTATTTAAAAAGAAAAATGAATATGTTAGTGGCATTAATACAATATGAATCACACATAAATACAGAAATGTATGCTCTAAAGAATAAATAAATGCATGCTTTAAAGAATTTATAAAACATTCAGAATTTTATACCTTAAATGAAGAGTGTTCCACCATCCTTGCTTCTATTTTACTCGGTGACACTTTCATCTTCAATCATGGATGACATTTCTTAAAAACACAATAACAAGATTTTAACTCTTCAGTGTCTGCTTTAATTTAGAAACATTTTAACTCTTCAGTATCATCTTTAATTTAGAATCACTAGATTTACATTGCTTTCAAAAAACAGATTATACTAGAAATATAAGTAATAAGAACAAAAATAAATAATAGAAATAAATAATAGAGAGATAAAACTACTACATGGTTACTGAAAGATTTAATCTACATGTCCAGTAATGAAATATATGAAGAATTTCTCATCATTCATATTTTTAATTTACCAAAAACTAATATCATCATTTTTCAAGTTTCAAGCGTTGAACTTCTCATTTTCTCTATACATGGTTTGATCCATTTTTCATAAATCCACTAACCTATCACTAATTTTTTGATAATCAATATTTGAGGTAAAAAGTGGATGCAATTCAAAGATACATATATTTCCCTTTTCATGTCATAGACTTTTTGAACTTTAGTAAAAAAACATAGTCATCACTATAAATGAGAATCATGTTTAAGCATCAATGTTAACTGGGTGAATACATAAGAAATTTGGGCATGTAAGAAAGGAATCATTCTTATTGAGTTCTAAAAATCCATTAAAAATAACTTCAATGTAGTGAAAATAAATTGAATAACTTAAACTGCATTATTTTTCCTTTACAGGGACTATAATAATAAAGTAAAATAATATTTATGATTAATAACTATAATATTTTACCCCTTACAAGGGACTATAAGTAATAATAAACTACTATGTATTTTTAGACTTATGTGTATGATTAATAACTAGCCTAGAGTCAAATGAAAATAATAAACTGAAATAATGTGTATTTGACATCATTAAACAAATCTAAAACAAAACACTTACTCAATCCCTTGTAAACTCATGTTGCTGATGGATCATATGTCAGGTACTGACATTTAAAATTCTTATTATTTACCGATAAAAAATTAATCCTCAAAAACAAACATTTATATTAACATAAACATTAAATATCATTTGTGAGGTTTTGTAAATAAGTAAATTGAGAAAACGAAAATTGAATTTTTGGGTGACATTAGATTTTTACCATTCAATAGTCTTTCTAAATAATGCGATTCAAAATTTGATTTTTATTGACTAATGAAAATCATAAATACACATTTAAAAATAAATATAATTGAAGAAAATCATATTTTACTATAAATTTTCTTATTGAAGCATCAATGAGTGGTTATATCATAATAAAAATATTAAAATTTATAAATAAATTTGTTATAAAAGCTGTGTTAAATCTACTTTCAAAAATACTAACCATTACAAACTTGAGAACGGTTATTCTGAAGCTAACTATACTTTTTGTGTGGGATAATATATTATCTGCAAACACTTGGAAGGATGCCTAAAAAGATAAACAAATTTTAACCCAATAAATGATGGTTATACCGAGAAAAATTTATTATTATATTGGAATGTGTATCCACTTTCACATAGAAGGTTGCATTCCCACTTTTTACGGTGCACTTATGTCACCAATGGAGAAATTATACTTTTTCGAACCAAAAATAGTAAGGGTCATGCCAATGCAATTTGGAATTATGAAAGTGATCATGTGATGAATTTTATATCACAATGTCAACAGAGTTTCACAAAAAATGAATGTTGATATGATAACCAATAAAATTTATAGTCATATGAATTGAGAAGAAGAAGAAAATCATTTAGGTGTTAAAAAGAAGGATAAATAATTAACATACACAACATTGAATACAAATATTTCTCTAGCACCATCAATTGAAGACAAGCACAAACTCAATATTGAAGCATATATTTAAAAATAAAGTCCAATGTAAAAAAATATTTCTTAAAAGAAAGTAAATAAAAATAAAACATGAATTGAAAAGGGATGTTATGGGAAGACCTAAAAAATAACTACATTCGTTCCATCAATAGCATGCACATCCCCTTGAAAAGCTTACTTTAGAAGATTTAGTAATTTCATATTGAGGAAAAATAAATAAAAAAGATAAGTAATAAACAAAATGGATGAAATTTTATTTCCAAAAACATATTTGGTTAGCTTTCATTGGGGATTATAAATTACCTTCAAGTGAGAAATGAAGAGAGATCAAATAAAACGCTATGACTATAAATTCAAACAATATAACAATGCTTGGTGTTATAGAAAAAATAATGATCATGTAACCTGTTTAAAAAAATAATTACTGAATAGAAACTGCTAACTACAGACCAAATTAAATACCAATTCTAAGCTTACCCATCCAACTCAACTCCAATTAGTAACCAGAATGCTTCAGCAGAGCTAAAAGGTGGTGGAGAGTTATTTTCATGAAAACCATCCAAAGCAATGATAAGTGGAAAAACATAAAACTAGGGGGAAACATTGGGCACCACAATGATGACCGTGGGCGATGGGCAGGGATTCGGGGGAAATATAGGATTCATCTAGGGTGTCGGGGACATAGAGTTCGCACAGATATGCTAGTCTAAAGAGATGCGGATGATGGAGGCTGAGCGGGGGTGAGGGCTAGGAATAACTGGAATTGCAAGGTCGAATGAGGGGTTTCGCATGAGGATGCTGACTGGGAAGAGGGAGGAGGTTCACACAATGATATCGGAGGGGGGCACATGATGGGAATAGGGTGGGGGTTCTTGCGATGATTTCCATGAGGAATGTAGACCGGGAACAGTGAGGGGTTCCTACGAGGAGGCCCGTGAGGAACGCCGGTGGGAAATAGGGAGGTAGGGTTAGGGGAGGGGGTCAGGGAAAAGGGAGGACGGGTTGGGGGAGGAGCATCGCGGTATATAAGGGGTCTCATTAATGGGGGTTTTTTAATCGATTTTTGTATAGTTTTGTTTCATTATAATTTTTTCCCATTTTTTCATATTTTTTATATTATTTTTTTATAATGTAGCTATATATATATATATTATCAAAATAATTTGTCTTCATTGGGTAATATATATATTTATATATTCAATTTTTGATAAAATATTTGATATTATTGATTAATTTATTGCTAACATATTTTTATGATAGTAAAATATATGTTGGTAATAATAATTTATTACAATAGATTCATTTATCGGTAAAACAATTGTTGGTATTATTATAAAAAAGCGACAGATTTAAATGTTGGTAAAAGATTTTTTGGTATTGAACTACTAATATAAACAGATATATTTGTTGGTAAAAATAAATATTTGTACCAATATTTAATATCAACAGAATTTAATATATGTTGGTAATAATCATTTTTACCAATAGGTATAATATCTGTCGGTAATTTTATGTTGGTAAAACTCACTTTTTTATAGTGATAGATGTTTTAGGGTGAGTAATACAACTCTAAATTATTGGTAACCCTTGAATCAAAAATATCAATTACAATGAATGATAGATATAAAATAAAGCACTCAAACATGATTGTGGAAATATTATTCATTTTCAAATAAAGATAAATATATTTGACCTTTTTTGTAACAATAATAGTGTTACAGTCCCTATTTAGATATCAAACTAGATATAGAAAAATTTTATCTTGTTTTTGTTGTGGAAACCCTTTAAAATAATGTTATTTCATAATGACATTGAAAGTGGGTTGCTCATGGCCACATTATACTTTATAATTTTAAATTTAACATAACATACATCATGATATTCCATTATGATATTTCATAAATAATAAGTGAAGTAAATGATAATGCTGGGTAAGTATTGTGGAAAATAAGAGTTGGATTGTCAGAGAAAATCTTATACATTAAATAATTTATAATATATGATTGGGAATGGGTAACCAAAACCATTATTTATATATAAAAATATATTTCTTGATTTTAGTAAAATTTAAATCAATGATGTGTCTTAAATATATTTAAAATAATCCATTTTTCATTCCCAGCAATGCTTTACAAATATAATTATAACAAGAAACCATATTATGACTATATTTTCTGGTGGATATCATTTAAATTTTGACCTAATAAGAATAATTTAGAATACAACATAAAGTGTCTGTTGAAAGAACATTTATAATATTTTTATTTAACTATAATAGAAAATCGTAAATAATAATATGCCTCAATGGTAATGATCCATTATACACTAATTTTATTAACATAAAGTCAATAATGGATATATTACCTTAATGGAATCAGATATGTTTAAATTTTTTAGGATAAGACTTGACAAACATTATATATGGAGCAAGATAAATATTGGTTGTCATAAGAATACTGGACTCCACCAAGCATAGTGGGAATAGTAGTTACATAGACACATATAATGCTATAATTCATAACCAAAGTGATTGTTTCTATTAATCGTGTTGCGTGATAAATATGTGGTTATTCTTGAATAAATATTCCTAAAAATAATTATTCATTGAAAACATGATAAGGTTAACAATTACGAAAAAAACTCAAGTAATTGAATTGATGCATCAATATTCAGGTACTATAATTTTTTAATGCTTCTAATACATTATATTGTTATTGAGTATTTAAGAGAAACTATACATGTAAGGATGAAGAAGGTATCTATAATATGTGACTTTTTATTGAAGGGATTCTTTATTAAAAAATATTAAAATAAAATTTCAATAGAAATAATTACAAAATATACTCTATTAAATTATATTTATATTATTATCATATTAGGATATTGATTAGAATGGTCACCCCATTTAGAGGAAACCCAATGGTGGATAACTATATGACACCAATAAAGGAAAACATGTGGTATATGCTACTTAATATGGTTTAGTGACATTAATAAATTTGAATAAGATACGACGAGTAAATAATTGCACTAATGAATAAATCATTCAAAAGGATAGTGAAATATTAATTTGGACGTTGAATTAGTTACATGTTTCAAACTAATTAGTGAGATCACAATAAGTTTTTAAGTTAAATATGTTGATAACGTATATTAAATAGTTATTGTATCTTTACATATTTTTAATCCTAAGGAATTATATTTCTCCTTGAACGAAATTAATTAGTAACAATGTATTCGGTAAAATTATATTTATAATTCATCCATCAATTTTAAAAAACTATCCATATACTATATTAACTATTTATTGAAGAAAAAAATTGTAATCAATCTAAGACCAAATTTATTTTGTATTTATATCATTCCCATAGAAAATGCATTGTAATAGGAAGAGTTTCTTGAGCCTATAAATATCATAAACTTATGTTATTGTAATTTATATCATATTTTACGATATCTATGAAAATTTGATATTTCTAATTCATAATTAATAGTAGGTTGAGATATAATTTTTCATATAGAACTATAAAGTTCTTCTCGTAGATCTATATGAATGTTCCAGGAAAAGTAAAACCGGATGTGTTTTTACTGTCTAGTATACTAATAATACTAGTAATAAATATATTTGAATACATTTATACACATGGATATATTTAATCTCATATAATAGAGAATTATATGGTAATATTAAATCAAATTTGTTTATACCTAATGGTTTCTATATCTATAATATCTGGGTAAATTGTGAATTATAATGATGTTTAGAAAGTTCGTATTTATGTGTTAGATTATATTAAATAAAATATATTTATCATTATTTTGATAATATATGACTATGAATTTAATAAATATATTTGGATTCCCACATGGGAACAATAAATAGACCCTCAGTTTTATCACTATATGATTTATTTCTCAATGTAGTGAAGTTTAAGTAACAATCATCCCCATAATGACATGTAGACAAACAAAAACAATTCATGGGATCATAATTATCTCAACATCAGTATCCATACTCAATGAAAACGTGTTCAACATGATGGAACTAACTGGTCATTTTTAGTTTTCTATCATGCATGTATGAGTTTGTCGGAGTTGGTTCACTTGAACCTTCTACTACGTATTTTAAATTACATGTATTACCATATAATTTAATACTATTATAAATATCTTAACCATATTTATTTCATTCTATATAAAATTTATGTGATAATGTCATACGGTGTGTCTTTCTTCAACACAGGTTAAAGTTATTCCCCATAATGATGAAAACACTAAGATGCTTTGAAAAAATTTAAATTTAATTCAATAGTTACATAGAAATATATGAATATAAATTTATTTTTTTTATTTCTATTGTAGATAAACCTAATCAAATGATACATCATATCATATAGTTCTCACTTGGTACTCTATAAGATAATAGATAATAATAATAGAACCACCAATTGGAATTCCACATTTTTTGGTGTCATATGATATTTCAATCTTCATTCCAGGGTAGTGGTACTTCTACATTTATATTAGTATTAATTTATATTACGATTTGAAGAAATAGATGTAATTCATAAACAATGATGATAAAAATTCATGGATAAGTCAGACATGTTGAGTGTTCCATGAGTGATGAGTTATTAATAATAAGTCAAATAATAAATTTCCCCCTCAATCATTATAAAAGATGAAATCTCAACCCTTTGATAATGTATAGATATAAATTAAATATCATGGATCTAGTGAAATTGTGAATTTATTTTAGATCTTTCACGAATGATGTATCAATCATATAGTTTTGATAACTCAGATGTAAAACTTTCTTGATGGGATATTGAGATAGTTTTCTTATGTAAAAAATTGATATTTTGAATTTTTTCGTACATATTGTGACATTAACTTCGTAATAATCTGTTCCATGACCCATTTATAGATAGTAATAATGGATATTATGAAATCATATCTATTTCCAAAAACAATGAATCATAGAGTATCACACACTAACTTTTTTTATGGATCATGAAAAAAATATTTAAAATTAATTATTGGAATAAATATTTTTCCCTATAATGAGTAATTTTTATCCATGTGTTATTGATTAAAATTATTTTCAATTTAACACATAATATTTTATTTTTTAATAAAAAAATATTTACCTAAATGGATATATAATTAATATCTATTCACAATATTGTGGATTAAATATTTATTTTATTTAATAAATATTTAATAAATATTCATTCATATGATTGTGGGTAAAATATTCATTTATTTGTAAAATATTGAATTAAATATATTTTTTTGGAATTCTAAAAATGCTTGAGAGTGAAAGTATACCAAGATTGAGTCAGCTGATAAATATTAATATACAATATATTAAAATAATATTTATCATTGTGTGATCTAGCAAATTCCATAAAATAATATCGTTATTATACATTTAATTATAAATGGTGTTTTTTATGGAATATAATATTACATTGAGGATGATATGAAATTAAATAATATTTTAATATAAACCCTATCCCTATAAAAATATGTTTATATATATTGTGTATTTTTAATCAAGAATGGATTAATGATGATCACAAAATGTTTCACTCTCAATATCCTCCCCCCATTTTATCAATAATGAAAATAAATCCATCATGAGTAATGGATCATAAAACGATCATTATTAATAATGAAATTTTATTTATTTTATATGATGGCCCCAAGAAATCATTTTATGCCTCCCTTAGATAAAAGGATCATGTTTCGATCACCGTAATCAGGATTATGAATTTCGATCCTTATAATACAAGTATGCTAATCAAAAATGTTATCTTTGGAATATAAGCATCTATATCGATGAATTTTCTTTGTACATGTTTTAATTTTATTTCAATAATAAATAAATTAATTATAATAATAACAAAAAATGACACTCTTTGAGTTTCATGTTTTCTTCTATGTTAACATTTCATGGAATATATAATTGTTCATGGTTTTCATGTCATCTAAAATATTATGAATGGTCTAACAAATCGACGAAATGTGTTTGTTTATTTTTCTAGTATGACACTGACACTACATTGGGAACCATCAATTATAGATTCACCTTTCAAACTAAAATAATTTTAATGAAATAATATTTTCACACATAAAACTAGTTATGATACACTTGAACATATTAAAACATGGAATAATTGTGATCCAAAATAATAATTTATTTTAACATATTCCATGACCAAATTTATTTCATTATCATCAATGAAATTCAAAATAAGATTATTGGAATATTTTATTCATCATAATAAATGAAAATAAATGTAGATTCTCTCTCTACAAAGATTCATGTTTGAAAAGCACATTCCTAGCATGGTACGATAATATTAATGTTTCCAAAAAAAATGGTTTTAGTCAACTCATGGTTTCAGTCCATCCATGTTGACAATACACCTTGATTTCTACTCCTATTTTCATCAACAAATACAAACCACATTTTATGGTAATAAGAACATGAAAATGATGACCCCAAACCATAAAATTAAAGCATTGTTTTTAGAAAACTTTAAGTGAAAAATATATTTTTATATCCCATGCTAAACCAATTAGAATTAAAATGTTTAGTCATAAAAAATAACTCATATTTTACTCCATTATCCACTACAAAAACATACATATGTATAACATACATCGAACTAAAACTTGGAAGTTCCATCTCATATCTGGATATGAAATCCTTTGATAACATTTTTGTGTTGAACCATCCATTGCAAAATTGACATGTCACCCATGTTAGTTGGCCAAAAATTTTGAAACATGTTCTTGATCACCATAGGATAGTCAAATGCATTGGGTTATCAATAAATGAAACCAAAGAAAATTTCATACTGAATGAGGAAATAACATGTCAATTATATAACAAGAAAATACAATCAATCGTATAATATCACAAAAGTAAAAGTATTAAACCATGAAACATAAAAAATCCAACAAATAATTATAAACCTGTATAATAAAAGTAACGAAGATAAAATTAGAACCCATATAAATATATTTCACCAATATCTCAACCCTCAATGAATAAAACATAAACTATCATAATCTGGAGAACTACATAATTTCCTTCCCTTTACTAGTGTCCTACAAAACCATGTCTATATATTCCAAATAGAATATGTATGATTTTTTTGGAAACATCCATTATGATACTATTAAAAATATATATATATTCAATCACTATATATCCATTATTTCAATATTAGAAATAAATATTAATTAAGATATTTAATTTAAAATCACATTATATAAACATTATTCTGGTTGTCATTTCAAATAATAATAATTTTCAAATCAATGTAAATATCTAAATAAACAAGAATTAAAATATAAGGGTAAATAATAAGTGAATTCATATTTTAGGGGATAACCAAGGGATGATTTAAAACATAATAAATATGTTAATCAAAGGGTGAAAAAATAATTAGCCTCTTTTTTGTGTAAAAAAAGAACTTGTAAAAAACTCTATGATGGAATAAATGTGAATACTATAATATCATCTCCATTTTTTTATCAAAATTATAACACCTAGTGGATCCACTATCAAAATGGTTTTCATTTTTCATTATAAAGGTTCAAAAAACACTCTCATGTTCAATTTTTTCATAAAACAACTATTAAAACATTCTAGAAATATTCCAAAAAAATTTTATAAGTTCTGAATCCCCACCTCCAGTACATAAAAATCAATATTTGGATCAAATACATAATAAATTGTTTTCAACAATAACATGTTGTGAATATTATATTTTCAATGAAAATCATATTTAAAATAATTTTACATGAAAATCCGTATGTAATTTTATAAAAATACCTTCATATATTTCAAATAAAAGAATTAAGTTAACAAATAAAAACTTATTTAAAAGAAAAAAATTTAAATCATGGAATATATCCATTCGGTATATAGATTAAAAACCCATTAGAGAAAAAATAATTGTCTTAAAAAATGAGGATGTAGTAAAAGATATCAGATCCTTGTGAGACTTGATCTAAAATGTGGAATACTAAGAAGAAGTGATCCACCCATATCCAATTATATATAACAGAAGATCACTCAAAACTACCAATTGGATCATTTTTAATAATAAATATTTTCTAATCTATGGTGAGAAATAATTTTGAAATCGGTGATTCAAGTAAAAAAAATTAAACAACACATTTTAATTGTAATAAATTATTCTAACTACCATTATTTGATTATGTACTCATTTAGTCATTTCTGAATACTAAAATAATCATTTCAATGACATGTTATATCCCACCATGACCTGTAGACATCACCCAAGAGACATACCATATAGAATTCCCATGCCATGGTGGGAAACCATAGATTATTTGATTTTTCATTCCCTCCACCACAATGTGGTGATTTCCAAACTATTCATGGGGTATTTGTGGAATCATCATGCTCTATAGAAAATAATTCTCTAATAATCAAGCATTCTCTTTCTGGCCATTTTACATAGGAGGGTCAGTGGAACATAAATTCCTTTACAATAGTTGTGGTCTTATACGTGTTGTATAAAAATTACTAAACACGAGTTTTATGACATGATACTCCTCTAAAACGTCAAAATAAGAAGTTAACTAACATAAGGATCTAAAACATACATTTTACTTGGAGATAATCACATATTATATTAATATGACTATGTTTTTGGACATTTATAATGTTCTATAAATTACACATTAATGTTTCAAATGTAAAAATATACTCTATAAAGAATCTTAGAATTTATTCATATCCAAATATATCTCTATTATTATGAAATATTCATTATTTACTAATGTGATAATATTCTACAAATAATCTATTAACTTTTTTATCATATATGTTTTTCTATTTGTTTTGAGAAATATTATCAAACTAGAATTATATTCTTTAAAATATCCATTGATTGGTTGTAGAATCAAATAATTTATATTTGTAAATACAATTACAAATTATATTTAGTCCGTCATAATATAATTTTATCCACTAAACCATTTCATATATTAAATTTTGTTTTATGAGTCATAAATTATGTGAATAACCTCAAATTAATATTATTCATAACAAGCCTTTTTTAATAACCATTTTCCATTTTCATATAAAATTGATTAGATGGAAAATAATTCCATTTTTATGATATTTTTGAATATTATACATTCCATTTCACTAAAATTCAATATTAGAAAACACTTGGACGTGTTAAATGGAAAATACATTCTTAATATATTAATAGTTTTATTTTAAATAACTATTCATTTTCTACATTTGTGAAAAATAAATATGGTTATTTATACACATTAAAATTAATTAGATCTTTTTTTAAATATCACTTATACATGATATGGAATATCTATAAATATTCTCAAACATATTCAAGTGACTTTCATTATTCCATCAGATATAAAATATTTTTTATAATTCATAACACATCTATAATGCTCAAATGTACAATTGTAACTATGAGAAAATACCAATATTCATATCCAATAATATTAATTTTAATTTATTCATTAATCATGATATTAGGGAATGATAAATACATATATTAATCATATCAATTAAATTTTTTGAGGAAAATAGGGAAAATTTGATTAAACACCTTCATATTATTAGAAACATTTCAAAAATGGTTATAAAGTTATTTCAAAATATAGATCCGGCATAATTTTAATCTTTAATATCTATATGTAATTGACACAAACAATTATAATGAATAAATATATAAGTCAAAATTTCGTTTTTCTTTCATAAATATAATGATTTCATAACACATAGTATTTCACTTTATAATTCTCGTATGCAAATATATTTATTTGATTAACATAAGATAAAATTATTTCTTTAGGAAGGTATATATCTAATGCGTAGAGTATCATTATTTTAAATAATTATTTTAATGTTTTTATTAGTCTAATAAGTTTCTTACAATGACATTTCTTTTCATAGGATTGGTCTCAAAGTAATTTTTTAAAATAATATGGTCATATATTTACATCAAAATATTATATCAAATAATTATTTGTTTTATATTCATTTAAAATATAATTTTTCCAAATATATTCCAAATAGAATGAAAACCCATTTAATAATAAATTATATCCATTAATAGGATATCATATAAGTATAGGATCGAATATGTATAATGAGATGCTCAATTACAAGAGGGGTGACTTATATACTTTGGAAAATTCCTTTGGAACCTTTTAAGTTGATATAAATGTTTCTTAAGGAATGTTCCATAACATTATGGAAATCTATTTCTAAAGGTTAGCTTTTAATATTAAGAAATCTTATTTTAACAAAGTTAAACAAAAATACACAAACCCTCTTAGAGAAACCATTTCTTAAAAATTACAAACTTAAGATAAAAATATAAGAAATATTTTATTAAAAGAAATATTATACCTTAAAGAGTATATAATCTATAATATAATCAGTGTAATGGAATTATAAAGTATAATAAAGTTAAACTTTCTAACTTTAAAAAAGTTTAAAATGCAGTGAAATAAAAAAACATGAAATAGAAAACAAGTAACAATAAGATTATTTTAACCCAAAGAGAAGGGTATCCAACAACCTTGGATAAAAGTTCTTTGATATATACTTTCAAGAAATAATGTATTACCCAAACCCAAGTAAGCCCTCAATTAGAAGATCGGTATCTGTATTTCTATCCATACAGGCCCTCGATTTAGAAGGAAATAGGAACCTCTGTATTCCAAAACCAGAAGCCCACGATCGGCACAATCATAGTCTGTACAAAGCATGTCTGGACGAGTTGTTTACTCCTGAACAAGTTTTCTACGACATCTACACAAAGCACTCTGAGTTGTAGGAGGCTCACTTCTCCAGAAATAACTTCACATATTTTTCACATTCATCAAATTAATCCACCCTTAGCTCATTTAAATAACTCGTATTATAGGAAAAACTTCTTAATGGTCAGCTTCACTCTAACGATCATATTTTCCTTAAATTTTAGAGGGATCTAGACATGTGTCAAACACACAATTGTTAGTTTATAACAGATCGTACGAAGCCATTTCATGTATAATAAATGATTTTATGTTCAAGGTAAATGTTAGTTAAAATAAAACAAGGAATCCAATAATATTGGAATAATATATTAATCAACTCTATCATTATCAAGAAAACATACTCTTTATAAAATCTAAATCAGATTGAGAAAATATTATCACTGTTTTGGGTGTCGGTATCATAAAACTAGTGTGAAAATCTTATTGGTATCCATATCATGAAAAATGGTATAATAATATTGAAAATATTATCATAGATTTTCATGTGACAATGTTATTTTAAAAACAGTATCACATATTTACCGGTATCACTAAATCAGTATGACATGGGCTTAAGTAAAACGTAATGACAAATTTGTAAGAAAAACAGAATGAAAAATTTGTAAATAAAATGGAATGAAAAATCTGTAAGTAATACAGAATGAAAAATTTATAAGTAAAACGTAATGAAAATTTTGTAAAAAACAAAATAATACATCTATAAGTAAAAACGATTGACAAATATATAAGTAAAACGGATTGACAAAATCTGTAAGTAAAATGGAGTGGAAAATCTGTATGTAAACTGGAATGAAAAATCTATAAGTAAAACTGAATCAAAGAAAAATTGTTTGTGATTTTCAAACCATATAACCATAAGAAGTGGAGAATTCATAAGAGAGCCTTATTGAATAAATAATATCCCCTTTTTTTAAATCACAAACAACTTTACTAAGGGAGAATATATTGACATTGATAAACAAGAAATGAAAAACTTATCTCCCCCTTGGAAAGAAATTTAGGATGAATACGAATACCCACCCCCCCTTAGTTTATGTTTTCCAAGGATCGTATTCTTGATCATCAGTATCCATTTTTCATTCTTAAGTAAATATCTCCCCCTTAGATAAACATCTCTTCTGAAAAGAAACCCCCCCTTACATAGGCATCGTTCTTTCTTTCCATACTCTTCCTCTATATATTATCCCTTATTAAGTCATTATTATATTATTCCTTTATATAAATTCTCCCCCTTTGTGATTTTCAAAAAGGAATGAAGAAGTAAAGTTTTTACTTGTAAGGTTAAGTAATCATACATGCAAAAACAAAATAATGATATGTAAGAAAAAACTATTAAGAAAATTTTAGAAATAAATTTTAGATTACAACAAAACTTCAGAATGTAATAAAAAAATTCATCGATCATTCTTATTCCCAGACATCATTTTCTTTATCAATGTTTTAATTTTTTTCACTTTCATATGATCTTCTTAAAGATTCTTTAAAAAAATCTTATGATCTTGGTTCTTCGTTTATAAGTATAAGATCCTTTTTTATTGATATTTGATTCTATCATATTTATTTTTAATGAACTCCTCTTGAGAAGCCTCCTTTTTCACTAATTCGGCTCTTAATTCTTTTTCACTGCTTATAGACCGAGAAACAGAATTGAGTTGGCTTACTTTCTCAGAAATGGAAGCTCTGACTTTGTTGAGCTCAGGTTCCTAAGTAATAAAAGCTCTGTTAATTGAATCCATGAAGTCACTAAATTGTCTAAGCTCTTCATTGATGGTTTTGGTGAGGCTAAAGACATTCTTTTAAGTCACCTTATAAGCTTTATAATCAATCAAAATATTGTTAAAATCTGATTGTTTCTTAACCACCATTTCCATCAACATATTAGTAGATTCCATATTTTGATTCAGGGTTTCGTGCATAATTTGACTTCCAGCATCTATATTTGAAAGAACCAGAATAGTTCTTACCAACATCCTTAAAGGTTTATTGAAAAATTCATGCTCAAAATCATATGAGAATTTAGAGTCTAAATCAATTTTTCCATTCTCAGTTCCTCTTAGAGTCAAGGAATCCAGTTTCTCTATCCTTTTGTAATAGTTCTAGGGTGTTTCTTTATCTGACGAGGCAACCATTACAGTCTTGCCTTTGTCAGAATTTCAAACTGGGGTTTGTTCATTAGTTACATGGATGACATTAAGACCTCCCTTTTCATCTTTTTCCCCTTTAAACACTTCTTCTTGAGTTACTTATCTTCTTTCTTCTTCCTGAGTCTCTTCCCCCTTATCACTTTTTTGTTCAACCACTTCTTTCACTTCTTCATCAACTTCAACTTTAACTTCTTCTTCAAATTCAACATCAACTTCTTCTTCAATAACAAGTTCTTAAAAAATGGATTTTGAAGTCTGAGGTGTTTCATTATACACTTCCACTTCCCTTAGAATATCATCACTATCTTATTGAAGGATCTGATCTTCCATTTCATGAACAGGTTCTGAAACAATTATGACTTTCTTAGCTTTCTATATTTTAGGAGTGAAAAACTATTTCTTATGAATAACTTGAGATTCCAGTAATTCATGAGATTTCTTCTCTACTTCTTTTAGTAAATACTGACATAATTGAGCTTCTGAGGATTTCTTCTTCAACAACTCCTTCTCTTTTTCAATATTTTCAGCTTGCATAATTTTTAAGGCCCTAGCCTCTGTAAGATTTAATCCAAAGGAAGGATTTCCTTTCTTTATGGTAGCTTCCATCTCTCTCCATAATGAAACCATTGCATCGAATGAGTCTTTTGGCTTCTTTACAGGAGGAGGTGATGATACCAGATCAGCAGGAACCGGTTCTAGTAATCTTGGTTCATCATGTTTCCATTTCTTAGGTATAGATTTTGATGATTATAGAACATCAACCTTGTTCTGGATAACCATTTAATAAATGATTTTGGATTCTGGTAAACACTCTACCTTCATTATCCTTAGTGTATCATCTCTAAGTAAAAAAATCTTGAATGGAATATAAATTGATCGACAAGGAACATTCAGCTCTTGAAGGTACATTAGGATTATCCTGGAGATAATTTCTATATACATAAGTATCTGGAATCAGATGGTTCCGCATTTTACAGCATGGATGGTGAGGAAGATGTGCTTGATCAAGTTGATTTTCCTTACCTTGAAAATAAAATCTATTAGAAATATATAACATATCTTTAATTAATCCTTATCTCCTTTCCTTGGAATGTTAAAGCCTTACATCAAGAGGTCTACCATATTGTTATTTGTTATAAGATTATTAATCTTCGGATGCTTAATATCCTTAAGACTGAGGTAATCCAGAGCCATGTCTTTTTCAAAAGAAACTTCCTTTGAGGGAAGTTAGTTAGAGCATTGAATAACCTCTCCTTCATAAGGGGCAATCATGTCTAATATGACTGATTCTTCTATATTCATAACATGTCACTTTTCAATCTTTCTTTTCTTTTCCATATTTCTACTTGTATCCGTATATAATGTTCTTTTTTCCAAAAATCATGTTCATACTCTGAGAAAGATTGGCTAGATCGTTTTCTGAATCTTCACTTTCACTTGATTCAGATTGAATAACAAACTTCTTGGATTTTGATCTTATAACTCTCTCAGGAGTCTTGGATTTTATATGATTTGAATTACATGAAAAAGAAACACCTTAATTTCCATTATTATTTTTAATATTATCAGAATATCTCTTCATTCTGGTTTCATGTTGAAGAAGAGTTTCAAATAGTGCATCAAGAGAATTCTGAGTAACTTTTCTATTCTCGTCTATAGTTGTCCTCTTGGATTCAAATGTGTTATGAATGATGTCTATAATCTTGTCTATATGAATATCATCATCTAAACCTTTCTCACCCATTTATTGTAAGCTACCGAATATATTCATAAATCTTTTTTGTACCTTACATATGGGTTCTCCATAAGGAATAGAGAAACAATGATACTCATCTCTTAGTATGGATCTTCTAGTTTCAATGACTTTATTAGTTCCAAAGTGTGTTACTTCAAGCTTCTTACAAATTCTCTTTGCATATTTACAAGATGAAATTTGGATATATATATTTTTAGTCATGGAAAAAATCAAAGTATAACATACCTCAGTGTTCAGCTGATATTCAACCTTTTCTGGATTAGTGAAGGTTCTAAGTTCCTTATCAGGATTCTTATAATCTTTAGTTAACATTATATAGTTTTGTACACTTGTGTTTATCATGAAGGTCTTCATTATGTCTCTCCTGTAATCCTATACATTTCCATCAAATATCGGTGGTATAGTAGGACTGAGATTGTCCAAGGATCTAACATGATTGTCTTCCATTCAAAAAAAAATATCATTCCACAAAACATGTTAGCAGTAAATGTTTTTAAACAATTATTTAAAAATATGAAGGAGTTAAGAAAAATGAAAACATGAACAAGAAAACTTATTTGTGTATATGTATATATCAGAGACCTGCTCTGAAACCAATTGTAGGGTCAAATATGTATAATGTGATGCTCAAATACTAGAGGGGGTGAATTTTATACTTTTACAAATTCTTTTGGAACATTTAATGTTAATATCAAACATTCTCAAGGAAAGTTTCTTATCATTAAGGAAATATGTTTCTTAAGGATATATTTTAACTTTAAGAAAACTTATTCTAACAAAGTTAATAAAAAATACACAAAACCTTCTTCGATAAAACTTTTCTTATACTTTACAAATGTAAGATAAAATCTTAATAAATATTTTCTTAAAAGAAGGATTTTACCTTTAATCATATAGAATATTTAATATAATTAGAGTAATGGAATTTTAAAGTATAATAAATTTATACTTTCTATCTTTAATGAAGTTAAAAATGTAGAGGAATAAAAAAATTGAAATAGAAAACAAGTTAAAATAAGATTATTTTAACACGAGTAGAAGGGTATCCAACAACCATGGATAATGGTTCCTAGATTGATACTTTCAAGAATGTATGTCTTACCAAATCCCAGGTAAGCCCTCAATTCAAAGATTGGTATCTGTCTTTCTATCGCTAAAATACCTAGATTTAGAAGGAAATAAGATCCCTTGTCTTTTAAACCCAAAAGCCTATGATCAGCATGATTAGAGTCTACACAAAGAAAGTTTAAAAAAGTTGTTCATGCCTGAAAAAGTTCTTCATGACATCCGCACAAAGACCTGATAGTTTTAAGAGCCTATCTCTCTATAAATAACTTCACTGCTTTTTCACATACATCAAATTCATCCACACTGAGCTCATTCAAATGAACTCATATTTATAGGCAAAACTTCTCAACGGTTGTCGCCACTCCAACCGTCATATTTTTCTTAAATTTTGGAGAGACCTGGACACGTGTCAAATATGCAAAGGTTAGTTTATAACAGATTGCACAACATTTTTTTATGTATGAGAAATGATTTTAAGTTTAAGGTAAATGATAATTATAAGAAAACTTAGAATCAGATAATATTGGAATGATACATTAAACAACTCAACATTATTAATAAAATGAATTCTTAAGAAAATGAAAATCAGATTGAGATAATAGTACCACTATTTTGGGTGTCGGTATCATAAAACTAGTGTGACTATATTTTTTTATCGGTATCATGAAAAACAGTATCTTAATAAGGAAAATAGTATCATAGATTTTCAGGTGAAAATGTTATTATAAAAACGGTATCACAGATTCACTGGTATTTCTGAATTATTATGAGATAGGGTTAAGTAAAATGTAATGAATTTTTTTTAAGTAAAACGGAATGAAAAATTTGTAAATAAAATGGAATGAAATTTTTTTTATGTAAAATGGAATGAAAAATTTGTAAGTAAAATGGAATTACAAATTTGAAAAAATGGATTTCCAAATCTATAAGTAAAATGTCTTCAAAAATCTGTAATTAAAACCGATTGACAAATCTGTAAGTAAAATAGAATGAAAAATTTGTAAGTAAAGTGGATTGAGAAATTTGTATGTAAAACCAAATTTAAGAAAAATATTTTGGGATTTTAAAAACATAAAACCATAAGGAATGGAGAAGTCATAAGAGAACCTTATTGACGTAACAACAAGTTTCACTAATCATTGTGTCATTTTAGTTTTCCTTCCATGAAATATTTAAATAGTTATATAATAATTTAAATCAAATAATGTATTTTTATTATATGGATAACTGGTAAACACTAATCCCTAATGTATTAGGTGTATTTAAGGAATATTATTCATTTAATAACATATTCTGTTAAAATACTTCTATCTATTTGTAAAATAATCAGAATACTAAAATATGAAACATACTCTAATTATGGTCACCAATTATTATATCTTCTTATTCTAGATAATATAGGTGCACCAAGTTTTGGCATGACCTACCTAGTGATAAGATATGTGGATTGAAAAGTATTTTCTCTCAGAAGATTCTAACAATAAATAATTTTAAAAAGTGTTATATAATCATGATAATGTTTCTTGTATTCCAATTAAATCAATGAAATATTAAAGTGATTTAGTTTAGAATCCCAATAACTGGTAACAAATCAGTTTATTCATATTATATTAATCTGTTTATCTTTATAGAATCCATAGCATTGGGTACAAATTCAAATTAAATAGGAAATAATTTCACATTTAAAGAAATGAAACACTTGTATATGGTATGTAAAACCCATTAATATATAGTGTTAGAATTATATGAAATTGAAAATTATAATAATTGTATTCCTGGATAAATGGATAGGAAAATCACACTTTTCTACATAATGAGAAAGCCTCATGTACATAATGGAATCCATTCAAATGTCAATCAAATATAGAATACATTTCTTTAGATGGACCTCAATTCCATTATAATTATAACACCCAATATGTAAAACTATAATTATATTCTCAATTCAATAAATTACCATTGTAAAATCCAATTTCATGGAATAGATAAAAGAAATAAATTATTATAAATATCCAGTGATGGCTTATCTGAATGTATGAAAATATATTTAAGTCATTTGAAACATTAAACATAATAATAATATTGATGTGGATCATATGATGATATTTATTCAATTATGATTTTAAAATTAAAAAAAATATACATTATAATTAATTATAATTTTCACAACCATACTAAATTTTATATTTACTTTTTAATCTCATTAATTGGGTACTGTTTTTTTAACTTAGGTTATATTTTATTATTTTTTTGTTTATGCTTGGACACATGTTTCTATCAATGAAATTTTAACTTCTTATAATTATTTTGTATACATTAAATCACATAAAATCACATAATGAATATAAAAAACATATAAATGAAGATGAAATCAAATAAAAGGCTTTTTCATAAATTAAAGAACCTGTACCAAAGGAATAGTAACATGATTGTATGAATAGTAATATGAACCTTCTAAATGGTAATACATCCAATAGTATATTAAAATCATAAATTATTGTATAAATAATATTTAGGCATATTATTAATGAAATTGTCATATAATTATATCATAGTATAAGTAAATAAATTCATTGAAAATGAAAAATCAAGAATTCATGTTTTTTGAAACCTAAATGTTTATATATAATTTAATAATTAATATAATGATTTGAAATAAAATTTATTTTTATAAAATATTTGCATAAATAAATATTTTATTGTCTCATTGTTGTAATATAATTTTATGAGGCCTTAATTAATTAATAAAATCAGTTATAATTTTAAAATCGGTATTGTTCGATTAAATGATTTTTTAAATTGAAAATTAAATTTATCATAATTAGATAATTAATTTTGAAATTTTGATTTCATATTTTTTATCTACATGTCAAAATATAGTTATTATAAATTTTTTGGGATTTTTCTAAAAAAGTCAAATTTTTTGTGAATAGGGAAATGCAATAATTTATGGTATAAGAAAAATTGATGAATTATTGAGTCATGGTTAATGTGTGTCTAAAGCTAGAAACATTGTTTCAATGAAAAATTCACTAGTTACATTATTTATTCACATTAATAAAAATTATTCATTGACTTGAGCCATAATAAGTAACAAATGAATAAAATAATCAATACAAACTCCTCCCCTCTACTATAAATACCTCCCTTCCCCACCTTCTCTCCACACACCTACAAATCCATTACACATGTCCAAATTATACCCATTATTATTTCCATGTATCTACCCCATGTCCATGATACTTTGGTCTCAATAATAGTACAAACTCAATTTCTTCTAGGAGGTTATCAAAGAGAATAATTTAATAGGTAAAATCATCTTTTTCTTTTTAATTCATTTTTAATTTCATTTATTTTATTTTTACCTCCTCACAAACCATTTTACAATTGAAAATATAAATATCGTATCCATTATATACTGATATTTTACTTTTTTTATGGAACAAACCAACATTATTTCTGTTTACATCCCTTTTTATTATAAAAATGAAAACATTATTTTGTGAGGTGTTAATTTATCACATTCGAGGACGCGACGTTTTAAATTACCACTAACGGTAGAAATAAAAACATTTTTTTACAAAAACATACTATAATATATTTATTATAGTTTATTTAAGGTTCTAGAATCTTTCTATATAAAATTAATATTAATTAGTAAAACCAACCTTGATTGTGTTGACTGAAAAAAATGCCAAAATAATCTAAACAGTTATCAATAAATGTTTTATCTAATGAATAATCCACACACATGGAAAAAATAATATTTAATACCTTTTAATAATTTTTATGTTAATTAATAACATATGATTTCAATTCATTAAAACTATTCTTATTTTACATGATCTTACATATACAAATGCAAGTGAACCGATCATGAAAACCAAGGAAACAAACATTCTTAAATGACACAATTGTATATTATCACTTATTAAAAAGCCAAGAATGATCATAATAGATATATAAAATAGTATATACATGTAGAAAATGTTATGAATTAATTAAATAAGGTTATTAATTTGATTATCCAGGATATTATATCCAAGTGCAGAACACTTTCAAACAAAAGTCAAGGGATTCTCAATGAAACCTCCTTTTTCCATCTAGTTATTATTTATCTTTATTTATTGCAATATAATTCTTAATTCATCATAATAACTCCCCAAAATTTCTATTTTAATTTCCAAAACACATTTTCCTAACTTAATTATTATTTCATTGATGGTGATAATAAATTTTTATAAGATTACCTTCACAATTCTTCCTATTGAGGAAACCCGATTAAGGGGAACATCCCAATTTTCATACCCATTTTCAAATGAAATACATAATCCATTTTAAGACACCATTATTTTAAAAAAATAATTCATTTTATAATGAAAAGTTTTTTTTATTTTAGGTCTTATACAAACTATTATTTATTCCCATTTAATGAATCTTTATCATTTTCCTTAAACCATGCTAACATGTGTTCTTTCAAGAGTTTCTTAAACACTATTTCAAAAGTTTTCACTTTGGTTTGACATAACATATCATGATCTATTCATGTGTTCACTTATTAATGACTATATATTATTTAAATCCTTCTCTGATATATAACATTTTTATCTTCTATCTTTTTATTCCTCTTTACATGATTATGATACTCAATTCTTTCCATAAGTAACCCTTTTTCATGTGTTTGATTCATTGTGAATGATTATTCATGTGAAACACATATTCATAACCACTAATGATTAGTGTTCCAAGATAGTTCTATCTTTAATTGGGTAATGTTTAATTCATGATACTTCATGTGCAAAGGACATGGTGGTTAGCCTTGACTCATAATCCTCTATGTGTAATGGTTATGTTGATTAGCTGTGACTCATGCTCTCTATGTGAATTTTTCTTGGTGGATATCCCTGACTCATTATACTCCATGTAAAATGATCTTAGACATTATCCATGACTAATTATTATGTCATTTTTTTGTTGTTTCTTTATTTATTTTATTCCATGATTACATGTACCCATGTTTGGTATGTTACACCGCCATATTTTTATTCATGCTCAATATGTTTTTATGTATTAACTTTATTCCGTCTAGCCCATGTTATATACATTATTCATATGATTTTTCCCTTATATGATTTTTTATACCATCCCTTTGTTCATGTATTCCCAATGATATCCTCTAGACATGTAAGAGATCATGGTACGTTAGGATCACTTTATGGATTATAATATAATACTTTTTTATTTTGGTTTCATGCTATTTATATATATATAATCTTTTGAAGACACTTGAAATTAGGAACTTTGGATTGTATTTTATGTATAATTATACATAAAATTATGTAATAATATGTGTAAAATTACATGGTCATTATAGTTTGTATAAATGGTTATTCTAGTTATTTAGGGTGATTAGGACTATATGAATTTAGTACAAACCATAGGGATAATTATTTAACCATCGATAGCCTAGATTAAAACATATGGAATCAAAGGTTAGGATATAATTTTTTTTTTTTGAAAGTTTATCCTTATATGTTCAGAGTTTGGTATTAATATAATTTTTAGATAAGTATTAAATAACCCCAAATTATAATTTCTTTTACTTAGTTAATGGATTAAAATAGGAGAATTTGTGCTAACAACTGGTGTGATGGGAAATGTGATGATTTCCATAATGAAATGCTAAATATGATGAAAACTGGTTTTCAAAAGTTCATTATAGTACATTCTTTACTGTATGATGATATGAATAATTACATGAATCACATTTAATTCCCTCCTTCACCAAAGAGAACGAATATTGACATTGAATCCTTCATTGATCAGAGGTTTCCTAGGTTTTGTGGATATTCTAATATCCTCATCACATAATAATGAATTAAATCAATTGAGATCATATTTTATATCCCCTTATTCATATAATATGAGAAAAAATTTCATGTGGTTCGTTATTTTGATGGGGATGCTAATCAACGGTTGAAACTGGTCCTGAAAACAATGTCCAAGATTAAATTTATTCCATGGATAAGGAGTAATTTAATAAAATATTTTTGAATAAATATTTTCCTTGAACCCACTACCAAATATGTAAAGGGAGTTACTCATACTAATGAAGAAGAAAAAAGATTATTTTTGGGAATATTAGGAGAACATTAGGAAGATTTAACGATATTTTTATGACTTTGTCATGAACCATGAATTCAATGTTGATTTCTTCTTTAACAGATTAAAATTGAGTCTATGAAAAGAATTGGTGATTTGAGACTTTAATAGCAATGAAAATATTTTCTGTTGTTCTTGTATGTTTCAAATGGATATTAGAGACACTCAATGGTCTTGTGGGACTGGATATAAAAATTTGAAAATGCAGTTTATTATGGTATGATTAGGAGATAAATCCTATGATGAAATGAAAACTCGTCACCTCGTGTGTTAAAGTTGTGGGATGAAGAATCCTAGGAACTTTCTAAAGGGAATGAAAAAATGCTACAAATGTGGAATAATAAGGATTATAGATAATAGATACTAAAAGGATATGAATAATATAGCTAATTTTGAAGAAAAAAATATAGTTTTAGATCAACATTCATCATGTATTGTAGGGTTTCAACAGCAATGAAGATGGGAATTACATGATCCCCTTCCCTAATAAAATGTTTATTGGGGTAAATCAATAACAATAACCTATAAGGAAGAAAGTAATAGATTATTCTATCACTATAGCTAAAGAGGAGACTAAAAATGATGCGGTGACATTTATTATAGTTATTCATTAAAAAATGGAGAATGAACTATTTGATTATTGTTCAAAAAATTCTTTCATATCTTGAATGTGTAGTAGATGTATAAAAACACCATCTCAAAATATAGAGGTTGATTTATATATGAGAATTTAAAATTGGAAAATTATAACATCCAAAGTACATAAGTCCTTCCTGATAAATGTTTTTGGACTGAACCTCCCAGAAAATTCTTTATAACTTTCTTGGGTAGAGTTTGATGGAATATTGGGCATGTATTGTCTATATTTATACAAAGAAAACATAGACTATTGAAAAAGGGATATCACTCTTTACATCCAAAGGTATACTTAAATTATGTACAAGTGTAAGGAGGATGATGAATCTCTATCAGAATCCTCATCTCAATAGTGGATATAATTTTACTTTGAGAAATAATATCTAGCACAAATGATTTTGAAAATGGAGATGATCATTCTCAAATACATACCCATTTTGAGGGACTAAAAGGATGTGTTCCCAAATGAATTTATTTATTATCCACCTAACCAAGAGGTTTATTTCTCAATTAAAATAATTCCTATATCATTTACTATATCAATGACACCTTATAAAATGGTCACCATTGAGCTAGAAGAACTAAAAATGATGTTCTAAGAGAATCTAGAAAAGGGTTTTATATTCAAGAGTGCATCGGCATGGGGTGTTCCAGTCCAATTCAACAAAATGAATAATGGATAAATTCACCTATAATAGATTATAATGAACTCAATAAAATCACACCAAAGAAAAATTATCATGTTCCACGAATAAATGACTTAATCGGTCAGATGTGAGGTACCAAGTATTTCTATAAGGTGGACCTTTGGTCTAGATATCACCAATTAATAGTGATAAAGAATGATATAACCATGACTACCTTTCATGATATGTATAGATAGTATGTGTGCTTAGTGATTTTCATTAAACCAACTAATGGTCCAATAATATTCATGGATTTAATGAATATAGACTTTAGAGATTACCTCAACAAATTTGTGGTAGTCTTTATTGATTATATTCTAATATACATGAAGAATGTGGTGGAACACATGGTAAATTTTAATACTATGATCAATATTTTTTGAAGTGTGAAAATATATAAAAAATATAGTAAATGTTTTTTTTAAAGGAGGATATTTCATTATTAGTGTATTTTATCACCAGCAAAGGAATTTTTGTGGAACCTTCCAAGATAACATCATTTGAAGAGTTTCACATTCAAACATATGTAGTTGAGATCCATAGTTTCTATGGTGTATAAGGTAATTACTAGAGATCTATGAATAACTTATTATTATTTTCAACAAATTTTCCATGATGACTGAGAAGGGATTAATGATTTTCTAGACCAGTTAATGTGAATAATACATTAATGTTTTGTAAAACCAGATTATCAATGCACCAATGCTCACACTACTAACATGTGGGAAACTATTTTTGGTGTAATGTGATTCCTCAAATAAGTTATTAGGCTATGTATGGATTAAAAGTGACAAATTGAGAGCCTACACCTCATGGTATTTGAGAATTAATTTTCAAAACTATCCCACACATGATCTAGATTTGGCTATGGTGATCTTTGTGTCGAAAATCAGGATAAAATTAACTATGGGGAGATGTGTGAGAAATATAATGAACATAAGAGCCTTGAAAATATATTCTCAAAGAAGAAGCATAATATGACCAGTGAACATGGTTAGATATCATCAGAGATTTTGACTGTTCAATCCACTACCATTATGGTAACAAAAATAAGGTGGGGGATACTCTTTGTATAATAGATCTTCCATCTATATTAATGATTAAAATTGTGATTCATCAAATATTAATTGGGATAAAAAGGATAGGTAATGGAATTTTTAATCACAGAACATCATCATTCATTTCACAAATGATTTCTCAACAATCCATTATGGAAAAAATAGAGGATTCTCAAAGAAATTATGTGGAAATTACAAAAAAATGTGAAACATATCAGAAGTGGAAAATCATAAAAGTTAAAAATACATGAGTCATGAGTCATGATATTTTTTTCAGGACTCTATGTACCACCCAATCCATATATAATGAAATATCTTCTGAATGAAAAACATAGTTTAAATTTCTCTACTCATTGAGGAAGCACACATATGTATCGATATCTTCAAGAGGACAATTGGTGGTACAATATGAAAAATGATATCACTGAATATACATAAATGTAAGAATAATTTCAATATGTGAAGGATTAAAGTGGATATTGGGATGATTCATCTATTACCCATACCAAAAGAGAAATTTCAAAACAGCACCATGGACGTTGTAATTGTACATCCAAACTCATCAAGTGGAATCATTTCTATATGGTTTATTATGGATCATCTTACAATGATATCTCACGTTATCATAATTCTATAGTAATTCCTAATGGATTAACATATATATATATATAAATCATTACAGTGGTATGGATTCATGATGTAAAACTATAGATTATATCCAATCGGCTTCCCATATTTACCTCTACGTTCTAGAAATGTATCCATCGTGATCTAATCATTGATCTGATCTTATATATAGACAATCATCATAAAACTGATAGATAGTCAAATAATACTATTCAAAAAATAGAAAACACATTGGGGTCATGTTTGATGGACTTTAAGGTAGTATCGTAAAAACATCTGCCTCTAGTCGATTTCTCTTACAAAAATAGTTTCTAATCGATCATTCAAATGTATGCATATGAATCCCTTTATGGGAAAAGATCCATAACACTGAAATTTAAGGATGAATATGATGAGCTTAAGATGCTCAAAAATAAAATTGATAAATAAATATTTGAACATGTGAAAACAATTCAGCAACATATCTAGGAAGCCTAATGTAGAAAAAAGAGTTATAAAAACAACCATCAAAAAGACTAGTTGTTTGATGTTGGAGATATGGTAATCCTATGCATATCTCCACAGAATATGACCATGAGATTTAGGAAGAAAGGTAAGAAATGTCCTAGGTACATATACCACTTCAAGATCCTTAATCATGTTAAATATATGGACTATCAACTTGCACATCCCCCTACCATATCTCAAGTATATGATGTATTCTATATATCCCTCTTTAGGAATTACTTACTGAATTAGTCACATATACTGAATTAAAAGATTGGGTAGTTAGAAAATGATCTCTTTTATGAGGAGAAGCTTGTGATGCTCTTTTACCAAAGATATAAATTCATATGCAGCAAGAGTGATCACCTGTTCAATTTATTATGGTAGAACCATAAGTATGAAGATGCCACATGGGAACCAGTGGAAGAGATAAAGGAGATGGACTACCACCTGGTTCACCACAATATATAAAACTAAATTTCAAGATAGAAATTTATCAATAGAGGAAGAATATAATGTATAATAATTATAGAAATGAAATTGTATCTTATTATTACTATTTAATACATTATAAATCACATAAAATCAAATAAATAACAAAAAACCATATAAATGTATAATGTATTAAATTATTAGATTTTTTCAAAACTTAAATATTTTATACCTATAGAATAGTAAGTTAAATATTTGAATTATAATATGAAACTTATGAATAATAAATTGGCTAAAGAATATTAAACTCACCAATGAATGTATAAATAAATTTTCACCAACTTATAAATGAAAATTTGAAATAATATTATCATATTATCAGTAATTAAACATTTTTAAAATGATAAATTAGTTATTGATATTTTGTGAAACACAAATGATTTTTTAAAATTATATAATTAATATAATGATTTAAGAAAAATCATAACATAGATACATATATTTATTTATTTTTTCTTATGCTTATAAGATAATTTTTTTAGAACTTATTTAATTTTTCAACATGATATAAAATAATTTATAATTTTGAAATTTTTTATTTTTTTATAAATGATTATTTTAATTAAAAATACAATTTTTATTATTTAGAAATTTATTTTAATAATATAAATTCAATGTTTTAATTTTCCACATCATAAATATATATAGGTGAAAATTTGGGTTGTTTCTAAAATATTGTAATTTGAGGTGAATATTGAAATACCGTAATTTATAATATAAGCCAAATACATGTATTATTGAGTAAAAGTTGATGTATAGATGATGTAAGATCCATTGGTTTAAAATAAAATGAATTAGTAAATATATTATTTCACTAGAATAAACGCTATTTATAGTCCTCAGAAAAAATAATAAATAAATGAAAAAAATAATAAAACAAACACCCCTCCCCTCCACTATAAATACCAATGATCGCCACCTCTTCTCCTCACACCCCAGCAGCCTTCAGTATTGTCTAAATTATTAAAAATACTCTTCCAGATTATCTTATCATGATTTTTTATCCTTATGTATCAATAAAAGAATAATATCAAGTACACCAGGGAGGTTATCAAGGAGAATAATTCAAGAGGTAAAAACATCTTTATTTTTATTTTAATAACTTCTCAAAATATTTATTTTTATTTTAATCTCCACACGTCACATTGTCCAATTGAAACTATAACTAGAGTATCTTTTATATACTATAATTTTATGGTGATAATGGAAAATTCCATTATATTTTCTTTCCCCCTCTATTTTTTACTAAAAATGAAAATGTTGTTCGTTAGGTGATGATTTATGGCCTTCACAGATGAGCAATTTTCAATTTTTATTACCACTAGTCCAGAAAACATTTTTATCATTAAAATAGTTTTTAATATTTTTATTAAATCATATTTAATATTCTTGAACTATTATATATATAAAATATTACATAATAAAACACGAGTTCATGATGATCGAAAAAAGGAAAAATAATCTAATCAATTATCATTAATGTTTAATATAATGAATCATCCTCACATATGGAAAATATGGTATAAAATAAAATTTAGTATTTTATAATTTTATTAATAGAATATAATATTAATTCTAGAAAATTATTCTTATTTTACATGATTTTACATACACGTATACAGGTGAACTAATCATGGAATCCAAGGAAACAAACACTCCCGGATGATGAGATTGTATCTTATGACTCATAAAAAAGGGCATGAATAGACATAATTAAATTATATTATGTCAAATATATGTAGATGAGTTTAAAAAAATAATTAATGGATTTAATTCGATTATCTAGTAAAATGAGACCAATTTCATAAAACATTCAGACAAAAGATATTAGATTCTATGAAAACCCATAATTTTTCCATTGGGGTACAATTTTTCTCTCTTTACCCCAATTTATTTATTTATTACACTTATTTAATATTAATAAATTCTATTTTTAGGTTTCAAACACAATTACATAGCTCAATGATTCTTTATTTAATGGGAAAATACATGTTTTATAAGTTTACATTCATAATTTTTCATGATAAGAAATCCTAATTAATGGCATATTCTCAATTTCATACATAATTTAAAGAGAACACTGTAATTTATTTTAATCCAAAAATATTTCAATAAAATCAATTATTTTCTCAAAAATACTATCATTTTTCATTTAAGGTATCATATAGTCAATTATCCCTTTCTGATTTAAAAAAACATTAATATTTTCATTCAACAGCACTGAAATGTGTTATTTATAAAGTGTCTTAATAAAAATTTTACATGTTTTAACATCATTTTGGCATAACTATTAATTATATATGTCTATTTCCATAATTAATACCCTTTTATTATTAAAATCCATTCAATTATGGACACTATTAGGATATTCCCTTTTTTTATGCCTTTTGACATGATTATGAAACCCAAATCCTTCCATGGGTAAACCTTATGTTTATATTTTATTATTTATGTAGGATTAATGAGGTATAAATCATATTCATTAAAATAGTATGATCGGTGTTTCTATATAGAACTATAATTAATTGGTTAATATGTATCCTCATAATACGTCATCTACAATAGTCTTGGTGGTTAGCCTTGACTCATGTTCTTCCATGTGAAATTGTCAAGGTGGTTATCCCTAACTTGTGATCCTCCCTGGTAAATGGAATTAGTGGTTAGGCTTGACCCATGATAATTCAATATTGTATATTTTTTTACATTTCTATTATTCCATGTTTATATGATCCCAGTTTTTTTATGTTATACTACCACATGTTTATTCATGTTCCATCACTTTTTATTTCACCATGTTATTCCTTATGAACAATGTGATATGCTTTATTTAGGTACATTTTCCCTTAATCGGATTTTCTTCTCATCCCATTATTGATTTATTCCCCATTTTATCCTCAGAAAATGAAAAGGCTCAATGGAAGTTAGGAACTCTTTATGGAGTTTAAATAAAAGATGTTTTCATTTCTGTTTCATGATGTATAATTATGTTCATAATCCACTAAATATACATAAATTTACAATAATTTTTTTGAAGGATAGTTATGTTTTAAATCATGTAATAATATATTTAATAGAGTAAGTCCATTTGAGTTAATATATTTTATGATTTCATGTTTTAATTTTTTTTATTACATTTGTAAAAGATTCAAGTGGAGTTCGTTGATTAATTATGTTTTTTGGACAGTAAAATATCATTTATAAATGTTATTATATTGACTATACATTGTAAATTAATAACTATACAAGCCATGTAAGTGTCACGACCCATCCCTTGGGGCTCGTGCTGTGACTACCCTAAGCCCACCTTCCATAGGTCAGGGGCTGACAACTTGCACTGAAATGCATATTCTCAAAAACGGGAAGGCATTGCCTTTAACCTGTACAAAAACACGGTCCGAGAACACAACAATAAGAAACTGTGAAGTAAAAAGCTATAGTAAAGAGTGCTGAATGTAAAAGGGGCTGGAATACAAGCCCAAATGTAAAGTCACAAGTACAACTGGAAAGGTACAATACAACCGAAAAAGGAAAATAGATCCTGGGTTCTCCTTTGAGGATCATATATGAAGGGTAGGTATAGATCGCCTCCTCATCACTCCACGTTTGTCCGTCTCCTCCGAATGCCACTTGGTCCTAGCTCCCACAAACCTCAGCCTAGCTGCTCATCATCTGCACACGACACAAAAAGGTGCGGGTGAAGCCCGTGCAGAGGTGAGTATTACGATACTCAGTAGGGACCCCAAGAGCCCAAAGGTATCCCAGAGTTTCCATGAAGAAAAACCACAGGGTAACACCACGAAGTTAAAATACCACATAGGTAAAGTACCACATAACATAACCTCAATCACAGTCACAAAGTAAAGACATCTCACACCAGGATTTATTCTAGGGGTAGTAATAAGTAACATCCCCAGTCACATCATTGAACACTTCGACTACTGGATAACTCCTCTTCTACCAAGTATAGTGGGCCTACTGCATCACACAGAGGTGCTTCCTACTATCCTTGAACTACTGAGGTACTCCTCCCCATTGTGTATCGTGGGTATGTCGGGTCACACAGTGCCGCCCTCTCCCAATGTGTCCTGCTAAGGTACTTTTCCCCATTGCGTACCACGGTCTCTCCCCACCGTTTCCATCTAAGGTACTCCTCCCTATCGTGTATCGTGGCTGTCGAGTCACTTCGAGTCAAAAAATCAGTATTTGTCAGGTCTTACCCAGTCACAGGGTTTCGTACATAGTGTTCTTGGGAGAACCGCTCCCTTATCCATTAGTCGTATCTCAACTAGAACAAAGTCTCATAAAGAGTTAACCCAATGATCTTCCATGTCATAAGGGTTCCAACGCAATAGATGGAGCGTCAATCAGATGCCCAGCCTGTGTGTTATTAGCATTTCAGTGTTGAGGTCCCGGTTAGATTCGGGTGCGATCCAACCCTGCGGTACTCCAAGTTTCTCCAAAACTCAAATAGAGTAAGGAAAAAAGTCCATTCCCTATCCAAGGGTAACAACTCTATAGACAGTTCATCAAACGGGTGTCTGGTTCTCAAGATAAGGTTCATTGACAGATTTTGGTCCCGGTTGGGCACGGGTCTAGTCCTACATGGTCGAACCAACCCAGCCCGACCCGGTCTGGTTGGGGGCGAGGTGAACTCAGTCCACAGGAACGATGTATGGTCTAGCCCCTAAGAGGGGAGGCCCACAAGGGAGGCCTGACCAAAATATGGTGGCCCGCAAGGGGCGGCCCGATCCCCGTGGGGCAGTGGCACGCTAGGGAAACGGCCCAGTTCGGGGGTGGCGACCCACTCAAGAGGGGCCCAATCCGAGGGTGGTGGCCTGGCCCAAAAACGGTGGCCCAGTTCAGTCCAACACGGGGGGGTGTAACCCCCCGTTCTTCTAGATTACTGAATGGCCCGGGGGGCGTTCGGTTTGCGAGGCAGCAGTGCCGCATTGGCAGCTTCCATTCACCGGTGGCACAATGGTCGCACCACCTCCATTCCCACGACTGGTTGTCATGTCGACCGCCTCCTCCATTCATCGCGGCTGACGAGTAATGGCCCTCCTCTTGCGTCATGCACCGACACGCTCGCGGTCTTCCATGGGGGCTCAAGGATAAAGAAAATTCAGAGGGTTTGGGCCGGGTTCATTAGGCTCGTGCCATCCACGTTAGATCATGATCAAAGTGAGGAAAGATGGATTTAACAATTTCTTGTGTTAAACAACAAACCAAATCCCACAAGTACACCCCGTAACAACCTCCCAGAAAATGAATGAATCGCATATGAACCTGTTAGTCTGTTGACCCACATTCTTCATATAATTTCATGAACAGGGAAGAGGGAATCAAAAAAATGCACAAAATAAAATAACCCTTAACTCCAAACATTAGAGAAACATATGTGCTAGAAAGTGGATTGTGTTCTTCATTCCCGCAACCGGTTCCCAAAGAAGCCACTTGCATGTCGCCCTTTGGTTCGTTTTCATCCGTCACCTCCCATTGTATCGGTTTCGTCTTCTAAGGGTCTGGTGTCACGGTGTTCCTTCAGCACTTCACTGCTTTGTGAAGCTCTCTGATACCCCTTCCCTAGCTACATATTTATAAAATAGGGGGAGTGTAAGTAATAGCGTGGGGAAATAATGGGTCTCATTAATTAAGAAGCTTCCTAATTGCCCCAAAATCATCGTTACTTAAGGTTGGCAGGTGAAGCCATTTAATGGCTTGACCCACCACTGTCCCCACCACTTTAATTGGTATCTTGGAGGTTTATGAAATTAAATAACAAAATTATTTTATTTCATTTCTTTTAAAATGTATAAAAACATAGATTTTTCTTTGGACCTTATGCGGTCAAAGTAATGTCTCTCTTAAGAAAATCTCAGCACTTCAGATTCAACAACGCCCTCAGATTTTTAATCTGAGAAATGGTTCAAAAATAAGAAATCATCGCTCACGCATTTACCAAACATACCCAAAAAAGTTAAAAAATTCATTCCGGGCACACCGGGAATTAGAATCACACACCATTAATTTTTGTAGACTCATGATAATTCCATATAATTAAAAAATACATGGAAATACAGGTATTTACATTCTCCCCACATTTTGAGCTTTTCGTCCCCAAAAGCCACAACATAGACTAAGGAAACAAATGGGGATACTGAGTATGAATCTGAGGCTCCTGCTCGTATGTGCTCTCCTAGAGGTTCCTGTGCTACCAGAAAATTTTCACCATAGGAATCAACCGCCCACAAAGGACCCACTCCGGTCGATCCTCAGTCTCTATTGGAACCTTTTTAAACATCTCCCCATAGTATAACTACAGCTCATCGTTGTCGATGACATGGGATGGGTCGTGCATGCATCTCCTCAGCTGGGATACATGGAAGACTTCGTGCACCTTATCCAACTATGGTGGAAGTGCCATGTGTTATGCCACCTCACCTATCCTATGAAGTATCTGAAATGGACCAATAAACCTCGATGATAACCTTCCACTTTGGCCAAATATTCATAGTCCCCGTCTAGTAGAGACTCACAAGAAAACATGGTCCCCCTCATGGAACTCCAAAGGTCTCCATATTCTCTCAGCATTTGACTTATGTATACTTTGTGCAGTCTTCATCCTCTCCTGGATGATCTGCACCTTCTCAGTGGTAGCCCTTACCAACTCTGGAACCATAAGCGCTGACTCCACTGGGTCTGTCCATCATAGAGGTGATCTGCAGGTTCATCCTTATAGGGCCTTGAGTGGTTCCATACCGATGGAAAAGTGATGACTGTTGTTTTAAGATAACTAAACCAAGGGAAAAGGATCCTCCCAACTGTGGCCAAAATCTTGGACGCATGCACGATGCATGTCCTCTAGCATCTAAATAGTCTACTCTGTCTGACCATACATCTAGGGATGAGAGGCAGTGCTCAAACATATTTGAGTCTCGAATACCCCCTGTAATATATTCCACAACTGGGATGTCAAAAGTGTTTCAAGGTCAGATAAGATCATCGATGGAACCCCATGAAGTTTCACAACCTCTGGTACGTAGAGGCGTCTTATGCCCTCTACTGATCCCTACTCTCAAATAGGTAGGAAGTGGGCCGACTTTGTGAGTCGGTCAACATTCACCAATATAGAATCATGTCACCTAGATGTACGTGGAATCCTTGAAACAAATTCCATGGATATCCCATCCCACTTCTTCTCTGATACCTCTAGTGGTTGTGCTAAGCTTGCTGGTACCTGATGCTCATCCTTCACTTGTTGACAAGTGAGGAAAGTTCAAACATACTCCACTACAGCCTTCTATATCTCTGGCCACCAGTGCTGACACCAGATGTCCTGGTACATCTTGGCCACACCAGGATGTACCGCCAGAGGGGATGTATGTAACTCCCTCAACACCTCCTTCTCTTGTTCCACTGGTACCATGGTACGTTCTTTGAAGATGATGGCGTGCTCCCCACCTTCTGAAAATTCATCAGGTGCCTACCCTGATGTTTTCTAAGCACGCCATGCCTCACAGTCATTGTACCCAAGCTGCGCCTCCCTGAATCGCTGAAGGAGTGGGGGAGTGACTTTCATATACTAGAGGACTGGTGCTCTATCTCTATCCATGAAGGATATTTACAACGCCGCTAACCGATTTGTCGCCTCACTCAGAAACTGTAGGCCAAACCTTTTGCGGAGTGCATTTGTCACCACGTTCCCCTTACAAGGAGTATAGACTATCTCAAAGGCATAGTCTTAGAGAAACTCTATCCATCATCATTGTCTCGGGTTTAGGTCCTTATGAGAGAAGATATACCTGAGACACTTGTGATCGGAGTATACTGTAAAATGTTTTCACATCAAGTAATGTCTCCACATCTTCAAGGAAAAGACTGTTGCTGATAACTATAGGTCATGTGTAGTGTAGTTCTTCTCATATTGTCTCAGCTGTCGTGAACCATATGTGATCACTACTCACTCTTTAATTAGGACACATCCACGCTTGGTCCCTGATGCATCGTCGTAGACTATATACCCAACGCCCTATTCTAGTATCCTCGGGATGGGGGAACTCGTCAATCTCTACCTCAGCTTCTGGAAACTTTTTTGGCATATCTCCTTCTACAATAAAGGTTTAACCTTATTTTTCAAAGCTGAAAAGGGTGTTGCAACTCTAGAAAATTCAGGAATGAATCTCCGGTATTATCCAGACAACCCTAGGAAACTTCGCACCTTCGTCATGATCCTGGGTGGCTCCTAAGCTAACGTAGCCTCTATCTTCATTGGATCCACTACAACTCAAGCCTCTAAGATAATGTGTCCCAGAAATTTGACCTCTCGTATCAAGAACTGGCCCATCAATAGTTTACTATAATGCTGCTGCTCTCGAAGTGTATCCAGAACTATCAGTAGATGATAGGCATGCTCCTCCTCCGTCGACAAGTAAATCGATATGTCATCGACGAACACCACAATTATGTGATCAAGGAATGGCTAAAAAATACTATTCATGAGTCCCATGAACACTATTGGGGAATTGGTCATGCCGAAGGGCAAAAATAAGAACTCATAATAGCCATAATGATATCTGAAGGTCATCTTCCACACATCCTCATCTTGTATCCTGAGTTAATGATATCCTGATCGGAGTTCTATCGTCGAAAACCAGAAATCTCCCTTCAGCTTAACGAAAAGATCATAGATCCTTGGGAGTGGATACTTGTTCTTACTGGTCACCTAGTTCAGTTGATGATAGTCCACACAGAGTCTCAAACTCCCATATTCCTTCTTGGCGAACAAAATCAGGGCTGCCCATAGAGAAACACTGGGACTTATGAACCCCTTTCCTTACAAGTCCTCCAATTGTACATGTAACTCAAAAAGGTCCATGGGAGCCATCTGATATGATGGTGTAGATATCTGTGTCATCCCAGGGTATAAGTTGATGTAAAATTCTACCACTCTACATGGATATAGTCTTGGAACATCATCAGGAAAGTCCTTGGCATACTGGTCCACCACTACAGGATAGCTCAGACTCTCAACATCAACTACTCTGATGGTAAGGCTAGCCAACTGATGAGTAATCGGCTGCACCCTTCTATAGTTATGTCCATCATATGCTGTAATGGTTTTCTTCTCATCAGTGAAGGAAAACCTAGTTCTGTCTGTGCGTACACACCGCACTTTGCGCCTAATACAGTCAATCTGAGCATGGACTGTGGATAACCATCCCATACCCAAGATGACATCATAAGGCCTCAAAACTGCTAATAGGAGATCCAAGCCAAATTTCTCACCTCTTAGAGTGAGCTCACACTGTCGAGACCAGTGTGTAATCATAAAATCCACTCCTGTAGAAGTATCTAGCCGTAAGGATCGAGCCAACGGCTCCACCAAAATATCTGAACTTCGAATGACGGTTGTGGAAATAAAAGAGTGACTGGCACCTGTGTCTTTAAGAACTAAATCTAAGGTGGAGTAGACACATCTCGTACCTATAATCATCTCTAGAGCAACGTGGTCATAGGCCTCAGCTACTGTGAGTTGTGCTCATCCCTGTCCTCCTGCTCACTATGGTCAGGGTGGACCCCCTAGAAGTGGTGGTGGTAGAATCTCGAAACTCCACCCACCACCTGCTGCACGGGAAGCTCCTCTACCACATTCACCACCATGCGGACCTCCTCGCTCGAACCTATACCTCTTCCTTGGTAGCCCCTCAACCGTCTGTTGTTCATTGGTATGGTGGGTTAGGTATTCGTGATCCATATGACCCTCCCCACCGCATGTGTAACGTTGTGTGTCCCTCACCGATCTTCTTCTTCATTGGGAGCCTCATAACTTTGACCCTACGTCTCGAGGTCGTCCAACAGATGGTCTAGTCCACATGGACCTCTGTGTCATCTTTCTACTACCTCTTGAAAATGACTCGGATTCCATTCATCCAATGGTATCTCTCGATGACGGTTCCTGCTTAGTTAGTAATCTCTCCACCAAAAGTGCTCTCTCAAGCACCCCAGCCTGCGTCAGAATGCTGACTGATTCCATCGATGCTCTGATCTCCCTTTAGAGACCCTCGTCAAAGGTCTGATCCCTGAAGAAAGGGTATCGTACCATGTCGGTGGAGTAGCAGTAGAGATTAGTGAATCTCTCTGAGTATTGGGCCCCTGTCATGCTGCCCTACAGTAAGTGCAGTAGCTCCTATTTATGCACAGAGAGTATGGTCACTGTGAAAAACTCTGCCCTGAAAATTCCATCTATGTCCGCCCAGATGAGGGTTTCCTCATCATGTATCTAGAGCATCAGGCTTCACCTTCTCCCTGCTACTTCCTGACAATGGATGGCTTCCAGGATCACCATAAAACCAACTGGGGTCCCAACTAAGTGAAAAACTCTGGCCATAGCCTCCATCTAGTCCTCAACCTCCTTCAGATCCATCTCGCCTCAGAACCTCAGAGGCATCTGTAGCTATAAATCATGCAACGTGCTTAGTCGGAATGCTCCCTCTGCTGGTGGGGCTGGTAGAAATAGTTGTCCAGCGGGAAATGGTGTTGTTGTTACACCACCCAAAGGTGACAATGTCGTAAGGGGGCCATGCACCGAGGCCTCATCGCTTGGTGGGCCTTTATCGCCTACTCTCTCTAGAAACTAGGGTGGTTTTATTCATGGAAAAATAATGAAAGGGAATTGGTGTGTCACGGTTAAAAGTTATACCTAGTGAGAAGGTTCAAGAAAACAGAACAAAGACTTTTCAAAACACACACAATCGGTGTTTTTGTGCGCTGAGTCGAAAATCAGAACTCAGGGTCCCAGTGTATGGATATGTTGGCCGTGGAACAAACACTGGACTCCCCAAACATAAAACCACACTCATAACACGTAACACTATTGCGACATAGAAATGATCAGAGTCCTATTTCTTCGATAGAACCAAACTCCTCTAAGACCACTTTTTCAGGACCTGTCCCCCGATGCCCATGGTGTAACTACCCCAAGCCCACCTTCCATCGGCCAGGGGCTAGCGACTAGCACCAAAATGCATATTCCCAAAAATGGGAAGGAATTTCTATTAACCTTTATAAACACATGCTCTAAGAACACAACAAGAAGAAACTATGAAGTAAACTACTATAGTAAAGAGTGCTGAAAGTAAAAGGGGTCGAAATACAAGTCCAACTGTAAAGGTACAAGTACAACTAAAATGGTATAATAGAACTAAAAAAGGGAAACAGCTCCTAGTTCATCCTCTGAGTATCCTACATAAATGGTAGGTACAGATCACATCCTCTTCACTCTACATCTATCCATCTCCTCCGCATGCCACCAAGTCCTAGCTCCCTCTAACCTTAGCCCAGCTGCTCGTCGTCTACACCGGACACAACAAGGTAAAAGAGAAGCCTGTGCAGTGGTGAGTATAACAATACTCAGTAGGGACCCTGATACCCCAAAGTTCTCCTAGAGTTTCCCCAAAGAAAAACCCCAGGGTAACACCATGAAGATAAAGTACCACACAGGTAAATTACCACATAACATAACCTCAATCACAAGCACAAAGTAAAGAAAGCTCACACCAGGATTTATTTTAGGGGTAGTAACAAGTAACATCCCTAGTCACATTGTCAAACACATTGGATAATGGATAAATCCTCCTCTATCAAGTGCAGTGGGCCTACCGCATCACATAGAGGTGCTTCCCATGAACGTCGAACTGCCGAAGTACTCCTCCCCATCGTGTACCATGGGTCTGTCGGGTCACAAAAAGTCTCCCTCCCTCAACGTGGCCAGCTAAAGTACTCCTCCCCATTGCATACCACAGCCTCTCCCCACCGTGTCCCACTGAGGTACTCCTCCCTATCGCGTAATGTGGTTGTCGAGTCACTCCGAGTTGAAAAGTCAGCAGTCGTCAGGTCTCATCCAGTCGCAGGGTTCCCTATATAGTGCACTTGGGAGAACCGCTTCCCAAGCCATCAGTAGTATCTCAAATAGAACGTAGTCTCACAATGTAAGTAACCTGATGATCCTCCATGTCATAAGAGTTCCAACGCAATATACGGCGCGTCAATAGGATGCACGGTCTGTGCATTATTGGCATTTCAGTGCCGAGGGCCCGGTTGGATTCAGGTGCGATCCAACCCGGTCGTACTACATTTTTCTCTGAAACTCTAATGGGGTAGGGAAAAGGATGGACTTTCTCCAAGGGTCACAACACTGCACATGGTTCTTCAAATGGTCATCCGGTTCTCAAGAAAAGTTCTCTTAACTGTTTCTCAGCCCGATCGGGCCCGGGTTTGGTTCGACCCGATCAGACCGACCTGGCCCGACCCGGTATGCTCTGGGACAATGTCCGATCTAGACCACAAGAGAGATAGCCCACAAGGGAAGCCCAGCCAGAATAGGGCAGCCTGGTCAGAATATAGTGGCCCGTAAGGGGCGGCTTCACCCACTTGGGCCGCGGCCCAGTCCGGGGACGGCGACCCGCCGGGGCGGTAGCCCGGCGGGGCAGCGGCCCGACGCGAGGGCGATGACACAGCTCGAGGGAGGTGCTCAGGCCTAAGGGCAGAATCACGGTATGTTCCAACGTGGGGGGTATACCCCTGGTATTCCGGATTCCCGAATGGCCCGAGGGCCGTTCGGTTTCCAAGGTGGCAGCTCCACGTGGGTGCCTCTCGGTCACCACAGAACCCATCGGAGGCGGGATCGCCTCTGCTGTGGCTTCCGCCGAGCTTCGGTTCGCTGGCGGCATGGTAGTCGCGCCGCCACCCTTCCAACAACCAGCCGTCGTGTCGGCCGCCTCCTATGTTCACCGTGGCTGACGATCCGCAACCCTCCTCTTCTGGAGTGTGTTGATGCACTTGTGGTCTTCCATGAAGGCGCAAGTATAACAAAGATGCAGAGAGTTTGGGAAGGGTTCGTCATGCCCGCGTCCTCTGCATTAGCTCATGATCAAAGGGAGGAAAAATGGGTTTAACAATTTCTTGTATTAAACAACAAACCAAACCCCACAAGGACACCCCATAATAACCTCTCGCAAAATGAATGAATCTTGGATCAACCCGTTAGTCAGTTGACCCACGTTCTTCGTATAATTTCATGAATGGGAAAAATGGAATCAAAAAAATTGCACAAAAAAAATTACCCCATACCTCTAAATGTCATAGAAATGTCTGGGCTTGAAGGTGGACAATGTTCTTCATTCCTGTGACTGATTCTCAAAGACGCCACTCGCACATCACCCTTTGGTTTGGTATCATATTTCACCTCCCACTAGGTCTGATTCGTCTTCTATGATTCTGGCATTGTGGTGTTCCTTCAGCACTTCGCTGCTTGGTGAATCTCTCTGATACCCCTTCTCTATCTCCATATATATACGAGCGGGGGAGGGTATGTAATAGCGTGGGTAAATAATGGGGCTCATTAATTAAGAATCTTCCTAATTTTTGTTACTTAAGGTTGGAAGGTCAAGCCATTTAATTTCTTGACACACCACCGACCCCACCCCTTTAATTAGTCTGTTAGAGTTTTATGAAATAAAATAACAAAATTATTTTATTTTATTTCTTTTAGAAAGTTGCAAAAATTAACTTTTTCTCCGAACCTACTGTGATCAAAGTAAAGTCTCCCTTAAGCGAATCATGTTGCTGTGGATTCAATGGTGCCCTTAGATTTTTAATCCAAGCAACGGTTCAAAATTTAGAAAATTCTGCTGACACGTTTACTGGACATACCCAAAAAAATGTTCTGAAATTCATTTCGGGAACACCGGGCCTCAGAATCATGCACCATTAATTTTTGCGGACTCATAATAATTCCATATAATTAAAAACATTACATAGAAATATGGGTATTTACAGTACGAGTATAATAAATTGTTCAATTTTTTGTAATGGTAGCATTGAGTTTTCATGTTATACATAAAGATAAAATTGAGTATACATGTTTTTTTTAAAGATAACAATGAGTTTATATTTTTAACATAAATGTAATATTAAATTTAAATATGTTATATAAATGTAATGATAATATTAAATAGGTTTCATAAATCTAATCATAACATTCTAGGTGTTTCACAAAGGTATGCATAACATTCAATTAGTAGCATAATTGTATGTGCCACAGTATAGAAGTTATCTAAATGTAAGAATAAATTATCAATATTTGCATCAAATTAACCTTTGAATAAAAACATTTAGTAACAAAGACCCATGAAAACTATTAGCATTATAAATGTATAGTGGATTAAATGATTAATTTCATCAATATAGTTATAATTTGACATAATGTGAAATGATGCTTGTATAAAGGTAAGTGAACCACATTTAAAGATATAAGTCATTTTAAATAACTTACACTGTGGTAAAAGAATACACAAATAAGGGTAATATGTTTATATAACCCATAATAGAGTAATAATATACTTTCATAAGAGTAGTATACCTTTTTCCATTTCAATGTCAGTTAAACCTAAGGTTAATGAATATGTATGACATACTTGTGTAATGGTACAAGTGTATTTTTAAAAAACACATAATGGTAACCTCTGGATCATGTAATTGTAGGTACTAATTTTTTTGTGGGAACAAGAGAGTATAATGAGAATATGTTTGCGTTCTAATAGTTTTTCAAGGCCCGTGTAATGGTAACCTAAGCCTCCCATAATGGTATATGTATTTTCCAAAAGCAATGCATGATTATTTATATGCACAATTTTAAAATATTTTTCAACGTATATATAATTTTTTTTATGTAGTGGTAAAAATAAATTTATCTAGATTGTTACAAAATTTTCAAAACATTGAATAATTATCTTCTTTTCTTTTTTTTTTATATTAAAACTTTATGTATGTTTGTAATGAGTATAGTTAGTAGTTTATTTATACTATAATTTAATATTAATTAGAATGAATCCATTAAAACATGTTTTAAAATATTTTATAATAAATTAAATGAGATCATCATGATATTTACATATATTGGTATTCATTATAAAACTTATGGAACATTAAATATTCAAATTCAAATCAAATGAAATATTATTTCTCATTATCTAATATTATCCAGGAGTTTTCCATAGATATTAAAAATTATTATTTACTAATATAATAATTTTACTAATGATTTATAGTATAATGAGATAATATTTTTTAATAAGATATCCAGGATGAATCATATTATTATTATAATTTCATTTTCACATGGGATACTATTTTTTAAAAATTCATGGAAACTATGATTTAGATCATTGGTTTCAAATGAGAAATATTTTCATTAGAAAAGTAATATATAAATGGGATAAAAATATGAAATTTTTTGTACATGAGAAAATTAGTGTTTATAGGGTTAGTAGAAGAAATAAATGATATCTATTTATAAAATATTTTGGACATTCATATAATTTATATGCTCTATATACTTTTGAGATCAACTTTAGCTCCCATCGAAACATCAACATCTTGATCCTATGTTGTTAAATGTTCTATGTGGTCTTGATGCTCATACCATGAAGATTTTTTTTATTTCAATTATTTTAATTCATTCTATATCTTTCAATATGAACAATTATAATAGCTTATTCTACCCATTAAAAGGTAATATTTTAGTTTGTGACTCTCAAATAAAAGGAAGTTATGGGGTTGTGTAACTAGGTGGGAAATAAGTTGTACTATTTGGGCTCTTCATCATTGTGAAAAATGGACTCATAGATTTAGGTTCAATTAAGAAGGGGAAATGATAGTATAATTATGTTCTTACCCTAACAATGAAAAATCAATCGAATGAAACCATTTTATTTGGTCACATCTCACATTGATAATGAGAGGAGTGAAGAGTGTACTATGATCGTTTAGATCTAAAACAATATAAAAATTATTTCATTCATTTATTTTATTTATATTATATTTTAAAATAATTTTATAACTCCCATAAATATTTTAAAATATTATATTATATATAAATTCATATAAAAACTCCAATTCACCTCCCCCATTTACTATTCTTCTATATTTACTTTGGGACTAACAGCTAGTACCCAAGGTTGACCCAAAGATCAAGATATATCTTAATTTGTAGATACTATCTCCTAACTTAACAATCAAGTTGATCAATTCTTCATTAGGATAGAAGGAAGTACTTCATATAATGGATGGATACATAATTGACCATATAATTTTGGTGGTACTAATGATGGATACTGACAATCTTCTATTGGATCTTTCTTAGTGAAATAGAGCAATGAAAATTTTTTAATTATGGAAAGTCCTTATATGTTTCCTAAAGGTGAACCTAAAACATTAGTCAAAGATTACGAGTTAATGTATGTTCTGAATTACAGGTGATTTAATTTTGTTATCTTCTAATAAATAACCAAATATTTTTTATATTTTTTCATGAAAAACTACTGATGAATTCTAGAAAATTTCTCAAGATACACATATCGGCATGTATATTATTATTATTAATATGATAAGTATGATTAGGGATGCATATAAATAATATAAAATTCATGAATGAGTTACTATAAATAAAAATTTCCATAGATTTAGTAGTACATTAAATTTTATAAATTAATTGTGAGAGACTCTGAGAAAACATGTTATTGTTGAAAGAGTTCTTATAGATCATCCTAATCAGAGGAATGTTAAAAATAATGATATTAGTGAAATTAATAACATCAAGGAATATACACATGACAAGAATTTTATATCATTATTCATTACAACTTAGAAAATACATAAATCTATAATTAATATAATTAAAATACAAGGTAATTTCTTTTATGTCAAATGTTTTTATATACTCATATAATTCTAAGTTACAAAATACTAAAATGAATGATACACCATATTCAATGATAGGATGATATAGTTGAAAGAAATACTACAGAAGAAGAAAAAAACTTGTTAAATATGATTTCATGGATAATAATAATGTAATATTATTTCTAATGATACATGATATATAATTGATTATTACTAAAGGAAATGGGGATGACATTGAGCTAGATTTCCCAAGATCAATGAATCGTAGAAATAAGTGAAAGTTAAAAAAATAAATTAAATATGTCAATGAACCAAATAAAGATTTTTCAGGTTCCTATGAGGAATTTAGATGATAAATGTATGATGAAAAGTTTTTCACAATAAATTCATCAAATCTGACATGTAATTCTACTTATTATTATTCCCCTTAATTTGATTATGAAAAAACTGAGTTTGATGAATTACACAGTGAGGATGATAAACTTTATCATAATGATCTAAAATTATCTATGATATTTTAAATATACTAAAATTGAAAAATAATAACTAAAAATAACATCAATTAAGATGATGTACAAAAATTTAGATATTATTCATAAATAGAACGAACAACTCAAAAAATTATTTTTTAAATTAAAATATTTCTATTTTATCATGTCATAGAAAAATATAATAAAATTAATATTTTCAATAATATTATGAAAAAGGTAAATATTTATGGTTATGATAATAATTTACCTAAATTGTATAATATATTCTTTTAAAAAATACCAATGTATGTACATATACTAATACAACCTTTAGATGACATATGAAATGTTTTTTGTAAATGAGTGTTCCTTGATATTTTCACAATAACTTGTATATACAAAGTATTAAATTATAAATCACTATATTAAATAATATATGTCAACAAGTGTTCATAATCATTTTGGGATTTCCAATAATTCATCTAAAAATCCAATTGGATCCCAATTTTCTTAAGATTAAAAATAATTCTTATACCTATTTATGTAGGAAATATGCCATGGGGAACCAAAATAATTTTTAGTACATGGATAGTGTATTTTCAAGACCCTTGACTGGGAATATATTAAAATTTCAATCTGTTAATAAACATGAGGGACATAATGTTACTTTTGGCTAGAATTATAACTGAAATGTAAATATTTTTAGTGTGGTTCAGAATTAAAACTCTTTTTATATATATAATGATTTATATAATGTAATAATGGGAAATAATTTAATAATAATTTATCATCTATTTGTATATGGATTGTTTCTTAATTTCAATATAATTAATGCCTTTTTTATAAAGATAAACCTATTTTATCTTATTAAAACTCAGAATACATCATGTCTAAAATAAATTATTTTTGTGTTAACTCATAAAAATGTATATATATGTAGTGTTAAACAAGAAAATGACATTTTTGGGAATAATATTTTAGTGAATTCTAAATTTAGGTTGGATCTAAAACTAACAATGACTGAAATAGTTCTACAATTATTGTGTCTTCAAGTGAAAAAATTCTCAGTATGTGAATCATGTTAAAAGGGAAAACAAAACAAAATACATTTCAATTCAATTTAAAAGGTGGAAACAAAACAACTACTTATCTTAATCATTGGGATTTATTTTTTTCATTAAAATATTTTAGTTTGTCAAGTAAGAGATAACTTTTTTATTATTGGTGACTCAACTAGATAAACATTGGTTCGAATATGGAACATTTCTACATTTCTAATGAGTATAGATATTTCAATAATTTGTTATTTCATAGAACACCGAAAATATGGTGCTCTGTAAACGAAAAATAAAAAACTTCTAATAATGATTAAAACCATGTTTACAAACATTAATCTACCTATATATTTTTAGTTAAAAAATGTCAATATATACTCTTACATTTTTTATTGAATTATTTAATGACATTTTTTCAAAAAACATATGATCATTTTAAGGGAAGACAAACTAAAATTAGATTCATTAAATTTAATGGGTATAATGATTTATTCTCAACATTATGGATGGTATATATTAATTCAATGAAAAATATGATGAATTAATTTTTTTTAGTTATTCAAGAAACAAAAATTAATATTGAGTATATAATAAAAGAACTTTTCAGATGTTGATTAATGTATTCTTATATAGTTGGATGGAATTTGTTTCAATAATATGAATTATGATGTTGAACAATATATGGTTGAATTTATAGACTTTTATATTGAAGATAAATATTCCCAAATTGAGGGGTAGAATAATTCGTCTTAATGTGATCTTATTAATGAATGATCATGGAAGACTAATATGTATCATACTACCTATAATTTTATTGGTAATGTTTAATCAAATGTTTATAACTAGAAATTTAAAATTAATATATGTAATTATTATGATTCCATTTTTTAATTTGTACCTTATAATATTAATGAATCATTATATTATTATTTTTTAAACATGGATATGAATAATTAGTTAAATTATTTTATCATAAAAAAATGGTAGAAAATTAGTTGATCCACCATATTATTCAAATGTTATTGTAAAAAATATATTTTTTGGAAAAAAGATAATTAATATAGAAATATTTTTTAAAATTAAGATAAAATTGTTTTGTAAGAATATTTTCAACATGAATGTATTGATTTTGAAAAATCAATTTATTCTATTTTATAATTGAATATATTATGTTATTATATGATTATGAAGTATTTATAATGTTAATATTACTTAAAATTGATGGACAAAGATCAATTTTTAATTGTTCAATTTATTAAGAATTATATGTTATGTATCAACTTTTTTAAAAAATGGAATACATCATGATCATGTTTTTAATCTTTTTAATTTTATATATATATTTAATCGATATCCTCAAGTATGGAATAAAATCTTAACTATATTTATTTATAAAGAAATTGTATTAGGGAATGGATGATCCTACATTGTTTACTAATACAAATTATAATGATATTTTTATAACATAAATTTATATTGATGATATTTTTTGGATCTTCATGTGAAAATATTTTAATTTAATATTAATAATTAATGAATTTTGAATTTGATATGAGTATTATAGGGGAATTGAAAAAAAATACTTGGGTTGTAAACTTTTCAATTAATAGATGGTTTTTTCTAAATGAAGAAAAAGTTTCTATGGATTTAGTTATGCAATATATTTTATATTCTTATTAAATCGAGTTTAATCTTATAAGTACTAATAAAAAAATTGATTTAAATAAATATTTAGAATGTATTATTTTTTAAAAAAAAATTGATGAATAAATGGATTTTTTTTATAAATAACAACTTCTAGACATGACTTAATTTTTTCAAAATTCATTTGTCAAGTATTTTAAAGTAACCCTATAAAAATTCATATTAAATAAATAAAGAGAATTATTTGTTATCTTAATGTACCTTTGAATCTAAATATTCAACAACTTAAATAAATTAAATTTTTTAATTTATTCAGAAACAAATCTTGATAGTTAAAATATATATTAAAATGTAACATTATGTACATGTCATTTACTTATAATGTCTTTCCTTTCTTGGAAAATTTGGTAAAATACTTTGTTTCTCATTCAACAAATGAATCTGATTATATAATTACTTCAAATGTGTGATCTTAATTTTTATAAATTAATAAAGAATATTCTACTTTTGGTTTTCATTTTGATAAAAATTTGATTTCTTGTAAAAAATAGTTATTATCATTCCATTTCCAAAAATTCCTTAAAACACTTTGGGTCTATGAAAATTGATGTTAGTTTTCCTTTGTAGGGATAATGCTCAGATATGGAATATAATTATTGTGATGTTTTCTTTATAAAAAACCTTTTTGATATTTTTTCTAATCCCTTATAAATAAATATATTTTATAAAATCATTTTTTTAGATAGTAAGATAGATAATTAAATTTACCTTTATTTGGGATGCTTGTAGGGGGATTCTAACGATATTTGTATTCTAATTTTTTTATCTTTTTCTAATTTCAATAAAATATCGAATTTTATTCACTAATATATTCTACAAAACATTATTAAATATATTACTATTTTAATATTTTTACTACATTCTAGGTTATTTGTACTAGATATTTAAAAATAGTAATAATATAAACTATTATTTTAATAAATTTTTTACATTATATCTCGTTAACATTCATTCACAATGATTTTCACTATTTTCAATTCATGTTCTAAAATTGTATGGTTTTAAATTGGATACATGACTTTTTTTTTAAAAGATGATTATTTATGAATACCTTTTGAACTATTTAATTTCATTTTTATGAAATTCAATTTTTTCTTTAAATCATTATTAATTTTTAGGGTGTGTGAAATTTAGATTACCTACATAAGGAATTGTATCATTATCATTTCTAAGGTAGAATGTCATTAAAACATTATAATGTTTATATTTATAATAAAGGGGTACATTTTTTTTAAAATATTGTATTTTAAATTATCAAAAGGGGTTATATTGTTGGAATTTATCATTTAATCCTATTAATTTTATTATTTTTGGATAATTTAATAATATAATTTTATGATTGATTGTAAATTTCAAAACCATATAATGTGATACATTTATTTTTTCATCTTATTTATTGATTAATGGATGTAAAAATTGGTTAAAATTTATTATTTCTTACCTTAATTTTGTTTTTATTTTTTATATAAATTATAACATGTTATATAGGATTCATGTTGAGTTCCTTGGATAATTTTTTTCATTTGGACACATAAATATCATTTATACATGTTTTCACAATGTTTCATAAAGGTAAATCTATGTTTAAATGGGTTATGTATGAGTAGAATATTTTTATTGTGTTGTGTAATTGTCACATTGACATTACATGTTCTCCATAAAGGTAATATTGAGTTTACTTTTGTTTTTTAATGGTATTTTTTTACATGTGTTTCATAAAGGTAATAGTTAGTATTAATTATTTATATAAGGGTATTAATAAGTTTCTATGCATTTTTTAAATGTGGGAATAATATTCTATGAGTTACATTAAAATATGTATTAGTTTTTACTAGTGGTTTAAAGCTATGTTGTACATTATAGTAGTCAGGTAAAGTTAATAATTCAATTTCAATTGTTGTGTAATGATAGCCTTTAAATTTCAGCTGTTTTGTAATGGTATCCCCTAACTTATATTAATTTCATAATGGTATTTTTTCATAAATAAATATTTGAATAAATATATTTTTACTATTACTTTAAGGTTACTAAACCTCATTTAATAGATAATGAACCATGAATAAGGGTAAATACTATTAGGATTTACTTGTGTCAAGGAATAGAATTACTTTTACTAGGTTAACCATGTTTTTTTAACTCACATATGAGAACCAATATACCTACATAAGGATAATCACACTTTTTTATGCCCTCATAATGGAAACATGAGTATTATGTAAGGGTAATCCATGATTGTGTAACTTTACTATTGTTTTTTCATTAGTCACAATAAGATAATTGTAGGCTCATTAAAAGGTAATCTATTACATTTATTAGGGGACCCAAGATTTACTACTATATAGTTAAAGGCACCATTACATTTGAAATGACCAAATATTGGAATGTCAAGTCTCACATAAATGTATGTTGGGTTTTCCAAAAGATACGTAAGGATGGAAACCCATGTACTGTTAAAATATTGTAGATACCACACAGTTTGTGTGTTTTGGATAAGGGTACAAATAAATTTAACTACTTTTCTGATGAATTTTATAGACATTAAAAAATTTTGTTTTTTTCTATTATTTCATATTTCCACTTACAAGTAGATTATTTTTAATATAATTTGTGATTAATTAGTAATAAAATTAATTATTAATAATTTTTAATCCATTAAAATATATTAAAAAACTCTAATATAATCATTTAATTAATATATAATATACAATTAACCCTCTATATGATATTATTCTATCATTTATTTGGGACCAACACATTAATCCATTAATAATATAACATTTTTGTTCATGAATAATTAATGAATAAAATAAATAAAGATAATTAATATATTTAAAAAGAAGGTAAATTATTTAAAAACAATTAATCAATCACTAAAATATAGAAACTTTATAATTTATCTTAAAATAAATATGAGAATGTTATAGTTATTCTCAATAAAAATATCTTCATATTATCCTACATGAAATTTTTTATAAATACAGTATATTTAATTAAATTTAAACAAAATATATTTCCATATTAATATGTAAACAATTCTCATAATCTCAATAACATATAGTTAACATAATTTAATACTTTATCATATGAATTATTAAAGCTCCTTTGACATGGATTGGATAATTTCTTCAAATTATTAAATTTAATTTCTTAATTTCGAATCAAATATCATGAAAAAATTATATTACTAAATTGAAAATCATTTTCTATTTTACAACATTTTTTAAATAGTAAATTTATTATAATTCACTCTTATAATTCCCATGAAAATATTTTTTATCAATAATACAATTCATTTCACAGAACAATAAATGAGTTTATTCATTATTTATATAATTTATTTTACATAAATATTTAATTTCTATTTTGATATATCTTTTTTTATAAATTTTAAAAATTCAATTGAAAAACAAGTAAATATCCTAAAATAAATTTCAATGACATTATAATAAAATTATAAATTATTTAATTAAATTAATAATAAAAATCTAGGAAAATTTAACATATTTTATATCATAATAAATTTTATTCAAATATCATAATAAATGGTTTACAATTCATGGTTCATCAAATCGTTTTAGCACTATTAAACATGATTTATGATTGATCATGTGGCTTCAAAACTAAAACTGAGATCAAGATTATTTCGTAGTAACCATGAAACATCGATGTCTTATGTAATATAAATTTACTGCAATTAGAAAATCGTATTCTATTTTAATCTTCCTACATATGATTTATCCACAATTCATCCAGACCTAGACAACTCTAACCTTTCATAACCCATTAGTCATTTCTTATGATATTGGTTATATCATACAGTTAATATGAGACTATATATTTTAGTTATATGTACTGTTTAAATAGGATTATATTTAATTCTATTAATACACATTTGTATAATGTTGAAAATAATTGTAATTAAGTAAATAAAATATTGTGGTATCACATATCATTTTAAATGATCTAATCACAAATTAAGATATCCATTGTTGAACCCAAAGCCAAATAAACAAAATCATAATTGATGATCTATAAAATTACTTCAATATGATATAATATCATCATAATCTTAAGAAGAATTCATTATTTATAATTCATTATTAATATTTCATGTCTCTGATGGGTTTGTTTGAATCCCAAACCACATACATTATTGTAGAATACATTAATAACATCAAATCCAAAGATCTCCAAGAATGATTTTAAACCATTTATAAAATATTTAAGAAAATATTTACCATAAAATGATGATCATTTCTTATACTATGTTTAATCAATTAATGATGAATACCAATAATGAAAAACATAAAACAAAACTTCCACATTATTTGTATCCACAAATTGATCCAAATTACCAAACATTTGGGAGGAATCATCCTCAAATCCATGGAATGTTATCTCCCCACAGGGATAATGTTAAAAATAATGGAGAGAAATAAATATAAATGGAAAAAAAATATCAATCTAGTATCACATGAAAAATCAAAAAATCTAAATTCATCATCCTCCATTTATATCCCTTTAAGGATTCTTCTTGAATATTCATCACATATAATCAAATTTTATGAAACATTGTATTGATGAACAAGTAAAATTCTTTGTAACGCATCATATATTTTAATTATCAAGTGTTTTCCTTATTAAAAAACATTATTTATATTTGAAAAAATTCTTGGATGATTATTTGAATGGTAATATTTAATGTCCAATTTTGTTATTAGATATAATATATTTAAATGGGACTTATTATACCATTTACTATAATATTATATGTTATTTTTATAAACTATGACTAACCATGATCATTCCATCTTATATATACTAGTCATAATGGATTATATTGCAACAAAAACTATTTCATGTGTAAATATCATTTCACACTATACACTGACATCATCAAATATGATATGGACATTATATATCAAATGTATATATGATATAAGGAATATATACTTTTAATATACTGAGACAATTTAAACTAAGGTTTGCACAACTGTTGATAAAACTACTAAAATGGATTTCTTATGATAAAAAATTCCCAATAATGCTTTTTGGGTTGTGTTAGTTGAAAATACTATTGAATAAACATCAAGAATTTATGAAGCTGTAATAGAGAGAACATTATATTAATGATATGTTTGGATTAAAAATATTCTTGTATAATTATGGGTAATTCTTGTTTTTGAGTTTTTTTTTTGAATTAGACAATTTTTTCTTAATAATATTAATGTACACATTACAAAATAGTATGATTTATAGGAGGTAATTAAAATTGATAAGTCTTGGAGTTCAAAATTTGAGCATCATCACAATATTTTGATAATCCTAGAAATTTAAATGGTCTTCCCATATACTTTAAGGGTAATTTTAGATAGATTATGAGTTATTTTAGATTTTTTAAGGGTAGTTATAATATTGGTATGGGTATTTATTAATACGTTAAGGTTCTTTTGGAATAAAAAATAAAATGTTCATTTTAGAAAATATAGACACCTTTAGGGAAATATATTAAAAAATTATAATTTTATAAAAATATTACTTAACTTATCAGTGTGGAGGAACAATTCAAATGGTTTAAATACATATCTTTTTTTTTTGAGATTATTCAGCGTTGAATGTTTATGATGTAATTTATAAAACATTAAATAGTATTAATAAATCATCCAAGCATGGATAGTGAAGATCATTATGAGACTAAGAGATGATGTTTATTTGATATTAAGATCATTAATTTAATGTTTTTTGACTAGGGTATTGAGTAATAACATGGAGGCCCATCATGAAAAGAGAATATGTGTCATGTATGTTCCAATGGTGAGTTTAGATGTAAATAAATGTGGGAATCAACCAAATATTTTAGAGATGATTATTTCCAAAATAGTGGGGGTCCTTTTTATTAGTCAAATCTCGTGGATACTTGACTACTAAATTTGGATTTTCAATATTCAAATAAATAATTATTTCACACATTTATATTATTTGAATAAAATAAAATGGTTTAATAAAAAATGATGAAGTAACATTGAGTTCATCTCATCATAAAGAAAAATAAAAATAAATATATTAAACTAAAAAAGAGGATATAAAAAACTGATTCATTAATATTATTTTGAAAATAGATGGTATATATTCCAGAAATAGAGTATAAAGTCAGAGAATAACTTTAGGAATGGACTACATTGTCATATCAGAAGAAGAAGAAGAAGGTGTTCCTTGAGGTATCTAACTAGAAATTCATGGATGTAGTTAACATTTATACACTATCTGATATGTTATTTAAATTTTTTATAGAGGGATGTTGATCGGAGTGTATACTCAAGAGGGGGGTGAATTGAGTACCAATTAAAATTTCTGTTAAAAAGGTGTTTAAAAGAATCTCCCTAAATTAAATAAAAAATAAACTATAGTGAATTTATAAATCTTGAAAGGTTTCAATTAGTTTCTCGATGATTTATTATTTCTCAGTTAACATAATCTAAAGATTAAGTTAGATTTTGAAACTAACATATTGGATAAAAAAATTATAAACACTTGCTAATTTAACTATCAGATTTACTTAAAAACAGATTTAAATTTCAATATAATTAGCAGCAGAATATAAGATATAGTTTAAAATGAAATAGGATGAATAAAAGATTTAACCAAGAGGTTCAGTATCAAGTTGATAATTAGTCCTTTCAAACAGTTTATATAAACTTTTATCCACACCCTGGATTGGGGAAAAATAGTACTCAGACTGTCCAAGTCCTATGACCTCTACAACAGTTCTACGTGGGAAAAACCAAAACAATATCACACAGGCTATCTATGTCACACTTGACCTCTACCACAATTCAGAGTGGGAATAAAAAAGATTTAGAAAGATTGAGTGAGGATGATAGATATCCTCCAGTTATGCTCAGGAGTCAGTGTGTGTCTAAGAAAAACAGAAGCACAAACACTACCCGAAATGTAAATAAAAAATTCCCAATAGAGATAATAAAATTAAGATGAGATTAGAAGTCTTTATGTGATGGAAATGCAGCTCTGGACTCCTTTTGTATTGAGTATATGTTGTTGGAGTCCTTTGAAATTTGTTTGAGAAACATAGTATCACAGTTCTGTTCCTTGACTTCCTCGTATTGGGGTTTTTTCTCAAGATTATAGTAATATTTGTAGCACAGCAATGTCCCTCTTCTTCTTAGAAAAAGTTCTTCTATGTTTTAGATCTTGTGTGTATCACCTTTCTGCCAGCACTATGTCACCCCTTTTTTCACACCACCTATTTATGCCCTGATTTTGTCTTCCCTTTTATAGCTCGTGTGGTCTGACAAAAAGTATGATTACTTATACAGGTACGAGGTACGGTTTCCTGATATTCAACAGACATTAATTAATTAATAGCAGTTCCATTAAAAGCACAAAATATGACCATTGTTAATAAAAAAACATAAGTAGGGTTTATAGATATAGTGACTGGGTTCCATCGGTAGCTCTTAGTATCAGTGAGCTTGTATCAGTGGACTTGAGTCAGTAGGTCTGTATCGGTAGTTGTTACTCTTTATAATGATAGACTATATATCAGTGACGGTGAATCTGTATCGGTAGTTCCTCTTATCAGTAACTCTTCTGTATAGGTAACATTCTTGTATCGGTGGATCTCTCCATCAGTAACTCGGCTATATCGGTAGCTGCTTGTATCGGTGTCTCTCTCTGTATATTGGTGGCTCTGTTAGTATCGGTAGACTTCATATCGGTAGATTTTTGTTTGTATCGGTAGACTGGTATCGGTAGGTCTGTTTTTCTGTATCGGTAGACTTCATATTGGTAGCTATCTATTTGTATCGGTAGACTTGTATCGGTAGGTCTGTCTATCTATATCGGTAGCTCTTGATATAATAGTAGACTCTGTCTATCCGTGATCTTTGCTTATTGGTAGATAATGTCTGTATCGGTGACTATGTATCGGTAGGTTTGTATCAGTGACTCAAAAACTTAATACTTATCTATTCTATGCAAATCATTTGGATTTTTCCTTAGAATCAGAAGTGGATTCATGCTGAATAGTTTCAGGTGGAGGCTTGGGAACACTAGTGATAATCAGAGGAGGCTGAGCTACTAGCACTTGCCTGACCATGCTCCTCTTTCAGCACAGTTCTAAACTGATCAATATCTACTAAAGCACTGGATGAACCAATAGGTTTGACAGTGAATGCAACAATTTCCTTAAAAGATTGGGTCAAATTATTTATTAACTTCTTCACAACCTAATCATGTGTACTAACATGATCTTTGGCAGCCTTCTTAAAGGCTTCAAACACATCCACAAACTGCTTTACTACACTCTTGATATAATTTATGTCAGCAGCAACTTGGGTTTGGGAACTCACCAAGGTATGGAATGAACCAACAGATTTCTTCAAAGAAATAATAGCCTCTGTCCAAGTTTCAATCTGATTATGACACACATTGACTTCATTCACCATCTCTACCACAGTGCTTGACACAATACATCCAAGAAAGAGTTCAAATGATCTTTCCATTTTTCTTAGATCTTCAACAAAACATCTCTTTATGTCTGCAACAGATGCAGTCCAAGTCTCCTTCGACTCATCCTTTAAAGACTCAAGATCAGCCTTAGTAACTAGATTTTCAGGCACAACTACAGGTTCTCTTTCAGACAAATTATCAATATCTCTTTGGGGTTGTTCATCATCAGATCCTATGTAATCAAGTCCAAGCACCAAGAATTCTAGATCTTCATACCAATCCTCTATCTCATGAAGAACTGATACAGATCCAGGAATAGCAGGTTGCTCCCCCTCAAATGGAGCTTCCTCTTCTTCATCCTGAATAGCAAATATCTCCTCCTCAGAAGAATCATCAACAAACATATCCACATCAGGTGTCCCAACCTAGGTTAACTGAAGACTAGATGCATGTCTGTCTACTTCAACAATTTCCTTAGTAGGAATTGAGGAATACCCAATCAGTGGACTGAGACTCAAATAGGCAGAAATAGATGCTTCATTTTCAGATTCCTATTCTTCCTCATTCTCTGGAGCAGGTTGGTCTTCCTCATCAATAGGGGATTTTTCATTGCTTACTCCCAACACAGTTTCCATTCTAGATGATACAACTTCAGAAACTGGAGTTGGAGGCAAGTCTGAATCCCCTCCATCAGCTACAAAGGTATCCTCCTCATCAGTATCATCACTATACTGAGGTTTCTCTTCATCATGTCCTAGACCTGGATCTCTTCTGTCTCTTAGCCTATTGGGATGGTCAACATGGTTGAACTTATCATACACCTTCTCATCATCAATAACACATTTCTTTCTCCATGGGTTCCATCCAATCTTCATCTACTTATAGATTGTGCTTGTGATGCAAAAATTGTTCCTCATGACTATAGTCTCATCCTGAGACTCAGCTACTCCTTTCACCTTGATCATTACCAAAATCAACTTTTCAAAGAATAAAGCATTGGATTTTGACTTAGTCCTGTTCATATCCTCAATTTGGATCACCAACAGCCTACAAAAATTTATCTTGACACCATTCCTCAGCAAATGAAACAAATAAATATCTTGGTATCTCAGATTTGCAAAGTCCCCTCTTCTTAGACGTAACACATGTTGGATGAATTTGAATTACTTCCAGTTTTCTCCATCCATCTGGGCAGCCACTGCCTTTCTTTGTTTTCCACTACCGGTGAGCTCTTCCAAAGTAACCTCATAGTCAAAAATGTCACTTTTAGGAGGTATTATCTTTGAGGTATACCCAAATACACCCTCATGTGGGACTTTCAGACATTAATCCCTTTAAATAGAAGAAAAAGAAATTCCCTTGCCATTTACTAATGAAACCATTCTATTTTCTTCTTCAGACTTCTCAAAACGGACAAAAGCATAGAAATCCTTAACCAACTTCGGATAATGAGGTCCATTGTTGTTTTCAAAATATTTGATCCATCCCTGTTACTCCAATACTCTTAGAACCAATGACTAGCTAGGTAGGAGCCATTCCTCACTGAGTTCCTTTTCGATTACTATTTATATATTGTGCAAATGCGGGTTCACTGCACGCTTCACCGACCTAGTTCTACTATCACTTCCACTACCTTCAGGTCCTGTTTTCTGCTTCTTCGTACATGGCACATCACTATCTTCCCTGACTATTGGGATTTTTTTTCTTTCCATCTCCAATCGAAGAACATAGGGTTATGCGTAATGTGGGGGTTTGAGAAGTTAGGATTGAAGGGAGGAGAGTTTGCAGTGGATTGAAATGTGACTAACGATTAGTTTTTATCATTTAGGAATATAAATATAATAAAAAATTATACTGAAAGAAATAAGAGTTTTTGCTAAAGAAAACGAAAGTCAGACATCACATGAAATATCAGTGGCAATTACCGGTGAGAACCCTGACAGTGAGGTTTATCTATCGGTGGGGTCTCTAGCGGTGAGGTTTTCTAGCGGTGATGTTTTCTAACAGTGAGGATTTGGCTAATGGTGAGGATTTGATTCTATAAAGTCTATCATTCCTAACTCATGTCTAATGTAACTTAACCTATCTGAACTTAAAGGCTTGGTGAATATGTCAGCTAATTGATGTTCAGTACCAATAAATTCAATAGTAATATCACCTTTTGGTAATGATCTCTCAAAAAGTGGTGCCTTACATCAATGTGTTTGGTCCTAGAGTGAGATATAGTATTCTTAGAGATATTGATCGCACTAGTGTTATCAAATTGTATAGAAACATGTCCAAACTGATATCTGTAGTCCAATAATGTATGTATCATCCACATAATTTGTGTATAGAAACTACCAGCGGCAATATATTCTGCTTCAGCAGTAGACAATGCAACAGAATTATGCTTTTTACTACACCAAGATATACAGGACATACAAAGAATATGACATGTTCCAGAAGTTCTCTTTCTATCTAACTTGCAACCAGCAAACTCCGCATATGAATAACTTAATAGATAAAATGATTGTCCTTTTGGATAAAATAATCTTAAGTAAGTAGAATGTTTAAGATATTTGAAAATTCTTTTATCAACAAGCAAGTGTGACTCTTTTGGATTAGCTTGAAATCTTGCACACATACACACACTAAATATAATATCTAGTCGACTAGCAGTAGGATAGAGCAGACTCCCTATCATACCTCTGTAGTTGGTTTGATCCACTAGTTTTCCATTTTCATCAGCATCCAACTTACAAGTGATACTCATGGGTGTGTCATTACCCTTACTATTATCCAAAATAAAACGTTTTAAAATATCCTTTTTATATTTACTTTGATTGAAAATAATACCATTTTCATTTTGAAAAACTTGAAATCCAAGAATATATTTGAGTTCTCCCATTAAACTCATTTCAAATTCATTTTGCATAACCTTTGAAAAATAAATACACAACGCATTTTTAGAAGATCCAAAAACAATATCATCAACATATATTTGTACTATCAAAAAATATTTGGATTTTATTTTAATAAAGAGAGTTGGATCAGCAATACCATTAGAAAAACATTTCTAAATAAGAAAACTACAAATCCTATCATACCAAGCTCGTGGGGCTTGTTTTAAACCATATAAAGCTTTAGAATTCTTAAACACTCTATTTGGAAATTGAGGATTAGTAAATCTAGTTGGTTGTTCAAAAAAAATATCTTCAGTTGTAAAACTATTTAGAAAATCACTTTTAAAATCTATTTGATATAACTTGAAATCCAGATGAGCATCATAGGCAAGTATAATCCTACTAGCTTCTAATATAGCTACAGGTGCAAAGGTTTCCTCATAGTCTACTCCTTACTCTTGACTATATCCTTGTGCAACTAGTCTTTCCTTGTAACATCCCAGGTAAATAAAGAATAAAGAATTTTCATATTTATTAATATTTACGAATTAAATATTAATTTTAATTAAAAGGGGTTTCTACGTTCGATAGCGTACTCGGTACGCAACGATGAGTTTCTTTGAAAACTTACGTTGCACACAAGTAATAAAATAATATTATTTTAAATGTTAGTTAACAAGTAGCCGTTGTACTGGTGGGAATGGATAGAAATAACTAAAATATGATTATATATGTTTTTAAATGTTTTTACATTTACCCAATAAAAGATAAAGGCTTAAAATATGGAAAGAGTTCAATTTTAGGCATTTATACCCTAATTTTCACGAAATGTCCACTTATCACCTTTTGACGGAGAACCGTCATTAAATATAGTTTTGATCGATCATATAAATTATATTGGACCAAATATAACTCTTCTTTAGAATCGGGACATCAAAATTTACTTTGTGTAAATTTTTGGTACCTTTCTAATAAAGTTCATTTTTTTAATGAATAGTGTAAAATGTTGTATTTTAATTAAAAACCTCTTTTTAATCTAATTTATTTATATGATTAGATTATCTTTTGAATTGGTTTTAAAGTGAAATTAGAAAATATTTTTACCATTAAATCCAATAGTGGTCGTTGGAATTAATTTCACTTTGAAATCAGACATAAACTAGTGTCAATCTTTTGATACTTATTGTTTCATAAAAACACGCTATTTTCTCTAACAACAGGAATTAATTATTAAATTAATTAATGTGACTTATATGTTTCGAATTTTTTAAAATAGACTTCATTTTTTAATTCTTAATATCAAATATAGCTTAGGGTGAATTTTTGGTAATTTTCTTAAAAACTTCAATTTTTGATGAATAGTGAAACCACTAAGTGGTACTTATAAAGACTGATTTTCCGTTTAAATGAAATTTTTCCATCATTGTATTTTGAATTTCAAAAATCCGACATACATGGTTTTCATTAAGAAGTAAAATGTGGTTCAATGGGATTATAATAATTTTTTGGTGAATAGTAACTTATTAAGTTCTTAATCGCGATTAGTGGTAATTAGTGTAGTTTAAGGTAAAAATAATGCTTTAATAAAATAAGATGAGCTTGAAACATGTCCTAACCTCATTGTTTGTGTCATGGAAGACCAAGAAAAGCCATGGGTCAACTTGGGGACCCCAAGGATCCACTTTGGTTGGGAAATGACATAAATAACTTTTTATTTAATGTAAAAGTAAAAATGACACAAACATGATATGTTTTACTAAAACAATTTTTAAATGGGGTTATACACATCATATTTTTGATTATAAATAGTCATTGGAAAGATAAAAATATTTCCTACATCATAGTAGTTTTTTTATAATTTTTAGACACTAAATAAATTAAATTATTTATGACATCATGATGATGCAGCGATGACCTCATTATTTAACGATTTAAATAAAATGGAAAGATAATGTAAAATCTATGAACTACACATGTCCAAAACTTATTTTATGGGTGGATTTCGAACCCTTATCACCTTATACACGAATTATATCAATTTGGGAACTTTTAAAACCGAAACACATTTTCAAATAAAGTAATATTTCTTTACTTTCCAAAAGTTCCCCTCTTCTCCTCTTATAAAAGGCCCCCACCTCTACCTCATTTCACACACTCCTCAAGCCTTTAGCTCGGCCAACCCCTGCCCATTTACTCTATCCACATCCCTCTCCTCATCCTAGAAGATTCCCTTTGGGCAGAATCCTTTCAAAGGAAGCCTTTAGGCTCAAATCAAAAGGGGTTACACTTTTAAAGGTAATTCATTCTCTCTTGTTCATTTGTTTTATTTTTCTTCTCCAACCCTCTAAACTCTTTTTATTTACTTATTTTGTAACAACAACAGTATCTTAAATATACTAGGTTGTTTTTATAAGATTTATTCGAGCTAAACGCTCACACAACTACATTAAATGGTTAAAGAACATACGGTTTCCATGGATGGCGAAATTCTGCCTTCCGAAACGATGATTGTTCAATACTCATTTAACACCTTCAAGGGTGGCCATTATGATGTCACTATTTTTATATATGATATATAATATGTTTATTTTTTTCTTTAATCTTCTGTATTTTTCATTTTGGGCATACCTTTATGGTTTCCATTATGGGTAAACACGATATCTTCATTTAAGGAAGTGCGGACTACCGCCCCCTCAAAGTGATGTGATTCGTTAATGCCATATGTGGGACGTGTAAAGGATGGATTTAAAGTTATTATATATGATGTTGTACTTGAATTATAATATACCTCTATATCATAATTATTTCATTCCATTAAAGTATGAGACAGAAATGAAAGTAGTGTTCATGCGTACGTACGGCTTACCGTCTCCATGAACGGTGCATTTCATTTCTTATCCCCAAATGTAATGTACTATTAAAAGTACATGTATATAATGGATATATATAATTAATGATATATATAAATGATGAATATAATTCTAGAATTAAAATATACATACCTCTCATTTAGTTTTAATTCCATTAATATGACAAAGAAATGAAAGTAGCGTTCATGCGTACGTACGGCTTACCGTCTCCATGAACGGTGCATTTCATTTCATACCTCTAAATGATTATGTAATATTATAAATCCATGTATATGCTGGATATATATGATATATATGATATCCAAATCAGGAATGTCATTCTGGATATAAAGAACCTTTGACCACACGAACAACATGTAATTGTAAGAAGTCCATTTTCGACTTAAGAACCAAATATTGACAAAACAAACATTATTAACTTAAATGGTTACATAATGTTTATAACATGGAAATAAGTGATATAAAAGGAATAATTAACTTTAAAAAGGTTCTTAATCAAGTATAAATTAACTCAAGTTTATTATTCAGGACGTTAAAGAACGATCGAGTCAAGTCGGACCCGAGGTAAGGGACTTCGTCTCAATCTCCTTTCGTTGAGGCATATTTCGTTTTATACACAACTTTCTTTTATACGGTGTATAAACCTCTTTGACTTATACTTTTATACAAAACTAATCTTTTTCTACAAAGCATTTTACTAAACGACAAAAAGGAATGTTTTTTTAACGTACGTGGTGACAATGACCTTTTCTGCTGCCGCGAGTATTATTTGGTCTTTGGCTTCCTCAACAAGCCGTAATGTTTTTAAAATAAAATAAATACCATATACTCTTTTATGTATTTTGGTATTGAAAATGGTTTTGATAAAGGATTCTATTATGATATATTGTGATTGAAATGTGGAAATGTTATCATTCCTTTATATTGGTTTTATATTTTATGATTTTATATTGGTACTTGGACATTTTAACGGGTGGTTACGTTATAAACCATATGACGGGTGGTGCCGTGAATACCGGGACGGGTGGTTACATTATAACCTCCAATGCATTGGGTATGGAAGTCGGCCGTATGGCTATTCCATTAATTATGTATGGAAATTGGCCGTATGGCTATTCCATTAAGTGATATGTGTGGAATTCGACCGTATGGTTATTCCACTTAAGTATGTTTATGTCCCAAGTTACCTTTATATATGTTATGTGTTCTTTTTATGGGTTTTATGGTAATCCTTTGGTTACAAAAAGGTAAGTAATGATAATTTATTCAGTGAAGAGTTTTTTTTACTAATTCATGAAGGTGAAGGTATTACTTTGATAGAGTATATATGTTTTACTTAATGTTTGAAAAACTAACAGTTTTCATTCTTTCTGTATCCCTTACTGAGATTTTTATGCTCACCCCAAGTTTTTTTGAAATGTTTTTCACAGGACTTAATGTGGAATAAGGTCAAGGATGGGATCAAGGGAATGTCATGCTATATAAAACATGGAACTAGAAATGTTTCTTTTAAGAGTTTTTTATTATTATGGAAACTTAGTAGAAGTGAATACTTTGTAATCTTTTGAGATGTAATAGTTATGTTCTAATTCTCTAAAACTCTAAACCTGAAAAGATCCTCAACGTGAATTATTCGTTTAATTCAATATTAAGTAAGGTTTAAGGCCGGGGCTTTATAGTTGGTATCAGAGGTCGGTTTAGAAAACTTTAGGAGTTAGAAAAGTGTTAAATTATAATATGATTGAAATGATATAGCATTTACGGATTACCGTGTTGCTTGGACTAAGATATTTCTGTGTTCAGAATGGTTTTCCGCAGAGGAAACAAAGCAGCTATGTTGGGACGACATCAGGAGGAAGATAACCTTCCAAATCATCAACCTGAGATGGTCGGAATCGGAACTGAACAGTTTGTTGCAGTGATGGCACAGTTGACTCAGGCTATAAATGGTGGTGGTATCCATGCACGAGATCAGCCAGATCAACCGCAGAGGAACATGTCAGTGGTGGAACATTTCATGAGGCAACATCCCCCATCATTCAGAGGATCATCTGACCCTGTGCAAGCTGAAGGGTGGATTAAAGCACTGGAGAAGATTTTTGATGTCATGGGGTGTTCAAAACATCAAAAGGTTAGTCTTGCTGTTTACCGTTTTGAAGGTGAAGCTGATCAGTGGTGGTCGATGGTGAAAAATATAAGGGATGGTGATGAGATTGAGGATCTTCACTGGGACGAATTCAAAGGTATGTTTCTTGAGAAATATTTTCCTAAGGTGGTTCGTCTTAGGATGGAAAAAGAGTTCCTAGAATTGAGGCAGGAGGATGATTCAGTGGATACTTATGAAGAAAAGTTCACTCGATTGGCAAGGTATGCTCCAAACTTCATACGAGATCTTGATAGTAAAATAAACCGTTTTTACTCAGGGTTAAAGACAAAGTATCGAAGGGCTTTAGCTTCTCGTGAGTTCAAAAGTTATGAAAAACTTGTTCGATGTGCGGAGAAGGTGGAAATGGAGTTTTCCGATGATCAGGTGTTCTATGACAAACAACAGAATAAGAGGACTAGTTGGTAGGTAAAGGGGAAGAATTCATCAAAGAAGCAAGGAGGTAAGAAAACCAAATATCCATCCTGTGAGAAGTGTGGTAAAATGTATCCTGGAGAATGTTTATCCAAGTCTGGTAAGTGCTTTCGGTGTGGTAAGTCTGGTCATATTTCTCGTAACTGTAAGGAAGATGATCAAGCAGGAAATGAAAAGCCAACGGTAAGATGATTTAAGTGTAATGAAATGGGTCATTATGAAAACGAGTGTCCAACGAAGAACTCAACTGGGGGAATGCAGCCAGACTACAAGCAGAAAGGGGTGGTGAAATCCTTTGCAACAACTTCAGAAGATGTTGGGCCATCGAATGAAGTGGTATCAGCTCCAGGGAGCTCAGTATTTTTCGAAGATTGACTTGAGGTCGGGGTACCATCAGTTGAAAGTAAAAGAAGCAGACGTTCCGAAGACTGCGTTCCGTACTAGATATGGCCATTATGAATTTGTAGTTATTCCTTTTGAGTTAACCAATGCACCTGCTGTATTCATGGACCTTATGAATAAAATTTTCCATGAGTTCTTGGATAAGTTTGTGTTTGTGTTTTGAGGTTTGGAAAGAGGTTATGTGTGCCTTGTGATTCACAGTTGGATAATGAGTTGTTATGTGAGGCTCATAGTTCCCCGTTTTCAGTTCATCTTGGAAGTACTAAGATGTACAGAGATCTTCGGGAGTATTACTGGTGGGATGGAATGAAAAGAGATATTGCTGATTTTACTGTGAAGTGTTTGACATGTCAACAGGTTAAAGCAGAGCGGCAGTTACCGAAAGGGATGCTTCAGCCTTTACCAGTGCCAGAGTGGAAATGGGAGAATATATCCATGGACTTTGTTGTGGGATTACCAAAGACATCTCGAGGTAATAATGCAATCTGGGTTATTGTTGATCGCTTGACCAAATCTGCTCATTTCCTTTCTATACGAGATAATTTCTATCTAGATCAACTTTCCCATTTGTATCTTAAAGAGATAGTCAGGTTACATGGAGTTCCTCTCTCCATTGTATCGGATCGTGATCTCGGGTTTACTTCTAACTTTTGGAAAGGCCTTCAGAAGTCGTTGGGTACTAAATTAAATTTTAGTACAGCTTTTCATCCTCAATCAGATGGGCAGACAGAACGAGCAATTCAGACCTTGGAGGATATGCTACGAGCTTGTTCGATGGATTATCAGGGAAGTTGGGACCAACATCTTTCTTTGGTTGAGTTTTCTTATAATAACAGTTTTCATTCCAGTATACAGATGGCACCATTTGAGGCATTATATGGGAAGCGGTGTCAAACTCCAGTGTTTTGGAATGAAGTGGGTGAAAGGAAGCTGATGGGACCAGAATTGGTAGAAGAGATGGCAGAAAAATTTCAGTTGATTCAGAAACACATGAGAACAGCTCAGAGCAGGAAGAAGAGTTATGCGGATAACTGGAGGAAGGATCTGTCTTTCGAGGTAGGTGATCATGTTTTTCTCAAGGTTTCTCCTTGGAAAAGTGTGATGAGATTTGGTAAGAAAGGAAAGTTGAGTCCAAGGTTCGTTAGACCATATGAAATTCTAGAGAGAGTTGGATCAGTTGCATACCGAGTGGCTTTACCTCTGAGTTTATCTCAGGTACACAATGTTTTTCAGGTTTCAATGTTGAGAAAGTATATGCCAGATCCATCTCATGTTTTGAGTCCATAGGTAGTTCAGCTGGAAGAGAACCTATCTTATGAGGAACAACCGGTCTAGATTCTTGACCACAGGGAGCAGGTGTTACGGAATAAGGTGATTCATCAGGTAAAGGTTTTGTGGAAAAACCATGTGATTGAAGAGGCAACGTGGGAATCTGAAAATGCTATGAGGGATAAATACCCCCACTTATTTTGATAAGTGAATAAAATTGTGAGGACGCAATTCCCAAAAGGGGGGAAGGATGTAACATCCCAGGTAAATAAAGAATAAAGAATTTTCATATTTATTAATATTTACGAATTAAATATTAATTTTAATTAAAAGGGGTTTCTACGTTCGATAGCGTACTCGGTACGCAACGTTGAGTTTCTTTGAAAACTTACGTTGCACACAAGTAATAAAATAATATTATTTTAAATGTTAGTTAACGAGTAGCCGTTGTACTGGCGGGAATGGATAGAAATAACTAAAATATGATTATATATGTTTTTAAATGTTTTTACATTTACCCAACAAAAGATAAAGGCTTAAAATACGGAAAGAGTTCAATTTTAGGCATTTATACCCTAATTTTCATGAAAGGTCCACTTATCACCTTTTGACGGAGAACCTTCATTAAATATAGTTTTGATCGATCTTATAAATTCTATTGGACCAAATATAACTCTTCTTTAGAATCGGGACATCAAAGTTTACTTTGTGTAAATTTTTGGTACCTTTCTGATAAAGTTCATTTCTTTAATGAATAGTGTAAAATGTTGTATTTTAATTCCAAACCTCTTTTTAATCTAATTTATTTATATGATTAGATTATATTTTGAATTGGTTTTAAAGTGAAATTAGAAAATATTTTTACCATTAAATCCAATAGTGGTCGTTGGAATTAATTTCACTTTGAAATCGAACTTAAACTAGTGTCAATCTTTTGATACTTATTGTTTCATAAAAACACGCTATTTGCTCTGACAACGGGAATTAATTATTAAATTAATTAATGTGACTTATATGTTTTGAATTTTGTAAAATAGAATTCATTTTTGAATTCGTAATATCAAATATAGCTTAGGGTGAATTTTTGGTAATTTTCTGAAAAACTTCAATTTTTGATGAATAGTGAAACCACTAAGTGGTACTTATAAATACTGATTTTCCGTTTAAATGAAATTTTGCCATCATTGTATTTTGAATTTCAAAAATCCGACATACATGGTTGTCATTAAGAAGTAAAATGTGGTTCAATGAGATTATAATAATTTTTTGGTGAATAGTAACTTATTAAGTTCTTAATCGCGATTAGTGGTAATTAGTGTAGTTTAAGGTAAAAATAATGCTTTAATAAAATAAGATGAGCTTGACACATGTCCTACCCTCATTGGTTGTGTCATGGCCGACCAAGACAAGCCATGGGTCAACTTGGGGACCCCATGGAGCCACTTTGGTTGGGAAATGACATAAATAACTTTTTATTTAATGTAAAAGTAAAAATGACACAAACATGATATGTTTTACTAAAACAATTTTTAAATGGGGTTATACAAGTCAGATTTTTTATTATAAATAGTCATTGGAAAGATAAAAAGATTTAATACATCATAGTAGTTTTTTTATAATTTTTAGACACTAAATAAATTAAATTATTTATGACATCATGATGATGCAGCGATGACCTCATTATTTAACGATTTAAATAAAATGGAAAGATAATGTAAAATCTATGAACTAAACATGTCCAAAACTTATTGGATGGGTGTATTTCGAACCCTTATCACCTTATCCACGAATTATATCAATGTGGGACCTTTTAAAACCGAAACACATTTTCAAATAAAGTAATATTTCTTTACTTTCCAAAAGTTCCCCTCCTCTCCTCTTATAAAAGGCCCCCACCTCTACCTCATTTCACACACTCCTCAAGCCTTTGGCTCGGCCAACCCCTGCCCATTTACTCTCTCCACATCCCTCTACTCATCCTAGATGATTCCCTTTGGGCATAATCATTTCAAAGGAAGCCTTTAGGCTCAAATCAAAAGGAGTTACACTTTTAAAGATAATTCATTCTCTCTTGTTCATTTGTATTATTTTGCTTCTCCAACCCTCTAAACTCTTTTTATTTACTTATTTTGTAAAAAAACCAGTATCTTCAATATACTAGGATGTTGTTATAAGATTTATTCGAGCTACACTCTCACACAAATACATCAAATGGTTAAAGAACATACGGTTTCTGTGGATGGCGAAATCCTGCCTCCCGAAACGATGATTGTTCAATAATCATTTAACACCTTCAAGGGTGGCCATTATGATGTCACTATTTTTATATATGATATATAATATGTTTATTTTTTTCTTTAAGCTTCTGTATTTTTCATTTTGGGCATACCTTTATGGTTTCCATTATGGGTAAACACGATATCTTCATTTAAGGAAGTGCGGACTACCGCCCCCTCAAAGTGATGTGATTCGTTAATGCCATATGTGGGACGTGTAAAGGATGGATTTAAAGTTATTATATATGGTGTTGTACTGGAATTATAATATACCTCAATATCATAATTATTTCTTTCCATTAAATTGTGAGATATAAATGAAAGTAGCGTTCATGCGTACGTACGGCTTACTGTCTCCATGAACGGTGCATTTCATTTCTTATCCCCAAATGTAATGTACTATTAAAAGTACATGTATATAATGGATATATATAATTAATGATATATCTAAATGATGAATATAATTCTGGAATTAAAATATACATACCTCTCATTTAGTTTTAATTCCATTAATATGACAAAGAAATGAAAGTAGCGTTCATGCGTACGTACGGCTTACCGTCTCCATGAACGGTGCATTTCATTTCTTACCTATAAATGATTATGTAATATTATAAATACATGTATATTCTGGATATATATGATATATATGATATCCAAATCAGGAATGTCATTCTGGATATAAAGAACCTTTGACCACACGAACAACATGTAATTGTAAGAAGTCCATTTTCGACTTAAGAACCAAATATTGACAAAACAAACATTATTAACTTAAATGGTTACATAATGTTTATAACATGGCAATAAGTGATATAAAAGGAATAATGAACTTTAAAAAGGTTCTTAATCAAGTATAATTTAACTCAAGTTTATTATTCAGGACGTTAAAGAACGATCGAGTCAAGTCGGACCCGAGGTAAGGGACTTCGTCTCAATCTCCTTTCATTGAGGCATATTTCGTTTTATACACAGCTTTCTTTTATACGGTGTATAAAACCCTTTGACTTATACTTTTATACAAAAGTAATCTTTTTCTACGAAGCATTTTACTAAACGACAAAAAGTAATGTTTTTTTAACGTACGCGGTGACAACGACCTTTTCCGCCGCCGCGAATATTATTTGGTCTTTGGATTCCTCAACAAGCCGTAATGTTTTTAAAATAAAATAAATATCATATACTCTTTTATGTATTTTGGTATTGAAAATGGTTTTGATAAAGGATTCTATTATGATATATTGTGATTGAAATGTGGAAATGTTATCATTCCTTTATATTGGTTTTATATTTTATGATTTTATATTGGTACTTGGACATTTTAACGGGTGGTTACGTTATAAACCATATGACGGGTGGTGCCGTGAATACCAGTATGGGTGGTTACGTTATAACCTCCAATGCATTGGTTATGGAAGTCGGCCGTATGGCTATTCCATTAAGTATGTATGGAAATTGGCCGTATGGCTATTCCATTAAGTGATATGTGTGGAAGTCGACCGTATGGTTATTCCACTTAAGTATGTTTATGTCCCAAGTTACCTTTATATATGTTATGTGTTCTTTTTATGGGTTTTATGGTAATCCTTTGGTTACAAAAAGGTAATTAATGATACTTTATTCAGTGAAGAGTTTTTTTTACTACTTCATGAAGGTGAAGGTATTACTTTGATAGAGTATTTATGTTTTACTTGATGTTTGAAAAACTAACAGTTTTAATTCTTTCTATATCCCTTACTGAGCTTTTTATGCTCACCCCAAGTTTTTTTGAAATGTTTTTCATAGGACTTAATGTGGAATAAGGTCAAGGATGGGATCAAGGGAATGTCATGCTATATAAAACATGGAACTAGAAATGTTTCTTTTAAGAGTTTTTTTTTATTATGGAAACTTAGTAGAAGTGACTACTTTGTAATCTTTTGAGATGTAATAGTTATGTTCTAATTCTCTAAAACTCTAAACCTGAAAAGATCCTCAACGTGAATTATTCGTTTAATTCAATATTAAGTAAGGTTTAAGGCTGGGGCCTTATATTCCTTATTTCTAATGATATTTACTGATTCATCAACTTTATTTCTAAAAACCCATTTAGTGCCTATGGTCAAAGTGTCCTTAGGTCTATCAATTAATTCCCAGATTTTGTTTCTATCAAATTGATTTAATTCTTCTTGCATATCCATTACCCAAAATTCATCATTGATTGCATCATTGATATTTTTAGGTTCTAACTATGAAAGAAAGTCTTGATGTTCAACCTGATTTCTTAGAGAAGCTCTAGTTTGGGATCCTCTATCTAAATCTCCCACAACAGCATCTAAAGGATGGTTCTTTAGAATCCTAGTTGGTCTGGTCAAGTTAGGACTAGAGAATTCAGGTTCTTTTGTAGGTTTGGTTCCAACAGAATCGTGTTCTAGAAAATTTCTAGAATTACTTGTTTTTACAGCAAGTTCACTGCTTTTATCATTAATCTCCACAACAGAAAAATCTTCTTTAAGATTTTCATGAGAGGGTTTGGATTCATGTGGATCAGTATCATCAAATTTTATGTGAACAGATTCTTCTATACATTTGGTTCTTTTATTAAAAACTCTATAGACTTTGCTAGTTAAAGAATAACCATGAAAAATTCCATCATCACTTTTAGATGAAAATTTATTCAGATTATCTTTAGTATTGAGAATAAAGACTTTGCAACCAAAAACTCTGAAGTAACTAACTTTAGGCATCCTATTATTCCACAATTCATAAAGGGTATTTTTAAAAACCGGTCTAATCAAGACTCTATTTATAAAATAACAAGCTTTTTTTACGGCATTTTCCCAAAAGTAAATAGGTAGGTCATACTCATTAATCATAGTTCTTGCAATTTCTTGAAGGGTTACATTCCTTCTTTCAACTACACCATTCTGTTGAGGTGTCCTAGGGGCAGAAAAATTGTCATTATAGCCATTTTGTGACCAGTATGATTCAAATTCATGATTTTTAAACTCATGACCATGGTCACTTCTCAAGGTTTTAATCTTAAGACCACTATAGTTTTCTACAGACTTGGAGTATTTAATAAAGTAATAGCAAGATTCACTTTTGTGAGCTAGAAAATATTTCCAAGGATATCTAGAAAAGTCATCTATTAAGACTTAAACATAGTGCTTCCCATTTAAACTAGAAATTCTATAAGTTCCAAAAAAATCCATGTGAACCAACTCGAGAGGTTGAGAAGTTGAAACTTCTTTCTTTAATTTGAAATAAAATTTATGTTGCTTTCCCTTTTGATAGGGAGTACAAACTTTGTCTGATGGGAATTTTAGTTGAGGTAGGTCTCTAACTAAATTTTTCATAGACAGTTTCTTAAGTGAATGAACATTGCAGTGTCCTAATTTTATGTTCCATAGCCAAGACTCTTTATGAAATGCATTTAAACAAGTAACCTTTTGTTTTGAAAAAGAATTTAAATCTACAGCATATACATTTTCATTTCTCATGGCAGTAGATACCAAATCATTTTTAGAATCAAATACATTTCAAGCATCATTTTTAAATTTAACATTGAAACCATCATCACAAAACTGAAAAATTCTTAACAAGTTTTATTTTAATCCATCAAAAAATAATACTTTAGAAATTAAAATTGAATTAGTGTTACCAATCTAGCCTAAGACGATGATTTTTCCTTTTGAATTATCACCAAAGGTGATATGTCCTCAATCAACTTTGACTAAGCTCTTAAAACATGAAAAGACTCATGTCATATGTCTTGAACATCCACTGTCCAAGTACCATGTCTTCCTACCGGAACTTTTTAAGCAGGTTTCCAAGAAAACAGGTTTAGACATATTATAATTTTGGTACCCATGTTTTCTTGGGTCCAGACAGGTAAGCAATCAAAACTTTTGGTACCTAGATTTGTCTACTAGGTTTCATATAATCAATAGATTCATAAGATTTTGAAAGATAAACTCTGTTTGATCTATAACTATGTGAATAGATGGTTGAGACATAAGAATTTCCAAAACTGGAACTAGAGGCATACTTTCTAGATTTAGGAATAAATCTATTCTTTGTAATCTATTTCTGTCTAGACTGATATCCTAACCCAGTAATATATTTTGGTTCTACTTGTTTTCCTTGCATTTGTGTACGAGTGTTCTTTATATTAGTTAATTTTTATAGATCATTCTTGAGTTTCTCATTAGGCAATTTGAGTTCAATATTTTCTTTGAGTAGTTGAGCATTCTTTTACATTTGTACATTGAGTGCAGATTTGACAGTGCTAGTTAATGGATACTGTTTTTTTAAGGTTTTATACTAATCTTTCATATTATTGCAGGTATCCTCTAGCATGTTACAGTATTCAAATAACTCTTTAGTAGACATGTTTTCAGCATCAGAATCATATCCAGAAAAATAATAATTTAAAGCAGTAGTATGCAATGTTACCTTAGATGTGTTTTTCATGAAACACATATTAGCTTTTTGAGATTTTTCATCCTGATTGGAATCAGAATCACTTAAACTATCTTCTGAAGTACTCCAGGTTTCTTTCATAGATTTCTATTTTTTTTCCTTGTTCTCGTATTTTTTCTTGTATTTTAACTTTGGATTGTCAGCTTTCACATGTCCTTTCCTCTTTCATTCATATCAGACTATGTCATCACGTTTATCAGTCCTTTTCCAATCCTTCTTCCAATGACCTTTACTTTCATACTTTCCCTTGTAATAGGATTTTTTGAAAAACACATTCTTTCTATAAAACTTCTTAAATCGTCTGGCTATCTGAGCCATTTCATCATCGCTGTCTGATGCACTTTCATAATATCTTGAGCTATCACTTTCACTTTGAATTTTCCCTTTGTCCTTAAGTTTTGAAGTACATGTCTTGAAAGCTACAGACTTCTTCCTTGGTTCAACATCTTCTTCCTTGTTTACATTCAGTTATTCTTCATACATCATCAACTTACCAATGAGTTTCTTTATGGGAAAAGTACCGATAGCACAAGATTCTCTAATTGAAACTGATGTTCCTCTCCATCTTTTTGGAAAGCATCTGATTATTCTCATAATCCGCTCCTTAGATGGAATAGCGATTCCAAGTGAGCTCATTTTATTTACAATTTTTTTTGAACCTGAGATACATGTCATAAATAGGTTCATCAGAATTCATTTTAAAATTATCATACTTAATAGTGTATGTGTTTAGTCTCATTTCCTTTACAATAGTTGTTCCCTCATGGGAAACAGCTAGATTATCCCATATTTCATAAGCAGTCTTACAAGAAGATATTCGATTAAATTCTTCATCTCATAAATCATAATATAAGGCATTCATTGAATTACAATTATTATTGTAAGAAGCTTTAGTAGGTTCATCCCAAGTAGTTCTAACAGTTTCAGGAATCTTATACTGAGTTTCTATAGTAGTCCAAATGTCAAATATTATACTTTCTAGATGAATTTTCATTTTAATTTTCATTGGGAATAATTAACACCATTAAATAAAGGTGGCATATTGGTAGCAGTACCTTCTAATCTATTATCCATAATTATATTTTAGAAAATATATTTAAAGTGATAAAATTTAGAACTAACAGAAATTTATGATATTTAAGATACAACTAAAATCACAGTTGACAAACAGAGTATTTGGAAATCCTTTATTAATAGCCTTCCTCTAATACCAAATGTTGATCGGAGTGGATACTCAAGAGGGGGGTGAATTGAGTACCAATTAAAATTTCTGTTAAAAAGGTGTTTAACAAAATCTCCACAAATTAAATAAAAATTAAACTTTAGTGAATTTATAAAGCTTGAAAGGTTTCAATTATTTTCTCGAAGATTGATTATTTCTCAGTTAACATAATCTAAAGATTAAGATAGCTTTTGAAACTAACTTACTGGCTAACAAAAATTACAAACACTTTCTATTATAACTATCAGAGTTACTTTAAAACAGATTTGAATTTCAAAGTAATTAGCAGCAGAATATAAGATATAGTTTAAAATGAAATAAGATGCACAACAGGTTTAACCAAGAGGTTCAGTCTCAAGCTGAGACTTAGTCCTCTCAAACAGTTTATATAAACTTTGATTGACACCTAGGACTGAGGAAAACAATAGTACTCAGACTGTCTAGGTCCTATGACCTCTACCACAGTTCTACGTGGGAAAAACCAAAACAATAGAACACGGGCTATCCATGTCACACTTTACCTCTACCAAAATTCACAGCGGGAATCAAAAAGATTTAGAACGATTGAGTGAGGATATTAGATATCCTCCAGTTATGCTCAGGAGCTGGTGTGTGTCTAAGAAAAACAGAAGCACACACACTACTTGAAATGTAAATAAAAAATTCACAAAAGAGCTAATAAAATTGAAATGATATTAGAAGGCTCTATGTGATGGCTATGTAGATCTGGACTCTTTTTGGATTGAGTAGATGTTGTTTGAGTCCTTCTCTGAAATTTTTCTGAGAAACAGAGTATCACAGTTTTGTTCCTTAACTTCCTCGTATTGGGGTTTTTCCTCGAGATTAGAGTAATCTTTGTAGCATAGAAATGTCCCTTGGTTTCTTAGCAAAATTTCTTCTGTGTTTTAGATCTTGTACGTATCACCTTTCTTCCAGCACCATGTCACCACTTTTTGCACACCACCTATTTATGCACTACTTTTTTCATCCCTTTTATAGCTCATATGGTCCGAAAAAAAGTATGATTACTTCTGTAGGTACGAGATACGGTTTCCTAATATTCAACAGACATTAATTAATTAATAGTAGTTTCATTAAAAGCACCAAATATGACCGTTGTTAATAAACAAACATAAGTAGGGTTTAGAGATATAGTGACTGGTTTCCATTGGTAGCTCTTAGTATCAGTGAGCTTGTATCGGTGGACTTGAGTAAGTAGGTCTATATTAGTAGCTATTACTCTTTATAATGGTAGACTATGTATCAGTGACAGTGACTCTGTATCAGTAGATCCTATTATCGTTAGCTCTTCTGAATAGGTAGCATTCTTGAATCGGTGGCTCTCTCCATCCGAAACTCGCCTATTTCGGTAGCTGCTTGTATCGGTGGCTCTCTCTGTATATCGGTGGCTCTATCTATATCAGTAGACTTCATATCGGTAGTTGTCTGTTTGTATTGGTAGAATTATATCGGTAGGTCTGCCTGTCTGTATTGGTAAACTTCATATCGGTAGTTGTCTGCTTGTATCGGTAGACTTGTATCGGTAGGTCTGTCTGTCTGTATCAGTTGCTCTTCATATAATAGTAAACTTTGTCTATCAGTGATCATTGCTTATCGGTATACTATGTCTGTATCGGTGATTATGTATTGGTAGGTCTATATCAGTGACTCAAAAACTTAATACTTATCTGTTCTATGCAAATCATATCCAGATTGAGTTAGTATTATTTCAAAACATGTATAAACATGGATAAACACTGATTAACATATTCCAATGATTATTTTGATATTTTTTTCAACTCAATAGTAGGATGACATAATTTAACATATAGATAGGATTATCAAAAACATATTAAAACATAATTGAGATTATCAAAACAGGTGAGGTCAATAAGGGAGATGTTATATTACATGTGTAATAATGTGTTATCTCTTATAAGAAGAATAATGAAATATTAACTTGTTTTAGGAAATTAATAATTCTAGAGGGTTAGTGACACCACTCCATATTTAAAAAGATAAATAATGAAATTTTATTAGTTTTTCAAGTTCACCGTCCTATTACTATTCAATGAACTTGTGACTTGACCAGTATGGGTGAACTATGTAAATTTCTCATGTATTCTTTTGTATTACATTATAACTTTTATCCAGTTTTCAGAGAGAGAGAGAGTGTGTACATAATATCATTTGAAAAATATTATTTCAGAGGGCTGATAAAATTTTAAAAAACCTAGATTCACCCCCTGTATTAGGATACGATCATTTTCATGCTCCAAAAAAAGTTGATTTAGAGATTAAGGTCCTTATTGAAGGATCTATCACCAAAACATTATTAAATAAACTATTAATTAATTTTGAGCTCTATCCCATAGTGAAAAAATTATAATTATAGATTAACCATATGAAACAATGAATTATATATCATGGACACAATTTATACATTGACCCCATAAATATTATTTCTTCTATTATAAAAACACATTATTTTAATAGTTAGATTTATGGGTGGTTAATGTTAATTCTAATAGAGACAATGGATTGGGAAGATAATTATAAAATAATATATTTATATTTATATTTATATTTATTTAGGTAATGTCGCGAATATTCCTAAAAACCAAACTAGAAAAAAATCAACATAATAAAGGTTACTTGAAGCTATTTCAGGCTATGTGGCTTGAATTTTATAATAAAAGGATTTTTCAGAATTAAGTGGATCTCAATTAATATCTTCTTTTATTTTTTGAACATCACTATATAGGAAATGAATGGACATGTATAAATCCTTGATGATTTAAAAATTTTATAGAAGATGGTAATAATATTACAGACACATAACAATGTGGTGGCCATAATATGTACGGAAAATGAAAAAATGATGTGTTTTCAGATATTTTTATCAACATTGTCATTTAATATTATATGAATAGTAATATAAATGAAAATATGAAAAAGGATAATTCCCAGGATGTACAATTTATGGTGATTTGTAAACTCACACTCCAGGATAATTCAAAGGGTTGGTCTACAGATTAGGTGATGGATTTTCATCCATTATGTATCTATAGAGGATAGAGAAATTCAATTTAATATTCTACAAACATTCATTTATTTTAGAAAATAATGTAATATTATAACATGTTATTTATATAAGTGTCGAGGTGTTGATGAAGTGTAAAACCAGTGAATAAACCATTTAAGTTATATTAAATAAATAGATATCCACATATAATACTACTAAATAACAATAACATTCATTAATCAGAAGTTAATAACTAATTAGAATCAAAAAAAGAAGAATTTGAGGATAAAAATTCCTTAATAGATTGGTATGTGAGGATGTTATAGAGAAACCATATATAGAGGATAATGATAATGAGTGTCATAATGTCATATAAAGATTCAACCATGATGGAGAAATGGATGTTTCCCTTTCCGGAATTTATATATGGAGGAAAACATATCATAAATAAAATAGAGTCTCAGAAGAATCCAAGAATTATAAGTAGTGAAAATATGAAGATAAGCCTAAGTTGAAATTAGAGATTGAATGATATAAATTTTTAATTACAGGAAACTCATAAAAGGAAATAAGGATTGTGCTCAATATTTAAGGACATTCTCAAATTATTTATGGATGAATGGGTTGGTAAAATATCATTTTAAAATATTTGATGAACATGAAGGGGTATTTATGATGATCTAATAATGCTCGATGATCTGGAATGACATATAATCGTCAGCATGAAATCGGAAGGTTGATGGGCTTGGACTCCTAAAGAAAATTTATTTGAATGAAGGGAGTAAAAACAATTATTCACATTACTATAATTTTATTGAATCAAATATAAATTTAAATATATCAAAGGGATTAGTTGAAAGTGAAAAACCATGTTAGTGGATGCTGGACCACATGGACCCTCTCTAGGAATGAATATTTTTTTGTGACTCATATTAAATTTAAAATGATATGGTTTGAGTATTTTATACACATAGTAATAAAATAAGCCTATGTTTTTATTATTATCATCTAAATATGGGGAAAATATTAAATATGTATTCCAGAAAATAGTCATTTTAGTAATATGGGACACCGAAACAAAAAATAGGATCCCCTTACACATGGTATGTTTTAATGGTTTTTTTTATAATAATAGTTATGGACATAGAAATGATTTTTACCTCAATGCTAGAAGGGGATATATGTAAGGTTATATATAGTTGGAGATAAAATTATCTTGATTCATTTTAATTGGGTCCAAACTTAGACTACAAATTTGTAGTAATTCTATATGATGATGATCCAATGGAATAAGTGGTTGAACAATTTCATTCACCCACAATTGTAAGAAGAAAAAAAACATAAATTAAAAATGGTAATTCTTATATTGAAAAATTTACTCTAATTTCAGTAATGGTATAAAAAATTGTGAGAATATGTATTATAGATAGTTCTCCTACATCCTATTTGATGGTAAATAATGACCACATCACTAGAAAAAATTATAACAAGATTTTTTTAATCAAAATGAAAAAAAAATTAGGGGATGAATATGATTGGACCTCAAAGAGAACAATTTCTAGAAAGAAAAATGAATCACTAATAGTTTTTAAATGGTAGATGTTTTATTGAAATAATAAAATTTTTATGTTAATTTTATGACATGGGGAATGCAACTAATTTAAAAAAACATGCATAATAAAATAATTATTTGGAAATATTATAATGCATGGGAAGCATCTGGAATATATTTTCTAACTCATTGGATTATATGATGAAAAGTAGTTTCTATATAAGGGTGTAGGGAATGAGTTGTGGGAAAAAACATAACATGGGACAAAAATCATAATAAAATATAGAAAATATTGAATGAGAACATGATATCCCTATTTTCTAATGGGATGTCAGTCATATGAGTGGTACTTTAAAAAATTTAAAGATAATTTAGAATACTTAAAATTGAATGGAAAAAATGTAAAATAAATATTCAAATAGATATCATCATGTGTCTGGGCCTATTTCTATTAAATCTTTTGATTGAAAAAACATAATATGTTATATTTATCCATGATTACAATATAATTAAATGGATTATGGTAATCTTACATAAATCCACTATGTTTATGTGTTTCTCGTGTTATCATATATCATAAGATATGATACATGTATTGATAATTTAGAAGTTTTAGATGGGTAATTGTATGAAATTAAACAAAGATAATGTGGAATAATATCTCTTGTTAAATGAGGTAATGAATATACTTTTCATTGAGTGTAATATTATAGAAAACATAGTTTTTGGGATAAAGTACCAAAATATATATAACATGGAATGGTTAATTTTGAATGAAAAGAAATAAATGGAGAATTATTTAAATTATGTAGTGTCTAAGATGATTTATATTTTCATGAACATTTTTATTTGTGTTTTTCATCAATACTCTTTCATTTTTGTTTTTCTTGCATTTATACCTTGTTGTTTGTGCCTAGTTCAGTTACAGGGATATTTTTATATGGGAAAATGCCATAAAGGTTTGGTAGGTATATATTTTTTGAATAAATAGGGTCTATCTATAAAAGTGTTAAATGTTATTATGAAGGTGTTTTGTGAAATTATGAGGACTTGGTGGTGCTTCATGATCCGATTCAGTAATTTTGGGCTTAAAGTATCATGTAGAACATTTACTAGTCATGTAAATGAAATAAAAAAAATATAAGTATAACATGTAAAATGTCGTTAATGGGATACAGAAAATGAATTGGTTTATGAGATGAATTGGTTTCACACTGTTAATTTACATTACCTGACGTTTATTTTTTTAAAAGATTAAAATTTACTCAAGGAGATGTGGATTTTGGGGAACTCTTAAATTGAGAATTAAATAATTTGTAATACATTTACATACCTTGTACTTATCGGTCTCATATAATATAAGCTATAAATATGTTTATATGTTCATTAATCTTGCATTATGACCTCGTCTCCCAAGACATGGGTGATTTCCAAATGATTTTAGAGCACTTTCCTATATATTGGGAATTATGTTCAAGACATCTATCATTAGTTAGTTGTGTTGATTAGGTTTTCCCTTATATTACTTCATTACTTATATTAATGATGGAAACTACAATCCACGGTTGTTTTGGGGATTCATCCTAATATGGTTAGATCTATTTTTTTCTTGCAATATCATGGCCCATCAATATTTTTGGGATCACCTGTTCGAAATATTTTTTTATCGCTAGATAGATATAGGTGTTGTAAAACCAACCCATATGGTCTGTTTAATTTTATTGTATGTACAATATTGAAATTTCACCGGAATAATTTTCACACTAAATTAATTAAATGATGAATGATGTAGAATAATGAATTAATTTGGATTAATTTGGATTCAATACTTTTGTGACCTAGTTTTTTACTAAACATTTGGAAATATTAACCTTGAATAATAATTAATTGGATAATGTATTATAAAGTGTTTAGTAAGAAATGATAACCCGGGTGATTTCTTGATATAAAATCAAATTAATATTGGATTATTGTTTGTCGAAGTGACTGGATATAATTTGATATAAAATCAAATGTGAATTTGATAGATATTATTAATTTTCATAATTAACCATTGAGGAATATGATATGATATTGTGAAATTCATAATTTTATTCTAGGAGTTCATTTTCATTATGTAATTATTATATATGGGTCTTGGACTAGATTCATGTTTTAATGCTAATATAAAGGGAATTTTCCAATTTGATGTTGTAGGTTTTTTATAGGAGGCTTGTCCCAATTTCATGCTATAATTATTATATTGAGGGCTTGGCCCAATTTCAAGAATTATTTCATATATAGAAGGATTGGGTTAGTTCCTTTCTAAAATGATCTTATATAGATCTAATCCCTTTATTCAAAAATATATATATATTTTTTTATTTATTTATTTATAACTAGATTCTAAAATGGTTATATATGTGGCTATTCGTAGATGCTGAAATTATTATATAGATGGATTTACCCAATTACTTGATTATTCCAGGGATATGTGGTTATATTTGGTGTGGTTGTGTAACATGATCAAAGATATTCAGATATGATGATGAATTTCCAATTTTGTTGTATTATATCTATTAATTAACTAAGACACATATTTATCACTATATTCCATACACTTGTTATTAGAGTAGTTTTGTTTTGACATAGTGGTGTCAACCTACTAAGTTTTACTCACATTATATTTGGGCTCCCATTTGGTATATGAGAGGATTACCGGTATGCGACTTTAGACAAGGGTAAGGGTCCTTGTTTTATATTTCACCATTTTTGATGAGCTGTGGGTTAAAGATGAGATTGATATGGGGATCGAGACTAGGTTATTTTGAGTTCATTTGTGTCGGATGGTTATTTTATTTATTTTATTTGAGTTTAAAATTTAGATTCATATAAACTTATTATTACATGGTTCACATTTATTTGATTTATTATTTCCACCTTTACTTCCTAAATATATATTGTATTTTATATGTTATGTTCAATAATATGATATTTATTTATATGTTTTCTTAAAACTACACAGTAACTCTATACAGAGGGTTATATTCTCCCCACTACACTCATAACACCCATGGAACTAGTCAAGTGAATTTGGAATATGTGGAGTCATGGTTGAGGACCCATAACCGATCAGAATTGTAAATGTAACAAAGTTTCATATATAGGGATTATAAGAAGTGGAATAAGAGTTTCTTTGGTTTTTATTTTATATTTTTGTACTATATAATAAAATAATAAATTAGATTATGATGTGTCATGAAATGGTCATGAGTTTTTTTATAGGAGTAGTTAACCATTATTGGTTGAAATTATATATTCCAAAGGATGGGATTTCTATTCATAATTTTAACATGACATAGTTTGATGTTATTAATGTGGTGGGTTTTTTTTGAAAATAATAAGAAATAATTTATCCCCATGATAAATCCAATATAGAATTCCTTAGATTATATCTCTAGGAGGTTACAAATTGAGTTTCGAAACTGTCACTTTGGGTTGGTTTGTTTTTGCAAGAAATTAAATTTAGTATATGATTTAATGTTCTAATCCTAATATAAGTATATACTATTTTGAAATGTAATTTAATGGAATGTAATAAAAATTTCCAAATAAAATGAGTTTGAAATCAGAATTAAACCAATGGTCACTTACAATCATAAATTACTCAGACACTCCCCTCTTCATTGTATAAAATTATATTTCTCAGTGGAATTTATAAATGCACCCAAAGAACCCTATTTTGAACACAAAAAATTTTAATACACATTATATCAAGACCTCGATATGATTATTTCCCCTGCTATTGAAGTGGTTCAATTACATAAAAACCTACATGTAATTAATCCTAATTAAAACCATAATGCTCAATAGAAAAACCTCCCTAAATAAATTTAAATTGTGAAGTCAGTGAATTTAAATCATAGATTGATGAAATATCAAGATAAATTTGTTGAATTTTTAATCATGAAATGAAACAACCGCCTTCATTCAAAAATATATGTTCGATATCAATTCAAAAGGAGATTACAAAATAATATTGTAACATAGATGAGGGTTTATATCAGTTTTTTTCATCCAATACCACGTGGGGCTTAGCCACAAATCACTTGAGCAGCCACTATCTTCATCATTCGAGCCTCCATTCATGACATCTTCATCACAATCATGCTGTATACTGTGATGAAGGAAGTCTCAAAATCTTCTCTTCGACTTTCGGAGGAGGTCCTTATGTGTGGGGATACACCCTCTTGACCTAGAGTGGCATGTATGTGCAGCCAAATAGGTCTTATTATACGAAAATCCCATCAGAAATGTCAAAACATCATAATTATTTTTTAGTGCATCATTTTCGTCATGATGTTTAAAGGGTTTCTACATCATGTAAGATTTCAGTTAAAATTCCTGGCATATATCAACATTAGTATCTATAAAAAATGTCCTGAATAAAGTCACATCGTGTAATGAAGTTTCAAGACATGTATTGGTGCTTCATGACTTGTAATAATGTCACAACATGGCTTTTGAGGAAAATCTATTTTTGAAAATTCATTCCATGTAATGGTTTTAAATGATATGTAATCATTCTACTTCAATTTTCTTCTCTACTTCTTCTTCAAAAATCCTATGTCCTTTACTTGCTATCCAAGAATACATAAGACAATTGAAATCAATTAGAAGCCCAAAATTATAAAATTTTATATTTCAGGATCAAAACAACCCTAAAATCCAAACATAATAAAATTTCACATAAAATGGAACATTGGTGGTAGATAAATTTTTAAATTATATATAAAACATAGTGGAAATTTTAGCTCCATTAATTCCCTCGTACATAGGATTTGGACTCATGGACAAATAAAAAATTGAAATATATACTTGTAAGGTTCACCAATTTATCACCATGATTCATAAGATATTTTTTTCATTATAAACAAAAAATTTAGAGTTCCAAATTCATATCATTATATCTATTTCCTCTTCTCTTATCCTACCATACACTGAACAGAATGACCTCACATTAATTTCCATTGAACACAAAAATATGGATTTTCACAATCGTTTTTCTCATTCAAACTCTTTGAAGAATACCCATAGAATTGATAAATATCTACATATCAAACTGATTGGAGACAATAACATGTGATTATCATGAGGAATTTACCATGATGTTATGTAGCATAAGTTTGGTGGGATAATAATGTGAAAACGTTTGAGGCCTAATATTGAGTGTTTGGAGATTTTTGAAAAAAAATGTATGTTTCTAATTTTCTCTCATGTATGGTTTCCAACAGACTCTTTGACAAAAATTAGATCTGATCATATCTTTTACATCCCATTATATCAATATTTCCTAAAAAATATGACTTTTCCCTTTTTTTGGAAATCTCCAAAAAAGGGAAAAACATTCTTCCACTAAGAGCTCTAGAGAGTAAAATATCCATTTAATTTTGTAGCTCTAGTTGGGAACATCTCCCAAAAAAATATTTTACTTATGAAAAACATCTCTTCAAACTTTGAGTCTCCACCAAAATCAATCACCAATTTAGGTATCACATCACTAGTCACACCCACCAAACTTAAGTTCGTATAGGTCATGTATTTTTACTACCAAAGAAAGATGGAAAGGAAAAAGTTTCATGTAATTTGGATAATCTTACATGATATACATGTCTAATATGGGATCAATAAGTTCAAATTGTAAAGGTAGGATAAAAATAAAAATTATAATCATTAAAATGGAGGATTCAAAATCCAATCAACTACCTCAATCATCTTAATCTCAATTATCCCATGCCACATATTTTGATATAAATAAATCAATTTTTGGTTCAAAAAAACCATTGGTAGTTCTCCCATGGAAAGAGGCGAATGTGAAGAAGATGTAAAAATAGGTTTAAAAGCCTCACAATAATGGTAATTTTTTATAATAAAGATAGTGACATGTGGAATGATTTTTTAAAATCCTTTTTCATTTCAATAAAATTCCAAATTTTTTAACACAAAAAAATATAATTTTCACCATAAATTTATGTTTACTTTCAATGGATCAATTGTTTCACTACTTAATAGGAGTTTCAAAAGATAATAATTAAATATGAAATGTTTTTTAAAAAAAATTGATAAGAAAATTAAGAACATTTCAAAAAGAAGAAAATGAAAAAACAAAATATATAACGAAAAATTGAAAATAAAAAATTTCAAAGGAAAGAACATAAAATCATAACCCACCCATTAGGTGCCTCCTCCCACACGCATTCTGTACAATTTTCTCATTGTGTATAAAATTTTTGTGAGAATGAAATTCATGAAATTAATGACAATACAAAAATAATTTAAAAGGAATGAAACAACCTGGTAGAAATTTTATTCTGTATCAGGAAGGTGGATCCCCTCCCCTAGAGGATCATGAACTTTTTCAATAAACATCTTAACTTGTTCCCATTGAATATGAATTTTTTCCCTTTTTATGGTTATTTTATCTAGATTTCACTAAAAGGAACAATGCTATTAACAATTAAAGTATAGTACCATTTGGGAAAAAAATTACCCAGGATCATATTGAATCTAGAATAGAAAAATTCAATATGACTCCCTCCTTAAAGATTGTGTTTAGAATCACCCCATAGAAAAATGCTTTAGTTATTTCCATTTACAACCTGGATATTTCATATGCATTATTATTTATATCCTCCTCCAACTATAAGAAAATTTCTATTACCTTTTCAGTGAAAAATATATTCATGTTACATGTCATGATAGCCCACAATGATACCTATTATAACTCAACCGAAAAATGAAAAAAAAATTAATAGACTAATATAAATGGTGACACTCCTATTGGGATTTTAAATATAGTATTATGGGTATAAAATTCATCATTAAATCACAATATCTAATCTTATTTATTTGGGTTCACAGTTCTTTCTTGAATTTGTTTAATTTCACTATTGGAAAAACTAGATGTTCCATTAGTTTGAAGATGATAGAGTGTAGAGAGCCTATGATGAAGTCCATATTAATTTAAAATAGATTCCAATGTTGTGTTAAAGAAATGGGTACCTTGATCTATACTTAGAAAAAATGGAAATCCAAATCTTGAAAATAATTTTCCTTTCACAAGTTTGGTTACAATTTTTTCATCATCAGTTATTGTAGGAATAGCATCTACCCACTTAGAGACATTTTCATCAACATGAAATATGTAAAAATATCTAAATTAATTTGTTAAAAGGAACCATGTAATCCATTCCCCATACATCATAGACATCACAAAACAAAATAGGTCTTGTGGCATCTCATTCCTTTTTTATATGTTTCTTTGGAATCGACCATTTTTAGAGGATACATATAATAGTAAAGAATCTCTAAAAATGGTGGGCCAATAAGAAACAACATAAATAACAATTTATGTGGTTATTTATGTGGTTATTTATGGACCAAATTCTCCTCTATAACTCAATGTATGATAAAAATATTGGTTGGATTGAAATTCTTGATTCAAAATGCATATCTGAATCATTTGATCACTACTAATGTTCTACATGTAAGGATCATCCAAAATGTAATTCATAGAATCACTCACAAGATTAGAAAGTGTTTTATAGAAAACAAGTGGGGAACATAATCAGAATCAAATTAATACACAATATTATAAAACCATGTTCTTTTAATATGACATGCAAGAAATTACTCATCTGGAATAGTTTCTTTAATTGGTTGAGTGATCTATTGTTTTCCATTCAAATCTGATGGTATCTTACACAAATGATCATAAAAAAGGTTTTCACTTCCTTACTAATCCCTTATCTCATTATAAAACTCCTCTAATAGAATGATCCGTATCAAAAGACATTGTTTTACAGCATGATTTTTTTTAAAAACTAATTGTAGAATGATCTATGTAAACAATCACCATAACATGGATAAGATAACATTTAAATTTGTCCAAACCAAAGACAATGACCAGTAGTTCCTTATCATTTGTTTTTTTAGTTTTATTGGGCTCGATCTATATTTATAGAGGCATAGGCAGTCAAAATATATTTGTTTTTCAACCATTGTCTTATTAGAACCCTGAGTGAAACCACAGATTCATTAGTCATGATTTTGAAGGACAGTTCCCATTTGTGGTGGTTGAATAATGTGAGGAGTATTGAGTTTTTTTATCTCATGAATGGACTTTATACAATATCATCAAAGGAAAATGGGGTTTCTTTTTGATCAATATAGACAATTTGAGTGAAGCCTTACTAAATTACATTATAAATCAATTATAAAAGACAAAATGGATAAGGAAGGATCTCATAGAACACATTGTTTTTGGGTCTGGAAATGAAGAAATGAACTCAAATTTGGATCGATCAAGTTTAATTACATTGAATGAAAAAACATGATCAAGAAAAATTCCCTTACAAAACAAAAAATGGGTGTTTTTATATTTTAAAACATTATTGTTATTAATAGTAGTTTCCTGTAGAATAGCCAAAAATATCAGAACATTTTCAAATGATGATCCATAAATAGTGAATTCATCCATAAAAACTTGCATGATGGTTTCTAGAAATTTATATAAGATGCTCATCATAGAAATTTTAAAAGTTATCAGAGCATAACAAAAACCAAAGGGCATCCTCCTATATTCAAAGGTTTCAAAGGGGCATGTGAATGTGGTTTTTTATTGATTCCCTAGTGAAATTTAAATTTGTATATAACCAAATAATCCATCAAGAAAACAATTTTAGGTTTTCCCAGATAGTCTTTCATGGATTTGATAATGGAATAAAAATGGGGAGTGTCCTTTTCTTGTAACTAAATTGAGCTTCCATTAATAAATCCACAATATAAATTTATTTGGAAGCCTCGTAGGGACAAGATCACCAAATTCAATCACTGAGATTATAAAGACACCTTTTTTTGAGAAAACTTGTACTGGACTCACCCATTGACTAACATTGATAGGAAAAATAATTCCGTCAACCAAAATGGTGGTGATTTATTTCTTTAAATCCTCCAATACTATTGGGTTCAATCTTCTTTGAAGTTTTCTCACTCTTTTATCATTTTCCTCCATCAAAATTCTATACATACACACTGAGGTGCTAATTCCTGTTAAATCAATGAGAGTCCATCCTATTGAATTGTTGTAGGGAATGAGGATTCCAAATAGTTAGTTATCTTAGTATTTTAATAAATCATTTGAAATGATGATATGGAATATTTCTTCTTTACCTATGAAATCATCTTTTGGGTCCTCTGGATGTGGATAAACTCTAAACTAGGTGGGTTCAAGGGACACTTCTCACTGGTATAGTTTCTCAATGATTCTCCAAATTTTAAATGAAATTCATCATAAAGATCAATTTCAATGATCTAAAGATTTTTTTCATGAGAAAAATTGGGGACTTCACTAGGGATACCACTAGAAAGTTCTAGGGTATCAAGAAATGATCCCCCATGAATGTTAAGATTAGAAGTCTTGACATCCCAAGACTGGTCACAATCTTCCTTTTCAACATCTTGTTGTCAATATTCAACACTAAACAAATATCCCTATTTTAAATCTCTAGTTGGTATTTTATAACAGGAAAAATCAGGGAGAAACATAATGGAAAACTAGTCAGTCATGTTTACATATTGGGATGAATGATCCTTAACTGGGTGATTCAAGGAGTGAAAGTTTCGGAAATGAACAACATCTCTCTTAAATTCCTATGAATGTGTATCCTTTTTAACATTGATGATTTCTTTTGAAGCTATCAAAATTAGACTCCCAAGAATCATTGGATCATGGGTACTAAATAGATCATCTTCCATATATAAGAAATAAAAATCTAAAAGAAAAATAACATCTCTCACATAAATAGAAACATCCTATATCACTCTATTACTATTGTTAGTTCTTCAATTGGCAAGTGAAATGAAAATTTCAAAGTGTTTTAGTTGTACAACATGACAAGATGAGTAAATAGAATGTGGAAAAACATTGTTTGAGTCCCCTAAATCAAGAATGAAATCCTTGAATTAACATTTACCAATGGTGAAGGGAATGGTAATGGTTCATGGGTATTCATTCTTGATTGGAAAATATTATCGAATCATAGATGATACATTCCTCCATACATTGAATTTTTCTCATCCTATTAATTTTCTATTGTGGGTACACATGTCCTTTAAAAAAAGATACCTTGGAATTTGTTTCATAGAATCGAGCAGAGGTTTCTTGACTTTAAAATTCTTAAATTTTCCCAAAATCTCTTTATCCAACCCTTTTTCACCTCTTGGATTCACTGATGGTTCACTACTTGGATATATAAGTTGAGGTTTGAATTTTTCTAGGATATTCTATTCATTTAGTTGAGTAACAAACGAACCAGATATCATTTTCCATACATTATTTTTTGTTTCAATATAAATTTTATATTTTGAAATTGTGTTTCCATTCAACGAACATTCAGAATTTCCATAATTTTCATTAGTGGTGGGAATATCATGTATTGTGTCATTATCATTCTTTACTTTCTTAGTTTTAGTGTTATTTAACATTTTGCCACTCCTAAGGTCAATTAAACACACTTTTTTCTTCCCATTATCTATAAGATTCACATGGGGTTGTCAGGGTAAACCTTCACTCTTGATTTTTGATGATAGTAACATCAGTGGAAATTTGACCCATTTCAGTCATCAATATGTTCAAAAAAAAATTTGTTTGAGGATTCTTGTTATTTCATCATTTCTTCTTCAAGGATAATTTCATAATTTTTAGTGGGACGAGTATGTAGTAAGTTTGTTACAGAATGAGAAATGGATTTCTTATTGAAATTTCATAGTTAAGAATTACTCGATTGTCCATGGTATATTCTTGTAGGTCATTTGGCCTACTGAAATCATTAGTTTGATAGGTTGTCACATCCTTGATTGAAATTTAGGTTGGTTTGAAATGGCCTTTATTGGATTGATTGAAATGGAATTCCAAGAAAAACTACATTGTAGTTCTCAAAAGGCTCTTTCATTTGTGGGCATTAGTCATTAAAATATTCATTAGAAGAGAAAATTCCATATTGGACATTCATTTGAAAAGCTTATTCAAGTTTGTGGGGTTTTGGTGGGTTTTTTGAAGACATAATTGACCACACCCTTGAGGTATGATCAGACAGTTGAATTACAATCTTGTTTTTTAGGACCAATAGTGGGAAATTCAAGGGCATATTTGACATGAATAAGGCCTCTTGTTCCAAATTTTTGAGAATTTGGGGTCATGTTTTCAATTAATATCCAAGAAGCAGCTATTGTTTTTTATCTAATTCTCCTCTTATACATCATCAATCATGATTATATGAGTAAGATACAATACGTCATAAAAATATAGAATCAAATGCTAGCCACTGATTTGATGATGGGGGAATCAAAAATGGATTCTTTTGAAAATTTCCCTATACTCATGAAATTGTTCAACTTGTGTTTTTATATTTCCACAAATCTCCATTAAAATGGAGATGATCATGATATAATGAAAAGATATAAATGGAAAATTTTCTTCAATTCATTCCAATCTATAATCAATTTCTAATGTGAATAAAAGAACAATTCTTTAGCAACTTCTTCTAATGATAACGGATTTGACCTCAAATTCCTTTGATTTTCATCAAATCAATGCAGTTTCATGTTGAAATAAAGAGAACTAAATTATTGAAGGTGTTTAAATGGGTCTTCACCATGAAACCCATTGTATTTTTCGATGTTGGTGGATTAAAACAGACATGATTTCACACATAGTTGATGCATCGGGATATTCCATACTATTTTCTTGGTTTTCATCATAGGAATAAGCTAATTCATTAAAGGATCTATTTTCCACCCTTAAAATTAAAATTTCAACCAACTTCCCTCTAGGTGGTCTAGTGGAATATTCACGACTTTGGATAAGGGGTTATTTGGTAGCTCTAATCCTAGAGTGAAGTGTTCTAGCAAATTCATGATCTAAAGGTAACAATTTTGGGTCATTATTTCATGTCTTGAAAAACAATTTCTAAAACAACTAAGTCAAGAAACCTCCCTAGTTGATGTGGTGGTTTTTTTCAAGAAAAAAATAATAAATAATTTATCCCCTATAGATATTCTATATATTATTCCATGGATTGTCTCTCAAGGAGGTTACAAATTTTTGTTAAAAAATTGTCTCTTTTGTTTAGCTTATTTTTTCAAGAACTACAATTTGGGGATTTTATTTACTATTCAAAAATATAATATATGTATGAAATAAAGTGAAATAAAAATGATTTTAATGACATAAAAATTGAAATAATTAAATGGCTTTGAAATGATAATAAAAATAGTGGTCACAAATAATCATAATCCTCTCGGACACTCCTCACTTCATGTAAAAAATATTTATAAATGGAATTTGTAAATTCCCCCATGGACCCCCCAAGTGGACACTAAAATTTGAATAGACATTATACCTAGAATTTGATATGATTTTTGTACTTATTATTTAATAGATTCAATTATTTGAAGACCATGAAGGAATTTAACCTAATTGAAACCACTATGCTCAATAGAAGTACCTCACCGAAGAAATATAAATAGTGATCTCAACTATTTTACATCATAGATTGAGAAACCATCCAATAAAATTTTTTGAATTTATATTCATTAAATAAAACACTATATTGATTAAAAATAATATATTCTCAAGAGAAATTCAAAAGGAGATAACACAATTAGATCGTAACATAGAAGAGTCTGTTCATCGGTTTCCACCATCCACAACAATGTGGGGCTTAGTCACGCATCAGATGAGTAGCCTCTTTTTTCTTCATTCTAGCCTCCACACATGAAATCTTTACCATGATCTCGATCTACACCATGATGAAGTATGTATTAAAATAATCAATCCGACATTTGGTGGACATCCTTAGGTGTGACGCTACTCCCTCCCAACTTAGAGTGACTTAGATAAGTGGCCAAGGGATTTATTTATAGGAAAATCCTATGAGAAATGTCACAACATTATTTTTACATTTTAGTTTAGAATTGTTGTTATGAATTGAAATGTTGTTTCACATTGTGTAATCCTTCATTCAACAGTAGTTGAAAATATCTGCTTGATTTTCTCTAAAACAAATCTTGAAAAAATTCATGTCTTTAATGAGGTTACGTGATGTGTATTAGTGTTCCATGACTTGTAATGATGTCACAACTTGTATTTCATAACAAAAACATTTTCGATAAAGTCATGATTTGTAATGGTATTACATGATGTGTAATAATTTTTCTTCAGTTTTCTGGTCTACTTCTTCCTAAAAAATATATTTTCTTTTCATTTAAATCCTAGAATACATAAGACAATTGAAAACATTTAAAACACCAAAATTATGAAATTTTATATTTCAAGCTCAAAAAACCCCTAAATTTAAAAAAAATCACATAAAATGGAACCTTGGTGGGATTTAAATCCTTAAATTAGATATGAAAAGTAGTTGAAATATTATCTATATCAATTCCCCACACATTTAATTTTGACTATTGGTCAAACAGAAAATTCAAAAACACATAATAATGTGGTTCTCCAAATTTTCACCAAGATTCAAAAGATATCATGTAATATTAAAAACAATTATTTATAGATCTCAATTTATATCACTAAATCCATTTCCATTAATCTTATCCTCCCATGCTCACAAAACACTTTCCTTATATTAATATTCAATCAACCAAAAAATATGGATTTTCAATAAGGATATTCTCATAAAAAATCAGACAAGAATCACCAAATTATTTATAAATTTCTACATCGCCACATGATTTGATACTAGAACATGTGATTATAATGGGGACTTTACCAGGATGTTCTATGGATTATTTTTTTAGGTTTCAAATGTGAAAAATATGAGGTCTAATAAAGAGGGTTCAACACTTTTTGAAGAAAAAATTTAATGTTTATAATTTTCACTCAAGTACAGTTTCTTCCTTAATATCCTATGAATAATATGACCTCTTAGAATATCGTTTCTGTCCAATTAAACCAATATTTTATCAAAAAATATGACATTTTTCTTCACTTTTTTTTGAAATCTCTAGATAGGGTGAAAATTATTTAAATTAAGAGCTCCAAAAAGAAACAATCCCATTTTATTTGAGAGATCCAGTTGAGAGCACCTCTTAGAAAAATATTATACACCAAGACAATATCTATTTAATGGTTTGAGTATCCACCAAAACCAATCACCAAGTGAGGTATCATATTGAAAGGCATCCCCCCCTCATCTTATGTTCAATGAGATCATGCATTTATACTTCCAAAGTAAGTTGGAAGGTGAAAATTGGCTTGTAATTTGGATAACCAAAAAGGCTATTCATGGATACTAAGGTCTCAATAATGATAAAATATCAATGGAAGATGAAAAAAATCAAATTCAAGTAAATGGGGAATTTAATTACAAAAAAGTTCCCCCAATCATTTTAATCACAACTACCCCAACCCTCATGTTGTAAAAGAAATAAATTGTGTTTTGGTTGAAAAAATCATGAATTAGTTCTATCAAGAATAGTGGTTAATGTGAATAACATGATAAAATGGGTTCAAAAGCCTCACTAGAATGGGAATATCAATAATAAATACAATGATATGTGTCATGAGAATTAAAAATTATATGTATTTTAAAGTAATATAGAAATTTTTTAACATGAAACAATGTAATTTTCAACATTCATTTATGTTCTGTTCGAAATGATCATTTGGTTCATTACTTGGTATTAGTTTCAATATATTATCATTAAATATATAATGTTTTTTAAAAAAAAATAAATAAACCACATATACTTTGATATGAAAATGAAACGCAATTGAAAAATAGGAAATGGAAAACACCAAAAATGTAAATAATAAATTGAAATTAAAAAAATACAATGTAATTCACATAAAATCCTAATCTATATAGAATGTTCCCTCCCCTCACGTTTTTTTCAATGTCCTCATTATACAGAAAATTTATGTGATAACTAAATTCATGGAATTAAATACATAACAAAAATAAGTTAGAAGGAAAGACACAACCTGGAATCAATTGTATTCTACATTATGAAGGTGGATCTCCTCCCCTTGAGGATCTTGATCATTTTAAATAAATGAAATAAACATGTGTTATTGACTGTGAATGGTTTCCCTTTTTCTATTTAATTGATTTATATTTCCGCAAAAGGAAAAACCTAAGTAACAATGACAGGAAAAGACCATTTGGAATGAAATTTTCCTAGGAACATCTTCAATATGAAATTAAACAGCAACACTATGTATCCCTTCTTAATGTTTTTTTAATCATCCCACCATGATATTATTTTAATCTTTCCTTGTACAACCAAGGATTTTCATATGCATTATTTCTGATATCCTCCATCTCATAAAAAGAAACTTTTCCCTCCATTCTAGTAGAAAAAATATTCATGTTACATTTCTTAATAGCACAAAATGATTTTTTTTTTCAAACTCAACTGGTATGTGGAATTATTTTACATAGACTAGTATAAATGATGACATGCCAATTGGGGTTTTAAATGTAGTACTATGGGACCAGAGTGCGTTATTATGTCTCAAACTCCAATCATTTCTATTTGGGTTCACTATTTTTTAATGTTTATTTGATTTCTCTATTTGATAAATCATCCCTTCAATTTGATATAGTATTATAAGGTGTAAAGACCTTATGATGAACTCTATATTTATTTAACAGATATTCCATTGTCCGGTTACAAAAATGGGTAATGTTATTCGTAATTACTAAACTTTAGAAATCCAAATCATGAAAATAAATTTCCTTTCACAAATTTGGACACAATTTTGGCATCATTAGTTTTTATAGGAACAGAATCTACCCACCTAGGGACATAATCAACATCAAACAATATGTAATGATATTTGAATGAATTTGAAAATGGTCCCATGAAATCCATTCCTCATGCCTCAAGTACATCAAAATATAGAATATTTGTTTTTTTCACCTTATTCCTTTTCGAAATGTTTTCTTAGATTTAAAAATTTTTATGGGATTGACAAAATTTAATAGCATATTTAACAAAGGTGGGCCAATACATACCAATATCAAGAACATTCATCACAGTTATATATGAATAGAATTTTCCTCCATATCTCAAAGTGAGACAGAGATGTAGGATGGATTGAAATTTAGAATTCATAATGCATCTATGAATCATTATATCACTACCAATGTGCCACATTTAAGGATAATTCCAAATTTATTTCATAGATTCATTTATAATTTTAGAAAAAAAACATGGAAAACTAGTGGGGAACTTCATTGGTATCGGTATAATTCACAATATTATAATTCCATGGTCTTTCAATTTGACAAGAAAAAAATCCTCATCTAGAAAATTTTCTTTAATTGGTGTACAGATCTGATGTTTTCTATTAAAAATAGTTGGTATCATTCTCAAATGATCAGTAACAATTTTCTTACTTATTTTTTATCATTTATATCAACATAAAACTCTTGTAACCGCAATATTCATCTCAAATGTATTTTTTTGCATCATTATTATTCATCAAATATCTGATTGAATAATGATATGTGAAAAACAATTACCATATAGACTAGTATATATAATTTAAATATCTCTAAATCTAAGACAACGGCATGTAGTTCCTTCTCAATTTTTGTGTAGTTTGATTGGGAGTGATCAAAAGTTATGGAGGTATAAGAAATCACATGAGATTTATTTCCCAAAATTTTACTGAACACTTTCCCATGATAAAATTCAGATGCATCATTCATGATTTCAATGGGCATGTCCCATTAAGATCATTGAATAATGGGAAGGGTTGTGACATTTTTTTCAGATCCTAAATGTCCTTTCTAAAATTCTCATAAAAGGAAATTGGGGTATCTTTTTAGAGTAATCTAGACAATGGAAGTGTAGACATACTGAAATCCTTTATAAATCTCTAATAAATTCCATTATGTCTTATTAATGATCTCACATATCTCAATGTTTTTTGGTATAGAAATGAACAAATGACCTCATATTTCGATTGAACGGCATGAATTACATCGAGGGGAACAACATTCCCAAGAAAAATCCCCTTACTATCCATAAAATGTGACATTTCATAATTTAGAACAATTTTCTAATTAATGAATGTTTCTAGAACAAGTGATAATCATTACAGTCAATTTTCAATTGATGATGGATAAACAGTGAAGTAATCCATAAAAAAAATATTTCATAGTTTCTATAAATTCATACATGATTCTCATCATACAACATTGAAATGTGTTTCGAGCATTACACAAACCAAAAGGGATCCTCTAAGATGAAAAGGTATCAAAGGGGAATATAATAGTGGTTTTCTATTAACCCTTCGTTGAAATGTTAATTTGGGAATAACCATAGAATCCATTAAGAAAAAAATAGTGGGTTTTCCTAGTTATTACTTCAAGGGAATGATCCAGTAATTGTAATGGGAATTGGTATTTTCCAGTAACCAAATTGATCATCCTACAATTAATGCACATTCGCAATTTATGTGGAACCCTCATAGGGACAAACTCACCAAATTCATTCTAATAGATTTTAAAGTCACCTTTCATGTGAACAACATGGACTAGACTTTCCCATTGAATATCAAATATGGGAAAAATAATTCTAGATACCTACAGGGTGGTTAATTCATTCTTCACATCCTTCAACACTGTCGAGTTCAATATTATTTGAAATTTTCTCACTTGTTTAAAATTTTCCTCCAAAAAATTTATATGAATCCACACAGAGGGACTAATTCCTGTTATATTAGAGAGAGTCCATCCTATGGAATTTTTGTGGGTCTTCAGGATTCCAAATAGTAGCTTCTCCTGGTCTCAGGAGAAATAGTTTCAAATGATGATATGGAATTGTTCATCCAAACATAAGAAAGCATATTTGATGTTCTCAGGAAGTGGTTTCAACACTAAATTAGGCGGGATCATGGGACACTTCTCACATATATGATTTCTCATTAAATCTCTAGATTCTAAATGACATTCATCATAAAGATCAATTTCCATGTTCTAAAGAAATTTCTCGTGAAACAAATTGGGAACATCTCTAGGGATACCACTAGAAGGTTCAAGGGTATCCAAAAATGATTCCTCGTCCAAGATAAAATTAAAATTATTGAAATCACAAGACACATCCCAATCATCCTTCTAAACATCTTGTTTTTTATATTCATCATTAAACAATTCTCCATCTTTTAAATCATCAGTTGGTATTTCATCACATGAAAAATTAGGGAGCATCTTAGTAGAAAACAATACAATCATCTTTACTTATTGTGATGAATGATCCTCAACTAGGGTTTCCATGGAGTAAAAAATATTGACAGGAACAGCAACTCCTCCAAATTCCTGTGAAACTGTTCCTTTTTTAACATTGTTGATTTCTTTTTCAGTTTTCAAAAATTTCCTCGCAATAATGATAGGTTCATGGGTAATAAACTGATCATCTTCCTTATCCATTACATAGAAATATAAAGAAAAAATCATGTCTGTCACCAGAATGAGAACATCCTCTATCACTCTAGTAGGCTTGGTAATACTTATGTTTGAATGTTGAATGATAATTCCAAAATATTTCAATTCTCCAACCTGAAGAAATGAGTAAAAATAATGTGGGATTACATTAATGGATGACCCTAAATCTATAATTGCATATATGAATTAAAATTTCCCAATGGTGTAGGGAATGGTAAAGTTTCCTGGTTCATTACACTTGATAGGCCAAACATGTGGAATCATGGTTGAGACATTCCTCCTTACGAAAGATGTAGTTGGTGTCTTGACTGTCAATATACCATTGAGAGTGCAATAATAAAATATCAAACATTTCTAGGTCTGTTATCTAGAAATTAGGGGTTTGTAGTTCTTTTTCAAATTGTTTGTGATGGATAAGTAATTATTGTATTTTTTCTTGGAATGAATTGGCTAGTAATATACTATTATCATATCAATTATTAATGGTGATGATTAGTCATTATTTTCATATAAGGTAAAAACTATTCACAATAGGTTGAGTATCATCATCAGTATGGTCTTTTTGAATTAATTTAGTTTGGATTTCATTGTATCGTAGATAAAATCATATGAATTTTTCTATGTTTTGGAAGAATTAATTATGATAATCTTCCTCTAGTGGTATACATATTTTAGGATTCCTTTCATGAAAAGTTCATTGTCTTGTTATCCCCATGAAATTTTTTTATTTTATTTTTTGTCAATAGATGATGTATGATTGATGTTGATAAGAGGATAATTTTTTGGTTTACAGAACCAGACCATCCGTATAAAGAATTAGGTATAGATCATCAGTGTGAGTCATTGAATACGATCCATCATATTGGGAACTTGATTGAATGAAAAAAGTTGTAGGAATTCATATTATGTGTTGAATGAAAGCGGTGATCATAATGAGGAAGTGTTAAAGAGTATTAATGGCTCCGATGTTTTATACGATTATTCTTTATTGATATTGTAGTTCTAATAAATCTTATTTTGTTTAAAAAAAATTGATTAATGTGAGCGTGATATATGTTTTTATTTATTTGAAAGAAAAAAACAAACCGGCCCACCATACCAAAAACAAAACCAAAACCAAAACCAAAACTAAAACCAAAAACCAAAACCAAAAGGAATCAAGGAGGTCTGAAAAGGTGAAGACCAAGAGCGTCCCCGATAGCGATGTCCACTCTGCCCGGAGGAAGGGATCCAAGGGAATTGAATACCATAAGAGGGGGAATGGGGGTCGCCCTAGAGGCTAAGAAGTCAGCAAGCCGATTACCCTCGCACCACGTGTGGAGAATCTTGGTGTCATGGGAAAGAAGAGCCTTGCATTTCCGAATGAGATATGTGATCTGCCAAGGAGGAGAGATTTCGCCTTTGAGGGAGCTCCAAATGATCTTTGAGTCTATCTCTACTGTAGCCAAGGGAAGATCCCTCACAGTGCAAAGTTTTAAGCCACTGAGCATGGCATTGGCCTCCACCACTAGAGGGTCACCAGCTCCATAAGAGCTATTGAAAGCATGGAAAATGGAGCCATATGTGTCCCGAATAGCCCCTCCTCCCCTCATTCCCCCATGGCTGCAAGCCCTGTCAGTGTTGTTATTTAGCCCGCGAGTGGGAGGGTGTCATCTTACCCAAGAACTGAGCCTCATAGGGGTGGAGGCCCCAAAGATCAAACCATGATGGAGTAGTGACTGAGGGAGTGTGCTGCCTCGTGATGCTTTTGGAGCGAAGCCAGCTCGGAGATCAACATCCTGGCCCAGAGGATCAAGCCATGGGGAGAAGGGCGAGACCCATGGTGCCTTGCATGGTTTCTCGCCTGCCAGATGCTCCAAAAGCCAGCAGTGAGAATAATTGAGCAGCCGTCCTCCTCATGCTTGGTAGAGGCACTGCAGTACCAGTGCTGGAAAAACTCTCCAAGAGATGAAGGCATCCCCGAAAACACCATATGCTCCCCCAAGGAATTCCACAGCGGGCTAGCCCAGTCACCTTGAAGGAAGAGGTGGGTCGATGTCTCCTCTTTGAGAGTAGAGCAGCAGCATCATCATGAGTCAAGAGGAATACCTTTAGCCTTGATAGCCATCTTTCTAGGGATAGCATTGGAATGAACTCTCCAGATTTGAAAGTTGAACTTGGAGGGAATGTACTTGCACCAGTGAATAGATCCCCAAGGGTCACTAGCCGACTACCTAAGAAAGGCCTTCCTGTAGTCCCTTGCTGAGAATCTACCAGAAGAGGAGCCCTTGAAAACATACCTGTCTGTGGACTCATCTAGGAAAATGTTGTGCAACTGATCCTCCTGGGAAGGGATGAGGACATCCTTGAGAAAGGAAGGATGGATGGAGGCCTCCTTAATTGAGAGTTTGGAGGGTGGATAGCCTGGGAAGCTGAGAAAGCCGCTGCCTCAGTTGCACTCCCAAAAGGTGGAGGTTCCCTGCCTGATGATCCATTGGGAGTGTTCCTGAAGGGAGGACACATGGCTATGGAGAGAGCTCCATATGGGGAAGGTTTCCTACCATTATCCTTGATCCCAAAGCCATACTTCCCCCTGATGAAGCGACTCCACAAAGTATGGCCCTCAATAACTTCCTAGGCCAACTTGCCTTGCAAGAAGAACATGGATTCGCCCAGACTTCTCACATTAATGCCACCATACTCCAGAGGCTTCGCTAATCTAGTCCAAGAGGCCCATCAGTACCGACCTTCCCCGTGAGCGTGCCATAGGAAGGATTTTAGGATAGACTCTAGCTCGTTGATGACTAATCGAGGGACCTTAAGAACAGAAAGAATGTGCATGGGGATAGAGGACAACACATTATTGATGAGAGTGATACTCCCCCCAAAAGAAAGAAATAGGTTCTTCCAGTTGTTGTTGAGGGTAATAAACCTGTATAACAGGTCCTCAAACTGTTGAACCCAAATCCTCCCAGGAGCCATAGGGGCCCCCAAGTAGGTCATGGGAAACTGCTTTCCATGGATCCTGAGTAAACATTCAATAATAGCCCTGCGTCTTCTCGGGCAGTTCGAAGGAAGTAAAACAACACTCTTTTCCTCGTTGATAAGTTTCCCACTCAATTGAGCGTATTCATCCAAGATCCTCACCAATCCCCTGATAAAGGGTCTCATCCCGTTGATAAAGAATATCACATCATCCGCAAAGATGAGGTGGGAAACACTAGGGACTAGATACCCACAGTGGAAAGGGCGGACGGTGCCTTACTGCATGGCCGACGAGAAGTACCTGCTAAGGGCGTCTTGGGCTAGAATAAACAGGATCGAGGAGAGGGGGTCTCCTTGACATAGGCCTCTAATAGATCTGATAAACCCACATTGTTTCCCTACAAACTTGATGTTAAACCAAGGGGAGCTATAGCAACGGAAGAGGATGTCAATGACAACTTCTGAGAAACCCATACATCTCATGGTACGGGTGATGAAGTTCCACTCCAGACGGTCATATGCCTTATACATATCCAGTTTAATAACCACGATCGATCTCACAACCTTCTTGTTCAAATCATGAACCATCTCCTGGGTGACCCCAACAGACCCTTGGATCGATCTCCCTCTGATGAAGTCATACTGCTCATCCGAAATCCACTAGTGTGTGAAGGTGGTGAGCCTACTATTTAAGATGGTATCCATGATCTTATAGGAAAAGTTACATAGACTGATGGGCTGGTACAGAGAGATAGAGGAGGGTGAGAAAACCTTCAGGATTAGGATCATGGTGGTAGAAGACGCCATGCGCGGGAGAGAGTCGCCTATGGAGAAATCTTGGATGGCCTCGGACAAATCTTGTGTAATAATGTTCCATGAAAGGGTATAGAAGGTGCCCGAGAAACCGTTTGGACTAGGTGCACTGTCAGGGATGAGATAGTTCAATGCCTCCCATGTCTCCTTCTCATCCTGGATGCTGCAGAGAATGTCGTTTTCATGGCTGGAAACACTGCATGGGATCGAGTGAAACAGCTCTGCCTGTCTAGAGGGATAACCATTCTGGAAACGAGGATTAGGATCCCATAATAGAGATCTGAAGTGCGAGCACACCATAGCGCCAATCAGCTTTGGGTTTCTTGAAAAGGACCCATCCTCAAGCCTATTATTGGGAACATGAACTCGTTGTTTCTCCTTTAGGAAAGCGTGGAAGAAGGCTTTATTATGATCCCCCTCTCTAATTCAGGAAATGCGGGCACGTTCCCAAAGGCATCGCTCCTGTTCAAGAATGGCCTCATTCAACCGGTGTTTTTTGATACAGAGAACAGAAAAAGCCTCACCATCCCACCAATCATCCAAATAAACTTCAGTGTTCTCTATGTCTTTCATAATATCATCCATGAGCAGGTGATCAGTATGTTTTGAACTAGACCAAACCAGGAGAAACTGCTTCAAGTGCCGAAGCTTGGCGTGGAGACGACGGACCCAACTACTTTGCTGACAAGGGGAATTCCATGACTGTTCCACAGCCTCGAGAAACCCATGATTTTGATACCATACCATGGAGAAGAAGAACTTGTCTGGAGGTGGGGAGCCTGATCTCATATGGATAAGGAGGGGAGAGTGGTCAGACACAGTCCGTACCAAGTGGTAGACCTCAATATTCTGGAAGGCCGAGATTGCATGGAGGTTACCCAGGAAACGATCAAGATTGCACCAAGTTCTCCTATTTCCCTATTATTTATTACACCACGTGAAGTTTTCACCTGTAAAGCCAAGGTCCAGAAGCCCCTCTTGTGCAACGAAAGTGGAAAAGGCCAACCTATCATTGCGAGGGAGATGCATACCACCTTTCTTCTCAGACAGTTGCATGATGGTTTTAAAGTCTCCGCCCACAATCCAAGGCTCCTCACCCGGATTGAAGGACCAGAGATCCGTCCAGAGTTGATCTTGTAGGTTAGCGTCGCAGTTAGCTTAAATAAAAAAACAGAAACAAGACTGGTTCCCATCCATCACTATGACCGAGACATGTTGGTCTGACGATGAAATCAGATCAATCTTCCAACTAGAGCTCTAGATGATCCAGATGTGATGATTCACTGGCTCGCCATGCATGAAATAACGCAAGCCGATTCACTTAGCGAACTCCCCGATATTGAGAGGACACTTTTTGGGCTCCAAAACCATAACTATTGAACATTATGGAGAGACAGCTGGGACGAGAGGAAGTCCATTTTCACCCTGGCCCCGAGACCATGGGCGTTCCATATAATGACCGAGATCATTGGAATAGCGTGCGCCTGGCACTGGCACTAGGCGACGAAGCTAGTTGGCAAAGCTCCAACAAAGCAGTGAGATCACCTCTAGTATGTGATTTGGTAATCATCCTAAATGATGAGGATTGGTGGGGAGATGGTGAGCTAGAAGAGACTTCAGAGCCAGGGCAGGTGAGGTGCCCTTTCCTTTTGTGCAGCGGGCTCGGGGAAGAGAGGCCCTCCAAAGAAGTTAGGGTCGCGAAGGAGTTGGCAGTGGGAATCGGGGATAGCATCTGGGTAGGATCATTCAACCTGGCCGAGACTAGGGGAGAAACAACCAAGATGGAAGTACCGTGTGAGAAAGGGACCATCTCCATGCAGGGGGAGGGGGAGAGGGAAGAGGAGGGCCAAGAGGGCCCAGGGGAAGAGAGGGGAAAAGCAAGGGGAGGGCGAGTAAGCCAAGACAGAAGCCAGGGCCATGCTGGGGGGCGACGGAGAAGAGGAAAGTGAAAAGGGAAGAGGTGGGGTTGGAGGAAGAGGAAGGGAAGGGGGAGAAGGAGGGACCTGTGGCGGAGTATAGCTCGAAGTAGGGTTAACCAGACAAACATCTGGTTGATGGGAGGCTGCCGCAGAGGAAGATTCGCCTTTCTCGACATGATTCGGTTTCCTGAAAGGAGCACGGTGGGAGGAGCGCCTCCTACAATAAGAAGACGTGTTTTCATGGATGTGACAGCTACCAAAAAATTAGGCACCGAAGACTAATTTTTTTTCTGGGTTTTAAAAAATTTAAAATATGATAAAAGGGGTTAGGGTTTGGATAATTTTAAAAATGGGTCCGGGATGCGTGAACGGCGTTCACGCATCCTTCGCCGCGGAAGGATGCGTGAACGGCATTCACGCATCCCGGACCCCGACGGTAATGCGTGAACGGCGTTCACGCATCCTTTGCTGACCAGCTAAAGGAAGCGTGAATGCCGTTCACGCATCCTTGCGCGGGAAAAGATGCGTGAACGGCGTTCACGCTTCCTTCCGCGGCGAAGGATGCGTGAACGCCGTTCACGCATCCTTCGCGGATGAGATGAAGGATGCGTGAACGTAGTTCACGCATCCGGCCGAGAAAAATTATAAAAGGAGGGGTCCCCCCCCCCCAATACCCATTGTTCTCCTCTGATTTTCATTGCGAAGCTCTACAGAAATTCTTTCTCAACAAATATTTGCTGCTTTTATTGAGGTAAAATTTCTATTTAATAATTTAATTGTTTATTTGTATTTATTTATTTCATTTGTATGTTTAATTGTATTTATTTATTTCATTTTTATGTTTAATTGTATTTATTTATTTCATTTGTATGTTTAATTGTGTGTATGATTTATTTATTTCATATGTTATGCATGAAATGTTTTGTATGATTTAATTTTCTTGATGTTGAATGTTCGTATGATTTAATTTTTTGAATGTCTGTTGTCTAAATATTGAATTTTTTATGTTATGTCTAAAATTTTTAATGTTTAGAAAAAGTAATTTATGTTAGAGAAATTTATTTTAATGGATGGTTTTGATGTAAGTGTAAATTAAATTACTTTTATTTACTAGTAATAATATTTTTAATCAATAAAGTATAAAATATATTTACTTATATTTTGAAAAGTAGAAGAATGCCCAAAAAACATTACAATTTCATAAAATTTAAAATAACAAAAGTGTTTATTATGTAAATCTCAATTAGATCAGTTATAATAAAATTTATTTAATGTTTTTAATAAATATATATATATATATACACATGAAGTTAAATTTTTGTAAAAGAGGTGTAGTATTTAATATAGATTTTATATAATACGGATAATATAATAAATATACCAAAAAACACGGTATGAGTGATGACTGATCTTGAGATGACCGACCATGCATAATTGAAATTGCATGTTTTATTTTGTGTATGTTGTTATTCAATTTGTAATAATTGCATTTTTTCGGTATTGATGACCTGCGAGTCATCTCTCAGTAAGTGTAAGGACCTGCGTGTCCGTTTAAATTAATTTATGTATTTCATACCCCTAGACCCTCTCACATGCATGTGAGTAAATTTGTAATTAAAAGACTGACGCCCCAAAGAGGTGTCGACGAAGAGGCATCCCCGAAGAGGTGTCGACGAAGAGGCATTTGAGAACTCGTTCGAGAGGAGGCGTTGCTATTTGACAGGAGATTGGCGGTTGCTGCAATATTTGATAATAGATACAGGAGTTTACTCATATAAATTGTGGTTAGTTTATCAGATAATGATAAACTAATCGCAAGTCTCAAGATCAAGTCATGATTATATATTCATAAGTAATCAAACTTTATGAAACATTATATTAAATTTGCTTTTGTGCTAAAATCACAATCACTATACCTTAACAGTGATAAATCAATACATAAAAAAGTCTCAAGATAATCAATTATTCAAAACCAAATTAAATAATTTAAAATTTTAATGTAGTGTATAATATTTTTAATTTTTTTTTAATAGGTAATTATGTCTGCTCAAATATATTGCAACGGTGAGGTAATTTGTACCGAGCAGGGTTTTAGCTACAGTGTGCCACCTGTCAAAGTGGTAAATCTCCATGGTTGTATGACATTGGATGCAGTTCGTAATAAGATTCATAGTCGGTTAAAATTGAGTGCAGGACAAGCAATCACTTCAATTAGATACCGAAATCTTCAATATCCTGAGCGTATGTGGAACAGCGACTACCCTATAGTCTATGATGAGGATTGGATGGAGGCTTCTCAGTTATTCAGGAAACAGTGTATTAATGGTTTGATGGAATTATTTATTGTCATTTCTGATATTGATGTGGTGCAATCGATTACTACAGAACCATGCTTTGTGACCGCTATAGAAGTCGGTCCTTCACAACAGTCTTCTTCATTGCCTCCTTCTCATACGACTCTTGTGGAAGAATGTAATGAGGAAGATCATCAAAATTTGGAAGGAAATGTAGATGACATCCCTTTCTGTGCTGATATAGTGCAAGAAAGTTTATCTAAGGAAGAAGAATCTGGGGAGTCAGCAGGAGATGATGTGGTTGGAAATGAACCTTCTGAGGTTCCTTTGAGAGAAAGACATCCACTACATCCACCAGTTAGTGGTAATCAGCCTTCAGTTTTGAGTTCCTTAGTTGGAGGAATGTCTCGTGAACAACCTTTTGATTGGGATGTCATTACACCAGCTTCTGAATTCCCTGGCATTATAGGGAATATGCCTGCATCAAATGATAATGCCATATATGTTGGGCAGGATTTCGAAAGTAAACAGGTCATGAAAAATGTGATAAAGCAATACCACATTGAGTGACATTTCACATTTGTGGTTTATGAGTCAAAGAAGACCAAATTTCTCATTCGTTGTGAAAAATATGGGTCAGAATGTAAATTTCGATTAAGAGCACTATTTGATAAATGTTATGGATGTTGGAAGATAACCAAATTAGAAGGCCCACACACTTGTCTGCATCCCAGCTTGGCACAAGATCACTCTTCTCTTGATGCAGAGTTTATATCTACTGTTATTTGTGAGATGATACGAACAAGTCAGGATGTTCCTGTTGCCCTTATTCAGGAAAGAATTCAACAGTTGTATAACTATAAGTTATCATACAACAAAGCTTGGAATGCAAAACAGAAAGCCATTGTAAAAGTGTATGGTGATTGGGATGAGTCTTATGTGGTGTTGCCACAGCTTATGGAATTGTTGTCTCTCAATAATCAGATTGTTTATCAGTTGGACAGTGTTGAGTATGTATCCCAAAATCATCTAGTTGATCGGTCAAAGGTGAAGTTCAAGAGGATTTTTTGGGCATTCAGACCATGCATTGCTGCATTTCCCTTTTGTAAACAATTTATTCAGGTAGATGGCACATTCCTTTATGGAAAGTATACAGGTGTTCTACTCATTGCTGCCACACAGGATGGTAATCGCGCTCCTCTGCCACTTGCTTTTGCTGTTGTTGAAAAATAAAATTTTGAATGCTGGCGCTGGTTCATGGCATCTGTATGTGTTCATGTCATGCAGAAACATGGCGTGTGTCTGATATCTGATCGTCATCGAGCGATTATAGAGGCCGTGAGTAGTGATGGGGTTTCTTGGACTGAGCCGAATTCTTATCACCGTTATTGCATTAGACATATTGCAAGTAATGTGCATAAGCAGTTTAGAGATGAGGCCATAAAGAAGGCGATCCTCAAATTGGGTATGGTTTTCTAAACTTTCTTTTTTTAACAAAATTTACTATCCATTTTAATACATTATTATGTTATGCTTTCAGCATATGAACCCCAACAAGAAAGGTTTGATCGACGTCTTGAAGAGATCCGAACAGTTAATGAGGAGGTATATGAATATATGGTACAAATTTCAAAGGAAAAATGGTCATTAGCATACGATGGTGGCATGAGATATGGGCATATGACCACTAATATAGTGGAGTGCGTAAATGGGGTCCTCAAGGGTGTGCGCAAACTCCCAATCACAGGGTTAGTGCAAGAGACATTTTTTAGATGTCTTCACTACTTTGTTGACCGGTCCCAAAAGGCCTACCAGAGGATGGAAAATGGAATGCTTTTTACTCAGCATTTTCAAACTGATATTGACCGGATACGGAATGAGGCTTCACGATGGAATGTTATAGCCTTTGATAGGGAAAAGAGGAGTTTTCGGGTAAGAAAGTGCTACGACTAGGGTGCATGCACTAATGGTGGAGTGTTTGTCGTGATGTTGGATAACATGTACTGTGATTGTGGCAGCTTTCAGGCATTGAGATATCCATGTGTACATGTTATTACAGCTTGCGCTTCAGTAAATATATCGTGGGAGCCATATGTTGACTCGGTGTATCACATGAGCACTTTGGTTAACTGTTATAGTGCTGCTTGGATGCCTGTTGGTGACTTCCATTCTATCACATTGCCTGCTGATCAACCGACCATTGTCCCTGATATTTCCAGGTTTTCATAAGTCGGTTTTGGTATCATTTATAATTTTTTCAATGTGTGTCATTTTTAAAATTATTGGCTTCATGCTACTAGGTTGCGGCCTCGAGGAAGACCGAAGTCAACTCGCATCAGAAATGAGAAGGATTGGCCTCGGCAACGAGGAGGGAGAATACGATGCAGTATCTGCCACGCAGAAGGACATACTCGTAAGAGATGTACCCAAGTGGCAGGACAGAGTTCCAAATCTCATCATCCATGATCGAGTCTGTGTACCTGCTCTAAGAGGAAGAGGTTGTGGTTGGTGTCGATGATGAAGAAGAAGAATAAGAAATAGAGGATGAGGATGAGAAGAAGTAGAAGACTAAGAGGAAGAGGTTTTGGTTGAATAACCTATTGTGGAAGTTTCTATAGTTACTTAGGAACTTGATCTATTTGGAATAATGTTAATGGTTATCTAATGGATAATGGATAAATTAACAAACGTAATTTCACAAATAAGAAGAAATAATTAATTTTTCACTTTTTCCTCTTAATTTTTAATGTGGAATAATGTTAATGGTTATTTAATGGATAATGGATAAATTAAAAAAACGTAATTTCACAAATAAGAAGAAATAATTAATTTTTCACTTTTTCCTGTTCATTTTTAATGTGGAATAATGTTGATGGTTATTTAATGGATAAGGGATAAATTAACAAACGTAATTTCACAAATAAGAAGAAATAATTAATTTTTCACTTTTTCCTGTTAATTTTTAATGTGGAATAATGTTGATGGTTATTTAATGGATAATGGATGAATTAACAAACGTAATTTCACAAATAAGAAGAAATAATTAATTTTTCACTTTTTCCTGTTAATTTTTAATGTGGAATAATGTTGATGGTTATTTAATGGATAATTGATAAATTAACAAACGTAATTTCACAAATAAGAAGAAATAATTAATTTTTCACTTTTAAATTATGGTTTTCTTATAAGATGTCTAGTTTTTGTAATGGCATCTGAGTGTCTGAGCATCCTTAACTAATGTTGATTGTGAGACTAGGCTAATCTTGATCGTGACACCAAATAAAAATGAATATATCATGATTCCACTATTAATAAGTAACGATGATATCATGTGTGCAGATGACAGGTTTTCCATTGCTTACATCTCAGGCTACTCATGTATCACGACTGCTTTTAGAGGGACGTCCTGTGGCTCCCTTGAGTGTACGTAGATCTCACCATTTCCATCATACTGCACCACCTCCCGCTATCGTCCCACATCTTCGTCGAGCTGGATTTTATGGAGTAGCGATGTGCGACTTCACGTTTCTTGATCATCAGCTCATTGCCGCACTTGTCGAGAGATGGAGACCAGAGTTGCATACTTTCCATTTCAGTGAGGGAGAGATGACTATTACATTGCAGGATGTGGCTATTATGTTGGGCCTCCCTATCGACAGACATGCTTTGACAGGCCGAGTTCCATCAGATTTGCCTGAGCTTGTTCATAGACTTCTGGGCATAGAGGTCCAGGATGATGGCAGGACCATCGTCGGTGGTAGATTGCGGATTCCTTGGTTAGACCATCACTTCACACATTTACCAGATGATGCTGATGATGTCACTGTGCTGCGCTTTGCACGGGCATATATTTTGAGGCTGATCGGTGGCATGCTTTTTGTTGACCACTCTACTACTTTTTTGCACCTGATGTATCTATCTTTTTTAGAGGATTTGGACCAGGCAGGTCGATATAGTTGGGGGTCTGCCTGCCTAGAATATACATACAGAGCCCTATGCAGCGCATGTCGCATCGATAAGATGCAGATCACAGGATGCATGGTTCTTCTACAGATGTGGGTATGGGAGCACATACCTCGTTTAGCTCCACATGCTCGTGCGCCATTACCCGTAGATATTGTAGCAGAGGCTCCACGTGGACGTTGGTATGTTATTAATTATTTCTAATATCTAACTTACTTGTATAAAATTCTTTTATGAAATGTAAAAAAAAATGTTATCTACAGGTGGAGTCAGGCGCATCGACATTCAGATTCTCCCAGACATGATGTTCACGCCTACAGACTTATGCTAGACAGCATTCGACCAGACGATGTAAGTGATTATTATTTATATTGTTAAATCTTTACTCTTTACTGTAAATCTATTCATTTATTAATTGATTATTCATTTTTTCTTTCAGATTAAATGGATGCCATATACAGATGCTATCCTTCAAAGTCTGCCCCCATACTGTACAGTGATGCTTGATATCGGCTCCTGCATGGTTCCACTGATTCATTTTCATATAGTCGAGTGGCATCAGACGGATAGGGTTATGAGACAGTTTGGATTCCTTCAGCCAGTTCCTGACCCGCCCAGTCAGTTGGATTCATTGCATTCCCTGAAGATGTCAGGGAAGAGAGATTTTGATTGGAGGAGCTACCATGCGAGATATGTTGCGTTATGGGACAGGCGATGGGAGTCCCAGTTGCGAGGGGCAGGGACAGTACGCTTTCATTTGATGGATCAGATGGATTATGTAGGCTGGTACATCAGGTCTCCCGTCAGATTTCTGACACGGCACGGACGGGGCTTCCATGACTTGGTATGCATTCTTCCTTTCACAGTTCAACATATTTTTTATTCAAATTAGTTAACAACAGAATTTTTTTTCGCAGGATGCTCGTATTTGTCATCTACTTCATATGTCTGATCCAGTGGAGAGAGCTGCCTTTGACCCAGCATATTTTCACAGCCTTGTACGACAGATGCTACCGTCGATGGACGAGATTTATCATGGCATTTTCTTTGATCCACCACCTGCTGCGGAGGCCGCAGAGCCTGCTGCGGAGGCCGTAGAGCCTGCTGCGGAGGCCGCGGAGCCTGCTGAGCCTCACATAGATGTACCTGGGGGTGACGACCCTGTTATGGATGTTGTTGTTCCACAGGATGAGGCTGCTCAGCTTGCTCAGCCACATGATATTATTCCACTGGAGGAGGGTGTTCAGCATGATCAGTCATATGCTCCTCCAGCTTCTCAGGCACAGCCACAGGTACTTACAGACGCTGACTGGATTGAGTTCGATGTTTTATTGCAGTCATCCGCAGCAGAGCAGCCATCTACTTCCTATATTGGTGAGAGTTCCAGCCAGCTTCCACTATCCTTAGATGCAGGCCAGGGTATAGGCGGTGAGACTGTACATCCACCGTCTGTCACACAGGAGGATGTGGAGGTGGCTGTCGATGAGGATGTGCAGCGTACGCCAGAGCACAGACGTAGACAGACACGGCGTGGACGCATCCAGTATACGCCTGACTGTGGGACAGAGGAGCATCCACACCGGAGGCGTAGATTAGGTTGACATTTGATTTATGATACGTTTTGTATGTGTATTACTGTTATCTAGACTTCTATTATACCTTTAATAAGTGTCTTACTGTTATCAAATTATCTACCAATGTATATATATATATATGTGTGTGTATAATAAATAATATGATTAAATTAAATGATAAATATTAATTATATTAATTATTTCGAATTTCAATAGAAGTGGTCACAGTTATGATGAGTGATGGTTCAGTCCAACCATGAAAAATGCATATGCTGATAAGAATAAAAGGCCACAACAAGTGTAGAAGAATGGAACAATAGTTGGAAAATCTTCCATTGGGAATATGCAAAACAATGAAGTCAAGAAAACTGTGAAAGAAACTATTTCCAAGAATAAGTTTGAGCTAAAATCCAAGGATTATTTCATGACAAATCTTGAAATTCATATCATCTCAAGAAGTTGAAACTTGAGGTATTCCAATAACACTTTATCCATTGTTCTTAATTATATTTCTCATTTCAATTAAGGGGGAGAGCTTGATTGATGGAAAGATGGGATGAAAAGGAAAGATTTATCTTTTCACTTGAACTTTTTAATATATTTGGTGAAGTATGTGCAGGATTTAGCATTTCATTGATAATTTTGATTATCTACCCTTGGTTAATAATTGATACACTCTAAGCATGATTTAACATTTATGGTTTTTTATGGACAACATTGAAAACTACAATATGAATTAGAAGTTCATTTGGCCAATTTTGAGAAGAAACATATTCAGACTTTATAAAAGGAAACGATTTATACTGGTACGCAATTTAAAGAGTGAGATTATTGAGTATGCATCTCAAAACTTAGGTCATGTCCATGACATCACTTCTTCCACCTTATTTAGATAAAATGATATTTTTTAGAGAGCACATGCCTTAAAAAATATTACTCTTGGATCTAGAAATTAAACTCAGAGAACTTAGCATAGTGATGATGTGATCATGGTTCACTCATCACAATTAAAGACCAAGTAAAATGTATTGAAGAACTTTAGGAGGATTTTGTTGGCCTACAATTAAATATAGGATCAAGAGAAAATCTTGACTCCTAATATGATATTAGGAAATTAGGTCACACAAGTGATGGAAAAAAGGGAAATTATGGTTCATAGGTCCAAAAAATAGTTAAAAAATGTTTAGGGAAGAAAATGATACATCGTAATGCCACAAATGGTATGGTTATTGTTCATAAACAGAAAGCAGTAATGATTGGTGTCAGAACACAAGAGCCTGTTATGTGGATAAAGATTTATTTTGGTATGAATTAGAATCAGAATATTTAGTGATCTTAAGGAATAATGAGTTGTGTATTAGTGATGCACATGAATAAACCATTTATCAAATATTATTTTTGTGGAAATATGGGGAATTCTTAGAATGCTCATTCCATAGCCTTGAGGGTCACTATTTTAGGTTTAGAGGATTTAGACACATGGAAAAATATTTCTCATCAATAATGTAGAGAAATTTACTAAAGTATACCCAAAGTGGTAATATGCAGTAGATCAAGGGATCATCAAACAAGATGATAATGAAAAATAAATTTGCATCTTTTCAGGATAACGTTAGACCATAATAATTTGATTAAGATTGATAATATTAGTCAACATCAAGTATGAATTCAAATACATGGATCAAAAAGAATATTTGAGAAGGTAGTGATTGTAGAGATTTCCTTTAAACCATCAAATCACACAATATTATAGATCAATTAGGTGGTAATGAGAGGGAGGTGAATCAGTGGTAGCCTTATTTTACTAATTCTTTTTTTAAATTCAACCTATTGAAATTTGTTTAGGTTTTTGATCCACTCAATATAAACTCTCAATCATTCCTCAAGTGTAGTTGTAATGAAATAGGGAGAATCACATGTTATTTACAGGGTTATTTTGAAAATACTACTCATTTCTATATTGGTTATACCCCCCAAAATGTATTATTCACTATCTCCACAAGTTAATACAATGACATATAATCCATTTTTCCTCTCTATAACAAAAAATAATCCACTATACACTCTCTTTCTCCATAATACATTGGAGATTCATTCTACTCTATAATCCAAAAGATACATCTACTTCCAAATTTAGGAAGAAGTTCTTCTTCAAATAGACTTACTCTATAAGAAATCTAGTCACTCCTACCTTGTGTACTTTATCAATAATTTTAGAAATTATTATATTAAGACTCTTTTCAGATTTTGTGCAATCTAGATTCTCCTCAATATTCAAATACTCAAGAACTCATCAATTCATCTTTCTGTATTTACCTGATACATTATTGTATCGAGTTATCAGAAATAATATTTCAATTCAACAAAGAGTCTTCATCACCTTCATACACACTTTATTCACAAAACAAACAATAATTGTTCATGGGTAATATATCATTATTACATGATTTAAAATCAATCATTTAAATCCTTATTTAAATTTGTTTAGTAATAACACATTTAATTACACATTTATATATGAATACTCATCAGTAGTGGTATCATATTTTCCTCATATTGAATGCCCCATTAATTTCTGTGGGTATTTTGTTTCATGCAACTCATAAAGAATACTAGAAGGATTAAGGTTCCCCTCTTTCTTCTTAATGTGGTGTCTATCTCTATGAATCATTATCTATATTCATACATGTAACTCATATTTAATTACATAATAAAATACAAAAACTCATCAAAAATACCCAATGCTCGGGTCTTCTCCATTCTTCACATAAATGTTACAACTCATGTAAGAATCTGATTCACGTGGATTCATCAAAATATGATCTTCTAATCACCCGAATACTTATGTTTCACATTTCATCACATAGGATATTCATTTTAGAATAAATTTTTACTCTCATCACATGAACTATTCATTTTATTATTTAAATTATATTAATGAAATTGTAACTTCATGAATATATTATCATGATTGTACCTTGGAATTAAATCTAGATCTTACTTCATTTGAAGACTCTATTTCATCAAAAGTCTTGGGATCCTTCAGTTCATGCACGACAATGCATGAATATTGAACATGACTTGTTCTTGGATCATGCTTGGATATTATAAGTTCATCATGGACTTCTTAATATGGAAGGGTCCTTGGTTTTATCCAAGGATTCCCAACCATGATTTTTGTGACTCATCAATGGTAGATAACCAATGCTCTATAAAACCCTTGAGAAAGGGAAGAAGGTTCTCACTGATTAGACAACTTGAAAAAGTTAGATCAAACTGTTGTGTAAATGTCTGCATGTTTTTAGTGGAGAGACAATGATTGTGTCACCATTTTCCCATATAATAATATCACTCGGTTGAGTGCTTCCTTATTTATTTTATCATTCCTTCAGCTTGGTAGAAGTGATTACTGGGGTACACTCTCAAATCCTCACTGGCATCGACCCATGTTGTCTTCTCTAACACCATTCCACTGCACATGATTGAACCACCACTCTAATACCATGTGCCTCACGTGAATTCATGCTCGCCTACCATTTCTTCCCATACAATAGTCAACTCCAGTTCCCACCTCAAAAGTGGCTGCACCTAATTCCCTTATCTAGCTAGTTGGATGGATTCCTTTTTAAATAAAGTTAAAAAAATGTGTTAGATAAAATATTCCACCAAATTCCATATTCACTCCAAATACCAATCCTTATTCTTCATGAAAAATATAAATAATATATTTATACTTTTTTCATATATCTCTTCATTCAAACTTTAGTGAACATTTTTGAAAACTCCTTTGCACATTTTTTTTCTATTTAAGATAATCTTAAATAATTCTCACTTTTAAAACATGGATAATTATCCAAATATGAAATTAAATTACATAACATGAATCCATAAAAATTATCCAAGAACCACCACTTCACATATTGACATATTGATAAAACATACAACCATTTTTTCCAACAATCTCCCCCTTTATCTTCTGTTGTTAATATCCATTCATATCATAAAAGTTAATATGTGGTAACATCAATTATTCTCCCCCTTATTTAAAATAAAATGAAAAGGATAATTGGACAATTTTAAACTCATATTTCTTCTCAAAAAAATCTTCACATATATTTTAAATAAGGGGATGATATGACATGATACTTGGAACAAAGCCTTTAGTTAATAAACACTATATCTATATGATCCATCCTAGTGTAGAAAGAAATAATTAAATAACCAATATAATATAATCTACCTATAACACATACTCATATGTGATACTAAAATTAGATATTCTCAATTATCAGGATGAGTAATTTTAAGATAAGAAATACATGATCCTGCACACACTTCAAAAAACACATTAGAAAGTTCAAGTGCAAGAACAAATCCCCCTTTTCTCATTTTTTCATTAAATAAGTACTCAACCTTAATGAATATAATTAAGAAAAAATGTAAGATAATGTGATTGGAATAACTCAAATCTCTTATAAGATCCTCCTTAAGAGATGAACTCATTCTTCATCATGGGAATTTATGTACTCCATGATGAACAATACATCTCCTTCAACTCCATTCAAGTAAACTCATAACACATAAAATAATAAAGAATAAGGAGGAACCTCTTGTATTCTATAGAGGAAACATTCAATGTGAGAGTTTTCTCTCATCCTTTATTTCTTCTTATTTCTAAGACAAGCATGGGATGTGATTTATTTCTTATTACATGCTTCATGGATTATGCACATATTTTCTTCCCATGAATTTCCTCTTTATTTGGAATACATTTTCCCCCTCCTCCAGAGCTGGTACAACCTCATTATTTTTCTTCCAAATTTTTCATCTTCTCTTCCAAGATTCTTATTACGAGGGATTTGATTTTGGTTCTTTAAACACCATTTTTTGATACTCGTTTTTATCTTTAAAAACATTGAACTTATTTTCTATCTTAATATGACTTCTTTCAGGATACAAAAATTCCTTGTAAGTCATATGAGTAGAGTTTCTCCACATAGATTATTTACCCTTGCATGTTTTCCTCTAAGTGAAATACCTTTCCATATGATCTAGGTTAGAAAAAATGAATCATTTAGGTATTCTGTGAGATGCGTGAACGCCGTTCACGCATCTCTTCTCTCGGGAAGATGCGTGAACGGCGTTCACGCATCACGCCGGGGTCCGGGATGCGTGAACGCCGTTCACGCATCCCGGACCCATTTTTAAAATTATTCGAACCCTAACCCTTGTTATCAAATTTTAATTTTTTAAAAACCCAGACAAAAAAATTAGCCGGCACCGAAGGGTATAAGGGACGCTGATTCCATTTTAGGGAGGACCCAACACGGAGGATAATCTGAGTCGGGGGAGGAGATGAGAGATTCAGGACAAAGCAGATCTGGGCCATAGCTGTGTCAAGCAGGCGGAGATTTCGATCATCCGCACATAGGAACTCACCAAGTGAGTTTTCGATCTCCTCTAAAAAGGCCAAGTTTTGGAAAGGTAGGGTTAGGCAGAGAAGGTTAACCCACACCATAGACTCCGGGGACTCTCGTCCTCTGTGGACATCCAGGGACCACCGGGAGAGATGAAAGCGCCACCAGTCGAGAGATCTGGGGCTCCAAGCCGCGTCTTGGACAAAATCCCTCCACGACTCCAGGACGATGAGGTAAGTCTTCTTGCTGAGGTCTGACACCCTAGCCGGTTGATCCAGACCCCACCCCCGCACAAACTCCTGGAAGCGGCCCAACGGAGGATTATCAATCCCAAACCGGGCGACAAGGGACTAGCGGAGCATCGAAGATGCCTCATCAAATGCCGATGGCGAAAATGAGAGGACAGGGATGTCATCCCTTCTGTCCACACTGGGAGAATCCATCCTGACTGCCGAGAATTGAAACGGAGGTAGAACCGGAGGGGATCTGAGTAGAATCTCTTTCAGCGAGGGTTTCAGAGGTGGACAAACCGCACCGGGCACCGGGGAGGGAGGTCGATCTGTCGGGTCAGGATGAATCGGCGCCGCTGCAACGGTCGAAAACATAGCGGGCAGAGCCAAAGAAAACGAACAAATTTATTTATTATATCTTAATAGTGGTTCCAACTTTCAGACTAGATGTGGAACTGATCCATCAGGGGAAGAAATAGATCGATTTATTAGGCACTTTCTAAAACTGATAAATTCATGGACCTAGAATCATCAGTGGGAGGAATAGATGAAAATGAGAAATACATTGATGATAATTTAGATTATCTGATTAAGATTTTATATGGAGTATCTGTAAGAGAATACATTCAATTTTTACTATAGATCATCATAATGAGATATATTTAGTAGTGAAAATGTTTTCATTACACTGAGAACTCATTTGGTTTTTATATATTATCATTTGGTATGGAGAAAAATGATAAATAATGTGTTTATTTCCTTTATCATAATGATTAATCAGAATGAAATTTCATAATGAAGAATCACAATAAAGAAATGTTTTGTAATCATGTGTAAGTACGATGATTTGAGTAGATTGAAGATTATTTTAGAATCTCCCAGAAGTATTGAGAATAGTTTTATAAGTCGATGATGATGAAATAAATGAATGAGAAATCTAGAATTTAATAATTTCATTCATCAGGAAGTGGAATTAGTTTTCATTCCTTTTCAACTATGGGGTGACCATAAAAGGAGTGCTCAATAAAATTGTGTATGCCCATTTTGAAAAGTTCTCATGCCTTACAGATTCGACAATTGTTGAAAAGGTATTGAGATTATGAAAATACAATTTTTAGGTTGATATAGATTATGTTCCACCATAATGAGATCCATCTAGGTGAGGTTGAATCTTATTATCACAAAATGTTCCATTAGATGATGTTTCATTAGGACAAGTCTACCGGAGTGAGCCCATCAGAGCGAAATCCATCAGGGAATGGTTAATTAGAATGAGTTTTATATGATGGAGGAAAGGAGAGTTTCCAATTGAGTTTCTAATCAGTTGATTGATGACGAAATGAAAGAGAACCATACTGAGGAAAATTGCATGAAGACAATCAGACAGGGGTTATTTGACTGATTCTGATCAGGCTGGACTTTTTTGAGTATGTTTCTAGATAGAGTTTTTGAAGAATGTTTCAAGAACAACAAATTCCATATAGAATTATCGACTTCCATGGTAATTCTATACAGATTGTGTTTTATTCATATTACATTTGGTGGAAGTTAATACATTTTTTATGTGTATCAGAAAAGAAATATAAAAGAAAATCTTGTAACTATGGATACATAATAGTGGATGAAAATGATTCTATTGTTGTGTGTGTGACTAGATGTGGTAAAGTGGATTCTGAAAAGCATAGATGGGTTGTATAACCAACTATGTGAGGAATATTTTTACTAATGTTATAGAATTTGTTACTACTTCTCCCTTTGTATTCCGAAAATAAGATACTCAATGAATTTGTGTTGGTGGGACAACCAACATGGAATGGAGTGGGTAATTATATTGAAGCCTGTAAATATCATGTGACTCCTTTTAATTATAATTGTTCCATATGAATGGATAGGTAGATAACATATAATTGAGTGGATCAAAAATTTAAAAAGTTTTATAGGTTAAGAATGTTTACTAAATATGTTAGGAAACATTATCATAAATGAAATAGGAACCACTGTCCCCCCCCCACCCACAATCAGTGGTGTCAATCCTACTTGGGAACCATAATTGGTGTCAGAACGTATTCCCTCTAAAATATCTATACTTGGGAAAGGATATTTAAAATTTCAGGAACTATAAGGGGATTTTAGTTTTCAATTATAAGAAATATCATATATGGGAAGATAGAATTCTACAATATCTTATATAAATTGGGTATGATGTTATGGAAGATACTACAGATGGATTCCTTCCTCGTATTGATAATTGTACTCTCACTTTTATTGATATATGTAATCATTAGAATGATGGAAGAGCTAAATATGTTTTACTTTCATCACAAACTGAAATTGATCATCTTAGATAAAAGGTAGATAGACCAGCCTTGGTAATCTAGAACAAGTTGAAGAATATATAAGATGGTAATAAAATGGGGCAGATGTAAAAGTTAAAATACTAGAGTTTTAATTAATATGATATGAAAATTAATGAGTATGAAATTATAGGTGGCTTCTTCACAAGGTTGAATGATATTTTTTAACTACATAATATGTCTGGGTGAGAAATTTGATGACTCAACTATTGTTGAAAGGTCATGAGAATTATTTGTGATCAGTTTGATTCTAAATTTTCATCATTAGAAGAATGATATCCTTAAAATCCTTCTTTTTTATGTCCTCAATATTACTGATGATACTAATGAAATTAGAATATAGAAGGTTATGAAAAGTAAAGAATAGTTTGATCAAAAAATGACCTTCAGATATTTGTTAACTGTAAAAAACAAAGATAATGAAATTGAAGAGGAATCATTTGATTCAAAATAAGAGGAAGAGAATAAATATTTCGATATTACTGTTAACCTCCAATATAATAAATAAATTAAAGTAAATAAGAAGATTAAAACCCTCAAATATAGAAATTTTTAAGGCAAGTGAACTTTTTACATAGATATTTCCTATTGTTATTGTTGAAGAGTATGATTCAAAGGATGATGATGAAAAATCACAGAAAAAAGTGGAATAAACATAAGGAAAAACATCCTCATGATGAGAAAAATATAGAGTGATTCCTTATCTAGCGATGAACATGAACATCAACTCAACAATATTTCTCAATTTATTAATGTATGTAATTATTTATATAGATGCAAGTATGATGAAAAAATAATAGAAACATAATATATTCTCAATTTGAATGTAGAAGAAGAAACTGAGAAGAATACTCATCCCAATATTAAAGGAATGAGGATGAAGAAATATTTTCAATGAATAACTTTTAAGAAAAATTTTCTCGATAAATAATAAATATAAAAATATCAGTTTTATTATATCTCATAATGTGAATATTGGTGATAATGAAATAATATTGCAATTCAATGATGAAGTATTATCTAAAAATGAGGTCCTCAACATGAAAGAATCTTCAATTTTTGAAAAAAAAATATTTAAGATAGATGAATCTGAAAAATGATTCATTTTTTGAATGTTGGTTTGCCTATAAAGAATGAGTATTTAATTTAAAAACAATCATTTCTTCTTGAATCTTAGTGTGAGATAAGAAATATGAGAGAAAACTTCTCTAAGGTAGTTGATTTTAAATTTGAAGCTATAAAGAAGGTGAAAAGAAAGGTTTATAGAAGTAGGTTTATATGAAAACTTATTTCTCTAGGAAAGATAAGAACTACTCAAGAATGTGTCATTTATTGAAAAGTGGTACATTATTTATTAATAAGAAATATTAATATAAATATTCCAAAAAAGTATAATATTAGTCCAAAAAATCAAGATTTAGATATCACTGTTGGTGTTGTGGAGTATTTGAACATAGAGCCTACTCGTAATGGTACACATGTCTTTATATGGAAATATGTATGAATCAACGGGGATATTTAATAAGAAAAGTTGATATAGACTTCTAAAAATATATTGTTACTAAAAATTGAATCATAGAAGATAAATAGAACTGATTATGTTTATAAAGTGGAGAAAAACAAACATTACGAGTTAAAAAATAATGGAGGCATATTTATTTGTATAGAAGTAGTTGAAATGGAATGAATGTTATATGAAACAAAAAACATATATTATCTAAAGGGGAAATAAAAGGTTTCTAATTTATAGAAGAAAGTTGATAAAATGTATGCAAAACTGTTAATTTGAAATTTATTAAAAAATTTAAAATGTTTGTGTAAGAAGGGAATGTTACTAAAATTTGATTAAATATCCTAATAGAATAAAAGAAAGGAATGAATAAGTTTATACAAAATCACTAATTTTTTTTGAAAATGGGAAAAGAAAACTACAATCATTTTAAATGATTTTACCAATGAAAAATACAGTGTTAGAAAATATAGGGAATATGAACCGAGGGAATGAAATACATACAATGAAAAATTCAACTATAAGAAAAATTAAAGATTGAGATATGAATATCAGTCTACGAGATTCATCAATGCAACAATTGGTGTTCCTCATTCTTCTAAAAAATGGAATTTTTATTGGCTATAATGGAATTCAAGGATTCAAAATAAGAAAGCTGATAAATGCTTCCCTTAATATTCCTGAGAAACCAAAGTAAAAAAAGCTACAAAATATGGGTTTCTTAAAGTTTTGTATATAAACATAAAAGTTATAATATGTTTTTTTAGATGGGTGGTGGACTCTTTTATGTTAAAAAATACTTTAATGATTTCTCATGAAATGGGAACGTTGAAAGTAACAAGAGAATGTATCATATCAATGTTGTGTTATAGAAAACATTTATAAGATTTATTTTATATGATTATTTTCTATAATGGGTTCAGCCACATATACTTAATGTTGTTTTGTTAAAGGATCATTTTTTGGAAAATCATTTGATACAAATGTTATCTTGAAGAATATTTTCTAGATGTTAAGGGGATGTTTTAAACCATTTAAATGGGATCATTTTTCAATAAGGGGGAAATTATTCATGATGTCCTCATTGAATTTGATAGTAAAAATGGGGGGAAATAATAAAAATGGATACAAACAATAAATTAGGAGAGAAATAAAGGAATGTGGAGAATAAATGGAGTGAAATGAAGAACAATAAGTGGAAATATTTTTGTTTTGAAAGAACTTGGTATTGAAAAAAAACACAAGGGGGGAGATTACTACACATAATTATTGTTTTGGTTGTATTTTTTGTAAATAAATGATGTAGGTTTGATGTTGAAAAAAGAAGATGTTATTCATTTTCAAACGCTGGCCATCAAAATAATTAATCATACATAGATCGTTGGCATGAGTCATTGAATATGATCCTTCATATTTTTATTTTTATAGAATGACAGATGCTATTGGAAGTCATAATAAGTATGTAATGGAAGTGGTGATCATAATGAGGAATTGTTCTTGAGTATAAATAGTTTTGTTGTTAAATATAATTGTACTTTTCTAAACCATGAGTTCATATAATTCATAATTTTTCTAGAAAACAGGTTTCTAAATATTTAAGAATGAAAATGAGAGAACAAGTGCTTCAAATCGTATTGAGAATTTGATTGAAAAACTATAAGTTGAATGAGAAGTTTCAAAAATACCCAACATGAGTCATATGAATCAATGAAAATATTAAATTTTATCAAATACATGAGGAAGTCATGATATGAAATGAAGTTTATGGAATACAAGATAATATGATTAAAACTATTCTGGGTTCTTCTCGCCTATGTAAGGAACACTTGATATAGAAGGTTGTAGATCTTCAGTATGAGAATCATTGGTGTGACAATATCATAAGGCTGTAAGATTTATCATGTTGAAGTAAATAAGTTTCTAATGAATATGATTCATCATAATGAATAATGAAAATGATTTAGTCTATAAATGTTTTGTATCATTAAGACATTATATACATTGTTCTCTTAGAAGAGGAATCTAGAAAAAATGAATTATATTTCAATTGGGTCAAGAAAACAAAATGTTGTACTTTGTAGTATTAAAAAATGTTCAAGAGAAAATGAACCAAAGTATTTATTATCTCTTAATATTAGTGATGACTATGGGAATAGATGCGACATGAATCCCTCTGGAGCAGACTGACACTAATAATGAAATTGGATATGGGATGATCGATATGAGGAATATATGAATAATAGAAATACATTAAAGATATTTCATATGGGTTGATTATGAGTTGATACATAGAAAATATCTGAGAATAATTTCAATGTTTACATGAGTTCACCAAAATATTATTTCTTCATTATTGAAAATATCATCATCAAAAGGATGAATCATCTCGTATTCATAAATTATCATTTTTTATGGAACAAGATGATGATGAATCTATTATATAAAATAATCATAATTTATAATTGTAATAATGAATCAGACTGACGAAATGTCTTGTAAACATAATGAAGTTTGATGATTTGAGTAGATTCATGATGATTCAAGAATCTCCTAGATTTATTGATAAAAGTAGAAGAATTCGAATTTGAATACTTAAATTAATGATAAATATTGAATATATGAATTTCATTTAGTAGGAATGGAAAATAGTTTTCCCACTATTTTAAATCAATATAGAATATACAAAGGGAGAAAAAAGCATTTGTAATTCACCATCATAAACTATTAACCTGCTCCATTACTCTAAAAATTGTGGAATATGTATTGATATTCTGATCAAACTACTTTTTAGGTTGATATAGATGATGTTCCATAAAAATGAGATCCATCGATGTGAGGTTCAATCTGATCATTAGATCAACAGCTAATAGTCATTATTCCATCAGAATAAGTCTATCACCATAATACCAAGAGGGAAACATATATCAGATAAAGTTTTATTAAAATGAGTCCCATAATATTAAGTAAATGTGTCCTTCCAATTGAGTTTCTACATTTTTTTAGAAAAAGTTCATAAGGATAATCAAACTAAGGTAAATCATATGGATACAATACTAAATATGTTACCGAACTATGACTCATTCGACTGATATTTGCTACAGATTTTTTACAAAATAAGATTCTAGAATTTTTTTCAAAAACAACATATTCCATAGAGAATTGTTGATGTCCTTGGATATTTCTAGTTGGTAAATTTTAATTCATCTTACTTTTGGATAAAGTTAAGAAATTCTAAAGTAGATCAGAAATTATTAAGATAATTAAATAATGTAACTATGGAAATGAACTTATTTCAAAAAAAGGATTGTCGTGAAGGGGTGTATAACTATCTTCAAGAAAGTGGATATTGAATAGGATAGTTAGGTGTAATTACCATGTATTACAGGAATGTTTCTAGTGTGTTTTTAGTATTTTTCACTACTAATGCCCTTGTATTCTAGAAATAAGAGAGTGAAGAAATCCATGTTCGTGGGACTATCCAACAAGGAAATGATTAGTTCTTTGTATCAGTGATTTTAAATTTTGGGTGTTTCTTTCTCATTATATTTAGTTCCTACTAAAGGTGAATTAAATAAGATATACCTGGTTTGATCATATCTTTAACTAGTTTCAGTGGTTAATAATTTATACTAACAATGTTCTGAAACAATCTTATAATTGAAATAGGAACAACTGACTAACCCCCACTCCCTATCGGCACTACTACAAATATTGCCTTTATCAGTGCTTGAAAAGTCGATTAACAGCGCTAAAAAAGATCTTTTAATTGAGGCGAGGATAAAGGGGGTCCCTTTTATCTGTGCTCTGAAAAGCACTGATAAAGGCCCCTTTTATCGGCGCTAAAAAAGTGATGAAAAAATACCCCTTTATCAACGATTTTTTTAGAACTGATAAAAGTCAAAAATATAAATAAAAAAGAATTATATAATGTGGGGGGAGCTTTTAACAGCGCTTGACCCCCCCTTTATCAGCGCTAGGCGGACCCCCCCTCCCCCCCCCACACACACTCCCTCTCTCTCGCACGCTGCCCTTCTTGCGCATCCCCACACGCGCGCACCCCTTTGCTTTCACCCGAACTCGAACCCGCGACCTCCCCCCTTTCGCTTCTGTACCTTTACCACTAAGACATTTAGTTTTTTCCCTATTTAATGATATATCCATTTATTTATATATATATAGTTATATTTATTCATATATTCATTCGTATATTAATATATATTTATATTTATTTATATATATATATTTAGTTATAATTATTTATCTGTATATTTATTTGTATATTAATATATACTTATAAGATTAGTTTTAAATACGTTTATGAAATATGTTTTTTATGTGTGTTTATATATATATATATACATATATACAACACACACACACACAGAGACACATATATATTTACGAATAAATACATATATATGTGTATTTGAAAACTCATAGAATGTTAAAACAACCATAACATATAATCCAGAAGCCCGTTTCAACTCCTAAACCAGTCAAATCGACGAAAATGAAACAATATTTGATATGATATGTGGTACAGGCATAACGGACATCCGGATCATATGTTATACATGTTTGAATGTTAACAAATCGGGTTATCCCAACTAAAAACTCAGTTTTGGAGGCCTTCTAGACCTTTTTTGGCCTTGAAATATGTGACTGATGTAAGAACCTGGTTCTTATCTTTGAGGTATGGGTTTCTTCTTTTCTCTTTTCCTTAAGTATTTTTGAGAAAATAAGGAAAATGGGGAAAATCCCAAATTTTGGAAGTACACGCCGTTTACTTTTCCACACACCGTGTACTTCTGGCCGTGTGGAATGTGTACACAGGTCGTGTGGCGATGATGGTGATGAAGGGTGTAGGAATTGACTACACGCCATGTAGTGGTCCTTTACACACCATATAGCCAGTCAGCATGAGAAATAGTAAGGCTGTGGCCATCTGTGCGACATTACACGCCGTGTACTAATGTAGACACGCTGTGTAGTCATGTCGGTAGATGAACAGTGCCACGTTGGTGAGAAGCCGCCAGGGGAACAGTTTAAAAATGGGAAGTACACGCTGTGTACTTTTTTTCGCTTAAAATGGGAAGTAGCCTCCCCTGTTCACAGGGAAGGTTTAGAATGGGAAGAATGAATGTGATAGGGAGGCTGAAGCTTCAGAGATCCTCCAAGTGCATGCCGGGAATCCGTTTCCGCCTCGGACGATCTCGTTGGAACCGCACAGGCAAGCCCTCCACCCTTCTTTAATAGTTATTTCCAATTTTTCCCCTAATGGGAGTTATTTTCATTTAAGCGAGAAATCTTTTACCTCAGATCTACGGCGTTCTTGGAAATTTCAGAAGGCATTGTTCGCGTATAAAGTTCATTGGTGATTAAGGTAGGTGGCTTAGTGTTTAAATTCCAACTTTTGTGTGTTTTGTGCATTTTTAGTGCCACAAACCCATATATGGGGTGTCGTGTGGCAGAGGTCATGGATATATTAAATACATAGAATTGTATAGGTAATTAATAAAATGGTAAAACTGTTGTTTGGGATCAGTGCTTGGATCCAGGACCACCCCGGGGGTGCGTTCCTCTGTTTAGCCATTTGGCCCGGATACCCGAGGGTATGCCTTTAAAGTATTGGTTGTATAATTTCCTTGAGATGGATTGAATGTGAATGTTTATTTACATGTTGGGCATGGCCCGATTACTTGTGCTTGAGGGCAGTGTTTTTCTTAGCCTGTGGGCATTTTTTGCTTAGCCTGAGGGCAGTTGTTATCCTAGACAGAAGGAAAATTCTTCCGTGCCTGTGGGCAGTTGATTCTGTGCTTGTGGGCAACACTTCTTATGCTTGTGGGCAAAAATCCGTATGCCTATGGGAAGATTCTTGTGTTGGATACTCTTTACCTGAGGGTAGGGGTTTACGTGTCTGAGGACATTAGCTGTTTACTTAGAATATTCATTGTGGTGATATTTTTAAATTAAATGATTTAATGGATATTAAAATGTTAATATAACTGGTTAAGTTAGTTACTTTTTAGTACTGCTTACTTTATTTCATTTTACTACTGCACACTATTGATGCATTTTTTACACACAGTTGAGCACAGGCCTTTGGTGGGTGCCTACTGAGATATATTTCTCACACCCTGTTTGGGCCATGCTTTCCGGCCCAAACAGATTATGTTGTTGCAGGTGTAGATAATGGAAAGGGTCCTTACACAGGTACTTGATTGCTGCTGGGGTGTAGGAGAGCATGGGACCGAGCATTGGCTCACGATGTTGCGGACTGTTCTCTTTTTATTTTTTGTCCTTGTACTTTAGTTGTATTGTATTGATCGTGTGCCATGTTCTGGCTTTTTATAGAATAGTGAGATGCTGCATCTTCTCATATATATATGACTGCTGATTCCCTTTTTATCAGTTATCCCTTTCAGTTATATATGAATGGTTATTGCTTCCGTTATTGTTGTATGTTTAATTTCATATTCTGCTGCGCTACACTTTGAAAAATGAGGGCATAGTTTCCCCACTATCAGACCTGGGCCCTCGTTGCTAGTCGGCAGCCTCTGGCGTTTGTGGAAATGCGCTTGAGGTCTTGTGGCGAACCAGGTTCGGGGCACCCGTTGCGTGGCACCCGGAACCGGGACGTTACAAAGTGGTATCAAAGGTGTTCTTTTCTTTGACTTACTATTTGGAGCCTTAGTCAGGGATAGGACAGAGAGGTAGTTGGTAATAAGAGGTGCCCGGGTGTAGCTAACCCATGTACAGGAAAAAACCAATTTACCTCATGTTGCAATTTTACTGATTTTGCAATTTACAGTTGATTTGATTTTCACCGTTGGGTGACGCACTTGAAATTGTGCTGGTTATATTTTATCTATGGGTTCTATTTAGTTACAACCCGATGAGATGAGGGTATTCCATCTCATTCATCATTTCGGCACATGCTAGAAATCACATGCCATGTATAGTTTCCATGCCATGTATGTGCGTTAGAATTTTGCATGTTGTTGTGATAGTTGTTGTGCAAGTAAAGCATGCTATTGTGATAGCTGCTCTGATAAAATACCTGTTGCATGATAGGGTAATTTTATTTGATCCTGGTTATATAATGAATGTAAAACTTTGTTCTTTGGAGAGTATGGGCCCTCACCAACCGGAATTTTGGTGGATAAATATATGGTTATTTTGGTTATAAGACATATAAGATGTCAAACATTGATCCGTGGGGAGTATGGGCCCTCACGGGCCGGAATTTGACACTTAGGTGTTGTTTTTCAGTATTTTCTGGGTTCTAGGGAAGTTTTTGAGTCATATTTTCTGGGAACCCAGTTTACACATCGTGTAGTACCTTAAACACGCCGTGTATGGCCTTCTGTTTGGGAAGAAAAGAAAACATTTTGAGTACACACCGTGTAGCCTGAGTACACGCCGTGTAGTCTCTTCCTGTGTCAAAAATCGTGTAGGCGGCGACACAGGGAAGGGAAGATCTTGGGGTGAACATGTCGTGTAGATTCTGTACACACCGTCTAGTGTTGACCCGGAGACTCAGCCGTGTAACTAACAAACACGGGTCGGTGTAATATTTTCTGGAACACACTGTGTCAATGAAGAACACGCCGTGTAGTGTGACCTGGGGACCCGGCCGTGTAACTAACAACACGAATCGGTGTAATCCTTTCGCATACACGCCGTGTGTATATAGAACACGTCGTGTAGTGTCAGTCGTGTGTACCGTCCATGTAACTAACAACACGGGTTGGCGAAGTGCATCTAGAACACGCTGTGTACCTCTGGGATGCGCCGTGTAGTCTTGTCTGAGGACAAACCGTGTGGTGTTAGCCATGTGGCTAGGGAAACAGGGTGGTTTACACGCTGTGTGCGGGTGTAACACGCCGTGTTGTTGTAAGACGAGTAGTCGTCCATGTCACAAATGACACAGGCAGTTGGAAAATAACACCGTACATGCCGTGTTGATATTATATACGCCGTGTAGTTTTTTTTCAACGAGAGTCATGTGGCTTAGCCATGTGGAAGGACCCAGGAAGGGGAAGAAAAGTCAGGTACACGCCGTGTAGTCAGTATACACGCCGTGTAGTCTTGTTTAGAAAATTTTTAATGCCTTCTTCCTCTTGTTCCCTTTTGGGTTTCTTCATTTTCGGTCTTGATAATCTGGAACCTAAGGCGTATTTTTCGCCTTGTAGTGTCATGCCGCCTAGATGACCGCACTTTGTTCGCCAAGAGAGTGGCAATGACTTTACTCTAGAGATGGTGGGCCATGGGATATCAGTTGATCCACCAGTAGAGCCAGATGCCGCACCAACCGTTATACCAGACACAGGCGCAGAGGCGCAGTTCAGTGAAGGCTTTATGCGGTTCATGCAGACCTTTCAGGGAGCACCGCAGGCTGCTACATCTATGGCCGAGCTGACTCGTATCTTCCAGCAACAGCATCTTCCAACGTTTTCAAGGGATGGAGGACCACAGGCTACGGAGTCTTGGCTGGGGTCGATGCAGACTATTTTCGAGCATCTTGAGATGCCTCGAGGGTGGAGGGTCAATCTCATGACTTATATGTTGTGTGATTCCTCCAAGAGGTGGTGGGATGTTACCACCCAATCAGAGCATCATAGAGACAAGGTGTGGGAATATTTTCATGCAGTCATCTATTAATTCTTCTTTACAGAGATGCTGAGGGCATATAGAGCTTGAGAGTTTATGAATATGTAGCAGGGCTCTATGTCGATGATGGACTATTCTACCCGTTTCACTGAGATTTAGTGCTTTGCACTCGTTCTAGTAGGTGATGAGACATTGAGGTCCAGGCGCTTTGAGGATGGCCTCTGATATGACATCTGAGCGCTGGTGAATGTTTTCTGGTTGCCTTCATTACACGCTATTGTGAACCAAGCGCTGATTACAGAGAGGAACTTGCGGGAATCTAGTGGTGTGGGCTAGGGTGGTTCAACACCAGTTACTGGTACTATTTATTTTGGCAAGAGAAATAGACATATGGACTTCTCTCAGGGTGGTAGTACCAGTCAAATGAATGATTCAGGTGGCTAGGTCATGTGCTACCAGTGTGGTAGAGAGGGGCACAAGAGACCTCAGTGTCCACGAGACCCAATGGAGTGCCGAGATTGCGGCAAGATGGGTCATCTACAGCGCTTTTGTAGGGCGTTTCCACCAGTGGCTAGTGAGAGGGGTTTTGTGCAGACTTCATGTGTGGGAGCAGGACTAGTGGATTCTTACCAGTCGGGGAACTGTAATACGTCAGGGCGTGCAGGCATTGAGGGTGGTCATGGTCGTGGTAGCTAGACACCAGGATCTCAGAGGCAGCAGGGCGAGACAGCTCAGGGTAGCCAGGCTGTGTCGCAGGGCCGCGACACTGGGTAGACATATGCAGTGCAACAGACCCAGCATGATCAGGATCCTGGACCTTCTACAGTCATAGGTACTATTCTAGTAGCTTCTGTCTTATCTTCAGTACTTTTTGATACGGGTGCTACATATAGTTTCATATCTATGCCCGTTGTGGAGAGCCTTGGGATCGGTGTTTCTTCTTCTTCTGATATTATGACGCTAGACACTCTGTTGGGGACTAGAACGGCTGGTGTGCATTAGTGAAAGGAGTTCCCCCTTGAGGTTGGTGGGTGTAACTTCCTTTGGGACCTCTATGTCTTAGAGATGACGAGCTATGATTTCATTCTTGGGATGGACTGGTTGGTTCCCTTTCCATCCATTGTAGACTGCTATCATCACAGGGTGAGTTTCACGTCACTAGAGGGTGGAGAGTTTCTATACAAGGGTGAATGGAATGTTCAGGCAAGTCGAGCTGGACCAGAGCATCATGGGTGAGGTGGAGTCACAACCCAGATTGCGAGCTTAAATCTGGATGATCAGGGGACTTGTCAGACCGATTTCCCTCTAGTGGTTGATCATTTCAGGGATGTTTTCTCGGACGACTTTTCAGGTCTACCTCTAGAGCGAGAGGTGAATTTCGTTATTGAGCTCGTTCCAGGAGTAGCACCAGTGTCCATTCCTCCTTATAGGATGGCTACACCTGAGTTACATGAGCTTAAGTGGCAGTTAGAGGGATTATAGGTAATGGGTTTCATCCGACCCAGTACTTCTCCTTGGGGTTCTCCGGTCCTTTTTGCGAAGAAGGCGGATGGTACCCTCAGACTATGTGTGGATTATTGGAAGCTGAACCAGTTTACGGTCGAGAACCGATACCCTTTGTCGAGGATAGATGATCTTTTTGATCAACATCGTGGAGCATGAGTGTTTTTGAAGATTTACTTGAGATCCGGATATCATCAGCTGCGCGTGAGACCATCGGATATACCACTTATAGATTTTCAGAGCAGATATAGTCTGTATGAGTACTTGGTTATGCCGTTCGGACTCACGAACGCGCCAGTAGTTTTGATGGCTCTGATGAATCGGGTGTTCCATCCGTATCTTGATTCTTTTGTGGTAGTATTCGTGGACGACATCTTAGTGTACTCTCACACTCAACACGACCATGCCATCCATCTTGAGATCGTACTGAGTACACTGAGAGAGCATCATCTATATGCAAAGCTCGCCAAGTTCCACTTTTGGATAGACCAAATTCACTACCTAGTTCATATCATCTCAGAGGTAGGAGTTGCTGTGGACCTAGAGAAGGTGAGGGCAGTAGTTTCCTGGAAGCATCCTAAGAATTGTTTTGAGACAAGGAGTTTCTTTGGGTTGGCTGGTTACTACAGGCGCTTCATACAGGACTTCTCTCACTTGGAAGCACCGTTGAAGGGTCTGACTAAGAAGGGTGTGGAGTTCGTTTGGTTAGAAGCATGTGAGGCAGCCTTTCAGGACCAAAAGGGAAGGTTGACATCAACACCAGTCCTGATACTTCCAGAGCAGGGGAAGAGCTATATGGTTTACTGTGATGCATTAGGTATTGGGTTGGGTGCAGGTTTGATGTAGGGCAATCGAGTCGTTGCGTACGTGTCTTGGCAGTTGAGGCCACATGAGAGGAATTACCTGATGCATGATCTCGAGTTGGCTGCAGTTGTGCATGTGTTGAGCTGTTGGAGACATTATCTATTGGGAGAGCATTTTGTGGTTTTCATAGACCACAAAGCCTCAAGTATATCTTTACTCAGCGTGACTTGAATCTGAGGCAGCGAAGGTGGGTAAAATACCTAAATTCCTTCAATTTTGAGCTTGCCTATACACCTAGTAAGGGTAATTTAGTAGCTGATGCACTGAACAAGAAGACTCAGATATAGGTAGTGCATAAGGCCAGTGGTGAGTGACAGCTTATGGGCTTGTTCTCTGAGATTCATCTAGAGGTGCACGATAGTCAGGGGAAGACCTATCTTTCATCTTTAGCTGTGACTTCTACCCTCCTGGACAGAGTGAGGATGAGACAACTATCTGATTTAGAAGGCCTAGTTCTATAGGAGTCAGTGGAAAGTGAGGACACTCCTCCTGATTGGACGATAGTCGATGATGAGGTTCTGCATTTCCATGGACGAGTATGGGTTCCGGGGGATATACGCGAGGAGCTAATGCGGGAGTTTCATGCTTTAGCTTGGGCAGTTCATCCCGGGGTTACCAAGATGTACCGTGACTTGAGACGTCAGTACTGGTGGCCAGGTATGAAGAGAGATGTATCTGGTTTTTTATGAGATGTTCCAACTGTTAGCAGGTGAAGGCAGATCACCAGAGACTAGCTGGACTGTTACAGCAGTTACCCATTCAGGAGTGGAAATAGGATGATGTCACGATGGATTTCGTGATGGGGTTGCCGAGGTCACCTAGAGGCAATGATTCAATCTGGGTTGTGGTGGACAGACTCACGAAGGTAGCTCACTTTTTTTCTGATCAAGGAGACCTTTGGTGTTGACGAGCTCAAAAATTGGTATATCTGAGAGATCATACGTCTTGATGGGGTCCCTTGTTCTATCGTTTCAGATAGGGACACCCACTTTACGTCTCGTTTCTGGTAGAGTTTTCAGAGGGCACTGGGTACACAGGTGCTTCTGAGCATAGCTTACCACCCTCAGACCAATAGCCAGTCAGAGCATATGATACATGTGCTAGAGGACATGCTGCGTGCATGAGTTCTGGACTTTGGGGGCTCTTGGGAGAAGCATATACCCCTAGTCGAGTTTTCCAATAATAATAGTTTTCAGGAGACTATTGAGATGGAACCATACGAGGCTTTATATGGTAGCCCATGCCGATCACCTTTGTGCTAGTCGGAGGCAGGTGAGCCAGCTTTACTAGGACCACGTCTTGTGCAAGAGACTACTGAGCAGGTCCAGTTGATTCAGAAGCAGATGGCTACCGTGCAATCTTGTCAAAAGTCTTATGCTGATCGCCGCAGACGACCTTTGGAGTTCATGGTCGGGGATCAGGTTTTATTGCATGTCTCGCCAAGGCTGGGACACAGGCGGATACAGAGACAGGTTAAGTTTTCACCGAGGTATGTGGGTCCATTTGATATCCTGGAGAGAGTCGGGCTGGTTGCCTATCGGTTACAGTTACCGCAACGGTACTGAGACATGCACGATGTCTTCCATGTGTCTCAGTTGCATCGCTATCATTCAGACCCGTCTCACGTCTTTCAACCCAAGGAGGTTGAGCTTCAGATGGATGTGTCATTTGAGAGCATCTGATTCTTATCGTTGATAGGATCACGAAGGTTCTACGAGGCTGGTCAGTTCCTCTTGTACGGGTGCTATGGCTGCATGGCCGAGTGCAGAACGAAACTTGGGAGTGGGAGACCGACGTACATGCTCAGTGGCCAGATCTGTTCTGAGTTATATCTTCTCCACCCTTGGAAAGGAAATTCTGGGACGAATTGCTTTAAGTGGAGAAGTTTGTAAGAACCCGGTTCTTATCTTTGAGGTACGAGTTTCTTCTTTTCTCATTTCCTTAAGTATTTTTGAGAAAATAAGGAAAATGGGGGAAAATCCCAAATTTTGGAAGTACACGTCGTGTACTTTTCCACACGCCGTGTACTTTTGGCCATGTGGAATGAGTACACAGGGCGTGTGGCCATGACGGTGATGAAGGGTGTTGGAACTGACTACACGCCGTGTAGTGGTCCTTCAGACGCCGTGTAGTCAGTCGGTAGGCGAAATAGTAAGGCGGTGGCTAGCTATGCGACAACACACGTCGTGTACTCATGTAGACACACCGTGTAGTCATGTCAGCAGATGAACAGTGCCACGCTGGCGGGAAGCCTCCAGGGGAACAGTTTAAAAATAGGAAGTACACGCCGTGTACTTGGATGTACACGTCGTGTACTTTGTTTTTTTCCGCTTAAAATGGGAAGTAACCTCCCCTGTTCACAGAGAAGGTTTAGAACAGGAAGAAGGAATGGGATAGGGAGGCTGGAGCTTCTTAGATCCACCGAGCGGAAGTTGGGAATCTATTTCCGCATCAGATGATCTCGTTGGAACCGCACGGGTAAGCCCTCCACCCTTATTTAATAGTTCGTTCCAATTCTTCCCGTAACTGGAGTTATTTGAATTTAAGAGAGAAATATTTTACCTCATATATATGGATTTCTTGGACGTTTCAGAAGGCATCGTTCGCGTATAACATTCGTTGGTGATTAAGGTAGGTGACTTTGTGTTTAAATTCCAACTGTTGTGCGTTTTGTGCGTTTTTAGTGCCACGAACCCATATATGGGGTTTCGTGTGGCAGAGGCTGTGGCTATATTAAATACCTATAATTTTATAGGTAATTAATAAAATGGTAAAAATATTGTTTGGGATCAGTGCTTGGATCCAGGACCACCCCGGGGGTGCGTTCATCTGTTTAGCCGTTTGGATAGGATACCCGAGGGTATGCCTTTAAAGTATTGGTTGTAGAATTGCCTTGAGATGGATTGAATGTGAATGTTTATTTACATGTTGGGCATGGCCTGGTTACTTGTGCTTGAGGGCAGTGTTTTTCTTAGCCTGTGGGCGTTGTTTTCTTAGCCCGAGGGCAGTTGTTATCCTAGACAGAAGGAAACTTCTTCTGTGCCTGTGGGCAGTTGATTCTGTGCTTGTGGGCGACACTTATTACGCTTGTGGGAAAAAATCCGTATGCCTGTGGGAAGATTCTTGTGTTGGATACTCTTTACCTGAGGGTAGGGGTTTACGTGTCTGAGGACATTAGCTGTTTACTTAGAATATTCATTGTGGTGATATTTTTAAATTAAATGATTTAATGGATCTTAAAATGTTAATATAACTGGTTAAGTTAGTTACTTTTTAGTACTTCTTACTTTATTTCATTTTACTACTGCACACTATTGATGCATTTTTTACACACAGTTGAGCACGGGCCTTTGGTGGGTGCCTACTGAGATGTATTTCTCACACCCTGTTTGGGCCATGCTTTCCGGCCCAAACAGATTATGTTGTTGCAGGTGTAGATAATGGAAAGGGTCCTTACACAGGTATTTGATTGCTGCTGGGGTGTAGGAGAGCATGGGACCGAGCATTGGCTCGCGATGCCGTGGACTGTTCTGTTTTTCTTTTATGTCCTTGTACTTGAGTTGTATTGTATTGATCGTGTACCATGTTCTGGCTGTTTTATAGAATAGTGACATGCTGCATCTTCTCATATATATATGACTATTGGTTCCCTTTTTATCAGTTATCCCTTTCAGTTATATATGAATGGTTATTGCTTCCGCTATTGTTGTATGTTTAATTTCGTATTCCGCTGTGCTACACGTTGAAAAATGAGGGCATAGTTTCCCCACTATCAGACATGGGCCATCGCTGCTAGTCGGCAGCCTCTGGCATTTGGGAAATGCGCTTGAGGTCTTGTGGCGAACCGGGTTTGGGGCACCCGTTGCATGGGACCCGGAACTGGGACGTTACAACCGAAATTTTCTTGAGTCCCCAGTGTGTAGAGCTCGTCGCATACTTTGATTTGATATGCTTTATTGCTCAAACGGACACCCGGATCAAAAGTTATGTCCGTATGAAGTTTGAGTTACATTTTCAACTTATTTTAGATCTTTTATTAATTGTTTTGATTTTTTATGTCTTCAAATTGTTATTAAATGATTTTTAATCGATTATAATTAGAAAATTATTAATTAATAATATTTTTTAAAATATTTTAAATCCATTTTCACCAAATTTCTTATATATTAAATGTAATAGTCTATTTATACTTATCTATAACATATTTAAAAAACATATATTATATTTATATTAATATAAATATACTTATATAACAATATTTTATTTTTCCTGATTTTTTTTAAATATAAAATTTATCAGCGATAGGAAAAAATGCTGATAAATCCCCCATTTATCAGCCCAAAAAAAAGCGCTGATAAAGGGTCACTTTTAACAGCGCTTTTTTAGCACTGTTAAAAGTGCCCCTTTATCAGCGCTTTTTTTAGCACTGATAAACGGGTAACACTTCCCTTTCCCGTTTTTGTAGTAGTGCGGTGATATAAATCCTACATGGGAACATCACATACCATACAAGAAATAGATTATGTTTAAGATCATGTTTGTTTTGGGAGTTGTGATATTTTCTATTTCTAATTACATGATGTACCCATAAGATCTTTGAGAGTAAAATGCCTAGTTCGACGAACTGGATGATAAAGGTTTCATAATACCTAGTACATATCTTGGGGGTTCTATAGTTATTTTCGATAGAAATTATTAAGGTAAATTGCACTTATGAGTGATGTATGCGAGATTGAACCAAATGAAAATAAAGAATAGGTATCCCCTTCAACATATAGATGATAAATTCAACATATTGATAGGTTCCAAGATCTTCTCAAATATAAAATTGATATCAAGATACTACTAGTATAGGGTTGGAAAACTATACATACCACGGACTTCTTTTAGGAGTGTGTACTACTTGTATGAGTTTTTAGTGATGTCATTTGGGTCAAAAAATTCACTGAAGGTATTCATGGACTTGAAGAATCTGATCATTCATCATTCTGTAGATCAGTTTTTGGTGGGTTTTTTCAATTCCATCTTATATTACTCTAAGATAGTAGATAAAGATGCCCGGTATCATGACACTATCCTGGGTAAATTGAGAGAGCATCTGCTTTATGCAAAGCTATCCTAATACAGTTTATGGATTGATAAACGACATTTCTTGGGTAATGTAATCTCAATGGATTAAGTTTCAATAAACCCTAACAATGATTCAGTCATGGAATCTTGGAACTGGCCCAATAATGTTTTATAGATTCATATATTTCTCGGATTACCAGTTAATATCGTTTCTTTAGCCAATACATCTCTAGTATAGAAGAACCGATGTTCTTGAAACCCAATAATAGAGTGAGTTTTGTTTGTTTATATACAAGTGAGATGAATATTTATGAGATAAAAGGCAGGATAAACATAGAATATGCCTTAAAATTACATATGATAGGTAAACAATACATCATTTACTATGATGCATTCAGAGTTTAACTTAGAGTAGTTTTGATGTAGAAGGATTAAATAGTTTCATATGGCTATAAATATATGATACCACATGAGGGGGATAATATTACTAATTATATAGAGTTAGTTAATGTAACACCCTGATATTTTATGGGAAGTATATTTTTTTATGTATTATGTTATACGCAAAGGAATCTTTCACTGCACACAACACTAGCTTGGCTTGCGTTACACGCAATCACGACCTTCCTCGATAGCGTGTGTAGTACGCAATACCGAGTTTCACTAAACAACGATATATTATTATATTATAAACTAGTAGTTATGAGTAGTATTAACTGAATTTTGAATTTTATAACATTATAATTCATCTTACACATTTTCTAGAATGTGGTATGAAAACAAAATCAGTTTTTCGGATAAAAGAAGTATTTTTAAAAAAATGCAGTTTTACCGCCTTTTGATGGCGCACCCATTTTAAATATAGTTTTTGACATGTTTATAAGTTCAATTTGAAAAAATAAAATTCTTATTTGGAATCTGGATATAAAAATTTACTTTGGATAAATTTTTCATATTATTCTGGTAACTTTCATATTTTGATGAATAGTAAAAATACGCTATATTTTAATTAAAAACAACTTTTTTCATCGCAATAATTTATATGGTTAAATTATAATATTTAATGGTTTTAAAGTATAAATAGAATATATTTTTACCATTTAATATAATGTATGGCATTATCATTAATTTAACATTGAAATCATAGGTAAAAACATTTCAATCTTTGGCAATGTTTTAACTTTTAAAACCCGTTTGCTTAACAACATGATTAATTTTAAATTAATTACTGAAACTTATGGGTTTTGAATTTTAAAAAATGGATTCCATATTTGGAATAAGTGGGTCAAAAATATGTTAATAGGTTACTTTTTTTTGATATAATGAATAGTAACTGCAATAATTTTTATTTAATGCGGTTAAAGGAAAATAAGGCAATTCAAGGTTAAAAGAATATTATAATAATTCAAAATTACCTTGAAACTTGTCCTAACCTTATTTTATGAGTAGTGTCCGACCATGGGCATCCTTGGGTTGATTTTGGGACCCCATTGAGCCACTTGGTAGTGATAATGACAATTTGGATTAATTAATTTAATGTAAAGGCAAAATTGACATTAACAAAAATCTTTTAGTAATTAATTTTTATAAGGGGTTATATAAATTATAGTTTCGACTATAAATATTAATTGTAAATATAAAATTATTTCCTACATAATGGTATTTTATTTATTATTTTTAGACATTAAATAATTTAATTTATTTATGACATAATGATGATGCAGTAATTATCTTAGTAATGAAATATTAACATAATTGTTGTTATAAATGCCCAAATAAATGTAATTTGAGACTTTTTATGAATCCCAATAATTTTATAGGTTAACATGACATGTTATTAGTTATTTAATTAATATTTTTCGAACTAATCATGCTGTTATGATTTTCACAAAAATCAATTACCAAATAGTGTCAAAATTGACATAAAATAGTTTTTAAAATAAATATTATATTATTAGTTGTTATTTTTTTCCTAAAAATATAAGGTTAGGCCAAATGACTTAGATAAAGTTATATATATTAATAATAAACAACTTGGGGTTTTTTGTCTTGTTATAGTAAGTTTATTAACCATATAGTGTAAGAAAACAAGAAGACACGGTAAAAGTTAAATTATTTAACTTATAGTTAAATCTAAATGATAAGGTTTAAATAGTAACCTAACTTGTCTAAAATATATTTTATGAGAGAATTGAGACCCATACCCACCTTATCTTATAAATAAATCAATTTGGAGCTATTAAAAACCGAATATGGCTTTATAATAAAATAATACTTTAAGTTTTTCCTAAGGTTCCCCTCTCCTCCCTTATAAAAGGGAACCTCCTCCCTCTCCTCCTCACACCACATTGAGCCTTAAAGCTCAGCCAACCCCTGCCAATTTCTCTTCTACACTTCCCTAGAAATATCCTAGAGGTCTTGGTATTCTTCAAAGACCATCTTTAGTTCCCTAAGAGATGGTTAAGAAGAGGCGCTTCAAAGAAGAGGTAATGTCTGTTACCAATTCTTTCACCTTTATTTCTTCTTCTACTTATTATTCTTTAGTTGTTTCATTATGAATTAATAACATCAGTATCAATAATATACTGATATGTTATTATAAATATTAAACAACCCTATTTCACCTTCTATCCATCCTACGGAAAATGAAATCACCGCGCGTGCGTATGTACGGAATACCGTCTCCACGCCGTGGTGTAATCTGTTTTCCACCACCACCTTACTTGGATGGGTATAATGGTGTAAAGAATAACTATATATGATTATTTTAAAGTGATATTGATTCTGAAATAGTATACATACACTTAAATACAATTCCACGATCATTGGAACAATATCATCGCTCGTGCGTACGTACAACATACCGTCTCCACAATGTGATGCGACCCGTTCTATATGATATTCATTGAATAATGATTATATAAATGAATTTAATGAATAAATATGATATATATTACACTAATACTATTCTGGAAATGAGGTATCTATGACCTAAAATAAGAATAAGAATTTATTCGACAAAACACGCATAAGAACAAAAGGAAATAAACACCCGAATAACAAGTAACAATGAAATATTAATAATAAGAAGCTAAGAATATGACCATATATGATATCATAAAAATGAGTACAATTCTGGAATAAGTCAATAATATTATTTAAATCATTATACAGGAGGTTCGGACACGTACGAAGCAAATCGGACCTAAGGTAAGGGAAAATCTCACAATCTCATTTTTATCCGACATTGTTTATACTTCATAATTTACTGGGGAATATTTATCATCCACATCCATGTTTCCTCAATATGTAATATTATTTCCATCCACCTACAATTTTTTAAATCCAATTTTACCCATTGGTTAATTTTTAGTAAAATATATGAAAGGAATCTTTTTTTGTTTTTAGTACGAGGTACTTTTTTGACTTTTCCGTCCAAAGTACGAGAAGAATGTTTTTCTTTAACATATACGACATGAACGGATTTTTAGAACATTATTTCCATGAATCTTCCTTTACATGTTTTCAAGTTTATTTTTAATCAAATTATTTTAGTTTAAAATTTTATGACATGTTAAGAAAGGAAAAATGTTTTTGAAGTAGAAAGGATATTTTCCTCAAGAGTGGAGTTCAAGCATTTTATCAAAATTATTTTACATCTAAGATAATATAGGGTTCTATTTCTATCCTTATTATTACATTGATTTTATTATGTTATGATGGAATTATTTTTATGATGTCCTTTTATCTTATATGGATTATGTTATGATGACATGATGTTTAATAATCCCATTTTTATTACATGGGTTGTGCTATGATGTATGATTTATGATCTTGTGGCACACATAAGAATGGTATCATTATGAGATGGGTGAGACCTATATATCCCTCCAATGAATTGGGTAAAGATTTATATCTCATTATATAGACATGGATGGAACGTCGAGTTAAACCAGTTCAGTGAAACAGGACTGAAACGAGGAGTGACCTCGGTTCAGAAATGGACTTTGTCTGCTAAGATAGTCTTGGAAATGAGTCTTGACTACTAAGAAATGATTATCTATGATTATGTGTGTATGACACAAAGTTTCATGTTTTAATTTATGATAATTGGGATTACATTTCACTACTATGATTTATCCCATGTTATGAAATTATGATCTCTTTTGCAGGTTAAGATTTCCAAAATGTTATGTTATTATGAATATGATGTGATTGATATTTCTTTTGTTTACCGTTACTGAGCATTTGAGATCAGCCTTTTGTATGTTTTCTTTTCCCTAGGTTAGGAATAAGGATATTAAGTAAGATATGCCAAAAGGGACTCTTGATATGATAAAATAAAAGGGAGACAATGTAGATGTTTTATGAACCAGTTGTTTATGTTTCCCAGTTTCTAAAGACACTATACCTATACGATCCTTTCATGGTTTTGTTATATGTTGTAATAAGTGTGATTTAATTCTGAAGTAATAAAAATTTATGTAAAGTATGGGTCGTTATAGTTGGTATCAGAGGAAAGGTATAGTCAACCTTTAGAAACTAGGATGTGAAAGCCTTAGTAAGAACCATAAGGATAAGTCTAAGCATAGAACACAATCTTAGTGTTTTAAAAATGGCCATGAACAACCTATGATAAGACCTTAAGTGTGAAATTTTATTCTTGATTATGTGGTTTTCCTATTATAATTAGTGTTACTCACACTATTCTTCTTGATTTTAGTCAATGGATGGAACCCGAAGGAACCATGTTAATGCGGAATGCGACGTGCAATGCAATGATTGTCCCCCTGAGAAACCAAACATTATGGGAGTTGGAATGAAAAATATTGTAGCCATGCTCACACAACTTTCTCAAGCTATGAATCATGCAGTACATCCAAATGAGCAAAGGAAGGAGCAACATTCTGTTGAATCCTTCATGAGGCAGTGCCCACCCTCATTCAGCAGGTCTACTGATCCATTAGTGGATGAACAATGGATCAGTACCACTGAAAAGATATTTTCAGTTTTTCAATGTTCTGAACATGATAAAGTGATCTTAGCAGTATATCGTTTGGAAGGTGAGGCTGATCAATGGTGGAATCTTATCAAGAATACGAGGCCAAGAGATGAAATTGAGTCCATGAAATGGGACGAGTTCAAGAACTTATTTTTCAATAAGTACTTCCCTCGTATTCTTTGAACAAATATGGAGAAAGAGTTTCTTGAACTAAATAAAAAGGATGATGAATCTTTTGGTACCTACGAAGCAAATTTTACAAGACTTGCAAGGTACGCTTCTGGTATTATTATCTAACCTGAGAGTAAGATCGATCGATTCTTTAGTGGCTTAAAACCAAGTCTTAGAAGGGCGTTATCCATAAGGGACTTCAATAGCTACGAGGAAATTGTTCGATGTTCTCTCAAGGTTGAGATGGAGATTGGAGTAACCCATCAGTCATATGCGTTTGATAAGAAGAGGAAAATGGAATTCAAAGGAAAATCTAAAGAGAAAACTGAAAAGAAGATGAGTTTTCCCTTATGCTCAAAGTGTGGAAAGAAACATGGAGGGAGTTGTCTTCAAGGGACAAGTAAATGTTTCAAATGTGGAAAGGAAGGTCATTGGGAATGTGAATTCCGCGATGATGGGAAGAAGGTGTCTAGTGATGCGAACAAAGAAAAGGCTAAACATAGTGCACCTCCTACGGTTCAATGTTACAAGTGCAAGGAAATGGTGAATTATGCTAATCAATGCCCTAATACAAGGGTTGTTGATGATGATCAACATCAACAGACTCTTAAGGCTAAAGATAAAGGAAAGTAACATGAAATTTCTATCAGCGATGTGGAGTATGATAACGAAGTGGTGAAAGGTACACTTACCATCCACTCTAAAGTAGCAAATGTTTTATTTGATTCTAGATCCACCCACTTTTTTATTTCTGAAGAATTTTCTAAGGGTATCTCCATATTACCTCAACAATTAGATGTTGAGTTAGCTGTGACAACCCCTAATGGCACAATAGTCGCATCAAAAGTTTATAATTAATCTCCTATTAAAGTTTGTGGGAAAGTGCTTCCTGCAAATCTTACGATCCTTCCTATAGTGGAATTTGTTGTGATTCTTGGCATGGATTGGATTTATTTATATGGAGCTCATTTCAATTTCCAAATAAGGGAAGTCACATTCCATATTCCAGATCAATATTTGATCGTCTATCGATGCAAGGATGAACATAACCTTCCAGTGGAAATTTCTTCCATCTTATGGGTCTTGATTCCACTAAATGAAGGTTATTTATCACAAATATTTGGTGAGAAACTCACGATTAAGAATATTCCCATTGTACAGAAGTTTGATGATGTCTTTCTGGAGGAATTTTCGTGTCTTCCACCAAATCGTGAAGTTGAGTTTTCAATAGAACTCGTACCGGGTGCTTTGCCTATTTCAAAGACACCTTATAGAATGGCCCCAATTGAGTTGCAGGAATTGAAGAAGCAACTCCAAGAGAATCTTGATAAGGGATTAATATGCCCTAGTGCATCACCTTAGGGAGCACCTGTTCTGTTTGTTAAGAATAAAGATGGATCAATGAGACTCTTCATTGATTATCGAGAACTTAACAAGATCATGATAAAGAACAAATATCCTCTCCCAAGCATTGATGACTTATTTGACCAACTACCTGGAGCTCAATAATTTTCCAAGATCGATCTTCGTTCATGGTATCATCAATTGAGGTTCAAAAGGGAGGATATACCAAAGATGGATTTCCGTACAAGGTATGGACACTATGAATTTATAGTGATGCCATTTGGTCTTACTAATGCCCCTTCTATCTTCATGGATCTGATGAATAGAGTCTTTAGAGACTATCTTGATCAATTTGTGGTAGTCTTTATAGATGATATTCTTGTTTATTCAAAGAGTAAGGAAGAACATGAAGATCACTTGATAATTGTATTGAAGACCCTGAGAAAGGAGAATATTTATGCCAATTTACCAAGTGTGAATTTTGTCTTCAAAAAGTTGCATTTTTGGGTCACATAATCTCAAAAGAGGGGATATCTGTGGATCCAGCAATAACAGAGGTTATCGAAAGATGGTCGAGACCAACAACAGTAACTGAGATCCAAAGTTTTCTTGGTTTGGCCAGATATTATTGACGTTTTGTGAAATATTTTTCACGATTATCTAATCCACTCACTAGGTTGACACGAAAAGGAGTTAAGTTCGTGTGGAATGAGGAATGTGAATAGAATTTCAAGGAGTTGAAAAGAAGGTTATCTAGTGCACTTGTACTCACACTGCCTTGTAGTGGAGAAAGGTATGTGATCTACAGTGATGCATCCAAGAAGGGTCTGGGTTGTGTTCTCATGAAAAATGATATGGTGATAGCTTATGCCTCACGATAGTTGAAAATCCATGAGCAAAATTACCCAACTCATGATTTGGAGTTAGCTGCGGTAATATTTGAATTAAATATTTGGAGGCATTGTCTTTATGGTTAAAGGTGTGATATTTATACTGATCATAAAAGTTTAAAGTATATTTTCCCTCAAAAGGAGATGAATATGCGTCAAAGAAGATGGTTGGAGCTAATTAAGTATTACGAATGCTCAATTCATTACCACCATGGGAAAGCAAACAAGGTGGCAGATGCATTAGGTCGACAAGACCATGCTAGCATATCCATGATGAGGATCACAAAATATCCAATATTTATGGATTTATAAAGGATGGATCTTGGAATTATAATGGAAGGGGGAAAATATTATCTTTATCAAATGAATGTTCAACCATCTATTCATTTGAAGATTAAAGAGGCACAGAAAGAAGATGTAGAGTTACAAAAGAAGGTGAGAAATGTTCCTGAATTCAACCTTGATTGTGATGGGATAATAAAGTTCAGGAATCGGGTTTTTGTTCCTCCAATCCCCGAATTAAAGGAGTTGCTGGATGAAGCTCATAGTTCTTCATTCTCTATTCATCCTGGAATCACGAAGATGTATAGGGACTTGAAAGAGTACTTCTGATGGGATGGCTTGAAAAGATATGTGGATGAATATGTCTCTCGATGCTTGGTTTGTCAGCAATTTAAAGCCGAGAGACAGAAGTCTAAAGGGATGTTACAACCATTACCCATACCAGAATGGAAATGGGAAAACATCACTATGGACTTTATCACTGGACTTCCTAAAACATCCAAAGGAAATAATGCTATCTGGGTTATATTTGATCGTCTTATGAAGTCGGCACACTTCATTTCCATTAGGGAAGATTTCTCTCTGGATCAGCTTGCCAGGATATATGTAAAGAAAGTGGTAAGATTGCATGGAGTACCACTTTCCATTATACCTGATCAGGATCTGAGGTTTACCTCAAAGTTCTGGCGAAGTCTTCAGCATACTCTGGATACAGAGTTGAGTTTCAGCACTGCTTATCATCCTCAGACAGATGGTCAGTCTGAGAGAACAATTAAAACTCTAGACGACATGTTAAGAGCTTGCTCTATGGATTTCAAAGGTGTTTGGGATCAACACCTACCTTTGGTGGAATTTTCCTATAAGAATAGCTTTCACTCCAGTATTCAGATGGATCCTTATGAAGCTCTCTATGGAAAGAAATGCAGGACTCCAACTTGCTGGGATGAAGTTAGGGAAAGAAAGCTATTAGGACCTGATCTTGTTGATGAGATGGCATAAAAGGTCCGATCTATTCAACAACACATAAGAGCAGCTCAGAGTTGACAAAAAAGTTATGCTGATAACCGAAGAAAAGGCCTTGAGTTTGAAGTGGGTGATAAATTGTTCTTATGAATATCTCCTTGAAAGAGAGTAATGAGATTTGGAAAGAAGGGAAAGCTGATCCCTAGGCATATCAGTCCTTTCGAAATACTGGGTCGTGTTGGGAAGGTAGCTTACCGATTGGCACTTCCACCGAATCTCTCTCAAGTTCACGATGTGTTCCATGTATCTCTCCTGATAAAGTACATACCCAATCCTTCACATGTACTCAGCTCAGAAGTTGTACCACTGGAGTAAGATCTTTATTATGAAGAACTATCGATACAGATTCTGGATTGTAGTGAAAAAGTCCTACAGAACAAGACCCCTTTCTTGGTGAAAGTTTTATGGAGGAAACACCAATTAGAAGAAGCTACATGGGAACTTGAGGATATGATGAGAGAGAGGTATCCTCATCTTTTTGTTACGAAGTGACGAATTTCAAGGGCGAAATTCATTTTAAGGGGGGTAGAATGTAACACCCTGATATTTTATGAGAAGCATATATTTTTTAGGTATTATGTTATATGCAAAAGAATCTTTCACTGCACACAATACTAGCTTGGCTTGCTTTACACGCAATCGCGACCTTCCTCGATAGCATGTGTAGTACGCAATACCGAGTTTCACTAAACAACGATATATTATTATATTATAAACTAGCCTATATGAATAGTATTAACTGAATTTTGAATTTTATAACATTATAATTCATTTTACACATTTTCTAGAATGAGGTATGAAAAAAAATCAGTTTTTCAGATAAAAGAAGTATTTTTAAAAAAATGCAGTTTTACCGCCTTTTGATGGAACACCCATTTTAAATATAGTTTTTGACATGTTTATAAGTTCAATTTGACAAAATAAAATTATTTTTTGGAATCAGGATATAAAATTTTACTTTGGATAAAATTTTTATATTATTCTGCTAACTTTCATATTTTGATGAATAGTAAAAAATGCTATATTTTAATTAAAAACAACTTTTTTCATCGCAATAATTTATATGGATAATTTATAATATTGAATGGTTTTAAAGTAAAAATAGAATATATTTTTATCATTTAATATAATTTATGTCATTAGCATTAATTTTACATTGAATTCATAGGTAAAAACATTTCAATCTTTGGCAATGTTTTAACTTTTAAAACCCGTTTGCTTAACGACGGAATTAATTTTAAATTAATTACTGAAAATTTTGTGTTTAGAATTTTGAAAAATGGATTCCATATTTGGAATCAGTGAGTCCACATTATGTTAATAGGTTACTTTTTTTTGATATTATGAATAGTAACTACGGTAATTTTTATTTACTGCGGTTAAAGGTAAATAGGGTAATTCAAGGTTAAAAGAATATTATAATAATTCAAACTTACCTTTACACTTGTATTAACCTTATTGCATGAGTATTGGACTACCATGGGCATCCTTGGGTCGATTTTGGGACCCCATTGAGCCACTTGGTAGTGATAATGACAATTTGGATTAATTAATTTAATGTAAAGACAAAATTGACATTAACAAAAATATTTTAGTAATTAATTTTTATATGGCGTTATATAAATTATAGTTTCGACTATAAATATTCATTGGAAAGATAAAAATATTTCATACATAATGGTATTTTATTTATAATTATTAGACATTAAATAATTTAATTTATTAATGACACAATGATGATGCAATAATTATCTTATTAATGAAATATTAACATAATTGATGTTATAAATACCTAGATAAATGTAAAGTGAGACTTTTTATGAATTAAAATAATTTTATAGGTTAATATGACATGTTATTATTGATTTAATTAACTTTTTCCGAACTAATCATGCTGTTATGATTTTCAAAAAAATGAATTACCAAATATTTTCAAAATTGACATAAAATAGTTTTTAAAACAAATATTATATTATTAGTTGTTATTTTATTCCTAAAAATCTAAAGTTCATCCAAATAACTTATATAAGGTTATATATATTAATAATAAATAACTTTGGGTTCTTTTGGCTTGTTATAGTAAGTTTATTAACCATATAGTGTAAGAAAACAACATGACAGAGTAAAAGTTAAATTATTTAACTTAGAGTTAAATCTAAACGATAAGGTTAAAATAGTAACCTAAACTTGTCTAAAATCTATTTTATGAGGTTATTTAGACCCATACCCACCTTATCTACTAAATAAATCAATTTGGAGCTATTAAAAACCGAATATGACTTTATAATAAAATAATACTTTAAGTTTTTCCTAAGGTGCCCCTCTCCTCCCTTATAAAAGGGCACCACCTCCCTATCCTCCTCACACCACATTGAGCCTTAAATCTCGGCCAAACCCTGCCAATTTCTCTTCTACACTTCCCTAGAAATATCCTAGAGGTCATGGTCTTCTTCAAAGACCATCTTTAGGGCCCTAAGAGAAGGTTAATAAGAGGCGCTTCAAAGAAGAGGTAATGTCCGTTACCGATTCTTTCAACTTTATTTCTTCTTCTACTTCTTCTTATTTAGTTGTTTCATTATGAAGTAATAACATCAGTATCACTCATATACTGATATGTTATTATAAATATTAAACAACCCTATTTCACCTTCTATCCATCCTACGGAAAACGAATTCACCGCGCGTACGTACGTACGGAATACGTCTCCACGCCGTCGTGTAATCTGTTTTCCACCACCACCTTACTTGGATAGGTATAATTGCGTAAATAATAACTATATATGATTAATGTAAAGTGTTATTGATTCTTAAATTGTATACATACACTTCAATACAATTCCACGATCATGGGAATGATATCATCGCTCGTGCGTACGTACGGCCTACCGTCTCCATGATGTGATGTGACTCGTTCTATATGATATTCATTGCATAATGATTATATAAATGAATTTAATTAATAAATATGATATATATTACACTAATACCATTATTTAAATGAGGTATCTATGACCTAAAATAAGAATAAGAATTTATTCAACAAAACACGCATAAGAACAAAAAGCAATAAACACCCGAATAACAAGTAACAATGAAATATTACTAATAAGAAGCTAAAAATATGACCATATATGATATCATAAAAATAATTAAGATTATGTAATAAGTCAATAACATTATTTAATTCATTATACAGGAGGTTCGGACACGTACGAAGAAAATCGGACCTAAGGTAACGGAAAATCTCACAATCTCATTTTTATCCGAGATTGTTTATACTTCATAATTTACTGGGGAATATTTACCATCCACATCCATGTTTCCTCAATATGTAATATTATTTCCATCCACCTAAAATTGTTTAAATCCAATTTTACACATTGGTGAGTTTTTATTAAAAGATATGAAAGGAATCTTTTGTCGTTTTTAGTACGAGGTACTTTTTTGACTTTTCCGGCCAAAGTAAGAGAAGCATGTTTTTCTTTAACTTATACAGCATGAACATATTTTTAGAACATTATTTCTATGAAGCTTCCTTTACAAGTTTTCAAGTTTATTTTTAATCAACTTCTTTTAGTTTAAAATTTTATGACATGTTAAGAAAGGAAAAATGTTTTTTAAGTAGAAAGGATATTTTCCTCAAGAATGGAGGTCAAGCATTTTATCAAAATTATTTTCCATATAAGATAATATAGGGTTCTATTTCTATCCCTATTTTTACATTTATTTGATTATGTTATGATGTAATTATTTTTATTATGTCCTTTTATCTTATATGGATTATGTTATGATGGCATGATGTTTAAGAATCCCATTTTTATTACATGGGTTATGCTATGATGTATGATTTATGATCTTGTAGCACACATAATAATGGTATCATTATGAGATGGGTGGTACCTATATATCCCTCCAATGAATTGGGTAAAGATCTATATCTCATGAGATAGACATGGTTGGAACGGAAGGTTAAACCGGTTCAGTGAAACAAGACTGAAATGAGGAGTGAACTCGGTTCAGAAATGGACTTTGTCTGCTAAGATAGTCTTGTAAATGAGTCTTGACTACTAATAAATGATTTTCTATGATTATGTGTGTATGCCACAAAGTTTCATGTTTTATGTTTTGATTATTGGGATTACATTTCACTACTATGATTTATCCCATGTTATGAAATTATGATCTCTTTTGCAGGTTATGATTTCCAAAATGTTATGTTATTATGAATATGATGTGATTGATATTTCTTTTGTTTACCCTTACAAAGAAATTGAGCTCACCCTTTTTTATGTTTTCTTTTCCCCATGTCAGGAAGAAGGATATTAAGTAAGATATTCCAAAAGGGACTCTAGATATGATTAAATAAAAGGGAGACAATGTGGATGTTTTATGAACTAGTTGTTTATGTTTCCAAGTTTCTAAAGACACTATACCTATACGGTCCTTTCATGGTTTTGTTATATGTTATAATAAGTGTGATTCAATTCTGAAGTAATAACAATGTATGTAAAGTATGAGTTGTTATAGTTAAGGTGGTACATGCACTGAGATGTTGGAGAATGTATATATTAGGTGAGATATTTTTGATTTACACAAAAATTAAGTGCCTCAGGTACATCTTCTCCCAGAGGAACCTGGACCTTTTACATATGAGTTGGTTAATTTATCTATAATATTTGACTTTGAGTTGGATTATACATCAGGAAAGGGAAATATCATTGTAGATTCCTCATTATAGAAGGTGAAGACATGGCATCACAATAGTCTTGTGGCAATTGGATAATTATTAAACTCATTGTAGAAAATAATCTAGATTCTTAAGAGTCTCATGGTCTAAGAGTTCCGACATCAACATCTTCTATACTCTATATTTTTGAATGGATAATTGTAGAGATGTTTTCAAATTTTTTGGATTATTTATTAGAGATACCATAAATTTTTTAGAAATACCAGTAGGATGGTCTATATCTAGTGGAAAATATCAATGTTTCTAAGACCGAATATGGGTTCCTATTGGTTTGTGTGAAGAGATTATGAGATAGCTTCATGATTTCAGATGGTGGGAACATCATGTGTTGAAAATGATCATTAATTATCTCTAAAGATAGAACATGTGGTCTGGAAGGAATAATGACATAATTGGATTTGTGGTGATATATTTCACATTTAATAAATATACATTTGAGCACTAGAGTTTAGCTAGAAGTTTGTATCCTATTTCCATTCCAAAGTTGAAATGGTATGGTATCACTCTAGATTTTTCTAACATGATTAGTCATGACAACCCATATGAAAAATGTAGTATGGTTGATCATGGATCAATTAAAAATTGCATCTTTCTTTATTCATATCATGAAGACATTCATGGTTGATGATCTTGGTAGTATTTGCATGTTTGATATAGTTTTGTTGCACTGCATTATGAGGAGTATTTTTCGAGATGAATATCATAATTTAACACCAAGGTTGTGGAAGGGTTTTTAGAATGATTTATGATCACATATTTTTTCGAGTGAGACCAGTTATACTCTTATTAATATCCAATTTGGCTAGTCTATTCATATTCTAGAGGATATGTTAAAGCTTGTGTTTTGAATTTTAGTGATTTTTGGGAAGAACATATGGTACTCATGAATTGTTCATGTAATAACAGATTCCACGAATGGATCCTTAAGGAACCATTCAAGTATTTATATTGCATGCTAAGTACTTCTCTTCTATGATGGTTAGAGGAAGGCAAGTCATCAATTTCTGGACCAAGTCTTTTACATGGAATTTCGGTGCATGTTCAACATATAAGTAGGTCATTAGGTACCTTGAAAAGTGAACATAAATCTATCATTGTGCACCACATACAACCTATAGAGTTTATGTATGGTCATCCTATTTATTTATAGTTCCTTGTATGTTGGGTAAACACTGCATTAAGAAAAAGGGAATATTTTCTCCAAGGTTTTTCATGCTATTTCATATAGTGGAATGGGTTAGTCTACTGACATACTTATTACCCCTTACAGAAATATATAATTCCATTGAATCAGTATTTCATGTGTCGTAGCTATGATCATATCATCCTAACACATATCATGTGGTATACATCGAGGAAATCGAGCTATGTGTTGATTAATATTTTCTTTATAATTCAATATATACTCTATACCAAATTGAGATATATCTTATGGGTAATATGATAACACTAGTTTGAGTACAGTGGATGCATCAACATGATCTATAAGAAACCTAGGAGTGGGTGTCAAATATGTTATCATAGTGTCCATACCTATTCACTGAGACCCAAAAGTAATGTATGTTGTAGCTGGGGAATATCTATTATATTGTGAGGATGTTTTGTGGAATTTTCTTTTTTCAATTTTAATTTCCATATGAGGTTTTCCATGAAAATCATTTTTTTGGGTTTTTCCTTATATATAATCCTTGGTGGTGGAGTCTCACTCGGATACGGGATATTTTTTGTGGAATAAGATTTAATGCTTGGGGACGTATGTATTATTTAATTTGTATAGTATAGTTTTATATATTTTTTTAAATTTGAATATGATGGTTTTCGAGGGGTTTGGGATGTGTTAGTGTTGTTTAGGATCTTCTGCATAATATTGGGGCTTAATGTGGCCTTCAGGGCATTTACAGATACCCTAAATGTATTACGTGATGTGTAATTGTCACCAGGATGGTGTCATGAATGGGATATAGTTTATGAATTTTTTTATACTATTAACTTATTATAGAAATTAAATCTACAATACATGACATGAAAAGTTTGAGAAGGGTAGGATACACTATATGTTGCATGAATTTTGGCATACTAATTAATTTTGGATTACATGTCGTGTAAAACATTGATATGAAGTTAACATCTTGGGCTCACAAATAATAAGTTCAACCAAAAAATTATATTTAAATTCCCTTGTTCATATCCCAACAATATCAATATCTTGGAAATTTCTAGGAAATATTTTATTTTCATCATCCATTTTGTATGTGATGTTCTTGTGGTCAATCACAGATGACTTTTGTTTCTTAGGTTTTCCATTTTATTACAAAACTCCAAGTTATAATGGTGGAATATATAGAATTAGGGTGTATTAAGTGTCGATAAAAATTTGTTTGATATATGTTTCTTCCTTTGTTCTTCTACAAATTTGTTATTTATGAAGTTATCTATTATAAGAATTTTTGGGTCATTCGATAAAGGTAGGTGGTCTGAAACCTAATACTATGGTATGTTTAATTGTAAGGTTTTTTTTAATATTGAGATTTTGATGAAAAAATATTAGAATTATATTAATTTAGTGATGAATGATGATAAATTATGGATTTCTTTGGATCCATATGGATTAAATAGTGTTGCAACCTTTCTTGTGGCTACGGTTTGGGAGAGGTAACCCATTTAAATTATTGAATTGGACAATGGGTTAATGTATGATTTTCTTGAGGTAAGAACTTAAACGGTTTCTTGGTATTGAATTAAATTTTCAATGGATTATTTTCTATTAAAATTAATGGAAGTCAACTGATATTAAAATGAATGTGAAATTCAACAATAGATTGTAATTTTTATAATTAACCATTGAGTCATAATATATGTTATTGTGATATCCATTCTATTAGGACTCCTCTTGTGTTTCATGTTTTAGTTATTATATATATGTCTCATCCATGTTTATTCTTTTAATGTGGATATGGTAGTCTTGGCCCAGTTCTAGGATGTAATTCTAATATAGCTGTCTTGGAATAGTTTGATGAGGTAATTCATATATAGAGGGCTTGGAAATGTTTCATGTTGTAATTATTATATAGAGGGATATTCCCAAGACACTGAAATACTTATATAGATAAAAATTCCGGGATGATATTGTAATTATATAGAGGGATATTATTAGAAAATTATGTTTTTAAATAGGGGGATCATTTAGGTTATTTTATTATTCAATAGATATGTGGTTATAGTTGGCATGGTTGTGCGACATTATGATAGATAGTTTGGCATTGTTCAAAATAACATTTGTTATTTTATTATATTAATTAACTAATTTAGAAACCTATTTATAAATTTATGGCATGAAAAAATTATTATAAATTCTGACATGGTGGTGTATGAATACTGTGTTTATCTCACACACAATTTAGGCCTCCATTTGGTAGGCGATCATGTTACATTAATACTGGTGTGGATAATTTCAAGGGACATTATTGCTAATTGTTTCATTCAGGATGGGATGATGTTCAGAGAAGATACCAATATAAGGTATGGTACTACAATATTTTTGTTTTATTTTTCTCTTCTAATTATTTATTTTTTTCAATTTTATATTTAGATACATTTTAGTATGTCAATACGTGGTTAGATTTTATTCGATATATTGGTTTTTTCTTTAATTTAAATTTTTTTGTTGTCATATTTCATCAATGTTTGTTATTATGATATTTATTTATATATTTTATTTCCATTGTATTTTAAATATGTACTCGATGGAATAGTCTCCCCATATTTCTCATCACACCCCCACTGATAGATGGGATCCTCTGGCATACAGGGAGGATCACCTGAGGTCACATAACTAACCAGATGTGGCCACGTGAGAGTGCCATATTGGGGGAGATAATGAAATGAATACATCAGATTATATATCCAATTAATATTTACTATATCTAAATAAATAGTGGAATTCTTCACGACCCTACCCTAACTGGGGCTCTAGGCATAACATCTAAAATCTTGTCTCCAAGGTCCGTGTGGGGCACCATACCATGTCAATGAATAATTGTGGAGGAATAATAATAAAAATATGAATTATATAGAAAGTAAACCAATAATGAAAAACCTCTTTGGTGTGCATGAGCATGATGGTGCAAACTGAAAAGTAGGGGAAAATACACGATGAACAAAAAATATGTCCCAACCTGAAAAAATAGAATGTAAACTACTAAGGGGTAAAACTCTTGATCTTCATGATATGAACACCATATGTGGTCCCAATAACCCATTTTCCCTAAGATTTTCTAATGTCACTGCCAAACTATATGTCTTAGGTAGAATACATGACATGTGCAAGAAAGACCATGTATGGGTGAGTATATACATACCCAGTAGGATGCCTGAGATGTTGAAGGGGGAGAAATAATATATAAAATAAGATTAAAAAGATAGTAGATAATAGAAATTATATAGCTTAGCCTAAATCAAAATAATGACTAACCTCATTCCAAAAAAAGGAGATCAACCGAATGTGTAGATGAACTACACATCAAGTCATTAACACACACATTTGGAGTGTAAACTCATACAATGAAGATAATATAAACACCAAATGTATGTAGAATACCATGTATATATTTTCAAACCATATAAGAAGTGTATCAAAATACAAATTCAAGTATTTTGATATATAAATATATGCTCCATCAAATGAATCCCAAATTAGTGAGAAATGTGTCTACATATCACATCTTATCTAATTAAAAGAGGTTCTATTAGTTCCAAATGTCCATAAATAGTGCCTAACATCTCATGCTTCTCACCATAAATAATTTTGTGAAGGTCCATTTCACACTACTATACCACACAAATAAATGGGAATAATATGCAAGTATAGGACCTACACCCTAGTGCTTCTGGGGGGTTCCAGTCAATATAAATCTATATAGGACCTACACCCCAGCTGATGGGGGGTTCTACTATAGTTTCATGGTGACATGTAACTAATCATATGAGGGTTGCACTCGAAATAAAAATAAACCCTGTAAAAATTATGGTGGGTCCAATCAATAGGTCGACTACCCTCATCCTGGTGTGATAAGGGGTTCCACTAAGGTTATTGAGGACTCATTCCCTATCTAATAGGGGGTTACAATCAGTATATATCTCTTGATTAATCAAACCCTAATTTGATATGTGGTTCCACTATAGTATCATGAGGACCCACACCCTACCAGATAGGGGTTCCACTCATTGGAAGTGGAAATACACCCAAACTGATGGGAGTTCCACTATAGTATCTCTGCTAATCCACTATTAAATCACTATTTTCATTGTCCACAAACTAAATAAGTGTCATGTATGGAGAATTTCACATCATATCTAGAAACTTAATTTTGATTGAACATCTCATTAAATGTCGAAAAAATTCTAGGGATAGGCTAATCTTAGAAAAAACTCTCAATTCCTGGATAATTACATATAGTATTGTTTTTTACTCAAATGTAACCTTGGGGTACATTTCGTGTGAGCAGACTGACATGGTGTGAGGTTCTGCTCCTTCATCTGACCATGTACATGGAGGTACATAAATGATCGACCATATAGGACCACACAGTGTGTGGGGGATATAAACTAAACTCCCACAATACTTGATCTACCTCAAGTGTTCTTAGTCATGTCCATGTATCCATGACGTATCCACATACATTACCTCATGTTTGTATACTTTAGTACATGGAGTGCCTCTTCAAAGAAATTGTCACTTTTGTTCTGTGGTCGTTCACATGTATTGAGTGACATGGTGTGTGTCTCTCCCTAGGCTCTTTCACAAGACTCATTCACATGAAGAAGGGGTAAATGTCATGTAGGGAGTCTAAAGAGAGTTCCATGCTTATAAAATCTGAGAACCCTACCCACCACTTTCATGAGGACCCTTATTGTGTGTTAAACATAGTACACACCGTGTTTACATGTTATTCATGGATTCTCATATATGTGACTAATTATTTAAATCTAGCCATTCAATATTATATATCACCAAATTTCTTCTTCTGATTAGTGGATAATGTCAAAAAATTTCAATTATGGATATATTTTGGCCAAAAATATGTTTCTTTCATGATGTTATTTCGTCGCTCAATCCTACATGTCTTGGTTTCAACCGTTGACATTTATTTTATATTAATTTTACAAAACAATAAACCATGTTTAATAAATATCCTATATATCATGGATTCATCAATCCATTCCTCGTACATTGTTTTATCATGATTTTTGGGGTCTAATCGGGCTCTGTACCACCCAACAAAATCGAACAAGGATAGTGAGGTCCAACAAGTGAAGGATGTGAGGAAATTAATGTAGGAAGGCACAAGAACAATAGTTTATAGATCGTTTCAAATAATTCTTAACAAAAAATAGAAATCATAGATAATAAGCATTAGGAAACCAAACCATAAAAAATTTAATCAATATATAATATCATGTTAAGGATCCATAATTGGAATGGATCAATAGGGGTGATTGATATGACCAATCAATTTATTCCGAAATGACATAAAAGAATAATTTATGATTAAAACATGGATATTTTATTTCTATTCATTGAGGAATTATTTTTTTAGTGATTTAAAGACATTATTTCTTTTTTGTGTCCTCTGATCCAAAGTTTCATCATCGTATGAGGCGATTCTACCAATAGTAGGACATTTGGTGAAGTTCATGGCTATCCTAAGATTATGAGGCAACACCTGGGAAAATCATCTGGGAATTATAAATATAGAAATTTAATTTTGGATATAGAAATAAATTAATTAAATAAAAATAATTAATTAACATATTTAGCATACTTCCAATGGGAGAGAAATAAAAAAAACCATGTGCCAACATATTCTAGGTCACACCAGGGTTAAACAACAAGTTCTAGAATAAAATGGGAAATAATATTTCATATAAAACATTTAGTTTATGATTTATCGCATTTTATTTTAGATACTATTTGTGTGCTGTATAAAATAAATGTTATATTTTTATAAAATTCATTTCCGGGATAACGTGCTTCAAAATCCCACATCGTCTTAGCACCTAGTTCTGGAATTATATGTAGAAATATTCCCAATAAATAAAAAGATAAAAATTATAACTATAAATCATTCCATCCTTTAATATTATTTAGATTTAAAGAAAAACTCAAAAAAATCTTGGATACTGATCCTGCATCTCTCCTTCCTTTTATCATAAGTTGTCATGCACGTTCCCACGCTCCCGCAATGTCAAAACTAAGTGGATAGTCCATCCAAGTATGGTACTCTCCTATCAATCTTATATCACCACTAGGTGATCTAAAAAGGTTGGTATATCCTAAATTTCAGTAATTCCCTAATCGATAATATGAAATGGGTAATTAATATATCTCCTCAGTAGTGATAGATGTAATACATTGTGCGCCATATCTAGTTTTTGGTGTAGGGAGGGGTATTAAGCATCCAATTCAACCCCTACATGATCTCGAATGGATCGATGAACCTAGGTGATATCATGCATCCTTGGTGTAACCTATACAATCATAATCATGGGGTGAGTCTATGGAATATTTTTTCTCTATTATTGTTCTATTAGGGCATATGGAAGTGGTATGCTTATGATTTTTATCTACTTTGGTCCATCCATATCAATTCACTAATAACATGGACCTTCTTCTACATCACCTCCACCATCTGTAGACCAATAAGAGATGTCTCAATGATCGCTTTCCAGTATAAGGGTGGCCTACATGGTCTCTCATATAGGGGATCAAAATGTGCTATTATGATAATATTTTTTGGTTGTTGTTGAGTGTAAAAAATAATACGAGAAATTAATCCTCTTATCACACTACAAAGTCAAACACTCTAGTTATTGACATATACTACAAAACTGGGGTGGAATGCTTGGTCTTCCCCTTAGTTTAGGGGCGTGGTTGTACACATCTTTATCTTGTTCTCAAATGACTATTATAGGCCTCTCCATAGCTGTGAATTAAACTACACATCATGATCAGATATAATTGTTGATGGAACCCCATGAAGGCAAATAATATCATGTACATCAAAATACCCAAAATAATTGAACACTCTCTACTTCATAATATATAGGATGTGAATTGAATTTCTATGTTGTTCAACTATCACCCTTATGGCATCTTGGCCCTTTTATTTCTGCAGAATACCTGTGACAATTTATGGGTATACAATTTCACACTTTCACTATAGGATCTCAATGGATGCAAAAAACCTTTTGAAACATGATTCTCAACCTTCTCCTACTAATAGGTGAGTATATAAGAGGAGAACATAGAAACTACCCCTCACACAATGGACCCCCAATACTACATTGACCCATATGTGATGATTGTCTACCACTACATCAACACATAGCTGATCACAGCTCTTAAGGGATGACAATACATTATTCACTACACATACTCCTCTGGTAGTCTCAACAATGGAGCACTATTTATCCAAAGCCTCAACTCCTAAAATTCTCTCTAGAACTACCTAGTGAAGGAAAATTATTGGGCTTTCCGTTTCAGGATGATCAATTGGACAAGATTCCTAAAGTAGTCTTACAAGACCTCATGTAGTAACCTACCATGCAACGAATGATTCAAACATCTAACACACTCTTGGGTTTCTCCTAAGAATGTAATGTTTGGATCTTATATGGGATCATAGAAAACCCACGATCCTAAATGAAATCCACAAAAAATTTATCAAAATTGATCTAAAACTAGTACATAAAGTGTTTTACATAAATTTGGGGATCTTAAAGAAAATATAGAACAATACATAAGTTATTTGCATACCCCTCCGATAATAAAGAGTATACGAGTTTGAAATCAAGGGGGATGACAAAAAACCGGGGCAAGTATGACAAGAAGATCAGATTTATCATATCCATAAACACGACAGGGCAGTTTCAAACACCAAATGGCCTCACTAGTTATTCATATTGTCTATAGCGACATCATAATTCCATATATTTTAATATAATCCTCATGGGCCTTCATCTTTGGGTAGTCATACCATAGAATGATCTTTGAATACCATTTTCAGTTTGAAACATGTCAAAGTAGCCATCAATCCTCAAAAAGGGGTTCTTTTTCATTATAGTGGCTCGGTTTAGGTGATGATAATCTAAAAAAATAAACAAGAATGCATCCATCATTTTCATGAACAACAAGGAAGCATCCCAGTTGGGGAACACTATACCCGATGATACATTTATCTCAAAGATAGACCAACTACAACTAATGCTCTAAGAGCGCAGTAGGGACCATATGATATTCCATCGAAGATATTGGAGTGATACTAGTAATCAATTCAATGTAAAACTCCATCTACCTCCACGAAAGTATTCCTAGAACTCCCTCATGGGATAATACTCTATAATCCCCTATAGATGAATAAATATTGATTCCTGATGATCCTGATACATCAAATAATATACTCTCTAACTTATGGGTGATGTGATATGTCTCCTGTACATTGAACCCACTAGTCCTGTCATGATATCATTCTCACAAGAAAAATAAAATATTTTCCCATCGAGGCATAGGAATATGACATATCTATAGTGAAACTCAAACTATGATCATACCATGTATAAAAAATCCATACCCAATATGGTGTTGTAGGGTTCTATGATGATGACCGAAAATTCCCACATAAACCTCTATACCAAGCAATAGCTTGCACCATAGATAGATAAAAGATATAAAATAAGCATTCCATGTAGCCACCTCAAGAAAAACATGATGGGATAAAACCTCAATAGAGATATCTAGCACTCATAATGATATTATAGATATGATGTAATGGTTAGAACCTATATCGATAAATACTGAATAATGATCAGAAAATGCACAGATCAAACCTATTATCATCACATGTGTTGTGGGGTCATAAGTATCAAGAGCATATAGTTTTCCATGGCCGCAACCACCATCCAACTGATCTTAATTTGGGAGTCCTGATGGTTGTTTTCGAAGGATATCATATATTTTTCCTCCACCCACATCTTCTCCACCTCCTCTTCTAGCTCCACCTCCATGTGCGCCTCCCTACCCAGACCAAGGAGATCCCTGGTCATGGCACTGAATATGTCGTGGATGTCAAAAACCTATCTATCAATGCTACACAGAATTTCTGGTTGGGATGTATCATTACATGTGACATCACCCATCAAACACATATCACCACCCCTCTACATGATTCACTATCCCTCTACGATACCCCTATACATGTTCTTGAGTCTCATCACAGGGAGTTCTCATGCAGCGAGGATCCATCATACATAATAATGTAGAGCCTTCTAGTTTCTATAGACGAATAAAACCTATAACTCATACATCCAAATCCACATATCATGTGTCCCTTTTAAATAAATCTCTCTTTCACTAGTTCTTATTCTAGAACCCTAGCATAGGTTGGGATGTACCATGGAACTACCCTATAACATGTCTCTTTATATAGTACCTTTGTAATCATATGTGCTCAGATTTATCCATGATAAATCATGTCAAGAGAGTTCCTATTAAGGCCTAGAAAACTCACTGCAAAAATATTCATTTTCATCCCTCCCTCTTGCAGTTATAGGAGCTCCTAGATCTTAACTGATAGAAAACATGATAGGTAGTACTCCTCTTGGATGAACTACTGAATATTGGTCCCTTAGAATGTCAAATAATCATGAATCTGAGTATAAGACTCCACCAGTTCTATATGCTTCATGGAAAAGGTAGGATTCTAGAGAACCCATATTATACATTGGTGTTCAGATAATCCTAAGGATACAGACCACCAACTATAGACAATCATGTATGGCCTGGGGATCTGGCTCATCGTGGAACCACAACGACCTCTAGCGCTGAAACTTGCATAGTGAGATGATCTTGTGAGTATCCTTAACCTTATATACTATGATTATAAACTACTCAAAATGTTTAGTTTATACTATATCCCCACTTAGAGGAAGGATATTTAAGTAAATACCCTATTCAATGTCCTCGTTACTCTTCATATAATCACCGCGATCTAGAATTGGTGTCCTGGTTGGGATTCATCATAAAAGAATCCTGTAATTTATTCATGCCATACCACAGTATGAAGAGAATATATATATTTATATAAAAGAATATGGATATTACATGGTAATTATAGTCAAATAATCAATCAAATATGATTCATGGACCATTGATCATTGAAACCAATGTCTCAGAATGTCGGGTCGCCAAGAAGGTATTCATGTTCATGGTGAATGGATTCATTTGCCACCCAAACCAATACTAGATTCCTTGAAATGAGAGATTTAATAGAATGACTTTCAGAATTTTGAACTAATACCAACCAAATCCTTATAAAGTTAATATTCCAATAAAAAATCTAATGGAAATAATATGTTACTAATCTATCATGACCTGACCATAAATGGGGCTTTAGCCACAACTACCCCAATCAGGACACCATTATCTTGGGGCAGTGACAAGCACTGAATGAAATATCCTAAATGGGAGGTATTGGAATAGTTTACTTTCATGAACACACCTGACCATCTCAATTTATAATTTCAATGAACTAATAATAAAATTACATAGTAACTAGAATGTAAATAAATTTTGAAAACCAAATAGAGTATAGATGTGTACGATAGTAAAAACTATAATGTAAGGGGGAAAATACACTCCCAACCAAAAATATGTGCCAAACTATAAAAAATGGAATGTAAACTTTTGATGGATCCCAACCTATAATCTCTATGTTATGGAAATCATACATTGTACATAGAACTCAGTATCCCTGTGCTCCTCTGATGTCACTGTTGAACTATCTGTCATCTGAAAAAGACACGACACATGTGGGAAAATCCCATGTAGGTGTGAGTATATACGTACCCATTATGACACCTTGAAAGCTGATGGGGGATATATATGAGATGCAAAAAGAATAGAATGATAGTAGATAGTACACATAATGTAGCTCATCCCAAAGAAAAATAATGTGTATCCTCATCTGAGTAAAAGGAGATCAACATGTTTTGTACATGTATTACCTGTCGAGACATTTTCACCCACAGCAGGATTGTAAACTCATAAAACCATGAGACGATATCCATGAATGAATGTGGCATAGAATTCACATATTCACAAGCCACAGAAAAAGAGTAACCAAATACAAGGGTATGGATACAATTGTATATGTAGATTTTTAGTCAAATGAATGCTAATTAGAAGAAAAATTGGATCTGAATCACACAACTCATACATGTAAAAGAGTATCCAATAGTTAAAAAAGTATATTAATAATGTAACATATCTCACATGCATGAATAGAAGTATTCTTGTAAAGGCCCACACCTCACCACTATTCTACACAACTGAGGGAGAATAATCAAGTAGAGGACTAATCCCCTATTGTGTTAGTTGGGATCCACTATGTAGGTATCTATAGAGGATCCATTCCCATGTTGGTGGGAGGGGGGTCAACTTTAGTGTCAGTAGCACCCAAGAAATATTTGATAGGGGGTCTACTCAGTATGTAGAGGACCTTTTCCCAAATTGACGGGGGTTAGACTCTATAGGCTGAGGACTTGCACCCTAGAGTGAGAGTGGTTTTCAATCTGTTAATCAAGGACCTGCTCTATATCTGATAGGGGGTTCAACTATGTGTCAATATAGGACCCCCTCCATGACGCGTTTTGGGATTCGACTATAGTTTAATGAGGAATCACACCCTATATTATAGGGGTTCCATTTTTTAGGTAAAGTGATCGCGCCCAAACTTATTGAGGGTTTCATTGTTGTATCATTGGTGATCATCTTCCTAATCACTACCTTCATCGAGCACCGCCTAAATAATGTAAACTCTAGTAACATTTCAAATCATATATCTAAATACAAAATAGAGTGATCCATCATGTTCTACATGGAAGAAAAATCATAATAGGTTACTCATAGGCCAAAATAAAAGTTCCAAATAAGGAGATAAAAATGATAGATGCTTCCTAAAAGGGGACCTTGGGGTACACACCCAGTGAGGGGACCCATGAGACATGTATCCCCACTACTTCAATTGGACATATATCTGGAGGTACATGATTTACCAACCATGTAAGAGTACATAGTGTGTGGGGGATATGCACATCGTTCCCATTCCACTCAGGGTAGCGCCCATGATATTGGTTGTGACCACATATCCAAGCCAGGTCTATGTACATTACCCCATGTCTATGAACATTAGTACATGACATGCCTCTTCACACGAGGATTCTCCAATGATCACTGTTCATGTCGTTGATCTTGGGAACAAGGCCTTTTCTTGGTCACGTGCTCCATCATATGACTCATCCACACGGGGAAGGGGGTACATGGAATATAGGTAGTATATAAGGTGTGATATGCTTATAAAACCCCAAAACAATAGCTTCCATAGAGAAGGGGATACCCGGATGGTGTTTATTACAATATAAAAAATGTATTTGGGTTTTCAATAGTTTCACATATCCACATCCCATTCACAGAATCTTTGATTCCTTCATAGATCCTGACTTTTTTATATGATATATTTGTTTATTTAGTCTAAATAGGTAATTTCTTGACATTTGGTGGCCTAAAATCAGGTTCTCCCATGACGATGGTTCATCGATCAATCGGGCATGCCTCAGTTTTAATTGGAATTAACTATATGATAACTGTTTTTTAAAAAATATATCATGTTTTGAAAAACATCTCACATATATCATCTATTTTTTAGTATTTTTCTCATATATTGTTTTGTCACAATTCTGAGGGTCAGATCGGGCTCAGAACCACCTGACAATATTGAAATAGAACAGAGGGGTCCAACTGGGGAAGAATGTGGTCAAATTGAGTGAAGAAGAAATAAGAATAAAATTTTATTTATGACCTCCAATAATTCATAGAAAATGATATTGATTGGGGATACATAGGTTTAGAAAACCAATGAGTAAAAATGTTTAATTGTAATATAGGAGCATGTCATGGATTCACAATTGGTGTAGATCAATAGAGGGGATAAATTTTCTTAATAAATTTATTAAAATCATTTATAAAACAATAATTATCAAGAACTATATGAATATTTTATTTTTCATCATGTACAAATTTTCATGGCTTTGATTGATGAATTTCATTATGTTCGCTGCATCCCGAACTGATCTAATCCAGAGTTTCATTGTCCTCCAAGGTGATTCCACCAACAGAAGAAAAATGGGAGAAGTTCTTCATGGTCGTATGATTATGTGGATAACCCAAGGAAATTTGATATTGGAATTTTCTTATAGAAATTTCACTTAGTTTAAAATAATCAATTAATAAAATAAATTTAGATAATTAGTCAACTGAACATACCAGAAATGGGTGAGATAACCGAATTTCCCACAATAGCCAATTATAGATTTTACCTAGGATTAAAAAAATGTTCCAAATGTATTTGTTGTCGCATATTTATCATCTAAGAATCCATTTATTATTTATGCCATTTTAATTAATAAACTAGGCTAACATAAGTTGAAATAAGTATAATATTTTTCTAAAACTATGTATGGGACCACTAGGCCTCAAAATCACATGTCGTGTTTGGATGTGGCTCCAGATATACATGTATAAATATGTTATTTTCTTTTAGGGAAAAATTGGTTCCTTATTGACACACAATGTTATGTGGTATGAGAAGTTCACGCTCGCGTGTCATTGGGAATGGGCGATATATTAAAATTTATAACCTATATACTACTTGGAAGAGTGGAAAGATAGGGTCAAACCATAGAAATGACTTATGTTGTTCTTAGTGATCTACTAAAAATATCAAGACAAACAAAAAACACACGATAAAATAAGATGATGGTACTAGGGCGAAGTGAGTAAAACTCGGTGTGTAAGGAAGTGATAAGAAATTAGTGAGCGAACAGAAGAAGATAAGACATCAAGAACGCTTGTGGTGAAAAAAACCAATAGATGGGTAGGGGAAATCCACTGGCCAATTTCGATATTGATCAACCTCGTTCATGCACTGAATTTTAAGAAATAGGAATCTGAATTAAGGTAACTAGCCAGATTTGTCGTCTGGTTAGTTTGTGATGAAATAAACCTTAGATTCCTTCAATTGTAATAGTTATTCCATTCAATGGTGATAAAATTCATATTCCACTGGGCTCAAGTAGTCAATTGAGTTCAGTGTGTCTCTCTCATTTGAGCTAGATTCATTTGTCACTGAATTCCTCAGATTGAAACAGTTTTCATTTAGATTCAAACAAGATGAATTTTCACTCAACCTTGTTGTTTTGAAAATAAAACTGTCCCACGAGCATTGAGAGAGAGATGATCCAGAAAAAGATGTAGTGTGTGAATCAGAGTAAACAAATATTAACCACCAAGCTTATCCCCCCCCCCAAAGAGTTTATCCAGACATAATGTTTGGATTCAGTGAAAAAATGGAAATAATACCAATGATGTTCGTGTTGAAATAAGTTGCAGAAAAATATACCACAAGAAAAATAAATATGTTTGCCTCCTTGCTTGATCCCTCAAAAGCTCCAATTCTTGCAACACGATGGTGGATGCGACGCTGGAGAGTGTTCGATGTCCCGCCCTGGGAATCGAGATATGGAATGTTGATCTGCTGGTCCAATGCCTGGAATCTGTTCCCTGGAAGAGGTGCAGACTCTAGGGATCGCCGGATGCCCATGGATGGATGATGGAAGTGGAAGTTGTGAAGTCGAAGTCCGGGGAATAGAGTGAATGATCGATGGATGTGCTCTCCACCCTCTAGTATCGATATCTACCTCCATCTAAGGATGTGGGTGCTAGAGAATGGATTCTCCCCATGCAATTATCTCCTCCTCACCGCAACTCCCTGAATCGAATTCTCTGGAATCTCCCCGAAATTCGTCCCCGACCTCCACGTAGTACTTTCACCATGTTGTCTTCTCCTGAACTATGACTCAAGCGGAATCACATAACAAACTGAAAAAATGCACGCCACGTGTCATGATTCCCCACAGTAACAGAAAAAAACTGAATTCAAACAAAATAATTAGAGAAATTTAAAACTATGTGTTATTATTACTACATATTATATTATTTTATATATCAGAATAAATATAGTGGAAGAAATTTATTTATAACAAGTAAAAATAAATGAATAATAGAAATATTTATTACAAGTAATATATTTTATTTCTTAGAATATGTACATATAAAAACTAATTTTTTTAAAAAATAGAAGAAAAACAAATATTTAGTCACAACAAATGAAAAAAATATTTTTTTATTAATAATTTTAAATATGATATACATATATGATATTAATTACTTACATTTAATAATAATAATTAAAAAAAATAATATTATTAAATAAATATTATTATTTTATATAAATATATATTTATATTATATTTAAAGTGTTTAAATAAATTAAGAGGGAAAAATTATACCTATAAGTATATTATTATATTTTATTTTATAATTTATTATTATATATATGATATACTAATTATATTATATTATATTATATATATATTATTATTAAAATATATAATTAATTATATATATTATTATTATATGTTATATTTTCATATTTTTATTAACTTATGTATTGTTATTATTATAATATATATAGTATATGAATTTTATATATGTTATTATATACATTATATACAATATATTATATAGAATAAAAGAAAAAGATAAAAAATAAATAAAAAGATAATAGTGGCAGGGGAGGAGGGTTTGTGCATAGGTGAGGGGGAGACGCGAGGGTAAAGGTCACAACTACAACCGGGGCGGAGACCAGCTCAAGGAAGGGGAAGAGGGGCATAGTGCGGGTTGTTCTGCGGCGAAGCTCGGTCGAGCTTTGAACAGCGGCGTGGTGGTGGTTCGATTGGGCACGAAGCAGGAAGGTGGGAGCGACGACTGAGTAGAGGTATTAAGGCGAGTTCGTGTGACTGTGCAGTGGTGACTTCAGGGCACAACAGATCCTGGAGGTTCAGTGTGCCACGGTGCCAGTTGCAGCAGGGATTGCAGCGGTGTAAAGACCTGTAAATTTCAAGGATTTTTTTTTCTTAATTTTCTTTGGAATTTTACAAGAACGCAGTTTCTGACGGCACCTGATTCCGAGGCCCGGTGTGCCCGGAATCATTTTCCAAAGTTTGGATCGGGTACGTTCAGGGAAGGAACGAGCGGGTTTTTCTAACTTTTGAACTGGTGCTCGGAATCAAATTCTGAGGGCACTGATGGAATCGCAACGCCGATATTTTCTTAGAAACGCCTCTTCCGGAGTTGCGTTTGCTCGGGTGTGGTTTTTAATTTTTGGGCTTTCAGTTAAGAAATAAAATAAAGTGGTGCGACAACTTTATTTTTATTTCACTTAAGCCGCTTAAAATCCACTTAAAGCCACTTAAACTGAGTTGAAGCGGTAGGGTGGAATTCAAAATATCCTACCCTCTTGGTAGGATATTTGTGAGGTGGGGCCCGCACGAGCCCCACTGTTTCTTTTCCATTAAGTAACGCACCCACGAAAACCCATCATTATGAAAGTCAACTGGTGCATATCTTAGACAATTAAATGCTCCTATTAATTGGGCGGTTTATTCGTCGAATTAATTCTATGAATTAATGAGTCATTACTTAACTTATCTTTTTTTTTCGTTTGTTGGCATGTTAATAAAATAAGACCAATTCTATTATTCTTAAGGGTTGTTGGTTGTGAGGATTTGACAGAAACCTCAAGTTCTTCATCCTTCTTCGCGAAGAACGCGAAGAACTCCGGCCTTCGATGAAGGGCGACGAAGAACGCCGAGCCCTCGGAGATCGAAGACGCGACGCCAAGTTCCGCGACGCCCAAGATTCTTCTTCCGCGACGTTCTTCCGTGACAATCCAACCCCGCGACAACCTTCGATCGACGATGACGAGGTAGGGGGTTGCGCTCCTTTTAATTTATTTGTCGATTTTTAACAACAATATGGATTTAATTATTATTAATTAAATCTGCATGTTCTTGAACCTCGGAGTTCGTCGACACGACACCGTATTCCGCAACGACGCGATGCCCTTCCGCGACGACGCGACGCCCTTCCGAGATGCGACGGTCCCCTCCTTCTGCGGCGATCAATTCCGTGAAGAACACACGCTCGACGACTACGGCGAAGTAGGGGTTGGTTTAGGAAATAATTTATATTCCCGTGATTGTTTCTTTAAAAATGAAGAACCCGGATCAAGTTCAATTTTAATTCTATTAAAATTGTGCCTTGCTTGTTGTTCATGTTTTGAATATTTTATTCCCGATTGTTATCACCTAACGCGGAGGGTGTGGGCCAAACAAACACGGCCCGACAACCCTCCGCAGTTCTTCGTTGTTGTGCGAATTGGAGGGCGATGAAAAAACATGCCACAGGGGTGATTCGTTGTTTCCGCAGTGAATTACGGAACCTGGGAGGAGCTACGGCGCAGACGAGAGCGAAATCAGACCACTAGAGCAACTCCAGTGGCCCACGGAAACCACCGGCGGCGCCCCGGCGCGCCGCCGGACAGGGCCGCCGCGGCTAAAGCCGTGGCGGCGGTGGCCAGCGGACCCTCGGCCGCGCGGGTCCAGCACGCACGGGATGCGGCAGAGCCGCGTCCGTTGAATTCTAGCACGACCCCACGTGTGTCGCGGCACTTTCATCCCGCGGGGGCAGCGCCCCGCGGCTCCCTCGCTCGGCCGTTCGGCCGAGCCGAGCCCGGCCGGCCCGACCGGCCGGGTTGCGCCCTGGCCGGACCGGGCCACGCCGAACCGGGTCCGACCTAGACCCGGGTTGGGCCGACCCGGTTTGGGCCGACCCAGGGGGGCCGGGCCGGGTCGGTCCGGGCCCAGACCCGTCTTCAGACCGTTTTCGGTCTTTTACCCGTATCATGAGCTACGGGCCTCTGAAAGATGCACCGTCAGTGGCGATGCGATCCTTGGATCGAGACAGACATTTAGGTATATCGCGCTCAAGGTTTCAGAATACTTTGGGTTCGGCCAGGTTGGTTCGTACACGAAACCAACCGGGCCCTCGGAGTGAAAACACTCATATCTTGATCTTCGGACGTCCGATTGACGTGCCGTCAACTTTGTTGTTTTACTCTAAGAGAGACAGATCTTTTGACATACTCCTCATGAGGTTTGGACGTAGGTGGAGTATGGTCGGGTTGGTTTTTCCTTAAAAACCAACCGGGAAGCCAATAGCTCTCAGACTGGGCGTCCGATTGACGCGCCGTCTGCGACGTTGAGTTCCTGTTGACGATACGGAACTTTTGGATACATCAACTCTGGACTATGTGTCAGTTGATGTATCAGCCTCTCGGCTCGTGGAACGGACCCTCCCGAACGAGCTTGCTGGGTGCGGAAACCCTAGAGCTGGCTGCGACTGCTACATCGACGACGATGAAGACAATCGTACTGGAATCCTATGGGGGTTCGACGATGAAGACAATCGTACTGGAATCCTATGTGGGTTCGACGATGAAGACAATCGTACTGGAATCCTATGTGGGTTCGATGATGAAGACTATCGTACTGGAATCCTATGTGGGTTCGACGATGAAGACAATCATACTGGAATCCTATGTGGGTTTGATGATGAAGACAATCGTACTGGAATCCTATGTGGGTTCGACGATGAAGACAATCGTACTGGAATCCTTTGTGGGTTCGAGAATGAAGACAATCGTACTGGAATCCTATGTGGGTTCGACGATGAAGACAATCGTACTGGAATCCTATGTGGGTTCGACGATGAAGACAATCGTACTGGAATCCTATGTGGGTTCGACGATGGAGACTATCGTACTAGAATCCTATGTGGGTTCGACAATGAAGAAAATTGTATCGGAATCCTCTGTGGGTTCGACGATGATGCCAACAGTGCTTGTATCGTATGTGGGTCCTAGAAGATGAATAAGTGATTACATCTGATCATCTCTCTTACTTTACGAAGAAGTATACCTGTGTGATCTGAAACTCCGTTTTACTTTCCTTTGTGGATTGTGTTGAGCTATCCTGTGTGGATTTACATTTTATTTTCCTTTGTGGATTATGTTGAGCTATCCTGTGTGGATTTTACGTTTTGATTTATTGTGTGGAATGGGTTGTGCTTGAGCTCGGAGGTTGGAGCCAAGCGAGAATTGATGACTTAGGTATATGTATGGGCATATACCTAATCCGTGTCAGATGTTATTTCGTGATTTGTATCTTTCCTTTGTGGTTTATCCTTTGTGTATTATGGGAGACCTTCGGGGGTCTCGGGGTCCCTACTGAGTAGCTTATACTCACCCCTGCACGGGCTATGCTCGCACTACGTTGTGTTGGTTGCAGACGACAGACAGCGCTGATCGTGGTGAAGGCTTGCGGAGCAGGACGGTACCAGGAGGTGGACCACTGGGCAGGACGTACTAGGAGCGGTTGGCTGGACCCGAGGAGCAGTGGAGGCTTTCTGTACCCACCCTTCAGGTGGGACTTCCAGAGGACGGCTCGACGCTGCGGATTTACTTTTCAGTTGTTGTTTTTCCCCTTTCAGTTGTACTTTACAGTTGGGCTTGTATTTCCGGCCCCCTTTACTTTTCCGCACTTACTATTGTACCAGCTTTTACTTAGTGTTTACTTTTTCCTCTTGCTTACTCTGTGGTGCTTGTTTACTTTACAATGGCAATGCCTTCACTTTTTCCGGGACTTACGCCTTGGTGCTAGTCGCCAGCCCCTGGCCTATGGAAGGCGGGCGTGGGGTAGTCACGACACGGGCCCCGAGGACGGGTCGTGACAAATTGGTATCAGAGGTGGTCGGTTCTACCACAGACTCTGAACTTTCTTCTATGTGAAGCAATAGTGTTTAGCGTATTGAGTGTGGTTATCAGTCCAGGGAGCCCAGTGTTGGTGCGGCGGCCGACATATCCATACACCAGGACCCTGACTTCTGATTTCTGACTTAATGCACGAAAACATTGATTGCATGTGTGTTACAAGATTTTATTGTGATTTCTTTATGTCAGATCACCAGGTATACTGTTCTGACCGTGGCACACCTGTTTCTTTCAGGGTGGCCCCATGACAGCAGCCATCTAGGATTCCGAGCGTTGTGCGTGGCGAGAGCCCACCAAGCGACGAGGACTCGGTACAGGGCCCTTTGACAGCTGAGGCACCGGCGGTACCTATACCCACCGAGCCACCGATGCTACCATCCCCAGCTGCTGACGATGCACGTCGCCTTAGTGCACTGCATGAGTTCCAGCGCCAGCGACTGCCTAGGTTCCGCGGGGAGACGGACCCCCAGGCAGCCGAGGACTGGTTGGAGGCGGTTGTACGAGTTTTCAGGTTAGTGAGGACACCAGCAGACCTCATGGTGATCCTCGCAGCGAGCCTACCGCACGCAGCAACAGGACGATGGTGGAGCTTGATGCTCCAGGTGCACGATGAGGCCTCTTTCATCTGGGCAGACTTTGAGGGCCTCTTCCGCTCAGAGTTCTTCCTAGCCACCCTCCGTGCGGTGTGCATCCAGGAGCTTCTTCAGCTGCGGCAGAGCAGCATGACGGTTGCCCAGTACTTGGCGAGATTTAATGATATCTCGCGCTACTCCACCGATATGGTATGAGATCCGTTCTTTCGGGCCCGGACCTTCAAGAAGGGACTGAGGCATGAGATCAGGGCCTCGATGATCTCCCTCAACATTCCAACGCAGGCAGAGGTGTTGGAGAGATCCCTTTTAGTGGAGAGTTTCCTCGCCAAGCAGGCACCAGTGGCAGGACCCTCCACAGGACGACCCGTAGCGAAGTCTTCTGCAGTTGGCAGTCGACAGGTGATGTAGAGGTCCAAGCGGGCCAGGCCTTCAGATGGGCAATCTCAGGGTGATGGTTCAGTTGTGCGGGGCACACGAAGGAGAGCCAGCTACTCGAGGAGCAGGCAATGCTACGCATGCGGCGGGCAATGTCACATGGCTCGAGACTGCCCGACTCATCCTACTGATGAACATCAGGCGGTAGAGGGACCTCCCAGGAAAAGGTTCGACCATGAAGGTCCGCAGGGAGCAGGCATGCGAGGCAGAGGAGCTGGCCGAGCAGCGGGTGGTGGACGACGCTTTGAGGCCTTACCACCACCACCACCTGGGAGACCACCCCGACCGTAGGGAACTGGTGGACATGGGAGACCTCAGTTTCAGGAAACTGAGGCCTTCGATCATGGAGCTCTGAGAGCAGATGGACAGGAGCAGAACTAGTGGATACGTCTTTTGTACTTCTAGTTCCTTGTTGCTGTTGTGTAGCATCTTTGTGTTATGAGCTGCAATAATAAAAGACACATACCTTTGTGATGTTTTCATTCCTATCCTCTTTTGTGTTGTTACTAAGAAGTTCCAGTTTAGACTGTTGACTTGACCCTCACTTGAGAGACATCCACTGGAGGAGACCCAGTTACCACACACTGATTCCGATAGTGTAACTCAACCCTTGGAGGCGAGAGTAACGGTTGGATCTCTTGGTAGTAGCGTCGAGGCCTTACGACGTCATCCTTGGTATGGATTAGTACCATCCATGTCAAGATTGACTATATTAGGTGAAGAAAATGGTTCATCCAGGGGATGAGACCAGATTTCTCTTATCAGCAAAGAAGAAATCACAACAGCTCCTGTAGGACCAGAGAAGGTCCAGATCATCCAGGAGCGGATGAGGACAGCTCAGAGCCGGCAAAAGTATTATGCTGACAGGAGGCGGAGGCCACTAGAGTTCAAGGATGGTGACCACGTCTTCCTGCGTGTCTCACCTCGATATGGTTTATGGAGATTTGGCCGAGGCGGCAAGTTGTCTCCACGCTTCATCGGACCATTCCAGGTCCTCAGCAGGTTTGGCAAGGTGGCTTATTGCCTGACTCTACCACCTCAGTTGCATCGGGTGCACGATGTCTTCCACGTATCTCAACTGAGGAGATATGTGCATGACCCGTCACACACCATTGACCATGGGGATCTGGATGTTGGTGATGGGGCGACTTTTGTGGAGGTCCTAGTGGAGATTGAGGATCGACAGAAGTGAGTCCTACGTGGACGATTGATTCCTCTTGTGCGCATCAGATGGCAGCACGAGAACCTCCAGAAGAGCACTTTGGAGCGGGAGGCTCAGATGCGTGCTCAGTACCACCTTTGTATCCCTAAGTTAGTGGTGAAGCTTTATGGGGACGTAAATCCCTGTGGTGGGAGTAATGTAAAGACCCGTAAGTTTCAAGGAATTTTTCTTTTCTTAATTTTCTTTGGAATTTTACAAGAACGCAGTTTCTGACGGCACCTGATTCCGAGGCCCGGTGTGCCCAGAATCATTTTCCGAAGTTTGGCTCGGGTACGTTCAGTGAATGAACGAGTGGGTTTTTCTAACTTTTGAACCGGTGCTCGGAATCAAATTCCGAGGGCACCGATGGAATCGCAGCGCCGATATTTGTTTATAAACGCCTCTTTCGGAGTTGCGTTTTCTCAGGTGTGGTTTTTAATTTTTGGGCTTTAAGTTAAGAAATAAAATAAAGTGGTGCGACAACTTTATTTTTATTTCACTTAAGCCTCTTAAAATCCACTTAATGCCACTTAAACTGAGTTGAAGCGGTAGGGTGGAATTCAAAATATCCTACCCTCTTGGTAGGATATTTTTGAGGTCGGGCCCGCACGAGCCCCACTATTTCTTTTCCGATAAGTAACGCACCCGCGAAAACCGGTCATTATGAAAGTCAACTGAGGCGTTTCTTAGACAATTAAACGCTCCTATTAATTGGGTGGTTTATTCGTTGAATTAATTGTATGAATTAATGGGTCGTTACTTAACTTATCTTTTTTTTTCATTTGTTGGCATGTTAATAAAATAAGACCAACACTATTCTTCTTAAGGGTTGTTGGTTGAGAGGATTTGACAGAAACCTCAAGTTCTTCATCCTCCTTCGCGAAGAACGCCAGCCTTCGACAAAGGGCGACGAAGAACGCCGAGCCCTCGGAGATCGACGACGCGAAGCCAAGTTCCGTGACGCCGGTGATTCTTCTTCCGCGACGTTCTTCCGCGACAATCCAACCCCGAGACAACCTTCGATCGACAACGACAAGGTAGGGGGTTGCGCTCCTTTTAAATTCTTTGTGGATTTTTAACAATAATATGGATTTAATTATTATTAATTAAATCTGCATGTTCTTGAACCTTGGAGTTCGAAGATGCGACACCGTATTCTGCGACGACGCGACGCCCTTTCGCGACGACGCGATGCCCTTCCGCGATGGTCCCCTCCTTCCGTGGCGATCAATTCCGCGAAGAACACACACTCGACGACTACGGTGAAGTAGGGGTTTGTTTATGAAATAATTTATATTCCCGTGATTGTTTTTTAAAAACAAAGAACCCGAATCAAGTTCAATTTTAATTCTATTAAAATTGTGCCTTGCTTGTTGTTCATGTTTTGAATATTTTATTCCTGATTGTTATCACCTAACGCGGAGGGTGCGGGCCAAACAAACACGGCCCGACAACCCTCTACAGTTCTTAGTTGTTGTACGAATTGGAGGGCGATGACAAAACATGCTGCAGGGGTGATTCGTTGTTTCCGCAGTGAAGTACGGAACCCGGGAGGAGCTACGGTGCAGACGGGAGCGAAATCGGACCACCGGAGCAACTCCGGTGGCCCGCGGAAACCACCGGTGGCGCGGGGCGCCGGAGCGGCGGCGCCGGCGGCGACAGCCAGCGGACCCACGGCCGCGCGGGTCCGGCATGCACGGGACGCGGCAAAGCCGCATCCGTTGAATTCCAGCGCGGCCAGACGTGGGTCGCGACACTTTCATCCCGCGGGGGCAGCGCCCCGCGGCTCCCACGCTCGGCCGTTCGGCCGAGCCGAGCCGGGTCGACCCGACTGGCCGGGTCGCACCCTAGCTGGACCGGGCCGTGCCGAACCATGTCCAACCCGGTTCGGGCCGACCCAGGGTGGGGGGGGGGGGGGGGTCGGGCCGGGTCGGTTTGGGCCCAGACCCCCCGTCTTCAGACCGTTTTCGGTCTTTTACCCGTATCTTGAGCTACGGGCCTCCGAACAACGCGCCGTCAGTGGAGATGCGATCCTTGGATCGAGACGGTCGTTTCGGTAGATCGCACTTAAGGTTTCGAAATACTTTGGGTTCGGCCAGGTTGGTTCGTACACGAAACCAAGAGGGCCCTCGGAGCGAAAACGCTCATATCTTGAGCTTCGGTCGTCCGATTGACGTGCCGTCGACTTTGTTGTTTTCCTCTAAGAGAGACGGATCTTTTGACATACTCTTCCCAAGGATTGGACGTAGGTGGAGTACGGTCGGGTTGGTTTTTCCTTAAAAACCAATCGGGCCCCTGGGACGAAAAAACCAATAACTCTCAGACCGGGCGTCCGATTGACGCGTGGTCTGCGACGTTGAGTTCCTGTTGATGATACTAAACTTTTGGATACATCAACTCTGGACTATGTGTCAGTTGATGTATCAGCCTCTCGGCTCGTGGAGCGGACCCTCCCGAACGAGCTTTCGGTGTGCGAAACCCTAGAGCTGGCTGCGACTGCTACATCGACGACGATGAATACAATCGTACTAGAATCCTATGTGGGTTCGATGATGAAGACAATCGTACTGGAATCCTTTGTGGGTTCGACGATGAAGACAATCATACTGGAATCCTATGTGGGTTCGACGATGAAGACTATCGTACTGGAATCCTATGTGGGTTCAACGATGAAGACAATCGTACTGGAATCCTATGTGGGTTCGACGATGAAGACAATCGTACTGGAATCCTATGTGGGTTCGACGATGAAGACAATCGTACTGGAATCCTATGTGGGTTCGACGATGAAGACAATCGTACTGGAATCCTATGTGGGTTCGATGATAGAGACTATCGTACTGGAATCCTATGTGGGTTCGACGATGAAAAAAATTGTATCGGAATCCTCTGTGGGTTCGACAACAATGTCAACAATGCTTGTATCCCACGTGGGTCCTAGAAGATGAATCAGTGATTACATCTGATCATATCTCTTACTTTACGAAGAAGTATACCTGTGTGAGCTGAAACTCCGTTTTACTTTCCTTTGTGGATTGTGTTGAGCTATCCTGTGTGGATTTACGTTTTATTTTCCTTTGTGGATTGTGTTGAGCTATCCTGTGTGGATTTTACGTTTTGCTTTCCTGTGTGGACTGGGTTGTGCTTGAGCTCGGAGGTTGGAGCCGAGCGAGAATTGATGACTTAGGTATATGTATGGGCATATACCTAAGCCGTTTCGGATGTTACTTCGTGATTTGTATCTTTCCTTTGTGGTTTATCCTTTGTGGATTCTGGGAGACCTTCGGGGGTCACGGGGTCCCTACTGAGTATCTTATACTCACCCCTACACAGGCTATGCCCGCACTACGTTTTGTTGGTTGTAGACGACGGACAGCGCTGATCGTGGTGGAGGCTTGCAGAGCAGGACGGTACCGAGAGGTGGACCACTGGGTGGGACACACTAGGATCGGTCAGCTAGACCTGAGGAGTAGTGGAGGCTTTCTGTACCCACCCTTCAGGTGGGACTTCCAGAGGACGGCTCGACGCTGCGGCTTTACTTTTCAGTTGCTGTTTTTCCCCTTTCAGTTGTACTTTACAGTTGGGCTTGTATTTCCGCCCCCCTTTACTTTTCCGCACTTACTGTTGTACCAGCTTTTACTTAGTGTTTACTTTTTCTGCTTGCTTACTATGTGGTGCTTGTTTACTTTACAAATGCAATGCCTTCCCTTTTTCCGGGACTTACGCCTTGGTGCTAGTCGCCAGCCCCTGGCCTATGGAAGGTGGGCTTGGGGTAGTCACGGCACGGGCCCCGAGGACGGGTCGTGACAGGCGGAGTGTGGGGTTTCACTGCACAACGGAGAGGTGGAAGGTGAGGTCGGGGGTTCGAATGGGTAGTGCGCTAGAGGCGGTCTCCTGGTGCGGGTTTGACTAGAATGAAGATGGGTTTCGGGTGGTTCCGCGGCGAGGACATGAAACATGGATGAGGGTTGCAGAGCTGCTGCTGAAGCGAGGCTAGGATACAACTACGAGGGAAGAAAGGGGAAGGTGGTGACTAGTGGAATGAGGTATTTTGATTTCATGTTCTCCAATTATGACTGAATTTTCTAGATTGATATGTTTTGTGCTGCTGTTTTAATATCTATTTTAGCTGCACTCCAACTCTGCATTCTATTTGTGTAACTGCGGTGGCTTTGATTTTTCATGTTGTTTAGTTGATTGGTCTGTTTTGTTATGTTTATTTCTTCTGAGATTTGGTGCTTGTTGTTTACTACTGGTTGGTATTGTTGTTGTTATGCAATGGACTATGAGACATGAGAAGTGAGGGCGACAGTGGATGGAATCAAGGTGGTGGCACCGGTTCTGAAACGGTGCCACAGTGAGATGTGGTACCGTGATGGGATGAAACAGTGGCAAGGGTGTGGGTAGAAAGAACTGGCCAAACAGTAGTGTGGCAAGGTGATGGATGAAGGTGGAAGAAAAAATGAATCGGTGCCACCATTTGGAGGAGACAGTGGCACCACGAGAGGTGAGATATTAATTGGAATGGTCGGACAAATATTTAATTGTTGTAGAGGCACTATGATGGAACAATGACACCCGTTTTTGTGGCACCATGAGTGATACTCACTTTTGTTGTGAGATGACAAGGAGAAGGACATGGTGACACTGTGACAGGGTGCTATCGGAATACCTGCAAAACATACATAAACACCGAAAATTAAAATAAATTACTAAAACAAAAAAAAATGAATTAATAAATTAGTTACTTAAATTAACACAAAGAATTAAAAACTAATTTGAAATAAATAAAACAAGGTTAAATAATAAAATTAGTTATTCATTTTTTAATGGAATGAATTTATTTGGATTAAATATTATAAACAAATAAATTTAAAACGAATTAAAACATTTAAAGTCACTAATTATTCAATTAATTTGTTAAAGAGTGAATTAAAGAATAATTAATGAATGAAAATATGATTTGAATAAAATTAAGTTGTAAAAATAATTAAATAATTAAGAATAAAAATGATTTATTTACTTAAAATTTAAAAAATAATGAATTTATGAATTAAATAATTAATAAACTAACTAGAATGAGAAAATATAAAAATAAAAGAATAAAAAATAAAAGTCAAATTCACAAGAATAATTTAATTTAAGAATTTTTTAAAATGACAACAATGAACACAAAAAACACATGATTTAAACTAAAATTGATTATTTTACACACCAAGTCAGAAAACTCCAACAATTATCAACTTTTATATTAAAACAACATTTTGGTATTAAAAATCTAGTAAAACTACAAAAAAAGGATGTGGCAAAGTATGTGAAAACTTTTCCGCATCAAACTCCCCCACAAATATAGCATTGTTTGTCCTAAAATAAGTACATTCCTTTGACATTAAAACAGAATGAAGATTTTTTAATTTCAGTTCAAAAAGTGAATGATTAAACATTAATACCCAGAGGAGCAAGACCAAATAGTGAGTCAGGCTTTCCAAATGTGTTAAAAAATGAGGCCCTTCCTAGCTTCCAAAACCCAATGGAAGTCAAAAACCTCACAAATTTATACACATTCATGTATTCCATGCCTCCAATATGTACTCATTATCTGTCCTACTTCACCTTCCAATTTATGTTTTATTTCAAGGAGTGATGAAAGGTTTGATGAAGTGAAACTCAAGACTTATCCAAGGGTACCTTCCATTCTCACCTTCCCCCAGGTTCCAAAAATCACTACTGGAAATAGCACCTATACCCACGGTATTAAACCGTGCGTATAGCCCTTGAAACCATGGGTATACACTATACCCATGGTTTCAGTAACCGTGGGCTGCAGTGCCGTCACAATAGGCCTATACCCATGGTTCTTTGAAAACCGTGGGTATAGACCTGGAAAAATTTATATTACCCACGGTTCATTGAACTGTGGGTATAGATGTTTGCCCATGGTTTTATAATTGTGGGTATAATGATTTACAACAACGCATACTGATTTGTAGCTGTTGCAAAAATTTCCCACGGTTCAAATGAACCGTGAGTATAGATGTATACCCACGGTTTCAAAACCGTGGGTATACTGATTTACATTGCCAGAAATTTCCCACGGTTCAATGAACCGTGGGTATAGGCAGGTCCCCTGCAGCAGAACAGCTGCACCTCAGCTGCACCTCGCTCTACAATTCTGCACCTCTACGATTCTGCACCTGTAAACATTCTTCACCTCTAAACATTCTGCACCTAAAAACAGAATATAAGATCATACATGGATCCTTACAACACCAAGAAGACAACAATTACCCATGAATCATCATGAATGAAAACCCAATGAAAGAAAGAGTAAAATCCAGAAAATATTCTACATCATTGAGCAATGTTATTCAACCCCTTTCTGTGCCAAAATGTTACTTTCAAGGCCTAAACATCCAAGAATAAAACCTTACACTTATACCCTGGTATAAGGAATCCATTAATTGATTCCAAGGTACAAAACCAAGGGGATTCACTACCCAAAGTCTAGCATCACCTATCCTGGCTATACTAGCCTCAATCATACTTGAATGACTCATCACAATCCCATTTAAATATGTTGATAGCCCAACCCACATACCCTTTAAAAAGATCGCATTTTTTATTTTAAAGGTACATGACTTGTACTCCCCCTCTATGGGACCTACTACATCGAAAGATGCCTCATCCTTTAGATTTTAAACCAAAATCATAGGTCTCATATGGGTACACAAACATGTACATGAAAATGAAGGCATTGTTCTAGAAGTTCCATATAATCATCATGTTCTTTATTTAGTGTTTTAACATATTCATTCTAGAGTGACTGGGATGAGACCCTTTCTTCTATCACCAGGCCTAGTGAACCAGGAGCTTCCAAGATGAACCTGACCCATTTCAAAGATAGTTCTCTAGTTTAAGTTTTTTGATGGTTAAATACATGATCCTCCCCCTCCCCCTGCCCATCCCCTCCCCCTCCCTCCCCACTGCCCAGCCCCTCCCCCTCCCCCAAGCCCAGCCCTCCACCCGCCCAGCCCTCCCCCTCCCCCCTGCCCAACCCCTACCCCTCCCTCCCCACTGCCCAGCCCTCCCCCTCCCCCTGCCCAGCCCTCCCCCTGCCCAGCCCTCCCCCTCCCCCCTGCCCAGCCGTCCACCTGCCCAGCCCTCCCCCTCCCCCCTTCCCAGCCGTCCACCTGCCCAGCCCTCCCCCTACCCCCCTGCCCAGCCCCCTCCCCCTCCCCCTCCCCCTCCCCCCAGCCCATCCCTTTCCCTGCCCAGCCCTTCTCCCCCTCCCCCTCCCCCCTGCCCAGACCCTCCCCCTCCCTCCCCACTACTCATCCCTCCCCCTGAATCTCCCTACATGAAATATATAGATGCATGACATGTTTTATTTGGATGCAGACCCAACCAGGTAAGGTACTGCAACTGTTAGAAAACATTCTAAAATTTTGATAAGGTACTACAACTCACTGCATTACAGAACAAATTATAACAGAAAACAAATATAAAATCGGGTGTCCAACTAAATATGTTCCCTTAAGGTATGTTTATTTAAGGTAATACAAATCACTGTAATAAAAAATAGATTATAACACAAGAAATACCAGTCAAACTCATGAAGAATGTGATTATCACTGTATCATTTATTTCTTGAGTTGTAAAAAATATAAACTTCCATACATCCTATCCTGTTGAAGAGTTATTTGGGAAAAAAATACCTTCATCAATCCTCGCTGAGACATAAATGATACACATCTCTTAAGTTTCTTCTCCATGCTTGTAAATTGAAGGCATTCATTCCATCAGCCCATGCACATTCACCAATATTTTGGTTCATCGCTATGCTGGGATGAGAACAATCAAAGTATGTCTAGAAACTCATAGACATGACCCACAAAAATCAATATACAATGGAGTAAATAGTGAAAACATATCACCTGCATTCATATGTTGGATGAAAGGGAGGTTAACTCCATGATTTTATGACCAATAACCTGCATTCATATAGTGTGTAAATGAAAATGAAAAATGATGCATGGTAGGGAGGTTAATTCCACAATTTTAGGAAAACATACCTGTTGTAGAGATATGGAACTTATTAGTGCAGGATTCCCTTGATCTCTTCATGTGTAGAGTGAGTCACCTGCAATATATAAATAAAAATAATCAATATTCATCTTAAAAGATGAAGTGCGTAATAATGTATGAAAAAGTATTATGCGAAGGGAAATACTGGAAATTGTCTAGGAGATTATTTCAACGATATTACGAGAACATACCTATTGCGGGGAGAGAAACACATCGGTCAAGATTCGATTGAAGTGGCTGCTCTGGGCGGTTTTGTTAACATCCACCTTACCCATGCACTTGGTTTGTGTTTCCAGCGCACCCTTCAAGAACACATTCAGCTTCTAGAATGTTGATTCACTCTGCATCCCACATACCAATTATGGCCAGAAACAGAGAGGAAACAGAGCATTTGTGCTGCAATGAACAGTCAGAAATGTCAGGTTTAATGATAGAAACCAGAAGTGTTTACCTTCAACTGGAAGACAATGCCCCATTGATGATTGTTCAGAAGGCGCTGAATAAAGGTGATGTCTAGGGAGTGGTCGATCCTCTAATGCGCCATGTTAATCAACTAAATCAGCTGCAAATTCATTTTTGGGAGCACTTGAAGTCCTACTGTGTTTTTGGAAGCTCAAAAGTGATCTGCCATCATACTCAATAACCTGGCTCCAATTATCATATGCCTTATTCAGCAAGGTGTCCACGTATACCTGCAAAGAGCCAATAATGGAAGCATTTATTAGGTTTTAAAAGCCTCATATTCAATTGTCACCCGAGATAATATGTTGGGTATGAGAGAATTGAATCATTTCATTTTATTAAGCTTTGTCCAGCCTATTATTAAATACTACCTCTGGTCCACATGGAAAGTAGTTCACATTCTAATAAGTCACTACATCGGGATCATGCTCAAGTGAAAATGCACTAAATCAATGAGATTTATAGATTACATGATAACTATCCATAATAAACCCCATCCCATGAGGATAAAATAATTTTTACCACCACATCCACCATTAGGTTTATCAAATCCTCAATGAGTCCAAAAGATATGAGTGGTGACTATAAGTTAATCTCAACTCATAGGGCTGGGGGAATTTTTTCCATGACTGTCACTAATCAAATCATCAAATCCTTAGTTGGTGTAGGAAGTATAAATGGTGGCCCCACATCATCCCCATACATTAAGTATGGGGTCATTATTATCATATTTTCTAATAAATTTTAACATTTCTAGGTTGGGAAGTGGTTTCATGAAGTTCGTGCCCTAGTGATTCCAACTGTCATCCAACAAACATCTTTCATTGGGAGAACGTTCGGTGATGATAGTCAAGAATTACCTCAGGGACATTATCTATAGAAAAAATAGGGTAACATCCACTGAATAATATCAAACATCACATAGTTCAAAATATTAAAGACCCATTGAGAATAGGTGTTGATGGAAAGACCTCAACAAAACTCTCAAAGGGGAAGCGGGTAGTGAAAAGTCACTCTTTCACTCAGATAATAATGATATGATTCCTTATTCCTGTTATTCATTCATGATTTTCATCATTATCAATATGGTAGATGATATAGATTGAGACATGGACACTGTAATGATGATTCAAAAATGTGGTTTGTTATGTAGACTCTAGTGGGCCCAGATTTTTTCTACTATATTAGCCTCCTTGTGGGGTCCATCAATTTCTAGGATGACCTTAATCATCATTTAAATTATCAATATAAATCTATGCTAAGGAAAATAATTGACATTAATCTCATGGACAATTAACATCAGGGAAATCAAAATTTCTCTAGCTTTATCTCTAGATGGAAATTCCTAATTTACTCACTCAAAATTCTACTCCCGTAGGGGAAGTTTTTTGAACTTTTTGTAGAGAACATCCATGATGAAGTGTAGAAACTTTCGATCTCGTTGAAATATCTAAGTAGATTCTGGGAGTTTAAATACATGGGGTAACATCTAGAAGATTCCATTTAGTGAAATAGGTATAAAACTGCTAAGGAAGAAACTGTAGCTATTACACTCAATCTAGTGTCAGTGACTACTGGATAACCCAAGAAATCTCTAAATCACCTGACACCTCCCACTCAGTAAAAAAAAACTGTCCTGGTCAAGAGGCAAAGAGATATAAGGGTTTCCCATTATTTAAGGAGTAAAATGATAATTTATTTATTTTTAAATAAATAAGTTCCTAGTTACATTATTTTCATTATGGAAAATTATCTCCTTAGGCTTATCGATCCTAGGAAACCTAGGGAAGTTGTCCTTAGTGATCATCCTGGATATTTCCCTTTTCACTAGAGTCCATTCCACACCATCCAATACTTCTTTGCCTTCAAATATATCCTCTAGATAGTGGTTGATTTAGAACAGGTGATACTTGTAAAATCCTTAGAAAAAGTGGACCATGTTTCTACTGCCCAATCAAAGGGAAAAAGTGTCTAGAAATATGTTCCAGCTCAGCATGATTGAACGTTTGATGACTGAATAACACAAAAGATAGTTGATCAATACAATACTAATCTTAGGGCACAATATTTTCAATTTATTGTGGTCTCTACACCTCCTGTGTTATCCAAATTTACACCATAAAACCCACCATCTTGAGGTAGATGAAACCAAAATAATAAAAAATTGGAACAAGATCAAGAGTCTCATACAACAACCAATTACTCATGAATTTTTCTTTAGCTCATGAGAAGAAAATACTAAGTGAAAGTATCCACGCCCCATAGGGATAAATTTGACTAATTTCTGTGTATTCCAGAACTTATTTCCAAAAGGATGAACTAGCCGGGAGTTTACCAAATACCAATAGATCTTCAATCATTTCAAAATTACATCCTGATTCTCAGTAAGATGTATAATATTACCTTGTTTAAGAGGCAATGGTCGGGATGCCGAGGCGGAGGCGAAGGCCGGGAGGTCCAAGTCAGGAGCTGGGAGACGGAGCCGGGAGTCGGGAGCCGGGAGGCAGAGCCAGGAGTTGGAGCCGGGAGTCGGAGTCTGGGGAGGGGAGTCGGAGACTGGGGAGGGGAGTCGGAGAGGGGAGGAGAGGGCCGAGAGTTGGTGGTCGGGGAGGGAAGGACACAGCCGGGAGTCGAGGGTCGGGGAGGTAGGGTTGAATCGGGGAGCACGATGGATGTTTGAGGAGGAGGAGCCCAATAGTTAGGTCCGATGGAAGGTTAAATACCCACGGTTTTAATAAAACCGTGGGTATAGACAACTAAAATCAAACTATACCCACGGTTTAAAGAACCGTGGGTATATGTGCGTGGGGATAGACCCCATTTTCAGTAGTGAATTAAGGTCCATTAATTTCATCATTTTATTGATTAAACTCAAATTAATTTTAACTATGTCAATTGCTCCCTTCTTCATCTGGTTTCAAAATTCTCATCATCATAATGAGTTCATTTTTGAAATGGGCACTTTATTTCTAATTTTCCAAGCCATATTCCTTGTGTAGAGCACTGTTCATAGTAGATATTAATATTAAAATTGGCTTAATTTATTCACAAAAACTTCCCAACGCAGCTTATCTAAGATACTCACTATGGGATCTCATTTTACCATTTTACTCCATTTACAAAGGACTAAATTAATAATCAATCAAGTTGACTACCTACTGTGATTGAATATTATTATTTTTCAAAAGGTGTGAGCCCCCTGGGTTTTAGTGAGATATTATAGTTACCCTAAGTCATGATCATCATCCCACAAAACCTATCATGTCACACTCCCATCTTCAGTTCCTAAACAGACAGATCCATAGAGACATTGAACAATTGCACTCAACAATTATTCATGCTTAACAGTTTCTGACTAAGTGCCACTCTCATTAACCAGTGAGCAGTTCCCAACTAAGTATAACATAATTGAATTACCAGTGAACCTCAAATGGCCATGAAGTGGTGAATTAATATGAAATTTTGAAGTATGTTGAGTGACATTTGAAAAACATTTGACCATTTTTTTAAGCAAACTCAGGTTAAAGAAGGGGGAATTTGAAATGACACTAGAATGGCCCCTATTCCCCACACATAAAACCCAACATTGTACCCAATGTTGAATTCTGATGTGGAAGATAGTTCAAGTTAAAAATAGAAGGACATTTCAACTTATAAATGATATAGAGAGGGTAGAGACAAGGTTCGAAAATTTTCTTTGTCACAAAATAAGGAAAGAAAACAAAAAACCAACAAATAATGAAGAACCCAACCCCCCAAACCATCACCAGAAACAAGTTCACAAGTATTATTAAAATATTTATGCTTTTAATTTTTACAGAGTAGTCAAAATATTTTTTCTATGTACATAAAATAGTATCACGATTAACAATGATGTGCAGTAGAAGCATAATGAAGATGGAAGTAGTGGGTGTAACATGTTTCGAAAGGTAGCTCAAAATAGTTTTTTCAAATAATTAGATATTATCAAAATAACAACCAAGTAGGAATCAAAGTATACTTTTCACAGGTCAGGGGGAAGTCCCCCACACTTAATTCACAGTGAAGATTAAGCGGGTAATTAAAAGTGAAAAAAGGCAGAACAGAAATTCCCTGAATTGTTGGAACCTAAACACTGACTACCATAGACAGATGATCTTTAGTAGCACTGGGTGGTTACTCCTCTTCATTAACCTACATGTTCAAATAAGTAAACTAATATTGTAGAGTTTTAATGTCAAGATAAGTAACCCAATGAAATGTGTAAAAAGAAATTTTATCCATATGATGTAGTGGATTTCTCCCTGGGGTTTTCTTTTTAAAGATTCACGAAACAACCACTCTCTCCCTCAAACCAAAACACATCATGATGCACCATCAAGAAGTCAAGAGGTTAAACTGGAGAACAAGCAGCTAGGGGTAACTTTATTAAACAACCAAAATAAAAGGAAAAAAACTAAGGAACCTTGTGTTAGTTCCCATGAAACACTGAGTTTATAGTCCACAGTTAGACTTGAAACAATTCATTCTTCCAACAATGATATGTCAGCCAATAACATTCGATTCCCTTAAAATAAGTGCATTATACTTTGACCATTGACTAAGAATGGTTGATTATCTTTGGCAACTAGCCCAACAGCTCCACTAACCAAAACTCTAACAATGGTAAAGGTTCCTAGAAACTTTGTCTTTGACTTTATTAGAAACAAGTTCAATCTATAATTGAAAAGCAGGACCCACTCACCAACCTTGAAATTCCTATTTTGAATGATTGAGTCATGAAAAGGCTTTTTTAACTCTTTGTAAATTTCAACATTCTCATAGGACTCTCTTCAAATTTCCTCCATCTCACTCAACTCTAACAGTATCCTCACACCATAAAACATAAAATCAAAGTTAAGATCCCCCACTTACCAATAATATCTATGCTGTAACTCAATAGGTAGATGACATGTTTTCCAAAGATTAGCTTATATGGTGAAATCCCTATAAGATTCTTATTTTAATTTCTATAGGTAGAAATAGCCTCATCCAACTTCCTTGACCAGTCCTTCCTAGATCAAGACATTGTTTTCTCTAAAATATGTTTGAGCTCTCTATTTGAAACATCTGATTTTCCATTGGACTTTGGCTGGTAAGTGCTTCTTGTACTATGTGAGAACCCATACTTCTCTAGCAAACCTTTGAACTTATAATTCTTGAATAGAGTCCCATTACCAGTGATGAATGCTCAAGGTACATTGAACCTAGAAAATATGTTTTTCTTGATGAATTTAATAACACTAGAAACTGAATTGTTGGATAGATCTACTACCTCAACCCTCTTGGACATATATTCCACAACAAACCAAATGTAATCATTCCCATAAGAGGATGGGAATGGTACCATGAAGTCCAATCCCCACTCATCAAATATTTCAACCTCCATAATTCTTTTTTGGGATAATTACTTCCTTCTTCAAACATTTCCCAACATTTGACATTTCTCAAAACCAATAAATAAACACCTAGCATCTTCAAACAATGTTGGCGAGTAGAAACCAGCCTCTATGACCTTTTGATCAGTCCTTTATCCTCCATGGTGGACTCCCCAAGGTGATGAATGGAATCTCTCATGTATGGGAAAATCTCATCCTCAACCACACATCTTCTCAAAATCCCATTTTCACATATCATAAAGAGAAGAGGGTCATCCCTAATATAATATTTCATCTTAGATATAATCATCTTCATCTGTCTGTATGATAGATCCTTGGGCATGAATAGAGTTGCAAGAAAGTTGGCATAGCCTATGAACCTAGAAGACTGCTGTATAGAGGAAGAAAATAATTGTTCATCAGGGAAAGCTATGTTGATATCTCTTGGATCCTTACTTGGGATATTGGGAAATCAGGACAAGTGATCTGCAACAACATTCTCAACCACTTTATAATCCTTAATCACTAAATCAAACTCATGTACCAACAAGGTCCACCTCATGACTCTAAGTTTTGATTCCTTTTTAGACATAAAGTACTTTAGGGATGAATGATCTGTGAAAATTATGATCTTTGATCCTATCAAGTAATGGATGATCTTTTCTAAACCAAACATCACAATAGCCAACTCCTTTTTAGTGGTAGAAGAATTATTCTAGGAAATATCCAACAACTTTCTAGAATAGTAAGTAACATATAGTTTCCTATCCTTCCTCTTCCCCAAAAGACCTCTTAATTAAATGTCACTAATATTACACATCACCTCAAATGGATGATACCAGTCAGGAGCAGTGATTATAGGTGAAGTAGTCAACTTCTCCTTGAGAAGATTAATGGCCTCTAGAAATTTCTCATCGAAGAAAAAAGGTGTGTCTTTAACCAGTAGGGAGAACAGGGGTCTAGTAATCTTAGATAGTCCTTAATGAATCTCTTGTATAACCCATCATGACCGAAAAAAACATCTGATTCCTTTGACATTTTCATGTGGTAGTAACTTTTGTATGACCTCAACTTCAGCATTATCGACCTCCAGCCCCTTCTAAGATACTTTGTGTCCCAAAACTATGCTATCAGTGGCCATGAATTGGAAATTTTACCCTTTTGAGACTAAGATTCTATCTTGGAACCTTTCTATCAATAGTTCCATATTTTTCACACAGTTCTCAATGTTATTTCCCACAATAGAAAAATAATCCATGAAAACTTCAAGTATCCTTTCAATCATGTCTGAAAAAATTTCCATTATGAACATCTAAAAAGTGACAGGAGAACCACACAATCCAAAGGGCATCCACCAGTAGGAAAATGTTCCAAATGGACAGGTGAAGGTGGGTTTATCTTAGTCCTCATGTGAAATGGAAATATAGTTGAAACTAGAATAACCATCAAGAAATCAGAAGAATTCTTAGCGTGCAAATATCTCTAACATTTGATCCAAAAAATGGAAAGGGAAAGTAATTCTTTCTTATGGAAGAATTCAAATTTCTGTTGTCTATACAAACTCTCCATTTATTCACTACACTTGTGTGGATTTTCTCATTCTTTTCATTAGTGACCACTTTCACTCCATTATTTTTGGGTACCACATGGACAGGACATACCCAGGGGCTTTCAGAAATAGGAAAAAGTATTCCAGCATCAAGAAACATAATAAATTCTTCTCTCATAACATCCTTCATGTTTGGGTTGAGTCCTCTTTGCGATTCTACTCTAGGCTTACACCCAGGTTCCATAGGAATTTTATGCATGCAGAAGGATGGACTTATCCCCTTGATATCAGAAATTGACCATCCTTTGACGGACTTGTACTTCTTCAAAACACTAAAAAGATTTTTCACTTGACTCACCTCGAGGTTGGATGAAATTATCACATGAAGGGTGTAACCGTATTTTAAAAAGGAATATTTAATATGGGATGGGAGGGGCTTCAGTTTAAGGGTGGGTGATAACTTTCTAAATGGACAACACTTGGGCCTGGGAGGCCCAAGGACTCCATGCTTCCTCTTGAAAGAAGAAGTAGATAAGGATTCTTCTTCATTACTAGTGCTTCCAAAAAAATTCTACTCAAACATAAACTCCTCTATTGGGGTAGGAATGTGCTAAAAAACACATTTAGGTTATCTAAAAATTCTCCCTCGTACTCATCAACAGAGTCTCTCTCCTAACATGAGACAATAATCGTGAACGAGAGAATTGGGATTTCATGTTCACTATTGATTTTGCCTATAATTCTAAAAAAATCCAATTCCTCTTTACCAACACTACTCTCAGCATCTAAAATATCATATTTAGGGATGATTGGCTGGGTGGGTTCTTGGATTTTCTTAAACACATTGAATTATTATTTCTATTCAGCCATATTGAAAATCAGTTTCCCCTTAGGCACATCTATCACAGATCCCCCTGTGGCTAGGAAGGGAATAAAAAAATGATAGGAACATCTTGGTCACACTCCATATCAAGGATAAGAAAGTCAGTATGAAAAAATAGTTTTCTTACTCCCACTAACAGATCATCAACACTACCCACTGGATAGGTACTGGACCTAGCAGCAAGATATAACACAACAGTGGTGGGTTGGGGAACTCCTAATATCAGGTGCTAAAAAAGTTACAGGGGAATCAGATTAATACTAGCACCAGAATCCCAAAAACAATTGAACTTACCACCTCTATCCCCAAATGTGCAAGGGATGGAAAATATTCTTGGGTCTTGAAACTTATGAGGTATATTATTCTGCCAGATGACACTACAATGTTCTATTAAACTATATGTATCAAATTATTCCAATGTCTTTTTGTTTTAACAGATTTTCTTGAATGATTCAAGATATGATGGGCTATGAATCAAGGTTTCCATGAATGGGATATCAATGTTAATCTTTTTAACCACTTTAAAAAATTTCAACAGTTCAGAATCATGACTTGGTTTCTTAATTCTTTGTGAGAAGGGGATTACAGGGGGAAAATCCCCAAAATTGGGGGCATCTCTATAGCTTCCTCTTAATTTTTTTAACATTATTGCATTTGTTTTTCATGCCATTTTCTATGGGTTTTTGAGATGAAATAGTAGGAACTGGAGGGATTCTAGTGTTGTTGTCCAGTTTTCCAGATTTGAGTTTTTTTAGATTTGAGTTTCCAAATTCATCCCGTTTCTCATTTTCATAATATTGGGGATCTTTATTAGGATCTCGGTGAGTTTGTAGACCACTTCTGGTGGTCACATCCAAGGAATTATCCCTATGATTGTCTTTAATGGTACCGGGTAGCCTACCCTTTTCTCTATTACTATCGTCCCTAGCCTACTGGCCCATTTGAATTTCCAAATTCTTCATTCTCGCATCCATTTGAACATTATCATAATCATTATTATACTTTGGTTCATCAAACCTCCCTATAAACTGATGGAACATGTCTCTCACCTCATCTTTTTAGTGGGATGACTCATCATTTGGTTGGGGTTGGGGTTGGAATTGCTGCTTAGGAGGCTGCCGGAATCCAGGTGGGGCAATAGGTCGGAGGAATCCCAGCTCACTACCTGATAGGTTTGGATGGTTCCTATACCCTTAATTGTAGGTGTTGGAAAAAGCATCTACCCTAGGCAGAATTTGAGGTCCATAACCAGCAAAGATGTCACTCTTATGAGGCTGGACCGACATATCGAAGTTTGGACAGCAGGTTTAAGAATTTCCATACTAAACACAGTGGTGGAACTGCTTCTTATGGGTTTGATGTGGGTTCTCATTGAATATCCCAACATCTTGGGATTTAGATTAAGGGGAAGGGGATATAGCATCCCGCCTTTTTTATCACATAAACTTTCATTACATTTTACAAAACCGAGGATCTTTAAGGTTTAATGTCTTGGAAACCAGGAACTTAAAACATGAAAACATAAAACATTATTCTTAAACACTTGAGAGGCTTCTCCTTAGGTTCATCCTAGGTTCATTACTGCATCTCATAACATAGGGACATACATCAAAAGAAAGGGTGAGCAGAAGGACAAGTAAGGGAAACAAGGGGAAACATTTAACATGTGAACTTGAGATACATCAACAATGTCATGAAAAAGAACTTTAAGGCATGAGAAAGAAATCATGAGCCATATCATAATAAAAATAACTTATTTCATAACTTGAAGATGTGGATACAACATTTAATATTGAAAATAATTTTTGTTTCACCAAGGTCCATCCCCAGTGTGTCATTAAAAATTACCAAGGTTATTCACCAAGGCGTCGTTAAAAATGGCCATCTCTAGAGATTAAGTCTTTACCCAATGCATTGGAGAGATATCAGGGAACACCATTAAATTTTCCTTTATTATCAGGTGAGACACATATATCAACATCAATAATTTCACAAACAACCCATATAACATAAAATAAATGGGTTTCATTTCATAATCATGACGTTTTAAAAACTGCTTTAAAGACATGATCTTTATGTCACTTTAAACCCATGGAAAGGGAAAGCGGGTCTCATGTATGTAAATCCTAGACATTAAAATAGAAAATTTTGGTATATATGTGAATACCCATTTAGAAGAAAGATCTTTGAGTATTCACTTAATAAAATGAATTTGAGGATAAGAGAGAGACATTTTGAGACGGAAATTCTGTAGAATAACGGCTATGTTTCAGGGTTTTAGAAAACATTGAAAAGAGAGGGGACATGGGTCAAACACTCATAAATGATCCATAAAACAGTATAGGGACATAATATAAAGGGTATAAGACCATGGTAATGAAATTTTAAAGATATTACTTATGAAATGAAAAACATAGAAGGAGGACAAAAATAAGTTTTCTCTTATGAAAATTCGGCAGCCTAACGGCGTCACTTAAACTTCAACAAAAATGAATTGAAGAGATAAAATAGGGTCTCTCATCATATGAACATAAAAGATAATTATTACAGATATAGAGATCATACCCCAACATAATAAAAAGGAACTTGAAAGGCTTGACATGAAAAATGAGAAAGGTGAAAGAATCCCTTAAAAATTCGGGAGCCTAACGACGTCACTTAAACTTCAACAAAAATGAATTGACGAGATCAAATAGGGTCTCTCATCATATGAACATAAAAGATAAATATGATAGATATAAATATCATACCCCTACATAATAAAAAGGAACTTGAAATATTTGAAATGAAAGTAGAACTTTGAAAAATGAGAAAGGTGAATGAATCCCTTAAAAATTCGGCAGCCTAACGGCGTCACTTAAACTTCAACAAAAATGAATTGACGAGATCAAATAGGGTATCTCATCATATGAACATAAAAAATCAGTATGATAGATATAGAGATAATAACCCAAAATAATAAAAAGGAACTTGAAAGACATGACATGAAAGTAGAACTTTGAAAAATGAGAAAGGTGAACGAGTCCCTTAAAAATTCGGCAGCCTAATGGTGTCACCTAAACTTCAACAAAAATGAATTGACGTGATCAAATAGGGTCTCTCATCATATGAAAATAAAATTTTAGTAAGAGGAATATAAAATAACATCCTCCAACATAAGAACATGGAGCATAAAAGAAATCACTTAAAAGAGAGTATTTGAAAAGAAAGAGAGAGTTTGGATCCCTTACCTTGAAACGTAACTCTTAAAACTCAAAGGTTGGGACCTTGAGGGATTGGGGGCACCTTGGGAGGACTCCTTGGGAGGTAATGAGACCAGAGATTCATTGGGGGAGAGTTGAGAGTCGAATGGAAGAGAGGATGGCTTGGTATTTATAGGGAAAGTGAGGGGACAAGGCATTAATGGCCAAGGGACACCTCATTGGTGGTTTTGGCAAAACCATGGGCTTGACCATGGTATTTTCCCATGGTATTGACCACTTGGGACAACTCATACCTTATCTTAATATTCATAAGTTTACCATATTGATTATATACGTAATACATCATTTAATGATGTCATTAAACACCCGTAACCTAAAAACTGTATTTTCACTATTCATCGAAAATTCAACTTTCTCAGAAAAATCCCAAAATTTCACCTTAACCAAATATCGATGCTCTGATTTAAAAAATAAACTCCATTTTATAAAAATAATTTTCTAAATTTTTTTAATTTAATTTTTAAATAAATACACTATTTACCGAATATTCATTTTTTTTCCAGAAAAATCCCCAAAAATTACCTTTATATAATATAGATGCTCTAAGTTCAAAAATGAAATCAATTTTATTAATATAATTTTCTAAATATTTTTAATTTAATTTTTAATGAAAAAACACTATTCACCCGAAAAAACTAATACATGACTAATAATTTATGAAACCGTTATTTAAGCATTTTATTGAATCACATTACTTAATCAAGGTGCCTAGATTATATTAATACTTTCTTTAAGTGAGATTACTAATCCATTTGGTCACATTACTAATCCTAAGAAAAAAAATCACTATTCATAATTTACTATTCATCAAAAATTAAGTTGATCTTATTAGATTCTAAATTTCGTACTGAACAAAATTGTAGAAGACCATTTTTTGAAAATCATTACACATTTTTAATTATTTAAGGTTTACATAAACATTTTTTTTTAAAATATCCTTTCTCTAAAATTCACCAAAAATATTCATACTATATTTATCCAGACATTTGATAATTCATAAACTTCATCATAAGAAGAAATCAAAATTTTTATTTAAAACAAAGGGTTACACAAGGCAGTTATGGTCTTCTTACATAGCCCCTTATCACAACAGCATAGGACCTAAGTGTAAGGTGTGCTAAGGTGAGAGAATCCGAGGTAGGCTCGGCCAACATCGCACGAGTAGTAATTTCTATTAGTTTGAACTTCTTGCGAATGAGATTCCATTCTAGCTTCCCACGATGAAGTTCGGCTTGGGTTTGGTCCAGAGCAAAGCCCAGTGGTGCTACCTCCTTCCCAAGTTCTGTTAGATGGGCTTCGATCGGTCCAAGACTACTGGGTGAGGCCATCGAATCATCTTTCTATATTAATTAACCAAGATTACTTGTATTTAGAGACAATAATCGAAATGTTTAGTTTCCAGTGGTCATATTGACCAATGGTCATATAACAGTCAAAACCCAATGGTCTCATTTCAATTATACTCATGTTAACAAATGAAACAGTTTTGTAGAGTATAAAAATAAAATAACACACAAAATTAGAAAACAAGATTTATTCAAAATTTCGGGTCGTTACAGGGGAGGTTTCCATTCCCACAATGGTTTTCCTCTTAGAATATTTGTGTTGGGAGTTTAGAGATACAGTATTAAAGATTTGATTGAAATCCTCAATATTACTATCACTAAAGTCTCTTCCAGAAGACTGATCCACCATGATTTGGTGGCATGGGGTGAGACTATTGAAGAAGGCGTCCATGAGGAATTGGGGTGTACATTAATGATTTGTAAACTACATAAGAAAACCTCTAAACCTTTCCCAGGATTCATGAAACACCTCTCCTTCATCCTGAAGGAATCCCGTTATTATATGCCTAATTTCATATGTCAACCTCCTAGGATAGAATTTCATTATGAAAGAATTACAAACTTGATCTCAAGTGAAAAATATTTCTTCTTATAACTTTTGAAACAAAGACCTAGCATTTACCTTGAGACAGAAGGGGAACACTCTCAGTTTAAGCTCTTCCTTAGTGATACCTCTATGCAGTTGTTTCTGGACACTACAATAGAAGACTCTAATGCAGTCAATAGAGACCTCACTAAGAATTCTATTAAAGGTAGGCAACAGAATAAGCATGGATTTCTTGATTTCATAATTCCTGGACCTAGGAGATAGTCTAATGAATGAAGGGTTACTAGACACCGAAGGCATCAAGAACTCTCTCAAACTATTTCCCACAGCTATCTCATTTTAAGGTGGGTTCATCATTCCAGGATGGTTCAAATTATCCGGAAGTGGATTATTCAAGTTTTCATTTCTGTTATCTTTAATTTTGATCTTGTCTTTGTTCTTTTTCAATTCATTGAGGTTCTTATCAATTTTACGATGACCAGGTTCTAAGTATTAAAACATAGACCGGGTTTTTATGCAGTAGGTTCACAATTTTTTTGAAGTTTTTTTTTGGTTTTGGTTTTTTTTATTTTTTTATGTAAATTTTTGTTTTGTTTTATATCACACATGACCTCCCCAGCAACAGTGCCAAGATTTTCACACTCATGTATCATTGGGAATGGGCGACAAACTAAAATTTATAACCGACTTACTACTTATAACAGTGCTAAGACATGATCGAACCACTGAGAGCACTTAAGTTGTGTTTAATGATCTAAAAAAATAACAAAAAAACAAACCCATAAAAAAATTTGATGATGGTAGAAGAGAGAAGTGAGTAAAACTCAGTGTGTGGGGAAGTGATAAGAAATTGGTGAGTGCACAAAAGTAGATAAGACAATAAGAAAACTTGTGGTGAAAACAACCACTAGATGAGTAGGGGGAAAATTCCAATGGCTGATTTTAATATGGATCACCCCCATTCATGCACTAATGTTAATGAATTATAGATCTGACTTATGGTTACTGACCAGATTTTTCATCTGGTCACTTGACGATGAAATAACCCACAAAGTACTTCAACTGTAAAATTCATTCCATCAAATAGTTATTAAATTCAGATTTCACTGGGCCCAAGCTGTCGATTGAGTTCAGTGTGACTCTCTCATTTGATCGTGATTCATTTGTCAGTGAATACCATAGATTGAAATAGTTTTCTTTTAGATTCAAACAAGATAAGTTTGCACTAAACCTTTTTGTTTTGAAAATAAAATTGTCCCACGAACAGTGAGAGAGAGACAATCCAGAAAAAGATGCAGTACGTGAGTCAAAGTAAACAAATATTAACCAGCCAAAATATTCCCCCAAGGAGTTTAGATGGACATAATGGTAGGCTTCAATGAAAAAATAGGATTAAAATATATGAAGTTAATATAGAAATAAGTTTCATAAAAACATAGCACAAGGAAAATAATGATGTTCATATCCCGCCTTGATCGCCAAAAAGCTCCAATTCCTGCTGCTCTATAGTGGATGAAACACTGGAGAGTGTTTGATTTCCCACCCTAGGAATCGAGATATGAACTATTAATCTGCTACCCCAATGCCTGAAATCTGCTCCCTAGAAGTGGTGAAGTCTCTAGGGATCACCAGATGGCTATGGATGGATGATGGAAGTGGAAGTGGTGAAGTCAAAGTCTAGGGGATAGAGTGAATGATCAATGGATGTGCTCTCTACCCTGTAGTATCAATATCACCCTCCATATAAGGAAGAGGTTGATAGAGAATGGATTCTCCCCATGCAATGCTCTACTCGTCACCCCAACAACCTAAATCAAAATCTCTGGAATCTCCTTGGAAGTCTTCACTAACATCCATGTAGTACTTTCACCATGTTGTCTTCTGCTCAACTTTTAATCAAGCAGAATCACATAACAGACCAAAAAAAAAAACGTGCACCACAAGCCATGATTCCCCCTAAAACAGAAAACAACTGAATTCAAACAAAAGATTTTTTTTAAAATATGTGTTATTAGTACTGCATATTTTATTATAATATTTATTCAGAATAAATAAAAAGAGGAAGAAATTGATTTATAACAAGTAAAAATAAAATAATAAAGAAAATATATATTACAACAAATATATTTTATTACTACGATCATGTACAGATAAAAATTAATGTTTTAAAAAATAATTAGATGAAAAATAAATATTTATAATCACCAAATGAAAAAAATATTTTTCTATTAACAATTTTATATATGATATAAATATATGATATTAATTAATTATATTTATTAATAATAATTAAAAAATAAATATTATTATTAAATAAATATTATTATTGTATATAAATATATATTGATATTATATATAATGAATTTAAATAAATTAATATAGAAAAACTAAACATATAAGTATATTATTACTACTGGTTGGTTGTGTTTCTAATATGCGATGGAGGATAAGACGGGGGCAGTGAGGGGGATGGTGGATGGAGGCAAAATTGTGGCACCAGTTCTGAAACGGTGCCACAATGACATGTGGTACCGTGATGAGATGAAACAGTGGCAAGGGTGTGGGTAGCAAGAACTGGCCAACCAGTGGAGTGGCAAGGTGATGGATGAAGGTGGAAGAAAAAATGAAATAGTTCCACCGTTTGGAGGATACAAAGGCACCATGAGAGGTGAGATAATAATTGGAATGGTGGGACAACAACTCGTGAACTGTGGTAGAGGCATCGTGATGGAATGGTGGTGCCGGTTTCTATGGCACCATGAGTGATGCTCACGGTTGCTGTGAGATGTAAAAGAGAAGGAAATGGTGACACCATGAAAGGGTGCTACTGAAATACATGCAAAACCTATAGAAACACCAAAAATAATAAGAATTTATAAAAAAACGAATTAATAAATCAGTCAATTGAATTAACACACATAATTAAAAACTAATTTAAAATAAATAAAACAATGTTAAATAATAATATTACTTATTAATTATTTAAAAGAATTAATTAATTTATATTAAATATTATTAAAAAATTAATTTAAAACAAATTAAAACATTTAATTTCCTTAATTAATCAATTAATTAGTTAAATAATTAATTAAAAAATTGATTAATGAATAAAAATATGAATTGAATAAAATTAATTTTATAAATTAAATTAAAAAATTAATGAATTAAAAATAAAAATAATTTATTTACATACTATTTAAAAATTATAGAATTAAAGAATTAGAGAATTGATAAACTAACTAGAATGAAAAATTCTGAATATAAAAGAATTAAAAATTGAAGTCAAATTTCCATGAATAATTTAATTTAAGAATTGTTTAAAATGAAAATAAGGAACACTAAAAACACCTGAGTTAAACTAAAATTGATTATTTAACACACAAAGTCATAAATAACAACAATTTTCAACTATTTAATAAAAAACAACATTTTGGTACTAAAAATCCAGTAAAACTACAACAAAATGTGGAAAATAATGTGAAAACACTTCCACATCAAGAAGAAAATACATTAAGTTACTTTTTAATATTAAAATGTAAATAATTTATTTTCATCAATGAGATGAACCAAATATTTTAACCCCGTATGGTACCTGGTATTTTCCTTTTCCATACATAAGAAAATAAAGATTTAAATTACAAAAAATTGATTATGGGAAAATAATTAAAAACATTTATATAATTGTATATTTAATGAGTGTATTTTTGAAATAAACAAAAGGATTATTAAAAATAGGGTCCAGATTTTAAAATAATACAATGATGGTTTTTATAAATCATTGGGGGAGAACATGGTAATATTGAAGACTAAGATGAATTCAATAATGATGATAAAAATTCTATTTGTATTTTAATTCTATGAATAATGAGAAATATCAAAGAATTATTGATGAAAATAGTGTTGGTGAGTAATAAATTTCCCTTGGACTATAGGTGATATAAGAAATGAATTTTTCATTTATTTCCCTATAAAAATATTACCATGAATTAATGAAGTGATAGATTGGATGACTTCATCATAAAGACAAATCTACGGGCTACAAAACTAAGATTATAGAGATATGATCCTTATAAATAGTTCATTATTATATAGTACAAAGAGATTGTTAGGTTCCTTTTGGATATAACAACAAAATGATAAAATATTTTTTTTGTACATGTCAATACATATAGAGTGAATTCTACCCTCATGAAATCAAAATTCTCTCATCTAAGAGGGTAGATAGTAAAATAAAAAATACAGTAAATTTTAGGTTTATTTATAATGCAACATTACCACATCATTTATTGTGCTTAAGATATAGGGACTAAGTAGGTTTAATGGATGACTAGAAGTCAAATCAGGTGGTGTGATATACATGGAAGGATCATGCATTTAATGGATGATTAAAAAGATAGAATAGATATTTCATAGTATTGGGAAGGTCAAATTAAATTGTACTATGAAACAATATAGTGAATTATTATATACGAAACAATTTCATTATGAAATTAGAGTTGATTCGAAATATCCTACATTTATATCTAGATTTATTATTGGAGTTATTTAATTGTGGATAAATTCATATAAATCTCCCTACCATTAACATTGAGACAATGTATCATTTAATTATGTATAAGGTTGATCATGTTAAAGTAATGTTAGAGTATGTCCTAGTAGAAAATATAATTATTGATATTACAATAATAGTGTTATGTGAGACTAACTTCTTAAGGAACCTATTGGGTCTTAGTGTGTAATTAACTCTATCCTACTAGAAGGATTAAAAAAGTGACCCTCTCAACCATTTTCCACTTCCACTTTATATAAATTTATTAAAATTCACATAAATTCCCCATTCCAATTTCAAACCCTCTTATATAAATGTTCATAAATTTGTTCTTCCAGTTCATTTAAAATAAATGATAAGAATCCCATAAATTACATGGATAAAAATGTTAATGAATCAAAATTTAATGGAAATAGGTTATTAAATCTTATTTATAAATCTGGAGAATTCATATGCAAGTTCATATATGAGTGAAATAGTATTCAACTATTTCCCTATGGGAGAAGATTTTTTGAGGGGTTGAATAGAATATTGAGAAATTAAATGCTTTCCTGATGAAATTTTTCTTAACTATTCATTCATAGGAAGATCTTGTATAATGTGGACTTAGAGTTTTTGATTAGTGAATCAGTGAATCCCTATATGAATTAATAAGTATTATGAATTATTATTTTTCTTCTCTAATCATATCTTATGGTTCTAAATGATGTCATGCGAATTTTTGTTAATGTTTTAAAGAAAAAAACAAATGGGTGGTAGGATGAACCAATATTTACATAGAATGTTTTTTGGGATGTTCTTTAGAAAATGATAATCAAGAATGTTAAAAAAACCCATTATGTTGTGAGAATAACATTTCACTATTGATGAATGTCTATTAGATGTTATCTAACAGTGTTTTATAAAATTATAATAATTATTTGGATTTTTAAAATTCAACTATGTATTCATTATAAATATCATTTTCTCATTTTATAAGATTATGTTATGGATAAGGTTGTGTAAATGACCATGTCATAGAGTAACCCATATAGGAAAAAATAATAATTTTTTCTGAATGTGTAAAATTTTGTGATCCATTCAATATTAACTAATTTTATAGGAAAAATATATTTGGGATATTTCAAATTCTATAACTTTCATAATAGAAATTAAATGTGCCATTTTGAAACATAAAGGTCAATATTTAATTAATGTATATCATAATAATCATTTTACTGAAATCATAATGGGTATATTAGGGTATATGAGATATTTATAAGGATCATTCATTTACCCATTTTTTCATATTTTAGGTTCGTAATAGATTATTAAATATTTCAGAAAAAATTATATGTGAATAATTAATCATCCAATTATGGAGGGATAAATTAATGATGATATTAACTGGAGGTTGAATCCCTAATCATTCAGTCATTTAATAGAAAATTTTTACTAGTTTTGTGTATCATTTTTTTATAAGAAAAACGTACCATGAAAAAGAATAAATAATATATATCTTGTAGTATGCAGTTTAGGTAAAATTATATTTGGGATTCCTACGAAGATTGTGGAGAATATTATCGAAAAAATATTTCATATCATTGATATAACTAAATTCTGTGTAAAATAAAAGTAATTATATTTATGCTTCCATATTCAAATATATAATCATTTCCTAGGTATTTATTTAAGGAATAAATTTAGAGGGTGGGAAAAAGGTATGAAGGATTATGGAGAATATATTGACATATAGAAGAAAAATATGTTGAAAATTATATATAAATAATGATGGGTTTTTTTTTAGGATAGAGATTATTTATTTGGGAACAGTAAGATGAGGAATATAGATAGACACTAAAATTGTGATAGAAGTATATTTATCTTATATAAGAATGTTATTGAATAAACATAATGTGTTCTACGATGTATCTCATAGGAATTTCATATAAGAATTTGGATCGGTACACCATCATTGCAGTTATTTTTAATTTGTATTAATTGAAGGATAAGGTAGATTACACTTAATGTTGTGTATTCCATATTAGAAGAAGACCGGTGTGTTCTTAATTTATTTTTTTGGATATCTTATACATATAAGTTTACTATGTCTTATACTCATTGTCATAAAGAAATAATGATCTTAAATTTTAAGGTGTATTGGAACATCACCATTGCATGTACAATGGATTTATCAGGTTATTAAAACCATGTTTATTGATCATGTGTATTTTATTTTTTGATTTTATGTTTCACAAAAATATTATTGAAGAGAAAAATGGTAATAAATATAGGTAATTATCATTTTAATGGGTGGATTATAAATTGAAAATCCCAGATTCGTTTCATCTCTAACTGGGTTTTAACCATTTATAGGACCAATGGAGGTATAAAGAATAAATTTCATAGAAATAAAAATATATTATTATAATATAGTAACATTCATGGAATTATTGTAAACAATTTTGAAATGAATATAGATGTCCTATACCCCCATTATAAAATTATATTAGACTTTTTCCACCATTAGGTGGTTAAAAAATATTCACTCCTTAATGATGGAAATGTAAATAATGGATATTTGTAATGATTATAATGATATATCAATATTATCAGGGAAATGAAATTGAGGCTCCCATATAAACTATATAGTTGCCTCTAATTTTCTCAGTTAATGATTAGAAAGTTTCTATGTTATAAAAATATTATTTATAATTTATCATTATATTACATCATTGTATGTATTTGGCATTATGGTATATTTTTCACTAGATCATTGATCATAACACTGTATTTAAATAAATAATTATTAACCCTTAATGAACTATCATATTGATGAATAATGAATCAACATCGTGAAATTCATACCAAAATCATGTATTTTATTAATCTTATTATAGATAATCTGTATATTTTCATGTTCCATGATTATCATGGGTTTTGATAGAAAGCCTATCAAGAATTGATCATTAGACCCTATCAATTAGAATATTTAATTCACTAAATCAATAAGGTAAATATTCAACTATTTTAGAATTATCACAAAAAATGATAGTTATGGGTACCTAAAAATCTTATATCCTAAAATGTAATATATATATACACCTTTTTTAAATTTTTTGATTTGAATAAATAAAATTCAAATATTCCATTCCCTCACAATCCCTTTAACACATACACGGACAATAGCATACTCTGTGATTTATTATATATTTGGTTCTCAGGATGCATACTATGCTAAATATTGTTAATTTATTAATTAATAATATCAGCTCTAGGGATATATATGGATGTAATTGATATAGAATAATAGAAGATATTCAATAACACTATATTAAAATATATAAGAAAAATACAATTATCCCTCATTGTTCCCCATGTTAACCATCAACCAATAATCATCATCCACTATCTCTATGTCCAATATGATATTATCTGATTCATGTTCATATACTGATAAATTATTTTTAAATCATTTACAACAACCAAAATATATAAATAATATTTCCTCATGGTTATATCATTTGTATTGGTTGAGTAAATTTTTTTAACATTTCTCCCAGTTGTTCTCTCAAATGATATTGATACATATCATTACCTTAAAAATATTACATCACTATCACATATAACTATTAAAACTCCCTATATGATAATAAATTCTCTGATATGAAGTTGAAAAATCTTTTTTAATTTAGGTAACCAATATAGGATTGTTGATGAGACTGATAATGACACCACAAGAAAAAAAAATTAAACATGGTGTAATAAATAGGATCGAGTTTGTAACCCAAAAAATATAAGGAATTACACTTATATGATTGAAAACAATAACACATAGAAATTATAATTACTAATAATAAAGATAACATTGATACAAAATGTAAAATAAATATATTTTTCATTAAATCTCATTAAAAATACTAAAAATAGAGACATAACAAAAATAAATGAAAATCCCGAAATTCATTTAAAACCAAAGCCCCACCAATCCTTATAGAATTTCAGAGACAATGAAAAACATTGACCACATGTTTATTATTTTATCATTGACGATTCTATATCCCATGACCTTTGAAATATAGATAAAATTATTCTGGATAAAATATTATAAAAAGTACATTTGATTATAATTATTAACTCAATAGATATCCTATGAAGCATCTAAGTATTCCAGAATGATAAGATCAAGATAATGTTTTATTATATAGTTTCTAAAACATGAATATCCATTTCAACATTAGTTTAAATGAAATAATTATTGATCTACTTACTCTCCATAATATTATGACCTTAAAAATGTTGTATACATATATAGTGTATATCTCAATAAAACATAATGCACTCCCCCCATGATGTGAACCATCTTCCACAAAATTAGTCTCTATAAGACCCAACAACTCATATTATTCCATCCACCAATTTATTTGGGATATGTTTATCTCCATGATAACCATTATCATGACCATGAAAATATACCTAAAAATCAAAACCATAGAAAACACAATATCAATATGTGAGTATATGAAATGCTTCAAGTGGTTATCATATAATATCTCTACTATCATGATGTTGTGGTTCACCTCGTATAACTATTATTGATGGGGGTTTTATATTTATTTATAAAAAAATTCAGAAATATAGTTTAATGTAATCAAGGTATATCTGAAATATAGTAATATAGATCAACCACCCATTTTACATTGTTTTTATAAGTATACATAACTCCCAATTTAAATTTAACATTATAAAATTTCTAATGCCACTATAGTCCAATAATATTATAGTGATAAAACACCTATTATAAATACATAGAATGAGATTTGAAATAAAACTCTCATTCCTGATGTTTTCACCATGTTATAAATTAAATGAATTTATATAGTCCTTGGTATAAACCAGTAATATAATTAAATTAACCTATAACAATACATAATTATAGGAATTACATATGACAAATAATGTAAAACTACACCATTCCATAGGCTTTCTAATTTTATAAGTTGAATAAATTTTTCGCATTCTACTCTATCCTAAAAATCTTAATCATGGATTCACCGTATTTCCCACACAAAATTATCCAATTATTACATATCAATTGATATAAGATAAAAAAATTAAATTATTAATTATTGATAAATTTATATATAATATTTTAGATATTTAAATGATGTAAATTATCCCCTTATCTACCATGGTCAGTATAAAAAAATCTATTGATGATTTGGGAAACGAAATAGAGGGTAGGAGGAGACCCTTCATAATTATACTTGAATTTATTATATAATGGAATAAATATATGACATGATTGAAAAATTCATGTCTAGGTCTTTCTCAATAAATTTAGAACTACCAATGAGATAAATGACAAATTTTTTTTGTAATGTCATTTTTTCTAGTCATTATTCATTTTTTCTAGAAAGTTAAAATTTATGGTATATTTTATTAGGTGACAATATTATTATGCATAATTTTTTTAACCCAATTACATATATTAAATTCAATGTATTTTTATATATATTTATAATATTATCAAAATATTTATTAGCAACATAGTATTTGCTATTATGGAATTCTAAATTCTACTTATGAGGAAATTTGTGGATAAATATATTTTCATTGTACCACAACAACATTATAAAAAATTTATTGTTCATGTAAAATGTTTTTAGGGAAAATTTTGAGTGAAATTTCGGTGATTGAATCCTTTTGGTGTGATTAAATAGAGAATTCATGAACACGTTATCAATTATTATTCCCAAAATATTACTTAAATTAATCTTGGAAGGGTATAGTAAAATGGATGATCAAATGAATGAACCCAATGATTATAAATTTATACTATGAATTTTGGGAAAAAATTACTGTTGGAAATGCATGGTTGACAAAACTACCTTAATAAGCATATACACGAGCCATATATTCTTTTAAGGGCCCTCAAATAATTTTATTTTTTTAATAGACCCCGTACTATTATAATTTCATTCCTTTTTTTAGAGAGATTTATTTATTTATCTTCTCAGGGTTTTGGGTAATATTATTCCCAAAAAATCACTATAGATTTATAGAACATCACCACTCTCATATTTTATTCATCCTCATGGAATCATCTCATGTCCTAATTTAGATTTTGGAATTTAGGCTAGTGATTTTTAGGTTCCGATATTCTATTAAATTTATCTAATATTTATTGAAAAAACTAAATACTAACATGATTAGTTGATTATACACTTTTTTTTCACAAAATTAGTGTTTGATACATAGTTATTAAGTGTTTATATAATTTGAATTTTTTTTTTAATTTTTGATATTCATGATATTGGAATTCAATTTGAGATTTTATATTATGTTATTGACTCGTATTAACGATAAACTATTTGGAAGGATATTTATGTTTGGTTGAAAAATAAGGCTTTAGGCTTCTATTATAATAAAATTATTTATCTAATATTATAATTGTAAATAAATAATCTTAACTAAATTATTATTTTTTATAATTTAATGATAGTAGTGAATTTATTATAGGAAATGTTATTTTCTTGTCAGTTTTTTTATAAATTATAGAAGTCATTTTTAAAATGTTCCTGTGGTTTTCATTGAATAAAAAAATTAATAATTTTTTATTGGTATACATTTATTGTGAATATATTTTATTTTTTTCACGAGAATTAATTTTCTATAATATATTATTTCGGTTCAATAGATAATAGATTTTTTTATTACTATGATGTTTTGGGAGTGGGTTCATATAGGTGTTATAATCCTATATTTCTATAAGAATCATTTATGGGAGGGAAAATATGTTTCATTTCTTCATTATGTGATGGTTCTATTACGGGGATGAAAACAATGATGGTAATTTTCAATTTTCTATGTGTGACCCACTAATATTAACATTACTTATAGAAAATGGTTTTTTAGTCAACTAATGTGTGGAATGTATTTATTTTTGGTATCTATTTATTTCTGGATAAATTAAGTAATGGTAGAAATTTATGCCTGTGGTAGTTTTTTGTTGAAATGATTATTATTATTTGATTTATGTTATATATTATTTATGATTAATCCATGTTACTATAAAACATTTATATTATTCCTTTGTGTTTAGTAAACAGTCAATGGGTTGAGCTTCTCAGTAAAAAAATCACACAATGGTTATGTGATTTTCACATTTATTTGGTGAATGTGATGTCTGGGTGATGTCTTACTGAATTTATAATCTCCATATTCTTGTGAAAATAATTTACCATATAGATAATATTTTTTTATGTTTTATGTTATGGCCATTTTTGATATTTTGGATTCAACAGAGTAGTAGAGGATGACTGTTTGAGACATGTGGAGGTCTATAAATCAGTGGAGGATTTTTAATATATATTATTATATTTTTATATGGATTCATTTTATTTTAATTTTTCTTAAGAATAATGTATTAATTTTATTCTCATTATTCTAATATATACTAGTTTATAGGGATTTGATTTTTGTAAAGGATATATTTCTATACCATTCATGTCATTTATTATTGATGTTATTATTACTATTATTCTTTTTGATATTGAGGTATAGTGAAACAAGATAAGTAACATTTTTATTCAACATGTGGTAGGGTTTATGTAGATGGGTAATGAGTATATTTTTCTTATTGAATCTATTTTTATGCCAGTGTTTTTTGAATGTAGATTTAATAATTTTTGAGGCTTATAAGATAAAATATAAAAATTATTGATGAATATTTTTATAGAGATAATTTATTTTCAGGGAGTCTCAATGAATTTGTAGTTTTTTTGACCCAAGATGTGTTGTTTTCTCTATTGTACCATGGTAAGGTCTCTTGAAAATAACAAACAACAAAATACATTGATTATGATGTATCTTATAATAGTATTACATTGATATTATATAATATCATTTAATATTTATTCTTATTGACGTGTTCTGGTAGATATGGTCATTTAATTATGAATAGAAAATGGATTAGTGTTTTATTATATATTTTCTAAAATAATTAAAATCAATGGGAGTACTGAACCTTATAATTCTTTGACTCTTATGGCATTAGTAATTTATCTACATTGGTTGTTTCTATTAGTATCTACGAGAAGGAGTCAAGATATTACCATGAACTATTTATATCTCTTGTGTTTAATCTCATTATTTCATTATAGTATTTGTCAAAATTATAAAATCATTGATGTGATTTAATGTTAAAAAATTACATATAACTATTGATAATAGTTTATTTATTGGTGTTATAATTATTTCAATTTCATCCGTAATCATTATAGAATGAGTATGAATTATTTTATTGATTAACTTATGAAACAATTAAATTATTATATGAATGTGTAAAATAATTATTATTTTTAATTAAAATATAAAAAAATTGTTACATAGATAGGTTATTTTGTTAAATAGTTTATTAGTTGAACCTCTCTTATGATGGTGAAAGGATTTACGATAGTTATTTTTTCAAAAATAAATGTGCTGTGGAATTATAAAAGATATTGGAATATTTTTTTTATATTTTTTATTTTTAAAGGGTTCATAAATAATTTATTTATGATTTAAATTGTTTTTTATTTGCAAAAAAGGGATGTCATTACACATTTTTTAAGTCATACTTCTTTTATTGTAATTATAGATAATTATTATGCAGTAAAAAAATAGTGATTTCTAAATTTAAATGTAATGTTTGTACCTTATTTATAAAATGAGATTACTAAATTTGTTATGATTTTATTTATAATTTCAAAATGGTTATGGATGAGTATTCTATACAATTAAAATGAGTTTATTTCATAAATTCATTTAGTTAAAGAAATATAATATTGAAATTTTTGAACAGTTTTATAACCATTTGTAAAATTTTGATCGATATATTTGTTTTTAAAGAATATTTAAAATGTAATCATTTTTTTCGTACACAATTACTAGGATTGAATTCATTTATACAGATTTTAAAAATTCTAATATTTAGAATAAAATAGGTAATGAGGGGTTTGAAATAGAATTTTATGGCTTTAATCTAACTTATTTTTTTTGAATCAATCTTGTGTTTTGATTTAAGCATAAAAATATTTTAGAATAGGTTTTTACAAAATGGTATGTGTAATATGGTTTGAAATGGGTAAACATGTTTTAGTGGTAATATTTTTTAAACCATTACATGGTTTAACAACGATGTGTAAATGTTTTTATAAATAAATATCTGAAGGAACTTATTTATTGAAAAATTATAATTAAGTTATTGTATTCATTATTTTTTAAACACATAGATAAATATTAGCAATGTGGTATAGTGGTAATTTATTATTTGGAAGAAAAATGATGTTCTTTATTAAGAGAATTTCTATCCAAGAGTGGATTATATTTGATCAGTTGATTTGATTTTTGGATATAAATTATTGTCTCATATTAGTGAAACATTATTGGATATCCATGATCATAATAATTGATTTATCATAATTTAGCATCCATGTGTCATATTTCTCTCCCCTTATGATATTGATTTGTCAAATTGGTTACATTATCTCATCTGATTAATGTAATGGATCCACAAGATTTTATTAGATTTGGTAAATAAATTAAAAAGAGGTGTATATACTCCATTTTATATATAGTTGTTATCAGACAAGTGATGTTGAGTAAATTACTCATGTTTGGTTTAGGGGTAGCATAGAAAAATATATATTATTTTTTAAGGATTTTATTTTATTACTTGTCTATCCCATTGATCGTAAAATTCCAAAGTGTGTATATTATATATGTATTAGTGTTTTATGGAACTATAGTGGCTTCTTTATTGTTTCAAATGAACTTTTCTAAAATGAAATGGGACATGATGTATTGAAGTATTTCTTATGAACCCATTATTGAGGGATTTAGGGAACATGAAAAATATAATTCCATGAATATACAATTTAATAAACTAGATTTTACATAAATTTTAATTGGTTGTGGTTATCCATTTCATTTTTTCTTTTAAGGATTTGGTTGATTCCTTATAATTATTAGTGGTACATGAAAATGTAACGGTTCCTTAGGAATCATGTTATTATGGTTAGATGAGTGGGTTTATAGGAAGAAATTTTGAGAAATTACATGTTCATTTATGCATGGGGATATCAATTTAACTTCATGAGTATATTTTTGAAGTACCAAGGTAATGATAGAATAAATAAATTTTCATATTTAATAGTATGAATTTAATAGTTGTATTAGTTATTCAATTATTATGTAATATATAATCAAAAAGAAAATTGATTTAATTAAACACTTTTATTATTAGGTAGTTTTTATAAAATTATTTTACAATTTTAAAATTTTAATTTCATAAAACGAACATAAATTTTTAGATAAGAATATCTAAATTTACTTTGGCTGAAATTATACTACTTTGGAAAATATTTATTTTTCAGTGAATAAAAAAAATACAGATACATTATACAAAAGTAATTTATTTTTATTAAATTAAGTAATTTAAAAGTTAAAATATGTTTGGTATACTATTTGAAGTAACAATAGTACTACTTCGTTATATTTAATCCTCATTAATACATTTTAATCAACAATATTTTTTTTAATATATGTTTGTTATTGGGTTTAATGTTAGGTTATTATAAAAATGTACTAAAAATTAATATTGTATAACCTTTTCAATTTGTTAAAATAATACATAATAGGGAAATTTTTGAAAGATAATCATATAATATAAATCATTATATTTTTTATGTAGTTTCATTTAGTGGTTATTAGTAGTAATAGAGTTACTATAGAATCATATTTTTCTATAACGATACTCTTCTTTGAACCCCAATTTCTAGCAACGACCACAAAATTTATATGAAATTAATTTTTTCATCTTCAGTGGATTTATTTTATAAAAATTGATTTCATATTATGGATAATAATAATTTATAATGATATATAAGGTCGATGTATTTTTCTTCCAATGTCAGTGTTGAAAACAACTAAAATTAATCACAATGATTAAGGTAAAAATGATTAATAGCATGTTATTAAACGTTAAACGTGAAGGGACAAATTAAATAGATACATGTACAGAACTGATTTTATGTTCATATATAGAACATATAAAAACTTTTATTGATTTTATTCATTATTTTAGACACATGAAATGGAAAAATTGTGTTCAGAAAACTACCTTTCAAAAAATTACATGTTTTTAATCACATCCCTTATAAAAGGACCCCACCTCTCCTCCTATATTCCATCCTTTCAAGACTTTTGATCAACCAAACCCTATCCAAATAATGTTTCCACTTCCCCCATCTCATACTATAATATTTTATTTTGTTTTAAATCTATCCAAGGAATTCCTTTATTGCAATCCAAAACGAGTTTTCCCAAGATGAGGTAATGTTCATTAACATTCTTTTTTTGTTTTCTTTCATTATACACCACCATAAATTATTATTATAAAATGATTATATAAAAACTAAAATATTTTAAATATTAATAGAATTTTTTATTTTTATTCTATGAACCACACCCCTACAAACATTCATCAAATGTCTTATGGAATAATCAAACCTATTTACTGTGTATTACTACCTCAGGAATCGAGGTCGTTCAATGTTCAATTACCAACACTCAAGGATAGGAACAATGATTGATATAATCTATAAATATGATATATATGATATTTATAACCTAAATAAACCACTTAATTTGTTATATAATATTAAACCTTATTAGATTTTATACCATTTGGGATATGATAACTTCACCCATGTGTATAGTGGAATACTGCATTGTAAGGAGATGTGAAGTGTTTTTCACGATCTTGTTACGTGGAACATAATAAGGGTAAATATATGAATATATATGATATAAGTGATATAATAATGATATTAAATAAATTATTATCTTCATTCAAATATAATATATCATTTTATTCTTACATTTTAACACACTGAAATTCTAATAATATCATTCATGGATGTGTGGTCTACCTTCACATTATTGTGATTTGATTATTATTTTTTCATAACCACATCAGGGTTAGTATATATATAAGTACAGATAATTAAATAGGTTTATATTTATTATATAATTATAAGGTTTGAAATATTTATGTTACACACATACTTTCCATAATAATCATTGAAAAATGGGAACATTACTTAAGTGTATGTATGAAATACCATCTCTATGATGGTAATTTTTGTTCATTTTTCATAAAAAACATCCTTGGTAGATTTATAAATAATAAATTATGTATTAATATGAATATCGTGTCCTTATTCTTGTTATTTAATTATTTGAATAATGAATTATTCGATAATAATTGACCTACCAATAAAAAAATTGATTATGTAATTGCATGAAACTTGGTAATGAGTGAAATGAAAGTAATAATAAATATGAAAAATGATCTAAATATAGTAAATAATTTAAAAATGTTAATTATTTAGTAATATAAATAAACATCTAACATATCAGATTAAAGGTTAGGGACTTCATCTCAACCTCCTTTAATTGAGACATATCATGATGTTATACAACATTATTATTTTATTAGGTGTATATAAAAACCCATTGACATGTTATATCATTAAAATTACTATACTTATTATTTTTACTATATTTTTAAAGTTATTCTTAATTTATTTTTAGGATTTATTTTTTCCCAGGAGAAAATTGAAATTTCATTTAATGAAAACATATTTTAAGGTCACTGATAAAATTTTATTCATCTTCCTTTTATAAGTTTTTAATTTAGTTTATATGACATAAAAAATTAATACGAAAAAATTTATTCTTTATTTCATATGATTTTTAAAAGTATTTTTTTACATGTTCGATAAAAAACATTCTGACAAACTATAAAAAGAATATTCTATTCTTAATGTACAAAACAATAATAACTATTTTTCCATCAAGCACGTTATTTCCTTTTCAGATTAGGTTAAAATAATTCATGTCATACTTCAAGGAAAATACTATTTTTCATTTATTTCAGTGTATGTTTTTTAAAAAAATTGGTTTATGAATTTTTTTTTATATTGGAAATTTTTTAAACAAAATTTTATTTTGAAATCCAAAAGATAAAGTTTTTTTTGTTTAAATAAATTTCTCAAAATGATTTATGATGAAAAAGAAGTAGTATCAAATGTTTTATTCATGATACTATATATCATAATAACATTATGGGACATCACATATTGCATTGTGTGAGCTTGTTACGACATATATGATGGGGTAGCCCAAATTGTATTGGGTGAGCCTCTAATAGCTCACTAATGAATTGGCTAGTTAGAATTTTGGAAGTTAGGTATTTTTAATTAAAAATAAATGGGTTTTAAAATTATTTTATGTATATGATGATTTTATTTACGAAATACATTTTAATGTATTGATATGGTTTTTGATTATTTACATTGGGTAATAAGGTGTCTGTGATTTTCATGTAAATATGTTTTATATAATATGTTCAAATAACTATCAAGATTAAGGTAAAAATTATATAATTTTAATGATTTCTCATGAATAATTTTATCCTTCATTTTGTATCCCTTACATAGAATTTATTATTCATTACCCTTTCTAAAACAAATTCATAGTATTTCTCTATTGCTATGGGATTGGAGGAGGTTATGATGAAATTTTAGATGATTTATCAAGAATGAAATGATGTTTGTATTTTTAAATGTTTAATATAATCAGAAAAATAGATAAGAATCGTAAGTGTACAAATTTTATTATATGGTTTTTTAGTGATTGAGTTAAGGAAATATTTTCCAAAACTATAAACAATAAATGATACTAAAGGTGAAAAGATGTTCATTTTTACTAAAACCCAAGATTATGTAATTTTTATGGTTGTGGCCTTATATTATATTTCAACTGAAAAATTAGATAAAATTAGGGGATATGGTTATACTAATATTTTCCCCCAATATTATTTCACATAATGATCAATTAAAAAGGTTATTGAATTAGAATAATTCCTTATGGCCTCAACTAAACTACATCAGTTCATAATGGTTTTCAATAGAGGAATCATGGAACCAGTAGTCCTAAGAAAATGAGAAGAGAATATCCATACAAATAAGTTTTTCATATTGATGGGAATTAGGAGATAATATTTTTTCATAGTGATAGATCTGTTGACACAAGTGATATGTGGTGGTGGTATCTATGCTACATATAAACCTAATCTACCATGGAGGACCATGTATATTGTTGATAAATTTTTAATGAAACATTGCTAATCATTTAGTGGAATATTTTATTAAATGGTAGAAAAAGGATGGATCAATGATCTATAAAAGTTATACGATGTCCTAAAATGGTCCGAATATCGAAAGTTAACCCCTTCCATTTATCATTTTGATGGTTAATATGATCGATGAAGTTTTATGGTTAAAAATACTAGATCGAATTTTTAAATATATTCCATATAATTAGAAACATTAAAGGATAATATCTATGAAAAATATTTCTCTAATGTAGTTCGAGTATTGATGGAAAAAATCCTAGAATTGAGGTATAAAGAAAAATATTCTACATTGTAATATTAATAAAATTTCAAAATATTGGACATATATGTGCCAAATTTATTCGGGATAGCGATAGAATGATTAATATGTTTTTATCATGGTTGAATCCATATTTACAAAGCGAATAAGATGCATGATAATTTAATATGAATTATAAAATGGTTCTTTGTGATGAAAAATTTGATATGGTGTTTGTTGACCCTGTTGTTCCTTGAGATGACACCTGTAAAAAAATTGTCAATGTGGAAGGTAAAAAAAAACATAAATCTAATAATTATTTATGTAATCCATAAAAATTTTTGTTGTGTGGAATATTAAATCACAAGAAATGTTTTTTCAGTATTTTGGAAGTGTTTTGTGTGTGGTCAATTTTCCCATAGGGCTCGTGACATTAAATAAAGAAGTAATAAACAACCAATGAATGGGGTAACTAACAGTCATCAAATGGTGAGGTGTTTTCTTTATAAAAAATTAAACACTATAGTAACAAATCTATGGTGTTAGTTTCACAAGATTTACATTATCATGATCAAAAATAGAATGTTGTATCAATTTATTTCTAAATGACAACAGTTTATTTTGGCACATCAAATGAAGTGGGTACAAGTATGTTAATTATGAGTTAAAATTATTTAAATATCCTTTTTTACATTGGATCATTGTATTATTTCATTTTTGGTAATTTTTTATGAAAATTGAGATTTTCATATCATGAATTTAAGATTGAAATTTTTGTGAAAACTGATGGTGGGTGTATTATAGAAACCATGAAATATATTAATATCTATGTTATTTTAAGTGGGATGGTCTTTCATGTATATCCTACTGATCTAGATATAGTATTATTTTATATCATTCTTGGTATGGATGGGAATTGATTTTATCATGGTAAGATAAATTATAGAGCAATGAATGTTGTGTTCAATGATTTAATTCCTTTGATAACATTCAAGGAAGAAAAGAAATTTATTATAGATTGATGTTAATGAAACCAAGATTATACAGTTGAAAAAAAGAAACTATAAAAATTAGGGACATGTTAGTTGAAAATGAATACATAAAGGTTTTTTGGATGATATACTGGTTTTATTACAACTCAAGGAGTAATGATTAATGTTGAATTAGTAAATAAGAAATATGGTTATTTATAAACCCCATTATTTAATGTCTCATGTGGAACTTTTAGAATTGAAAAAATAATTTAATGAGTAGTTAGATAAAGGTTTCATTTTACCAATAACTTCACCATGGGGATTATTTTTTGGATTAACAGAAACCATGGTTTAATGATAATTTTCATAGATTATAGAGCCTTCAATAATACTTCTATTAAGAAAAGGTATTTTTACCCATATTGATGATTTATTTTTATCATATCTACAATGTAAAATATTTTCAAGGTTTGACTAGAGGTTGGGGTACCATCTATTAAAAGTAAAGCATACAATCCAGATATTGTGTTTCAGACTTTATATGGGAGCTATTAAATCATTATTAAGTTGTTTTGGTTATCTAATACACATTATAAATTTATGGACCTTATGAATATAATTTTCCATGATATCATGGATAATTTTTTTATTGATTTTATTGAATATTTTTTTTATATTCTTAGTGTCAAGATGAACATGAAGGTAACAAAATGATTTTTTTACAAACATTAAAAAAGGAAAAATATGGGAAATTTAACATGATTTAATTTTGGTTGAAAAAAATTTCATTCCTTATTCATATGTTTTTGACAGATTGAATAACTATTTGATCCTTCTAAAACAAATGTATTTTTATGAGTGGAAAAGTCCAAAAAACATTAAATATATTAATATTTATCTATGATTTATGGGTTACTACATGTGGTTTCCTGAAAAAAAATCTCCATTGTTGATTCCACCAACACAGTTAACATGAAATGGAATTAAGGTCATATAGGCAAAATAATTTGAATATTGTTCTTAAGAACTAAAATGATGGTTGTATAATACCATATTTTTGGCCTTACATTCCAAAAAGGGGAATTTTTTTTATCAATTGTAGCGCTTCACGGAATGAACATAATTTCATCCTAATAAATAATGAACAAAAAATTTCTTTTTCTTCACATAAGTATAAACCTCAATGTTAAATTACCCCACACATGGTATATATTTCATTTGTATTATTTAATTAAATATTTGGAGGCATCATTTTTATGGATGAAATTGTGAAATATATACTAATCACAAAAGTATGATGTATATATTTAATATTAAAAAATTTAACATCAGATATAGAATAAGTATTAAAATAATCATGTACTATGATTTCAATATTCATTATACAACATTAATATAAAACTATGTGGATTATGATTTGAGTCAAAAAAGTTTATGGTACACAAACCAAATTATGTTTGGAATCTTACCCACTAATAAATGATTATATAAATTCTGTCCTAGATGACGTTGATGCATGGAAATCCAATGTTTTGTTACAGGTTTTATTATAACAATATTTCTCTTAAATAATTAGGAGACCAAATAAGGAGTAATAATCATTGATTGAAATGGTAGAATTAGTTAATATGGTTATGTTTCCATATTTTAATACTGAAAAAGAAGGTTCATTAAAATTTTGTAAAATTTTATGAGTTCCATATGATTCCTATTTTTTGGAAGAGTTGTTGACTAAATATTATAGTTATCTATTTTCTATTTTCCTAGTTATGACTATGATTTATAGAGACCGTAGAGAGTATTACGAGTGGTATGGAACGAAAAGTTATATTTCTAAATTTTACATGAAGTTTTTAACATTTCAGATAGTTACAAAAAAATTATAGTTATCAAAGGGGAAATGTCAACATATTCCATTACCTAAGTAGAAATGGTACGATATGTAAAATGATGTCACTGTGGGATTAAAAAGAAAATCATGATATAGAAATGAAATTTGTATTATTATTAATCGATTAACTAAATATTAAAATTTCATTATCATTTTATATAAAATATCATTAGATTAGTTTTCTCATATACATCTAAATGATATTTTCATGTTATATAATGTTCCTCTCTATATAGAATTAGTCCTTGATCCCAATTTTACATCTTATTATTTAAATAGAATTTTTAATTCATGGGTAATATATTATATTTCATTTCATATTTTCATCCTAAATTCTATAGAAATTATGAGTGGATGATTTAAAACATGTTTTATATGATTCATTCATACAATATAGATTTCTTGGGATATTGGGATCTATATTGTTATTTGCACAATAATTCTTGTATAAAAATTTTAATTTTAGTATACCAATGGAACCGTTTGAAGAATTATATTGAAAGAGGTTCTAGAAACATTATTTTTTGGGATGAAGTATGAAAAATAAAATTGATGGGACTATATATGGTTGAGGAAATGGATGATGAGGTGTAGTTGATTCAATGACACATGAGGACCGATCATATTAGGTATAAAAAAATATAGATAACTAAGCGAAATATATTTCATAATAGGTATGTAATCATGCATTTCTCAAATTGTATCCATTGAAATGATGGATTTTTTTTCTATATAGGGGTAGATAATTCAATGGTTCTTTTTAAAAAAATCAATCCTTGATAAGGATGGATCATTTACCAACCAAGTATGCTTACCCCCATGATTATCTAATGTACAGAAAATATTCCATGATTCAATTTAAAAGAAATATATTTTGGACTCATCATAGGTTTTAGACCTTATTTAATTCATATAAAATATAATATATCTTATAAGGAATATCTATTTAAAATTTTCATCCATATATATCATGAGCTTCATATTTGGTTGATTAGTTAATTTATAGTTTTATGGAAAAATATTATGGTTCATGAGGTATCATGGAAATCTTAAAATTATATAAGGGAAAGATATGAAATCTTATTTAATGACTGAATAATATAATGGGGATATAATTTATTAATGGTTTCAAGGATATTACAACCAAGGTAATTATAGAGTAACTAATTTTTCATAATCATTATTAGGATTTAGATTGATTAGGAAAACCCTACTTTTTAGCACACACTTAAACATGATTTATTACATAAACTCTTCACTTGATAGTACATGGAATATCGAGAGGTCTAGTATATTTGGGTCTTAGTAACATTACATAAAAACTTAAAACATAAAACACACAACCTCTTTATTGAAAACCTCTTTTACATAACCATGTCATTCCTTCGTACTTATCATTTCATGGGATAACCCGAGGACATGCATGTGAAAAGGGTGAGCTATAAAGCCCAGTAAGGGAATACAAAAAGCATAACATGTAGAATACAATTCATCTCAAGAAATAGAAATATCAATAGATCACAAAAGAACATGAACATAAAGTCATGATATAGATTGATTATCAAAACATGAAAATGTGGCAACAACACTTAACATGGAATTAGCATGAGCTAAGGCTCATTGCACACGGAGAATGAGTAAACCATAATTCCACTTGAATTATCATGAGTAAATTCTCATTTCACTTGAACTATAATGATTTAATCCTGATTTCACTTTACATATCATAATACTAATCTTTACCTAATTCATTGGAGCACTATCAGGGCGCACCCTTCATAAACATTTCATTTCATGCGTAAGTGAGCCACATGGATCATAAAACATGGATTCATTAAACATCATCATTTACTTCATGATAAAGGAAGTGAGGAATTCATATATGATACTCTATTAAAATATTTAAATTTTCATAAATTTGAATACCCTTGATAGAGAAATGGGAATGGTATTCACTACAAAATGACTTTTTCTTGGAAAAACGTAGTGAAATTTCTGTAGCATAACGGTGTGACATAAGAATTCATAAAAATGGTTGATGAGAGAGAAAGGGGTATCTCATCATATTTACATTAAATAGATATTAAGGGGTCATATATATATATATATATATATATGTCCCAACATAAGTAATTGAATTTGGATTCATAATACAAAAGAATGGATTGAATGTAAATGAGGAGAGAGATATTCCTTACGGAATTTCGGCATGGTAACAAGAGTACATGGGAGGCATTAAATAAAGGGAAAGAGGCCTCTCATAAATTCAAACATATGGAGAGAAGTATGTGGGAGGTGAAAAATCAAACCCCAACATTTTTAATTTAATGAAAAAATATATAACAATATAAAGAACTGTGGACCAAATTTAGAAAGGAAGAAATCCCTTACATGGAAGTGTGATCCCAAAGGCTTGGGAGAGGCTGGAGAGTGGATTTGTGGGAACTTTGGGAGCCTTGGGAGGATTCTACATAGAGGAGGGAAGAATATGGAGGAACTCCAAAGGATTTTAGTGAAGAAGATGTGCGAGCTTGGGTGGGTTTATATAGGAAATGAGAGGAAATTCATTATTTTTTAGGTTTGGGACACCACACATTAAATTAATTAAAACCACAAACCAACCCATGGTTTTTGCCCATGTTTTTTGACCAAGGGGAGTGGAAAATAATAATTTATAAGGCCAATGTCCAAACTTACTAAAATAATAGGGTTTCTTATGTGGAGGTGAGTCACACTCTCAAGGAAATCAATTTAAAAGGATAAAAAGTTTTGTATGTCTTGGATGATCCACTAAGGCTTTGTAAACTAAATAAAACAATCATAAAATACCATTATTTTAATGGTAAAACATACATTGTTCAAACATAATGTTTATAGTATTTTATTACATTACTTTTGGGACATTATTATGTCATAAAAAACATTATATAATTAAATGGTTATTTAATTTAAACTAAAAAATTTGACTGTCTCAACAAATTATGAAAAATTAACCATTGGATAATTAAGATGTCTTGATTCCAAAAATTCTAAATATGTGAATTTTCACTTTTAAAATAAAAACCGACATTTATCGAAAATTCATGGGTTTTGAAAAAAACTGTTTTCAAACCATTATAAAAATTATAATTATATTCTTAAAAACTATACGATCATTTATACATTATAAAAATTTATTTAATAATAATAATATTTTTTTATTAAAATATTTTTTTATTCAAAAATCCATTAATTTTTCAAAAAATATTCCTCAGTTGAATATTAACTAAAAATTTAATTTGTTCTTTAAAAACTATTTATAAAGTAACAATAATAAAATGAATTTATATTATTTGTTATATACAAAAAAAATAAAGAATATAATCATAGACCTATGGATTTGTTACATAAACCCTTATAACACTCACAGAATACCAAAGGGTAAGGTGTGAGATGGTGACAGATTCTTGGGGTGGCTCAGATAACATCGCTCGGGTGGTTATCTCTATCAACTTCCACTTCTCTCATAGGTAGTTCCAATTTATCTTAATGTGTTGATGCTAAGATTAGGATTGGTCAAGAGAGAAGACCAATGATGTCACCTTCGTTCTAAGCTCCGACAAATGGGATTCGTATGTGGAAATTCTACTGGATGAGGCCATCACTTCCTTTGTTTTAGAAAATTTGATTTGTTAATGCCTTATATTTATAATAATCATTTGATCACTGTTTAACATCTATATTAGAAATGGTAACAATTCTTAACAGTATTTTAAAATAAAAAAACATAAATCCATTGAAGTTCATATATTATATAACAATTCCATATAATAAGAATTTAATTAGATCAAGAGAAATTTTCATTAATTAAAGTTTGGGTAGTTACAATCTTCCTCCCTTAAGAAATTTTTCCCTTGAAATTTCCTTTTCCCATACTAAAACAGATGCGGGTAACTCTACTTCATCACTTCCTCTGATTCCCACATTTCCTCCTCAAACATGTGGTTACTCCACAAAACCATGAAGAGGGGAATTGTCTTATTTCATAGGACATTTTCTCTACAATCTAAGGTGTTCACTGGTTTCTCCTCATAAGAATGATCATCCTCTAACTATACTACTTCTAAAGACAGTACATGTGAAAGGGAAGGTATGTACTTCCTCAAGAGTGATGCAAGAAATACATCATGTACTTGAGATAGGTTCGGTTGGATTGTTAGTCAACAAGCCACTCTTCTAATGCGATCAAGGATCTCTAAATGGTCGATGAACCTTGGACTAAGAATTCACTTTTTTCCAAATCTCATAACTCTTTTCAATGGTGAAATGCATATGAATACCATGTCTCTGACATCAAGCTCTAGGTCTTGTCGACTATTATCAACATAGGACTTTTTTCGACTCTGAGTAGCTTTAATGTGCTACTAGATGGTATTAACCTTATCCACCATTTCATGGACCATTTCTGGACCGAGAAGTTTTCTCTCTCCAACATCATCCCAACATGTCAGTGTTCTACACCTCTTCCCTTACATGGCCTCATAAGGAGCCATTTGGATGATTGATTGGAAACTATTATTGTAAGTGAACTAAACCAGAATAAGATATTGATCACATCCTCCTTTGAAGTCCATTGAGAATTTCCTCAACATGTCCTCAAGTTTTTAAGTAGTCCTCTCAAAATGGCCATCAGTTTGAGGATGATAATTTGTACAGAAGTTCAACTCAGTATCCAAATCATATTGAAGAATATTTTAAATCATAGAGGTTAATCTTGGATCCAGATCAGATAAAATAGATAGTGGTACTCCATGAAGCCATACCACATCTATGATTTATATTCATTCCATTGGATCTAGTGAAAAATCCTCTCAAATTTTAATGAAGTGTGCAGTCTTTGTAATATGTTCCACAACATCCCAGATTTCATTGTTTCCTTTGGATGTCTTCAAGAGTCTGGTGATGAAGCCCATGGTGATGTTCAACCATTTCCATGTTGGTATGGGTGATGGTAGAATTATACCCTTAGACTTATTCCTCTCAACCATCACTTGGTGACATACAAGGAAATTTTATGTATACTCAATGATCTTCATTTTCATGTTATCCCACCAATAAATCTCTTGGAGATCTCATTACATTTGTGAGTTTCCTGGGTTAATGTAGAAATTTAAACTATATGCATCATCCAAAAGTTCCTTTTTTTAACTCCAGATTTGATGGAACACGTAGTCTTAACCAAAATCTCACCATTCCTTCTTCATTGAAATTGAACTCCAACTATTTTCCTTTTCTTGGTAGTTTAAACCATCTTTTTAATTCCCATATCATCATTTTGTTCATCCTTTAAACATTCCTGAAGAGATGGTTGAGAAATCAATAGTGAAAGGATAGAAGAGTTTCCCATCTTTATGATACCCATGTCCATATTCATAAAATCTATGAAGAGTGGATCCTTTTCAATTCTCATCAATGATAGAATTGCTGGGTCTTTTATACTTAGATCATCTACCACCTTGTTCACTTTCCCAGGGTGGTAATGGACTGAAATGTCATAGTCTTTGATTAGCTCTAACAATATTCGTTGGTTCATGTTCAACTCTTTCTATGTGAATATATACTTGAGGATTTTGTGGTCCGTATATATCACACACTTCTCCCCAAAGATATAATTCCACCAAATTTTGGAATCTAAGATCACTACAGCCAAAACCATATCATGTGTTGGATAGTTTTTTTCATAAACTTTCAATTGCCTGGATGCATAGGAAATGACTTTGTCATTTAGCAACAACACACATCCTAGGACCTGCTTCAAAGCATCTCTGAATACAACAAAAATTTATCCACTTGTGGGTAAATTGAGAACTATCACAGTGATAATCCTCAAATTCAACTCCTTAAAGATCTCTTAACACTCATCACTCCAAGAAAACATTACTCCCTTCCGAGTTATCTTGGTAATATGCTTTGATAATCATGAGAAATTTCTCACAAATAAGTTATAACATCTATCTAACCCTAGGATGCTACGGATATCTGTTGCTAATGTTGGCCTAGGACACCCTTCAATTACAGCAGTCTTAGAGGGATCCATAGATATCCAATTTTGTGTGATAATATGGACCAATAATGAAACCTCCTTCAACTAGATCTCACACATTCTATACTTATCATTTATCTTTTCATTTTGCAAGGTCTCTAGTACAGTTCTTAGATACTTTACATGAACCTTTTGGTTTTGGAGTATATTCGAATAAAATATATAAATACAACAAAAAATTTCTCTAGGTAATCTCTAAATACTCTATTCATAATGTCCATGAATATTTAGGGTGCATTAGTGATTCTGGAAGGAATTACTATGAATTCATAGTGCCCGTACCTTGTACGAAAAGTAGACTTGGTGATATTCTCCTTGTTCACCATTACTTGGTAATAACTCGACCATAATTATACCATGGAGAAGTATAGTGCTCCACGTAGCTGATCGAACATGTCATAAATTTTGGTAGGAGTATACTTCTTCTTTATTGTGATTTTGTTGTGCTAACGATAATTAATGCAAAGGTGCATTGAAACATCCTTCTTTTTGATTAAGAGGACTGGAGCACCCCATGGTGAAGCACTTGGGCATATGAAACCATTATATTGATTCTCTATTAGTTGTTTTCTTTATATACTCAAACTCCACAATAGAGATTTTATATGGATTATTCGATATTGGAAGTTCCCCAGGTATAAGTTCAATTTAGAATTCAACATCTCTTCTAAGAGGAAGACCAAACAATTCATCGGAAAACACTTTGGAAAATTTCGTCACAATAGACATGTCTTTAAGGATGTTTTCTTCCTTAGAATCAATAATATCAGTAAGACATACATTCTCATAGGGTATTAATATCCATCCTTGAGATGATGGTGATAAATAAGATTCATCCTCCTCCATTCAATTGTACAGAATCAGGGGTCGATTATCCATATGGATAGTGATTTCCCTTTCTCGGTAATTTATTTTGGCTCTATATAAATAATGTCAATCCATGAAAATAATTTCATCAAATTCCACACGAGGGAATTTGATGATGTTCGTTGGGAAGTTTAATCCCCAAATTATGACTATGGAGGAGTAATATTGATGGGATGAAATGATTTCCCCATTTGTCATAATCACCGACATCTTTACCTCCATGATTCATTATGGTGATGGGATTGTTCTACTAATCATTCACGATATAAAATAATGAGTAGAACCATGGTTGACAACCCTACCTTTCACTTTTTGATTTTAGTTCTAATCTATCCAATATATACTTAGGGATGAGTATCTTAAACAGATAAACACATAAAGGGCCTTTCGAAGACATTAACGGGATGACATATAAATTAATTTTACTTCCTTAAAATATGAACTTATAGGCTTCAATATATGTTATCTACGATCAAGTTTCCAACATATATTCTTAGAGGAATTTTTTTCCTTTAATAATGGTTAATACTATTCTCATGAATTTACCAAAGTATATCCCCCAGGAGTGTTGCAACCAAGAGTGCAGCAAGGACCATTGTCATGTACCAGGATACCCCGGGTCAAGCCTGAAACTCATTGTCAGAGTTTTCAATCCTAGGTACATATGTGACTGTGCTTCCTTTACCTTCTCGTATCCAGATAGGGATGTATTTTTATGATATCCCACTAACTCAATACTCACCAAAACATAGGGATGTTTTTATTATACTTAGTTTTATCCCTAAGGATTTCAGTATGGTTTTCAAATCCTAATCTCCAAAATAACTAAACCTATCATCAAATACATACCATAACGACCCTGCTTTTTATTACAGACTTAAACACGATTTATTACATAAACTCTTCATTTGATACATCATGGAAGATCAAGAGGTATTGTGTATTTGGGTCTTAGGAGCATCACATAACAACATAAAATATAAAACAAACTACATATTTATTGAAAAATTCCATTACATAACCATGACATTCCCTCATACATAGGATTGCATGGGATAAACAAAAGACATACATGTGAAAAGAGTGAGCTATAAAGCTCACTAAGGGAGTAAACAAGGCATAAAATGAAGAATAAGATACATGTTAAGAAATGGTTATATCAATAGAGCACAACAGAAAATGAACATAAAGTCATGATATAGCATTATTATCATAACATGGAAATGTAGAAACAACACTTAACATGGAATTAGCATGAGACAAGGGTCATTGCACATGGAGAACGAGTAAACCCTAATTTCACTTGAATTAGAATGTGTAAATCCTCATTGAACATGGATTATAATGAGTAAATCCTCATTGTACACGACGTATCATGATACTAATCTTTACCCAATGCATTGGAGTGCTATCAGGGTTCACCCTTATTAAAAATTTCATTTCATGCATAAGTGTGCCACTTGGATCATAAAACATGGATTCGTTAAACATCATCATTTATTCCATGATAAAAGAAATTTTGAATTCAAACATGAAACTATATAATCAATAAGTAAATGTCCATAAAGATGAATATAATTTATAAAGAAATGGGCATGGTATTCACTACACAATGACTTTGGCTTGAAAAAATGCAGTGTAATTTCGGCAGCATAATGATGTGACATAAGAATTCATAGAAATGGTTGATGGGAGATAAATGTTTGCCTCATCATATTTAAATGAAATGGACCATATGTGGGGTAATATAGATAGATGTACCAACATAAGTAATGGAGTTGGGATTCATAATACAAAAAAATTGCTTGAATGTAAATGAGGAGATAGAAATTATTTACGGAATTTTTCCATGGTAACAGGTGTACATTGGAAGCATTAATGATAGAGAAATAGGTCTCTCATCTATTAAAACATGAGGGAAGTATGGGGGATCTGAAAAATCATACCCCAATAATTTTAATTCAATGAAAAATGATATAACAATATAAATAAACTTGGAAAAAAAATTTAAAGGAAGAAATCCCTTACTTGTAAGTGTGATCCCAAAGGCATGGGAGAGGCTTATTGGGAGCTTGGTGTGCCTTTAGAGGATTATAGAGAGGTGAAGGAAGAGTTTTTATGAACTCCTAATTCTTTTAGTGAAGAAGAAGTGGGATATTGGGTGGGTTTATATAGAAAAGGAGAGGGAATTCTTTATTATTTAGGATTGGGACACAACACATTAAACTAATACAAACCCCAAACTAGCCCATGGGTTTTTACCATGGTTTCTTTCAAGTGGGAGTGGAAAGAAATATTTTATAAGGACAATTTCTGAGCTTCTAAAAACACTAGGGTTTCATATATGGAGGTGAGTCATACTCTCAAGGGAATCAATTAAAAAAATCTAAAATGTTTTATAAGTCTTGGTGAGTCCACTAAGGCTTTGTAAAATAAACCAATAAAACCTAAAATCACATTATTTTAATGGTAAAACATATATTTTATGAACATAAAGTTTATTGTATTTTATTACAACACTATTTGGTCATTATGATGTCATAAAACTAATTATATGTTTAAATGGTATTTAATTTTTAATACCTTTCTTTCTACAGAGGACTACCGCCTCACGAAGTGATTTGAAGTGGTTTCCAAAAATGTGTAGAGAGGAAGGTATTAAAGGAAAATATGATTGATATATATTTTATAAATTAAATAATTATGATACTCATGACATAATTACCATTCATGAAATATAATATATTATTTTCTTCTTAACATTTCAGACATTGAAATAGTGATAATGTCATTCATAGATGTGTGGACTACGACCTCCTTGAAGTGACGTGATTCTACATTTTTCATCACCTTGTAATAATAATGATATATATATATTTCAATATAATTAAATAATATGTTATTTATGATATAATTATCATTATGGATTGATAAATTTTACATACATTATTTCTATAGTGAACATTGAAAAATGGGAGAGTTAGTCTTGCATACCTACGATATACAGTCTCTATAAGTGTAATGTTGGTTCATTATTAATAAAAAAATCAATGATTTGTTTTAAAGGAATAATATATGTATAAATATTATGATTATTTATTGATAATTATTCCACACATATTTTAATAATTACCCATTTAACTATAGTTGACACATACAAGTCTCTTTTAACATATAATCTGAATATGGTCAGAACACCTGAGTTAAAAATAATTGATTAGGTGATTGTATATAACATGGGAAAAAGTGAAATAAAACTAATAATAAAAATGAAAACGGTTCCCATGAATGTGAATATTGAACCTAAATTTATTGTTAATGAAAATAATTAAACGTGTGATGACTAAGAATCAATGTCAGGGACATTTTTACAATATTTTATCATTTAGAAAAAATTTGATGTTAGGAATGATTACTAATTTATAAGGTGTATATACATCTCATTTTATAGGTTACAAAATTTATTTATGCATAATCATGATGTTATATTTTTTTACTAATGTTATTCTTGATTTTTTTAGGAATCAAGTTCCTCCGATGTGAGAGGGGACTTATCCTTCAGATAAATCCTCTTTTAATTTTTTCTCTCAAACTCTCTTTCATTTAAATTTATAGTTTATAAAGGATTTTATATAGACATAAAATATTTATTAATTAAATTTCATAATTTTTTTTAAAATGAAATATATTTAAGTGATCTATTGGGAATGTTTTAAAAAATGTAGAAAAGAATATTCTATTCATAATGAACATGACAATAATGACTTTTCCATTGCAAAGAACATTATTTTATTTATTACTTCACTTGGATGAATAAATGTTTTCCTTAAATGATAAAATATTTTTCATTTTAATTTGGTATTTTTCTGTTGAAAATAGTTTTGAAAACCAAAATATATTTTTATATTGAAAATGGTGTTTTCGAAGAAAAGGGTATGTTTATATCCAAATGTGATATTATTATGAATTTAAAAGAGTTTTTTATAATGGTTTATGTTCAAAAATTGAATGATTAAACTTTTTTATTCATGGTATGAAACTTTGACAATCACACAATGGGGATTCCAAAATAGCTCTAGTTGTGCCCATTATAGATTATATGATTAGGTTTCCCAGATAGTGTCTGGTGATCCTGTTACAACTTATATTATAGACCAACCTAGATAGTATCAAGTGAGTGAGTTATAGATCTCCAATTAATTAAGTAATTATAATATATGAATTATGTCATATGGCTATTAAAAATTAAATATTTTTTATTGGTCTTTATTTATATGATTATTTATGTTACCAAAAATAGATTTAAAGTAATTTTATTGTTTTTTTGATTTTATTTGAGAGAAAAGGTGTTTTTGTTTTTCATTGGAAATTTATTTAATTCATATTTTCAAATAACATTCAAAATAAAGGTAAAATTTATATAACCTTTTATGAATAAATTTAACTACTGGTTTTTTATCTATTAAATCTGAGGTTTTGGGTTCATAAATCATTTTCGAAAATTAAATGATTTATTGATGGGTAAGGTAATTGAATAAGTCATGTTAAAATTTAGGAATATTTTCCAGGAATGAAATCATTCACTATTTTTAAAAAATATATATTGTGGAAAAGATGGAATATAATTGAAAGTGTCCACTTTCTCTTATATGGATTTCTAATTAATTATTTATACCCCAATTATTTATAACTCTAATCTAAAAAGAATCCTCAAAGTGAAAGAAAGTAATCTCTTGACTAAAATTAAATATTATAAAAATTTTAATGTTTGGGGCCTTATTGATGTGGGATTTTTTAACCTGTTATAAATATATGATTCAATTTAAAATGGTGCACTAGTTCTCATTTGGTGTATTTTTTTGATGGTATGTACGACATTTGAATTTAGAGTGGATCATTTTTGGGTCATTTGGAATGTATAAATGTGTTTATTGGTTTTAATGGTTTTGAAAACACAAATAAGGTATGTAAATTTTGTTTATATATTGGTTGTGATTTTAATTATTTCTGAATTTTGGAATGGGGTATGGGATGTAAAGAAACATAAATGATTGGTAAACATTACTTTTTTGAGTAAAAAATTTATGGGGTTATTTGAAATTTTTTATATATAAGATTCATTTAGAGTTTTACTTGAGATTTTAGTTTTTTTCTCATATGAGAGGAAGGTATTTGGGTTATATAATGCTTGTGTGGGTTAAAAATTAGTTTCACTGTAACAACCCATAAATTCATTTAATATTGTTTATAAATAATTGGTATATTTAACAACATGTTTTAAAAACAATCCAATATAAAAATGTAAAAAAACAATGATATATTTAGAATATTAAACAATATTATCAAATTAATGTTTCTAGGTTAGCGAAAATGAATTAATGTAAAAAATTTGGAAAATTAATAAATAAAGTATGGAGGAACAGAAAATGGATGTTCTACTACTCAAAATGAAGGAAATATTTCTACACTTTTAAGGGAGGTAGTTTCACTAGCATTATCCCTAAACAAATCCCAATTAGAACCTGATCAACATTGACATGATACAAATCACTTTTATAAAAATAATAAGCTATAAAACACACATGTAAATCCAACCTAACTACATCACCGCTAATGAATTCCATAGTGTGTTATCATACCCTTTGGACTTCTGTATAGGTTATAATTATATTTTTAAGTACAAATTATTATGATATCATCATGTACTATTTATCTATATATTTGAATGGTAATATCATTGTATTATCCATTTTATGCTTGATATTGTTTTTCATGTATTCGTATATTAAGAAAATCCGATATATATTTTATATATGAATATACATACTAATGAAATTTTCTTATATTTGATATATTTTCATTGATAATAAACATTAATAAAGAATAGTCATCGTTTAAACAACACAATTATCAATATGAACTATTTTCCAACATATTTTTTGATAATATTTTATTTTTTAATGTTAAATTTTTATAAATTTTTATTTTGATTTTTTACGGATTCTTAAAGTTTATATTTAATTGAGATAATTATTTTGAAATTTATAAAAATGAGTGATTGTTTTATAAATAATCAGAAATATTGTTTTTTCAAAAAGGGTGACTATATCACATTATCACTATATGTGAAATGGGTAAATGTAATTATAATATTTTATATGAAAAAATAAATTTTTTAATTTTTTAATTTTTGAATATAATATAATATTAGGAACTTGAAAATTTTATTTCTAAAATATTATCACACAAGCATCATTTTAATAGATTTTAGGGGGGAAAATAAATTTTATCTCTTAATTACATATTTTTATGGTGAAATGGGGGATTAGAATATTTTTGAAGATAAAAACAATTACATTTTTATAGTAAAATAGTTTCTATCATTAAACATAATTATAATAAAAAAACTTACTTATACATAAATTTAATTTTTAATAATCATTTATTTTAAAATAATGTTTGGGTTATGTGTGTTTGACATAAAAGAAACATTTCTAATATTTATTAATAGAATTTGGTTAAATTTAGGCAAAAGTTTTATTCATCATTGAATTTTTTTGTTAAGGGTATAATTATATTTTTAGTAATAAAATAATTTACAAGATTAAAATTGAATTGTGAGGAATAACTTTTTAAGTGAATAATCTATGGTGTCATTAATTTTACTAAATTACCATTCCCTATTGACCATATAGTTATATTTATTAGTTTTTAAGGTATTAATTACATGTATTAAAAACATTACCTATCCTAAATCACCATAATTTTAGGTCTTTAAATTCTTATAACTTATATACCAATGTTTTCCAATCAAATTTCCATCTTCATGACATGAAAAAGAGGGGTCACTCAATCCTGTAAATACACGAGTCCTACATCAAAATTTACTTGATTCCCCCCTAAAAAACCTCTCAATATTTTCCTTTAAATGTTATAATTCCAATATTTGACATAAATTGTCATAATTCCCTCAGGTCTGAGGCCTTCAAAGAAAGGAAGTTTTGGTCATAATGTAGGGAACACATCATTAATAAAATTAATTTTTTATTGATTCCATTGTAAAATAAAAAATACCTCAATATATTAAGAAATGTAGTATTATTATTATGTTTTGATGGTATTAGAATACTATCATATAAATTATTTTTTATCTACCATCTTGAAATAAATTAGTGTCATTCGTGTGTGTGCATTCATTTCCTTTCCCATTAAGAGAATATTTTGGTTTTTGAAGACCACCATTAATTGATGGATCAAGATGTTTATTTAATAAGAATATATAATCTTTTAATTATTTTTTTAATTCTTAAATGACATTAAATTTTATTTTATTCTTTCAGTCCATTCTAAAAAATTAGGATGGTAATTTGTTTTTACAAGAAGGTTACTATCTCCAAGAGATGGCAGTTCTCTATGATTTGCAATATATACTAACATGAATGTATGTAAATTGGTTCTTAGATTATACTAATGGTTATTTAACAAACCATTAATATTAGATAACGAAAATATTACATATTTTCAATGTAATATAAGTAATATATTATTGTTTAAAATCTATCCAAAAAAACGACATATTAATTTATCTTTTATCAATGTAGACCCTTTAGGGGGTCATATTTAATTGTACACATAATGTTATAATTTAAGGTTAAATGAAATAATAATGTTATGATTTGGAGATTATGAATCTATTATATAACACCTTTGACCGTTGTAAACAAAAAAAATGTATTAATAACAAATTAATGGAATATCCTCAAGTGAATGATGTATGAGAGATCTAATAAAATATAATAACCAAATGGAAATTATGGATAATAATAAATTAAATATTTATGAATATTATATTTCTGGATATATTTATATATAATTATTTAATTATATATCACAAGTTCAAAATGAATTCATACCTAATTTTGAGGGATCCTCCCAATAGCATTTTTAACATTTTGGGTACATATTAACTTTATTACTCCACATTTTACATTTTTTATACTCATTTGTATCGTATATATTCATTATATTTTATCTCTCAAAATATATACAACATTTAAATTTCCATTCTATTTTAGGGAATGTGAATTATTTTGTTCCCTAGGATATTTTAATATTCTTTAAAACCTATTCTTAAAGAGAATATACATTTTTCAATAATCATTTCATCTATCTTCAATATCATCTTTTTTATCTTTCAATGTTTTTCTAAAAAACATAATTTTTTAAGAAACCCACCTTTTCAATTATTTTATTAAAATAAAAAATTTCCTCTATTTTTTATCATTAAATATTCCTTCAATATTCACAAATATAATGAATTATGATGTTTTTTTCATACACATTAAAATAGTTTTAAAAATTATTTTCTATAATGACTACCAATGATCATGAAGGATACTCGTTAATGAAATTATGAATGTCAAAATTGATTTATTTTTGATCTTGGAGTTTTTGGGAGAAATATCAGGCGTGTTCTTAGGTACATTTTGTTATTATTAAGTACCATTGGGTTAGGGTATGACATGGGGAGTGATTGGGAAACGTTTTTATGGAAAATGGTAAGATAATGGGATGTTAACAGTTTGCACATTGTTTGGGCAAACCGTGCGCAATATAACCATGAAGACAATGGAGTTTGGAACAGTTGGTGCATGGTTTACTAACCATGCACCATCGATCTATGCAGGAAGTGGATGACCACATAGTTGGTGCACAGTTTAAACTAACCATGTGCATCTGCCCACGAAATCTTGTGTGTGGAATTTAATATTTCAAAAATACTTTTTAAAACCATCCAAACCCCCCAAGACTATCGTATTTCATCCTTTGATCGGGCATGAAATATTCTAGGTGTTCCCAAATCCTTATAAAGGGATTCCAAGGAGATGTAAACATAGTTTCTAGATATTGAATGCCTGTATAGAAGATCATCTCCCTTCCTAGTAAGCAGATTTCCTCTTGTTTCTTCTCACATTCTTTCATCTATATTTCTTTGATCATTTCATGGATTATTTCTACTGTTTCCATGGATCTAAACCTATGAGATGAGATATAAATCTTGGAATGTGGACCTAGATATAGAATTTCATGATCTTTATGACATTGAACGTAATTTTGTGTTCAGAGATTTAGATCTAGAGCATGATTGGCAATGTTGTGATGATAAAATATTATGGATTTCTGTTGGGCTAACATCCATCAATAAACCGAGGTAGGTGCTCAAAATCGAACTCCCAATATTCATGTATTAGATATGAGTATGTGAGTTTGTGGATTATCTATATTCCCTTGATAAATGAATTCCTAAATTTCAGTAATTATGAACGTGAAATTTTCTTGTGGTTACCATGATGGTTAATTGATAATTGAATCATGGAACAAACGATGTGGGCTTACCTAAATTGATATTTAAATTGAGATATTCAATTGGTTGTGTTTAGAAAATTAATTGGGTTAATTAATTATGGAATGTTGTTTGGCTGTATAAGATAATTAATTATGAGAATTAATTACGTTCCTTGATGTTGACCAAAGATAATTAATTTTGAGAATTAATTATGTTCCATGACGTTGAACAAAGAAAACTATTTGTGAGAGTTCATCATGAAAAGTTGCGATTTTATATGGATAATTAATTTCGAATTATTAATTATGGTAACAGAATTATGTTGATTGATTAATTAATTGATGAATCAATTAATGGGTTATGTGATTAGTTAATTGTTTAATTAAATAATGGACATTGAAATGTTTTTCTAATCGATGGATTAGTATTGGAATGAGGTGGATAATTATTATGTATTAATTAATGATTAAATGGATGAGATTTTTGTGGCACTATTTATGGATTATAGATCAATTAGAAGTTGGGACTTGGACATGGCGTTCCTCCATAATAGTTATCCAATATTGAGACTATGGAGTGATAGGTATGGATACCTACACATAATGAGATTTGGGGTGATAGGAATAGAGACCAACATATAATGAGATTTGGGGTGAAATTCATGACGACCATCACCAAATTAATGAAAATAATGAATGATGAATCAAATGGGAATCGTGAATTGAATATGGGCCTAACGTGACGATTTGAAGATTAAATAAAAATGTGATAACTGTTTAATTATTCATTGTATTTATTTATTCATATAACTACATGCAATATCTTTTGACTATAACATTTTTAGAAACCATTGGGGGTGGCCTACTAAATCTCACTCACAACCTATTCGGGCTGCTTGATCGGCACACGAGTAGACATTGTTGTTGTATGACATGATAAGGGAAAGGCTCTGGGATAGGTTGTTATTTGGCATTGAAGACTGGGAGAGGGAACTGTACATGGATTGGCACCCACTTGGGAGTAGTTGTGTTTTAATTTTAGTTTCATTGTAGACACTTGACCCCTGCATTGTCAGATCATGTTTTACATTTCAATTGAGTATTGTATTTTATTGTTTTTTCTATCATTTGTCCTAGTATTATTTTTTTATATATAGACATCCATAATTGGTTGTTGTTGTTTGCTTCTATTGGGTTTCTATTCTGATAAATGATGGTATAGTCCCCCATAAATGAATTTCCAAACCCTCGCTACTAGGCGTTCCCCTCTCGTATATGGGGAGGCATGTTTGAGGGCATGTGGCCAACCATATCAGGGCACCGTTCAGTGGAACCTAAGTCAGGAAATCATAAAGTGGTATCAAAGGAGTTTTCTTTTATTCAATATTATATTGCCTTAATGTTTTTCGAATGGTATATAGGATACTATGAAGAGTTGGGGCTTGGTAATGAGCTCGTGCGTGGGAGTTACAAACCCATGTATGGGGAAAATCTGATTAATCAGGGTGGGATTGTTGTAATTTTTGTTTGTATTTATAGTTGGATGTTATTTCACTTTGGGTGCGCACTTGGTGTGTGATGTGATATTTGCTTTTAAAATTGATGAATTTTTATTTTTGGCCTAAATTGGTATGATACTTGAGACTACATGCTTAATTCTAGGAACTCAGGGTTGTTGTGACATGCATCATTATGGGAACTCACAGAAAAACGGGTTATGGGTAAGTTGTTGAAGTTGAATTTTTTTTCTTTATTGGGAGATTGAATTAATGATGAAAATTAAGAATAAATGGGTGTTTAATGAGAACCTTGATTAATAAATTGAGTATGGTTAATTAATTAATTGTTGAATAAATTAATTTGAGATGATTAGATTAATTAATGGTTGAATTAATTGATGAGAATTTTCGTTCCGTTGTTAAACAAGACCTAAGAGTAGGATGTTTAAGGGTAGTGATATGTCCTCGATGTTTATCGTGTGGAAGGAATATTAGTAAAATGATATTTTAAAACTTGTTTTGTTAGTTTTTCATCTCTAAAAAATGTTATAAGGTTGTGTAATGTGACCTGTGACTTGTGATGGGCTTTGAAGTGATATGCCTCCATGACACTTGTTGAAGGAGAGACAATGGGGTATGGCCTAGAACAAACTTCCAAACATGGAACCTGAGGCACCATTGGTGTAAGCTGGGTAGAAAAGGGATCACTTCCAAGAGAATTTTGTTCATTTCATGCAATTCATAGAGAGATACATATGGTGGGTTCAGAAAATCATGTCTGAGTTAACAAGGGAGTTTCAGCTGCAGCACCCTCATACGTTTAATAGAGAGGGTGGACCATACAGAGTTGAATTCTGGATTAAATCTATAGAGACAATACATGACCATTTAGAGACTTCATTTGGGAGGAGGGTTATGTTGGATGCTTATATGCTATGGGGTTCAGTGAAGCGCTAGTGGGACATTCAGATAGGATCTGGATAGACTGATGATATATTATGGAAGGACATTATGAGGATGTCCTTGGAGAACTTCTATCCAATGTCGATGAGACAAGAGAATGCTTAAAGTGTTATGCATCTGACTCAAGTAAACATGTCCATAATAGATTATGATGAAGGTTTCACGGATTTACAATGTTTTCTCATACCTTAGCAGTAGATGAGGCTTCTTCAGAAAAATGATTTTTGGATAGACTTAGGTGTGAAATTAAGTCCCAGATGAATATATTTATGCTGAAGAAATTCTGACAAGTGTTTATTAATGCTCTCATTTAACAGGTTATACTGAAGGAGGCATCCAGTACTAGACATGTAGCTGTCAATTGATGATCATGGAGTGTGCCTTCCAAGAGAATGAAGCGTTTTTATGAGAATCTTATTCAGGTCAGTGGAAAGTCAGGTGGACAGTCAAGAGGAATAGTTTCTCCAGATCTTACTCATGTGCTTTTCCACCAGCGTGGTTGGAAGGGAAAATATCATACAAATTTTCCTCGACCACTAGTGGAATGAAGGATTTTTGTAAAGATGGGGGACCTAAAAAGTACAGTTAGATGTAGTGGTAGGTTGGTACTAAGAGAGTAACTGCTCAGAGATTAGGGTGTGGGAAGTAGATTTTCTACAACATATAGGTTAGGTTGTTGGAGTTTTACAGGAAGAGGTGGTAGAGGTAGTGGGCATGGGGCATTAGTAAATTAGCCCTCGTATTAGAAAAGTGGTTCTACTCAAGAGATTTAGAAGACACCATAGGTTAAATGGGTAGGACCGTTTCATGTATTTCAACCTACAGTTTTGGAGAGTGAAGTTAGTCCATAGATAGTGAGACATACTGTTATAGTTGCTTTTACTTTAGCTACTACCATGTATGATACTGGTGCCACTCATTCATTTATATATGAAATATCTGTTAATGGATTAAGTCTGGAAGTGGAGTCTGTAAGCAGGGTGATGATTATCGATACACAGTTGGGAAAAAGGTCTAGGGATATTTGTTTATGAAATGGATGTTTTCTAGATATCAAAGTGTATAATTTTCTTTGGGATATCTATGTCCTTGGTAAAATGAGCCTCAACTTGATTATGGGTATGGACTGACTAGTTTTATACTGAGATCATATAGACTATTACCACATGAGAGTGACTGTTGAATTTCATAAGGATGACCAATATGTTTATCATGGAGAATGGGATATCCATGAAGGACTAGTCAAGCCAATTAATCCATAATTGGGGGATCTCAAAACCCAATTTTCTTGTCTTTTTTTGAATTATGGGTATGGTAGGAAAGACAACCTTATACCAGTAGTAGAATTGTTTTAGGATGAATTTCCTAAAGACATTCCTCAGTTTCCACCTGAGGGAGTTGTGGAATTCACTATTTTTGCTCATGTCAGGGCTATGTTGGTATCTATTACACCTTACAGAATAGAACGAACTGATCTTCAAGATCTCAAAACATATTTGGAGGCATTGGGGGATAAAGGGTTTATCCATCAATGTGTGTTGCCTTGGGGATCACCAATATTATTTCAAAATAATGCCAATGGATGATTAGACCTGTTTCTCAATTACTGGAAGTTGAATAAATTGACCGTGAAGAACTGATATCCTCTTCTATGTATCGATGATTTGTTTGACTAGTTGAAGGGATCTTCTGTGATATCAAAGATCAATCTGAGATAGGGTATCATCAGGTGATATTTTGACCTTCTCATATACCAATAATATCTTTCAAGAGCATGTATGACCTTTATGAGTTCACTGTAATGTCATGTGGGTTGAAAAATTCTCCAATAGTGTTGATGACCTTGATGAATAGGATCCTTTATCCTCACCTTGATCAATTTGTGGTGGTGTTTTTGGATAACATATTGTTGTACTCTAATACACATGATGATCAGGTTCATCATCTTAACATCATTCTGGGTACACTGAGAGAGAATTGACTATACTCTAAGCTATCTGAATGTCAGTTTTGGATTGAAAGTGTACCCTTTTGGGGGCATATAATCTTGGAAGAAGGTGTGAATTTAGACCTAAAAAAGTTCATGAAGTGGATTCTTTGGAGTATCCCAAGATTGTTTTTTTTTGATATTTGGAGCATTTTGGGATTATCTGGTTATTATAGGAGGTTCATTTATGTCATTTATTGATCGGAATCCATGATTTTATTTTTATAAAATAAATGGATAAGTTTTTATTAGACAAAATCATGAAATAATTCTTTTGAGGAGTTGAATAAGCACTTGAAATCAGCACCAATTTTGATCTTACCTGAGTCGGGTGAGGAGTACATTTTGTATTGGGATACCTCTGGGATCAGACATGAAGCTGTGTTGATTCAAGGAGATCGAGTCATTACTTATGTGTCTTCTGTAGCTGAGGCCACATGAATGGAATTACCATATGTATGACCTCAAGTTTGCATCATTGGTTTATTATCTTAAGTGGCGGTGACACTATCTTTTGGGTTAAAATTTTATAGTTTTTACAGGTCACAATATCTTAAATAATATCTTTTCATAGAGTGACTTGAATATTTGGGAATGAAGATAGTTAAGTATATGAGTTAAGTTTATTTTGAATAGGCATATACACCAGGAATGGGGAATAGTATGTATGTACCCTTGAGTAGATTAACTCATACTCAGTTGGAACATGTTTCGAGTGCATAGTGAAAGATGATTACATTTGCTAGTGGAAATGCATGTGGTACATTAGGACAATCAGGAGAGGATGACTCTGGTTTCTTTAGCAGTGGAGTCTATAATACTAAGATAGATTATGTATAAGAAGTATGAGGATCCTGAGTGTTTAGCATAAAGGGAAAGCCTTGGAGGTGTAAAGACCCCTTCATATTGGATAACAGACAAGGATGAGATCATCTGTGTGAAAAATTGGGTTAGTGTTCCTACTAGTATGATAGAATAACTCATGCGAGAATATCCGGCCTCAAAATGGGAGGTACATCCTGGGGTGAAAAAATATACCATGACATACGATGATTGTTTTGGTGGATAGGAATGAAAATGGATATAGTAGGGTTAGTAACAAAATGTTTCACCTTTCAACATGTGAAGGAAAATCATCAAAGATCTAGAGGCCTATTGCATTGGTTTCCTATTCTGAAATGGAAGTGGGATTACGTGAATATGGATTTTGTGGTAGGAATTCCTAAGAATATTCAGAATAATGAGGCTATTTTGGAAATTATGGATTGACTAATGAATGTTAATCATTTATTACCTATGAGGAAATCCTTTATATTAAAAAAGTTGAGATAATTGTTTGTACGAGAGAAAGTATGTTTTCATGTGGTTCCACAGATTAGTTTCATATCGTGATTCGTGATTTACTTATTATTTCTAGAAGGGCATACAGAAGGTTCATGGTACCCAAGTTCATTAAAGAATGGCATTTCACCCATATAGAGATGGATATTAGAGCATACCATTTTGGTGTAAGAGTATATATTATGTCCATGTGTGCTTGACTTTTGAGGTTCATGGTAGAATCACTTGGATTTTGTAGAGTTCTCCTATAAAACTAGTTATAAGGCATCTATACATATGGAACCATATGAGGCACATTATGGTAGACCTAGTAGATCACCACTATGTTTTTAAGAGGTGGGTGAGTCAGAGCAGTTAGGTCTGAGCCTTGTTCAGGATACATCATAGTAGGAGTATTTAATTCAGAAATGTATTACTATAGCTTAGAGTAGGTATAATTTTTTTTTTGATAGATAGATATGATCCCTAGTGTTTACAAATGGTGAAAATTTATTCTCTCGGGTACGTACTAGATTGATTACCCATAAGATACAGAGGTAGGGAAAGTTGGCGCCCATGTTTGTAGGACCGTTAGAAGTACTGGAGAGAATTGGGCCAGTGGCGTTCCAATTAGAACTTCCATATAAATTCATCTATATGCTTGATGTTTTCCATGTTTCAAAACTACAGTGGTATCACCTAGACCCTTATCATGATATTGATGTGGAATATGTCTATATTGATATAGATTCTTCCATTGAGGAGAATTTGATACATGTTTTGTGTCGTAGTGATGTTGCGTTACAGAGAAATACTGTGCCATTAGTTCAAGAGTTATGGAATGAGGGAGTTGTTCAAGAGGAAATAGGGGAATAAGAAGTAGTGATGAGGGAATAATGGACCAATTTTTTTGGATCGTAAGCTCAGATATGTTTGGGAGTGCATCTCATGGAGGAGCTATTATAAGTTGGGGAGATTGTAAAATCCCAGCATTTTCTGGAGCTATCTCGAGCATGTTCTCTTGTAAATTTTGTTATTATTTACTACCTTTGGGTTGGGGTATGACTTGGGGTGTGTTTGGGTGAAGTTATTAAGGATCATGGGAAGAGATGAGGCTATGTACTATTTAGAAAAACCATGAGAAAACAAATTTTGAGGACTGTTGAGGTCAGCCCAGTTGGCGCATAGTTTTCCACTGTGCACCATGGATCCATTCAAGTAATGGAAGACCACATGGTTGGTCCACATACTGACCTAGCCATGAGTCTCTACCCAGGAAACCAGGCCCGTAGAACTTAATATTCAAAAATAATTTTTTGAAACCACCCTAACCCCCCAAGGACTCTCATATTTAGACCATGGCATAGGCTTGAAAAAATCATGGTGTTTCCAGAGCCTTCAGGTGGGATTCCACGGGGATCCAAACACTATTTTTTGAGATCGAAATCCCATATTGAACATCTTCTCTCTTCCCAGTAAGTGGATTTCATCCCATTTCATATCAAGTTCATTCCACTAACATTCCTTTATTTTTACAAAGAATATTTCCATAGTTTCCATGAATATAAACATATGACTTGAGATCTAGATCTATTATTGTGGAGCTAAATTTTTATTTTCAAGATCATAATTCCTTTGATCTTAATTTTGGGTTTATGGATTTTGATCTGAAGCTTTATCGATGATGTTATGCCACTCCAATTTTGGGGATTTTTTTGGGATAACATCCATCATTAAACTAAGGTACACAGTCTAAATAGAACTCTCATAGTCATGGATATGATATCTGTTTTGGAGTTTATGGATTTTATAGTTTCCCTTTATAATTTCATTCCTAGCATGGAGTAATTTGGAATGTGGAATTGACTTGTGGTTTCCTTGATGATTAATTGATAATTGAATCATGTAACAAATAAATCGGGGTTACCTAAATTGATATTGTAATTGAGAAATTGTATTGGTATTGTTAAGATAATTAATTGGGGGAATTAATTATTAAATGATGTTTGTCTCTGTAAGATAATTAATTCTGAGAATTAATTATGTTCCATGATATTGACCAAATATAACTAATTGTTAGAAATAATTATATTCCATGGTGTTGATTAAAGATATTAAATTTTGATAATTAATTATAACAAGTAGAGATTTGATATGTATTATTAATTATGAGGAATTTATTTTGGAAATATAATTATATTGATTGATTAATTAATTGTGGAATTAATTAATGGGTTACTTTCTTAGTTAATTATTGATTTAGCTAATGGTCTTTGAAAATTGTAACTAATTATTGGATTGATAATGGAATTATGTGGATAATTCTTGTGAATTAATGGATGATTAAATGGATGAGATTTTTATGCTGATAGACATGGTGTTCTAGGACGATTAGATGTTGGGACATGGACACAACATTCCTCCCCAATAGTTTTCCAAGAATGATATTACAGAGTGATAGGAATGAAAACTACACTTAATGAGATTTGGGGTAATATGCATTTTGACCTAAACAGAATGATATTTATGGTGCTAGACATGAAGACCTACACTGAATTAATGATAATAATGAATGAAGATTCAAATGGGAAAAATGAAATTAAACTGGGCCTAATGAGATGATTTAAAGATTAAATGACAACATGATAACTATTTAATTATGCATTATATTTATGGCATCATATAACTGGATGAAATATCTTTTGACTGGACATGTTTTAGACACGTTTGGTGGTGGCCTAATGATTCATACTGATACCCTTTTTGGGCTGCTTGATTGGCCCCCCGAGCAGACATTGTTGTTGTAGGATAAGATAATGGAAAGGCCCTTTGATATACTATTGTTTGGGATTGAAACATAAGAGAGAGAACCAGGCATGGAATGGGAACTACTTGGGAGTCATTGTATCTTTAAATATAGTTTCATTTTAGACACATGACTCTTTCATTGTCATAACATGTTTTACCTTTCAATTGAGTATTTAATTTTGTGGTTTTTACTATGATATAACCTAGTATTATTTTGGTTATTTATATGCTTATGCACATAGTTATTTTTAATAGCTTCTTATTGTTGTGTAGATTCTAATAAAAGAGGGTGTAGTCTCCCCAATACTAACTTACCATACCCTTTCTTCTAGTCCACAACCTCTAGCGTATTAGGAGGTGTTCTTGAGGGCATGTGGACTACTGGCTCAGGGCACTGTTTAGTGGCACCTATGTCAGGATGTCACAAAGTTGTATCAAAGGAAATTTCTTTTCATTATTCTACATTTTTATTACAATTTTGGGAATGGTATAAAAGAGTCTATGAAGTGTATAGAATAGGTAATGATATTGTTCTTGGGAGTTGAAAAACCATGTATGTAGGAAAATCTGAGTTCTCAGAGTGGAATTATTGTGATTGCTATTTGTTGTTATAGTTGGATGTTATTTAACATTGGGTGATGCACTTGTGGTGTGATTTTATATTTGTTTTTAAATTTGTATTATTTTTATTTATGTTATAATGTGGCATGATACATGATTCTATATGCATCATTATATTCCCTCAGGGTTGTTGTGACATGCACCATTCTAGGAACTCATGAGAAAATGGGTTATGGGTAAGTTGTTGAGCGTAGAAATTTTTTCATTATTATGAGAATGAAATAATAATGAAAAATTAGAATAAATGGGTTTCTAATTAGAACCGTGATTAATTATATTTTCATGATCAATTAATTAACTTTTTGAATTAATTAATTTGAGATAACATGATTAATTAATGGTTAAATCAATTATCGAGAATAGTTTTAACCTCGCTAACAAGTCCTAGGTGTTTGAAGGTTAAGGATAGTGATAAGGCCTTGTTGTTGACCGTGTGGTGAGAAAAAGAGGAAAAGGACAGTTTGTAACTTGGTGTGTTGGTTTCATAACTTGTGTAACTTTTATAAGGTTGCGTTATGTGACCTAAGACATGTGTTTGGATTTCTAGAGATATGCCTCCACCACGCTTGTGGAGGGAGATACCGAGGGGTATGGCCTGAAACAAACATCCAGACAAGGAACATGAGGCAACATTAGTGTAATATGAAAAGGAAGGGGAGAAGTTCTGAGAGAATATTTCTCGTTTCATAAAACTCATGGAGAGACACCTAGGACAAGTTCAGAAAAGCAAGTCAGATTTGATAAGGGAGTTTCAGCTACAACACCCTTCTACTTTTACTGGAGAGGGTGGACTAGAGGGAGAGGAATTAGAGATTGAATCTATAGAAATGATATGTGACCATTTAGATACTCCATCTAGTAGGATGGTCATGTTGGAATATTATATCCTACTCAGTTCATCGAAGTTTTGGTGGGACATTTAGGTATGATATGGACAGACTGATGATATGTTATTGAAGGAATTTCTGGAGATTTTCTTAGAGAACTTCTATCCAAAGATGCTGAGAAAATATAAGGCTTTAGAGTTTATGAATATTACTCAAGGAAACATGTCCATAATAGATTATTCTGAACTTTTCGCAGATTTATAACATTTTCCCCTACATTGGCAGCATATGTGGCTTCTTTGGTAAACAATTTCTGGATAGACTTAGGTGTGAAATTATGTCCCATGTGAATATCTTCAGGCATAATAAATTCATATAAGTGGTTAATCAGGCTCTCATTTGATAGGGGAACCCGAAGGAGGCATTAGGTACTATACATGTAGTTGTTGCTGGACGATCTAGGAGTGTGCCGTCTAAGAGTAGGAAGTGATGTTACGAGAGTCTTAGTTAGGAAAATGAAAAGTCAGGTTGACATTCAAGTGGAATTTATCTACCTGATTTTAATCATGTAATTTCCCACTATTGTGGTAGGTAGGGGCAATAATTTATACATTATATTCGACCACCAGTGGAGTGTCGTTTTGGTGGAAATATGGGGCAGCTATAGAAGTTATACCGGAATTAGGGACATGATGGTGATGTGGGAGAAACTACTAAGAGTTAGAGTGTATGAAGGGGGTCTTCTACACCATATAGGCCTTATAGTGGGAGTAGTACTAGTAGAGGTTTTAGAGGTAGTGGGCATGGTACTTCCGGGAATGAGCGCCTGTATCACTAGATTGGGGCTACTCAAGGGTGTCAGACGACACTAAAAGGAAGTGGGGAAGGATTGTTACAGGCAGCGTAGCCAACACTTGGGGAGAGCGATGATGGTCTATTGAAAATGATATGTACTGTTCTCATTGGTTCTACATTATCTACTTTTTTGTTTGATATTGGTGCCTCTCATTCCTTTAAATCTACAAATCTTATTAATGGCACGAGCCTAAAGGTGGAGTTTGTATGTGGGGTGATGAATATCGATACAACTTTGGGAAAACTATCTAGGAATATTTATTTATGCAAGGGATGTTTTCTAGAGATCAGAGATTAGAATTTTTTTTGGGATATCTATGCCCTTGATATAACAGGCTTCGACTTGATTATGGCTATGGACCAACTAATCTTATACTGAGCCCATATAGATTGTTACCACATGAGAGTGAAATTTTTATCTCCTTAGGGTGGCTAGTTTGCTCATCGTGGATAATGTGATATCCATTCAGGACAAGTTGGGCCAATTACATAGAAAATGGGAGAGCTCATAGCCCACATTTCTAGTCTTTTATTGGATGATGGGAGTGGTAGGTAATACATACTTCCACCAGTAGTAGAACTATTGTAGGATGTCATTTATGAAGACTTTTCAGGAATTCCACTTGAGAGGGATGTGGAATTTACTATTGAGATCTTTTTGAGGGATGATCCGTTATCAATTTCACCATACAAAATAGAACTGACTAAGCATCAAGAGCTCAAAATTCAGTTGGTGGAATTTTAGGATAAAGGGTTTATCCTTACAAGTATGTCACTATCACGACCCATCCCATAGGGCTCATATGTGACTACCATAAGCTTTCCCTCCATAGGATAGGGGTTGACGACTAAAACTGAAGGCTTTTCCCGAATAGGGAAGGTATTTCCTTAGATATTTGTACACACTAAAATAGAGAAACTGAAGTAAAAACCCCAAAAAAGTAAGGTATAGCCACGAGAGTAATGTAGAACCACAAGTAAAAATGTAGACTGAAAATAGTGGGCCAATATAAAAGACCTAGAAACTAAAAAGAATGTAAACAACTATTGAATCACCCCTGGAGCACTACATGGTGGGTTATAGCTGTAAGTCTAAAGTTGAAGAAGAGGATCTCGACTGATCATGTCGCCCCAAACTCCACCAAGTACTTAACCTCCAAAGTCAGCCTCATAATGTTAGTAGTCTACACAAGACACACACATGCTGGAAAAGCCCATGCAGGGGGAGTATAAAAATACCCAGTAGGGACCCCGAGTCCCCCTGAAGGTCTCTCAATAATCCACAATGGAAAACACCACAAGAAATTCCACAAATGTGAGATCACAAGCATGATATTAATCAAAATGCACAAAGAAAAATAGATTTCACACTCTAATGATATAACTTCAAGGAAACTAGGATATGGATGATAAGTCATAAATCTAGATTATCCTATCCGTGGTAACTCTAATATTGACCTATATAGGTCATTGTATGCTGACCCGTATTGGTTTCTAGATGGTGACCCGTATTGGTCGCTGGTGCTGACCCGTATTATATGCTGTTGCTGACCCGTATTGGATGCTAGTGGTGACTGGTATTGGTCACTGGTACGGACCCGTATTGGTCGCTGGTTCTGACCTATATTGGTCACTGGTGAAGAGGTAAGGATGATTAGTCCTACAACTAGATCATCCCACGATGCAGTTTCTGATGCTGGCCCGCCTTGGCCGCTCTTCATCTTTATGTCACAGCCAGCCACTGGAATCCTGCACGAAGCACACCTGATCTCTGGAAGACTCTTCTCTTGAATCCATCAGTTATATTTAAACCTTTATGAAGTCTCTCTAAAAGCATACCTAAAGGACTGCCTCGTTATATAGTTGCCAATGTGACAGATGACACGTCGATCGGACGCCCGGTCTGTGAGATATGAGAACTTTTGTAAAAAATACCCTGTTGAATTAAAGTATGATCCCACTTTGTTAGCATTTCAGACTCTATATAAACTCACTTAGAGTATCTCCAAAGGACCGACTTGTCACAATGGTCCTCATGCCACAGATGACATATCAATTGGATGCCCGATTTGTTAGTTACACCCTTTTCTATGAAAAGGGGGTAATCGAACCTTGGTTCGGCCCGACTCTATCAGGCCCAACATAATATGCCAAAGGGATTGCTTCCCAAAAGGGTTCCCAATGCCACTGATGGCATGTCTAACGGACACCCGATTCATCAATAACAGGCGTTTCGTCATTCGGGGGGGGGGGGCTGGTTGGGTCAAGGCTTGGTCCCACTTGGTCAGGCCAGCCAGACACAACTGGTCCTGGGGTCAACCTAACCTCATCCAGGTCTGTCCCATTAATGGTCAACCCGGTTCACAGGGTCTAGCCACTCGGGCCAACCCTACTAGTTTTCAAGCCTAGGCCGCGGTTGGCCCGACCCGCTAGGTGGGGCTCAACACATCCGCGATGTCCTTCTGAGCCGCTTGTCCGGCCCGCGTCCAGCCTAGTTCGAATGGACGTGGACCACTTCCCAGCTGGACTTATGGATTTGGGGCCATTTTTTCTGGTCAGTGGGGTGCTGCCCCACCGTTTCTTCAACTAGCACGGTGCAGCACGGGGTGGCACTGCCACCTCTAGCCGCGGCTGTTGCCACCATCAGTGCCTATGATCATATCCCCTTTATCATGCGGCCAACTCGAGCCGACTGCCTTTTTCCCCCACAGTGCACGACGATGCACAACATCCCCACATCCCGCGACTGGTTTCGGCGGGCCTCCTCCAACCATCATCGGTCGCCGTCAGCATGGTGCATCAGCGGTTCATTCCATGGGCCTCCAGGTGTGCTTTGGTGTTCCTTTAATGGTGCCTTATGCACCTATGACAATTTTTGGATGCCGTCTTCATAGCATGACCCTCTATTTCATGTTTCCATTGAGTAAGAAATTTTCCCCCAAAGTCCACTTCAAGAATGAAGCGGTGGAGGGTACAGTCCTAGTTCGTTTGGCCTGCACCCTCCACATTACATGATAACAAGCGGTAGAGAATTTAATTCATCATAGAAAACTTCAAAATAAACCTCCCTACCTAGAAGATTATTAGTGATCTCTTTGGATGGCGGTACTTCCACGTTCGAGGGTCTGCGGTAGGAGGAGCCTCCTCGTTGGATGGCATCGGTGACGTTCATCGATCTCAGATTGTTGTCGCCTGATCTTCCATCCTCCATCTGTGGATGAGATTGTGGTTCTTTTTTAGAGTTTCCCTAGTTGGTGAAGTCATGTAAAAAATCATCCCTAAGCCGCATATATATAGGAGGGGAAAAGGAGAGTAACACATGAAATAATTTAATGAGATTCATTAAATGAGTAATTAATGAACCTCATTTAATTCACAATGGCGTGGTTACACAATTTATGAGTAAATCAACTTAATGTCCTGACATGTTATCGGTCCCACCAACGAACCTCATCCATTGCAAAAAATAATGATAAAATAACAATAAAATTGTTATTTTATCATTCTTTAAAAAGTCCAAAAACAACATTTTTTCCCAAAAAAATGTGGTCGAAGTGAAACTTTCCTTGAGAAAATCTTGACACTATGGATTCAATGGTTTTGTTAGATTTCAATTCCAAGCACCGGTTCGAAAGATATAAAATGATGCCCACCTGTTTACTAAACGTATCATTATTAAAGGTTAAAAATTCATTCCAGGCACATTGGGCCTCAGAATCACGCACCGTAAATTTTCACAGACTCCTAAAATTTCCCAAAAAATTTAAAATAATTTACATGGAATTTTAGGGTCTTTACATTCTCTCACCTTAGGGATTTACATCCCCAAAAGCAAAAAAAGGATACCCAAACAATGAGGGGTACTGGGAACGCATATGAGCCTCTCACTCCCATGTGATCTCTTGGAGATTCTTCTACTTCCACATAATGCGAACCATAGGTATTGACCACCCAGGAAGGATCCACTTCGGTTGATCCTATATCTCCACAAGTTTCTCCACAAAAGTCTTCCCATCGTCAATCTCCAGCTTGCCATGGTCAATGATTTGATATGGTTCATGCACATATCTCCTCAACTAAGATACATGAATGACGTCATGCATCCTCTCCTACTACGGTGGCAGTTCAAAGTTGTACACCGCCTTGCAAATCTTCCAAAGTATCAGGAAAGGTCTGATAAACATTGGTGAGAGTTTTTCAGCTCGGCCAAATCTCTATAGTCCATGTCAAGGGGAGACTCACAAGAATACATGGTCCCCCTTCTGAAGCTCCAGTGGTCTCTGTCACCTATCAGCATAGGAATTCTATCCAATCTATGTAGTCTTCATCCACTCTCAGATGACTTGCACCTTCTCAGTGGTAGCAAGTACCATCTCTAGGCCCGCTGGTGCGGGCCCTCCTAGATCCATCCATTACAAGGGAAATTTGCATGGTCATACATAAAATGCCTCAAAAGGGGCCATAAAAATAGTGGAGTGATTGCTGTTGTTGTATGTGAACTCCACCAAGGGTAGGAGGTCCTCCCAGCTGTGACCAAAATCCAGGACACCTACACGAAGCATGTCCTCTATGGTCTGGATTATAACAACCATTATTTTTATTACACACTTAGACATGATTTATTACATAAAATATTCACTTTATACAATATAGAATGTCGAGAGGTATAGTGTATTTGGGTATTTGGAACATTACATGATGACTTAAAACATGAAACAAAACATCATTATTGAAAAAATTCTTTAAATGACCATTACATTCCCTCGTACTTATCATTTAATGGGATAACCTGGGGACATGCATAAAAAAGGTGAGATATAAAGCCCAGTAAGGGAATAAATATGGAACAACATGAGAAATACAATACATGTTAGAAATAGGAATATCAATGGAGGGAAAGAGAAACATGAACATAAAAAATTGATAAAACATGATAATCATAACACAGAGATGTGGAAACAACATTTAACATGATATTCGCATGAGCCAAGACTCATTGCACGTGGAGCATGACTAAAACCTCATTTCACATAGAGCACAAGTAAACCCTCATTGTACTTTAATTAGCATGAGTAAACACTCATTTCACATGACGTATCATGATATTATACTTTACCCAATGCATTGAAGGGCTATTAGGGTGAACCCTTTATAATCATTTCATTTCATGCATAAGTGTGCCACATAGATCATACAACACAGATTCATTAACATCATATGTTATTCCATGATTAATGAATGTGGAATAAATACATGAAAGTACCAATAAATATGTATATGTGCATAAAGGTGAATACCCTAGATAGAGACATGGGTATGGTATTCACTACACAATGATCTTGGCCTGGAAAAAACACGGTGCAATTTCAGCAGCATAACAGTGTGACATAGAAATCTATAAAAATGGTTGATGAGAGGGAAATGGGTGCCTCATCATATGTACATGAAATTTATTTTAAGTGGTTCATATAGATATATGTCCCACCAAATGTAATGGAATTAAGATACGTAATACAATAGAATATCTTGAATGTAAATGAGGGGAGAGAAAGTCCTTAAAGAATTTCAGCATGGTAACAGGTGTAAATAGGAGGCATTAATGAGTGCGACAGGTGATCTCACATTATTAAAAAATTAATAGAGAATTATGGGGGAGGTGATAAATCATACCTTAACATATATAATTGAAAATAAAAGTTCATAACAATATAATAAAACTAGGACATAAATAAAGAAATTTAGAATCCCTTACTTGGAAGTGTGATCCCAAGGGCCTGAGAGGGGCTTCAGAGAGACTTCTTGGGAGCATGGGGCACCCTAGGAGGAATCTAGAGAAAGGATAGAAGAGGTTGGATGAACTCCAAATGCTTTGATTGAAGAGGAAGTGGGTGCTTGGGTGGGTTTCTATAATAAAGGATAAGGAATTCATTATTATTTTGTTTTAGGACACCACACATTAAACTAATCAAAACCACAAACCATTCCATAGATTTTTCATTGGTTTTTTCCAAATGGGAGTGGAAGAAAATATTTTATAAGGCCAGTGGCCAAATTTCTCTAAATAATTGGTTTGTTTATGTGGAAGTGAGTCACACTCTCATGGAAATCAATTTAAAAAGATAAAATATTTTATAAGTCTTAGACGGTCCATTAAAGTATTGTAAAATAAATAAATAAAAACTAAATTATAATTATTTTAATGATAAAACATATATTGGATGAAAGAAATGTTTATATTATTTTACTGATTCACTATTGTGTCTTTATGATGTCATAAAGCAGATTATATATTTAAACAGTATTTAATTTTTAACCAAAAATTTGACTGTCTTAGAAAAATATGAATAATTCACTATTGGATAATTTCAACGTCCTAATTCCAAAAATAATATTCATTTTATATAAATAATTTTCTAAATAAGTGAATTTTCCCTTTTAAAAATTCTGACATTTATCGAAAAATAATGGGTTTTGACAAAAACAACTTTCAAAACATAATAAAAATTACAATTACATTCATAAAATTATACGATAATTTATTTTTAATAAAATGTAATTATATAATAAGAATAATATTTTATTAAAATATTATTTAATTCAAAAATACATTAACTAATTAAAATAGATATCTATGTTGAATATTAACTAAAACCACTATTTGCGCTATAAAAACAATTTAAAAATAAAAAATAATAAAATAAATGTATATTCATTATTATTTACAAAAATAATGAACATTATCATGGTTCTAGGGTATTTTCACATAACCTCTTATAACACTCGCATAAGACCGAAGGGTATGGTGTGCGATGGTGACAGACTCTGAGGGTGGCACAGAAAGCATTTCTCAGGTGGTAATCTCTATCAACTTCCACTTCTCCCATAGGCGGTTCTACTCAAGCTTAACGTATTCATGATCAGAAAGGGCTTATTCAAGAGCGAAGCCCAATGATTCCACCTCCTTTACGAGCTTAGAAAAATGGGTTTCGTATGGGGAAAATCTATTGGATGAGGCCATCACTTCCTTTGTCTGAGTAAATTGGATTTGTTAAAGCCCTATATTTATACTAATCATGTGATCACTCTTCAATGTCTATATTAGCAATGATCAAAATTATTAATGTTATTTTAAACTCCAAAATATAAAACCAAATAAGTGCATAGGTTTTACATAACCATAAGAAGACATGTAAATATACAAAGAGGAATTTTCATTAATGATTTTTTGGGTCGTTACTATATTCCCCCATTAAGAAATTACCCCCTTAGAAATTTTCTTTTTCCCACACTAAAAAAGTTGTGGGTTACTCTGCTTCATCACTTAATTTTATTCCCATGTCGCCTCTTCAATGTTTTGGTTTTTCCATAACACCTTGATGAGGGGCATTGTCTTATTTCGTAGAATATTTTATCTATGATCTAAGATCTTCACTGGTTTCTCCTCGTAAGAAAGATCATCCTCTAGTTGTACTACCTCTAATGAGAGTACATGTGAAGGGTCTGATATGTACTTCCTTAAGAAAGATACATGAAAGACATAATGTACTTTGGATATGGTAGGTGGAAGTGCTAGTCGATAGGCTACAACCTCGACACGATCAAGATTCTCAATGGGGTCAATGTACCTAGGACATAAATTCCCTTCATTCCAAACCTCATGACCTTCTTCCCTGGAGATATGCATAGAAACACCATATCTTAAACTTTTAACTCAATGTCTCATCGATGGTTATCCGCATAACTATTATGTCGACATTGGGATTCGTTAATATGCTGCTTAATGGTTTTCAAATTATCCACCATTTCTTCGACTATTTCAAGAACTACCAGCTTACGCTCACTGGATTCATCCCAACACGATGGTGTTCTGCACCTTTTCCCATAAATGGGTTCTTATGGTTCCATTCAGATGCTCAAGTGGATGTTATTATTATAGGAGAATTCAACCAGTGGAAGATGTAAGTCCCGCACTCCTTTTATGTCCATAGAACATGATCTTAACATATCTTCCAGTGTCAGAATAGTTCGCTCAGACTAGCCATCAGTTTAAGGATGATAGGTCATACTGATTTTTTGTTATGTTATTAGAGCTTGTTGGAGAATTTTTCAGAACATAGAGGTGAATCTCATATCATGATTGGATACAATAGATAGTGGTACTCCATGCAGGCTTACCACTTCTTTTATATAAATCCATCAAGTTTATCCAATGATAATTCCTCTCGAATCACGATAATGTGATTTTTCATCATAAGATGATCCATAAAGACCCTTATAGCATTGTTTCCTCTTGATGTCCATGGAAGTACAGTTACAAAGTCCATGGTAATGTTGTCCCACTTCCATTTTGGTATAGGTAGTGGTTGCATCATCCCCTTAGACTTTTTCCTCTTAGCCTTCACTTACTAACGTACAAGGCACTTTGATATACACTTACCAATCTTCCTTTTCGTATTGTCACACCAAAATGTTTCTTAGATATATCGATACATCTTTGTGATCCCTGGGTTAATAGAGAATGTTGAGCTATGTGCGTCATTTAGAATATTCTTCTTTATCTCTAGATTGGATGGTGCACATAATCGTGACCCAAATCTCACGATTTCATCTTAGTGGACACTGACTCTGAGGATTTCCCATTTCTGATAGCTTCCACCATTCTCAGAATTTCCAAATGCTTTCATTGAGCATCTATTATTTTCTCCAAGAGGTATCGTCGAGCCATCATTTGAGAAAGGATTTATGATGTTTCTCCCTAAATGATTCCCATGTCCATCCTTTGCAAATCTATGAAGATTGGATCCTTATCAATTATAAATAATGACAGAATTGCTGGATCCTTTCTACTTAGATCATCTGCCACCTTGTTCACTTTCTCATGGTGGTAATGGATTGAGCATTCATAATACTTGATGTGTTCTATCCATATTTGTTGGCACGTATTATGCTCTTTCTGTTTGAGTATATATTTGAGGCTCTATTGATCAGTATATATCTATCATTTATCCCCATAGAGATAATACCACCGGATTTTCAACACAATGATCACAGTTTACAACTTCAGATCATGTGTGGGATAGTTTTTTTCATGTATATTCAGCTGCCTTGAGGCACTGGCTCTCACTTTATCATTCTGCATCAACACACAACCCATGCTCTTCTTCAAAGCATCACTAAATACCACAAAAATTTCTCCACTCGTGGGTAATGTGAGCATGAGCATAATGATAAGCCTCCTTTTAAACTTCTTGAAGATCTCTTCACATTCATCACTCCAAGAAAACATTACTCCCTTCTGAGTTATCTTGGTTTGAGGGTTGGAAAATCATGATAAATTTATCACAAATCAGTGATAATATCCATCTAACCCCATGAAGCTATAGATATCCATTACCAATGTTGGTCTTGTACATCCCTCAATTGTAGCTGTCTTAGAGGGATACACTGATATCCAATTTCTTGTGATGATATGACCCAAGAATGAGACCTCCTTCAACCAGAACTCCCACTTGCTGTACTTTTCCTGGGGCTTCTTCTTTCGCAAGGTCTCTAGTATAGTTCTTAGATTCTCCTCATGATCCTCCATGGTTTTGGTATATATTAGATTATTATCTATAGAGACTACCAAAAATTTGTCGAGATAATATCTAAAGACTCTATTCATCAAGTACATGAAGATTTCTGGAGCATTAGTGAGTCTGAAAGGCATTAATATGATTTTATAGTGCCCATTTCTTTTACGAAAACCAGTCTTGGAGATATCTTCCTTCTTCACCCTAACTTGATAATATCCCGACCAGAAATCCACCTTGGATAAGTGTTGTTCTCCACATAGCTAATCAAACAAGTCATCAATTCATGGAAGAGGATACTTGTAATTTATCGTGATTTTGTTAAGCTCACGATGATCGATGCACAGGAGCATTGACCCATCCTTCTTCTTGACGAATAAGACAAGTGCTCCCCATGGTGAAGACTTGGGGGTATAAACCCTTTATCCAGATTCTCTTTTAGTTGTTTCTTCAGCTCATCATGCTCCACAACAATCATTCTATATGGAGTAATGGATATTGGCAATGCCCCAGGTATATGGTCAATTGAGAATTCAACATCTCTTCTAGGAGGGAGACCATGAAATTTCTCGGAAACACTTCAGCGAATTCCCTCACAATAGGAATGCCTTCAAGGATGGTTGCTTCCTTGGACTCAATAATATGAGCCAGATATGTGTTCTCATAGGTTAGAAATATCCACTCTAGAGATGATGGAACTGAAGATGATTCATCCTCCTCCTTGCACTTTTATAGAATTGGGGGCCAATTTCCCACCTATAGAGTGATTTCCCTCTCACGGTAATTTATGCTGGCTTTATATAAGGGAAGCCAATCCATGCCGAGAATTACATCAAATTCCACCATAGGGAGTATGAAAAGGTTATCTGGGAAGTTCAATCCAAAAATTATGATAGTATAAGAGTTATATTCATTGATTGATATGATTTCCCCATTTTCCGTACTCACCGACATCTTTACTTCCGTGATTTGTGGTGGTGTTGGGATTGTTCTACTAATCATTCGGGATATAAAATAATTCATAGAACCTGAATCAATAAGTAAATTTACTATTATTTAATGAATAACTAGCGTACCTATCACCACTTCGTTTTTGGGGTTCAGTTCAGCAGTGGTGATGAAAAAATCTCGCCCTTTCTGCCTTGGAGGTTGTTGGTTGCCTCCAAAAACCCTTGGCTTAGGGCACTGATTTTCAAGATTCCATAGTTCTTTTCATTTGAAGAAATGAACAACATGTTGAGAGTCAAACATAGAATTCCTCTTCTCTATCATAGACATGGGGGTTTCTTATTATCAGTTAACAACTAAGTGACTTTATCTTCCACTCATAATTCATTTCCTCGTCCCCTTTAAGCTATTTTATGGGTGCTTCTTTCCACACCTTTGGAAAGTGGGGTTCTTGATTTTCTTAGAACCATTGGATTTATCTATAAGACCACAATAAATGAATTCCACCTTACTCTTATTATCCCCATGATCCTCCTGAGATTCTCGAATCTCAATTTTGACCTTGAGGGAACATCAGACAATTTCCTCATAGCCGTCTAAGTCAGAGATCACCAGGTCTTTTCGCAGGCTACAATTTATCTAACCAAAGAAGCGTTGAACCATAAATTAGGGGGGTAACGACAATGACGGAAGCATATCATGCAAGAATTGTGAAGTTTTCCTTGTACACTCCTACAAATTTTTCATCTTTTTTCTTGAGGTCAAGGAAGTCTGTTTCCATCTTAAGCGGGAGGGTGCATGGAAAATATTTATCAAAAAAATATCTTTCTGGAAATCCTTCAATTATCATGCCTCAATCTCCTCCTCAAGCTTTTTATTTTTGAACAATGTCTATCATTGATCAGCTTCACCATCCATACGATAAGCAGCTAGGAGAACATTCTCTAGTTCAGAACATTGAACGATGAAGAAGATCTTTTCAATTGATTTGATCCATTGTTCAGTGATTGAGAGATCATATGATCAATTAAAAGTAGGTGGCCTTTCTCTCATGATGCTCTCGATAGCGACTTGTATTTTCTTGGGGGTGGGGGTGGGGGGGTGAACGTTCCTCTTAACCCATGTTCATATTCAATTCATAAGTTAACTGAGAGGGTATCGCGACAAAGTTCATGATTCCCACTCCCATCGGATTGAGGATCTCATTAGAATAGTCATCGCATTGATCTTCATATAGGTTGTTACCCATAGTCATCATATTACTATCCATTGAATAGAATAAAAGGAAAGTTATGGGTAACACATAAATGGTAATCCAAGGAAAAACAGATGACTTATAAAAACATTTATTTCCTTTACTTATGAATCTATTGTCTTAAATATATGTTATCTATGATCTACATTCAAACATATGTTCTTAGGGGCATTTTTTATTCTGTTAGTAATGGATCATACTTAGCTTGTGAATTTACTAACTCTTATCCCCCAGGAGTGTCATAAACAATCATGCAGCAAGGACCGTTTTTATATTCTAGGATACCCCGGGTCAAGCCCGAAACTCCTTGTTAGAGTTTTCACTCATAGGTACATCTATGCCAAATCCCCTCTACCTGCTCGTATCCAGACATGTATGTATTTTCTTGATAAACCAATTACTTAATACTCTCCAAAACACAAGGAATTTTTTATTATACATAGTATTCTCCCTAAGGCTTCACTATGGTTTTCTATTCCTAATCCCAAAAATTACTAAACCTCCCTATGATACCAACCATGACAACCCTGCTTTTTATGGCACATTTAGACATGATTTATTACATAAAATATTCATGTGATACAACATAGAATATCAATAGGTCTAGTGTATTTGGGGATTAGGAACATTACATAATGACCTAAAACATGATACACAACTTCTTTATTGGAAAAATCCTTTACATGACTACTACAATCACTCATACTAAGCATTGCATGGGATAACCTGAGAAAATGCATAAAAGGGTAATCTATAAAGCCTAGTAAGGGAATAAAAATGGAATAACATTAGGAAGAAAATACATGTTATAAAATAGGAATACCAGTGGAACACAAGATAAATATGAACATAAATGAATGATAAAGCATAATAATCATAGCATGGAGATGTGGCAACAACATTAAACATGACATTAGCATGAGCCAAGGCTTAATGGACATGTAGAATGAATAAACCCTCATTATACATGATGCACAAGTAAAACCTTTTTTATATTGAATTATCATGAGTCAAAACTAATAGAACATGAAATATCATGATTCTATAATTTACACAATGCATTGGAGTGATATTAGGGTGCACCCTTCATAATCAATTCATTTCGTGCCTAAGTGTGCCACATAGATCATACAACATGGATTCATTAGCATCATAAGTTATTCAACGATTAAGGAATGTGGAATAAATAAATAAAAGTAATAATCAAAATGTATATGTGCATAAAGGTGAACACCCTTGATAGAGACATGGGAATGGTATTAACTACACAATGATATTGGCTTGGAAAAAATTCGGTGCAATTTCGGCAGTATAACAGTGTGACATAAGAAATTATAAAAATGGTTGATTATTGAGATATGGGTGTATCATAATATGTACATGAAATGTATAGTAAGGCGGTCATGTAGACACATGTTCCAACAAATGTAATGGAATTTTGATATTTAATACAAAAGAATTGCTTGAATGTACATGAGGAGAGAGAAATTCCTTACGAAATTTCAGCATGGTTACGAGTGTACATGGGAGGCATTAATGAGAGAGAAAGGGGACATATCATTATTAAATCATGAAGAGGGAAGTATGGTCTAGTTGTGAAATCATACCCCTATATTTGTAATTGAAAATAAAAGGTAATAACAATATAAGGAAACTTGGACATAAATAAGGAAAGTGAGAATCCCTTACATGAAGTGTGATCCCAAAGGCTTGGGAGGGGCTTGAGAGAAACTTCATGGGAGCTTGGGCACCTTGGGAGGATTCTAGAGTGAGTAGGGAATATGTTGTAAGAACTCCAAAGGCTTTGAGTGAAGTGGAATTGGTAGCATTTGTGGGTTAATAAAGGAAAGGTGATGGAATTCGTTATTATATAGGTTTGGGACACCACACATCAAACTAATCAAAACTGTAAACCAGCTAATAGTTTTTTCTGATGGTTTTTTCCAAAGGGGAGTGGAAAATAATATTTTATAAGGCCAGTGGCCTAAATTCTTTATATAATAGGTTTACTTATGTGGAGGTGAGTCACACTCTCAAAGAAATCAATTTAAAAAGCTACAATGTTTTATGAGTTTTGGAGGGTCCACTAAATCTTTGTAAAACAAATAAAACATACCTAAAATCACATCATTTTAATGTTAAAACATATATTGGCTGAATATAATGTTTACAATATTTTATTAAATCACTATTGAGTCTTTATGATGTAATAAAACACATTATATATTTAAATGGTATTTATTTTTTAAACAAAAATTTTATTGTCTTAGAAAATTATGAAAAAGTAATCGTTGGATAATTTCGACATCCTGATTCGAAAAATAATATTCATTTTATCTAAATAATTTTTAAATATGTGATTTTTTACTTATAAAATGAAAACCGAAATTTATCGAAAAATCATGGGTTCTGACAAAAAATGCTTTCAAACCTTAATAAAAATTTCAATAGCATTGATAAAATTATAAAATAAATTATATTTAATAAAAATGAATTTAATAATAATAATAATAATACATTATTAAAATATTATTTAATTCCAAATACATTAATTCGTCAAAATATATTTCTTATTTGAATATTAACTAAAAATACTATTTGTGCTTTAAAAACTATTTACAAAGGAACAAAAAAAATTGAATGTATATTCATTATTATATACAAAACTAATTCACATAATCATAGTTTTTGGGTCATGATACATAACCCCTAATAACAGCCACATAAGAGCAAAGGGTATGATGTGCGATGGTGACAGACTCTTTGGTTGGCTCAGATTACATTTCTTAGGTGGTAATCTCTATCAACTTCCACTTCTTCTATAGGCTATTCTGCTCGAGATTAATGTATTCAATCTTAGATTGGGATTCTTCAAGGGATAATCCCAATGACGCCACCTCCTTTCTGAGTTCCAAAAAATGGGCTTCATATAGGGAAAGTCTACTGGATGTGGCCATTGCTTCCTTTGTCTCAGTAAATTGGATTTGTTAAAGTCCTATATTTTACTAATCATGTGATTAATTTTCAACAACTATATTAGAAATGGTCACAATTATTAACTATATTTCAAAATATAAAACATAAAACCAAATATTTTCATATGTTTTACATAACCATAAGAAGGCATGTAAATATACTAATAAGAATTTTCATTAATGAATTTTTGGGTTGTTACTTGGATGGTTAGCTCAGTATTACCATCTCTTTGTGAGTGAACAACTATGCTCAAGATAAGATGAGTCCTGAAAGCCTCTTGTAATCCTTTCCACAAATGGGATGTGAAGAGTGCGTCATGATCTGAGACTATCGTCGAGGGAACCCTGTGAAGTTGAATGATCTCTTGAATGTAGAGAGTCCCAAGCTTTCCACAAAACCCTTCCCTCCGATAACAAGGAAGTGGGCCGACATGGTTAGTTGGTCAATGATCACCTAGGTGGTATAAGCTCTTTAGACATACATGGTCTCAACATCATGAATTACATCGATAACCTATTCCACTTCCACTCTGGTATCTCAATGGGTTGGGTCAATACTGCTAGTACCTGGTGCTCGACCTTCACTTTCTAGAAAGTGCGGCATCTAGAAACAAACTTTTCCATAACATTATTTATCCTTGGATACCAGTACTAACGCTATAGTTCCTAATACATATTCATAATTCCTGAATGTACTACCAATGGGGTGTATGGAACTCCCTGAACACCTCCTCTCATAGCGCCAATGGACCAAATGTATGTCCTCTGAAAATGATAACATGCTCTCCATAATCAGAATAACTATCAGGTGTGTGGACTCAAGATTTTTGGGCACATGTAGTCTCACAGCTGATGTCTCCAAGTGGGGCCTCCCTAACTCACTGAAGGAGTAGAAAGGAAACTACAAGAGACTAGAGGTATATTGTCTCATCTCTTTCCACATAGGACATCTGAAGTGAGGCTAACTACTATGAAGACTCATTCAGTATCTGCAAACTCGATCTCAGGCGTAGTGCATCTGCCACTATTTTCCCCTTACCAAGACTATAGAGGATCTCAAAGTCATATTATAGGAGGAACTCTAGCCATAATTGTTGTCTTAGATTCAGATCTTTCTATGTGAAGATATATCTGAGACTCTTGTGGTCAGATTAAACAATGATCCACTCGCCCATCATGTATTGTCTCTGCATCATCAGTACAAAGACTACTATTGCCAACTCCAAGTTATGAGTCACATAATTCTTCTCATGACACATTAGTAGTCGCGATACATAAGAAATCACTGAATCATCCTACATCAGGACACAACTGAGTCTAGTCCCTGATGCATCACAGTAAACCACATAGCGAGTGCCCTCCTTTGGAAACTTCAGGATGGGAGCGCAGGTCAAGCTCTACCACAGTTGTTAAAAGATCTACTGGCATGTATCTAACCATAGAAATGATGTCTCCTTCTTCTTCAAGGATATCACAGGTTCTGATCCTCTGAGGAAATCTGGTATGAACCTCCGATAGTAACCTACTAATCCAAATAAGTTCCGCACTATAGTAACACTCCTAGGTGGATCCCAAGAAAATACTGCTTCGATATTCACTGGATACACTGAAACTCCATCCTATGAGATGACATGTCCCAAGAAGTGGACCTTCCGTATATAGAATTCACACTTCGAGATCTTCTCATATAACTGGTTTCCCCAGAGGGTGTCCCAAACTATCCTCAAGTGTACAACGTTCTCTTGCTCAGACGCTGAGTACACCAAGATTTCATCGATGAAGACCACCATAAATTGATCGAGGTATGGCTGAATGATCCTGTTCATCAGCCCCATGGACACTACTAGAGCAATGGAAATGCCTAAAGGCATCACCAAGAACTCGTAATGGCCATACCAGAATATGAAGGCCATCTTTGGGATGTCCTCATCCCGCACACGAAGCAGGTGATAGCCTACTCTGAGGTCTATCTTTGAGAACCACTTCTCTCCTTTCAACTCATCAAACAGATCATCAATCCTCGAGAGAGGATACTTGTTTTTCATAGTCACCTAGTTTAGGTGCCGAAAGTCCACCCATATCCTTAAACTTTTGTCTGCATTCTTGGAAAACAACACAGTGGATTCCAATGGATAAACATTTGGCCTTACGAATCTATTCCACTGTAATTCATTTTATTGTACCCTTATCTCCTAAAGCTCTATAGGGGCCATCCGATATGCTGGTCTAGATATCGGTTCCGTTCTTGAGTACAAGTCAATACAAAAATCTACCTCTCTACGAGGAGTTAGTCCCGAGACACCTTCTGGACATACGTTCTCAAACTAGTCAACCACCACTGGGAACTATGGACTCACCTCATCCACCGTGTCAATGGTCATGAAAGATAGCTAATATGTAATCGACTTCACACTCTTGAGCGTAAGTCCATATCGTGCTGCTCTATTTTTCATCTCACCAACAAAAGAAAACTGTCTTCCATTTTTGCACGTACATCATTCTGTATGTCTCAAGCAGTCAATTTGTGGGTGAACTACAGATAACTAGTCCATGCCTATAATGACATCATAGGGATTCAACGCCGCTAATAAAAGATCCCATATGAAACTCTCTCCTCTAAGAGTAAGATCACACTGTCAGCACAAGCATGTGACGGATGAATCTCCTCACGTAAGAGTATCCAAACAAAAAGGTCGAGCTAAAATCTCGGTCAGAATCTCAGAGTCTTGAAATAGGTCCACAATAAGGAATGTTATGCTATCACCTATGTGGATAATAACTGTTAATAAAGTATAGAAGATTCAGATAGAACCTCATATCATCCTAGGGACGTCGGTATCATGAGCCTCTACTACCTATAGTTGGGCTTGTCCCCTTCCACATGCTCCCGAGCTCTTGGTGGACTACCTAGGGGTGGTGGTGGTAGTTCCTGGTGACCCCGACCACCTCCAATTGCATGTCCAGATCCCCTGTATCATCTGTCGCCTAGCTGACGCTCATAATCCTGCCACTTCCACAGCCTTGGTGGCCCCTCCACCATCTTTTGATCATCAGTGTGGGGATTCAGACAGTTATGAGCTATGTGACCCTATCCCCCAAAGGAAAAACAGATCATTCATTACTCGTGGCTCCATCAGCTCCTCGAACATCACACCTCTGACCCTGCATCTCCTGGTCGCCCTCTGGAAGGTCTAGCCTACAAGGGCTTCTACGTTGTCTATCTAATGCCATCTACATATGACTCTACCACCTATAATCTGGTAGGGGCTCTCCCTATCAGTGGATTCTCGGCATGGAAACTCTTCATCAATAAAGCTCACTCTAGCACCCCATCCTCTGTCAAGATGCTGAGAGAATCTATTGCAGCTCTGATATCTTGTCAGAGCCCTTACTCAATGGTCCAGGAAATGAATTACAGGTCTCGTACCATGTCGATGGAGTATCAGTATAGGTCAGTACATCTCGCCGAGTACTGAGCCAAAACCTGGCTGCCCTGTTTTTGATGCAGCAGCTTCTCAATACACATAGAACATAGTGTCGCTGGAAAAACTCCCCCCCTAAAAAGGCTCTCAATGTATGGCTAGTTGAATGTTGTCTCCTCATGTACCTAGAGTGTCGATCTCCACCATCGTCCTATAGATCCATAAAAAAGGCTAGCATCAAATATTGCCATCTTCTCGACGGGTGTATCTACTAAGATAATGACCCACGAAACGGCCTCATGCCAGCCCTTTACTGCCTGGGGATCTGTCTCGCCTTAAAACCTTAGAGGCATATTTCTATGGAACTCATGTAATGTCCTCAGCTGACGTTCTTGGTCCACTATTAGTATAGGCTATTCAACGAGTGGTGGTGTTGTTGGTACACCACCAGAAGGTTCCATCACCATGAGGGGTCCCCGTATGGATGCCTCATTGGTCGGTGGGCCATTGCCACAATCTCTAACCGGAATCCTTGATTGCTGTATTACTCGAGGCATCCTGTAAGAAATATATGTTCCATGGTTAGTAAGTTATACCTGGCGAGCTTACTCAAAAAAATCAAGAAAACTTTTCAAAACACTAGCACCTGTTGTTTTCATGTAAAGATTCGGAAAACAAAATTTAGGGTCCTGGTGTATGGATACATCAGCCGCCACACCAACACTAGACTCCCATTAATGAAAACATAACTCAAGGCACATTACACTATTTATTCATTAAAAATATACTTTTAGTTCTTTTGGTATAACCGACGTCCCTTTGATACCACTTGTCACGACCCGTCCCATGAGGCCCGGATGTAACTACCCCATTCCCACCTTCCATAGGCCATTGGTTGGAAACTAGCACCTGAAGGCTTTTCCTGAACAGGGAAGGCATTTCTATAGAGATATGGACACTAAAGAATGGCAACTGAAGTAAACAACCAATAAAAGCAAGGTATATCCACGAGAGTAAAGTAAAACCACAAGTACAATTGTAGACTAAAAAAAGTGAGCCAGAATACAAGACCTAGAAATTGAAAAGAAAGAAAATAACTATTTCATCTTTTATGGAGTTCTACCTGGAAGGAAGTAGCTGTATGTATGAAGTCGAAGAAGTGGATCTCGAATGATCCTATCTCCCCAAACTCTACTATATAACGAACCTACAATTTCGGCCTCCGAACGACAATATTCTACCCCAGACACACACGTGCAGGCATATCCCATGCAGGGCTGAGTATAAAAATACACAACAGAGACCCCGAGAACCCCCGAAGGTATCTCAGTAATCTAGAAAGTAAAAAATCACTAGAAATACCACAAAGGTAAGATCAAAATCATGATCTAAATCATGAATCACAATGAAAAAAAGACAACTCACTCTTACTGTATAACATCATGGTTACTAGGATAGGGATGACTAGTCATAAATACAGATCATTCTATCCATATTAATTCTATTGTTGACCCGTATAGGTCACATTATGATGACCCGTATTGGTCACTAGTTGCTAACTCGTATTGGTTTCTAGTGTTGACCCGTATTGGTCACTGGTTGACCCGTATTGGTCATCGGTGCTTACCCGTATTGGTCGTTGTTGCTGACCCATATTGGTCACTGGTTCAGAGGTAGGGATGATTAGTCATACAACTAGATCATCCCACTCTAGAGTTTCTGATGCAGACCCGCCTTGGTCGCTCTTCATCTTCATGTCATAGCGATCAACTAGATTCCCGCAAGAAGCATGCTTGATTTCTGGAAGACTCTTCTCATCAATCCATCAGTCAAATTTCAACTAGTATGAAGTCCTGAAAAATTCATACCCAAGGGACTACCCCATAATAGGTGTCCCAATGTGATAGAAGGTGTGTCGATCAGATTCCTAGTCTATAATATATTGGCACTTTTTGTATAAAGGGAACAATTGGATTCAATTATGATCCAACCAAGGTCTCACATAAAACTCCGTCAAACTCACATAGAGTATCTCTAATGGATTTCCTTGTCACAAGGGTCCTTATTCCACAAATTATGCATCGATTGGACGCCCGGTCTGTGAGTTACACCCTTTTCCGTGAAATGGGGGTGATCACACCTCGATCCAGCCCATCTCGGCCAGGCCCACCGGAATATTCCAAAGGAAAAACTTCCCAAAAGGGGTCCCAATTCCAATAATGGCGTGTGTAATGGACACCCAGTTTGTCATTTATAGGAGTCTCTTCACTCTAAGGCTGGTTGGGTCTCGGTCTCGGTCCGATGCAGTTAGGCCAACCAGAAGCAATAGGTCCCGAGGTCATCCTGACCACGTTCGGGACTGAACCGTTAACAGTATAGAAAGTTCACCTGTTCTGGCCCATTGGTGTTGTCCCATATAGTTCATGGGCCTTGGCTGCAGTTGGACCAACCCAGTGGGTGGGGCTCGGTCCACCCGTACTAGCCAGCGGCCAGCCCAGTCGGCTTGGAGGTGGACCGCTTCCTAGAAGGCCCCACGGAACTGAGGCCATTTTGTTCGGCCAGTGGGGAAATTCCACACTGTTTCTCTAGCTAGAATGATGCAGTGCGGGGCCGCGTCGCCCCCTCTTGCCGCGACACACTGGTCGCGGCTGTTGTCGCAGACGGTTCATATGGGCACCGCCCCTTTCCGGTGAGCCCGGGTCAGGCCAACCGTCATTAGCCACTGTGACGCACGACGGCGTGCCGCTTCCCAACGGCCCATGTCCAGTTTCCATGGACCTCCTACAGCCATCGTCAACCGTCGTTAGCATGGCGTGCCTACAATTCTTTCCTCAGGCCAATGAGTGTGCTACGGTGGTCCGTTCATGGTGCCATTTGTGCCTAAAACTCTTCCTAGATGCCACCGTCATAGCGTGGCCTACAATTTCACGTTACAGTCATGTTGGAAATTGTCCCCTGAAGTTCGCATCAAGAATGAAGTGGTGGAGGGTTTGCGTCTTATTCGTTTGGCCTGCGCCCTCCCCATTACTTGATAACAGGCAGGATATAATTTAATTTATCAAAGACTACTTCAAAATAAACCCTCCTACTTTAAATATTGTTGGTGATCATTGTGGATGGTGGTACTTTCACGTTTGAGGTTGTGCGGTGGGAGGATCATACTTTTTCGATGGAGTCATCAACATTTGATGATCCCAGATCATTGTTTCCCGAGCTTCCATCCTCAGTTAGTGGATGGAATCACAATACATTTCCATAGTTTCCCCGCATGGTGAATCCATGTCAAAATGCATCCCTGTGCCCCAAATATATATGTGTGGGAAAGGGTGAGTAAGGAATGAAATAATTTAATGAGGTTCATCAAATGAGTAATTAATGAACATCATTTAACTCACAATGATGTGGCTAGGAAATTGATGAGTCAAGACACTTAATTGCTTGACATGTCATCTGTCCTGCCAACGTTGCTTATTCGTTGAAGAAAAGAAAGATAAAATAAAAATAAAATTGTTATTTTTTTATTCTTTAAAATGTACAAGAACTATCATTTTCTCCCAACCAACTACGTCTGAAGTGAATCTTTCCTAAAGAGAATCCCGGTTCTTTAGATTCAATGGAACTCTTAGATTTCAATTCTGAGAATCGGTTCAAAAGATAAAAAATGCTGCCCGAGCGTTTACTTAATGTATCTTAAAAAAACATCAAAAATTTATTCCAGGCACATCGGGACTTGGAATCACACTCTGTCAATTTTCACAGACTTGTAAAAATCCCAAATAATTTTAATAAAATTACCATGAATAACTGATATATTCTTCCATGTATTGATCCTTTGTTTGAAAAGCTGAAAGGAGATTGTGAGTTCTCAAAGATCGATTTGAGAATAGGGTTTCATCAGTTGATAGTTTGGGATTTAGATATACCAATTTTTTTTTTCAGAAGTAGGTATGGATTTATAATTTTGTTGTAATGCCATTTGGGTTGACAACCTCTCAAGCAGTGTTCACGGCCTTAATGAATATGATTATTCGTGCATACATGGATCTATTTTTAGTTGTGTTTGTGGACGACATCTTGGTGTACTCTATGATTAATGAATACCATGACCAAAATCTTGACACCGTTCTATGTACATTATGATTTCATCGGATATACCCCAAGATATCTAAATTTCAGTTTTGGATTGGAAGGCTATATTTTTTTGGGGCGTATCATCTCAGAAGAATGTGTTGAAGTATACCCAGAAAAAGTGAAGGTAGTGGTTTCTTGGGAGCATCCCAAGTATTTTTTTGATATCTGATGCTTTTTTGGATTAGTAGGTTATTATAGAAGGTCCATCCAAGTCTTTTCCTGATTGGCAGCACCAATTTCTAGTTTAACAAAAAATGGGATAATGTTTGAAGGGAAAGAAGCATGCGATAATACTTTCCAAGCATTGAATATGAACTTGACATCAACACCAATTGGGATCTTACATGAGTTTGGTGAGGAGTACATAGTGTATTTTGACTCTTCTTGGATCAGACTAAGAGTTGTGTAGATGCAAGGGGATGGAGTTGTTGCTTATGGGTCTCGACAGCTGAGGCCACATGAATTGAATTACCCTATGTACGACATCGATTTACCAGTAGTGGTTTATTCTCTTAATTATCAGAGACACAATATTTTGGGTCAATATTTTATAGTTTTTACATATCACAAAATATTGAAGTATATATTCTCACAGTGCGGCATGAATCTTCAGTATCAAATATTTGTAGAGTACATGCAGTCTTTTGATTTAAAACTATAATATACACCTAGAAAGGGGAATAGTAGTGCTGATTCCTTGAGCACAAAATCTCAAACTCAATTGGCAAATGATTTGAGTATAGAGGATATGATAATGAATTATCTGGAGGAAATTCATTTGGTACATCAGAAGATTCAAGAAAATATGAATTCAATTTCAATAGAAGTGGAGTGTACACTCTTATGACCGATCAAGGGTAGGATGTTTGAGGATCCTTAGTGTTTATCCTTAAGGGAATGCTTTTAAGGTGGTAAGACACCTTCAAACTAGATAATAGTTGATAATGTGATCATCTATGTGAAAAATCAGGTTTTTGTGCCTACGAGTTTGCGAGAGAAACTCATTCGAGAATTTCATGCATCAAAATGGGAAGTAAAACCTGGGGTGAAAAAACATACTATGAACTACGATGACAGTTTTAGTGGCCATGCATTAAAAAAGAGATAGCAGAGTTCATAAAATTATGTTTCACCTATCAGTTGGTGAAGGCAGAGCATGAACGAATTGGAGGCATATTGAAATCATTTCCGATTCTATAATAGAGGTGAGAAGACATGACTATGTATTTTGTGGTAGTACATCCAAGGACTCTTAAAGAGATTCATTCTATTTTGTGTTATTGTGGATAGACTAACGAAGGTAAAACATATATTTCATATCAGGGAAAAATTTACAGAAGAACAGTTGAGAGAACTGTATGTGTGAGTGATAGATCATTTTCTTGGGGTGCCATGGAATATAGTTTCAAATCACGATTTTCACTTTACATCACACTTCTGGAAGGGCTTACAGAAGGTTATTAGTACATAGGTATTCATAAGAACATCTTTCCACCCAGATTTAGATGGGAAGTTAGATCCTACCTTATTGGTGTTGAAAGATATTTTTTTTGGGTTTTGTGCTTGACTTTTGTGGTTATTGGGAGAATAACATGGATTCAGTGGAGTTTTAATATAAAAACATGTATTAAAAACCTATACAGATGGAACCATATGAGGAAATTTATGGAAGACCATGTAGATCACCGCTATATTGGTTAGAGGTGGGTGAGACAGAGCAGTTGGGAATGAGTCTCATTCAGGCAACATCAGAGAAGGTGCAGTTGATTCAGAAATACAAGGATACAACTAATAGTAGGAAGAAGTTGTACGATGATAGACATAGACAACCTATAGATTTTACAGAGGGTAATCGTGTATTTTTTTGGGTGTCACTTAGATTTGGTCACCATGGGATATGGTGGCAGGGCTTGTTGGCACTAGGATCTTAGGACTATTTGAAGTGGTGGACAAAATCTTGATGGTAGAGTACCTATTAGAACTTCCACAGAAATTCAGCGTTATGCAAGAGGTTATCCATGTTTCTCAACTATAGTGGTATTATACGGAACCTTCTCATGTGGTTTATGTGGAACAAGTTGATCTTGAGATAGTTGTGTCATTAGAGGAGCATCAAATACGTGTGATGGGTCACAATGATATAGTGTTATGGGGAAATTCCATGCCATTGGATCATTTTTTAAGGAAACTTAGAGGTGTTCAAGAGGATACATACAAAAGGAAAGAAGACATGAGGTCTCAATGGTACAATCTTTTTTGTTTTGAATCTTAGAGATGTTCGGAAGTGCAGCTCAAGGATAAACTGTTATAAGGCGGGGAGATTAACAGATCCCAACCTTTTCTGGAATAATATTGGGCATGTTCTTAGGTAATTTTTGTTGTTATTAAATACCTTTAGGTTGGGGTATGAAGTGGGGTGTTTTTGGTTGATGGTTTTAAGGACCTTGGGAATATAGGGGGTTCTACACAGTTTGATCATAGTTTGGACAAACTGTGCGCAAGAAAACACTACAAATAGTGGAGGACGACATGTTTGGTGCACAATTTTCCTAAACAGATGCCATCAAGCCATGTAGGTACTAGATGGACTCATGGTTGGAGGACGGGTTTACATAATCATTCACCTCTGCCTAGAAAATTTTGGACGAGGAAATTAATATTCGAAATTCCTTTTTAAGACCACCAGAACCACATAAGAATCTCATATTTCGACCTCAGCTTAGGCTTGACAAATTTTAGGTGTTATCAAAGCCATCTGTAGGGATTCCAATTCTACTCGGACAAAATTATTTGAGATCGAAAGCACTAATTTTATATCCTCTCTCTTCACGGTAAGTGAATTTCATCTTGTTTTTTTTATAAAATTGTTTGCTATATCATTCCATGATCTTTTCATGGAATATTTCCACCACTTCCATGGATCTAAACCTGTGGGTTGAGATATTTATCTAGGATTATTGATCTAGATCTAAATTATCAACATCATGATGCCTTTGATCATTATATTTGGTTTATGGATTTAGATCCCAACCTTGATCGATGATGCTGTGATGATATGATTTTTTTTGGATTTATGTTGGCTTAAAATCCATCAATAAACTAAGGTAGGTGGTCTAAATCAAACTCCAACAGTCATGGATTTGATATCTGTATGTGAGTTTATGTATTTTCTAGCTTCCCTTGATAATTGAATTCATAATTAGATTAATTAGGAATTTTGAATTGACTTGTGGTTGCCTTGGTGATTAATTGATAATTTAATCATAGAATAATCAAAGAAGGGTTACAAAAACTGTTGTTATAATTCATATATTGAATTGGTTGTTTTAAGATAGTTAATTGGGGGGATAAATCATGAAACTATTTTTAGTTGTGTTAGATAATTAACTCTGATAATTAATTATTTTACAGGATGTTGAAAAAATATAATTTATTATGAGAATTAATTATGCTACATGATGTTAATCAAAGATAAACAATTTTTAGAATTAATTATGTCATGTTGAGATTTTATATGAATAATTAATTATGATAAATTAAATATGGAAAGAGAATTGTGTTGATTGATTAATTAATTGATGAATTAATTAATGGGTTATTTTCTTAGATAATTGTTGAGCTAAATAATGGCCTTTGAAATGATTAACTAGTCATTTTATTATTACGGGAATGATGTGGCTAATTCTTCCGAATTAATGAATGATTAAAAGGATGTGATTTTTTTTGGTGCTAGACATGGTGTTCTAGACCGATTAAAAGTTTTGACTAGGATATGGCATTTCTCCCCAATATTTAGCAATGCTTGAGATTATGGAGTTATAGGATTGGTGACATACAGTTTACGAGATTCAGGATGATAGGAATGAAGACCTACACGTAATGAGATTTTTGGTTTGAGGCCTGACGACCTACACCAAATGAATAATAATAATGAATGATGATTAAAGTGGGAACCATGAATTGAAATTAGAAATAATGTGATTATTTAATGAATAAATGACAATGTGATAACTATTTCATAATGCAATGTATTTATTTATTCATATAACTACATGTATTATCTTTTGACTATACTTGTTTTAGAAAAAATTGGTGGTGTCCTACATAGTCATACCCACAACCTATTTGGGTTTCCTGATCGACATCTGAGTAGACCTTGTTTTTATAGTATAGTATAAGGGAAATGCCCTTGGTTTGGATGCTTCATGGTATTGAATCTTGGAAGAGGGATCCCTTTGTGGTTTGGGGACAGCTTGGCACTTGTTGGGTCATTAATTTTATTTTTATTGTAGAAACATGACACATGAATTGTCAAAGAATTTCTTACCTTTTAGTTGAGTATTGTATTATCTGGTTATGACTATAATGTGACCTAATATTATTCAGGTTATATATATCTTCCACACATGGTATTTTATTTTCTTCTGTTGGTGTTTTTGTTTTGATAAAAGGGTGTATAGCCTCCCCAATACATAGTTACCATAACCTAGCTACTAGTCGACACCCTGTAGCATACGAGGATGCACGCTTTAGTGCATGAGGCCAATTGTCTTGAGGCACCATTTAGTGAAACCCAGGTTGGGGAGTTACTTTTAGCTCTTTATTTTCTTTGTAATACATATTAATGAGCCATTATTTTTATTAGTTTTTCACAAAATATTAATATGTGTTTTAAGATAATGTTCCATAAGAATATAACTCAGGGATTGTCTTATGAAAGTTTCTTATTTATGATTTAGGTAAATAATTAATGAAGTATAATGATTTTTCTCATGAAATACAGATTATGATAATATTTTCTAAAAATGTGGTAGAACTGTTACAATATTCATGATATATATCAATTTATTAAGAGTTTATACAATGATAGATAGGTTCATTGAAAAATAATGTTTGAGTATCTTGTTGTATAAGGTTATCAATATATTCATATGGAATCCCCTAAGGATAAAAGACATAGATCTATGTATATTTTTTTTGATAGATAGTATACATAATACAGAAATTGGACTAAGATAATAGAAGAAACATATTTCATATTCAAGAAAAATATACATTATTAATAGTTTAATATCACGTGGAAGTAGAAGATCAACCAAGATATCCATTAGATGGATACTTTTAATAAAGGGGGATATGTGAATGGATATATTAGATAAACAATATCATATCTGATGACATTTCATGGGTTAGTGTTCTAGGGAAGAATTATCAAACATATAGATCATAGAAGTTGTAATCGGTAAATAGAAAATTGATGAAGCCTCATTATATATAGAATGTATGAGTAAAAGAAAAAAAAATCAAAGGATGATTTTATTTCAATGTTTTTAAGAGGAAACAGAAATATATAACTCTATATATATTTTAATGATATTTCAATTCTTTTTGAAACATTTAATAAAAACATGAATGATCTAATGGACATAGACATTTCTCCTATATAGAGTGTAGAAATGACACCAAATTAAAATGAATTTTTAATGTTTGAGATGAAGTTGAGAAATGATAGAAAGATAATCATTTTTCATATAATATAAATGAATATACATAGATGAAGATTTATATAGATAATAAATAGATGAATAAATGATCAGAATAATTTATACTATGACTTATAGTTTATTCGGTTTTAAAATAGGGAAATAACATTGAAGTATTTGGGATAAAAAATGTTGAAGGCAAAACCATAGAAATATAATTCCTAATTATGGAAATGGACATGAATACACTATACTGTGAAATTTAAAATTTCATTACATTCAATTTTTGAAGTCTATAACATTATCATGTTAAGAAAATCATCAATGTTTATTATCATTCTATGGATAAGGTTTCATGAATTAGTTACTTAATGTATAAGATTAATTATGTTCAATATAAGTTTGGGGATACTAAAAAACTAAAATAATCAAGAAATTATGTGAAGAAAATATATTTCAATAAATGAGTCCCATGATTTTCAAATTAGATGGAAACTAAAAATGAGTTAACTTCCTTTTATAATTTGAGAGAACCTACAAAAATTGGTTGTAAACTATGATAGTACTTAACACTATTCAATTGTATGAAAAGGTATACATGATGATTTTTTTCTATATGGATATATTTCCAACCATGATAAAATCCATATTTAAGTTGATTTATCAGTCTGAGTTCATTTTGATAGAGTCGAATTAGTAGAATTAGTTGACTTCATTATTACTCAGATGATAACTAGTGCATCAGAACGAGTAGATTCGATTATATATCTAGTCTATGGATACACAATGGAAAGAGAACCAACATACAAAGGTATACTAGATGTTTTAATATAATATATATAACAAAAATATCCCACCAAACCACAATGAAGAGATTAGTATCAAATTTATATAGATTAGACATATCCATTGGACAGGGGAAAACTAGACAGGTCCATGAAATGATCATCTGCAAGGATATTATTTATACGTGGTTTTTATAAGTTAAATTTGATATAATATACGTATTTAAATATTAGGATGAAATTTCAAGGGAAATATACTATAATAATATTTTATTGAAGATCCATAAATTTGTTTATAGGTGAAGTCGATCCAACAATTTAATAGAGGAAGATATGATATTTCAATAGTGTCTAAAAAATAAAAATAGATAGTATATGGGGTGGTGTATATTAATTAATTTGTTAGTTTTATTTTATATTGTGTGTAACATTTTATGAAAAATTATTATATTGTATGGACATTTTCAGTTTATAACCAACAATAGAAGGAGATGCTTTTTTGTGGTGTAGAACCAGGGTCAACTAGAAGAATTATTATAGTGTTGTTGAAAAAGTTGATGCCAATAACATTGTAATATTTTGAAGATTGACAAAAAATATATGTTATGGGGTATAACATATATTTAATGGTGTAGGTATCTTTACCATAATGAATTAATATATAGTTTTGATCACACATTATTTTTTTGGCATGTGAATAGTGAGGTTGAGTTTTTTATTTTAGTGGATCTTAACTCTATATAGTTAACAGAGTATAGAAATTTTTTCCTTATTATGTTGTGAAAATATCATCTAAAATAATTATTCACTATGATAACTTATTCACACCCTCCCCCTCTTTGTGATCCTATAATTATCAAATGGATCATCAATTTATATCATAGGGAATGTTCCTACTGAAATATGAATCTAGTGGATAAAGAATTTTAATTTAGTGAAAAACATTGGTGTTCAATTATTTTATAGAACACAATATCAAAATTGTTGGAATATAATATTCCTTATCTTCTATATATTTGGCTTGATGTCAAAGATGTGGAAATAGTGGAATTTCTACTCATTACTAATGTATCCAAGACCACTACTGATAAAAGAAAAGTATAATTTGTATGAAAATAGAGGGATTCAATGTTCATGGATCTCAAAGATAACTTTTATACAAATATTTTTATATTTCATATGGATAAAAAGATTTGGGATAAATTGGGATATAGCTGTGAAGAAAAGTGTAATGTCAAATAAGTAAATCTCTATGTTTGGAGGAGCATGTTTAATGATATTTATATGGATGTAAAAGGAATTATAGTTAATATAAACTAAAAAATTTAATGACATATTAATAATTATCAATGGATTTTGTGAAAACCAATAAGATTATAATATTGTGAATAATGTAATTAGAATATTTCCTAATATTGTTGATGATAATGTTCTATATTTTTTAGATGTATATTATTTATATTTAGATTAACATCATAGCATTATTTTAGAATAAGAGAAGAAGAAATAATTGTGTTTATGAAAAATGTCTTGGAATAATTTGAAGTTGCATCTATTTTGAAAGGGAATGTAAAATAAAATGAATTTTTAGATAAATAAAATGATTTAGATGTAATATAAAATTAATAGGATAGAAAACCAATCATCTCTCATTGGTCTCTTATATATAACAAGTTTATCTAGAATGTTAATTGTTTTTAACGATATAGTTTTAATATAAAATTACATTTGTATGAAATTTCCTCTAATATTTATAATGAATATTATTAATTGGAATAAGATGATATGAATCCTAAAAAAATGAAGTGGATGAAATATAAGTTATGTTTTTTATTATAATAATAAAGTTTTTTTTATGAAGACATGATCTGGGTGATTGGTTTCCAAGTATTGAATCTAATTTGCATGTAAAATTATGAACACAAGTTTGAATAAAAAATTATTCATAAATACGTTATGATGATGTTGACTGGAAAATATAAATTGATATGATTCAAAATGAAAAGTTAGAATCATCACTTAATAAAAATAAAAAACTAAATAAGATGAGTATGATGTCAAATAATGTGGTTAGGTAAATAACATTTAATAATTGTGAGTGAATGAAATAGGTGGAGATAAAACATTATGTGATTACTTTCTATAAAATAAAAATAGGTCGGATTGAAAAAATTACAACTTTTATGTTGTAATGTTAGCTAAGAAGGATAATATCATCATGTGAGAAAATACACATTTTAAAAAAAGTAAGAAGAATAGTATAAATATATTTAAATTCTAGAATATGATAAATTTTTTGATATGATATTTCATATTAAAGAAGAAAAAGTTTTTTGAAAAAAACATTCATTTTATCTTAATACATATATTTACTTAAGAAATATTATATAAGACTTCACCAAATCAGTTGTGGTTAAAGGTGTCTCTCATATAGCTACTAAAAGTAATGATCTATAAAAGTAGGTTGTATCATAAATCAAAACAAAATTTAATGTATAAATGGTTTTATAAAAATTATGGGTTCAAAATGTTTGAATTTTAAAAAACAATCCTTCATTATGATATAGTTGAACTAATCATGAAATTGTCTCCTTCAAAAAAGATTCTTAGATCTTTGTGATAAAAAAATCAACAAATATTAGAGTATTATTATTATCAATATGAATGGTAATGATTGAGAGGTCACTTATCATGCTATAGAGTATTAGGTATCATATAATACTCTTATAAATTCAATATGTCCTTATCAATACCCATAAATGAATTAATGTGGAGCTATAATGAAAAAAGAGAGAAAAGAATTCATCAAAGGAATGATGTGATATATAGTAATGTTCAAAATATGAATAATGTTAACTCGTCAATAGAGATAAGATTGATGCATAAGAAATTTTTAAAGCATAAAAATCATATGAATTATAATAATAAGAAATAAATATTAAAATGTATCAAATTCAATGTTACAATTATTCAATTAAATTTCATGTGATGATTCCAACATGATTCGAATATTATTAAAATGAAATGAAGCCTTGTAAAAAATATATAGAGCCTGATGGGTGTAAAAAAATATGTCCAATGTGAAATCTAAGATGAAGATGAAATATTTTTTTTTGTTCATAAAATATTCCCTATCTACACATTAATATTGATGAACACTGTTCTTCCACCATATTCATGAAATACATGTTTTTATTTAATAGAATTAATTGAATTTAAGGAGAAGATGTGTAAAAGATGAATAAATTATTTAATAGACATTCATCACATATAGAATATATGTCACAAAATATTGTCACCACCATGGTGAGGATAGTTGTGATAACATCATGTGGGGGGGGGGGAATTGAGATTATGAATTTTGAGTATCACACATTATTTAAAGAACACCTTGGATGATAAAAAATATGATAAATTTGGAAAATTTCACAAATAAATATGAACATATAGATGTGTTTCTTGATATGGGTTCATGATTTTTTTTATAAAACAGATTTATATTTCCATATATATAATTATGTTTTGGAGAATAATAAGGCATATAGAACATAAAATAAGTTTTATAGAAAATAATTATCACCTTGATTATAAACTGTTGTTTTCAACATCAGTTCCCCCTTGAGACATTGAGTTGTTTTGTTAAATATTTTTTTTAATAAACACATGTGATTCTATTTTCCTCATGGTAAATCATTTAATGATTATAATATGAAAAAATAGGTTGATATAACCCTTTAAATTGGATTTTAAATATGGGTTCATTTAATTTAGGGGAGATTATGATGCAAACATCATAAAAGGAGATAATATTTTGCACAAATATTAACATAGAATATGTATGATGTTTTTTTGTGTATTGATAATAAAAAGTGGGATATTTTTTTCCAATGTGTTTTTGTTTGTATTTTTGTTAATATATCAATATATTTTTGTATATAAGGTTTTATAAGATTTTTTTTGAAGAAAATGATTTAGATATTTAATTTTGGAATATGGAGGAATGTTTTATATGGAGTAGAATAGAGTTTTATAAGAAATTATGATGATGGTACTATTTAATCAATGTTATAAACCTAATAAAAATATTTAAGAACCAATAAATATTTACTTGAATTTATAAATTTTTGAATTTTTTTTCAATGGATAATTTTTAGATGAATGTTATATAAAATTTTACATATTAAAAAAAAATCTAATGGTGATCTAGTATATAAATTTAGATGAATATTTGGTGACCAAGTTTATGTGTCATGGGAAAATGGATGGGGATACCTGATTGAAAATATTTGATATTTTAAGTTAATTAATTATAATAGTCTCTAAATATTAACCAATAGTATAATGATGATCATTGAGATCCATCAAACTATGTGTTTGGGTAAAAGGATAATATTTACCAGATGAAAAAGATAGAAATTATCTTATGAGAAGAAGATTGATGTTACAATGTTCAGATTTATAATGAATGTATTGATATACCCTTGATGTTTTGATTATAAAATTAATATAAATAAATATTGGTCATAATGATAATTTAATAGTATGGGCAAAAATATATTGAGGTTATCATGATTAAAAAATCAAATAGAGGAAAACTAAATAGAACTCTAGATTGCGATGTCAATGACATTTAAATGGTCAAAGATTCATCAAATTGATATTCAAAATCTCAAATAGATAAATATTGTCCAAAAACATAAAAATGGGTAATGTGAAGTCTCCCAAAATTTAAAACAGTGTATAATTATTGAGATTATGTGGAGAGACATAGGATGGAAAACAATTGTTCAGAGATTACATATTAAGAGAAATCTATGTAGAGAGATATGAAGAACCAAAATATGTTTTATTGGTTAGATAATGATATGATGCTCATAGTGGGTGAGGGTTTAATAAAAAATTGAAAATTAGTGGATCTATAAAAGATAATGAAATTTCATGGACCACAATAGGATATAAAAGTCATAATAAAACAACAATGTGGTGTACACCAGTCAAATTAATTTTACAGAGCTTTGTAAACTCTTTGTAAAGTACTTAACATGAGGATGTTGAGTTGTTCTTAAATGATTGTTATATTACAAGGGACAATATTTTTTTAATGAGTATGTTAACATTTATGGTTATAGATGATAAATGGACATTTGGGGACAATGATTTTTCCTTCTTTATTATAATAATTTGACATGACTCTTGAATTATTGAGATGATTATATAAAATTTTGGTTGAGAGGGTAATTTAAAATGAGTTCCCTCAATGAATAAAATCACATAACCAATATATGTCATCTTAAAACGTACCCATATGAAAATAATATCTTGATAATACTATATGTAAGACTGAGTTTTCATCCAATTAAACATTCATGTTGATGAATAGATACCAAAATGAGTTCCACTTGATGGAGTAGAAGAAATATTAATATCATATTGTGTATTTACTCAGATGAAGAAGAATTCATTGTATGTATGATCATTGATCAATTATCTAGTGAATGGAGATCAAAAAGTCAAAGTAACATCAAATATATGTATAATAGACATAGTTATCAAAAAAATATGTTAAACATATTCCACTTATTCAAACCATAATAATGAGAATTGAACAAATAAATATTTGATAAAGCAAACAAAAAATTGGAAACTAGAAATATTCATTATATAAAAATTTTTTATATAAATTTATTGAACAATGTAAGGAATGATGTGTTTTGTTTTAATATTATTTTTGATCAAAATGATAACAAGTTTTCTGAAGATAGGAAACGTTTATTTGTGAACTTAATATATTTTCTTATGAATGCTACTGTAAAAGTGATCATCGACACATCCTCCACCTAGTAGTGACCCCCCATTGATTAAAGGGAACATTACATATGACATATAATTTTGTCATGTCTTATGTAAATGTTTTCAATCTCACGTTATTATCTTGGGTTTTATTACAATTCTGATTTATATATGGTTTGTTTTTACTTTTTTTAACTCAATTCTTATAGATATTAAGATGAATGTTAACAAAATGTTTAAGGGTCAGTTTCATTATATCATTAAGATGTGTGGAGAAATTTTAATTTCTCTTGAGAAAAAATATATATATATATATATATATATATGTTATTTGAGACTTAACATAATTATTTCAGTTTTCCTATAAAATAATCCTTGTCTTATGATGATAGGATAGGGTGTATTCATTGGAATATAATAATGCTTATTTCATGGGGTGTAATCCTTTTAGTTTTCTTATGATGTCTTTTTTAGGATGATTCAAAATATTTCAATTTACATGCTATTTTGGTAATGTTTTATTATACCACATTTATTTCTTATTATCTTTCATTTTTAGATATCAGGTTATAAATATTTTGTTTCTTGTTAATATTTACATCCATGTTTTTCCACATAATGTAGATTTTAGATCACCATTTCATATATGTATTTTTCTCGATTTAACCCCTTTAGATTTAGAGGAATTATGGGATTACGAGAATTTTTTTTCTTTTAAATAATATCGTGAGTTTATGTTTAGAATGATTTATTTTTGTATCTAATATTCAAAATACGGTATTCCTATCGATTCTGTATGTGTATTTGTTGGTCCTATATGTAATGAAACATGGCATAAATCATGTTTAAGGATTTACTAGTTAAACATGGTATACTATAAAATAATATATATATATATATTTAGATATCACGATTATATAGAATTAGTGAAAACTATTTGGATAAATCTAATTATTGGATATGATTCTGATGTTTTATTAAAGAACGAATTATGTGGTTTTCCAAAAAAAAATGATTCCCCATATAGATTTTATAAGTGTGTTAATTCATTCATATAGTCTTACCTGGGGGTAATACCATTACCAGAGTGTGTTTAGTATTATTCCAATAATAATTTGGTGAATGAGAAAGAGGTAAATTTGTATTCCATGTTTAAAATCCTATTAGAATATGCATTGGATTAATATTTTCTATTAATAAAAATTATGTTGTATATATATCCATGCTACATTAACTGATTAAGATGAGAAGTTAAATATAACCATGATACATGTAACATAGATCATAGTATTATTGAAAAACGTTAAACTAAATGAATAATATGACAATGTGAAAATGTAAAATAACATGACTATTTGTGGTAGAATTCATTTTTATTATTATGATGAAATCCCAATTAAATAAATTATTTTTCACTACCGTCACTATTTTTTGATTTAGTAATGGATAGAAATATTATGAATCATTGGTTCAAGTCACAATAAATATATTTTTTTATCAAACAACCCATTCAAATTCTGGTCTAAAATGAGAAACATATGGATTATTCTGAACCATTTATCATGGAATATGATTATAAATGTGTATACAGTCAATATCCCAAACCCAGAAATGAAGAGATAAATATTTCCTCAGGAATTATTATGTCACATATATTAATTTGAAAAAAATATCAACATACAATATGTACAAAATGGTAGAAAAATAATTGCATGACTTTCATTAAGGGGAATGGAAGATTATTTACTTGTGGTATAGGATGAATTCAAGAATGATATTGCTGAGGGAAAATGAAAGTGTCTATTTTATAAGTGGAGAGAAGATAGATCGCATAAAAGAAAACCACACACAATTATATTTATTAGTGTATATAAATAATTAATTATTCGTGTAAATTAACTTATACAAGGATTTCTAAGGTTGGTTGGAATCCAAAAACTCTTAAACCTAGTGAGAATAGAAGAACCAACATACTGACTATTGATGGAGAGGATAGTGGAAATTTTGTTTCACATTCTCTATACCATAAATTAGTGTATATATTCTAGTTTTGGAATACCTATTCTATCTCGGGTGTTTTCTATGAACAAAAATCACTACACTTAGTGATTTTTATTTTAAGGACAATTTTAGTTTTATGATTATTCTCCATGTTGAATTTTTTCTTAAATAACTGTATCCTCCTTGAAAAATAATATTGACTTGATTATTAAAATACAATGAATATCTTCACATTAATATTAGATTATTTTAATGAAAATAGAAAAAATTAAATATCTTTTTTGACCATTTATGTGGGAAATAAAAACAATGTATTTTCCAAAAAAATTAGATTCATTCACAAGGGCTTAATACACCATTCTAAGAATTTTTCTTATAAAATGTAGAGTAGAAATATATATTTCCTAGTAATTAATTTTTATTAGTTTTATTTCAAATAGGTATAAAATCATGGTGAATTTCTATATTACTTTCACCTTTATATATTCCTTATAGTAAATGATTACTAAATCTTAATAATGATATACATATATGTGTGTTAGAATGTGATGAAATGATATTTCACTATATACTCTATGTCTATAAATTATATATTTAATATAATTATATACAAACTATACCAAATAAATAGAAATAAAAAAATGATAAATTTTCAACATTACATACGACTAGTAAAAATTTCGGTTGTGCAAGCTTGAATAAATCAAAGTAACCATATGAAAAAAATAAATAAACAATAAATGAATAAAAAAATACATATAAGGGAGTCTTCTATATAAAGAACATTTTTATGTTCTCTTAATGGAGGTTTCATTACCAGGGTTTCCCTAAACCAACCACCTTCCAAACATGAGAAACAATGACTTGAGTGATATTTCTTGCAGGAAAATCATGAAAACCTAAAACACCCAATGAATTACATGAAAGCGGAATAAAAAATATGAGTGCCACTACTATTTATCTTACCATTAGACCTTCTGTATAATTTATTAGGTTTTATTTTGTATATATTATTTTGATATCAAAATCTAGTTTTTATATATATAATTGATTAGAATATCAATTTAAAAGAAAATTTATGCTTAAAATATTTTATTGTGTGTTTATATGTTATAATGAAAATATATCTCCTTTATATTTGAATATAAATTAAATATAAATTATTATCCCGTAAATATAAATTAATTTAAATTAAATTAGAATAAATTAATAGTAAACCTTTCAAAAACATATTTTTTATCGTGATCATTTTCCATTATATTATTCGATTTTATTGAAAAATTAAATTCTAAAATTTAGAAATGTTATTTTAGAAAATTAAAATATTTTTTCATTCATCATAGTAATATTAGTTTAAGAATATATTTTTTAATTTTTCTAAAATATATAATTTTTTTAAATAGTTAAAAAAACATTTTTTTAAAACTGGTATTTTTCACTGAATTTTTATATTTAAAGGATTAACATTTTATGCATCCATATAGTTGATCACACATATATTTTTAGGGTATAATTACATAATATACAATTATATAATTTAATTTTCAATAATCTTGATAATATTTAATGACTGGAGTGACATTTTACAATAATTTTGAAAAATTCATATAAATAAATATTTCTCATTGAAATTCTATTTTCAATTATTTTGAAATACATATATACATAATATTTTTATAATAAATTAAATAATATATACCAAATAATTAATCTCATAAACATTATGTTATATAAAAAATGAGTGTTCAAAAATGCATTTTATTTATAATCAAATTTTATGTGTTATGTGTTTTACTATAAAGTAATTAATTCAAATATTTTGGAAATAAATTATAATAAAATGAGACATTATTTATAATGAAACTGTCAAAACCATTTTTAATAAGGACGTACATATAATTTTATTAATTAAATAGTTGATGTTTAATATTTATTTAAGGGTCATAAATGTTCAAATGAGATATATAATGGAGCACAAATATTCTGTAGTTAACGTGAAAACATGAAAATAGAGAAAACGTTTTTTGTTTATAATGTATTATAAACATTTATCTCTTAAATTAAATCTCTTAACTCGCTTAGATTTCACATCTTTCCCATCACACCCCTTACATATGACTCTTATCTAGGGAAAATTCATTTTTCATACTGTATAAATGGGGGATCACATCCTCCCATTAAATACTACACTCTTCATTTGTGGTTTCCTAAAACCCATAATAAAATTTATCATTTGTAATGTCCATTACATTCCTTTATCCACCTCTTAATCAAAAATTAAATTTATCGAGAAGATCTAAGACTTATCCAAGTGGATTTTCAAGGTATCAATATTGGTGATACTTTAATCTAAATGTTTATTTATTATTCATTAATTTCTGAAAAATTATAATAATTTAGTAATAATATACTGAGAATAATTTCTATTTTGTGATATTATTATAATTTTGGTATAACTATTATTTATTATGATTCCTCTACAATGAAATTTAGAATCGCCATTAGTGCATGTGAGTGGATTACTACCACCATGAAATGATGTTGTTCTATTTATCACCACAATTCATGTATAGATACAATAATTTATTTACTAAGATAATATAATATTTCAATACATTTATTGATTATAAACTTTTATTTTATTTTATTATATATTTTATATCCATTATATAAAAACATGATTCATCAGTATATGGGGACTGACAGTCAAATGAGATTACATATCGATTTTTTTCTATATCAATATTTACAAATGGACTAAAGATTTTTTTAATTTATAAAAGGGTTATTTAATATAAAAATAACATTTTGGACTAATTATACTATACAATACATAATTAATTTTAGAAATAAACATTTATCTTATGTACAATAGCTAAAATGAAATATTAATTCAACTTTTTTAAATTGATTCCACAAATGGAGATCCTATATATCAAAAAAATTATCTTAAAATGGAATTTTAAGGGTAATAATAATAATTAATTATTGAGATTACTAAGAAATTTTACAGCACCTATAACAAAAATAAACAAACAAAAATTTGTATGAAAAATTTAATTGAACTGCCATGTGTGACCAAGCTAAATAGAAACTAAATTAAATATAAGTATGAAAATATAATATCTTGAAAATATCAAAATACTAAAATATTAAAATGGTTCATGTGTATGTATTTAATAATATTATTTTAATTATTCATTATTTTTTGTTCTACTGAATAATTCTTTTATACATAAAGGTTTGGTAACCTCTGTACCACACATGATACCTTTTTTTATGTGTTATCCTTCATTGTCCTTTTATTAATTTTTCGTCTTAGCAAATATATTTTCCGTATTATATGTATATTTGATATTTAAATATAAATATTCGCTATATTACCTTTCTTTTTTGAGGAAATTATATTTTTAAGTTCCCAAATAGTTATTCTCTGTTAAATAAAAAATATTTTTAATGGATCTACCCATTGTGTAAAATCACGTTAACTATCACCCCCACCATATTTTTTAGCCTCAAATATTTTCAAAAACCCTTGTTCATAAAAAAATTTTATATTCAATTATGGATTTAAATTAAATCATTTTTTATTTTTAAATTTTGTGTTTATTTCAGTCATTTCAAAAAAAAAATCACCTAAGAAGTTCTTTTAATTATTCAATATTTGAAACGATTTAATATATATTTTCTAAAATTAATACCCATACTCCTAAAATATGATTATTTATCAATTATGATTGTTCAAAATTATTTATTTAATTCTTATTTTGAAATACATATGAGATAACCTTTAGTTTTACCTTATTAAATGGTTCTTAATCATATATTATTCTAAGGGGTTCAATAATCATTATGTTTTACATAGTATCTTTTTCAAATTTTGTAAAACATATGTTCGTGTATATTATGAATATGGAAATCCAAATTTCTGATTTTTTGGTACGATATTTCCCTCAACCACATTAGGTAATTTTAATGCCTTCAGAGATGTTATGTATTGACTTGGGAATTACAAGAACTCATATTAATTTTCATAGTGATTATTTATGGAATTGGATGATGACCTAGGGAGTAATCCGTGAAAAATTATGATCATATCATTGGGATTAATACTTTTCAGGTTCTTATTATGTATTATTTATGATGAATCCAAATATATATGATTTTAGACACTTATGACATCATTTTATTACACAATTTTTTCATAATTATAATCATTATCGTTAAGATATCATATTTTGACATATGAATATCACGATTTTATTTATTACCTTTTTTCCCATAATCGGGTTTTTGATGAATATTTTTATTAAGTAGTTTTCCATTAGATCTATTTTTTGTTTTCAGAGGGAGTATTGTATTAGGAATACCATTTGGGGTTCTAAATAGAAAATTTATTTTCATTTTTGAGATATTTTATATATTTGACTACTATTATCAGTAAAATACACATATAATACCTTGTTGTGTATTTGTTTGAAGATTATATTAGGAATCATGAAATAATTTATGTTTAATGAGTGGGTTATTATATTAATGGTATTCCTTGTAAAGGAATTATATTTTTATGTGGATGTTTTAATTGAAATTTGACATTGTAATATTAATTTATTATAATTCATATAGTATGAATTTATTCAGTGGTTGGATAGTTAAGAAAATCATGGAAAGGATTGAGTTTTTTGTGGGGGAAAATAAATATTTAATCATTCAAATTAAATAATTTTTTTTGAGAAATATGAAAAGTGTTGAATTATTCAGTAGAAAATGAGATTATGTTCAATGTTTTGAGGATATGTGATAAAATGTTTCTCAATTAATTCTCATAGTATTTTATAATCAGGTTAGTATGAAGATTTATTTTTATGGATAATTTATTTTCAAGTGAATGGATGTAATGAGCCAACCCAGTTTACCACCAAACCTAGAACCTGAACCGATCTATCAAATACTCAAACGATGACCCTGATCCCCACAATATGGAAACAAGAACCCGAGCATCGAATGTCAAATCAAAGGGAACAAATTCACCCACACCGAATAACCCCATGGCATACCCATGAAAGAAAATAAAGAAACAATAGAATACTAACAAAATATATATTCCATAACTATAATAATAGATTGGAAATAAAATAGCTATAACAGCATAAAAAATAGAAGAAAATCCAACGATAAGGTACACAAAACCAATAGCTACTCCAACGATGGTACAGACTAACTCCAACCATCTCACCATTAGTTACCCATCCCATATGATTCAAACCTCACAGCCTGACTACAAAACCTTTCCATTCCTTTAACTAAAAGGCCAAAAATGTTCTTTGCTCCACCAAAGCTGTGTGCAGGGTGTGAGCTAAAAGGATCAGTAGGATCCCACCCATGTTTTCTATAACAAGTCACTATAAAAAAAATATTGAATGATATTTTTAGAAAACACAACATGATAAGAAATAATTTAGTTTTATAAGAAATATGTTAAACATTAACTTTTCCACAGTTCAAAAAATAGTTCGTAAATCATTTTCCAAAGAAAATTTCCATATCATTTTTCAAAATCAACAACATGATTATCATGGATAACTCAAAAAACCAAGTAATATAAACTAGGAGCACATGCATCAGAACACAAAGGAATACTACAGGTCTTGGAAATAGACTACTAATTCTAAGATAATCAAGTTCACAAAACCAATCCTAGAACAATGAACCTAGGAATTAGAGGAAAACCCCATAATTAAACCCCTTAAATTTTAAATATCGGTTCCCCAGAACAATAAGACTAGAAAACATAGTGAATTCCCAATAATAATCTCCTTGATAATCATTATGTAAAAGAATATAGCCTCAAGATAATCCTTCTTGTTATGTACCCAAGGTAACCCATGTTCTCTTTTACACAAACCCATTTCAATATCTTATAAACCATTAAAAACAATTTATAATCCATTTATAAAAATATAGGGTAAACCTATATTTATTTCAAAAGCCGTTTTCATAACACACAAAAATCATGCCAATTTCATAAATTTATTTATAAAGAAATTTTTGAAGCAAAACAGAAAGGTTTATAATCATAGGCTAGAGATGGAACCACCTACATCAATGTTTAGGTCTCACATGACTTCAATGGACTCGAAAACCAAGAACAAAACAAAAAAACACTAACGGAGACCCTAGAATCCAATCCAAAAAAATATTGATTCAATCATCAACAAAAATGGTCAGCAGAAGGGATGAAAACAATATACCTTAAAGAAGGATGTCCGCCGAACCACGAACAATAAATGAAAAAGGCCTCTTGAATAAGATATCAGAATGGATCTTGAAGAAGACAACAAGAGACATCCAAATTGGATCAGTGGATCTGATAATGCAAGGCTAGGGTGCTATCATAATCAATCACAAGGAAGAATTAGAGATAACACATAACTGAAAGGACAGACTGTAGAAACAATGATTAACTAAAGCCAATAATATCAATCCAAGAGATGATATGACAAAGAAAATTCCTAATAAGAGTCTTGGGTTGAGAGACACGATGTTTGGAGAGAAAAAGACAGACCAAAACTCCTGAAATCCTGACATTATATGGGGCCTTGGCTGGGTCACAACAAGTACCCCTTGGTCATGATGTGAAGGCCATGCTGTATAAATTATGCCAAAAAATTCGTCTTCTTAGATACAAAATCCAAATTTTCACCCTACACAACATGTAACCATCATTCACGACGTGTGAAATCTCACAACACTACCACCCCATTCAAGAAACGTTCTCCCAGGCCACGAAAATCAACCAACACCATGTTCACGGGGTGCATTTTTGGTAAACAACATTTACTTATTCTACAGTCTGCAGCAATCCAAGAAAAATCACATAAAAAGATTTTAAAACTATAAGGGAACATAAAATGGGGGGAAAATAACCCGATAAATATAGTGAGATGTTTCAAACTCCCCACCACAAATAGTTTTCATCCCTGGTAAGTCATGTGAAATATGTATCCTCTTGAAAGAGATGGGGCACCTGCTCCATCTTCAAAGAATCAAGTTCCCAAGTCCCATGAGTATCCAATCCCTATTTCAATAGAACTCTGACCAACTAAATCAAATTCCCACACAAGTCTTTCCTCTGAGAGTAAATGATCTCGACTGGTTTCTCCAAAACAGATGTATCTGGATCTATCTCAATTTCTTCCTAACATAGGACATGAGCAGGGTCAGGGTGAATCTTATTAAGCTAAGATATGTGGAGAAATCATGAATGTTTGTCAGCTAAACTGAATGTTCTAACCAATAAAAAACTTTCCTAAGCCATTGAGTGATCTCAAACAGTCCAACATATCTCGAAGCCAACATTCCCTATTTTCCAAGTCGACGATGACCCAAAAAAGGATAAACTTTCAATAAAACCCACTCACCAACATAAAACTCCAAAGGATGATGATGGCGATCTGAATATGATTTTTGTTGACATTGGGATGTAACCAGATGTCACTACACCTCTAGAATATTTGTTGACATCTTCAGAAGCAGACTTGGTCTATCCAAATCTACTTTACAACCTCTTCCCAATAAAGAGGTGGTTTACATGGAAGACCATACAACTCTTTAAAAGGCTCCATTATAATCAATGACTGGTAATTTTTTTAATAAAAAAATTCAATTAGTCCTAGATGGATATCCCACGATCCACCAAAATCCAAGATAGAGGCACGAATCATATCCTTTTGGATCTGAATTCTTTTGTCCATATGTCTATGCATTGAAGGTTGTGATCAACTTTACATGAGTCCCTATTTCCCTTTGAAAAATTCTCCCAAACCTGGATGTAAACCTAGAATCTATATCTGAAACAATTGTAGAAGGACTAACATGTAACCTCATGATCTGTTACACATACATCATACCTAGATCATCAAATTTAGTGGTATCTTTGATTGGACTAAAATGAGATGACTTCAACAACTGATCAACAACACCCAGATATCATTTATCCCTCTAAGAATCCATGGAAACCCAATAAAACAAATTCATGGACACCTCATCCCAATTACATACCAGCACCGAGATAGGTTGAATCAAACCATAGAGCTTCAAAGGCACTACCTTTATTTGTTGTTAGGTGTCACAACATCATACATAATCTGAAATTTCACGCTTATTACCTGGCCACTAGAATAATCTTTTCATGTCATAATACATCTATATAGTGCCTAGATGATTGAACCATAGAGTGATATGACATAAAAAAAAAGACAAAACTTCTCACAGGTGTTGGGAGGACTACTCGCTTTCCGATGTGAAGTATGACATCTGAATGAAGAGACCAACCAGGAACTGTCTTCCCACAATATTTTTTTTCATGAAACATTTGAAACCCATCATCTTGTTATATAATTTTACTAATAGAATCTATGAAATATGATGACAACTAAAAACTAGTCCGAACCATACATGAGACACCACCATGATCATCCACGTGAAACTAAGTGAAAAGACTAATAAGATTCAACTCTTCCTTCGATTCCAGAAAATCCTCTAATGGTACCTTTCTTCTTAAATCATATATGACTACATTCCCATTCTATGAGGTGTATGCGGTGTCAAAGTTAAACATATAAAGGTATTCTACCAATCGCCTCTATCTGAGATTCATGTCCTTCTAGGAAATTTTATTTCTCTGAATCTTATGATCACATAAAACTTTGAAGTTATCCACAAAGAGATTGTAAAACCAACATATAAGTGCATGAATCACCACTGTATGCTCTAAATCATGAGTGGGGTAGTTCTTCTCATGTGGTCGGAGCTGACGAGATCCATATGCTACCACTTGATCATCCTCCATCAGTAAACATCCAAAAAGAGCACCATATACATCAAAAAACACCACATACCCCTTACAAGGATCATGTAAGATCAGAATAGGTGCCAATGTCAGAAGTCATTTTGTTTCATCAAAGGACGTCTGACAGTTCTCATCCTAGGATAATTTCACAACATTCATGGAAAGAGCCTTCAAACGCGACACTAGTATAGAAAAATCATTTATGAAATGTTAATAGTATCTAGAAAGACCAAGGAATCATATTATCTCAGAGACATTCTGTGTGTCCTTCAATGAAAAAACAACTTTTACCTTCACTAGATCGAATGATAATCCATAATCAGAAATTCTATGCCCCCAAAACTTAACTTCTCGAATCCAAAAACTACATTTTGAACAATTTCCATATAGATGTTGATTTATCAGAATTTCAAGAACCAAACTCAAATGGTGCTCATTCTCATGATCAAACATTTTATAACCTAGAATATCAAAAATACTACAACAAAAGATTCAAAATATCAATGTAATACCTGATTTATCAAGGCAATAAAAACTGCACGAGTGTTAGTCAGACCGAAAGGCATCAAAAGATATTCATAATGGTCATATATGCTTTAAAGGTTGTATTTGGTATATAAGATTCCCAAACTCAGAGCACATGATAACCTCACCAATGACCTATCTTTGACTACCACTTTACCCATTTCAACTGATCAAACAAATCATCCACATGAAGAAAAAGATATTTTTTCTTAGATGTTACTCAGATTAACATCTGATAGTCCACACATAATCAAAGTGAACGATCCACTTTCATAGTAATGAGCATATGAGATTCCAAAGTAGAAACACTAGGTTGAAAAAATCCATTCTCTAAAAGGTTTTCCAAGTCTATCATGAGTTCTTTCAACTCCACTTGTTCCATAGGATAATAAGTCATCAATATCATATGCGTACTCGGTACCAGGTCAATAGTGAACTATACCTCCCTCTATAGAGGAAGACCAGAAAAGTCATCTGGAAAAAATTCAGGAAATTCTTGAACAAAAATAATAATATCCTTAATAAAAGAAACATTATTGGGTTCGAATGCAATAGCAACCAAAAAAATCCTGAGCTCATGGAAGGAATGTCATGCACGACATGAACTTGGGTCCCACTCACCCTAAAAACACGAGATCTCCCCTTAGCGTCAAGAAAAAAATAGGATAATTATAACAATTAACCTCAAATCAATGAGGGACTATCCAATACTTACTAATGTCGAAGTAAAAAAATTATAGATCAAGGAAGAGAAAATCCCAGACCAAATCAGTGTTAGCTATTGTAAACGAACAAGAAAGACACCTGAACCCCTACACCATCCTCATTCAAAGAGGTGTCTTTAACTCCATTGTAAAGAGAATAAAATCCGTTGGAATTTTATGAATCTAAAAAAATGTGAAGATATAAATTAGAGGGAGGAACCAGTATTAAACAAGGTAGTATCTACAAAACCTATAATAAGAAGCATACCTTTCACTGTCGCTGGACCTATATCAGCTTCCATTGGGCACTCATCTACTGCATGTAACTGCTTTACAACTAAGGCCTGTGGCTAGAGCCCTGTTGTATTTGAATCTTTTGACTACACCGTAGTATCCTTTAGTGGTGAAAAACCCTAACCATAATGAATCATATTCATATTCTAAAAAAAATGTTGGAGATGACCAAAAAGTCCCCAAGTATTTCACGTCTTCATAGGAAAATTACAATAATGTCAGGTGTGACCCCCCTTACCGCACTAGTAGCAAGTTAGAGGAAAGCATCCTACTACAATGGATGGTGCTGTGGAGGATCGCTGCTGAAACCCACCTCCACCACTTCGGCGATGGTCCTACCACTTCCTCTTTTTCCAATGAACATCACTGAACTTGTCACTAGTTGGATGAGAGGAGGAAGTAGCGCCGACCTTTCCTGTCATGTTCATCTCTGCTATCATTTCTCTATCCACTTTCTCTACATTGGTAGAATTCATCAACATGAACACATGTGATCTAATGTATGGTTGCACACCCTTTAGGTACTTCTGCACCTTCATCTGGTCATTTCTTACCACATATGGAAAAAAACAGACTAGTTCAGAAAACTGGTTGGTGAAGGATAACATTGAATGCTCTCCCAACAGTAATTATAGGAACTCCATTGGTGTTTCCACCATTAGAGACTCCAAAAAAAAAACTACTTAAAGTATAGGCTTTTAAAACCCTTCCAATCCAAGATCACAGATCTTTCTTCCTGGACCATAGAGTCCCACCAATGCTTGCCGAAACCATGGAGTATGAATGTTTTGAACTTCACCATGATATTATCTGTTGTCCCAAGGAAGTGAAAGATTTTATTGATCCTATCCATCCAATAATCCACCTATTATTATTCATTTTTCCCTTTAAAGGATGGTGGAATATCTCAGAAGAACTCCAATGACCGATCTCTTTCTCTTCTAGCTCTTGGTGGTACTTCAACAATTGTGTTCTAAACACGTGGCACTTCCTCGTTGATGGCACAGACTTACCGTATTATAGTATCGAAGATATTTTAATCTATAGGTGGATTTTCTTGTGGGGGATCAACTGAACCTTCGTGAGGATGCTATGGAAGATGCCTCAGAGGCATACTGTGGCATACCGAAACATAATAATGATTAGACACCAAAAAAATATCAGTTCAAAATAGAAAAACCATAAGCAGAAACTAAGATTTATAAAGAACAAACCAACATTAGGGACAAATTTCATGACATACCATGGTAACTTGAGTCCCGTTACAACAAGAGCTGGACAAAAACTTGTAGAAACATACCTCTCACCTCCCAACTATCCTATCTCTTGTCGAAAAGACATCCCAATAAAATATTCTTGAGGAAATGCCTCATTTGATACCAAACAGTAAGGAACTGACTCGGGTTACCCTCAAACATGACACCAGACCTGATCCATCACATACTCAAATGACGTTCCCAATCCCCATGGGGTGGCGACAAGCATCCATGCATCAAACGAAAAAACCAAATGAACGAATTCACCAAACCTAAATAACCACATGGAATCCAAATGCAAAGAATTAAAGGAACAACGGAATACTAACACAATATATATGTCATAACTATAATAAAACGTCAGAAAAAAACAACTAAAATAGTATCCAAAAACTCCAAAAGGCAATTATGACAACATGGGACTGAAATCCAATAGCTACTACGATGATGGAATTGAATAACTCCAACTATATCACCATCAGCTACCAATCCTAGCTGACATGAACCTCACTGCCTCACTACAGATCCTCTCCTTTCCCTTCTCTGGATGAAAAATGATGTTCTACACACCACCGAAGTAGTGTAAAGTGTGTGGAGTAACTGGCTCAGAAGGATCCCACACAGGTGTTCCTAAACAAGTATTTGTATAAAAAATCTTATATGCACATTTTTAAGATAAAACATGTCATGATATGTATTAATGCAGCTTTATATAAAACATAATAAAAATTCACTTTTCCAATGTTCTACATAAAAGCAGGTATATCATTTTAAAAAGCTTATTTCCATACCATTTCCCAAAACAATCAACATACATATAAATGATAACTTAGAAATACAAGCAGTATAAACAAGGAGCACATTTATCACAACACTAAGGAATACTTCTGGTCTAGAATCACACTACTTGTACCTACGTTATCAATTGAAAAAAACTGATCCTATATTAATAAACGTAGGAAACAAAGTAATAACCCATGATTAAACCAATAAATTTTCAATATCGATTCCATAGAAAAATAGTCCTAGGAAACAAAAGAAATACCCAAGACAAACCTCTAGGATAATCACAATTCAATGGACGATGGAATCATGCAAAAACTTCCACCTATATACCCAATTAAACCATGAAATATTTTTCACAAATCCATTTAAATGACTTGAAAATCATTCCAAAACATTTATAATCAATTTTTCAAAATCTAGGGAATAACCATTTTTCATTCAAACCCTATTTTCTACACACACAATAATCATTCCAATTTCATTAATAAATTTATAATTTAATTTGGAAAGTAAAACTCGAATGTTCATTATCATAGGCTAGAGACATAACAACTTACCTCAATGTATGGGCCGAACATGCCCACAATAGAACCCAAAAACATGAATGAGACCCAAAATCACCAACATAGGCCCTAGGATCCAATAAACAATAATATTGATTCAAACATCAACATGAAAGGTCAGAAGAAGAGAGGGAAACCACATACCTCAATGAAGGATGCCTACTGTACCATACCAATGAAAGAAAAAGGCCTCCTGAACGAGATCTCATAGTGGATCTAGAAAATGATGATAGGAAACATCCAACTTGGATCATCAGATATTATAAAGAAAGGCTATGGTGCTATCACGATCAATCTCAAGAACAAATCGAAGGTAATACTTAACTGAAGAGAAAAACCATAGAAAAAATGATGAACTAGTGTCGATTGGATCAATCCAGAAGGTGAGCCGCCAATGAAAAATGCCTAAGGGGTGTCTAGGGTTGAGAGCCACAAATTTTGGAGATCGAAGGGCCAACCAAAACTCCCGAATGCATGACATTAAACTAGGCATGGTCCAGGTCATGATGTGTACCCCTTGGTAATGATGTGAAGGAAATGCAGGATAAGTTACACCAAAAAACACGTCGCCTCATATTAGAAATCGACATTTTCACCATAAATGATGTGTACCCATCATTCTCGATGTGTATATGATCACAACATGAACTCAACCTTCACGACATGGTATCCTAGGCCACAACATGCAACGAGCACCAAGTACATGACATGTAATTAAAGTAAATGGTGTGTACCTATTCTGAAGTGTGTAGTAAACCCATAAAAATAACATAAAAGTATTTCAAAACCAGAAGGACACATTGAATGAGGGAAAACTAACCCGATCAATGTAATGTGATGTTACAGTGGATATTTTGAATTGTTAATGGTTTATATACTTCTAATAGATTATTTTTGTCAGAATATATCATGAATATTATCGATTTTGTTGATTCAAATTTATTTTTCTGTGAAACAATATATTTTAAATTATTGATATATTTTTCTAATCAATATATTATGTAATATTATGTAATATTATGTGAATATGTATGGGAATAACAATTTTTGGTATAAATTTATAATAATATTGGTACATATTGTAGATAGGGATGATCTTGATGCCTTATATTTGACATCCTAGGACAACAAATGTTAATTGAGTATATAGGAATTCTATAGATAAAGACATCAAAAAAATGTGGGAGTTTAGAACTCCATATAGATTCTAGATTTTTTATAGTGTAATTAATGATGGTGGGGAATATTTTCACACTAAAATTTTTAAAGAAACATTATTCAATTATTTTACAACTGGGGGTTTTAGTGATGTAATTTTGCAATGTATGAAAAAATTAAATGTCCCGATTTATTGGAAGATAGAAATAACCAGGACTAGTGAATATAAACAATAGTGGGTGTGACTTCCATGAGTTATTCATATTTGAAACATAATATTAACCAATTTTTTTGTTGTGTTTACTAATAATAGAGTGTTTAGTGGATATTTAATATATATTCATGTATGTTCACAATCATTGGAACATTTATTATTATTTTATGGGCATTGTAGGATTATTTAGGGAGTAAAATATAAGTTCATAATTGAGTGGATGGTTTTAGGGACCGTTCATGTTCGTTGATAATGTTAAGATAAAATCCCAGTACAGAATTTGTTATCAGCTATATAATCATTTGTATCATGATATGAAATTGTAAATACTATAAAAGAACCCAAGAACATATTAATTTTATGAATAATTTCATGAAAATATATATTATTATCGAAACAATAAAGTGTCACTTCCACAAATATTTTTTTATCATTTTAGATTATTGTCATACTATCTAAGTCATGTGTAAGAAATAAGAATCCCCAATATACATATTTTTTTGTAGAATAGATTCCCATAGTTCTTGTAGTTGAAAATTGGAATTTTTTGAGGTTATTTCATCAAGGAATAGATATATACTATCAATACTTAGGGGTTTATCATAAAATTAAATGGAATTATATGGTATGTGGGCTTCATATTATATATATTTAAATCCCTGTGAAATGCATTGATGGAATTTGTTCCCACTATTCTATAGGATTTGGGATATTTTGATTTTTTCGATGTTGATTAAATTTGTTTTACTAGAATTTGTTTGTACAGAATATGAATAATGAAAAACGGGATTGAATTTGATAGATTCTTTAAAGTGAAAAAGAAATTCGGATTCTCATACTCTCTATTTCAGTGAAAAATAAATCGTATAATATTTTAATAAACTTGTTATATATTGAATTATATATGTAAATTTCACCAATGAATGTATTTTGGGAGAGAGTTTTTTATTAATGTTCATGCTGTGTATGTGAAATGTATGGATAAACAGTTTTGTATGTAAGATTTTCAAAAAAATAAATTTTGTTACGTAGTTGCAGTTGCAATATTTCTATTGGTAATAAATTGAAATTAGTTTTTTATATTTTAATATTTTTTGAGTTGTTATATCTATTACATTGATATACATATAATGATTATTCATTATTGGATGTTTTTTGTGTGATGAGTTAATGACGTGGTTAATTTTTGGTTCCTGATTATGATATATAGAGAAGATGTAATTCTTAATTAAGATTGTGAGTATTCTCATGATTATAAAGGATGATAATAATCCCTATATTATAATTACATTCTCTCTGAGAATATTCTGATTGATATATATATTTTTTGGTAGACTCTCCACTCATTAGTTTAAATTACACATTGGTTGTTTCATATGTTCTTTGGATCCATTTCATTATGGTTTATAAAAAGTATTCTATAGTGGTTGACATTGGGATGGATAAAAATATATGTTATGTATGAGGAATTAATTTTATAAATACCTTATTATTATTGAGAATAAATTAATTTAAATGTGTTAGTTAAGTTTTTATTTGATTTAGGAATGTTTTTATAAATCACTACCCCTAATCGATTAACTTTCCATCGACAATATTTTTCTTGTTATGTGTATCACATAACACATCATCTATTTAATCATAGGAATAATCTCAATCACCTTGGGTCGTGACAATGGAGAATTTTTCTAAATAAGAGTACGTGAAATCATGTCACACTTTAACATGTCTTATTATATAGTCAAAGTAGGGTATTATGTAAATAATGTGATATTGTTTGGTTGTAAATTTTAATTTAAGGGGATACTAAATGTGGAAATTATACGATCTCTCAATACGTCCATGTATTTTGTTATCCTTTATTCCATATTGATATTTTTTGGAACTCTTGAATTTATTGTAATCACAAGAGGAAATGGTATCCTAGGAATGGAGGTAGGAGGAGTCATTGAGTTTGGGTAAGACATATAAAATTGGCTTCCAATGTTTATCAACAAAGATAATTACAACCAATATAGATTAATTTCATTTAACAAAGAATTCAATGTCTTGTAGTTTCATTTTCAAGTATAATACTTTTTAATTTAATTTCATGCATCCATGAAATAATTCTTGTAGCTTATAGTCACATAGTGTACACTTATAGGTGAAATATGCCTACAAATGGGTCGATGCAGGACATGCATACAAGCATTCTATTATTGTTTAATCAAATATATGAGTTAGCTGAGTCGATTTTAAAATCTTATAGGAGTGTCACAACTCATGTAATATGTGGAAATCAGGAAAATAATATTGAGTCAAGGTATATGTGGAAACCCAGTGATATATCATTCCTCATGGAATATGAGAAAAACAAGTGAAATATTTTGAATCAATCCCTATAAGGAATCCTAGCAGATTATCCCAGCTATATGCATTTTATTAAACTAATATGAGATTTATAGAAAATATTATTTATTGATAGTTTCAATAAAATAATTATTGGGTGAAGGTTGTGAAATTAATTTTTCATATTCAAAATCATTCACTGTAATTTTTTTTGATAAGAATGTATCTTTATAAGAGAATAGGTATAAAAAAGACCCAAATTTTAGGTAACCTCGAATAAAAAAAATTACAAAATAAAGGAAATATACAAAAATGTAAAGATGAGGTCAAAGAATATATCTTTATTAGATAACCCATTATGAGTAAATCTATTATTATTTTTTGATAAAATAGAGAATAATATTATTGAAATATTTTATGAAATCTCTATCAATGTATATCAAAAGAGATTTATTTGAATATTCTAAGAATAAAAACAATGATGGAACTATTGATGAATTTATAAACTATTATTTATTTTTTAGTATTCTATTTGTAACTTAATAACATTAATATGTTGGAATATATTATTGAGTAAAATTTACATGGTGATTGTGTAATCCCATAAAAACATTATATGTGAAGAATATTGAAATAAAATAAATGGTATTTCCTTTATATGGGAAAAAATTAATGTGGTAATGAAACATGATTCATTGGAATAATATCCTCTATTAATAATCCCTACATATTGAGAATAATTAACCATCATATATTATTAAACAATGATTTTAATTAATTATAACTATTAATGGAAATTATTGATTTTAAATATAGGTTATAATGGTAAAATGACATGGAAATAGTTAAGGTATATTTTATGAATATATACATATATTAAATGTATTAATATTAAATATATAAATATATAATTGTTTAATTATTTTATCTATAAGGATATTCTTTATATTCTAAATTTATATAATTTTTTTTTAAAATTAAAATGTATTGCACAAAATGTTTTTAAAATAGAATAATAGATAATTAAATTAATATTAATATTATATATGTTTTTTGTTGGATAATGATTTTATAAATGTATTGTTATAAAATAAAGAAAATTTACGAATAAAATAGTCCCCAATAATAAATTATAAAAGGATCGATTAGGATTTGTGAAGACTAGAATTTGTAAGAGGATCAGTCAATCATATTCACTACGTGATGAGGTATTTTGATAAACACTATACCATTTATATATAGATTTAAGATATAAAATATAGTATAATTAAGAACATATTATAACTATAAATTTTTAGCTTTTTAAACGATAATTCAGTTTTCAATTACTAGATGCCATAAGTAATTCCTCAGTATACATGTATATCAAATACTTGAGTATAATGATATTTTTTTTGTTAAATATAAAAAATAATTTTTGAATGTTTTTTCTATATAAGACAGTTGATTAGTTTTAATACATGAATATATTGGAATAAACAATAACAAGAATGATATAAAAATATTTTTGGATATAAAATTATATAATAAAGGAAATAAACATTTTATAATTGATAAAAATTTAATATGATATATATTAAAAAATATTTTTTCTTAATAAATTTGGAATTGAACCTATGGTACAATTCCAAATAAAAATTAAAATTGTATTGAGTTATGTGAAATTCACCAAAACTATTTTTTTGGGATACAAAAAAATAAAAATTTGTGTATATAGTTAGCGTTTTTTATTGGAAAACATAAATAATATTGGTAAAAGGTCAGCAATTTGTATAATATTTTTCTTTAAATATATTTTTGGGTTATTTAAAATATAACAATATAAAATTTGATTTATCAATTATATTCCTTATCATTTCATTACTTTGAATATATATATATATATAACCAAATTTTTTGTAACCACAATTTTTGAATATTGGAGAAAAAGATAAAAATTTCAAAAAAACATAATATGAAAAAATGTGACATAAATATCATGAATAATCCCATTTAATGTTATTAGATAAAAAATATTTAAATTCATAAAAATTTATACAAAAAATGGAAAATTAATTTTCAAAGAAGACTTTATGGGGATGGATGATTATGTGGTTAAAATTATCAACAGGCCACAGTGAATGTATATATATATATAATTACATAAATATTATATTTTTACAACCTCCTTCATCATATGAATAAAATTCACTCAAAAACGAAAATATTGTCTTACTACACTAACTTTTTTAAAATATTTTAAGATATTTCACCATTGTAATTAATATAATAATGAAAAATCCCAAAGAAATAGGGATTCAATGTGAATTCTGGAAATATTACCAGTTAGTGTAGAGTTATTTCATTATTTATTTTTAACAAATATTGTACAATAGTGTAGTTTGTCATGCATTTATAGTGTAGAATTCCTTTTTTAGATTGAAATTATTCTAATTTCAAATTGTTTTCACCAATATTCTCTCATACATTTATATTTAATTATATGGGACAATAATTTTTTATAATAGGTTTTTAGTCATTTTTTGGATTTGAATGAAGTTTTTTAAAACATATTATTGATAATTATTTATAATATGAAAATTAATAAACAAAACTTCTTGATTATTATTTGTTATTGTGATTGCTATAAATTTCGATGAATTTTATTGTTATGAATGAAAATATCATATAAATAATCTTTTTATTATTGAATTATAAATGAATAATATTAGGAATAAGCTTATAATAAAACCATATTTTCGGCATCATGCAAACATTATGGTTTCATCTATGTCTACTATAGATGAATTTTAAATCTACAATAATAAATTTAATATCATTTATTAATGTTTCTATAATGACCCAACATCATCATACAGGACTGTAACCTCATTATTATGATAAATGAAATATTGTTAATATATTAAAGAATTGAGAGGTTTAGTATCGTTGAAAAATTGGGGCCATGGATCACATTAACTAAACTAAAAAAAAATCAATCAATCATTATTATTTATCCTTCTATATGATCTCATATAATATTTCGAACATGAAATCACATATGGTATATATGAATGATAAGGGTGAGCTAAAATCATAATAAGGGGAGTTCTAACATATTAGGAATAAGAAACATGAATCAATAGAACATGGGTGATCAAATTCATAATAATTTTATAATAAATATGCGATCATCATCATAATCATGTGTGAATCATTATAAAAATTCTTGAATGTGGAATATGCGTAATAATGAAACATCAAAACATAGTGCTAAAAACCCACACAAAATTTTGAAATAACATAGGGTTATGTTCAAACATAACATATGTGAAAATCATAAAATCATAATTTTGAACAAATACAGAATCATGTATACACATAATACACATAATATACATAATCTCATGAGATATATCATAGTAATCATGGAATTGGAGGTCTATATAATCATGGATCCACCAATCACATCAAAATATTTTCATAATTATGAACCCCTCATGAAATGAAAATGTAAATAATAATAGTCCTTAAATATAACAATGGAGTGGTATGTGTTTCGTAAGGGTATTGTGAGGACACTAATTGTTATATAAAATCCCATTTTAGTTTATTAAATATATTATTATATAATATCATTATATAAATCACATGCATTCAATTGGTTTTATTATATAATATTGGATTTAATAGCCCAATAATAGTTATTACTATTGATAATCTATTCATCCAAAATTTATCACATATTTAGTATAAATATAAGGATTTAACAAATATAATTTACACAACCAAAGGAATTGACAGAATCATCCATTAGGAATTTTTTCTATGAAGCCCATTTATTAGAGAATCACTGGAAGATAGAATAACATGCATTTTACCTCAACGAATTCTATGATGATATCCAACAAAATAATCATGTGTGAAACCGTTTATGGGTGAAGTTCCATCTCATCACAATCCCGACCCAAACCATGTACGCTGAACCACCATATATAAGTATCACTATCACATATTTTACCCTTGAGTAATATTTTAGTGTTATAAAAGTATATTTATAATTTCCATCAGAATATGAATATGAATATCATATTTTCATTATAATGATTCCCATAATTTCATCATGACACTATTTTATAAATGATTTTTATTTTTATTCAATAAAAAATAAATTATATTTTTTAATTAGTATTTAATATCACTTCAGTCGAATTAATGAATTTTTAAAATAAATATTTATTTTGTATAATATTATTTTTAAATATTTTTTTTAAAAATATAAATTATTAAATTACGTTTACAAAGTTGAATATTTTTTTATGGTTTCAAAATTTGTTATTTTAAGAAAAACCACCATATCTCAATAAATGCTGATTTTATATTAAAATTAAAATTAACAAATAAATAAAATTATTTGATAAAAAATTATATTATTTTCAGAATAAAAATATTTAAATTATCAAATGGTGAATTTTTCATAATTTTTTGATATGGTTGAGTTTTTAGGAAAAAAATATATTTCGTAAAAATATATGGTTTGTATTATGACATTATAATGGCCCAAAAGTTATGTAATAAATTACCAAAATGGTATCCATGAAAAAATACATGTTATCATTTAAAATAATTTTATTTTATTTTTATTTGATTAATTTTATAATGACATTACGAATACTCCAAAACCATTAATTTATTTTATGGTTTTAAAATCATTTCCTTAAGAGTGTGAGTCATTTCAACATAATATTGGGTATTAATAAATTTGATTCACCCCTTAGAAATATAAAATATGTAATTAAAGTCCCATTTGGAATAAACCATGGTAGAAAACCATGTGATGCCTTTTAGTTTTGGTTATTTTATTATATAATTTCCAAAACCTATATTTGGGAAATGATAATGAATTCCCCCCTAATTTTCAATATAAACCCACCCAAGATACCATTTATCTTCTCTAAAATAATTTTATCATGTCTTTACTCTATCATACTCAATCTAAATTCCTCCAAAGTTTCCCCAATCTATTATGACGTTCCTCCGAAGTAGTTGAACTCACTCTCTCAAGTTGTGGGATCATCCCATTCTCTTCTTTGTTAAATTTTCATTACTATCTTATGTCATCCATTTCAAATACCTAATTTTTGGATACGAAATTATATATCCCCATTAATTCCCATTTTATGAAAAAATTATGTGATTCCCCATTTCCTATCATCATCCCATTTTGAAAATTTCTTAATGACTCCATTAAGATTTTAAATTTTCATGGTGATTTTCCATGATAAAACAATTGTGTAGTGAATTTCAGTCAAATTTCATATCAACGGTGTTAATATTTTTCAACTTATACTTTTTTTAATTAGAAAATTAATTAATTTATTCCATACTCGTTGCTCTTGGAATAAAATATGATGATTAATGAATCAATTTTGTATGATCTATGTCACAAATTTATGTATGAGAATGACGTGAATGTGAAAGGTGCACCCAAATATTTTTAGTGCTCCAATGCATTGTGTAATGTTTATTCTAATAAAACATCATGTTGGTACATGGATTAATCGATATTCCATGATGGTACTTTTCCATCATGATTTTTGGAATTTATCTTGTACCGATGTTTATAATGAATTATTTTATGTTGTTTCCACATGTTCTATTTAGACTTTTCATTATCATGAAATATCATGCCTCAGTATTCATGATTATGACTATCATTCCTTTTATTAGCCATTTATATGCATATTATTTATCATGTATTATCTTATTATTGTTATTCCATGATTATTCTTTTACTAAGCTTTATAGCCCCCCCTTTCTTATGTTTTCCCCAGGTTATCCCACTCAAATTAACGTAAGAACATTCAAATTAATTTTTTAATAATGATGGTTGTGTTCCTTTTTTATTTTTAATATAATGTTACTAATTCTCAAAGAAACATGAACTCTTGATCATCCAGGTTTTGCTAATTTTTCCTTCATGAGATAAATCGTGAATTAATTTTAAATAAAGAGAAGGGGTGTTATAGTTTCTATGAAAGGAAAATTTTAATTTTTTTTGATTTGGATTAAAAAATATAGATTAAGCCTTAAGGATAAGAATAATTATATAAAACACACTTAAATTTTCATTAAGTGTAGAGTGAATTGGTTATCAAGAAAATACATCCCTACCTGGATACTAAAAGTGGATGTGGCTCTAGTATAGATGTACACATTGGTAAAACAAGAAAATAACACAATGAGCTAGACTCGAATGGGAACAAGTGAATTAAAATGGCCCTTAATGCAAACCCATATTTACCCTAAAAGGGTGCATTCATTGGTTTATTCATAATCTTATTAATTACCATTAATAAGGGAACAAAAATACCCATAAGAATATATGTAACCAAATATATCATGGAGAATATATAATAAACTCTAAAAATGTAGGACATAAAAAAGTTTATAAGTTATCTCTTTAATTTCATTTTTCCCATTTGTGTGTTTAATAGTTTAAAAATAACGATTCTTATTTTTTCCTTCATTCATTCCAATGAACATAAATATGAGGAATCATGTACAAAATTAATGATATGGTAAAGGTGATGACAACCCCAATGTGATACCCAAGATAATTAGAGAAAAAATCATGAACCTTGGGATGATAATCTCTCAATAAAATTGGGTTATAAATTGAATCATGGATCAGGAGGAGTGCCAAAATCCACATATAAAAGAAAATTATTGAATTGAGAGATTTATGCAAAATAGGACTCTGTTTTTCAATGGATCATTTGATCCCTTAATCAAAGAACAATGGATCGACTCCATTGAGATGATATCATCAATACATCAATGTTCAGAGAAAGGGGTGGTTTTATAGGAGTTTATATAGTGGATAAATAAGTTGATCTGTGTTGGAAATTAATCCAAAATATGAATCATGAGGAAGATATTAATGATATTTGGTAGAATTAATTCTAGGACATTATTTTCAACAAATATTTTCCACACACTCTCCCATATAAAATGGAAAGGGATTTCCTTGACCTCAAGTAAAAATACAATGATAATACAAGGAAGATCAATAAAAACATAACAATTCATGAATAATACTCTTCAATATTTTTCATTTCCTCTGAATACAATGATGACCATGCCATTATTGGACAAAAACATAAAATAAAAATTCTTAGTAATCCAAAAAATTAATTACTATGATTAAATTGCATGATGTACCTCAAGGAAGAGATGGAGATCATTTAATGCCAATGGTATCACATGGATAAAAAAATATTGTGGTGTTTAAATCTGGAAATGTGATGGATAACTATAATGGTTCCATGAAATTTCGACAACTTAAATGTTAATGGTGCAAAAATAATAACCTAAAAATTACCTAAGGGTGATTATGAAATTATTTTCTCTATGTAAAGGAAGGGAACCTATTTATTGATTTATTTCATGAGGAACCCACCAATTCCATGGATGAATGGAATGCACTAGTCAATCCTCAAAGCATTGTTCATTTTTTCAACTATAAGGAACCTAGTCACATTTCAAACCAATTCACTAATCCAAGCACTTTCAGGGACAAACAAAATCCTCCAGGAAGTAAGGGGATATTCATCTATCATATCTACTATGGTGGATCCCGAAATCAATGTGTTGATAGGTACCTTAGTTGTTCATTCATGAAATTTGAAATAATTTTTGATTCTGCTTCTACACACTCATTAAGATTACATATATTTATTAGAACTTTTCAAGAACTACTAAAAGTCATGTATGTTGAGTTGTTGGTTAAAAAGGAAAATTGGGAAATTATTTCATACCGATTGTATAACTATTTCTCAATCAAATTTTTGGGACGAACTTCCCAATAAACCTTTTCACACACCATTTTGTTTAATTTTATGTAATTATAAATATGAATTATCATTCCCTATATAGATCTAACATAAAATTTCCATGATATGTAACTAACTCTTCATATTGAAAATAGAACAGATATTATATACAAGTCAAAGAAGGAGGATGAATCATATATAGAACCAACATCTTAATCATGGATTTTTTTTCCTATGAGATGGTATGTCTAGCTCAAATGATTATGTTTAAGGAATGAATTATCATTGAATAAATTCCCCTTGTGGTGGAATAAAATGGTTTGGTTACCAATGAATTATATAGTCTTACTTCTAGAAGAGAGATTTAATATTTAGAAAATATTATACCTACAGAATTACCATTATCCAAGTCTCTATTTGAAATGGATGTTGTGGAAAATGCGGAGATGCAGAATCAACTATAGTGGAATCTAGATAAAGGTTTTATATGAACATGTGCTACACCATGGGGTGTAGTAGTCCATTTCATCAAGAAGAAGGATGGGTCAATGATCCATTTTGTTGAATATTATTAGATCAACAAGATTATGATTATGAATAAGTATCATCGACCACATATAAATGATTTTTTTAATCATTTATATAGTTCAAAATACTTTCCATGGGGGGTCTATGATCTGGATATAACCAAGTCAGTGTGAATAAAGATGACATTCACAAGAATAAATTTTTATATAATGAACGAGAACTATTTGTTCATTATAACTCCATTCAGGCTCACTGATGATCCATAAATACACATGGAATTTATGAATAGAGTTATTAGATATTACGTCAAAAAATTATTTGTATTAAATATACATGATATTATAATATTCTCTAAGACCAAGGAGAATAATGAAATGAATCTGAGTATTATGTTAATGACCTCAAGAATTGGAAATATGTATGTAAAGTACAACAAATGTGAGTTATGGCTGAAGGATGTATCATTCTAGGGGATTAACATCCCAATAAAAGGGATATATGTGGACCCTTAAAAAATAGAGGATATTTAAGACTGGTTAAAGCCAAAATCTACCATAAATATCCATATTTTCCACGGACATGAGGGGTACTGACGTTGATTTGTGATAAATTTCTCATGAATATCAAAACATCTAAGTAGGGTAACTAAAAATGGATTCAGGTTTTATTTTAAAGGTCAATTTAAAGATATATATAAGGAGTTTAAATGGAATATCAACAATAACTTATAATAATATATCCCAAATTGGGAAAACTTTTCATTGTATTCAGTGATGCTTCAATGAAGTCATTGGGTTTTGTGTTAATGAAAAATGAAAACATCATAGACTATTGATCAATAAAGTTGAATGTTCATGAATATAACGATCCAACATATTATTATTATTTTTTTATAGTGATATTAACGTTGAAAATATGTTCTCACCATCTCTTTTGAGAGAAGTATGAAAAATATACTAATTATAAAATCATGAAGCATATATTCACCCAAAAACATCTGAATATGTGCCAATAAAGATGTTTAGAGTGGATCAATGACAACGAATACTCAATTAACCACCATCATGTGAAAGATAATAATGTGGAATAATCTCCAAGTATATAAGGATCTAATAATTTTATCAATGATTAGAATTTAGAGGGACCTGATCTTGATATATTTGGAAAGGATGGACATTATAATTATATTGGAAGGAACCTCATTAATCTTTTCCAAAATGAATGATGATTTATTACTTATGGATAGGTTAAAGGATGATCAAAGTGTTAATGTGGGAATTAAAATTATATTAAATAAAATAATAAAATGTAATCCCTTAGATTTCAATGATAATGAATTTGGACTTCTGATAATTAGATCAAGACTTTGTGTACCATAAAATATTGAGTTAGTGAATTGATTATTAGATGAATCAAATATATTGAACATATTTATACATCAAGGAAGCACAATGATGTATCATGATCCTTGAGAAAACTATTAGTAATAAATATGAATAAGGATATTTTGGAGTATACAACAATATGTCTTGAATGTCACCAAGCGAAGGAAGAAAGGGAAAAAATCAAAGTGGATGACACAACAATAATCCATAACCACATAGAAATGGGGAAAACATAAAGTAATTTTCCAATATCCTTCCAAATAAATCGAGATAAAATCATTCTCTCTAGGTTCTGGTGGATCATAAAGAAAGTACTAAAGAAATCATTTTTATTTGAAAGGAGGTATATGTTGATCAACATGCAAGGATATTCATTAGTGAATTGTTGAGGCTTTATGTTAGGCCACTGTAAATTATATCTGATTTACATAAATGATTTATCTATTTGTTATTAAATATTCTCCAACATACACTAAATATAATGTTGAAATTCATCTCAGATTATCACCCTCAAACTGATGTCCAATAGGAGTGGAAAATCTAGAACCTTTAGGTCATGTTGAGAGCATACTGAAATGAAATCATAGTATGATGGTATCAATATCTTCCTCTACTCATGTTCTAAAAAAATAACAGTTTTGACTCGTGAATCAAAATATCTCTAAATAAATCCATTAATGTGTATATGTGATGAAGGGATTAGTGGAGATTTCGAAAGGGATTCAAGCTCACTGTGCCAGGGGGGACCCTTAGCCATAGTCCTCATCGTGACAGAATTGACATTTTCACAGGTCCCTCTACCACTAATGGGGGGGGGGGACCCTGCTGTCCATTCATGGAGTGGATCCGTTATTCCTTCCCTTAATGAACCCTGCCATATTTATCATTTTCCTCATGCCTTGCTTTTCTTGAAGGATCTGTATTTCCTGGATGGTTTCAAAAATCTACTGATCTCAACTACAGATTTGACAGAATCATTAGATATTATGAAGATTAAATTGGTTGCTCAATTTAATTATCATCTCCCTTTATTAAATTCATTCGACATGTATGTCTTCGATACCTGTGATTTAAAGGAGAGGGAGATAGTTGGATTTTTGGTCAATATCCATATAATGATTTGTTTCGGCTCTGAGGCATACCTAATCAAATCATGGTCTAGTGCACCCTGCAACTACAATGGATTCATGTTTTTCTTATTTTGACGGACCTTTGATTTTCATATGATGTGTGATCCACCTTCAAGAAATATTTGTGTTAGTTTTTCCAATATCCCTCTACCATTTCAAAATCTTCCTGTTAATAGAATGCTTTGGAATCGTGTTGGTCGATATATATGTTTGGGCTGATGCACATAAACCCTTTTTCGTCCGGTGAATCCATGAGTTTGTGTTGAAATTTAAGTGTCATGAGTACCATTCAAATATATTTGGATTAGAGTTGGTGAGGTGTAATATTTCATGAAACGAGGGGTCTACGAATCCTGGACCAACATCTGTGATGTCAGCAAGATCCAAGGTTACCTGAGAGATATTTGTCGATGAGGGTCTCGATTTCTGGTTAAGACCAAACATGGTAGTGGTAAGGAGACATGGCCGCATGGATAATATGGACTATTAGAATAGAAAACACCCGATAAGGATGACAATGCTTATGATGTTCATCCAGTAGAGGGTGGAATGCATCAGTAGACATTGCTTGGGAATGAGAAATCATTGTAAGTGGGACATTCAGGCAGTGTCCTAAAGGTTCACGTGAGGAGGATGGATGTGGTTAACAAGAAACAGGTAGTGGAGGTTTAGGAAAACCCAAATGTTTCTAAGTTATTTAGTAGGTTTCGAAAGGATTTGGCTGGCCCTTCCAATAGTTGTGATCCTAGTAGTGCCTATACAAGAGGGGGTATGTTCTCTGGATAGAAGGTGTCTGACTCTTGTGACCGGAAAATAGTTGTGATTGGTACTGATGTGATGAATGTGGTGATTGGTACTGATGTGATGAATGTGGTGATTGGAGGAGAAGATGTTTCTTCTGTTTCTTATGCATCGATGGTCAGTTCGGGTAATGGGAGGTTGCAATTTGGTAGGAAGAGGCCTTACAGGGTTGTGGAGGTCCAGACTAGTAATATAGGGGGGCATAAATCAAGTAATAAGTCAATAATTCAGCTTAAAAATAGATTTTAATGTCTTTTAATGGAAGGATTGGGCCCAGACCAGGCAGTCTCAAAAGGCAGAGTTCATGTGGAAATGTCCAATGATCACATTTTTAGACTTTTCGAAGGTGAAGGTTCAAGCCCGAGGGAAAATATGGGCACTAGGAGGAGGAATTATAGGAAATAACACTCTTTTATACCACCCCCTCTGGGGACTCGGTCATAAATAAAGAAAAATAACAAGATGAGGGATGGATATGTTGCTAGTAAATGAAAATAAAGAGGTCCGTGAGACCCAAAATTGTATCATATTATGAGGTCAGACAATGAAATTGTTGAGACCGTATTGTTACTCAATTCATTTGATGAGGAAGTGGCCAAAATTATGGGGAGGTCAATACAAATGGCCCTAACTAAGGAGAAATATGCTTGGATTGATAAGCTGGACCTGATTGTAGTTGAGGGATTTAACAAGGGGATGATCAACATTGAAGAGTACATCTATGTATGGGATAATATTGCATCTTCTTTTGAAGAGCTATTAAAGGAAGATCCAAGCACTCAAGTAATCTCAATCTCCACGAACATATTTAGTGAAAAGGTTTCTAGTACACTTAAATTGTGATTTAATGACTATGATCTCTCCTGTTGTGGTTGATGATTGGTTTATCACTTTTTTCCTTAAATGTGATTGAAATTAAAAAAATCAATTTTCAGTCACTGAATTGGTGAAGAACACATTCATTTTGGGATGAATTTGAGGATCATAACCTACTAAATCCTAAAATGGTCATGGAAATAGTGGAAAAGGTCAAGACAATTGAGCAACACAACATGGTATATTACAGTTTAAAAAATAGATATGATAACTTTTTTGAGGAGAAATAGAGTTAGATGTTCGAGACATGGTATTCATACACATATCTATGTGGAATAAACTCCTACGATTTGTTAAAAAGAGAAAGAATAGTCTATGATACATTGTCCCTTTTGAGATACTTGATCGTATTGGAGCTATGCCATATCAACTTGAACTCCAACCAACCCTATCTCAAGTACATGATGTATTTCATGTTCCCCACTTGATGATGTACATACTAAAATCCTCGTATGTACTCAATTTATAAATGGTACCATTGGGGAATGGTCATTCATATGAAGAGAATCTAGTGAATGTCTAAGATCGTAGAGACATTGATATGTGAAATAAGATAATGCACATAGTAGAAGTGTTGTGAATAAACCGAATGTTTAATGAAGTGATGTGGGAACCATTAAAAATGATGTAATAGAGTAACCCTCATCTGTTTTATTATAGGAGATAAAAACATAAAGGGATATGTTTCAGAATGGGTGAACACTATAACATCTTGAATTGTAATAAATAAAATTGTCATGGTCATTTATTTAAATTTGTAATTAAGTGATTTGGTTATAGAAAAAATAAGAACTTATTTTGGTTTCTTATATATAATAAAAATTAATTAACCATTATTCATCACTATAATTTATAATATTTATATTGAATAATGGTCAGTGATTATTTTAAAAATAGGGTATCAACAAGTCAAATTGGAAGATAAAAGGGAAGTGATGACCTCAACCAGTATAATCATAACCTATGAAGTAAATTTATCAGAGCATCTATGGGAGATAACATCACTGGGACTTTATAATGACCAGTCCAAAGATTATATCTAACAAATCTAGCATATTAGAAACTGTTTATGGGAGAATTTCAAGGTCATTAAGATTGTATCCCAAACCATATTTGTTGGACCACCCATAAAAGTCTCATCATTGTGCACCATAAACATAGAGAGTTATTAGTGTATTATAGGGATATGTATAATTAAAATAATAATATGAATATGTAAATTGTATTTTCATCCTATTAATATTAATATTTTCTTATTATCAATACATGATAAATGATATTAATTTTTATACAATAAAATAGAAAATATATTTTAAATTTGTATTCAATTTAAATTAAGTTAAATTTGTTGATTTTTCATAGTAAAAAATATTTTAATAAAATATTATAATTAAATAATTTTTTTAATTATAAATGGTCATATAATTTTTATGATGTCAAATGTAATTTTTATGAGTGCTCAAAAGCTATTATTTTCTAAAACCCCATCATTTCTCAATAAATTAATATTTTATTTTAAAATTGAAAGGTCACATATTTATAAAACTATTTGTGTAAAATTACAATTAAAAATGGAATTAAAATGATGAAATTATCCAATGGTGAATTTATCATAATTTTTGGAAGAAGTCAAACTTTCAGGTAAAAATTAAATACTATGTAAATATATAGTTTGTGTTGTCACATAATAATGAAACAGAAGTGAGGTAATAAATTAAATAATGGGAATAAATGGAAAATTATATTTTCCCATTTTGAATATTTTTATTTTCTGTTTATTTAATCAATGTTATAATTCGTAGATGAACCCTAGAAAACCATTAATATGTTTTAATGATTTTCCGTCATATTATTAAGAGTATAACTAAATTTCATTTAATAAAGTTTTTTATTTTATTTTATTTAGACCTTGGCCTTATAAAATAATTAAAAGCACTCTCATTATGTAGAAAACACTTTAAAAACCATGGTGTGGCTTATTTATTGGGTTATTTTATTATATATAGTCCAAAACATAAGCATGAGAAATGATAAATAATTCCCCAATAATTTTCTATATATACCAACAAGAAACCCCATTCATCATTACTCAAAATACATGGATCACGTCCATAATAGTCCTACCCCCCACAACCTATAGATTCCTCCCATGGTTCCCACAAGCTCTTATGAAGTTTCACCCAATCATTTGGAGTCAAAATCTCAATGTATGACATCCCCCCATTGTCCTCTTTATTTAATTTTATTTATTATCTTATTCCTTCCGTTTCCATTTTCTAATGTTGTGTTATGTATTAAAATTTCCCTATTACTATGAATTCTATTTCCAAATTAAGAGATGCATATTTCACTCTCATCATCCCATCTTTTGAATTTTTAATTACACGATTATTCTATCCAAATTTCACCATGATTTTCCATTTCAAAACAATTGTGTATTGAATACCATAGCCATTTCCTATCATGGTTGTTCAAAAATATATAAGTATACTTATTATACATTAGAGTCACATTTATATATTCCAAACTCATAGATAATTCAATAAAATAAGATGAGGATTGAAGTGATGATTTTTGATCTTTGTGTCAAACTTAATAATGAGAATGAAATAAAAGTGACAGGTGCGCTTGAAATTATATATCGCACAATTGAATTTGAAAATGTTTAGTCTCATGAAAAATATTTTTGCGATAGGGTGTAAACCTGAATTTTATGGAACTTTCCCATCATTATGTCCTCTTAGTTAGCCTTGACCATTGTTTATGATGTAGTGTTCTAAATTATTTCCATATATACCATGTTTCCTTTATGTTATAATTTTATACCATTCCATAATGTTAATTATTATTATTCTCAGTACATTTATTATTTACTAATATTCTTATTTTATAACATGTATTACCTTATTCGGGTTATTTCGTGCTTATTCCCTTACTAGGCTAAATAACTCACACCATTATTATGTGTGTTTATTAGTATGTAAATGAAGGAAATAAAAAAATGTTATTTTATGGAACACATTAGTCCTTTTATCTTTACATGATAAATGATTGGATTATAAATGAAAAATATTTTTTTATATTATTATTTATCTTATTAAATTCATTTTCATTTCAGATATCCAATTTAACAAATATTTAGTCTTTATTGCATCATTGTCAATTCATAAACATATGTTCCTTGAAAAACTGTTTCATTAATCTTCAAATAAATATTCATGAACCATGGAAAATTGTGAAAAAATAACCATTGGGTAGTGTTAAATTAATGGTTCAGAAAAATGACAATCATTTTAGTAAAATATAACTCTACCAAATTTAATATTTATTTTTAACCTAAAAATAATTATTTTCATTAAATTATGTACAATAATATTTATTTTAAAAATTGCATAACATTTCTATAAGTTTTTAATATTTATATCTACTTTATTTAAAAAATAATTCTAATAATTTATTATATTAATCAATAATTTTTTTATGTCCAATCAATTTTCTATTGGTTTTGTAAATGTGCCCAATAGTTAGGTTACTATTCCAAACAGATAGGTTACTATTATTAATAGTTAGGATTCTTTTCAAGTAGTCATATTACATCCTAAAAACATATCTTCATTCCTTCAATCATAATTCACCTAAATTACTCCCAATGTTATATATTCCCATTTTTTACAATGTTAGTTGGATTACTAAAAATTAATTTCTCTTATATAGTATTTTATATATGAGTGATGATTCTAGAAGATAAAGATATTATAAATTCTATAATTCATCAATTTTTATTATCTATTTTTGTGCCACTACAGTATTTCTAATTTTCATTGGTTTCAATATTGAGTACTATAATGATCAACATCAATTAAATAATTTTTTAATATTTTTAATGTTTTATGTATGTTCATAATATTATAAAATATAAAATAAAACATATATATTTTGGGAAAAAATATCATTTTTAAAGATCAGGTAATTACATTATGCTACACATTAGAAATTTTTCCTTCTAAATTTCAACATATATTCTCTATTAAGAATAAATAAGTTTACATTAGTTTTATTGATTCACTATGTTATGATATTTCTTCTTTCATAATTTTAATTTAACCAATGTTCATTAATGGATTTAGTTTTCTTTATTGCATTTAACCTTTTCTATAGAGTCCAATATCATAATTATATTCTCTCCATAAGATATTTAATTCTCTGCATGTACCATCAATGGATTCATAACATGTGAGGTATTTTTTATATATATCCTTAGGAAAGAAATGCATAACACATCATGAACTTAATATATGTTTTGTAAAAGTGCTTGATTATAGGAAAAAACTTCTTAGGTGGTCAAGGATATCAAAAGGGCTGATATACATATGGTTGAGATTTACCATCATTCCAAATTACTTTACTCACTTCCAATATAATATTAATAGGATAACATTATCCACTTTCTTAATCTCAATATCCCATTGATAGTAATTATAATATATCTTTTTTTACTCTAAGTAGTAATATTATGCTTCTAGATTGATTGAACATTTTTTTTCTAATTTCTTTAAGAAAAATAGCTTCATGTGGCTTCACATTCCTACATTATCCCAACATATAGTAGTTTATATCAATTACATAATGAGAATAAAATGGGGCCTTTGAATAAATGAGTATAAGGATTTTTTTAGATCCACACTATTTTGATTTCTTGATCACACCATCCTTTAAACTTCATTAATCAATATATAAATACAATCTCAAGTGTATGAATGGTTTGTTCATATTTTCCATCATTTTATGGTTGATAGGACTTACTTAAATTCAATTACACATTGAGATCATGTTGGATTATTCACATATATATAACAGTTAAATGTGGATCATGTTTACAAATAATTGAGAGTGGTTCCACATGAATCCTCACTACTTACATTATTTACATAAAGAACTTTTTTCAGTAGATAATTATTACTAAATAGATATTTATAGGAATGTCTTGGTGTGATAGTTTTTCAAATCATATTTCACACATATTCTTTTAGGTGTCCTCAGGAAACCAGTTACGATCTCCATAGTGACGTTCTTTAATTTACATGTTTGTATTGGAAATGGTTTCATAATATCATTTCACTTCTATTTGTCTTCTTTAACATGCGGGTATACTATACACATTGAGGTGTACACATCAATCTACCTCATCATGTTGTCTCACTTGAATCAAACTCATATATGATGGTTCACCGTTAAACAACTAGAGAGATAATGAAATATGATATATACACATTATCAAATAGATCATTAATATCTCAAGTGATGAAGGTGAAAATTTATAATTTCAAATTGAATAAAATTATCTCCATCGGTGATTAATTAACAAATATTACCTTTAGTTTTTTCACTATATGTTTGTTCTCTATATCATCCCAGTATGAGTCCTTCATCATCCCATGGATAGATGTATGTAAAATAATTTCCGAATGGTATGATGTATACCCTACCATGATGAATTATAAATATAAATATTACATATCCATTAATATCAGGTATTTCTTAATCCACATCATGGATAGTATATTAGGTTCATTTCTTCTATGAGAATGAGCTACATAGTTCTCTATTCTAGGATGGTAATTAATAGAGAAATAATATTCCTTAATCGTCTCAAACCATATTTTTTTGTATGTTGAGTTATTTTTATGTGATTATATGAAATTTAATCATATATATATATGGTACTTCTAATTGGAAATGTATTTTCAAAAAATATTCAATGATATGGTCGAAACTACTAACTCCACATCTATCATTGGGATGTTTTTTTCATGGATCATAATCATTATTCACACATATTCATTCACATTATAATTATGAATTTTTACTAAAGTTAATGTATTATTATATGAATACATATATATAACAAAAATTTATCCACTTGTGTGTAATGAAATTACATGAATAGTGATTGTCCTGTTATTGATATCCTTAATGCTTTCCTCATATTATTCTACCCAGAAATAATTTAACACTTTTTATATTGACATAATTGGTTTAATAGAAATTATTGATATGTATCTAATATATCATGTATATAAACGAGTTAATCTTTGAAGTATAATTATTTTTATAAAATGTGAGGTTCAATACAATCCCACAACTTCCTTTGACTATGAGGGGTCAAAAAAAATTATCTCACTTACGATCACGTCCCCCTAGAATGTGACCGTCAATATATTATAGGGAAAAATATTGAACATATTGTGTATCCTCTATATTCATAATACCAGCAGTAAAATTATTTTGATTCTAATTATGTTCCTCTATTAAAATGAAATAAATGAAAATATAATAAAAAAATATTACCAAAAAAAATTCAAGGTCACCTCTGAAGACACTATTCAATATATTCATGATGATTATATATGAATTATAATTTATAAAGAAAATCACAATGAAATAATAGTATCCATATCTCATGTGTAATGTTTTCTCATAGTTATCATCCTCAATAAGCTTCATCAGATTATATCCAAAATGCAGATCATTAATTGAAATGAACTTGGAAACTTCATATTGATCAAACAAGTAATAAATACTAAAAATGAGATACATTTTCATTATTATTATCTTTTCAAGATCTCAGTAAATTATTCACATCACCATAAATCTATAATTTTTTTGAAATAATGAAATGATGATCCACATGGTATTTACCTAGTGTCTATAGACCCATTTTCTAATTGCTCTTGTTGTTTTTTATTTAACTCCTACAGCTCAATCGGGGCCATAAAATAGGAAAATTTTGATATAAAAATTTATAAATGTATATTAAATATTAATAAAAATACTTGAAAATGAGGGAAGTATTATAAAACCATCAAGAAACAATTTAGTATATACCCGCACATTGGGAATTTTTTCATGGTTGGTTCTTTTATTTGACACAATAATTTCATCATGATTTTATTAATTACAATGTATCAACACACCCAATATTGATGTAGTTCCAAAATTGGATTAACGATAATACCTTGATTTTATAATCAGTAATGTGGTGGTAATGAATATATATTAACATTTAAATTTCTTTCTAGTTGATGTGATATCGATGTAAGGAGATGTAATCTATGATCAGCATAGGATTAAATTCAACTAAGTAATAGATTTTAAAATTAATTGGAAGTATATTCCTACATTTGATGATAGTAGATGAGTAAAACGATTTGGTTTTATTTATCAGAACAATAGGGGTTTTTAATTTTATCAGTACATCAATATATTTTAATTTTTAATAAACATCTGTAAAAATAATGCATGATATAATGGAGTTCATCAAAATAGAATAAAATAAAAAAAATTTAAATTCTTGACTGAAAAAGAAGAATACATTTAATTAATTCATTTTCATGTTCCACCTCATCAGTTGTAATTTCATAAAACATCCATTTATCTATCATATATTTTTCATAGTAATTTTGACTACCCTCAAAGATACATTATTTAGTGCCCCATCTATCATAGTTCTATTTTCCCTTACTGATAAAACATTTTACTATCAGTTGTGAATTAAGAGATTCGATACATTCCTCTATCATGTTAAGAACATTCTTTATGTTTTTTAACATTCTTGAGCATTATGGATTTCTCCACCAACATAATACATTTTAGTATACCTAGAATAAATTACCATGATTCTTACTTTAATATCATTTACAAGTGGGGGTTGGATTATCATTCCTCTTTATTTATTTGATCCACTATCTTGTAAAAATATTATCATATTTTTATGGAAATTTCCATGAGGAAATTACATAAAATCTATAACTACATTTAAGGAACATTAAATTATATTGTCATAATTACAAAAAAACTCATAAATATCAAACCATATGAAGGGGATATTTTGAACTATTAATGATTCATTCTATTTTTTGGTCACTATTGATAACGAGAACTTAGTATTATCTTATAATCCATTTTATATTTTTTAATATGATGTATTTTTTCAACATATTTATTTCTTGAGGTCTACGAATTATCTCTATATCTTCGATCAAAAAGTTCAATGTAAAAAATTGATAAGGGTTGTCTACATGTTGTCTTCCCAATAAATTTATTCCATTTCCTACTAACTAATTTTATTCTTTATCCATTCCCCAATAGATTATCCTCTACATCTTAATGGTAGATATCTATGTTAACAATTTCCCTTACTGAATTTTGGATAATATAATGGAATATTTCTATTGAATGGAATCACTGTTATGTGGTAATTTTAGTAGAATGTCTACAAGATATCAGAGGTCATTTCATTATAAAAGAATAAATACCTATGTTCTCTATCATGGGAAATGAATAATGTTTCATGAGGGTTTTATTACTACTCATAGATATAGATATCTTGGAATGGATCAACATGATTCATTAAGCTCCACCTACAACTTTATTGGGAATATAACTGAGAGAATAATTTCATTCTACATTATAACGGTCATTAGTCTGGCTTTCATAGCTCCCACCATTTTTAATAGTATAAAAGGTTTGAAGAAAATAGAAGATAATTAATGATAAATAAATTAATTTCAAGAACAATGGAATCTAGAATTCAAATATTTTTAGATCTATATGTTTAACATAACCATCCACAGAAATGGAAATTCATGAATCATGTACATTAATACATTTCTATAATTAAGGGAAATAATTATATTAGTTATCAATCATCTATAATGTTTGAATAAGGTTTTTTATTAACTAAAGAATATCCCCAGAAATAATAAAAAATGGGTGAATCAAGTCCTCTATACCTTGCAATGGGTGAAGAATTTATTAGTATCCCATAATCTATTTTTGAGTTATTACACTTAGGTAAATCTATTCTAGATTCACATCAAAATTTATTATCCAAAAATGTATTTCATGTCTAAACACCCACATTTGATTATAAATGACTAGAATATCATTAGGATTACCTATAGATAGGATACCTATAGTATTTTCCACTTATTTTTTCTATTCCTAAATCCCAAAATAACTAAATCATACTCAGATACCAAATATATTAGTCCTTCTTTTTCATTCACCTTTATCACATCATTATAATTATAAATATCGTAATATTAATACATTACCATAAAGAAAGGTTCCAATTCATGGGAAAATTATATTCCAACATCACATGAACATATTGAAACATATATATTATTTAAATATTTTATAAGTATCAACATAAAATCTCCCATAATCTCTTTAATGAAGTTATTATCGTGAATATATACATAAGAGAAAGTGGCTGCAAAGAATCATGTTTTTCTATTCAATGAAATCTCATATGTTTTTTTAATTTATATTATCATGAGGTTTAACATTTTCATTGCACAATGGAAATAATTAGATATAATTTTTATTTCCTCAATTGTTTTCTTTGAATAAGGACTTTATACTATTATATGTGTCTCATAGAAATCTAGTCCATTTCAATTTTTTATGAAATATTTTATATTTAGTCAAAATAGAATTGATTTATTCCCAAATTATTAAATAATGCAATATATTTAATAAAGATTTAGTTATATATTCCACCACATGGATGAGCCTAACATGGGTGGGTCTTCATTAGTTAGGCATAAGCACAAGTCTCGCATCATGGATGGGGTGCGATAGAGACAACTTGTTATTCTTTGTTTCATTTTCATCATTTTTCCATGACCTTTTCATTTCAAATCTCCCCCATTGAATATATCTTATGACCCCTTTGATAATCAATTTATTATTAAAGAGAGATAAAGAGTGAGGGAGATAGTTATGTTGATAAGGGAGTGTGAGGAACAAGTAGGTATTGATGTGGAGATTGGTCTAAAGTAGATCATTATGGGGTAGCTATAGAGTATAAATCAGCCCTCGTAATATCTGTCTCCAACATGTGGTTGCATAGTTACTAATTTAGTGTTATAAATAACAATATTTACACTTAATATCATAAAAATCCTCAAAAAGATTATTAGGGACCCTAGAAATGTATATATGTAGATATTATGTATTAAATGGTGGTTAAATATTGAAGGCAGGGGCTTCCCTTTTGTAAATTCTTATCCCACAGTGTAAGGTATCAAGAACACATCCTATGTTTTCTACATTTTTATGAAAGATAATGATTTTTGGATTATATAAAATTTACTCTAAATAAAATCCATTCAGAAGGTCATGAACTTTGGATGAGTACATTGGACGATACACCATTTTAGGGGAACATGTTCATGTTGTATTATCTTGAAAGACATCATGTCTTCCTTAGTTGTGTAGTACTACATATCCTGCCAGTAGATGTACACAACCAATATTGAATTTCATGGACATTATCGATATTTTGGAGTGAATTATATGTACCAAGAATACATGATTTTAAATTCAGTTTTGTTACCATTTATAGGGTATTGGGTGATTTTTTCCAAAATTCATAAATTTAAAAAATGAGGATTATATTCATAGTGTTCTTCTACATTTAATTTGATGATGGTCCCCTTTGTTTTATATAAGTACATTCAAGAATTGATCCAGGTAAATCATGCTATGATGGATATGTTCTTATCATATCATTGAAATACAAATGACTTATGATGGAGACATGGGATGAGATGAGGATAAATATTATTGGTTAGTATTAACAGGTTACCGATAGTGAATATAAGGACTCACTTTTCAATACATTATGTAGAAAAGTTGGGTTACCTAGTAATACTAGTCCGAAATATAAAGGGGTGTTTCATAAGTCCATATACATTGTGAGATTCTCCCTATTATTCCAATGAGTCCATGAGATGATATAGATTGGGTTATGTGATTATTTATCCCAAATAAATTATGATTGGATTAAGGGTTGTGAATATGATCAAGGAGTCAAGGTGGGGTAACAGACATTGTGGTTACATAAGGAAAATTATTAGGTTTCCCATTGTCTCATTGTCTTTATGAAGGATCAAATGGAAATTTGTAGTGATGATATTACGTGTCACTCATATAACAAAAATATATTGATGATTGATAGGTAAAACACAATTTTTAATGGAGTGATTGTTTATCAAATCATTTTTTTCTTCTTTTATGAGGGGTTATAGAATACACCATTGATGATTTATTTGGAATGTTTAGGCTGTACTAATTTTTTGATGGATATGGATTAAAATACCCAATAGTTGGTTTTCAGAAATGGTTGGACATCCTTGATTTAGAGATAGATATGGTATGATATTTCACCGAGTTAGATCCTAGATATGTTTTTTATTTCACAATTTAGAGTTTGTTAATATTGGATCAATGAAAAATTGGGAGTAATTATATGGTTTTGATACAATGGATTTGGATGCAATATTATTTGTTTGTGGTTTCCACATTTTATCATAATGGGGTATTTCAATTGTGGATAATTGATTCCAATCAGATGACGAGTGACTATAATCGATGTATTATTAGTCTAGTATACCTAGGTTATCTACCTTCAGGTCAATAATACCTATCAAGATTGTTAATTGGATAAACAATTACCCTTAAGGAGGGATTATATGATAATAGAAAATATTCCCCAATTAATAATGCATAAAAGGAATGGTTTTTGATACATTTTTTCCTATGTCATACTTATTAAAAGTCCGTTAATGGGATTTCTATGATGAATAATAATGAAAACCCATATAGTGGAGGTTTATGATATTCTAAAAAACACCCTTTGGATGTGATTTTATATGTAATCAATTATATTCTCATTGGATGCCTATGATACTTTGGTTGGAACCATTATGTGAAATTCCTAGAAAACCCTCACACTAGATTAATCCAATATTGTGGATCGAGGTAAAAACCTAGAATCGATGTTCATTTTTGTTAAAAAAAATTTATTCATGTTTTTCTTATCTAGTGAGGAATATTTAATGGGTATGTACTTATGATAGCAGATTATAGGTTCATTCATTGGGGTATCCGACTAAGAAAAATTTCACACTGCATGTATATTCACCGTAGTATGAAAACAATAATTATTTATATATTAATATTTATAATTAATTCATTATGGATAGAAATGAGGATAGAAATGGAATGGATAAGTGTATTTTATTCAATAGGGACTAATAATCAAGATAGAGTAGCTTCAAAGAGTTTTACAGACTTAGTACATAGTGTGGGTCAGAGTTGGAAGAAGAGGTCTAAATTTTTATTTTCAATTAACTTATCTAATATATGTAGTCAAATTATTTGAGACCCATTAATGTGTATATAATTTCAATTCAAGTTATAAGTTGAATTTTATTTTAATATAGGGTGCTTTCAATTTAGTTGTGTATCTTTTCTATATACTCTATTATGTATGATATTTGGTTTACTTGTATATAATTTGGAACCCCTGATATATGGATATAGTATAAAAATAGTAATACATTAGACATCCACTTAATGTCAAAAAACATATTCATGAGGTAGAGTGCTCGAGTTCACATGGTGAACTGATCTAATTACTATTCATATTGACTATCATCATGACATTAGATTTAATATTAGTTCTTTTTTATATATATCTTACTATATCATACATGGCCAGTAGGGGATATAGGTATGTATTACTACCACCAATGGGTATCATGATATTATATAATAAACACCTACAGTAGGGATTTGACTTGTTTCTAGGGATGGGATTAGAGTTTTCTTCCATTTCATTTTTTTCATGCTCACCCTGTGTAACAATCATGACATTTTTTAATGATTTGTTTTATTCCCGGATCTGGAATCATTGGGAATAATCCATTTAGTATATATTAATATTACAATGTATATAAAATAAGTTTCTCATGCATTATGGTAAATCATGTAGGAATCAAAATACATATAGGATCCTTCTAATGTTATTTATTTTAATAAAGTGTTGCTATCCTAATTAATGTGTCATAAAATACTCATTTGATTATTGAATATAAAATTAAATGGATGGATTCTACATTGATAACCCTGAATATAGATATGAATTCTTTTAATGTAATGTTATGTGAATTTTTTTCGATCCTTTTTGTTGATGTTGATTTGGTACATATGCTTAAAGGATGTGAGGTAAATGTAGTAGTCCATTGAGGAACATGGTTTCTTAGTGGAATCCCTTAGATGGATAAAATTTAACTGGATGAATATTTGATGTGCACGTGACAAACTATTTTGATTTTCCTTATAATTCATGGAATGAAATTATATATAACCAATACACTAGTAATTTTTTTCATTGGTATATATAATTTATAATGACTATCTTGTTAATGGTGGTGATTACTGATGAGATCACAGTTCTCGAGGGACAAATTCCATAGGATGAATTGTGGTGAAAATTGGAACCATAATGTGATGATGGTTTTTATCATTAGATATTTGGATTCTATAGGTTCTATGACAACACTTTTTAGTCACCTGGAACATGTTATGTCATTCGTTTTTTAGAAGGTTTTAAAATGTACTGTCCTATAAAATGTCAACTAAATGTGATACCAATCCTCTTAGAATGGTGGTACACCTGGAGATCTTGATATATGACACTTTTTTTAGTTAAACATTGTTTTTTATTATTTTGAAAAATCCATGTATGAGGTTATTTCATGTTTGATGGTTCCTTTGTGAATAGAACCCTGATTAAGTGCTATATTTTACCATTGATTCAAATTATGTGTAACCGAGGTTATTGAATGAGAATGGGGATTCCTTGTATAACTATTTCACAAGAATAACCTTATGTTCTAGTGTATTCTAATGTGTGGGTGTAGTAATGAATTCTGTATCCATGTTAGAATTTGAGGACATGTTAGGTTGGGTGTATGACACTATTGTTTGGTTGTGTTATATAATGAAGGAGATGATGTGTATGAACAATTGTGACATAGAATGGACTTAGATGTTATCAAAGAATGTGGATATGATTTACAAAGAATATATTCATGATATTGATGATGGGTTTTAGGGTGATAGTAATTAATTGAATCGTCCTATATGAGGATCATGGTAGTAGTTTTATTGATGTTAACCATGTTTTTTTGCATTTTTTTTACTATCATGAAAACTAATGGAATTATACATGGAAGTACTTCTAAAATGTGGAGGAGAGAGGTGGTGTATGTCTATTTTTGGAATTATCATTTTTCATTTAATTAATTGTTTAATTGATTGGGTAACTACTTTTTGGTCCACATGTAGGACTTTTTTTATAGTTTTCATCCTAAGGAAACTTGAGATATGTTATGGATTGGGCCCTATAGAGGTCAGTGGTCAAACAATACTGTAATATTTTATAATGATTGGGATAAAACCATATGTAATTCAAGGTTTTGATCCATATAATAATTGATATATTAGGGATAGAGGTTTCAAGTCCTCATGATTCCAGAATGAGTGTTCTGTAATATCACTATTTTATTACATAAACATTTCATTACAAGGAAAAAAGTAAGATAATTTAGTTTTTTGTTTGATGTAAATTACTTAAATAATCAAATAAATCTAATAAATTTCATCTAATACACTACAAAAGATACTATATGTGTTCACCCAAACATAAGTTTAAATCATATCATAACCTGGGGCCATACATAAAAGGAAATTAGTGGGCTAGAGCCCAATAAGTGAATAGGAAAGGGTGAAATTTAACATGTGATGGCGAGGCATATTAATAAGATAATGAGGTAGAAAAATATTACATGATCCATAGAACACAGTGTGTATAATAATAAAAATAATATGAATTGTATCAATTTTTTCCCACAACACTCAAATGATACATTATTAAGGATATCACCATGGTTAATATACAAGTTTTCATAAATCAAATTTATCATTTTTATTCACCAAGGTATCATAAAACATGTAATATATAATTATTAAATTATTTAGAAAAATGAATTGAAGAGATATTAGTTTTACCCATCATATGTATTAATTTAATTTGATCCACATTGATGAAAAAAAATAACTTCATCAATAACTAATGGGGAATAAAGAATGGATTTCTGATAAAAATCATGATGTATAAAAGATCATAAATACATTAACATTACCGAATTGTTAACCAATTAAAAGGTAATGTGGTATTCTTATATGTAAATCATTAAATCAATAAATCATTTACATATATGGGTTAACACCGATGGAAATGAAAATAGTTTGGGAATTAAAAAAATTGGGAATTTCATATGTAAATGTGAGAAATTAATTCCATTACATGAATGAAATAAAACATGGACTTAATATAGGGATAATGATAGTAAAAAAGTGCCTACCAATGGAAAAAATAAATTAATCAATGGTATAATATAAATAATAAAAGAGGGTTATTTTAATCTATTAGAATACATACCAAGAATGTGAACATGAATTGAGAAGATATTTGTAGATTTCAATTACATTAAAGAGTCTCTCCTAAATCTGGAGGATAGATCCTTGGGGTATTAGGGACATCTTGGGTTACTATTTGGGAGGTTAAATGGACTAAAAATCAAAAATTATGGATTAGGAGTGAATGTAAAGTGGTAAATTGATGTGTATTTGATGAAAAATTGGAGTAATTTTTTTAATAATGTTCAAATATATGTCTTGAAAAAATAGATTTTTAAAAATAATGATTTTTTGGATTACCATGGTTATTTCGCATGGTTCATTAAATTTGAGTGAAATTATATGATATTATAATCCATCAAAAATGAATATTTTTTATTCATTCTTGGACATGAAATATTTTATATTCCATAAAATAATGTTCTTTAAATCTAATTTTGAAATTTTGATGTTGGGAACAAACTTATAGGATTAAAAATTGATTACAAGATATGAAAATACATAATATTAATAAAATAAAATATTTCATTTCATTTTTTATTGTTATTTTATTATTAAATCTATAAGGATTAAATATGATATCATAAAACATAATGAAAATGCAAATTGTATTTTTACTATTCACTAAAGTAGAAATAATTTTATATAATTCAAAAAAACTCACCAAAACCTCGTTTAAACATTAAAATTTTAAATATAATATTTATTTTATAAAAATCTGTATGGAAATAATAAAATTATAAATTATTTAAAAAATAATATTCTTGAAAAATAGTTTATTTATAGTACATTCAACTTTCTGAAACTATTAAAAAAATTTCCCAAGCCATTATGAAATTATATATTCAATTATACCTAAATATCGATGTTTTAAACTACTATATAAAAAATAAAAATATTATTCAAGAAAAAAATAGTTTAACTTTTAATTATATATATATATATATATTCATAAAATTTCAATTATATTATATTTTCATCTGTGTATAAATATTTCCAGTTGGTTTTACATAAAAATATTTTGTATTTAACAAATACTCTCAATATGAGACTAAGGGAAAAAAATTATGTATTAAAAAAATTACACATTAATTAAATATTTCCTCGACACATAACCCCTTATTGTAGTCATGTATGCCCTAGGTGTTTGGTGTGCAGTGCTAGTAGATTCATGGGGTGGCCTATCTGACATTGGTTGAGTGGTATTCTACAGTAACATGAAATTTAACATATGGAATTATTTTTAAGACACACTTGTTGAATATCATTTGTTATTTGTCAAGATAGAATCCCAGTGACGCTACCTCCCTTTAATGTTCTTGAAACTGGTCTTTAAATGGAATTGCTCTTCTGGATGAGGCAATCATTTTTTATTTAGGCATCAATTATCAATTGTCATTACTACTTATAAACACTAATTATAATATAAAACGTATCACCAAGGGGTAATATTCCAAAATATCTAGCTAACTAACCTTTATATTGACCAACAATCATATTTTTCCAATGATCATATAATGGTCAAAAAACAATGGTATGATTTTTCCTTGTCTATAATAAACACCACTTCATTATTTCACTCAACATAAAGTGAAATTCCTATCATTGTTACATATTTTTAGTTTCTAAGATGAGTATTAGGTTACAAAATTTTTCTTAAATTTCTATTGTTTTAGTCAGTAGAGATGATTATAAAAGAATAATGTTATAATTTTTTTTTCATTTTTGATTCTCAATTTAATATTTTTGTGCTATTATATTTTTTGGAATTTTAATTATTTATGATGAATATATACATCTTTGTTGATTATAAACTGTATTGTTGGTTTATAAATTTTTATGTGTATTGTAATTTTTAATATAACACACATTTACCTAGGAAAAAAACATAACTTAAAAAAATACGTCTTGTCAATTATGCCCCCCAATTCAAAACATTTCCCCTGAAATTTCACCACATATTATCATTTGAGAGTAGGTGAGGTATTTTTTTTAATTTTATCCTCTATTTTCAATGTCACTCTTCATACATATAGTTCCCCCATAATAATTTTACAAGGTGAGTTGTGTTGTAGAATATAACATTGTATCTACAGTTCATGATCAATATCTATTGATCCTCATGAGATTTTTCATTTTCAAATTTAACCACCTTTCGATTCAATCCTTTTGAGGGATCGAGTATATACTTTGCAATGAATAGTATGTTGAATACATAATGAACATGAGAATAATTTATCAGATGTTCAATTTAATATTCCACATATCCTTTTTGATGATGTATGTTGATGGTGCTAATGTACATTATGAGTAACTTCTATTTCATTGATTATAGTATCAAAATATACCATACTAATATACAATGTAAAATGATATATAAAAATACAAATCAGATTCAATTAAATGGTTTGCATTATATATTTTTATTGGTAACTATGATAATATTTTATATGTTTTTGGATTGTATGATCATTTTCTATCATTTCCTGCACACGATCAAGACCAAAGAGATTTATCTCACCAACTACATTTGAACTTGTATGTGTTCTAATACTCTACTTTATAGATCTTTACGGGGATCTATTATTGTAATTTAGTATAACTTTTTATTTTAATATATCATTACTAATAAGAGTAGTTTATCAAATATACAGTTAAATTCCATTTGATAGTTTTCAAATAATATCCTCATATATTAGAACAACACCTTCAGAATTGCCATTGGTTTGGGGGTGTTAGACCATAATAAAATTCAATCCAATATTCAGAACGTGATCAAGTCTTGTACATAATTTATATATGAAACATGAATTAAGATCATAAATTATTAAAATTGGCACTTCATTTAGCCTCACCACTATACGTATGTAATGGAATGTTGGCCAAGAGAGAATTCCTCTTGAATTGAAATGAAATAGATAGTCTTGGTGAGTCAATCCACTTTAGACCTAATCTGATAATTTCACATTCATAATCTTGGGACTGTAGTGATAAAGGTAAAAAGTATATTATCCCACATTAATGTTGGTATATGTAAGTGCTGCAATACACCTTTAGGAATTCATTACTCCTATTATTAACAAACCAAGAACCTCATAGTGTAGTCAACTATCTATCTTTTCATATTATCCTAGTAATATTGATTATGAAGGTCCATATATATTTTATTGCAACAAATATGTATAGATAATTTATATATAGGATATTCATATATCATCTCCATATTTATCTTGGGGATATATGGGAAATATTTCCTTTTATGAAATTTCAGTGTATCTTCTTGATCAATGTTGAAATTAGTAAATTTCTCATTATTAATAGTCTCTAGATTACTTTTAATCATGGATAATTATCATATATATCACATTATATTATATATTAATTATAGTATATAAATCTTTTGGGATATGATTTATGATGTCCCTTATATGTTTATTTTCTTTTCTAACCACACTAGTTCCTTGATCAATAGAGCTCCTTGAATCCATATCTTTTCAAATAAAATATGGTATTTAATAATTAATGAATCAATTAATTTGTTTTCTACTATTCAGTGATAATTAATGGTATAGTCATAGTATTTTTAAAATCTATAACCAAATACATTAAATAAATTTAAATTCCTTTTTTATGAATATATTCTTCAAACACTGGAGGTCTGTGAATATATCACACTTCCCTCAACAAATATATTGCCGCCATATATTTAGATAAAAAATAACTACATCTCTCTCTTGTCCATGCATATGATAATTTTTTTCTGGAGGATTTATATGTTGAGATTCATAAATGATCACCTTTTAATCATTCATGAAGATCACCCAAGCCCATTCACATACGAATCACTATAAAAATATTCTTTCCCTGATAAAGGGTAAAGATTACATTGTCAACATCCAATATAGTATTCAATTTATGAAAACATTATTCACACTCCATTATCTATATGAACCACTATCCATTGCAATTTTACATAGTTGGTTGATTAAACGATATGATTTTTTTTTCAAAACCACATATATTTTTCTCATAAAAAAAGGAATATATTAATATCAGTTTATATTGTTGTATGAGGATACTCCTATAAAACCTATTCCATGGTTGGATAATACGAGATTCCTTCATTCATTAAAATTTCCCCCAGTAATGCAACATATTGTAAACGAAATTACTATTTTTTTAATTTTTGATTGAGCATCCCCTTCCTTTTAGTTTTCAATATAACCCATATATTGTCCTTAATATCCTCATTAAATTTGGAATACATCATAAAATTATCAATTAAAACATCAAAAAAATTATCAATGTAGTTTTTAAATAATCTATTCATAAAATTCAATATAATATAGAATGATGATTATTCAGGTCAATTGGTAAAAAAACACATAATTCACATATCTTATCAAGATGGTAGTTTTTGTGACATATTATTTATTCAACCTCAATTTATTCTTACTATATCAGAGGTAATACCTTGGGAACAATTGAGCCACACAATGTTTGTCAATAAAATAATCAATACTTGTGGGAAGGTATATGCTCATCATTGTGATCCTGCTAAGTTATCAAGAATCAATTTATATGCACATTGATCCATCTTTTTTATTTATATTGAAAACATGTTCTGTAAAAGTAAAAACACTTGTTCGAAAATATACCTTCTCCAAAAGATCATAATTTTTTCATTAACTATTCTAAATTCATCCTTTCTATTATATATGCTGTCTCTGATATCGTCATAAAACATGGTATGAGATAAATGGAGAGACCTAACACTCTCTAAGAGGATGGTTAGGGAACATATTTCATAAATTCACTAATGTATTCATAAAAAATGGGGACATTTTATATATGTGTACAATCATTTCCTTCTCCATCTTCACCCTTTTTTTCTCAACGAAGGCAATGGGAGGTGGTTTTAGGAAATATTTTGGTCAGGATATCTCTTATTTGAAAATGACTATAACATTCAAATTAAATAATAATAAAATATCATTTCATTTATAGTATAATATAAATTTATAAATTTAGATCCATTCCATTCCTAGTATAGTGTCGAATTCCACTATGTGAACAACTAATATATTTTTCATGAAATTATACTCACAAATTAAAATATTATAGTTTTTATACATTTTGTATTATATGATATTACCTACTAGATACATGAAAATAATTATTGTCCATTGATTTCAATTATTAATTCTATATTCATTCCAACAAGGGTGAAATAAGGGAATGGGTAGAATCAGAATGAATCAAATTACTTACTAGAATTTAGATAATAACGAGTGTACCCACCACCGTATCATTTGGTACATTTATATCGTCCATCATGATAGAAAATAATAGAACTTGACCTCTAATTATATGTGAGGTTGCAGGTTCCTTTCCACCATTATACACTAATTTGGACATTGAATAGAAAATATCCCAATTTATCCACCTTGGATCATTTTTGTTTAGGTTGGTCTTGAACCATCTTCCCTATTTCAGTAGTATTGAGTATTGCAGCCTTTAACTCACCATGATAGATCTATGAAAAATTCTCATATCCTTATCAGTTCTAGAATATTCCACTATGAAGAAATACTTTCCCAAAATTCATCCTCCCACATCTATTTCATGTGAGTAATTGTAGTTTCATTCCTCATATTCCATGATCAAAATTTTTCCCTAGGATTTTATCCTTTTATATAATATTTTAATTAAACATATGTGACCACTACATCTCAATAAACTCTAATTAAACCATCATATCACTCTATACTATCCCATCATCACATTGATAGTGTTTATTTTCTAAATTCATTTGTAGAAGATAAATTTTCCACCAAAGAATCTATCATCCATTCCCTTCGGATCCATTACAAAGCTATATATATCATGAAATATATGAAAATTTAATTTAATAGATTCCCAATAATTCATTTTCATTTTAAATTAGATATATTAATTCCTTCTCTAATTTTTTTCACATCAAATATAAAAAATATTTAATGAAAATGATTCCTCACAACTCTTCACACTTGATAGCTTTGATCCCCACTATTAGATCCATGTTTTTAGTCAATGTCCTCCAGTGATCTACTTTACCTTCAATATCATATAATTCTAGTATGAAAATTTATATCATTTAGTAACATAGAATATAAAATCGTATTTTATAGAGGTATACCATTTTTTATCTATTAGATGGTTGTTAGATCTGTTAACAAATTTTGGTAGTTTATTTATGATGGTCTAAATGGAATATTATTCCTTTTGAGGATGGTTTTGGTTACTTAAATTGATTCAATAAAATATTCATAAGTCTAGATATAACATTATTCTTTCTCATTGTTTTTTAAATTCTAGGATCCATTATAAGGCCATCATTCCATCATCTATTACATTTATAATTTACATGGTTCCTCCTATATCCAACAATTTTTCTAAAATAACCAGTGTATAGTGAAACTTTGTTACTTTTAAGAATATTAAAATTATAAAAGGAGTTTATTCCTGAAATAATCATTCATACATATGTTTTTATCAATATAATACTAATATAAATACATTATGTATATATCATTAATAATGCTTCATATAATGATTTTGATTAATTAGATATATCTTATAGTAGAGTCAAACATGGTGCGCCTCTTGTCCTATTTTCATTCAACATTTCTGAATCAATTCTAAATCAATACGGTGTTTTTTGGATGTTACCCCAAGGTATATCTATACCAGAGACACATCCAATTCTAGAATCCATACGTGAATTTCATTTCATGGTATCCAGACACATAATAAATCACAAAAAATATCAGATAATTTTATATACTTAGATATACTAATAGGGTAAATAATACTATTTTGAAGTAGTAATTTTAAAATTTTACTAAACCATAATTCGATACCAATTTTTCATCCTTCCATTTTAAAAAATAATCATTTTATTACATTAAAAAATATATATTTATTCAATGTATATTTTCATGGAAATTTGAAAAGTAATATATAAAAATATTAAAAAAAATAATCTATTAGAAAGGGTTATTAATTATTTCACCTTATCTTACTATTAAAATATCTCATATACTAGGGATATTCATTAGTTGAAATTAGTTATCATGCTTCCAATAATAGAATGGGAAAGTGGTAAATTTAACATGAGATCATGTTTTATAATAATAAAAACATGAGGTATAATAATATTACATAATCAAGAATACATGGGGAATATAATATTATACTTAATAATAATTATAACATGTAAATAAAGATACAACATTCAAATGATACATAAATAATGAAATACCTATGGTTTGTTGACAAGATGTCATATAACCAAATTACCAAGGTTATTTACCATGATATCATAAAGCATGTCATCACTAGAGAGTAAATTCTGTATCAATGAATAAGAGTTATATCATATTTCAATTTTCATATGTCTCAATTTCAGGTGATCCACATAGGTCATAATAACTCATCTCATTAATATCTCAGGTAGGCTAATTAATGGGATTCTTATCAAAATCATACCATAAAAAAGTTATTAAAGGCATGATAAACAAATCATTATTAACACGGAAAATGTTAAATTGGGTTTTGTATTTGTAAATACATGAATCAATAAATAATTATTGCAACTATGTGAATACCCCTAGATATTTAATAGATTAGGTTTTCCAAAAATAAAATTAAATGCAAATTTCTATTTCAAAAGAGGGAAATAAAATCAATAGTGTGAGGAGTATAACACATGGATTATGGAATGATACTATGAGATGGGATAAGGATCTAAAATTTATAATGTTATATTCATACAGTAATGTGATAATATAACATGGTAAAAATATTTTAGTCTAACAATTATAAGACATAAAACAAAAAGGGAAATTAAATGGAATATATAGTGGACATTTCAGTTATATTATTGAGTTTCTATTAAATCATAATGATGGATACATGTGGGTTTATTTAAATATTATGGGACTCTATTGGAGTAAAAATTAAAATAAATTCAAATATTATGGAATGAGGTATAAGGTAAAGGGTGAAATGGGTTTGTTTTTATAGAAAAAGTGTAGGAATTGTTTAAAAAATTTCAATTATCAGTCTTAAAAGTCATGGTAATTGAAAATGATAATCCAATATATTACACATATTTTTTTCTCTTCTATTTAGAAATATGATTCTAATCTAATGTAGTTTTATTCTAATAAAACTGAAAACAACTTATTAATACTTCATTGAAAATAGAAATGTATATTTTTTCTCAAAAAATGTTTATGAAATAAAACTTCCCATTTTGAATTGGGAATGTCACTTACAGATTTTACGATTTTTTTAAAGCTATTACAAAATTTATATTAATAGAATACCATATTTTAGGTTGTTGATTATGGTTAATTAATTGTTATATTATTATTATATAAATATAAATTTATAAAACATATTGAAAAACCAAAACTGTATTTTTTCTATTTAATTATAAATAAATTATTTCTTAAAATACACAAAAATTCCACAACATATAATTTCATTATTCGAATTTAAAATATAATATTTATTTTTTAAAAATGACTCTATAAAAATGATTATTTTATCTTTTAGGTATAAAAAATCCATATTTTTTGAAAAATAAAATTTTTTAACTCACAGTCACATTTCTGGAAGATATAAAAAAATTCCTAGAACATTAAAAAATTATTTTTCTATTTAAATTTAAATACATGTTTTATAAATGAATAATCTTTTAATAAAAGTATTATCCAAAATAACATAGTTATAAAAAAGTGTAGATCATGTTGAAAAAATAAAAATAATTTTTGTTTTCATTAAACAATCAATTATTCAAAATGGTCTTATACAAACATATATTTTATTAAACAAAATTATTATGAAAATAAGATTGATAGAATAAAAATTTCATCTATAAAAATAAAATTAAAAATTATGAAACTAAAAACTGTACACATAACCCCTTATTATACTTTTTTATTTAATATGGGTTAGTTGTTTGGTGGTTATATTTTCATGGGGTAGATCTACTAGCATTTAGGAAGTGGTAAACTCTAATAACATGAACATATCACATAGGTGCATTCATTGTAGACTCACTTATTAAATATTGGATTAGACTTGGTTATGGAAAACCCTTAGTGATATTAACTCCCACACATGTTTTGATATATGAGATTCAAAAGACATGACTCTAATGGTGGGGGCCATATTTTTGAATTTAATCATTAATCATTAATTATCATTACTACTCTAAAACAATAATTATAATGGTAAAATTATCAACAATGGGTACAATTCACAATGATTAAATTTTCCAACAATTATATTGACCAATAACTATATTAGGCTATAGGTAATATAATAGTTTAATTTAAATTCTCACATTTCCCCTTATATCCTGTAAATACACCTTTATTATTTCACTTAATATTATCTAAAATTCATCCCAATGTTATAAATTTTCAGTTTCTATGATATTGGATGGTTATCTAATAATCAGTCATTTTAATATTGTTAGATGTTGTGGTGATGAATCAAGTAGATTGAGGGTGATATGTATTTTCACATTTTATATTTTCTATTTTTTTCAATTTTAATGTCTGGAATTTTAAATGGTTTTAAATCATACTAATGTAATGAACATTATTAGTAAGGTCAATTTTTGTTAGTTTCACTTTATTTTATATATGTATAATATTTTATAATATAACACATATTTTCCTTGAAATAATATATCAATTAAAAAATTTAGTTTGTTACATATAGTTGATGGTTTCATAGTTAAATTTTGGCATTACTAGTTTGTTCATATCTTTTCATTACATTTGGGTATGGATGGATCATACACCATTGAGTTTTTCTTTGTTTTGAGGTGGTGAGAATGATATACATATATTGGTGAGTATCATAAATATTGTTATTGAATGTATCTCAGGATGGTATGGGGATGGCCTTGTATTGTGGTCGGTTTTATATTGTTGAGATAGATTCATTTTCAATAATTCTTTGATGGATGCATGACTACTACTTGACAATTGTTTCTTCTCAACGATAATATGAGTTTTGGTGGGGAGGATTTATAGAACCATGTTTCTCTAGGGTATTAAATCCAAAATAAATTTGATATTTGGGTTTTTATGATAATGATGGGTAATTTTTTCATTATATCATAGTAGATAATTGCAGATGATTTCTCTAACCACAAATTTTTCATGTAATAGGGTGTTAAACGAATGATAGAAGTTTCATGGAAATTTCATCACTTCAAATTTTTACAAAATATTTAATATTAAATTAAATAAATATTAATTTTTTCATGAACATTCTAATTTTTATGTATTTTCAATGAATCATCATATTGTGATTGTAACTCTCTATCTGAGTCAGGAATGGGTTTTTTTGAGAAAAGGATAAGCTTGAGTTGGGAGTCCAGGACATTCCATAGGCACATTGTATACTTATTTTTTTATTCCTTTTATTAATTCTTATTAATTTTATTTTATCCTATCCAACCCTTTAATTCTTATGTATTACAAATTAGTTGTTACAATTACTATAAGAGAGAGTGATCAGTATATGTGATGTTGTAGAGATTTGTTTATGACAGATCGTTGTGTGACAACTTTGAAGGGATGATTAGACATAAGCTTTAGAATTTTCACCAAATGGTTAGAAGCTATTATATTTGAAATAATAAATAATAAAATATATTATTCTTATTTGAATTATATATTTAAACATTCAGTGACCCTGTTGGTTGTATTTTTAGATATTTTGTGGGGAAATAGTTGTTTCATGTAGAATACATGTGTTTATTTTTGGAAAATCCCTATTCGGAAATGTTTTGTTTCATAAACACACACTGTTTTTCATTCGTATTTGGAAAAGAGAGTTTTTTTGGGATCACGGACCATGTAATATATGTACGATTATTTTTTGGTACATGAGCATGTGGCTTATTACTTAGGTAGAAACCACATGTAAGGGGGGATAACAATGTATTAGTAAACGATTATTCCCCATGTGTTCACTTATCATGTAAAATTACATGAATATACCACACATGATCCATGTACATGTGGTAGTACTTGTATAAACCAATAGTTTACACAATCTTTATAGTAGTATATTTTTAGACAATATATTTTTGAGTAAAAATTATAAAATTGTGGAACACTATGTATACCACTCATTCGATGACTATATTTGGTTTTTGGGTGATCTTGTGACCAAGAGTTATAATTAGATTGTTTATGAGTTCATTCATAATTGTTTTTTCATATATATGGTGATGCTAGAACCCATGGAATGATTTAAAAAAATTAATGTGAATATTTAAGGGAAAAGAGTTATTATTGAGTGGTTCATATGTGATAAAATGATCCCTTAGGTATCTTAAAGGTGGTACAGGATAATAATTATATTAAAGCCAAGATATTTGATGGATGTTCTAGATTGGGGTACCAAAATTCATGGTCGGTATTTTAATGACATAGTTCCTCATTATTAGGACTGGGATGTCACTTGGAGTGGCATATTGGTTGTGTGTTTTAGCTAATATTATGTAATATGTATTGTGGATGGGCATGAGGCCGTCCCCATTGTAAGATTTCCCCATTATTCTTTTGATTCCATATGATGTAAAAGACTTGGTTATATTATGTCATAAATCCATGTAGACTGGTGTCAGAATGAGTGTTGAGAAGAACATTGGGGACACCATGTGGGATCATTTAACATTTGTTAATTAAGGGAATGCAGTGGTGCCCCATTGACCAGAAGAACTATAGAAGGAATAATTGACCACTGATAGGGATTCATAAAGTTTTCACCTATAGGATACATAGAAATTGAGGCCTAATTTGTATGAGATAATGATGAAAATAATTTTAGTTAGTCTAACCCTTTTTTTATTTATGTTATAATGGGTATTATAATTCACCCTTGGAGATCATGTGACAATGATGTACTTTCCTTATAGGGGACCATATATGAATTTAGGTTCCATATATTTAATGATAATATTTTTCTTATAATAATATTTGAATACATATATGCATGGATCTAAATCATTGATGGAGATCGAGTATAGTTGGGTTTCCCTATATTGAAGCTAGAAAGGGTTAGATCTACCACAATGTTGAAGATTTTATATAGTAAGACTTTTATGGATATTGATCCATGATTTTTATAGTGGGTTATTACTTGTTATACAAAGGGTGAATTTTTGTGGTGTCTCAAGGTATGTGTTCTTATTAGTGCATGTTATGTGTCATGGCATGGTCGGTCCGGTATAACGGGGAGAGTATAGCTTAAGTTCTATGATACTCATATTTCTTATTCCATGAATATGTAAACAACTATAAGGGTTGGTTTGGATTATTATAGGGAACATTAATTTATAGGAAAAAATACTATGTGGGAGGTTTTTAGAATTTATTGGTATATACCATTTCTATAAAAATTCTGGAAATGGGATACCTTAATTACTTATAACGAAAACAACCATAGTGGAGATCTATGATTTTTTAAAAAAAAACCCATGTGGTGTAATTGGAATCTTTATATAGTATAAAACCATGGGAAGGTCAACAAAAAAATGTTTTTTTATAATGACAATATGTTCTTAGACACACCATAATATTATAATAATTAGGTATGGTTGATCGAGGTCATAGACCCAAGGATCAAGGATTAATTTTATTATTTTAGTTTTATTCAAATTAATTAAATAGATGATGGAAATTTTTCATGATAATTAACTAAAACATCTGGTATTAGTTTAATGGTTGGGGTAGCCAATTGAGAATCATATCCCATGCCTGTTACAATCACATAAGTTTGTATTCATGAATTATGTATTCTCTCACACTAATTATGGATATTATATATATATATATATAAGAGTCCTTAGATTGGACGACCATGAGGATCCACTCATGTGGATTATTATGATTATGTATTCATAGCTCATCACAATATAAGATATTGGGTATGTGGTATGACATATTGTTTTTAGTGTACAAAAAGACACAACTTTTTAATTTACAAAACATTTATGTGTTATTAGACTAGTGGATGACTATTTTATTGCTATAGAATTATATCTGTAGTAGAAGTTTGGATTCCATTTTATTATAGAATTCATTTGTTTTATTTATTTATCATTTATGTGTAAACTATTGTATATGATTATTTATTATTTATAAGTGATTGTGAACTCCAATAAGGGGATATATTCTACCTACAGTAACATTTTACACTTACACTTGTAGTTGAAAACATCCAGTGTTTAAGGATGAATACAGGAGGTCCCAAGGAAAACAATTATGTTAAATATTCGTATTTTTACAAACATTAATGATAAAGTTAGGAGATTAAATCTCAACATGGGGAGGGATAAAAAAAAGTTGGAATAATAGAAATTAATCAATATTACATAGTAGAGAAACATTTTTATTGTTATTTCATAAGAAATTGTTCATTATCATACTATCGATTGAATAATTTTGAAAAAGGATTGTAATATAGAATATTTCTAAAAATAAATCATGATATCATAGTTTTAAAATTACAATCATATTTGGGAACCACGATAACATCATGTTCACACATAAATTTTTTCCATATTACATAACATCATAATTGGTAACAAATCTAGCACCATTTTCTCACATGATATTTATATATATTTTTTATATGTCACATTACCAAATTCAATAGAGGGAAATATAAATATTATCCCACCCCTAACATGATAAAATGTTAATAATTAGGCATTCCTCATAGAATGGAAATTGATATCAACCATTATATTGAAATAAACCCATTGAATTGATTGGATTCTATAAGGGTGTCAAAAAAAATTATTTAAAGTATATCCTTTGGGGATCCCAAATTAATAAGTGGGATTATATTTTAAAATATAAGGCCATCATTCATGATTTGGGAGTATACATTTCAAGAGGAGTTAGTGAGTGGTTTTCTTAAAAAATGTCATCTTGAAAAAATCATTGAAATTAGAAGAGGAATCAATTTGAATTTGTTGAAACATATATATCCCAATTAATAAAGATAAAAATAGTGAAATGTAGAATAAAGGTAATTGAATTGATATCCATAATAAAAATCATATGAATGTGGCTAGAACACAAAAAGAGGAATTTGTGCTCGAGAACCCCTTACCATAAATCTATATTAATTTATTCCCATATCTTAATCAAATATATTAAACATTGGGTTATTGAAATATGTTGAACAATTAGATACATTGTAATATATTTCTCTTCAAATAAATTTATTTTCTTCTATACCTTGTAATAAGTAAAAACCTAAGCCGAAATGAAAGACAATATAGTATACCACTGTAACAAGATTACTCTGGTATCATTAACATGAAGTACATAAACCTTATTACCACCTCTAACCATTAATGACCTCCACCATTGGCCACCCACATCATGAACATATCACATCACACTTGAAAACACTTAAAACATCATCCCAAATCGTGATCATATCAAATCAAACTTGAATAATACTTACGGCATCATCTAGTGCACTAAAAAAGTATATCTATCATAGCTAATGGATATATACTCCCATTGCAGATCAGGCTGTGACGAGCAAGTTGTTAACAATCCATCCTCTTCAGCAGGTTGTTTAGAAAAACACCCCTAAGTGAAAGTACATGTGTCATCACATACATCATGGTGTGTGTGTGGTGCCTATATAAATCCCAATAAATATAAAACTATATATATATACACACACAAAAAATACAAATAGGTGGTTTCCCAATGAAATGCTAACCAAATTCAAAACATCCCCACATTTACTGCCACCTCTAAGTGAATATCAGCACAGAATCCCTATGCCCCAACTAAGCCCACCATCGAATTCCATTATCAATAATATTTATTTCAATATTTAACAACAAATTCATTTAACCACACAAACCATTATTTAATTTCACATTAGTTTGTTCCATCAAATTAACCAAAACAATACATATCCATTTCCTTAAATATTAAATAATTATTCTTTCAATAACTATGATAATATATGAACATAAAAACACATAAAATGAAACTCATCATTATAATCAATCAATTAACTTGTTTACCAATTTTCATGGCGAAATAAACCACCACCATACTGCACCAAAATCACAGACAAATAGATAACCACTATGCCACCCACAATTCATTCCTATGAAAAAGAAACACCTCACTTCTTGAAAGTCATGAAAAAAAATCACATCACTACCCCAAAAGCACATCCAAACAACCAATACATCACCCCACACCAAATCATAACCTAAAAACAGCACACATCATGAACAACCACATATCGCAACACATCAATGGACATTATTAAAATTAAAAAAATGGTATTTTATCATATTTCAATTTATTTTTGGAGTATTATTATAGAATACATCAATGTGGGGGACATAATTTCATTAAAAAATATATGTGGATATCGAATTTTTATAGGGGTGTTATATAAAAGCAATAAGAAACAAGGATTTCATATCAGAAAAACTATAGCACAAGAAAAGTATCCAAACAACCACGATTTTTTGTGGAGAATTTATCCCATAAGAACATAACATCATATTAATACCAAAACCATTAAAACATGTAAATCAAACCCCTTTACCACATTAATTTAAAATTACTAACTAATTAACTTGATTAGGCCATTGAAAAAAAATCCCCCAGGATAAAAAATATTAATCCCATAATGCCTGATACAAAAAAGTGATACATGATGGATTAACTACCTCAATGGATTAGTCAATTCACCACTTCATGAATTAACATGATGTAAAAAATATAATTATAAAGAACTAGTATCCCCAACCAAAAATAAAAGAATTGTTTTATCAAATACATGGGGATAATTATATCTATAAGGTGTAACTTCAGCTGGGATACCACCAATTAATTATGAAGATGGATTAAATCCCCAAAAACATTTTGATCATGGAATGGACACCATGAGATCATTGTGGTTCATTTTTGTCCCATTAATGATATAGTAATAATTTTGAACATAAATAAATGTTTTTTCATATATTACATTGAAAGATATTTTTTAGTATTTATAGATGGTATTAAAATATACTATAGAATTTTAGAGGTGGATGAGGAGAATTTGAATACACTATTATAGTATTTAAATAATGAGAATATATAAGAAATATATATATATAAATTTAGTTCTAGATAATGGAAGTATAATTCAAAAATAATATTATCACTAAGAAAGTTATATATATTGACCCACTCTATGTAAAAATGGATTAATGAGGGCCTGGATCAATATGTTTAATGGTGATTCATATTTTTTATATACTAGATATGTATTACAAACAATTATTTAGAAATATATCATGACTAGAATTCCCAATAACAATGATAACATAGAAGGGGTTTTGTTTATCTAGTGCAGTGAATGAAAATAAATAATAAATTAATTCAAAAAAAATGTTATCACAATAGAATTCATCACACATCCCTAGTGTTTGGAACATTCCATGGTATATAGACAGGATTAAAGGTTAACATTGGGTTCTGTATTATTGTAGGATTATATAGTGATATCGTATTCCTTAAACCAATTTAATGATTATGAGTATAATTTCCACACACACGAATGGGAAGAGGATGTAATGATCATTTCATTGATGATCAGACGATGTTATCTCTATGGGGAGAAGTGTGAAATATATATAAATCGCAAGTTCATGAAACATATATTCACAAAAAAGGATCTTAAGATGCACCATTAAATATGGTTTTAGATAATCTTGGACTATGAATTATCTATACATTATCATCTATGGAAAAAACATGTTTTTCACTCAATGTATAAGAGATCCATAGATTTTATCAATAAAGATATCTGATGGATCCAATATTTAAAGACATGCATATTATTATATGGGTATAGTGATAGGATCCTCATCCAACCCTAATCATGAAATTTCTCAAACATCCATTATTTATAGGATCAAGAATTCCTATAAAGATGACGACGTCTTATAGAAAATCATAGAAAATATTACAAAGTTTCACTTTTCTAATGATGGACCATTATGGTTTCGATCCAATATATATTTATAAGAAAAAATAGGGATTAAGAAAGATCTTATGGATGATGTGAATTTATAATAATTCTTTTTTAATAAAAGAATCTGTAAGATGTATAGAGATCATAAGAAAAATATATTTTTGGGTAAAACGAAGAGGGAAACCTTTTAATTTCAATATTAATGCATGGTATGCTAACAACATATGGCAGAATATTATAATTGTAATGTATAATGAAAATATTTGGTCATTACATTTTGAGAATGGGATATCAGAACCATAGATTATTAGTAGGACTACACTGGACACCTAATGAAAATAATTCCATGTGGTTGGATATCAATCACCTTAAAAATTCACCTCACTTTCTCACAATCATGTACGATTTCTGTATTTATTAACATTCTAGGATATTTATAAGATAATCAGTATTGTTTTATAAGGTTACACTATCCATTGTATCTGATTGAGATCTGTGGTTTACCTCAAGGTTTTATAAACACCATCAGAATGTATTGGATATGAAACATGGTTTAAGAAATTATTATCACTCTTTGATTGATGTTCTGTTTTGTAGAACCATAAAAATATAATAGGATTTCATTACAACTTGTTTATGATATTTCAATGTATTTTGGGTTTATAAAATCCCATTGTATAACTCTCATATTATAATGTCTTCTTTTATGGTATTCAAATGGAACCTTATGAAGCACTCTATAAGAAGTTGTTTCTGACTCGAACATGCTGGGATGCATTTGGTGAGAGAAAGATTGTGGGATCAGACCTCATATATAAGATGAAAGTGAAAGTTCAAACCATTAATCAACATATAAAATCCTTGAAAATTTGATAGAAAATATAAACATACAATCATCAACCAGACCTATAGTTAGAGACCATGGATAATGTATTATTTTATATATCTTTGTGGAATGAAATCACGATGTTTGAACATAATGGAAATCATTTTCCAATAAATAGCATCCCCTTTGAGATCCTTGATCGCATAATATTGGCTTCCTATCAACTAGAACTCCTCCATAACCTATCTCGACTAAATGATGTCTTCTATGTAACCCTCATAATTGAATACATAAAATACATACCACTTATAATGAATATATAGGTTTAACTATTTTAGAATTAAAATTAACTTTATGAGAAGTCAGTGAGGATCTTATATCATAGATACAATGTACTAAAATTTAAGGCAAGTTTCCTTGAAAAAGTGTTGTGGCAAAACAACAAGTTTGAGGAAAAAATCTATGATCCAGAAGTGGTAATGAAGAAAAAGTACCCTCAAAATTTTCAACATAATTATAATATAATATTTTCTTATTGAAATATATTATGAGTGAAAAAATGTAGCACCCTGATATTTTAAGCGAAAAATACATACGATATTGTATGTGGCACACTAGAATGAAATAATATGAAAAATGAGAATTTAGATATGAATTTTAGAAAATAGATATTAAATTTATGTGCATGACTTGAATTAAATAATTCAAGAAATATATATACATATATATAAATTTTATTCAATTTATTAATATATATGAAATAATAACATCATTTTTTAATATAAATATTAATTTTTTTCAATGAAATATGTTTTCTTTAAAAGCATTACTTCATGTGAGAAAATATTTTAATAAGTTTTTTAGAATATTTTAGAATTTTAATTTTAAAAATGATAATAAATTATGAAATTATCATAGATATATTATCTTATAGTCAATTTTTGTTTATTTTTCTAGAAAACCTGAATTTTCAATGAATAGTAAAAAATACACATTTATGGTAAGATTTCCATTTATAATAAATAAATAATTTAATTTAAAATTTAAATATTTATATTAATTTATCAATAATAAATAATCAAATTATTATTTAGATAATTTTAATAAGAAGAATTACATTTAATTGATAATTATATTGTATTTTAATATAAGTTTTTTTTGTATAATAACATATTTTCATGAAGTCTATTTTATTACGAGTAATGTTTCTACATAAAAAATAAATAAATTAGCCACAAATTATAAATTATATTAATGAAATTTATATATTACATATCTATCTTTATAATCATATATTTATATAATGATGATTTAAAGTCATTGAGTTATTGTAAATATAAGGCCCAACCTTAAAACATTACTTAATCTTGAGTTAAAAGAATAATTCACATTGAGTATCTTTATAGGTATAAAGTTTTAGAGATTTAGGCCATCACTATTACAATTCAAAGTTACAAATTAGACACTTCTACTCAGTTTCCATTTTTTTCATAAAATAAAAACTCTTTAAAAAAAAGTCATGTCTAGTTCCATGTTTTAGACGGCATGAATTTTCCTTGATCCTATCCTTGATCCTATTCCACTTTATCTCCTTTGGAAAAAATTTCAAAAACTTGGGATGAGCATAAAAAGCTCAGTAAGGGATACACAATTAAGGAAACTATTAGTCTTTCAAAAAAACAAGTAAACCATGAATACTTTAACATTAGTAATAATTTTCACTTTTATGAAGTAGTAAATACTCTTCACTAAATAAAATATAATTAACATAAAACCCATAAAAAGAACACATAACATAAAATGGTCACTTGGGATATAAACATACATAAATGGAATGACCATACGGTTGACTTCCACACATATCACTAAAAGGAATAGCCATACGATTTACTTCCATACCCAATGCATTGGAGGTTATAACGTAACCACCCATCCTGGTATTCACGACACCACCCATCATTTGGTTTATCACGTAACCACCAATCAAATGTCCATGTACCATTATAAAATCATAATACATACAAAAAAAATAAAGGCAAACATTTCCACATTTCAATCACAATATATTGACATATTAAATCCATTATCAAAACCATTTTCAATACAAAAATACATGAAAGAGTATATGGTATTTATTTTCCTTTTAAAAACATTACGCCCTGTTAAGGAAGCCAAAGAACAAATAATACTCGCGGCGGCGCAAAGGTCGTTGTCACCACGTACGTTAAAAAGAAACTTACGTTTTGTCATTTAGTAAAATGATTCTTATTGAAAAGATTCCTTTTGAATAAAAGTAAAATTAAAAGGGGTTTATACACCGTATAAAAGATAGTTGTGTATAAAACAAAATATGCCTCAATGAAAGGAGATTAAGATGAAGTCCCTTACAAAGATGATATCCTTTGATTAAGGATAAATCAATTACATAATTATGTGTGGAAAAATAAGACAACATATATAAGTGGATATTGAGTGTAAAACAATCATAGGTCATCCACACATATTCATAGTATGACATAATCAAGAAGTTTAGGTTTAACCAAATGAATTGAAATTGGGTTAAGAAGTTCCCTTACAGAAATTCGACAGCCTAACAATGTCATTTTAAAATTCAGAAAATGAGACGATGAGAGATAAAAAGGGCATATCATCACTTGTACATAGAATTTACAGAAATAAGGATATATAAGAACATATCCTAACATAAGAAGATGTAAATTAAAAGACCTAACAAAAATAAGTCTTTTAGAAAGTGGAGGGTGAAAGATTCCCTTACCGACTTGGGTAACTTTCGAAACATACACGCTATGAAAGAAGGGTCATACAATGAAGATGTAAATACCCATAAACGAGAGTATATTACACAAATACTAGAATAATGGTCAGTAAATACACCACACAAAAGTAAATAGTGGCAAATGTAGCATGAATCTCACATGAATAAAAAGTGAGATAAAAACCCCTTACCTCGTTGTAATCCATTGAGTCGTATGACCAAAAGATAATAACCACCAAATGAATTTCATAAAAACATGAATATAAATAGAATCAGGAAAATATATATCAATTTTCAGTACACAATACACCACATTCCATAAATAAGTGGCGACCAATGGAAATCTCACCGAATTAAAAGTGAGAAAAGAAATCCCTTACGAAAATTCGGCAGCCTAACAACGCCACTAAAAAATTCATAAAATTAATTAATGGGAGTAAGAGGGGGTATCTCATAATATGAAAATACAAATTAAATTATGGTGAATATAAAAGATCAATCTCCAACATAAGAACATGGAGCATAAAAGAAATGGCATAAAAGAGAGTACTTGAAAAGAAAGAGAGAGGTCAGATCCCTTCTATCGTGTCTGACTTGACTCGATCTTTCTTTAATCTCCTGAATAATAAACTAGAGTTAACTTATAATTTCTTAAGAACCTTTTCATGTTCATTATTCCTTTTATTTCACTTATTTACATGTTATGAACATTATGTAATCATTTATGTTAATAACGGTAGTTTTGTCGATCCTTGGTACTTGAGTCAAAAATAAACTTCTTATAATTACAAGTTGTTCATGTGGTAAAATATCCATTATCTACATAATTATATTAATGATGTAGATATCATATATATCATATATATCTAGTATATACATGCGTTTACAATACTACATAATATTTAGAGGTAAGAAATGAAATTTACCATTCATGGAGACGGTAAGCCGTACGTACGCATTAACACTACTTTCATTTATTTTTTGTATTTAATAGAATTAAATCATAATGATACATAGTTATATAATAATTCCAGTTTAGTATCATATATAATATCATTTAATCCATCCTTTATACATACCACATATGGTATTAATGGTTCATATCACTTTGAGGGGGCGGTAGTCCGCACTTCCTCTAATGAGATTATCGTGCTTACCCATAATGGAAACCACAAATGTATGATATAAAAGAGAAATAAAGAATCATAATGTAAACATAAACATAATATATATCATATATAAAAATTGTGTTATCTTAAATGCCACCATTATAGGTGTTAAAGGAAGATTGAACAATCATTGTTTTGTGAGGCAGTAATTCGCCATCCACAGAAACAGAATGTTATTTAACCATTAGATGAAGTTGTGTGTAATTTTAGCTCGAATAATTATTATAAAAGCATACTAGTTTATTGAAGATACTGGTATAGTTACAAAATAAAGGAATAAAAAGAGTTTAGGGGGTTGGAGAATCAAATTAAAACAAAAGAACTTAAGTGAAAACATTACCTTTAAATCGGGTAACTCCTCTTGGTTTGAACCAAAAGGGTTTCTTGAAGAGATTTATGCGTAATTTAAGGCTTCTAGGATGAAGATAGATATATTTGGAGCTTATTTGAGTAGAGTTTGGACGATCCAAAAATCTTGAGAAGTGTGAGAGTTTGGTAGGAACTAGGGTCTTTTTATAAGGGAGAGGAGGGGCTCTTTTGGAAATATTGAAACTAATATTTTATTATAAAAAGACATTCGGTTTCAAAAGCTCCAAAAATAATTAACCTCGAAGATAAGGTGTCCCATGTTAGAAATAAAATCATCCAATAATATTTTGACAAGTGTGGGATATTATTTTAAACTTTATCTTTGTATTTATTTAATTTAATCATTAACGACATAATCACTGCATCCCCATTGTTTCATAAATAATTTTATTTATTTGATGTCTAAAAATTATAAAAAAATTACCATGATGTAGGAAATTTTTTTAGATTTATAATTGAAATTTATAGTCAAAAATATAACTTATAAAAACCCATGTAAAAATTGTTTTAGTAAAACAATACATGTTTGTGAAATTTTTATTTTTACTTTACATAAAAGGTATTAATGTCATTATCTTACCCATGTGGCTCCATGGGGTCCCCAAAATCGACCCATGGATTTTAATGGTAGGAACTGACTCATAAAATAAGTTTAGGAAAAGTGTAAAGGTATTTTCAAATTATTATAACATTATATTTACCTTAAATTACACTAATTACATTTAATAGCGATTAATAAAACTTAAAAGTTACTATTAAAAAAAATTATTTTCATCCCATTAAACCACATTTTACTTAATAATAACAACACTGTATGTTAGATATTTGAAATTCAATTCACTGAAGTGTTAAAGTATCATTTAAACGAAAAATCGGTTTTTAACTACCACTTAGTGGTTTCACTATTCATAAAAAATTGTTGTTTTTCAGAAAAATACCAAAAACTCACCCTAAGCTATATTTGATATCCCGAATTAAAAAATGATGTCTATTTTACAAAATTCAAAACATATAAGTTTCATTAATTAATTTAATAATTAATTCTTGTTGTCAAAACAAATAGCGTGTTTTTAAGAAACAATATATATCAAAAGATTGACACTTGTTTATGTCCAATTTCAAAGTGAAATTATATCCAATGTTCACCATTGGATTAAATGGTAAAAATATATTTTAACTACACTTTTAAACCCAATTAAAAATATAATATTACCATATAAATAGATTATATTAAAAAGAGGTTTTGAATTAAAATACAACATTTTTTGCTATTCGTTTAAAAAAATGAACATTATCAGAAAAATAAATTTTTTTTACACAAAGTAAATTTTGATGTCTTGATTATAAAGAAGGATTTTAGTTTGTCAAATAAAACATATAAAATTTTCATAAGGTAGATTTAAAAAGGTTTCTCCATCAAAAGGCGGTTAATCGACCTTTTAAAAAACATTAGAATATTTATGCTTAAAATCAGATTCTTTTCTTATTTTAAGCCTCTAAATTTTATTGGATAAATGTAAAAAAATATTTAACAAGAATATATAATCATTTTGTAGTTAGTTATGTTCATTCCCGCCATTACAATGGCTAGAAGTTAACTGCCATTTAAAATAATATTATTATATTATTAGTGTACAATGTAATATTTCAAAGAAACTCATTGTTGTGTATTGGGTATGCCATCGAATAAAGAATTACCTTTAAAGTAAAATTAACATTTTATTAAAAAATATTAATAAAAAAGAAAATGTCATATTCTTTATTTACCTGGGATGTTAAAGTAACATCACAATTTCCATCACAAAAATAGATTTTTAAATGTGATTTCACGTTTCATTTTAAAATATATTTTCCAATTCTATGAATATAATTATTTTTAAATGGACTAAATATTTTTAAAAATAATAATATATATTATATAACAACTTAAATTGATTTTTTCTTATGAATAGTAAAAGATGTAAAAAATAAAATTTATGGTAAAATCGTTAAAATGGTAAAACGTAGTAACTATTTTGACGAAGAGAATAACAAGTATAAAAAATGATTTTTCTAGTTGTATAGTCTTTGTTAAGTCTTATCAATCCTCCAATTTTATTATCTATTATGGGGGATATTTTCAGGAAAATTACTTCCTATTACATACAAGTTTTGGGTATTTATAGGAATGTTATCCCCCTGTATAAAAGGGAACCCCCTATACAATCCATTCCTCACATACAAAAACCATTTGATTCTAAAATACTTAACAAAATCACTTTATCACCACCATAACCAATTCCAATATTTTTGGGATTGATTATAAATCCAATTTTGTGGGATTTAGGTGAAATCCAAATGATGTGATTCAAATAAGTGGTAACATTTATAAACAATAATTATTGTCATATTAAATCACCTGACTCCATTAAACCATAATAAAACATTATCATATAAAAAAATATTTATCTAAAATATATTATTATTTTATTATAATAACATAAATCCATATATCCTTCTGTGAAATGGGAAATGAAATCATTGTTTGTGTTTATATCATACTACCACAATGCTAACTAATTTAATTTATTTTTCATAATATCTAGTGATTCATATTTATGAATATATATATATATATATATTTATATATGATATCTATGTCAAGTAGATAATTATTTGAAACTATCACATCATATACTTTCTTACCTTACTATCGATTGAAAATGATATTGTCTTTCATTTTTATGGTGTACTACGTCCTTGTGAAGTGATGTGAATCATTTTTTATTACAAAAACTCATATGTGTTATATGTTACTATGTTTAAGTGGATAATATGTTATTTATAATATTATTATATTTTATGAAAAAAAAACATAATTTATTTCAATTATGATCATTGAAAAATGGAAATATTATTGAATTGTATGTAATACGTACTACATCCAAGATTATAAATTAGTTAATTTTTCATAACCATCCATCATGATATGTTTAAAAATATTATTTATTTATGAAAATTATAATTATTTCATGATTATTATTTTATAGATGCTGAAATAATAATCTCATTGACCAGATTCAACATACCAATGTGATTATGGGTATATGACCCAAACATAGTCAAAACGTATGACATTTATATAAATGATTAAGTAATTTAATTTTATATGGTAGTGAGCAAAATAAGTGGAATAATAACAATGAGTATGTTTCTCATTTATTTTGAGTAATTTACTTAAGTTTATTATTCAGGAGGTTAAAAAACATGCATGATGAAACATGCTTAAGGTAAGCAATTTCTCTAAAACACCCATTTCATTGGGTTGTAGATACTCTCACTCTAACTCAGATTACCTATGTATCTCTTAATTTACATGTAATGTTTATAAATTCAATATATACGTCTCTTACATATATTATTAGATCATTATCTGTTCATTTTACAAGGTAATACATGTCTTCTAAAAATTTATCTAATTGCTTCTTCATTATATCAACATTCATTAATTTACAAGACAATATGATGAAACACATTTAGTTTTTTTGTTAATTATTATATTCATTCCTTGTGATTTATTTTCTTATATGGAACAAATATGCATATAAATTAATTGAATGCGATCGGTGTGACCAAAATAATATATTCCTCAAATTCCTTGGGTAATGTTTTAGTCTAATGAGATTTCACGTATGGGATTATGGAGTGAACTTAATCAATTATAGGAATATCCCCACCATATGATGTGGTCTCAATAGTTATCCTTAAATTATTTCTATTTCATGATTCAAATTTTTTCTTCTTTTTTATAAATCCGGGATCTTATTTAACCTTTCACCTTTTATTATGCTCATATTTTATTAATCTTGTGAATTATATTTTATAACATGATGTTATACCTTTGAAACATGTGTTATGTTTCCATATCCTATTAATCCCCTTACTCAGCTTCTTAGGTCACACCGTTATTTCATCTATTCCTCAGCCCATCCCGTATTGTTTTAGGATCCCAAATATATTTTATAAACTCATTGTAGAGAAAAAATAAGGATTACATGGTTTATGTTTCCTTTAATTTATTATGATACGAGTCTTAAAAATACACTATGTGTATAAGATCCTTCTTTTTTGTTGATAGATATTTATATAAAGAATTTGGTAAGAAGATATACAATTTTAGGGTCCTTCTATAACTCACATAGTAGAATAATATTAGTGAAATTATGTGAATGAAATAGAAACACTTTAATTTAAAAATGATATGAGGGAAACCCCCCACATATTTATGAAATAAAAAAATACAAGGGGCTTGTAGGGAAGCCGGTGGTGGTTATAGTTTTTAACTATTACCACAACCACACCAATGTGGTCCATGATAAGCCTAAGGATATTGCGGTTAGAGATTTATCAATATACATGTTTTGGAGGCCTATATCCCACATTATCATGGGCTGATACAAGGTACGATATATGACTTTTATACATTTGATGTTGTATTTATAGACACATGTGTCAGTAATTCCTTACCTTCCACTTCTCACCTTCTATAATTAGATATATAGGTTTATCCATTTGGTTGACAGTTGTGGTTGGAGACATTGAAAGGCAGTGCCTCATTGATTTCCCACTTATAAATACAGTGCTATCTGATAGTCGGAGGGGGTATTTTTCTATGAGATCACACTATTGATGTTATTTGGCCTTATGAAGTCATTTTAGGTTTGGACTAGTTATCAAAAATTTCATGTTCGGATTGACTATTATAGGTAGAGGATGTGGTGTTTTTTCTCAAACAATGTGAGGATTTCCTTTTTGGGTGAATTTAAACCATGTTAGATAAATATGGGATCCTTAATAGGATAGTGTAGCTGATAAATCACAAGTTAGATAGGATGAAACTTGGAATAGTAGATGATATTGGATTCTAATTTCCTATGGTGGTTGTGGTGGTGTATGAGGGCGTATTTCATGAGGATGTACTAGGTTTAACTCCCCAATGAGATCCATAAATTTTTCATTTACATGCATCTAGGGATGACCCTGGTATATGAACTAGTATATCTGATAGATATCAAGGTGCATCATGAACTATTTGTGCAGTTTGAGGACAAGAAGGATAAGGGATTTCTGATACCCTATGTTTTAACCGTTGAATCCCTAATGTTTTTAATGAGATGGTGTACATGATTTGGGATATATATGTGGACTACCAGTGCTGGAACAAGGTGACCATGAAGAATAAATATCCACTAATTAATATCGATGGTCACTTCGATCAATTGGGAGGGGCACATCAGTTTTCAAAAATTGAACTCAGATCAGACTATCACCAGGTGTGGGTATGGGAAGATCATGTATAGTAGGATACATTCAGGTGTAGCAATTCTCACTATGAGTACTTAGTGATGACATTTGGCATGATGATTTCCCAAGAATGGCTCCTAGAATTACTGAACCGTATATTTCATCATTTCAAAGATCTTTTCCGGGTATTATTCATAAAAAATATCATAGTGTACTTGGTGTCTGAGGATGAGCACACAAGACACTTGGGGATGTTATCAAACACAGTCTAAGAGCCCAATCTTTTTGAGATTCTTTATATGTCTCGTTTTTTGATTTGATAGGTCCACTTTTTAAGACATGTCATCTCATAGTCAGGATTTTTAGTGGACTCAATGAAGGTTGAAGCAATTATTTCTTAATAACCACCAAATAAAGAAACATATGTGTGGAGTCAAATTGGATTATAAGGGAACTATTGTGGGGTTGTACACGATTTATCCAGAGTTGAATTACCATTATGAACATTGATTTGGATGGGATATAATTTTTTTTTGTATATGGAATGGTTCCATAATGTCATTCATGAGTTGAGATAGTGGTTGATGAGTGATAACATCTAGATATTTCTAGGTGTGGGTGTTTAGTACAGAATGTTATGTGATTCATTAGAAATAAAACATGGTTTTGTTTTTATGATGATTTAGGATGTGATTTCATATGGATCACATTAGTTGAAATCACAGGAGTAGAACTCGTATAACAATGATAGTGAGTAAGATGCAGTAGTTTTCACACTAAATATGTGGAATCAATATGGCATGACAGATCATTTTATCATCCACTATGACTATAAGATTCGCACATATATATTCTCGTAAAAGGATTAAAACATGATAAAAGGGGGAAGCCTAGTGTTCATCCATGAATATTACTTTGAGATTCGATATACACCTGGGAATGGGATAATTTTGGAAGATTCTGTCAGCTTATGATCATGTACTCAGTTGGCGCTGAAGGCATTAGAGCAGTCAGCCTCATTATAGTTTGACATAGTGGAAAACTATGGTGCTTAATATCTCCAACAAATGATCGTTACTATACAACTTTTACATTGTATCAATGATTCTTAGCATAGAGATACTGATTGTGGGACCTTAAATACTATAATATCAACTATAAATACAGCTGATGGATATTCAAAAGGTAGGATCACATTATCCTTTTATGATGGAATATGATAGTACCTTTGATGTTGCTGGAGGGGGTGAGGATGGAGTTTTGTAAATACGCTTTGGTGGTACATCCCGGCGTGGTAGATATGTATTGGGATCTTAGATGTTAGTCTTAATGATTGTTCATGAAGAAGGGGTTTGTAGACTTTGTCTCCAGATGACTGATTTTTCAGTAGGTGAAGGCTAAATCTCTAGTTCTAGTGGGTTTAGTTCAACCCCTAATGTTTCCAATGTTAGAGTTTGATAGGATAACCATGAAATTTTCATGGATTTGAAACATATTTCTAGGTGAAAATATGTCATTGGGGTGATAATACATCCAATCACCATGTTGACTAACTTCCTTTCAAATCTATAATAGTATTCAGTAGACAACATGATGAGCCACATTATGTGAGAGATATTCCAAATCCATGGAGTTTCCTAGATTATTTATTCAAACCATGACACTCACTTCCCATAACAATTATAGAGAGGATTTATAGAGGCATCTTGGAATCATTTATGTTTCATCCCTGTGCTTCACCCCCATATTGTTTGATAGAATGAGAAATCCATTTACATATTTAAGGACATGATTCAAGATTGAATTTTGGACTATTTCTGTAGTTGAGATTATCATCTATCATTGGTAGATTTTATGTACATAAACTAAAATTCCACCATTAGTATGAAACCATTTGAGAATTTTTGTGGGAGAGCTTGAAGTTCACCACTTTGTTAGACGAATTCAGTATAATCAATACACATGGACCTAGAGTTGGTGTATGCCACTACAGAGAAGGTGATAATCATCCAGGTGTATATAAGGACATAAAATATCAGTAAAAATTCTTATACAGACTAATGAAAGAATCCTTAGAGTTTTAGTATAAAGACTATGTATACTTTATGGTGTCACCATGATGGGGTTTGTAAATATTTTGGAAGGGGATGAATATTATCTCTGGTAGTCATTGGTACAATAAAAAACTAAATATAGTTGGGAATTTGTAACACCTTTCAAATCTACCATCATATTTAGACTAGGTATATAATGTTTTTCATGTGTCACTACATAGGAGGTACATTCATAAACCATATAATTTTATCAACATGTTCTAGCTAGACATATTGGATAGAGCTACCTATGTAGTGTAAGCAATGGAGATGAAGGATCAAAGGTATACTTTCCATTGTGTAAAATTGATTCCCGTAGTTCTTATCCAGTAATAAGGATTATATTCATTAGAAGACCACCTAGGATATGGAGTCCCAGATGTGATCCATGTACCCTCATCCATTTAATATGCATTTTCTCTTTTCTTAATGATAATCTCCATGGTGGGGATAATATAATGACTCAAATTTTCAATGTATTAATTTTATATATTATATAGAAAATGTTTAATACAAGGAACTAAGAAAACATGTCAATCAGTGGAACAAAGTTCCTAGAATAAATGTTTAAAATATATTAATTATTTCAATAACACCTTGGAACAGTTTTCTTAAAAAAATAGAATAAATCCATAAGAGGTGACCAAATCATAAATCTAATAGAACCATTGAGTTGAAAATAAGAGTTTTACCTTCTATGAGATTGAACATTTTTCTAAGTGTGGTGTCTATGAAAATAATGTCATGAGTACAAATTATTAAAATAAATAAATAAATATATTGATTTTATTTTTCAGATGTATTCACTAATTTTTTATAAAACTATGGTTATAGATTTTGTCTCTATGTTTTACACTAAAACATGGAGACCTATATACCCTTAAAGGAGATAATTCATTGAAGATGATGGTGGATAAATGTTAGATAAAGGATATTTTTACCAATAGAGTCCATGAATTTCATAAAAGGGAAAACAACAAATTGTTCTTCATCATCAATTGATCCAAACTCCATGTAGGTTTTTTATTTGTTTTCAATCATATTTTTTATTCCTATATGAAAACATATCAATTCCTTGAATATAATTGATACGTAAATCATTGGGTGATTTAATTTTATGGAATTAATGTTTTTTGGTGTCTTTTATTCCAAATTAGTTGTTTTTTATATGACAGTTAATCCTGGATGAAAGCAAAAAGGCTGATGTTTTCTTCACATTTGTTTGATTTTTTATTTCTTCACTCGTTCTTTCCATGATCATCACGAGAATTTATTTTATTTAGTGTTTTGATGAATACCAAATATTTAGTAATTGTGTTGCCATTATTTGGAGCAATGGGTAATTACAGTGGGTGTAGTTTCTAATTGATGATGTGATCGAGGTGAGATAAGGACAGTGGGTCATCAAGGGTGGATCAAAATGGATTTTTGGGATCTATTCATCCTAGATTTTATACATGTTGATTGATGTATTGACATGGTGTATTTAGAGAAGAATCAGTTCTGGATTCCATCTAGTGATGATGATAAGGCTCGGTCAACCATCAATCTATTGGTTTTAGTGATGTATGTGGCATTTGATACATTCAAGAATACATGAATGAAGATCTCACATGATCTATACAATTACAGACTATAATGTTTTTAAACCATCATTACAAACAATGTGGGACCCATTGGTTATGGTGCATGGGTTTTGGATAGTGTTAAATAGAACATGGTATATGACACAGTCACACGTCATGTGAACCTTCCCAAATGGCTCAAATTGTACATCATAAAGTCCATAGTCATGACCAGGGGTATTCAAAAAAGTCCATAGGTACACATCACAACAATAGGTACATAAACACATCTAGGGGGCATGGTATGGGTGTATAAAGAGCTATAGATGTTGTGGGTTTCACTCACATGACATGTATGGTGAGGATTATATGATATTTGATTAAACACTACACATTAATATTTTGTATGAGGAAGTAATGTTGTGTACTTTACATACATTCCACGTATATCCTTATAAGTGGATTAGAGCTCTTTATATCTTATTTTCATACCAGTTTTGGTTGAGTAGTTTTCCCATGGATCATTTCCCCTTTAGGGTGTAGTGTAATATAATTTCCACATCCAATAATACTAATCCCTATGGAGGATGAGTCTCGAATAGTGTTTGTGATGTCCCTTAGAGTGAATTGTGTGTGATAATATCTCATATTTATAAACTATGTGGTGTTTGTGGCATCATAATGACATCCTTGAGTAGGTAATTGATCATCCATCTAGCCAGCCTTGTTGGTATGGTTCGTGGTATAGTTTTTATATGATCTTTTATATAGAGGTTTGAACCAGATTCAGTTTGTGGTATCCCCCAATGGTTCTGGGATTGAAATCTATCTGATTATTAGGTTATTCTTAGGAAAGTGATATTTCTTGGGTGGGTATTGATGATCTGTACTTCTTCAATGAGTTTCCCTGTTGATAGCATGGATCATGGAGTGGTCCATCTGAAAATTAGTATTTCTTCAAGAAGAATCTTATGGTTGGAAGTTGGTTGTGACTACCTGTCAGTGCACATAACTTCTAGAGTATATATGAATATTTTATATTATACATTTATTATTATTTCTTTTATTGGGATGACAATATTTGATTCATCATTTTTAGTGTTTTCGTGGTGTCCTACTGGGTATTGGTATACTAACACCTATATGGTTTCTTCCTACATGTGACATTTCTTATAAACAAAAAATAAAAGTTGATAGTTTTATGGGAGGATGTAGATTAGTTTGACTATATAAAGAGCTATATAGACCAATGTGTTTTATGAAATATTAAATTTGATCACATTCCACCCCCATGGAGAATGACGGACTCTTTACATTTTTTTGATTGTCTCTTTTTTCCAGTTTTCAGATTTAGTATGTTATTGTCCTATATTGGTTGTGGTAAAATATATGCATGCATGCATTATTTTAATTTTCTTACATTTTAGCATTGTATTAGATTTAATATGCATGTATGTGTACATATAAATTTGTCTAATACCTCTCATTTATTAGATATTCCATCTTGATGATTCTTGCCAACGCTTGGCCAATTGGAGGCAGGCTTGGGGTAGTCATGTGTCGAACCCATTTAAGTTGGTTAACGAAAGTCAAGGCCCTAAATAAGACATAATATATAATTTCTAATTCATACAGAAGGTATCAATTATTTTTTCCCCAATAGAACTACTATTGGATAAAATGGATATATAATTCTAGTGTATACCTATAACAAAATCACTCCTAGGAATACATCATTTTAAAAGTGATTCAAAACAATACATAATGTCCTATAAGGATACCAATTCATATGCATAAATAATTAAAAAATAATTTTCCAAATAGTAATAATAGATTTTAAAATTGACAATTTTTCACAATCTGATGGATTTATATGGTTATTTATATAAATATCCATCAATAAAATTATTAACTATTATATATTCACCCTGAAATGGAAAATATAATTTTTAAATGTGAATATAATGAAATAGAGTAGATTATATGCATCATGTAAAATTATATATATGGATTAAGAAATGATTAATATAGATTTAAATATTAGATCACTAAATAAAAGAATATAAAATTCCCCTCTAAAAATTTGGAGTAGGTGGAACAAATAATTTATTATCACTACCAATAAAAAATTCCCATAAGGAGAGACCTCTAGGTTAGTATACTTTGATTGTATATGGGAATATAATAAAAAATAAATCTAAATATATAAGTTTCCTAATAGATGGTACACTAGTAATATTAACACTATATTCCCTTAGATAGAGTCTCCTTCCAAGAAATATTCCACCCATAATACAATAAATATTTTTCATATGTTGTGATTTCATTTTGGTGTATTATGCTATAAAAATAATTCTTCCAATATAATGAAAAAATATGATTTTATAATTATATGGTTTTGTGATTTATCATTAATAATATATTATGTATTTATCATAATGATTTATGACAACATTTCATACTGAATTGAAAATAAATTTGATAGAATTAAAAAATAAAGGAAAATAAGAGATTAGTTTTCCAAACCTGGTGATATATTCTCATTCAACATTAGGAGAAAATAATTTAAACCATAATATCCCCAACATAATAACTTATGATATTGAATTTTAGAGAACAAAAAATGCTCACTACTTTTGGATTTCACATGAATGGTAGGATTTATGTGTATTAAAATAAAATGGAAGAGAATTTTTTGTTAATTTTAGGACTTTGTATTTAAAATTTGAGGTTGTGGAAAATAAAATAACATCATTTTACCAAAGATTATATACATTTTTTTTTTCTAAATTTTAATATTTTTTTTAAATTTATTCATTTTATAATGTCATCCCGCTATTTTTTATACATTCATTATTTAAAATGGATTAGTTAACAATTTTTTATTAAGTTATCTTTATTTTTCATATCAGGAACGAATATATAAGTTTCATATTTTTATTTAATACATTAAAAACATTAATTAAATCAATTAATTTATATTTTCCACATAGTGAATTATATTTCCATATAATTGAATATTATAATTTCATGGGATGAACTTTTAATAGTTTAGTAGGAACCAAATAGTAACGAAACAAAAATAAAACATTAAAATTAAAAATAACTTATGAATCATTATAAAAAATAAACTTTTATGGTATTGTATCCATATGAGGATAAAATAAATACTTCAATTTGGATTTAAATTTTACTCAAGTACTGGGTTTTAATGATAAAAAAAATTTCTTATGTTTCAAATGAATTAATATCATAGATTTTGATTTTTTTTAATTATATGAAATTTAAAGGAATGTATCAATTGAGAAGGTTTTATTAAGAGTAACATAGATGAATTTTTAAATTCCTATACATATAGGTATTAGTGGATAGACAGTGAGGTAGCATTGGCTATCATGTTTCATTAAAAAAATCACAGAAACTAGGCATTTTAGGTTGATCCTGCATGCCTTAATTTGACTCCTAATAGCTCTATTTGAACCCCAATAAATCCAAAATGTTTATAAATCCATTGGAGGATATAAATAACAACCTAAATGTATTAAAATTGTATAGTATCATTGATCAGAATTTTTGAGATCATTATGCATCTTTTTACTCTTTCTAAAGTCCTATTATAATCTTTTCTCCCATCCTACTAATTTTTTAGATTGTATTCATCATAGAAAATTGTTCGTTTTCCTATATTTTCTTGAAAATAAATTTCATCCTTTAAATTTTCATTAATACTAAATACCATTTATTTTGTGGGGGATAGGTGTAAAATATTATTATTGTCTAGGAAATTTGTGTTTATCGCCATGTCCACTAAAATGCTAGATCTGTATATGGGGTTTTTGGAACAACAACCAAACATTTGAAGCCAAATTTTTTCCAGTATTCAACCATGATTTAAAAAACAATAATATGTTTCATTTATCAATTATTTAATGATAATAAAACCTAAAATTAAAATTTTTCTCCCATGGGACACTAAAATCGTATAGCTCCATACATTGATAGATCATACTAATGTTTTTGTGATACTAGAATATATTATTATTAGAAGCATGGGTTATCCAGTTATGAGAATTATTATTCATTTTCTACCCCCAATAATTTAAAGGAATAAAAATTTACTACTACCTATATAGAGTCTTTTAGTCTTGATTGAAATTCCATGGATTCAATATATTGAAATTTAAATATAATTTTTTAATATAGTTTCTTAGACTAAAACTGATTATTAAGATTGTTAATGTTTTAATGTTTTCTATGAGGTTATTGAAAATTTCAACTACACTAAAATTAATATATATATATATATATATATATCAATGATTTCAAAGGATTTACTATATATCCACGTGATCCCATAATAGAAATTATTAAGTATTTCAATGATATTTTCAATGGGAGGATGTGTTTGGGAGAATGGATTTAAATGGTGAAACATGTAAAGACTATCCTTTTTCTCTTACATTTTTAGGGGAACCCAAATTTATGGTAGTATAAGAAGAAAATGAATTAAAAAATATTCTTGACTAATAACCCATTTTGTCTCCCATGAACAATAAGATAACAATTAAGAGGAATATGATTAGTATACCTAGAAGATCAAGGAGGATTAGAAAATTTCCTTAATGAAAAAATGATGACTCTTCCAGAAGTGAATATGATATTTTTCATCTTTCCCAGAAGAAGAAAAAAATCATCATAAATAAAAATGAATAAAAATATTATAAGTTGTAAAAGCAATAATTTAAACAATTAGAATGATTATATCAGTGAAAAGGGATACATATTGTCAATGCTTCTGAAACTCAAAAATAATATAGTAGAGAAAAATAAATAAAATATAAATTAAGGTGTTCTCATGGACTTTACCTGATGACTCTGTCCTCTCATCATACTATATTATTAGAATCCCAAAGCGTATTAGGGGAAAATTTTATGTAACAAAAAAGAAAAATACATCTAAATATTTTTGTTCCCCTATCCATTTAAATTTTGAATAACTATGATATGATTTATAATCATACCAAAAATTTCAAATATCATAAAAATAAACAAAATATCATTTTTTGATAAATATCTTGTTATTTGTGAAAATATTATTCTATACGAAATTAATGTAATAAATATTTTATCTCAAAAAAATATGATTATAATATTAAATTATAGAATTTATTATTGGAGGAAAATGGAATTTTAAAAAGTGATATATAAAACCTTAAACGGTCTACTTAAATTATAATCTTAATATAGAAAAATTGAAAATTACAATGATAGATATTAAAAATTCACTTTCCTAGTTCACTAAAGGTGAGAAGAATTTAATTTTTATATTGGTTCCCCAATGATAATGGAGAGTTTGTTATAGTTTTGGTTACTCTTATCTAACATGATCATTTAGATATTATTAAAATATAATAATTATTAATTGTATCTCTAGTTATAATTATTTTAACTAACTTATAATGTTTGAAAACATGATTTAATAAATAAAAATTTAAAATTATTTCCATATAAAGCCTAAATTCATTCATCTTTATTAAAATATTTTTTCTAAAAAACTTATTCATAGAAAACATGGGTTCCAAAATAAATTTTGGATATCAATTGTGGATCCAAGTTTTGGGTTCTAAAAACCTTACAATCTTAATTATATCACATGAGAAATATCTATAAATAAATTCCCAAGGAGCTATATTGTATGTTGATAGACTGTAATCATGGTATATGTGTGAGGGCTACACCTATTTCAACCATTATGAAGAGCCTGATGGTAGAAATGACATCATTAGTTGATGCTCATATAGTATTATCATTAGTGTTAGTATTGTTTTATATTTCATCCCCACTATTATTAATTATTTTAAATATTTTATTGGTTTGAAGATTTATTTTCATATAATTATTTTTTATGAGGTATAGGTTTTAATGTTTTATTAAAATTATGATTAAAATGATTTTATTTTTCATGAAACTTGTTAATTTTATACTTAAAAATATATAAATATATTTCTTATTGATTTAAAATATATTCTAATAAAACAAATTAATATTTGAGTACCCGAGATAGTATGGTTGGGTTATTTCAAATATTATCCGGTAATTATAGGATGAATTAATAATTAAAACATAATAAATACCATTTATTACAATATTAAATAAAAATCAATTTCCAAAAATCAATTTCTTGAATACCGTCCCCCTTGTAAACCAACACATGTTTTCTATTAAATATATAAGAAATGTCTCAAACAGTATGTTTGTTTATAATTTAATCAATTATCTCTTTAGAACCACCCAAGTAGAATGTATCAGATAAAAATCTAATTCATTTGTAATTTTTTATGATTATATTATATTTTCACGGGGTTATAACATCAAATGTAAAATTTAGTATTATAATTAATATTTAATATATGTATAAGTTAAAATTTAAATATTAATTATGAATATTTACTTTTAGAGTAATCATGGGGGAGTGTATAAAAGTAAGGAATTTTTTTATTGTTTATGTTTCAAAATGTTATCACTATTCATTTTACTCACCATGAAATCACAAAACAAATAAGGTTACTGAGGTAATAAATTTAACATTGAAATAAATTTCTTAAAAATTGATTAATGAATTCAATATACATCAATATTTTTTAGTTTAGGTCATCTATATCACATACTACACAATTAAAAATGTACAGATAAGACCCATTCATAAAAAAACCACTTATAAATAGTATAATGACAGAATACCTAATATTGGTTCTTTTAAGGTGATTATTTGCAATTATTTTTTATTAATGGAAAAGATATAATTTTTAAATATTATCCTAAATAATATTATAGTATATTTCTTAGGTATTATAACAGAAAAAATATTACTAGGTTTTATCAAATGAAATAAGATTATTAGTGAATCATGTCAGATAATTTTTATTATAATTTCCCAAACATCATCTAAAAATTTCTAATGATGACGAATACCGTGAAAAATAGTCCTTAAATAAAAATAAAAACCATAAATATATTGAAGTTTGAAATAATCCCATCCTATTGCCTATAGAATGGGTTAAATCTTAATACCTTCATCCTAAAAAAGTTATCAATTATATTTAAGATGGTACTCATACTAGGAAGTCCATTATAAATGAATTAGAACATCATTATTTTGTGTCACACCTAGATGTCCAATATCCAAATAATACAATTAATGATTAATATTTAATTCTTCAAATACAAATGCAATTAAATCAATTAAATTGGAAAAATATTTGGAATCTTGTGGAAATCCAAATGTTTTTATAATTAATGGATGTAAATTAGGCTTTAGAAGTAAATTGTATGAGTAAGGTAATTTCAACCATAAAAATATAGAATTTTAGCTAATGGATACAACCAAAAAGAATCCATTTATTTTGGTGTGTTATTTGTATTATTTCATGTAATGAATCCCTAATAGACTTTTTATAATTATCTTCACATTTAAATTTTATTCTGGTTCATATGGATGTTCATGGAATTTTTTAAAAATGGTTTTTTTAGACCAGGGTTTTCTTGAACAAACACACAGTTTGAGGATTCAAAATTTCCAAGATGTGTTTTCTCATTAACCAATTAACCTAATGGATTTGATCAAGCCCCTAGACTATGGTCATATAGGTTAACTATATTTTTTATACATATTATAATATTTTGAATTTCAATTCAAATTTATTTTTAAAAACAATTTTAGAATATCCATTAATTTTTTGTATTTATTCTAATAATTTAATATTTGGTTTCAATAAATAATTTAAATTACATAAATTTTAGGTTTTAATGGGTAATTAGATTGGAATTTATTTCAAGTGGGAACCCAAATATTTCATTAGTATTAATGATTATAAAAATTTTGAAGGTGAATTTCTTATAATAAAAATTGTAATGAGAATTTAAATTATTTTTGAATGGACCATGTTCATGAGATTATTACACCAATGCATAATTATTCTATGATTACTCCAGATAATTAATATAAAGTTGTGTAAATAATCATTATACGTGTTTAATTTGGGTTTTTATATATCAAAACGAGACCAGGTTGGAAATCATATCTATTATATTTCATTTTACCAGTTATATAGAGAATCCAAATGAGTCTCATTTGAAAGACACGAAATGAATTTTCAAGAATTTGAAATTGAACTATAAATAATTTTTTATTGTATCCAAAATAGACATCTTTTTAAGCATATAATTTTTTAAATTGTGGATATTCAAGGGTGTATAATTATACATGAAGTGTATAGGTGTACCTTTCCAAATATATGGAAATTCACCTATCTCATAGAGTAGTAAAAAAATATTTATTCACACATTCTATAGTAGACTCAAAATATATTTCCATTGGAATTTGTTTCTCTTAAAACATTTTTTTGAAATATAGTCACTTATATTATGGGTTATATTAATATATCCTTATAATTAAGTGTGAAAACACTATTGAAAATTTACAATTCCTAAAAATAGAAAACAATAATCTCTCATAAATCATATTTAGAATAGGTTTAATTTTCACAAAGTCCATTTACATAAAGGTGAAATCGTTTAAGATAATATTTGAACTAAAAATTAATTATCTAATATCATCATTATACAACATGGGGATTATTGTTTTGAATATATTATGTGGATTTAGTAATGTTATTATTTTTATATTTTTATTTGAATTTTTAGAGAATAAAGTAACTTCATTATTTTCAGAATGATATTTTTTCAATTATGTGCTTCATTTTAATTATAAAAATACATATTCTTTTATTTAAATTTTGAATTGATTGATTTATTTATTTTCAAATATGAGGCGTTTTTTTATTTTTGAATAATTTTATCTTGTAATTAATGATTTTGGTAGTCCCATTGAGACACACACACACACACACACATATATATATATATGCATCACTTATATGGGAACAATACTTTTTGAATATGAAATTTTCTATGAGAGGGACATTTAAAAAAATTAATATTTAATTTTTAAAATTATAAATACATACCTGTAATAAAAAATCACTTTTAATGACATGTTTTTGGATCTCTAATAGATATTTTATGATATTGAAGTATTTATGTTTTGAATATTTTTTTTTCAAAATAATATTTATAAGAATTTAAATTTCTTATATAAAATAGAATTATTATTTTGTATCTATTTAAAAAATATTAATGATTGTCCAAATTAAAAATAATAATTTTTTCTCATATAATATGCTCAAATCATGATTGTATTGTCATATTTTCTTTCACCCTTATCCGTGAACAAAATGATAATCTAAAAATTTGAGATAAACATTATGGTATTAATGATATGTTTTAAAAAATATATATTTTTCAAATAGATTCTCAAAAATAAATTTTAAACATGAATTTTTTTCTTATATTTCATTAATGATTCTAAACACAAAATTTATTATCATCATTTTAATTTTTGGGATTTTAATTTTTCTATTTTACAGTGTTTTTTCATGACACCATTGGATCAAATGAATGGATCATGAGGGTTATGGATGATATCTTTATATTCCTAAATAGGAAGGAACTAGTCGAAACCATGTTTTCCTCTACTGAATGGACTGTGAATACATTGAAAAAACATTCATTCTATCCATGGGATTCCATCTATCTGGTGGCACCAAAACCGACTGAACAACTAGCTATTGGTAAAGGGCTCTACATTTTTCAATTAAATTTAAAATGGCTCTAATTGAACTCTAACACCCCTAGAATGATTCTAAAGTAATAAGAGGATTTAATACACCCACATGTATTATTATGAGGCAATGGTTACCTTTAAAGATCATTTACAAGAACATTATTCTCTATTTTCTTCAATATAAATATCTCTATTACACAAATATCTCTTTCTCCCACATTGTCCAATTTTATTATTATTGCATTATTGAAAGGGAAAATAAATTCTCATTCATATTGAAACATTTTATTCATATATTAATGTATCCTCAATACCATTGAGTGTTAGAGAGATAAGTATATACATATATTACAATGTTGTGGGGTTTTGGTTTCCAAACATTACCACTAAAAGGATTTTTGTGTATTTGGGGATTATTGTACCACAACTAAAAAGGGTGTAAATATTGTAAATATTTTTCTTTCTACAAAACTATTATTAAATGTTACTTCATTCTTTATAAAAAATTAAACCCATGGGTTTTGTGTTTTATTTAACAACCATTACAAAATTATATAAAATAAAACCTCTCTATATTTTTTAGGGGAGTTGATATTTTGATCCCGATGTGGAATATTTTCAACCTCATTTATCAATCTATTATAGTTTTTATTTAATATTTAACTCATTACATTATTTAGTTCTCTTTAATTTCTTCAATGAAGTAATTTTTTTGATTTAATATGTAAAAATGGTTTGAATAAAAATTCACCCCACCCTATTCCCATATACTCCTGAACTATAAAATTTCACCAGTGAATTTTTTTTGTATAATGTTTTCAAAAAAACATTACATTTATTCCCATGTATTCACATAATTATCCATATATATCTTCCCATTATTGAATCCATATTTAAATATGTTATTTTTACTAAAAATCCATGACACTTCTTCTTTGTTAATATTTATTTTTAAATTCCTTTCAAACATCTCTAGATAGTTTTCTACTAACACATACACTACATTTCATTCTTCGTATAATTAAATTTGTTTTGAAAGAATAATTTTGTAGTATGTGTGAGGTCTTCTTCCACCTAACACTATGTTACCCATAAGTTATCTAGTTGATGGAGTGAACATGTCGATCCACATGAATCCATAAATCCCTCATCTAGAATATATATCCATATAGAACCCACTTTCCTGATAAAATGATGAAATTATATTAGTTATTCCACAGTTTCACACAATAATAATTTCTTTTTTACTTCTCATATATTATTTTGATTCTCCAAGACCACACTCAGCGATTAAATTTCAAGTATACAAACATTAAATTATGGATTTGATACCACATCTATATTATCATACATAATTGTCCAAAATTTACATAAAACAAAAAATATTGATATTTATAAATTATTAAGAAATTTTAGTTTTATATAATTTTAGAATTATAATGGAAACATAAAATTTAAAATGCATGTATTTCTCAACTATTAGATTTAGTTTCACCATTATATAGTAAATTGTATAATTCAAAACATGTCTTCAAAATATCATGACATTTATTTTAGATGAAACATATTTCAAAAAATTTTAATTTTTCAATAATTTTCATCAGAACATGGGTAATGGAATTATAATAAAGGGGTGATATAAAAGTATCTGTAGATAAATTATATAACTGAATCTGTGAACAACATAAACATGGTATACATAACACACCATGAAACAGTAATTTTAATAATTCCATATTCAACAGAGATAGAGATATTTCATTATCCACCTTAATAAAATGACTTAATTATGACCATAAAAATATATCATATTGTGATATATTTCATAATTTTAAACAAAAAATCTATTAAGTAGACATTCCAAGAGAGTATACTTATATGGGGCGTTGTATCCAACAAAATCCATGCATCATTCTCCCAAGGGATATTTTTACACAACATGGGGACTTATAATATATGTTAATACTTGTTAATTGATTATGTATAATTCATTCAACATATGATTTAATATTCCATTTCATAAAATTCCATAAATAATATATGGATGAATAAAACATGAGAATTTGTATAATAAATAGTACACAATACATAATAATATTGAGTTATTGTCAATAGTCCTCAAGAATATAAACACATTTACATAAAACAACTAAACATTACTTTTTTTAATATCATCCAATATGGGTTTGGTAAAATTATTTCATCCCATCTTTTTATTACAAAAAATTCCATTCCATTTTACAAATAGAGGATATTTAAAGTCTTGGGTCTATGAAATCAAGAGCATAATACATGAAAACATAAAAAATCTTTTAAATCCCCTTGAAAATATTATTCAAAATTTCAACTTATTTATATTTACTAAATCTCATAACCTAGATACATACATCAAAGTAAAGGGCGAGCAGAAGGCCTGGTAAGGAAAGCATTGGAATCAGTTCACTTATGATATCAATAATAACATAATGAAAAATATAAAGATATGAGAAATGAAAGAAGAGGCATATCATAATAAAAATATCATGAATAATTACTTGAATATGTGTCTACAACATTTATTTTTGATTTTTATGAACATATCATCATGTTTCATCCTGATGGTGTCATAAAAATTACAAGGGTTATTCACCAACCTATCGTGAATCTTGTCATCTCTAGAGATTAAATTATTTACACAATGAATTTGAGTGATATCAGGGTGAAACATTAATATGTATTTATTTTCATGTGTCACATAGATAATAATCAAACATTTCATAAATTATACAAATAGAATAAAATAAATGGGTTTCATATCAAAATTGTGACGTTTTAAAAAGTGCTTAAAAACAAGATCATTATGTCATTTATAACCCATGGAAAGTGAGTGAGGGTTATATGTATTTCAATTACAGAATAAAATATACCAAGATTATGTCTTGATGAATACCCCTGGAAATAAAATAGGTTTTGGAATTTACATAATCAAAATAAGGGAATTTCATGAGAAAAAGAGAGATATTTTGAGACGAAAATTATGCCGCATAATGTCTATACAAAAGGGTTTTAGAAAACATTAAGAAGATAGGGAAAAAGGTCAATATTTCCAAATAGAGTCATAATATAGTATAAGGTCAAAATAACATAGAGTTAAAAACATGTTATGGAAATTTTAATGACATACCACATGAAAATAATACTTTAAACAAAAGAGAAAATGCGATTTTTTTAATGAAAAATTGGCATCTTAACGGAATCACATACAAATTAAAAAATTCAATTGATTAGAGAGTAAAGAGTTATTATAAATTTGAAATGAAATTTTAAGTAATAATGATATTTATGAACATAAATAAACATAATAAGATGGAAAATTGAAGACATAACATAAAAGAAGTCCTGACTTAAAAGAGGTGGGTGAAATGTTACCTTAACTTAAAGAGTAACTACAAGCTCATGAAGGATGGGACCTTGGGTGGGGGGGGGGGGGGGGTTGAGGGAACCACATATGGAATCCTTGGGAGTAAATAATACCAGATCATTGGTGAGGAGTATTGGGAATTAATGTATTGATGGAATGGGTTGGAATTTATAGCAAAATTGATGGAATATTTTATTAATTTCCAAGGGACACCTCATTGGTGGTATTTAAAAAACCAAGGGCTCTCCATTGGTATTGGCTAGTTACGACACCTCATAACATGTCTTAATATTCAATAGAAGACCAAAATAATTACATCATTTTTATGTAACTAATGATTTCATTAAATACACTGAAACTAAAATTTTAGTTTTTACTAATCACCGGATAACAAAGCATCTTATAAAAATCTCATAAATTATACCTTACTTAATATCGATGTTATGAATTCCAAAATTAACACCATTTTGTGAAAAAGTTTTATAATTATGAGATATTTAATTTTTAATTAAAAACACTAATTTTTTGAAATAAATGCTAATAGTTATCTAGCAATTTTTTGAAATAGTTATTTACTAATGCTATAATATCAATTACCAAAAAATATTCCTAAATTATATTCATAATTTTTTAAGTGAGTCTACAATTCCAATTGTAACATTACTATTCATAAGGGTAGTATTACTGTTCATAGTTTACTATTCACTAAAAATGATGTTGATCTAATTAGACTCTAAATTTCATAATGATCACGACTGTAGAAGAACATTTTTTGAAGATAATTTCACATTTTTAATTTAACGTTTACAAAAATATTTAAAAACACCCTTTACCTAAATTTACAAAACAATATGGATCTTCTATAAATTCATCCTATATTTATTTTAACATTTGAAATTTACAATTTTTACCACAAGATAAAAAATAAAAATTTATTTATACAAAAGGGTTACACAATGTAACTAAGGGCTCATTACATAACACCTTATAACACATGTATAGGACGTAAGAGTGAGGTGTGAAATGGTGATATAATCTTGGGGCGGATTAATAAACATTTCCTAAGTGGTGATTTATATCAGCTTTAACTTATCCCTTAAGTGATTCTGTTCAAAGTTTACATATTGGAGTTTGGATTGGGCTTGGTCCATAGAAAATCCAAATGATAAAAGCTCCTTTTCAAGCTCTGATATATGGGATTTGTGTGGACCAAGTATACTAGATGAGGCCATCGACTCTTCTTTCTGTATTAATTAACCATGATCATTTTTATTTATAAAAAATAATCACAACGTTATTGCGGCCAACAATCATATTGACCAACAGTCATATAACAGTAAAAACCCAACCATATCATTTTAATTATACTCACATTAATAATTAAATTATATATATTTGATTAGAATAAAATAAAATAAATAAAAAATTTTGGAATCAAATATTATTAAAATTATTGGTTCGTTACATTCTTCCCCCCTTAAGAAATATTTTCCCAGAAATTTCAACTCAAACCTTCAGAAGTGAAATGGTGTGGGTACTTCTACCTCATAAACTCTTCTGGTTCCCATGTGGCTTCTTTAAATTTTTTATTCTTCCAAAACAACTTAACAAGGTGGGTAGTCTTGTTGTGTAGAACCTTGTATTTACGATCCATGATCTCCACCGGCTGGTCTTTATAAGATAGTTCGAGCTCCAGTTGTAGCAACTCTATATTTAGTACATGTGAATGGTCAGGTATGTATTTTCTCAATAGGGATATGTGGAAGGCATAATGAACATGTGATAGATTTGGAGGAAGTGAAATCTGATAGGCCACTACTTCAATGTGATCAAGGATTTAATAGGGGCCACTATTCCATGGGATGTGCTTTCCTTTCCTCCAAAACCTTATGAATATCTTCCAGGGTGAAATTCAAAGAAATATTATTCACCAATATCAAACTCAATGCCCCTTTGATTTTTTTCATCATAGCTCTTTTACTGACTCTAAGAAGCCTTAATGTGTTGTTGGATGGAATGGAATTTTTCTTTCATCTCTTGTGTAAGATCATGCCCATGAAGCTTTCTCTCACCAACTTAATCCCAACAAGTATGAGTTCTACATTGCTTCCCATATAGAGATTTATATGGTGCCATTTGAATGCTCGAGTGGAAGTTATTATTGTATGACAACTCATATAATGGGATATGATGACACCATCCACCTTAAATTACCATTTATCATGTTCTTTGCATTTCTTAGGGTAATTGAATAGACCTTTATGATTGGAAATATGTTTGGGGGTGATAGGCCATACTGAAATTCAATTCAGTACTCAGATCATGTTGGAGACTTCTCCACAATATTGGTGTGAACCATGGATCACGATTAGATTAGATAGAAAGGGGAACTCTATCTAGCATTACCACTTCCTTTACATAAATCCCAGAAATATCATCAAGAGATAAATCTTCCCGAATAGAAATAAATTTGATAGTCTTGCTGAGATGGTCCATAATAACACATATCACATTGTTTCCTTTAGAATTTATTGGGAGACCAGTAACAATGTCCATAATGATATTGTCCCACATACATGTGGGTATGGGTATTGATTGAAATACCCCTTTAAGAAGTTGTTGCTTTGGCATTACTTGTAGACATACCCAACACCTTGAAGTGTAGTCAACAATCTCCCTTTTCATATTATCCCACCATTAATGATTGTGAAGGTCTTTATACATTTTTGTACTTCTAGGATATATAGAGAATGTAGATCTATGAGCTTAATCCACCATCTCCATCTTAATTTCAAGAATAGATGGAATGCATAGTCTTGTAAAAAATTTTTGTACACCATCTTGATCAATATTGAACTCAAGAAACAACCTATAATTTACAACCTCAATATTCTTCTGTAACAAAGCATATTCATTCTGATCTTTCATGATCGTCTCTAGTAATGATGGTTGATAAATCAGTTGGGTTAGGGTTGATTATGTCCCTTCCCATTTAATTCTCATTTCCATCTTTACTAGGTCATTTATCAAAGGATCTCTTTGAATCCTTATCATGCAAAGAACAACTAGGTCTTTCCTGCTTAATACATCAATGACTTTTTCCTACTCTTCCAAGATGATAATGAATCGAACAATCATTGTCTTGAAAAAGATCCAACCATCTCCTTTGTATCATGTTAAATTTATTTGGTGTGAAAATATACTTCAATATTTGATGGTATATGTATATATCTCATTAATCCCCATATATATAGTGGCTCCATATCTTCAGAGAAAAAAATACTGCATCCAACTCCTAATCATGTGTTGGATAGTTCTGATCACGAGTCTTCAACTGTTGAGATGCATAAGCAATGAATTTTATTTTTTCACAAGGACTAACCCAATCCCTTTCAGATATGCATCACTAAAAATGATTAATCCTTCTCCACTTTAGGGTAGAGTTAACACTGGTTTAGTAACTAATCTATTATTCATCTCTTTGAAACATTCCTCACACTACTTTTTTCAGATAAACTAGATCCCTTTTTGAGTTAACTTGTATAATGGATTAGAAAGTTGTGAATAGTTTTTAAAAAATCTCCAATAATATACCTCTAATATAGAGAAACAAAGAATCTATATTATTGATGTAGGATGATGCCACTCTTCTAAAACATTTGTCCGTGTAGGGTCAATTTTAATTCCTTCATCGATTACAATGTGCCCCAAGAAAGCAACATATTGTCACCAAAATTCGTATTTTATGAACTATCCTAATGCCTCTCCTTCTATAGAATTTTCAAAATGACCCTTAGATAATCCTCATGTTCCTTGTAAGTTTTAGAATATATCAGAATATCATTACTAAAAACTACCAAAAAGTTATCAATGTAGTCTTTAAAGTCTATAGTCATCAAATCCATAAAAATAGAAGGTGCATTAGTCAGTCTGAAGGGAATAACAACAAACTCATAATGACCATATCTTGATTGGATGGTATTTTTTGGAATACTTTCTTTAATCACCATCAATTGATGATAACCAAACCAAAGATCAATCTTAGAGGAGAATTGAGCCCCACAAAGTTGGTCAAATAAGCCATCAATTCGTGGTAATGGGTATTTGTTCTTTCCTGTCATCCCATTATGTTCTATATAATCAATGCATAGCAGCATCGATCCATCCTTCTTCTTCACAAAGAGAAAAGGTGCTCTCCATGGAGACAAAATATGTTTGATAAAACCGCTCCCCAAAAGAGCTTGGAGTTGTTTCGTTGATTCCTTCATATCCACATTTTACATTCTATATAGGGTCTTGGATATCAGATGAGATCCATGTACGATTTTAATGGAAAAATCTTCATCTCTATCTTGGGGATGTTGGGTACCCTCCACAAGAAAATATGTAAATGTATTCCTAGACGATGGGGACATTTTTTACCCTTATACTCTCATTTTCCTCATCATCACTGATAAACCTCCGAAAAAAGGATATATGAGGTTCTTCTAGAAAACGATATGGTGGATATATCTCTCCTTGGAAGATAGTTGTAGGTTTTCCCTTTAATACTATTGATAATTCCTTAATTCTACATTTGATATTAGCATTATACTTTGAGTTCAAGTACATCCCTAGTAGAATAATAAACTCCAGCATGGGAATGAATACTATATTTGTGATAAGATTGTGCTCACTAATGTAAATACTATAGTTTCTAAACTCATAAATTTCATGGATAATCCCACCAAGATTCTTGAATGATAACTCTACTTTGAGAAATTCAGGTGTTGATTCAAAATTCTTTACAAACGTGGATGAAATAAAGTAATGCCTATAACTAGTATCAAACAATGTACTTTCTAGATTTGAGATAAGAAAAACAGTACCTACCACCACATCATTTAGCCCTTCAACATCAGCCGTAGTGATAGTAAAATCATGACCATGTTCCCTTTGCCTTTGCTGAGGCTGATGGTGGTTCCCCTCCACTGACCTCGAATTTAGACAATGATTGGAAAGGTACCCATGTTTTCCACAATTATAGAATTGAAAATATGTTAGATCCTTCACTATATTCCCCTTATCATTAGTTTCGGAAGTTGTGGCTTCACCTCATTGTGACAATTTGGCATGATATGGTCATCTCTTCCACATATGAAGAACTTCCATCTTCCAAGAAGGTAGTTCCCCAAATTCTTCTTCCCACATTCATTACACGTGGGACGTTGCACATTTTTTTTCTCATCTTACCTGATTGAAAATCCTCCCTATGCTTGGCTCTATTGATCTCTTGTTTTCATTGGATTTATGAGACCACTACATCTCACCAAACTCTAATTCGACATTCATATCACTTTGTATGATCTCATCAAATTTTCCATAGTCTCAGTTGGCTATATTCTTCTACATTTGAGGCCTTAATACACTAAATAATCTATCAACATTATCCCTAGGATCCCTGATAGATAATGACGCATAACGGGAATGTTAGATGATGTTCACCTCGTAGATTCCAACAGATTCATTCTCCTTCTTCTTCAGCTAGAGAAACTCCTTCTCCAATCTTGTTCTCATAGAATGTGGTAAATACGTATTGAAGAAGACCCATCTACAGTCTTCCCACTCCATAGACACGATCTCTAATCCTAGCCTCATGTTTTTAATCAGCTCCCACCACTAATTATCTTCTCTCTCTAAGTGGTAAATAGCCAGGGTGACCTTCTCCTGTTCCGAATAGTGGAGCACATGAATGATCTTATCGATAGAGCTGATCCAATATTTAGCAATTAATGGTTCAATAGATCCACTGATGGTTGGTGGTCTTTGATTCATAAAGGACACAACATAACGTTATTCCCTTCACAGTGATATCAGTCTCTTAGCTTCATTCATGTAATTTCCCATAACTCAAGTCATTTGGTTAATCATTCTCATTAATGTTTACATTCCATCTTCTATCAGAGGGTCGTCAGCACGTGGTCCAATGTGGTCACCATTAGCACAGTTCCTCCTATTTCCCCCCATTTTCAAAAAGAATTAAACCTTAGTTAGAATATTATTTTATTTAAGAATCTTTAAACTATAATGGATTTTATGTCTTATAACATCAATCTTGAGCGATTACATTTCTCTGTAAATGTTTCAAAATTATTCATAAAAGGCTTGTTAGTAACCAAACTTATCCCCATGGAGTGTCAATGAATGAGTGCAGTAAGGCCCATTTTAATGTAACATGATACCCTAGGTCTAGCCAAAAACTCATTATCAGAGTTCCAACTCCGAGTTACATCTTTTCCAAATCCACATCTACTTGTTCGTATCCAGACATAAATTTATTTGTTCAGAAACCACAAACATAATATTTCACAAAAGTACCAAGAAGTTTTTTTATATTTAATCTTTTCAATAGGGTTCTTCCTAAATTTTTCATTGCATAATTTCTATAAAAAACTAAACTATCATTTGATACCAACTATGGAATCCCTCCTTTTTATTACCTAACATTCCATTACATTTTACAAACATATGATATTTAAAGTATAGTGTCTTGTAAATAAAGAGCATAATACATGAAAAGATAAAACAATCTTTTAAATCCCATTGAAAATATTTTTGAAATATTAATCCTATGCAGAATTAGTGTATTTCATAACCTAGAGACATACATAAAAGGAAAGGTTGAGAAGAAGTCCTAGTAAGGAAAGAAAGGGAATCAGTTTACTTGTGATATCAATAAAAACTTGATGAAAACATAAAGACATGAGAAATTGAGGAAGTGGAATATCATAATAAATAGAACATGAATCATAAATTGAATTTTTGGATACAACATTTAATTCAAACATTTATGAAAATATAAACAATTTTCTTCCCCAATGTGTCATAAATATTACCAGGCCTATTCACAAAGGTATCGTGAAACTTGTCATCTCTAGAGATTAAATTCATTACACAATGAATTGGAGTGCTAGGAGGTAGAACCATTAAAATGTATTTATATTCATGTAAGACACATAAATAATAAAAAATTTTCATAAATGACCAAATATAATAACAAAATTAGGTTTCATATCAAAATTGTGACGTTTTAAAAGGTGCTTAAAACAAGATCATTATGTAATTTATAACCCATTGAAAGGGATTGTGGGTTATATTTATGTCAATTCCAAAACCAAATATATCAATTATATGTCTTTATGAAAACCCCTAGAAATTAAATAGTTTGGGGAATTCACATAAATAAAAAAAGATAATTTCTTGAGAAAAAGAGAGATATTTTGAGGCAAAAATCATTCAGCATAATGGCTGTAAAACATGGTTTTAGAAATATTTAAAAAGAGAGGAGATAGAGTTCACCCAATGATAAGAGAGTTATGATACAGTATAAGGACATAATAACATGGATAAAAATAAATTGTATGGCAATTTCAATGACATACCACATGAAAATGAATCTCAAAAGAAAAGAGAAGATGGAATTTGTTTAATAAAATTTGGCATCCTAACGACGTCACTTAAAAATTTGTAAAATTAGTTTATTAGAGAGGAAATGATATATAATAAAATGTAAGTGAAATGTAATGTTATTAGGATATAGAAGAACATATCCCATAATAATAATATGGAAACTAGAAGACATATCATAAAGGAAATCATCACATAAATGAGGAGGGTGAAAGGTTACCATACATTAAAGAGTAACCTAAAAACGCAATGGTTGTGACCTTGGGGGACATGAGGGAACCATGGAATGGATACTTGGGAGGTAAAAAGGCCAGAGCATAATTTATAATGTTTTTGGAATGAATAGAATGAAGGAACTGGATGGTATTTATAGAAAAAGTGAGGGAATATTTTATTAAATTTTAATGGACACCTCATCGGTTGTATTTGAAAAACCGTGGGCTTTTCCATGGTATTTTTCAACATTATTGGCAACTTCGGACACCTCATAACATATCTTAATATTCAAAAGTCGACCAGAATTATTACATCCTGATTACATCACTAATGATGTCATTAAACACACCGAAATTCAAAACAATATTTTTACTATTCACTGAAAAATAAAACATTTTATAAAAATCTCATAAATTCACCGTGAGCTAATATTGATGCTATGAATTAAAAATTAATCTCCATTTTATGAAAATAATTTTCAAATTATGATAAATTCAAATTTTATATAAAAATACTATTTTTCCAAAAAATTTGTAATACAAGACTCATAATTGTTGAAATAGTTATTTACTAATGCTATAATATCACATTACCAAATAAGATACCTATATTATATTTATACTTTATAAAGTGAGGTTACTATTCCATTGGTCACATTTCAATTCCTATGGTGAGTATAACTATTCATACTTTACTATTCACTAAAAACAAAGTTGATCCTATCAGACTTTAAATTTCTTACTGATTACAACTATAAAAGACCATTTTTGAAAATCATTTTTCATTATTAATTATTTAAAGTATTCAAAAATATTTTAAAATACTCATTTCTTATAATTCACCAATAAATATGTAATTTCTATAAATTCATCCTATATTTATTTTAACAATATAAATTTACAAAATTAACCATATGTATAAATTACAATTTTATTTATACAAAAGGATTACACAATGTAACTAAGGCCTTGATACAGAGCCCCATATAACAACTGCGTAAGACCTAAGAGTGAGGTGAGAAATGGTGATAGAATCTTGGGGCATCTCGGACAACATTGACGGAGTGGTGATTTTTGTCAACATGAACTTCTCAATTATGTGATTATATTCAACCTTCACATGTTGGAGTTTAGCTTGGGATTGGTCCATAGAAAATACCAGTAATGCAACATCCTTTAAAAGCTCCAACAAATGGGATTTTTATAGCCCGAGTCTACTAGATGAGGGCATCAACTCTTCTTTCTGTATTAATTAACTTCGATCATTTGTATTTCAAAATAATAATCATGACATTATTGGTTCCAACGGTAATATTGACCAACGATCATATAACAGCCAAACCTCAACTGTCAAAATTTAATTATACTCACATCATTAATTATAGGATATACTTTTGTTGAGAATAAAATAAAATAATACACAAATTAAAGAAATAAATATTAATAAAAAATTTGGGTCGTTATAAGAATGATATTTTCACAACATAAAGTGCAATATGTATATGTTTATGTTAATTATAAAACATTATTATCATAATATATCAAGGTAAAATATTCTGTATGGTTGAAAAAGTGCATATCCCTGTGAAAAAATGAAACATATATGGATATTTTTATAGATTAAAAAAACACCCAAAATTGATATAAATGGTGTCTCAAAATAAGGTTTCAAGAATTGATTTTTTAATGCTGTGAGTTAAATCTCTTTAATTGTAACTGTAAACTAGAGGATAAATCATATAATATAAATCTAACACATAATCCCAATTATATTAGGTTTATATTATTTATTATAAAAAATATAATAAAATTATATTTTTAACATTTCAATGCTCAATGATTGTAATTTTATTGGTTTAATATATATTTTAAAATTATTTGGTAAAAATAATTCAAAAATGAAATTTTTAACTTTTCCTTTTAAAATTAGACTATATAAATAACTTGAGATATAATATTAAAAAATTTCCCATTTTATTTATAATAATGTGTTATAATATATATATATATATATATATTAATTTACTATAAATTTTATAGAATTAATGATAAGATAATTTGAAGGTAAAAGGGGTTATTTTAAAAAACTCACATTTTAAATAAAACTATTTTCATTTGACAATACAAAATGTTCATAATTTATAATTAATTGAAATAAAATTTAATGATTAATTATTTAAATAAAATTTATATATTATATCACAAAATATAAGAATTTAAATCTATATGTGGATAATTATTATCCATATTGTTAATATAATATCCTATTATTTTTGTAAAACTAATTATTGAAAAATCATTTCATTCAATTATTTGTGGATTTTTAAAACAACATTGTGTCAATTATATAAATTTAATTTAATAAAAATTATTAAATATTTTATATAATCATAATTAATATTATTAATTATTAGTAACAAAATGTTTTGTTAAAATTATTAGTAAATACTAAAAAAACAAAATATTAGGAATTAGATTAATACTTGGTTTTGCGTCTTTCCTAAGTTTCTGTAAAATATAATTTTAAAAAAAATATCATTTTTTTGAGAAATATTATTTTATTTTTAGAATAATTAGGTCAACCTCATTTTTGAAAACTAATTTATTTATATAATTATAGTATAAAATACTAATGTAAATATAAAATACTAGTTACTATAGTTAAAACAATATAGTAAATGTAAGTAAACATAAATTATATAGGAATAAAATTTTAAAAAAACCATTCATTTTATGTTTTGGTGGTATGGATCAACATTAAATTCCTTAATTATGTTATTTTTCATTGTTAGAGTCAATTGGAGTGAGAATAACATCCCATTGTTGAATAGTTTTGGTATTTACAAAAATGACACTCCTCTTCAATTATAATATGGTACTCCATCCCCACACATAATCACACCACTGTATCCATTTAGCTAAATCAAAACCTACCACAATCTATCACCAAATTCTATAATGAAATTATAAAAAAAAATTATTTAAAAAATTCCAACTAAATGGTCAATAATAAGTGATCGAATAGTGGTTCTTCTATTAAAAGACAATTGTATTCAATGATCTTTTTCTTTTTTTACATTTCCATTTACTAAAATAATTTTTAATTTAATGGTTCTAGTGTAATAAAACAATTATATATAATATATGGATATTTTATTATGTTTATATGATAATATTTATCCATCTCATTCTCTGACAAATGGGAATCAAAATCATCGCTCATGTCTATAGAGATCTACCACCTACCAAATCGTTGTAATTTTTTTTCCATCACTGAATCACATGAATATTCTTAATTAATAAAATAATTAATATATATGGTACATATGAATAGATATTAATTCATAAAAATTAATATACCATCCAATTAAAAACAATATCTTCCATTAAGGGTATTATATCTTCACTCATGTATATGTACAACCTACCTTCTCAATGATGTCGTATGATTCGTTTATCATTTCCCACAATAATTAATGGTAATGAAAATATATCTAATGAGTGTGTATTTTATATATAAAATTAACTTCATTCTATAGATTATGCTTTTATATGCAACAATCATGTAATGAAACATCCAAAATAAAACATGAATATGGAAATTAAGTTAACGCTTGAATAAATGGTAATAATTAAATATTTTTAACTATTGACTCAAAAATGAAATAATGTTATAATATATGATATTAAATATTAATATGGTTCTTTTAAAAATAAATAACACGATTTAAAAAATTATATAGAATTTTAAATAATGTTGATCTGATGGTAATTATGGGGTATGGGGTTTCATCTTAATTTCCATTTCATGGATACATATTTTATAATAATAATCTATTAACATTTATGTGTTTTATATAATAGAAATTTTATAATTTAACATTAAGACATGTTTATTAATTATGTTTTATGTTTCAATTACTGTTTATTATTTAATGGGGTGAATGTTTGAATTTTAGCACAAGGTTAAAATATTATTTAGAATTTAACATAATTTTGTGATTGCTTTCACCTTTGTTCAAGGAATTTTATGATTCAATCTTCATAAGATCGAATAATTTTCTTATACACTATATATTTATTTATTTCTATTATTTTCTTCCAAATTACCATGTAATTGGTACATGAATCATGAATACAGATGATTAAATGAAAATCTTATTTTATTTCACTTTAAATAACATATAATTTTCTTCCATGTCTACGTTTTTGAAAATTATATAAAAAAGTCATTTTATTCAATCAAATAATTTGTTAATTTTTTTCATTACATGAAATATAAAAATAGTTCAAAACGATTCTTTCAATTTTTTTGAAAGGGACCTTTTCAACAAAAAAAATCAAAAGAATTTTCTTTTAACACAAACAGTGATAATATACATCCCTTCCACAATAACCATTTTACGAAATGTATATTATTATAAATAATTAATACTACTGTATACTGAAAAATATTTTAGGGTTACTTATATTAGTAATTATCTTCCGTTCCATATATTTTTCTAAAGACATTAATTAATCTCAAAATCCTATATTCCTAATGAAGTGATTTTTATGTCTTGTTACTGGATTAATTTTATGATTTGTAAATTTATCTTCATAAAATAATTTTATATTAGAGTTTTTAATTGAAAATTGATTTATATTAAATATATATATTCTTGGTATCATGGGTATGGTTTTTTTAACCATTATACTATTTTTTCATTTAATTTTTCTTTTAAATTTTTAATTAAATTTTTAAATAATAAAAAATCCATATCCAATAGTCATTAGAGATATTTTTTATTAATGAAAATTTTCCATGAATTAAATCAAGCAATATATATATGTGGAATTATTTTTAAATGCAATGATTTGTGGGTCCCCAAATTATATGACTCCTTGATGAATCATCCAAACACATGAGAAGATTATGTTTTACAAATTAAATGGGGTTTAATCATTGTATTAAATAGTCTTGACCCATTAACACAACTGTATTGGTATTATGATGTTTGAGATAATGATGTCTAATATTATGAATTTCCATTATTTGGATTTTATTGATATTTACTGATGAAATTATTTCCATGATATTATCAATTGATTAATTTTTTGATCATGTTAATAATTAAATGTGATCATTATTCATATATTTTCCATTCCAAATTTATTTTTTCTTAACAAATAATAACATTAATGTTATTGATTTATTGGAATTTATTCTAAGTTAATTACCTTTTCATATTTATTACTAATTATTCATTCATGATAGATTCAATTTAATGTAACCCTTATTTTCCATTTGATCTCACATTTATATGTATTCCTTTCCACATGATCGGAAGAAAAATTATTTTAATGAGTTTATATATGTCAATAATTCGGATTTTTATGTTTTATATTATATTCCAAATTTAAAATGAGTAACATTTCTAAATATTGATCTCTAAATCCACTAAAATAATTATTTATTTGGGTTTTTAATCCTAATATATTTTTCTATGTAATGAAGTAGACACCAGCTCTAGGAAACTGGAGCATGCATTTTTATAACTGGAATAAGAGTGTATTTTTTAGAAACCATTATAATATGTTTAAGGAAAACATTGATTAGTGAAAATAAACCTATGACTGAAAATGAATACAACTATAGATGAACATCCTAAAATTTTGTCAAGGAATATATTATGTGGTTTTTCATATAAATTTACCCTTTTTTTGAATCTACATGATCACATGGATGAAGAACAGTGGTAAATAGGGGTAATAAATCTAATATAGGTTCATTTTTCATAATGTCTATTATTAGTTGGTTTACTACAATTGGATTTATTGGACACCTAGTTTGACAATACTATATAATATTATGATTATAATTCACATGTTATTTAAAAACATTTATTATGTATTTGATAAAATATATTTCCCCAAGAAACCATTTTTAACATCATGAGGTTACTAAATATTAACTTTTCAACACCCCAAGCATCCACGGTACATTTTCTATTTAATAATACAATAGCTTGCATTGTACGCAACATCGAGATTCTAAGACACCATGACCAATCAAATTAGCCATTATGAATAGTAATAACCACTTTTTGAAATTTTATCAATTATATCATTAAAAATGGCATTAATTTTTGGGTTCATAATATGGAAATTAACTTAGGGTTAATTTTTGGTATTTTTCTGAAAACATTCAGTTTTTGATGAATAGTGAAAAATACTAAATTTTAATTAAAAACAAATTTTTTAATCAAAATAATTTATAGTGATAAATTATAATATTTAATGTTTTTAAAGTATAATTAGATTATATTTTTACCATTTAATCCAATTATGGTCATTGGATGTAATTTCTCATATAAACTGGACGTAAGCAAGTGTCAATTTTTTGATAGTTATTATTTCTTCAAAACACCCATTTTGTTTTGACAACGAAAATTATTTTTAAATTAATTTCTTCCAGTTATGTGTATTGAATTTAGAAAAATGGATTCCATATGTAGAATTAGTAAGTCCAAATTGTGTAAATAGGTATCTTTTATTTTTATACATTTGGAATAATTTCTTTGGTAAATATTTTATTTACCATGGTAAAAGGGTAAATCCGTTAAAAAAGGGTAAACAATAATATTTTAATAATATTAAATTTCCCTAATACATGTCATAAATCTATTGGATAAGTGAAATTCTACCAAAAACAGCCTTATGAATAAAATATGATCTTTTAGGTCCACTTGAATTAGATTAGGACATTTATTATTATTTAATTCAAATAAGAGTTAAAAGAGTTAAAATCTAAGTATAATAACTATAACATTTTTAATATAGGTTTAAACATAATATAAATTAGAATATAAATATTAATTAGGAAGATAAAAATATTTCCTACATAATGTAATTTTATTTATATTTTTTAGACATTAAATAATTTAATTTTTTATGATACAATGATGATGTAGTAATTTCATAATTAATGAAATATTAAAATAATTGATATTATAAATATCAAAATAATGTAATTTGAGAATTTTTATGAATTAAACTAATTTTCTAGGTTAATATGACATATTAGGGTTGGTTATATGAATTTTTTTCGAATTAATAATGCTTTTATGAATTTAAGAAAAAACAAAATACCAAATAGAGTCAAAATTGAGAAAAAAGAGTTTCAAAAAAAAACTATTATATTATTAATTGATATTCTATTCCAAAAAATCAAAGGCTAAGAAAAATGAATAATACAATGATATTTATACCATTTATTAACAACTTGGGGTTCTATTGGTATTATATAGTATGTTTATTAACCATATAATAGAAAAATACAAAGAGATATGGTAAATTTCAAACTATTTAACTAAGAATTAAATCTAAATGATAATGTTAATATAGTGACACAAACCTATATAAAACCTATTGGTTGAGTGGTTTTAGACCCATACCCACATTATACTTTAGATAATAAATTTTGGATCCATTAAAAACCGAAAATTATTTTATTAGAAAATAATATTTCTAGCATTACCAAAGGTGCCCCTCACCCTCTTATAAAAGGAAACTCCCCCTTCTGTCTAATTCACACCTTCAAAGCCATTTGGATCAGCCAAAACCTTCCCAAATACCCTCTAAACTGTCCAACCTTCATCCTAGATTTTTTACTTTAGTCATAAAACCAATCTATGGATCCCTTTTGATCAAATCAAAAGGAAGAACACGAAGAAGAGGTAAATATCTCACCAGCTCTTTCAAGTTCATTTCTTCTTCCACTTCCTTTTTCTTTGTTGTTTCAATTATAAAATAATAACTCCAATATCATATATATATTGTGATGTTTTTATAAATATGTAACAACCATGTTCATTATTCTATCCATCCTTTTAATGAAATGTCACCATACGTGCGTACGTACGGCTTACTGTCTCCACATCATGGTGTAATTGTTATTCAATACATTATTATTTGGATGAGTATAATAATGATGTGTAATTGATGTAAACAATAAATATAACATGATAATTATTCTTTATATATGATATACCATCCAATTATATGTTATTTTAATATCAAAAGAATGATATTGTCGCTCGTGCGTACGTACGAATTACCGTCTCCACGAACGCGATGAGATTCATTTCCCATCGTATCCATTCAAGAATAATTTTTATTTGATGATTAAAAATAATGTTTAAAGACATTATATAATTATGGATATTAATAATATAAACCCCATTTAAAACAAATATGACTCACATAACAATGAATATAAAGGAAAACGAATCTGTTAACACCCGAAATAACGATAATACTAATATATTATTAACAAAGCAATTTTAAAAGATCATATATGATATAATATTAATGTATATGATTTAATAAAAATTATTTAACCATTATAAAATAGGTTAACCAACACTCTACCAAGGAAATGTAAAATGTAAGGGTTAATTTCACAATCTTTTTATTATCCGAGATTGTTTTTACGTAAGTATCTACTGGGACCTCTTTATCATCCACATCCATGTTTCTTAAAAATGTATTCCAAAACATTTTTAAAATTTTCTAGACTATGGTTTAAAGTAATTTATACCCTTGTTTGACTTTTTTTAAAATGTTTTGAAGGGAATCTTTCTGTCATTTTCCAAACAAGGTACTTTATGACCTTTTCGACATAATTAAGGTAAGAATGTTTTTTTAACTTATGCGGCGGGTGCAGCTATATTATGACATTATAACAATGTTGAATCATCCCTTAAAATCTTGTAATAATATTTTAAAATATAAATGATATCTTTTATAATTACATGACTTTTAAATGATTTCAAAATAGAAACTGACATTTCTCTAAAAAGGTTTTGATTTCATCTATGTCAACATCCATTGATGGATTTTAAGTTTTTTTTATGTTGATTTATTATGATAAAAAACTTATATATTTTATTGAAGGTTTTGTGATATGTTTGTATGTGGATGTGTTATTTTATACCATTCACGGTTTATGGATAATATATTGACATTTCGTATGCTAGTTTTAATATGAATGTTTATGTTATGTTTAAACCTTTTCATACGAGGAATAAATTAGACTTAGTAAGTGACGATTGGAGCCCGCTATAACACCATGATGCATCGGTAGGTATCATTAGACAAACTAGTGTATTGGCACAAGGCCTTTAAAAAATCATATTTGTAGTCTTGGCACAAGTACTTGACTATGTGGTTATGAAAGTCTGGCATTATGCATTCCATTATTATGATAGTGGCTAGGGAAATTGCATGTGATTATTCGACTAGTGGAATATCCATGTGAGAAGGTAAATGGAATTATTTTATTTATATTTTCAATATTATGATGAAGTTTATGTTGAAAAGGATTTTGTTTTAGTCCTATACATTTCCTTGAAAATTTATGATTATTTATGAACGTTTTCTCGATATTGTTATCCTTAATGAGCATCTAAGATCACCCCTTTCTATGTTGTATTTTTCCAAGGATGCAAAAGTGTTTATTATGAATGACCTGTAGGGATAGTCTATGGGATCTCAGTGTTGTCTATGGAAACAATGTTGTTGTAGTATTCCATTTTATGATTTAATGTAAACTTTATGAATGTACCTAGTACATCAAAGGCTACATAAGTAATTGATCTTTCGAGACATGATCTTTTGTGATCATGCCAATGATACGTAATAATGCACCGACTTTGGGTAACTGGGGTTTGGGCGTTACAGTTGGTATCAGGGGAAGTTTATTAAAAACCTTGGAAACTAGATTTAGATAAACTCAGATTATAGCACATAGGACTAATAGAGATTTTGAGGGTTGGTATAGAATAATATACTAGAATTTTGGTATTGTAGAGATTTTGTGAGTTTTCCATGAAATACATCCCTATCTTGATACGAGCAGTTAGAGGCGGCTCTAGCACAGATGTACCTAGGGGTAAAACCCGAAAACACCTATTTGAGCTAATCTTGAATGAGAACTGGTGCACATCAACGGTTCTTGCTTCACTCTTTGTTACGACACTCCCGGGGGTTATGCATAGGATAATTCTAATTTTCTTTACAAACCATTATGAAGGGTTTATGAGAATATAATTCCTCAATGAAAACATTTTTATGATTATGGATTATATCCATAAACTGTTTAATTTATGTTAAGTGTTTTAAAAGTTTGGATTTATGTGTTGCAATTCATAAACTAATCTAGTTTATGACATTGTTTAAAAAAGGTTCCTAGTGTAAGGAATGGAAACTATATCAACGAACGCACTCCATGTATGGATTTCCCTCCCACGCAAGATAATTATAGTGGAGATGGTGATACAACTAGTGCAGATCAGCTAATCACTATATTGGGACAACTCACTCAGGTTATGAATAATAACCTTACCCATATGTAGCACCCTGATCCGTAGCGTGGAGGATCAATGTTAGAGCGCTTCATGAGGCAAAAACAACCAACATTAAATGGGGGTAAAAATTTACTAGTAGCTGAGCAATGGATAAATTCCTTAGAGAAAATATTTCATGCCTTAGGGAGTAGCGAAAGGGAAAATGTTATCATGGAAGTTTACCGCCTTACTGGAGATGGTAATCAATGGCGTTCATTGATTCAAAACACAAAAGAAGATGATGAAGTATAAAATATGGAATGCAGGGAATTTAAATAAATTTCCTTAGAAAAATACTTTCTTCATGACCATCAACCTGATATGGAAAGACAATTTTTGAGTCTGAGGCAAAAGGAAGATGAGAATGTCACAACGTATGATGCAAAATTTACAAGGTTAGCGAGGCATGCTGCAAATTATATACATAACCCAAGAAGTAATATTGATCATTTCGTTGATGGGTTAACTCCATTTCTCCATCGAGCATTAGTCTCGCAATCCTTCTCTTCATACAAATATATTGTCTCATGTGCTATCAAGACAGAAAAAGAATTCTCTAAGTCTTACAACTTTAAAGAAAAGCACGACAAGAAGATATAAACAGAACACTCTGGAAATGGAAATAAGCGGAAGAAGGGAAAAGATGAATTTCCATCATGCAGTGAATGTATGAAGAAACACCCTAGTACTTTCCTGAAGGGAATGGGAGTCTGTAACAAGTGTGGTGAAAAAGGACACCAAGATCATGATTTTAAGGGTAAGAAAGAGGCCGTCTATGTTGAATGATATAATTGTAGAGAAAGGGGGAATTGTGAAAAATAATTTCCTAAGAATCAGGGGAACTTACCTCAGAAAAGGCCAAGGGATCAGGGATAAGCTTATACTATCACTACTGCAGAGTTTGAAGCTCCGGAAGAGGTAGTGGCAGGTAATTTAATGGTTTCCTCATGTTTAGCAAATGCTATATTTTATTCTAGATAATCACATTATTTCATATCTTCCCAGTTTTCTAAGAAAATTAGATATTTCAAATTTGATTTAACAAGGGAGTTGTCAGTATAAACTCTAAAGGGAAGTATCATTGCAACAAGGTTTGGTGAATCAGTTCCCATCAGAGAATATAATGGTTCTTTATCTACTGATCTCATCGTCATACCCATGACTGAATTTGATATAATTCTCAATATGTATTGGATTTAATACCATGATGAGAAGATTTATTTTAAGAAGAAGGAGGTTACTATTTTTGATGATGATGATAAAGAACACCTTATCTTTAGAGCAGAAACGTCACCACCAAATTCTTATCTAGATCCACCCCCACTATCTTAACAAAATTCAATTATTGGGGAGGAAGAGAATGAGATAATTATTGGAGAGGAAAACAATGTTCTAATAGAAGATGTGTCTATTGTGAAAGAATATGATAATGTGTTTCCAGAGGATTTACATTGACATCCTTCAGATCGAGAAATTGAGTTTTCCATTGACTTAATTCCTAGTTCAAGGCCCATGTTGAAGACAAATTATAGAATGTCCATCGTGGAATTGGTGGAACTGTATAATCATTAGAGGAATTGAGTAATAAAATATTTATTCTCCCTAGTGTTTCTCCATGGGGAGCCCATGTACTTTTTGTTAAGTTGAAAGATGGATCTATGAGGTTGTACATTGACTACAAGGAGATAAATTCTATAACAATAAAGAACAAGTATCCCCTATCTCGCATTGATGATTTATTTGACCAACTTCATGGAGCTTAATACTTTTTAAATATTGACCTTCAAACTGGATATCATCTATAGTGTGTGAAGAAGGAAGACATTCCGAAAACATCATTTTGAACTAGGTACGGGCATTATGAGTTTACAGTAATGTCTTTTGGATTGACTAATGCACCCTCTGTCTTCATAGATTTAATGAATAGAGTTTTCAAGTAATATCTTGATGAATTTTTAGTGGTATTTATTAACGATATCTTGGTATAATTTAAAAGAAACGAAGATCATGAAAATCACTTACACATTATCCTGAAGACTTTTTGAAGACATGTATTATATGGGAAGTTTAACAAGTGTGAATTCTGGATTTACGAGATTTCTTTTCTTAGCCACATTGTCTCCAATGATGGAATCTCTTTTGATCATTCTAGGAAAATAGCAATCCAAGAATGGGCAACACAAATGAGTATAATCGAGGTATGAAATTTTATTAGTTTAGAAGGTTATTATCGATGTTTCGTCCAGAATGTTTCTTGGATGGAAAACCCATTAACAAAGCTCACACGAAAAGGGGTTAAATTTGTTTGGACAAAAGAGTGTGAAGATTGTTTTGTAGAATTGAAGGGAAGACTAGTCAATTCTCTTATCTTGACTCTACCATCAGGGAATAATGGGTTTGTTATTTATAGTGATGCATCGAAGAAAGTACATGGTTGTGTCCTTATGTAGAATGATAGAGTTATTGCCTATGCATCGTGAAAGCTGAAAATTCACGAGAAAAACAATCCTACTCATGATCTTGAGTTAGCAGCTGTAATACTTACTTTGAAGATTTGGAGACACTATCTCTCTGGTGAAAAATGTGAGATTTATACTGATCAAAATATTTATAAGTATACTTTCTCACAAATAGAACTCAACATGAGGCAAAAGAGATGGCTTGAACTACTCAAGGATTAGGATTGCACGATACACTACCACCCGGGGAAGGAAAATAAGGCAGCAGATGCTTTTGGCAGAAAAGATCATGGAGTTTTGAACAAAATTAGAGTTGATAAGGATCCTATATATATGGATCTAGTAAATATGGATATGATAATAACCATGATAGGTGAAACATCAATTCCTTTTCAAATTTTTTCCAAACCATATTTACTAGAAAAGATAAGAAGTTCTCAGGCTGATGATGAGGAGGTTCAAAAGAAGATTAATGCTGTGAATAACTAGAGATTAAGTGCCTTTGTATATGAAGATGGAATTTGGAAATTTGGGAAGAGTCTTCGTGTTCCTAATATACCTGGCCTAAAAAGATAATTGTTGGATGATGCTCATAGCTCAAATTTCTCTATACACCCTTGGAGCACCCAAATGTATATATATTTGAAGGAAATTTTTTGGTGGGACAACATGAAGAGAGAGATTTATGATTTTGTGTCAAGATGTATGGTTTTTCAACAATTGAAAACTGGAAGGCAACATCCTGGAGGAGTCATGCAACCTCTTCCCATAACTGAGTGGAAATGGGATGATATAACGATGAAATTTTTCATGGGGCTACCAAAAACACCTAGAAGGAACGAGGCAATATTGGTCATTGTTGATCAACATTCCAAGTCATAAAATATTTATACTATAATAGAATATTTACCACATGAATTTTTAGCAGGACTATATATTAATGAAGTTATAAGACTTCATGGAGTACCACTATCAATTATTTCTGATCCTGATCCCCGTTTTACATCATGATTTTGGAAAAGTTTTCAAAAAGCCCTGGATATTGAACTATGTTTGAGCACTTCCTACCACCCCCAATCTGATGGACAATCATAATGGACTATTCATACCTTAGAAGACCTGTTGAGATCATTCACACATGACTTTCAAGGTATGTGGGATCAATATTTACCTCTAGTAGAACTTTCCTATAACAATATCTAAAATTCAAGTATTTAGATGGCACCTTATGAAGAGTGATATGGAAAGAGATGTCACAAACCAACCTGTTGGGCTGATGTTAGTGAAATAAAACACATAGGCCCAGAACTTGTGGAGGAAACGATGGAAAAGGTGAAGGTAATCCAAAACCACATCAAAGAAGCTCAAAGTTGGCAGAAGATCTATGCTGATAACCGAAATAAGGATTTGTAATTTCAATTATAAGATCTTGTTTTCTTGAAGGTATCTCCATGTAAGGGTGTTATACGTTTCTGTAAGAAAGGGAAAATTGAGTCCCAGGTACATCAGACCTTTTGATATTCTTGAACGAATTGGGGCTGTAGCTTACCGTTTGGTAATGCTACCAAGACTCTCCAAAGTTCAGGATGTATTCCATGTATCACTATTGAGAAAATACATGCCTAACCCAACACATGTACTTACCTATGAGGAATTAGAACAGGAACCTGATCTATCTTATTGAGAATATCCTGTCAAGGTTCTTGATACAAGAGAACATGTGCTGAGAAAACGGACGACTCGACTGGTAATAGTTCTATGGAGAAAACATAAGATGGAAGAGGCAACGTGGAAACCCGAGGAACTTATGATGAAGAACCACCCTAGAATTTTTATGCAGTATTATTCTAGAAATTTTGAGGATGAAATTATTTGAATGAGGGTAGAACGTAACACCCCAAGCTTCCACGGTACGTCTTCCTTTGAATAATGCAACATCTTTCATTGTACGCAACTTCGAGATTCAAACACACCGTAACCAATGAAAGTAGCCGTTATATATAGTAATACCCATTTTTTAAAATTTTATCAATTTTATCTTTCAAAATGGACTTCATTTTTGGGTCCGGAATATCAAAATTATCTTAGGGTGAATTTTTTGTATTTTTCTCAAAACATTCAGTTTTTTATGAATAGTGAAAATTACTAAATTTTAATTAAAAACAAATTTTTTAATCAAAATAATTTATAGTGATAAATTATACTATTGAGTGGTTTTAAGGTATAATTAGATTATATTTTTAGCATTTAATCCAATGTTGGTCATTGGAAGTAATTTCATATTTAAAATGGACATAAGCAAGTGTCCATTTTTTGATAGTTATTATTTCATAAAAACACGCTTTTTGTTTTGACAATGGGAATTAATTTTAAATTAATTTCTACCACTTACGTGTTTTGAATTTAGAAAAATGGATTGAATATTTATAATCAGGAGGTCCAAATTGGGTATATAGGTAACTTTTATTTTTATACATTTTGAATAATTATTTCGGTAAATATTTTATTTACCATGGTTAAAGGGTAAATCTGGTAAATAAGGGTAAAACATAATATTATAATAATATTAAATTACCCTAAAACATGTAATAATTCTATTGGATAAGTTTAATTAGACTAAAAACAACCTTTGGAATAAAATATGATCTTTTAGGTCCACTTGGATTATAATAGGACATTTATTATTATTTAATTCAATGAAGAGTTAAAAGAGTTAAAATAAAAGTTTAATAACTAAAACATTTTGAATATAGGGTTACACATAAGATACATTCTACTAAATATTAGTTAGAAATATAAAAATATTTCCTACATAATTTTGTTCTATTTATATTTTTTAAACATTAAATAATTTAATTTATTTATGACACAACAATGATGCAGTAATTACTTAATTAATTAAATATTAAAATAATTAATATTATTAATATCAAAATAAATGTAATTTGAGGCTTTTTATGAATTAAACTAATTTTTTAGGTTATTATGACATATTAAGGTTGATTAGATGAATTATTTTCGAAGTAATAATGTTATTATAAATTTATAAAAAAAAATACCAAATAGTGTCAAAATTGACAAAAACGAGTTTTTAAAATAAAAAATATATTACTAATTGATATTAAATTCATAAAAATATAAGGCTCGACAAAATGACTTATATAATGATATTTTTTATCATTAATGAACCACTTGGGGGTTCTCTTGGTAGTTTATAGTATGTTTATTAACCATATAAAATAAAAATACAAAGAGACTTGGTAAATGTCAAACTATTAAACTAAGAGTTTAATCTAAAAGTTAAGGTTAATATAGTGACCCAAATCTTCCTAAAACTTATTGGTTGAGTGGTTTTCCACCCATCCCAATTTTATCCTATATATAATCTATTTTGGAGCCATTATAAATCGAGAATGAGTTTATTATAACATAATATTTCAAGTTTTTCCTAAGATTCCCCTCACCCCTCTTATAAAAGGGAACTACCCCTTCTCTCTAATTCACACATTCAAAGTGTTTTGGATCTGACTACCCCTACCCAAATACCCTCTCAACTATCCTCCCTTAATTTTAGAGGCCTTCCTTTAGTCATAATTAAATTCTAAGGATCTCTTTTGATCAAATCAAAAGGAAGAACCCGAAGAAGAGATAAATATCTCACCACCTCTTTCAAGTTCCTTTCTTCTTCCACTTCATTTTTCATTGTTATTTACATTATAAAATAATAACTCCAGTATCTTATATATACTATGATGTTATTATACATTTTTTTACAACCATGTTCATTATTCTTTCCATCCTGTTAAAGACATGTCACCATACATGCGTACATACGACTTTCCGTCTCCACGTCATGGTGTAATTGACATTCAATACATTATTATTTGGATGGGTATAATAATGTTGTGTAATTGATGTAAATAATAAATATAAAATGATAATGATTATGTATAAATTATATACTATCCATTTATATATTATTTTAATATCAAAACAATGATATTGTCGATCGTGCGTACGTACGGATTACCGTCTCCACGAATGCGAAGAGATTCATTTTCCATAGTATCCATTCAAGACTAATTTTCATTTTATGGTTAAAAATAATGTTTAAAGACTTGATATAATTATGTATATGGATAAGATACGTCCAATACATAACAAATATTACTCACATAACAACGAATATAAAGGAAAACAAATCCGTTAACACCCAAAACAATGATAATACTTAGATATTATTAACAAAGAAATGTTAAAAGACCATATATAATATCATATTAAATTTTATGATTTAATAAAAATTATTTCAACATTACACTAAAGGTTAACCTACCCTCGACCAAGGAAAAGTACAAGTTAAGGGTTAACATCACAATATATTTTTTATCCGAGGTTGTTATTACGTAAGTATCTACTAGGACCTCTTTATCATTCACATCCATGTTTCTTAAAAATGTATTCCAAAACATTTTTACAATTTACTAGACTATGTGTTAAAGTCATTTATATACTTGGTGGAATTTTTATAAAAAGGTTTCTAGGGAATCTTTCCGTGGTTTTACAAACAAGGTATATTATGACATTTTCAACAAAATTAAGGTAAGAATGTTTTTTAAACTTATACGACGGGTGCGGCTATATTACGCCATTATAACAACGTCAAAGCTTCCCTTACAAGATTATAAGAATATTTTCAAATATAAATGTTATATTTTATAATTACGTGAGTTCTAAATTATTTCAAAATAGAAAGAGATATTTCTCTAAAAAGGTTTGGATTTCATATATGTCAACATCCTTTGATGGATTTTATGTTTTTCTGAAGTTGATTTAGTATGATACAAAACATCCATTTTGTATTGAATGTTTTGTGATAAGTTTGTCTGTGGATGTGTTATTTCATACCATTCATGGTTTATGGATAAATTATTGACATCTCATATGTCAGTTTTAATACGAATGTTTATGTTATGTCTAAACCTTTTAATATGTGGAATGCATTGGACTAAGTAAGTGATGGGTGGAGCCCGCTATAGCTTCTCGATGCATCGGTAGGTCTCATGAAACAATATAGTGTCTTGGAACAAGGCCTTGACAAAATATTATTTGTAGTCTTGGCACAAGGCCTTGACTATGTGGTTAGGAAAGTCTGGCATTATGCATTCCGTCATTATGAAAGTGGCTATTGATATTGCATGTGATTATTAGACTATTGAATATCCATGTGAGTAAGTAAATGACATTATTTTGATTTATATTTGACATATTATGAATAAGTTTATGTTTAAAAGGATTTTGTATTAGTCTTATACATTGCCTTAAATGTTTATGCATAGTTATGAAAGTTTCCGCTATATTGTTATCCTTACTGAGCATCCAAGATCATGCCTTTCTATGATTTATTTTTCCATGATGCGAAGAAGTATATTATTACTGACCTATAGGGATAGTCTATGGTATCTCAGTGTTTTCTATGGAAAAAATGTTGTTGTTGTTTTCCATTTTATGATGTAATGTAAACTTTATGAATGTATCTAGTACTTCCAAGGCTACTAAACTAATTGATCTTTCGAGACTTGATCTTTTTTGATCATGATGATGGTACATAATAATGCACTGACTCTGGGTAATTGGTGTCAGGGTGTTATAGTTGGTATTAGAGGAAGTTTAGTACAAACCGTGTAAACAAGATTTAGATAAACTCTAATTAGAGCACATAGCCCTAAGATAGATTTTGAATTTTATTATAGAAGAACATCCTATAATTTTGTTATTGTAGTTATTTTTTGAGTTTTCCAAGAAATAAATATGTTCTTGGATATGGGCAGGTAGAGGCAGCTCTGGAAGAGATGTACTGAGGGGTAAAACCCAAAAACACCACTTTGAGCTAGACTCGAACGAGAACTGGTGCATGACAACGGGCCTTGCTACACTCTTGGTTATGACACTCCCGGGGGATATGCTAAGGATAATTATCATTTTATTTAAAAACCATTATGATGGGTTTATGAGTATATACTTCCTCAAAGAAAACATTTTTATGATTATGGATTATATCCATAAACTGTTCATATTATGTTAACTATTTTACAAGTTTGGATTTATGTATTGCGATTCATAAACTAATCTAGTTTATGACATTGTTTTGAAATGGAGCCTAGTGGATGGAATGGAAACTTTATCAATGCACTCACTCCATGTAGGTATTTCCATCCTACTCAAGATAATTATAGTGGAGCAGGTGATACAACTGGTGCTGATTAGCTAATCACCATATAGGGAAAACTCACTCAGGTTATGAATAATAACCATACCCGTATGGAGAACCCTAATACATATCCCGGAGGATCAATGTTATATCTCTTCATATCGAAACAAACACCAAAATTCAATGGGGGTAAAAATCCACTATTAGCTGCGAAATGGATAAATTACTTGGAGGAAATATTCCACTCCTTGGGGAGTAGTGAAAGGAAAATGTTATCATGTCGGTTTACCGCCTCACTGGAGATGCTCATAAATGGTGGTCATTGATACAAAACACAAAGGAATATGATGAATTATCAGATACGGAATGTAGGGAGTTTAAATATATTTTCATAGAAAAATAATTTCCTCATGAACTTCGAGCGGATAAGGAAAGGCAATTTCTAAGTCTGAGGCAAAAAGAGGATGAGAATGTCTCAAAGTATGAAGCTAAATATACAAGGTTAGCGAGGCATGGTGAAAATTATATACGTAACCTAAGAAGTAAGATTGATCATTTCTTTGATAGGTTAAAACCATTTAACCATCGAGCATTAGTCTCATAATCCTTCTCGTCATACGAAGATATTGTCTCATGTGCTATCAAGATAGAAAAATAATTATCTAAGTCTTATGAATTTAAAGAAAAGAAAGAGAAGAATAGATCTGATGAACACTGTAGAAATGGAAATAAGGGGAAGAAGGGAAAAGTTGAATATCCATCCTGCAGTAAATGTTGGAAGAAACACCCTGGTACTTGCCTGAATGGAATGGGAGTCTGTTACAAGTGTCGCGAAAAAGGCCACCAAGCTCATGATTGCAAGGGGAAGAAAGAGGTTTTCGATGTTGAATTCTATAGTTGTATAGAAATAAGGAATTTTGCACATTAATGTACTAAGATTCATGGGAACATACCTCAAAAAAGGTCAAGGGATCAAGTCAAAGCTTAATCTATCACTACTACTGCGGTTGAAGCTCCAAAAGACGTAGTGGCGGGTAATTCAATGGTCTCCTCATGTTTATCAAATGCTTTATTTGATTCTGGACAAAATAATTGTTTCATATCATCCCATTTTCCTAAGAAAATTAGATATTTCCAATTTTATTTAACAAGGGAGTTATCAGAAAAATATCCTTAGGGATGTATCATCGCAATAATGTTTGGTGAATCAATTCCCATTAGAGGATATAAATGTTCTTTATATTCTGTTCTCATCATCATACCCAAGATTGAATTTGATATAATCCTTGGTATGGATTGGAATTCGTACCATGATGCAAAGATTTATTGTAAGAAGAAGGAGGTTACTATTTTTGATGATGATGATAAAGAACACCTTATCTTTAGAGAAGAAATGTTACCGCCTAATTCTTATCTAGATCCACCCCAGTAGCTCAACTAAATTCAATTATTGGGGCGGGGGAGAGAATGAAATAATTATGGGAGTGGAAAAGAATTTTCAAATAGATGACGTACATATTGTGAATGAATATGTTGATGTGTTTCCAAAGGATTTACATGGACATCATCCAGAGCGATAAATTGAGTTTTCCATTGAAATAATTCCTAGTTCAAGGCCCATATCGAAGTCCCCTTATAGAATGGACACTGTGGAATTATTAGAACTGAAGAAACAAATAGATGAATTGAGTAATAAGGGATTTGTTATCCCTATTGTTTTTCCATGGGGAGCCCCTGTCCTTTTTGTTAATAAATATGGTGGATCTATGAGGTTGTGCATTGACTACATAAAGATCAATGCTATACTAATAAAGAATAAGTATCCCCTACCACACATTGATTATTTGTTTACCTAACTTCATGGAGCTCAATACTTTTAAAATATTGACCTTTGATCTGGATATCATCTGTTGTGTGTGAAGAAGGAAGACATTCCGAAAACAGCATTTCGAACTAGGTACAAGCATTACGAGTTTGTAGTACTAGTTTTTGGATTGACTAATTCACCCTCATTCTTCATGGATCTAATGAATAGTGTTTTAAAGGAATATCTTGATGACTTTTTTGTGGTATTTATTGATGATATGTTGGTATACTCCAAAATATACGAATATCATGAAAATCACTTGCGCATTATCCTGAAGACTTTTAGAAGACATGAATTATATGGGATGTTTGGAAAGTGTGAATTTTGGATTCAAGAGAATTCTTTTATTAGCCATATTGTCTCCAAGGATGGAATTTATATTGATCCTTCTATGACAAGATAAATCCAAGAATGTCCAGCACCAACGAGTATTACCGAGGTACGCAGTTTTATTGGTTTAGTAGGTTATTATCGATGTTTCATCCAGAATTTTTCCCGGTTGGCTAACCCATTAACAAAGCTCAAACGAAAAGGGGTTAAATTTGTTTGAAAGAAAGAGTGTGAATAATTTTTTGAATAATTAAAGGGAAGATTAGTCAATTATCATATCTTGACTATACCATCAGGGAATGATGGGTTTGTTATTTATATTGATGAATCAAAGAAAGAACATTGCTGTGTCCTTATGCAGAATGATAGAGTTATTTCCTATACATCGCGAAATCTGAAAATTCATCAGAAAAACTATCCTACTCATGATGTTGAGTTAGCAGCTGTAATATTTTCTTTTAAGATTGGGAGAAACTATATCTACGGTGAAAAATGTGATATTTATTCTGATCACAAGAGTTTGAAGTATATTTTCTCGCTGAAAGAACTCAACATTAGGCAAAGGAGATGGATTGAACTACTCAAGGATTATGATTTCATGAAACACTACCTCATCGGGAAGGAAAATAACATGGCATATGCTTTAAGAAGAAAAGATCATGGAGTTTTGAACAATATGTGAGTTGAAAAGGATCCTATATACATGGATATAGTAAATATGGCTATGGGAATAATGATGGCAGGTGAAACATCAATGCTTTTTCAAATGGTTTCCATACCATAATTACTAGAGAGGATACAAAGTTCTCAAGATGAAGATGTGGAGTTTAAAGATTAAAACTGTGAATAACAGGAGATTAAGTGACTTCGTACATGAAGATGGAATTTGGAAATTTGGGAAGAGACTTTGTGTCCCTGATATACCAGGTCGAAATAGAGATTTTTTGGATGATGCTATAAGGCTCCGGCCTAAAACCTTACTTAATATTGAATTAAATGAGTAATTCGCATTGATGATCTTTTCAGGTTTAGACTTTTAGAGAATTAGTACATAATTATTACATATCAAAAGTTTACAAAGTAGACACTTCTACTAAATCTCCATAAAATAAAAACTCTTAGAAAGAAACATGTCTACTTCTATGTTTTAGATAGCATGAATTTCCCTTGATCCCATCCTTGACCCTATTCCACATTAAGTCCTATGAAAACCATTTCAAAAAAACTTGGGGTGAGCATAAAAAGCTCAGTAAGGGATACACAATGAATGAAAACTGTTAGTTTTTCAAAACAACAAGTAAACCATGTATACTTTATCAAAGTAATACATTTCACCTTTATGAAGTAGTAAAAACTCTTCACTGAATAAAAGATCATTACTTACCCTTTTTTAACCAAAATATTACCATAAAACCCATATAAAGAACACATAACATATAAAGGTAACATGGGACATAAACATACTTAAATGGAATAACCATACGGTCAACTTCCACACATACTTAAATGGAATAGCCATACAGCCGACTTCCATACCCAATGCATTGGAGGTTATAATGTAACCACCCATCCTGGTATTCACGGCACCACCCGTCATATGGTTTATCACGTAACCGCCTGTCAAATGTCCAAGTACCATTATAAAATCATAAGACATAAAACAAATATAATGGAAAGAAAACATTTCCACACTTTGATCACAATATATCACTTAAATACATATTGACATAACAAATACATTATAAAAACCATTTAAATACCAAAATACATAAAAGAGTATATGGTATTTATTTCATTTTAAAAACATTACGGCTTGTTGAGGAAGCCAAAGACCAAATAATACTCGCGGCGGTGGAAAAGGTCGTTGTCACCGCATACGTTAAAAGAAACATTCCTTTTTGTTGTTTAGTAAAACGATTCGTAGAAAAAGATTCCTTTTGTATAAAAGTAAAATTCAAAGGGGTTTATACACCGCATAAAATAAAGTTCTGTATTAAAAGAAACATGCCTTAATGAAAAGAGATTGAGACGAAGTCCCTTACCTCGTGTCCGACGTGACTCGATTGCTCTTTAATCTCCTGAATAATAAACTAGTGTTAATTTATACTTACTTAAGAACCTTTATCAAGATTACTATTCCTTTTATATCAATTATTTCCATGTTATAATCATTATGTAATCATTTAAGTTAATAATATATGTTTTGTCGATATTTGGTTCTTAAGTCGAAAGTAGACTTCTTACAATTACATGTTGTTCGTGTGGTCAAAGGTTCATTATATACAGAATGATATTAATGATTTGGATATCATATATATCATATATATATATCATATACATGTATTTATAATATTACATAATCATTTAGAGGTAAGAAATGAAATGCACAGTTCATGGAGACGGTAAGACGTACGTACACATGAACGCTACTTTCATTTCTATGTCATATTAATGGAATTAAAACTAAATGAGAGATATGTATATTTAAATTCCAGAATTATATTAATCATTTAGATGTAACATACATAATATATATCCATTATATATATGTACTTATAATAATACATTACCTTTGGGGAGAAGAAATGAAATGCACCGTTCATGGAGACGGTAAGCCGTACGTACGCATGAACGCTACTTTCATTTCTATCTCATACTTTAATGGAAAGAATTAATAATTATATAAAGGTATATTATAATTCCAGTATAACATCATATATAATAACTTTAAATCCATCCTTTATACGTACCACATGTGGCATTAACGAATCAAATCACTTTGAGGGGGCGGTAGTCCGCACTTCCTAAAATGAAGATATCACGTATACCCATAATGGAAACCATAAAGGTATGCCATAAATGAAAAATACATATGATTAAGGAACATATAAACATATTTTATATCATATATAAATATAGTGACATCTTAATGGCCACCTTTGATGGTGTTGGAAGAATATTGAACAATCATCGTTTCGTGAGGCAGAAATTCGCCATCCACAGAAACAGTATGTTATTTAACCATTAGATGTAGGTGTGTGTAAGTGTAGCTCTAATTCTTATTATAAAAACATACTATTGTATTTAATATACTGGAGTTGTTACAAAATAAATGAATAAAAATAGTTTAGGGGGTTGGAGAACCAAAATAAAACAAAAGAACACAAGAGAAAACCCTACCTTTAAAATGGGTAACTCTTTTTGATTTGAGCTCAAAGGCTTCCTTGGAAAGACTTATGCCCAAAGTGAGGCTTCTAGGAGTAAGTGAGGGATTCTGAGAGACAAAATGGGCAGAGCTTGGATGGACCAAAGTCTTGAGAGGTGTGGGTAAGGAGGTAGAGGTGGGGCCTTTTATAAGAGGAGAGGAGGGGCACTCTTGGGAACTTAAGAAAAGATACTTTATTATAAAATGATTTTCGGATAAAAAGGTTCCAAAAATTATATATTTAGAGGATAAGGTGATAAGAGTTCTAAATCCACCCATCCAATAGGTTTTTGACATGTGTAGGTCTTATATTTTACATTATCTTTTCATTTTATTTAAATCGTTAAATAATGAGGTAATCACTACTTCATCATGGTGTCAAAAATAATTTAATTTATTTAATGTCTAAAAATAAAAAAAAATATCAGGATTTAGGAAATAGTTTTATCTTTCTAATGAATATTTATAGAAAAAAATATTACTTGTATAACCCCATTTAAAAATTGTTTTAGTAAAACAACTCATGTTTGTGACATTATTATTTTAACATTAAATAAAAAGTTATTAATGTCTCCATGGGGTCCCCAAGTTGACCCATGGATTGTCTTGGTCGGCCATGACACATCCAATAAGGGTAGGACATGTTTCAAGTTCATTTCATATTATTTAAACATTATTTTTACCTTAAACTACACTAATTACCTCTAATCGCGATTAATAAATATAAAAGTTACTATTCACCAAAAAATTATTTTAATCCCATTGAACCACATTTTACTTATTAATTAAAACCATGTATGTCAGATTTTTGAAATTCAAAACACAAAAGTGGTAAAGTTTCATTTAAAAGAAAAATCAGTTTTTAAGTACCACTTAGTGGTTTCACTATTCATCAAAAAATGAAGTTTTTCAGAAAAATACCAAAAATTCACCCTAAGCTATATTTGATATTATGAATTCAAAAATGATGTCTATTTTACAAAATTAAAAACATATAAGTTGAATTAATTAATTTAATAATTAATTCCCGCTGTCATGACCAATAGCGTGTTTTTATGAAACAATATATATCAAAAGATTAACACTAGTTTAAGTCCAATTTCAAAGTGAAATTAATTCCAACGACCACTATTGGATTAAATGGTAAAAATATATTCTAATTTCACTTTAAAACCAATTCAAACAATAATCTAATCATATAAATAAATTAGATTAAAAAGAGGTTTTGAATTAAAATACAACATTTTTCACTATTCATTAAAAAAATGAACTTTATCGGAAAAATACCAAAAATTTACACAAAGTAAATTTTGATGTCCCGATTCTAAAAAAGAGTTTTATTTGGTCCAATAGAATGTATAAGAGTGACCAAAACTATATTTAAATAAGTTTCCCCATCAAAAGGTGATAAGTGGACCATTAGTGAAAATTAGAGTATATATGCCTAAAATTGAATTCTTTTCGTATTTTAAGCCTTTATCCTTTATTGGATAAATGAAAAACATTTAAAAAAATATATAATCATATTTCAGTTATTTCTATCTATTACCGCCAATAAAACGGCTATGTGTTAACTACCATTCAAAATAATATTATTTTATTACTAGTGTGCAACGTAAGATTTCAATGAAACTCTTTGTTGCGTATCAGGTATGCTATCGAACATAGAAAACCCTTTAAAGTAAAATTAATATTCAATTTTTAAATATTATTAAATATGAAAATGTTTAATTCCTTATTTACCTGGGATGTTACATCCTTCCTCCCTTTTGGTAATTGCGTTCTCGCAATTTTATTCACTTATCAAAATAAGTGGGGATATTTATCCCTCATAGCATTTTCAGATTCCCATGTTTCCTCTTCAACCATATGGTTTTTCCTCAAAACCTTTACTTGGTGAATTACCTTATTTCGCAACACTTTCTATCTTCGTTCAAGAATATGGAATGGTTGTTCTTCATAAGATAGATTCTTTTCCAACTGAACTACCTCTGGGCTCAAAACATGAGATGGATCTGGCATATACTTTCTCAACATCGAAACATGAAAAACATTGTGTACCTGAGATAAACTCGGAGGTAATGGAACTCTGTATGCAATTGATCCAACTCCCTCCAAAATTTCATATGGTCCAATGAACCTTGGACTCAGCTTTCCTTTCTTACCAAATCGCATCACATTTTTCCATGATAAAACTTTGAGAAAAACATGATCACCTACCTCGAAGATATATCCTTCCTCCGGTTATCTGTATAACTTTTCTATCTGCTCAGAGCTGTTCTCATGTGTTTCTGAATCAACTGAACTTTTTATGCCATATCTTCTACCAATTCTGGTCCCATTAGCTTCCTTTCACACACTTCATTCCAAAAAGATGGAGTTCGACACCGCCTCCCATATAATGCCTCAAATGGTTCCATCTGTATACTGGAATTTAAAACTGTTATAATAAGAAAACTCAACCAATGAAAGATGTTGGTCCCAACTTCCCTGATAATCCATCGAAAACTCACGTGGAATATCCTCCAATGTCTGAATTTTTCATTCTGAATGCCCATCTGATTGAGGATGAAAAGCTGTACTAAAATTTAATTTAGTACCCAATGACTTCTGAAGGCCTTTCCAAAAGTTAAAAGTGAACCTGGGATCACGACCAGATACAATGGATTGAGGAAATCCATGTAACCTGACTATCTCTTTAAGATAAAAATGAGAAAGTTTATCTAGGGAAAAATTATCTCGTATGGAAAGGAAATGAGCAGATTTAGTGAAGCGATCAACAATAACCTAGATTGAATTATTACCTTGAGGTGTCTTCGGCAATCCCACAACGAAGTCCATGGAAATATTCTTCCATTTCCACTCTGGCACTGGTAAAGGCTAAAGCATCCCTTTTGGTAACTGCGGCTCTGCTTTAACCTGCTGACAAGTCAAACACTTCACAGTAAAATTAGCAATATCTCTTTTCATTCCATCCCACCAGAAATACTCCCGCATATCTCTTTACATCTTAGTACTACCAGGATGAATTGAAAACGAGGAACTATGAGCCTCACATAACAACTCATTATTCAAATGTGAATCACTAGGCACACATAATCTCTTCCCAAACCAAAAAACACAATCACTATCAATGTTGAATTCAGGCAACTTACCCTTCTAAACCAACTCTACCTTTTTCTGCAACTCACTGTCTTGCTTCTGTGCTTGCTTGATTCTGTCTGATAGAGATGATTTCACTGATACCTAAAACAAAACAGAAGGACATCCTACACAAACAACTTACATGCCAAAGTTCATCAAATCCTTAACCAAAGGATCACATTCCAAACGCAACATTGTTAATGAAGCATTACTTTTTTGACTCAAAGCATCAGCCACTTTATTTGCTTTTCCCGGATGGTAATGAATTGTACAATCATAATAATTGATTAATTCTAGCCATCTCCTCTATCTCATGTTCAATTATTTCTGAGTGAATATATACTTTAAACTTTTGTTATCAGTATATATTTCACACTTTACTCCATACAAATGATGCCTCCATATTTTTAAAGCAAAAACAACAGCAGCTAATTCCAAATCATGTGTAGGGTAATTTACCTCATGATTTTTCAACTGACATGAAGAATAAGCAATTACCTGATCAATCTACATAAGGACACAACCAAGTCCCTTCAATGAAGCATCACTGTATATAACAAACTCACCATTCCTGGAAAGAAGTTCCAAAACTGGAGCATTCACCAATCTTCTTTTCAACGCCTGAAAATAATCATCACATTCTTTTGTCCAGATAAACATAACACCCTTCTGAGTTAGCTTAGTCATTAGACTAGATAACTGTGAAATTTTTTCAACAAACCTTCGGTAGTAACCTGCCAAACCAAGGAAAATACGGATCTTGGTAACATTTGTGGGTCTTGCCCATTCTTCAACAACTTTTGTTTTAGCAGGATCAATAGTTATGCCATCTTTTGAAACAATGTGACCAAGGAAAGAAATTTGTTGCAACCAAAACTCACACTTTCTGAATTTTCTATACAATTACTTTTCTTTCAAAGTTTGTAAGATAACACTTAAACTTCTTTCATTCTCCTCTTTACTTTTATAAAACACCAAAATATCATCAATAACACAACCACTATTTATCACCTGATTCAACTGAGCCATCACTCCAGCAAACTGTTCATTTCTGATTCTGACCATCTTAGGATGCCGATTTAGAAGTTCATTTCCATATTTATACCTTCCTAGCACAAATTCCATGTTTCCTCTTCGAAAAATCATTCCAAACACATAAAAATCTTAGGTGAAGCAACATGGTAATCATTAAATGCTATATCATTTCAATCATACCATAAATTACCTTATAATTTAACACTATTCTAACTCCTAAAGTTGTCTAAACTGACCTATGATACCAACTATAAGGCCCTGCCCTTAAACCTTACTTAATATTGAATTAAATGAATAATTCACATTGAGGATCTTTTCAGGTTTAGAGTTTTAGAGAATTCGGACATAACTATTACATCTCGAAAGATTACAACGTAGACACTTCTACTAAATCTCCATAAAATAAAAACCCTTAGAAAGAAAAATGTCTAGTTCCATGTTTTAGATAGAATGACTTTCCCTTGATCCCATCCTTGACCCTATTCCACATTAATTCATGTGAATAACATTTCAAAAAAACTTGGGGTGAGAATAAAAATCTCAGTAAGGGATACACAATGAATGAAAACTGTTAGTTTTCAAAACAACAAGTAACCCATTTATACTTTATCAAAGTAATACTATTCACCTTTACAAAGTAGTAAAAACTCTTAACTGAAAAAAAAGATCATTACTTAACCTTCTGTAACCCAAATATTACCATAAAACCATTATAAAGAACACATAACATATAAAGGTAACTTGGGACATAAACATACTTAAATGGAATAACCATACGGTCGACTTCCACACATACTTAAATGGAATAGCCATACAGCCGACTTCCATACCCAATGCATTGGAGGTTATAACGTAACCACACTTCCTGGTATTCATGGCACCACCCATCATATGGTTTATCACGTAACCACCCGTCAAATGTACAAGTACCATTATAAAATCATAAGACATAAAACAAATATAATGGAAAGAAAAAATTTCCACACTTTGATCAAAATATATCACTTAAATATATATTGACATAACAAATCCATTATAAAAACCATTTTCAATACCAAAATACATAAAATAGTATATGGAATTATTTTCATTTTAAAAACATTACGACATGTTGAGGAAGCCAAAGACTAAATAATACTCGCGGCGACAGAAAAGGTCGTTGTCACCGCATACGTTAAAAGAAACATTCCTTTTTCTCGTTTAGTAAAACGCTTCGTAGAAAAAAATTCCTTTTGTATAAAAGTAAAATTCCAAGGGGTTTATACACCGTATAAAATAAAGTTGTGTATAAAATGAAACATGCCTTAATGAAAAGAGATTGAGACGAAGTCCCTTACCTCGTGTCCAACGTCACTTGATTGCTCTTTAATCTCCTGAATAATAAACTAGTGTTAATTTATACTTGCTTAATAACATTTTCAAGATTAATATTCATTTTATATCAATTATTTCCATGTTATAAGCATTATGTAATCATTTAAGTTAATAATGTTTGTTTTGTCGATATTTGGTTCTTAAGTCGAAAGTGGATTTCATACAATTACATGTTGTTCGTGTGGTCAAAGGTTCATTATATCCAGAATGATATTCATGATTTGGATATCATATATATCATATATATCCAGCATATACATGTATTTATAATATTACATAATCATTTAGAGGTAAGAAATGAAATGCACCGTTCATGGAGACGGTAAGTCGTACGTACGCATGAACGCTACTTTCATTTCTATGTCATATTAATGTAATTAAAACTAAATGAGAGATATGTATATATAAATTCCAGAATAATATTAATCATTTAGATGTATCATACATCATACATATCCATTATATATATGTACTTATAATAGAACATTACATTTGGGGATAAGAAATGGAATGCACCATTCATGGAGACGGTAAGCCGTACGTACGCATGAATGCTACTTTCATTTCTATCTCATACTTTAATGGAAAGAAATAATAATGATATAAAGTTATATTATAATTCCAGTATAAAATAATATATAATAACTTTAAATCCATCCTTTATGCGTCCCACATATTGAATTAACGAATCAAATCACTTTGAGGGGGCGATAGTCCGCACTTCCTAAAATAAAGATATCGCGTATACCCATAATAGAAACCATAAAGGTATTACATAAATGAAAAATACAGAAGCTTAAGGAAAATATAAACATATTATATATCATATATAAATATAGTGACATCTTAATGGCCACCTTTTAAGGTGTTGGAAGAATATTGAACAATCATCGTTTCGTGAGGCAGAAATTCGCCATCCACAGAAACAATATGTTCTTTAAACATTAGATGTTGGTGTGTGTAAGTGTAGCTAGAATTATTATTATAAAAACATCCTAGTATATTAAATATACTGGAGTTTTTACAAAATAAATGAATAAAAAGAGTTTATGGGGTTGGAGAAGCAAAATAAAACAAAAGAACACAAGAGAAAACACTACCTTTAAAACGAGTAACTCTTTTTGATTTGAGCTCAAAGGCTTCCTTGGGAAGTCTTCTACCCAAAGTGAGGCTTATATGAGTAATAGAGGGATGTGGAGAGACAAAATGGGAAGAGCTTTGCCGAACCAAAGGATTGAGAGGTGTGGGTAAGGAGGTAGAGGTGGGGGCCTTTTATAAGAGGAGAGGAGGGGCACTCTTGGAAACTTAAGAAAAGATACTTTATTATAAAATTATTTTCGGATAAAAAGGGTACCACAATTTTATATTTACAGGATAAGGTGCTAAGAGTTCGAAATACACCCATCCAATAGGTTTTTGACATGTGTGGGTCTTAGATTTTACATTATCTTTTCATTTTATTTAAATCGTTAAATAATGAGGTAATCACTGCATCATCATGGTATCATAAATAATTTAATTTATTTAATGTCTAAAAATTATAAAATAATATCATGATGTAGGAAATATCTTTATCTTTCTAATGAATATTTATAGTAAAAAATATTACTTGTATAACAACATTTAAAAATTGTTTTAGTAAAACAACTCATGTTTGTGATATTTTTATTTTAACATTAAATAAAAAGTTATTAATGTCTCCATGGGGTCCCAAAGTTGACCCATGGATTGTCTTGGTCGGCCATGACACTTAAAATAAGGTTAGGACATGTGTAAAGTTCATTTCATATTATTAAAACATTATTTTTACCTTAAACTATACTAATTACCTCTAATCGCGATTAATAAACATAAAAGTTACTATTCACCAAAAAATTATTTGAATCCCATTGAACCACATTTTACTTCTTAATGACAACCATGTATGTCAGATTTTTAAAATTCAAAACACAGAAGTGGTAAAGTTTCATTTAAAAGATAAATCAGTTTTTTAAGTACCAATTAGTGGTTTCACTATTCATCAAAAATTGAAGTTTTTCAGAAAAATACCAAAAATTCACCCCAAGCTATATTTGATATTATGAATTAAAAAATGATGTCTATTTTACAAAATTAAAATCATATAAGATGCATTAATTAATTTAATAAATAATTCCCGCTGTCATGACAAATAGAGTGTTTTTATGAAACAATATATATCAAAAGATAGACACTAGTTTAAGTCCAATTTCAAAGTGAAATTAATTCCAACGACCACTATTGGATTAAATTGTAAAAATATATTCTAATTTCACATTAAAACCAATTCAAACGACAATATAATCGTATAAATAAATTATATTAAAAAGAGGTTTTGAATTAAAATACAACATTTTTCACTATTCATTAAAAAAATAAACTTTATCGGAAAAATACCAAAATTTTACAAAAAGTAAATTTTGATGCCCCGATTCTAAAAAAGAGTTTTATTTGGTCCAATAGAATGTATAAGAGTGACCAAAACTATATTTAAAGAAGGTTCGCCATCAAAAGGTGATAAATGGACCATTAGTGAAAATTAGAGTATATATGCCTAAAATTGAATTCCTTTCGTATTTTAAGCCTTTATCCTTTATTGGATAAATGTAAAAACATTTAAAAACATATATACTCATATTTTAGTTATTTCTATCTATTCTCACCAATAAAACGACTATTTGTTAACTACCATTTAAAATAATATTATTTTATTACTAGTGTGCAACGTAAGATTTCAATGAAACTCTTTGTTGCGTATCGGGTATGCTATCGAACATAGCAAACCCTTTAAAGTAAAAGTAATATTAAATTCTCAAATATTAATAAATATGAAAATGTTTAATTCCTTATTTACCTGAGATGTTACAGATGCTCATAGATCCAATTTCTCTATACATCTGGCAAACACCAAAATGTATATAGATTTGAAGGAACATTTTTGGTGGGACAACATGAAGAGAGAGATTTCTGATTTTATGTCAAGATGTATGGTTTTTCAACAAGTGAAAGATGGAAGGCAACAACCTGGAGGATTCATGCAACCTCTTCCCATACCAGAGTGGAAATGGGATGATATCACGATGGACATTGTCATGGGGCTACCAAAGACTCCTAGATGGAACGACGAAATATGGGTCATTGTTGATCAACATACCAAGTAATCACATTTTCTTTCTATAATAAAAGATTAACCACAAGAATGTTTAGCCAGACTATATATTAATGATGTTTTATGACTACATGGAGTACCACTATCGATTTTTTCTAATCATGATCCCCGTTTTATATCAAGATTCTAGAAAAGTCTTTAGAAATACATGGATACAGAACTTCGTTTGAGCACTACCCATCACCCCCATACTGATGGAAAATCAGAACGGACTATTAAAACATTAAAAGACATGTTAAGATCATGCTCACAGGACTTTCAAGGTATGTGGGATGAATATTTACCTCTAGTAGAATTTTCCTATAATAATAGCTTCCATTCAAGTATTCACAAGACACCATATGAATAATTATATGGAAAGAGATTTCACACACCAACCTGTTGGGATGAAGTTTTTGAAATAATAATCGTAGGCCCAGAACATCTGGAGGAAATGATGGAAAAGGGGAAGGTAATCCAAAACCACATCAAAGTAGCTCAAAGTAGGTAGAAGAGCCATGCTGATAAACGAAGGAAGGATTTAGAATTTCTGGTAGGAGATCATGTTTTCTTAAAGGTATCTCCATGGAACGGTGTTATACATTTCGGTAAGAAAGGAAAATTGAGTCCCAGGTACATTGGACCTTTAGAAATTCTAGGATGAATTGGGGCTGTATCTTACCGTTTGGGAATGCCGCTAAGTCTCTCCAAAGATCACACTGTATTCCACGTATCACTGTTGAGAAAATACATGCCTAACCCAATGCATGTACTTACCTATGAGAAATTAGAACTGGAACCTGATCTATCTTATTGCGAAGAGCCTTTCATTGTTTTTGATACAAGAGAACTTGTGCTGAGAAAACAGATGACTCGTCTGGTAAATGTTCTATGGATAAACCATAAGATGGAAGGGGCAATGTTGGAACCCGAGGAACTTATGATGAAGAACCACCTATGTCTTTTTATGCAGTAATATTTTAGAAATTTCTAGGAAGAAATTATTTGAATGAGGGGATAATATAACACCCCAAACTTCCACAATACATTTTCCTTTGAATAATGCAAAAGCTTTCATTGTACGCAACTTCGAGATTCTAACACAACACGACCAATGAAATTAGCCATTATGAATATTAATAGCCACTTTTTTAAATTTTATCAATTTTATCTTTCAAAATGGACCTCATTTATAGGTTCAGAATATCCAAAATAGATTAGGGTGATTTTTTTTGTATTTTTCCGAAAACATTCAGTTTTTTTATGAATAGTGAAAAATACTAAATTTTAATTAAAAACAACATTTAAAAAAACATTTATAGTGATAAATTATAATATTCAGTGGTTTAAAAATAAAATTTGATTATATTTTTACTATTTAATCAAATTATGGCCATTGGACGTAATTTCACATTTAAACTGGACATAAGCAAGTGTCAATGTTTTTATAATTATTATTTCTTAAAAACACGTTTTTTGCTTTGACAATGGAGATTAATTTTAAATTAATTTATTCCAATTATGTGTTTTGAATCTAGGAAAATGGATTCCATATTAAGAATCAATAGGTCCAAATTGTGTAAATAGGTAACTTTTATGGTTATACATTTGAAATACTTATTTCGGTAAATATTTTATTTATCATGGTTAAAGGGTAAATCTGGTAAAAAAGGGTAAAAATAATATTAAATTACCCTAACACATGTCCTAATTCTATTGGATATGTGTAATTCGACAAAATTCAACCTTAGGAATAAAATATGATATTTTAGGTCCACTTGGATTATATTAGGACATTTATTATTATTTAATTCAAAGAAGAGTTAAAAGAGTTAAAATCAAAGTTTAATAACTAATTTTTTTTAATATAGATTTACACATAAGATAAATTCGACTATAAGTATTCATTATAAATATAAAAATAGTTCCTACATAATGGTAGTTTAATTATATTTTTTATACATTAAATAATTTAATTTATTTTTGACACAATGATGATGCTGTAATTACCTAATTAATGAAATATTAAAATAATTGACATTATAAATATCCAAATAAATGTAATTTGAGACTTTTTATGAATTAAAATAATTTTATAGGTTAATATGAAATATTAGGGTTGGTTAGATGATTTTTTTAAGTAATAATGCTATTATAGATTTAGAAAAAACAAAATACTAAATAGTGTGAAAATTGACAAAAAAAGAGTTTTTTTAAAAAATATATTATATTATTAATTTATATTCAATTTCTAAAAATATAATTTTCAGAAAAATGACATATATAATTATATTTATATCATTAATGAACCACTTGGGGTTCTCTTGGTACTTTATTTTAAGTTTATTAACCATATAATATAAAAATACAAAGGGACATGGTAAATGTAAAACTATTTAACTAAGAGTTAAATCTAGAAGATAAGGATAATATAGTGACCCAAACCTATGTAAATCATATTGGATGAGTGGTTTTAGACCCATAATTACCTTATACTTTAAATAATCCATTTTAGAGCCATTAGAAACCTAAAATTATTTTATTCTAAAATAATATTTCTAGCTTTTCCTAAGGTGCCCCTCACCCCGCTTATAAAAGGGAACTCCCCCTTATCTCTAATTCGCAACTTAAAATCCAAATGGCTTTTCCAAACCCTGCCCAAATACCCTCTCAACTGTCCTCCCTTCATTCTATAGGCCTTCCTTTAGTCAGAAAGCCAACCTAAGGAACCCTTTTGATCAAATCAAAAGGAAGAATTCAAAGAAGTGGTCAATATCTCACCAGCTCTTTCAAGTTCCTTTCTTATTCCAATTATTTTTATTTTTTGTTTCCATTCTAAAATAATAACTCCAATATCTTCTATATACAGTGATGTTATTATAAATATGGTACAACCATGTTCATTATTCTATCCATCTTTTGAATGACATGTCACCATACATGCATACGTACAGCTTACCATCTCCACGCCGTGGTGTAATTGTTATTCAATACATTATTATTTGGATGGGTATAATAATGATGTGTAATTCATGTAAATAATAAATATAACATGATAATGATTCTTTATATATGATATACCATCCAATTATTTATTATTTTAATATCAAAATAATGATATTGTTCATTGTGCGTATGTACATATTATGATCTCCACGAACGCGATGAGATTCATTCTCCATCATATCCATTAAAGACTAGTTTTCATTTGATGATTAAAAATAATGTTTAAAGAGTTGATATAATTCTGAATATTAATATGATACATCCCATACAAAACAAATATTACTCACATAAAAATGAATATAAAGGAAAATAAATCTGTTAACACCTGAAACGATGATAATACTAAGATATTATTAAAAAAATGCAATATTAGAATATCATATATGATATCATATTAATGTATATGATTCAATAACAATTATTTTACCATTATACATGAGTTTTTCCTATGATTGACCATGTAAAAGTACAAGGTATGGGTTAACTTTACAATATTTTCATTATCCGAGATTGTTTTTACGTAAGTATCTACTGGGACCTCTTTATCATCCACATCCATGTTTCTTAAAAATGTCTTCTAAAACATTTTTACAATTTACTATACTATGGGTTAAATTAATTTATACCCATGTTTGAATTTTTATAAAATGGTTGGAAGGGAATATTTCTATTGTTTTCCAAAGAAGGTACTTTATGACCTTTTCTACAAAATTAAGGTAAGAATGTTTTTTTAACTTATACAGAGGGTGCGGCTATATTATGCCATTATAACAATGTCAAAGCTTCCTGTACAAGCTTATAATAATATTTTTAAAAATAAATGTTTTCTTTTATAATTACGTGGCTTTTAAATGATTTCAAAATATAAAGAGATATTTCCCTAAAAAGGTTTTGATTTAATCTATGTCAACATACTTTGTTGGATTTTATGTTTGTTTGATGTTGATTTATTATGATACAAAACATCAATATTGTATTGATTTTTTTGTGATATCTTTGTCTGTGGATGTGTTATTTCATACCATTCATGGTTTATGGATAAAATATTGACATTTTGTATGTTAAATTTTAATACGAATGTTTATGTTATGTTTAAAACTTTTTATATGAGGAATGCATTGGACTTAGTAAGTGATGGGTGGATCCCACTATATATCTTCAATGAATTGGTAGGTCTCATGAGACAAACTAGTGTTTTGGCACAAGGCCTTGATAAAATTTTATTTATAGTCATGGAACAAGGCCTTGACTATGTGGTTATGAAATTATGGCATTATGCATTCCATCGTTATGAATGTGGCTATTGATATTGAATGTGATTATTCAACTAGTAGAATATATATGTGAGTAAGTAAATGACATTATTTTGATTTATATTTTCCATATTATGATGAAGTTTATGTTGAAAAGGATTTTGTTTTAGTCTTATACATTGCCTTAAATGTTTATGCTTATTTATGAATGTTTTCGCTATATTTTTATCCTTACTGAGCATCTGAGATCACCTCTTTCTATGTTTTCTTTTTCCCAGGATGCGAAGAAGTATATTATGACTGACCTATAGGGATAGTCTATGGGATCTCAGTGTTGTATATGGAAACAATGTTTTTTAGTTTTCCATTTTATGATGTAATGTAATCCTTATGAATGTATCTAGTAAATCTAAGTCTACTAAACTAATTGATCTTTCGAGACATGATATTTTGTGATCATGACAATGATATGTAATAATGCACAGACCCTAGGTAACTAGGGTTAGGGCGCAACAAAATTCACGAGGAATAATATGTGTTACACTATATCTAAATTATTTATTATGATTTAAAATTCATATTTTTATGTGATAATATATTAATTTACAATTTTATAAATGTATGTTGGATAAAATAATGATATCAAAACTCATGGTGAATATTAAAATATCACTTTGGAGCATGCCAATATAGCTAGTAATGTATCTGAATACATCATGGATTTGTTATGGAAGCTTTATCAGGATGTAATTAAAAAATTCTAGAATGGAACAAACTTTTTTTATATATAATTAGGCTGCTATGTTGTATGGATATATTCAAAAGAATCTCGTATCATTTTTTTCGACTTATAATCATATGGTTTTCAAGTAGTTAATTATGTTCCTTGAAAATATATTTCCAGCATTTGGATGTGAGGAAATGGAAAAGGTAATATTCAAATTTAGGATGTACCAATTGTATTGTATAAAATTTATGTATTTCTTGACTAATCTTCTAGACATCCAGTAGTGTGTGAAGTCATTTTTTTCATTATTTCAATACATAATATAAGAACTATATAAAAGAATACATATATACTTTCTAATAATGACTTAGTTGATTTATAGAAAGAATATAGGTTTTTTGTGATAATGGATGAATATTCCCTTGTTTTCCACCTAAGGGTTAACTATTTTACATTTTTATTAAAAAAGATAATATCTATGAGGGTTTGAGTTGATCGTAGGTTTATCTAGGTTATTGAAATAAAAAATGTAAGCACTTACTTTCATTTATTTATTATTCAATAAAATTCACAGGGTTTAAAAATTTATAATGATTGACCTTCTTTCTAGGTATCATCTATTTTAGGAAAAGAATGAATACATTCTGAATAATGATTTATAAACAAGTTATGGAATTTATGAGTTTACAGTAATTCCATATGTTTTTACAAATGAATAATCAATTTATAGGTATCAAATGAATATTGTGATCAATGTGTATCTTTATAATTTTTTGTGGTATTAATTGATTAAATATTGGATCCTTTTAAAAGCTATGATGATTATGAAAATCATTTGTGAATCATACATGAAAATAATAGAAAAGTTGGCATATGTAAAAAAATTTAAGTGAAATTTCCATTTATAGGAAGTTTAATTTCATGGCCACACTATTTTCAAGGATTGAATTAATTTTGATGCTATGAAAAAATAGGCTGTCAATGATATTCCTACACAAAAAATACACAACCGAGGTAAATAGTTTGATCAATTTTTTAGGTTAACAACAATGAATCATTTTGAATTTTTTCAAAGGACTAAACCATAATTCAAGAACACACGTATATGGGTAATTCTCATATTGATAAAAGAATAAATAGAATTTATTGATGAATTGAAATGGATATTTGTTTAATAGTACAATTTGGGACCAACCATCATGAAATGTTCGGATTTTTATATATAGTGATAATTCAAAGAAGGGTAGTAGTTGATTCCTTATACAAATTGATAACGTTATTGAATATGCATCATTTTTTATAATGACTCTTGGGTAGGAAAAGAAATTCCATGGTCTTGAGATAACAACTATAATCAATACTTGGAATATATTGAGTTATTATCTCTATAGAAAAATATATGAGATATACATAGATAATAATAGCCGAACATTAATATTTTCAGAAAATGCTCTCAAAATGGGGAAAAAGAGTCTGATCAAGAAACTCGAGGATTATGATTTCTCAATACACATCCAAAACAAAAATAAAATATGGTAATATAAGCATCAAGATAGATATATCATGAAGATATTGACCAAATGAATATTGATATGGATCTAATATTCATTGATATAGTAAATATCGATATAATAATTTTTATAGAATTGGATACATCACCACATTATCAAATGATTTTGGATACACATTTATTTGAAAAGAAAAAAGTTATTAATATGGTGAATAGAAAATTCATATGAAAATTAATGTTGTGAATGATACGATATTGAAAGAATGAATTTGTGAAGATACAGACCTGAAATTTCATAAACTTGTTTTGTGTTCTATATATAACTAATATAAAAATAGAATTGTTGTATTATATTCAGGTCATGAATAAATTTGTAAGTCTTGGTAGCTCAAATATGTGTAGGTATTTGAGAGAACATTCTTTATGGGATAACATAGTGTATGTAATTGAAGAATATTTTTATAGATGTCTAGTTCAAAATAAGTGAATGATGATAGATATAATTTTATTATAGTAAAGAAACCTCTTTATATCCCTATGTGGGAATGGGATGAAATTACACTCTTATTTTTTTCCATAATAATAAATACCCCTATGAATGGTGTTGCAATATAGGTTACTCTTTATCACCAAAAAACATTCATCTTTCCATGTATGATAAAATAACTACCTATAGAGTTCAAAAAAAGTCACTATATCAATGATTTTCTAAGACTTCATGGTGCACGATATTCAATTTTTTCTAATGATGATACTAGTTTTGCATTGAAATTCAAGAAAAGTCTTTAGAAGGCTTTGGAAACTGAGTTTCATCTGAAGCCCACCTCCCATACTCAAAATTAATGATATTCCAGATAGAATATTCAAACACTAAAAGAAATTTGGATGTCCTTATAACATGAAATTCAATGATTGTGGGATCATTATTTACCATCTATATATTTTTCAAAAAACAATAGTGTAACACAATGATAGTTTTTAAAATGTTATTTTAATTTATGTATTCTTTTTATTATTATTAATTTTACACAAAAATATATATAGATTGTGTTATATAATAGAACTATGTTTTTCTTTTGTGCCACTCAATGAAAATATTATATTTCACATCACATAGATTGTATTTTGGTACATGTTACACTATTTTTATATTTTTCTCCACATAATGTTGAGTTCCATTGATAACATTCATTACATATAAGGTCACAGAACTGAAACATACTATTAGTAAAATTATTAAAATATTACAATAGCTAAAACCCAGTCATTAGAATGTAGGTTATTAATAAGGTTAAATAAATTTTTAATATTTTATTTACAAATGTACTTAACATGAATTCTTTGTTTATCAATATTTAGAATATAATGTATGAAATAATTTAAAATAAAGAAATTTCATCTCAATGAAAACTATTTCCCTATATAATACACAATTTTATCTCAAAAAATTAAGCATAACACTTTTGATTAATATTTTCAATGAAATTTTCATATTCTATAGTCAAAGAATATTTGGATACCCATCCAAAAGATTAGATAGATATATTATAAGAATAAATACCATTTAATAAATCAAAAGATTTATTTTTATAAAATATAATTTATCACCTTTTAATAGTGTTCCCAATTGAATTCTTAGTTTTGAAAATTTTAAATTCAAATAAATAACTTCATTTTTATAATGGGAATATCAAAGTTTACGTGAAACATCCCAGGTAAATAATGAATATGATATTTTCATATTTATTAATATTTGTGAATAAAATATCAATATTACATTAAAGGGGATGCTATGTTCTATGGAATACCCAACATGCAACAACGAGTTTCTTTGAAATCTTATGTTGCACACTAATAATATAATAATATTATTTTAAATGGAAGTTAACACCTAGAAATTATAATGGAGGGAATGAACAGAACTAACTACCAAATTATTTTATATGTTTTTCAAATATTTTTACATTTATCCAATAAATTTTAGAGGCTTAAAATGCGAATGAATCCAATTTTAAGCATAAATCTTCTAATATTCTTTAAAAGGTCGATTAATCGCCTTTTGATGGTGAACCCTTTTTAAATATACTTTTTGAAAAATTTATATGTTATATTTGACCAAATAAAATCCTTCTTTAGAATCTATACATCAAAATTTACTTTGTGTAATTTTTTGTTATTTTTCCGATAAAGTTCATTTTTTAATGAATAGTGAAAATGTTGTATTTTAATTCAAAATCTTCTTTTAATATAATTTATTTATATGGTTATATTGTCTTTTTAATTGGGTTTAAAGTGTAGTTAAAATATATTTTTCCATTTAATCTAATGGTGGTCATTGTAATTAATTTTACTTTGAAATTGGACATAAACAAGTGTCAATCTTTTGATAGATATTGTTTCTTAAAAACACTCTATTTGTTTTGAAAGTAGGAATTAATTATAAAATTTATTAATGAAACTTCTATGTTTTGAATTTGGTAAAATGGACAACATTTTTATCTTGGAATATAAAATATATATTAGGATGAAATTTTGGTATTTTTCTGAAAAACATCAATTTTTGATGAATAGTAAAACCACTAAGTGGTTGTTAAAAAAAGTATTTTTCGTTTAAAGGAAATTTTACCACTTCTATGAATTGAAATTCAAAAATCCAAAATACATGGTTCTCATTAATAAGTAAAATGTGGTTTAATGGGATGAAAATAATTTTTGGTGAATAGTAACTTTTGAGTTTTATTAACCACGATTAGAGGTAATTAGGGTAATTTAAGGTAAAAAGGATATTATAAAAATATACAAATATCTTGACACTTGTCCTACCCTCATTTAATGAGTCATTTCCGACCAAGTCAATCCATGAGTAAATTTTTGGGACCCCATGGAGCCACTTGAGTAAGATAATGACATTAATATATTTTATTTAATGTAAAAATAAAAATGTCACAAACATTTATTATTTTACTAAAAAAAATTTAACATTGGGTTATACAAGTTATACTTTAGACAATAAATATTAATTAGAAATATACAAAGATTTCCCACAACATGGTAATTGTTTTATAATTTTTAGATATCAAATAAATAAAATTATTTATGACACAATGATGATGCTGTGTTTACGTCATTAATGAATAAATTAAATAAACCAGAAGATAATGTTTAAAACAATATCCAACACTTGTACAATACCTATTGGATGATTTTTTCCCGAACATGGGCCACATTATCTTATAATTTAATGATTTTTGGAGCTTTAGAAACCGAATTTCATTTTATAATAAAATAATAGTTTCAAGATTTCCAAAAGAGCCCCTCCTCTCCCTTATAAAAAGACCCCAATTACTACCCATTTATAACACTTCTCAAGCCCATTGGATCATCCAAAATCTACTCTAATAAGCTCCCAAGATCCCTCTATTAATCTTAGAAGCCTTACCTTAGGCATAAAGCACTTCAATAAACCCTTTTGGTTCAAACCAAGGGGATTTACCAGATTTAAAGGTAATGTCTTCTCTTATGTTCTTTTGTTTTATTTTGCTTATACAACTCATTAAAATATTTTTATTTATTTATTTTGTAACAACACCATTATCTATAATATAATAGGATGTTGTTATGAGAAGGATCCGAGCTACACATACACACACCTCTATCTAATGGTTAAAGAACATACTATTTCCGTGGATGGCGAATTACAGCCTCACGAAACGATGATTGTTCTATCTTCTCCTACCACCTATCATGGTGGAAATTATGATGGACCTATATTTATTAATGATATATATTATATTTATGACCTCTCTATGATTTTTTATTTTATATTTAAAACATACCTTTATGCTTTTCATGTTGTGTAAATGCGATAATTTATTTGAGGAAGTGTGGACTACCGCCCCCTCAAGTGATGTGACTCGTTCATGCAATACATGGAATGTATAAATAATGAAATTAATGAACTTATGTGACCTATATAACATATATATTATAATTTAATTATAAAATATATATCTCTCATTTAGTTTTAATTCCATTAATATGACAAAGAAATGAAAGTAGCGTTCATGCGTACATACAACCTATCGTCTCCATGAACAGTGCATTTCATTTTTATCTCAAAATGTTATGGAATATTATAAAATGAATTTATACTGGATATATATGAAATTTAAATCATTAATACTATTATGATGATGATGTACTTATTACTACATGGAAAATTCTTTTCAAACAAGTTCATTTTTGACTCATGTACCGAACATCGACAAAATGTATGTTATGAACTCACATAATTAACTAATTATTATAAAATGATAATATGTGATATGAATTGAATAATAATATTTAATTTATGTTCTTAAGAAATTATAAATTTACCAAATCTTATTATTCAGGAATATAACGAAACGAACAAGACAAGTCGGACTTGAGGTAAGGGATCCTACCCCTCTCTTTCTTTTTAAGTACTCTCTTTTATGTCACTTATTTGAATCTCCTCTTCCTTATGTTGGGGGATGTTCATTTATATTCCTATTAAATTAATTTTTATTTTAATATGATTAAAGACCCTATTTTATCTCATCAATCCATTTTTGGATGTTTTAAGTGGCACCGTTAGGCTGCAGAATTTTCGTAAGGGATTTCTTATCACACTTTTAATTCCATGAGATTTCCATTGTTCGCCACTTATTTATTGCTTGTGGTGTATTGTGTACTTCCATGTCATATATATTATCTTGATTATATTTATATTGATGGTATTATGTGATTCATTTGGTGTTTATTATCTTTTCTTCATACGACTCGATTGATCACAACGAGGTAAGGGGTTTTTATCTCACTTTTTAATCCTGTGAGATTCATGCTACATTTTCCACTATTTACTTTTATGTGGTGTATTTACTGAGCATTATTGTATTATTTGTGTAATATAATTTAATCTATTGGTATTTACATCTTCATTGTATGACCCTTCTTTCATAGGGTGTACATTTCGAAAGTTACCCAAATCGGTAAGGGAACCTTTCACCCTCCTCTTTTTAAAAGACTTATTTTGTAGGTCTCTTTAATTTACATATTCTTATGTTGGGATATGTTATTATATATCCTTATTGCTATAAATTTTATTTCAAAGTGATGAGATACCTTTTTTTAATCTCTCATAATCTCATTTTTTGAATTTTAAAGTGACATCGTTAGGCTGTCGAATTTTTTTAATGGAACTTCTTAACCCAATTTCAATTCATTGGGTTAAACCTCTACTTCTTGATTATGTCATGCTATGAATATGTATATATGACCTCATATTGTTTTAAACATAATATCCACTTTTATTGAGTGTATTTATATTTTTCACACATAATTATGTAATTGGTTTGTCCTTAATCTAAGGATACCATTTTTTGTATGAGACTTCGTCTCAATCTCCTTTCATTGAGGCATCTATTGATTTCTACATGACTTTTTTTTATACAGTGTATAAAAATCTCTTGACTTTTTCTTTCATTCAAAGGGAATCATTTCTCTACAAATAGTTTTTACTAAACGACAAAAATGAATATTTCTTTTTTAACGTAAGTGGAGACAGTGACCTTTTTCGACGCTGTGAGTATTATTTTATCTAAGTCTTCCTTAACAAGCCATAATGTTTTCAAAATAAAAATAAATAGAATATACTCTTTTTAAGTATTTTGGTATTGAAAACAATTTTTAGAATGGATTTATTATTTTAATAGCTTAAAATGTTATATTTTTATTGCAATGTGGGAATGTTATCTTTCCCTTATGCCTAAGTTATGTGTTATGGTTATGTTATGGTTCTTGGGAAATGTTTATGAAATCTGGTGGTTCCATGATAAACTAAGGGCGGGTGAGCCAGAGATAGCTCTCCAATGCATTGGGTAACACAAAGGAGTTAAACTCTAATGTTTCTTTGAATATATTTATGGAATATACTGTAATGGGTATTGAAAATGTAACCATGAAGTTTACTCCCTACGTAAGAATGTTATGAATGCCTCAAGTTACCTTTAGGTATTATGATTTCTATGAGTTATTCAAAAATATTATGATTTCATGAGGTATGTTAATGTGCTTATGTTTTATTAGTAAAGTATGATTTCATTGATTCTTATGTATACATGGACTAATGTTTTCTTTCCATATTTTTATATCCATTACTGAGCTTATTATGCTCATCCCATGTTTTTGAAATGTTTTCCACATGACTTAAAGTGAAATACGGTCAAGGATGGGATCAAGGAAATGTCCTGATGTCTAAAACATGGAACTAGACATCAATATTTTGTTCAAGAGTTTATATTTTGTAAAAAAATGGAAACTGAGTAGATGTGTCTACTTTGTAATCTTTGAGATGTAATAGTAATGTCCCAATTCTCATAAACTCTAAACCTGAAAAGATCCTCACTGTGTATTCTTGAAATATCTCATGATTATGTAATGTTTTAAGGTTGGGTTCTTATAGTTGGTATCAAAGGGAGGTTTAGATAACTTTAGAGGTTAGAGTGTTGTTTAAGCATAAGTGAAAAGTTGTGTATAACCACAATGGTTAGTATATTAGATGGAGTAATTTTTTTTTGAATGTTAGAATGAGTTTGCGATAACTTGGATAAGAATATCTTATTGTTTATCTTCCTCATTATTATATGATTATTTTACTAATATACTCACACTAACCTTTTTGGTTTTAGTAAATTTATGGATCTAGGAGGCACCAAATTAGTAGTTAATGTGAAGGAAACTGCGACAGTTTTCAGAACGAGCAATTGAATGATATGGTAGCTACAATGGGGACTCTTGTGTTTATTCTCAACCAACTATATCGAGTCATGATTGACCACCTTAACCTTAGTGAATTTTATAAGGCATCATATATGCGAGAATAAAATCCCTACAGATGTTCCTGTAATAATCATAAAGGAATGTATGTTAAAAAATCTATGTGTCAAAGATGTGGAAATAAACACATAGGAAAATGTTTCAAATGGATAGAAAGATTATATAGATGTGGAAATGAAGGTCATAAATAAATAACCTACCATGGAAAAAGGAAGAATTTAGTTGACTCTAGGAAAGGGAAAGAAGTTCTTTCTGAAGGATCAATTGAATGTTTTAAATGTGGTGTGCATGGTCCTTATGCAAACATGCGTCCTACTAAAAAGTTTCTTGAATGGGATCACCAGGATCGTAAAAATATTTGTTTACTAATACCTAATTCCATTCTGATTGAGGATGAAGAAACTGACAGTGACCATTGAATGGTATGGATTATTTATTAACATATGTTTTCCTATTATTGAATCTTGTGATATAAATCATGATTTTGTTTGTAGGAAAGAAGTATTTCATAATAAGTTGGAAGGGAATCGTTAATGGATCATGCAGAATGTTGAATGAGTATGAAGTCAGCATATAAGGGATTCAAGAGTTATGGTAGATTTTAGGATGGTGAAATTCTTAAAAGTATTAAGACTCTTTTGATGATGGGGTTACATTAGAAGACTTTTTATAGTATGTGTAACCCTGATGTTTGATATATAAAAATTTTATTCATGGAATAATTATATGTTCTTTTGTGGATATAGTTATAAAGAACCATTTGGTTTTATATTGTAATGTCTTGGATTTTCTATTTATTACTTTTAAATATTATATGAATTATTTCGAGAGCGTGCGTGAAGACGGTACATCATTTCAAGGTCCAGTGATCCCGGAATGGTGGCTTGAACTTTTTTTAGTTAAGTGAGTCGGCACTTGTGCGCAGTTGTGGCAGTTTCCAAATGGATTCCCGGATTAAAAATATGAGCGCACCATTGCGTCTGGGATGATGACTTTACCTAATAATGAGGCTAACCTCAACTGGAGCGGGTCGAGGGAAAAAGTTAATTTTCGGGCGTTTTAAGTAAAATAAATTAAAATAAATTAACAAGTTTATTTTATTTCATTTAAGGAAACATCCGCTGCAGCGCGGCAACGACACAACTGTTTCCTAAATTAATGGCTCATCTTAATGACTTCGAAATGGAAAGTCAATGTCATTAATACTGCCGCGTAATTAAATTCTAACATGTTTCCCCTTTTAATGGGTTAACCAATTGATGGTCGTTGGAAACGTAGAGAGAGGAACCACTGCAGAATCTGCGTCGCGTTGGAGAGAACTCTCGACGACGAACGACGCCAGATCAAAATCAAGGATCGCTGCACTGATGTTGAAGGATATAAAATACAACGGCAATGCAACACCTTCGTCAACGATCGATCCTTTCGAAAGGTAGGGGTTGTTATTTTGATTTATTTTCCCCGTATTTGAGTTTAAACAATGAACGCAGATCAACCACAAAAAAGTTGATATTCGGATTTGTATGTTCATGCGGGAAGGATTTTTTCCTCGGGAAGATTATGGGTAATTGATCAATGCTTTATGTTGTTGATTATTATTGCTCCATTTAAGCCTATTAACAGGAGAGGATCAAAGCCGTGACGAATGATAGCGGAGGTTCATTCCTCAATTTTTTATTTGGATTTCTTCCCCCTTCTTTCCCCGCGCATTATTCGCATTCTTCGCGGGGCGATGAACAACGGATCGTTGCACATCCGTTATATGACACAACAATCCCAAATATAAGGTTTGACACTGCAACGACCTTATGGAGGTGTGGTGACGAAGGCGGACGACAATTTAGACCGGATCAGAAAGAGAGTTCTTCGCATGTTCTTCATGCAGGAAGATCAGAACACATTTTTAGAGCTGATTGGAGGCCCGAAAATGAGGGTACCGACTTTGTGGTGTCGGGGCGACCAAAACCTGGGAGATTTGCAGCGATCAGACGGCCAGATCGATGAACGGAGTACCACGGGAGGCACGCCGACGAAGGGCGTCGTTTCTGGAAATTTCTAGAACACACGAGATGTACTTCAAAATAACATGTCGTGTAGTACTAGCGGCGGCAGATAGGGTTTCGGGGTCAGAGAAGAATTACATGGCGTGTGAACCCGGTCACACAGTGTGATAGACTTTCCCTGATGCTCGGCGTGTACTTTGCGTAGTACACAGACACAGGATGATCTACACGGCTTCAGGTGGCACGACGTGTACAGCTCGGTAGAGGCGGCTACGTGGAGCTCGGCGTGTATCCCGGGGATACACGGACACAGGATGGAGTACACGACCATGTATACATCACACGGCCAGGCGAGGCCAACATCGTGGGTCACCCCGTGTGCAGATTACATGGGTCAGAGTACACGGGTTGGTGACCGTGTACGGGAACATGGCCAGACTACACGAAGCCAACCCCAGTTACCCAGACACGGCATTTACTCCGTACTACGCACCGTGTACTAAGTTTTCTACACGACCAGCTTCATGACACGGGCCATTGTACACGGGCAGTACCCGGGGTCGGAAAACACAACATGTATCATTTTCCTACACGTCGTGTACTTTTTGGAAAACGGATTGGTCATTTTGTTCACCGTACCATGGACATATTTCATTTGGGTAAGTGCCACTTCTTCTTATTACCCTAAAGGTCAAGCATCATTCCCTCACACAGGATTATGATCCCTTTAGCAGGATTTTCTGTGATAGAGTCAGACATCCATCCAAGAGGCCCGAATCAAGATCCTCTATCCATTCCCGACCATAGGTAGAGTTAGGCATCGACATGACCAACCTTACCGGGCATTGAACCGCTACCTAGCTGGTGTATCACCTAACTGGTGAATCCGGATGAGTCGCGGTATCTTCCACGGCCCTGGCAGTGATCCTCATCTGTGTATTGTGATCTTTCCACTCAGGAGTGTGTCACCCGTAATGAGTACTTCTATATACCGTAACCTTTCCAATCGGAAGTGTGTCTCCTATAATGAGTGTAGCTACCTCTTGTGACGGTTCCCGATGAACAACGCTTCTCGAACGGACGTCATCAGAGCCGTTAGACTCATGGATTTTGGTCTCCCAGAATGAGTGCATCACAGAATCTTCAGACAAAATCTCTTACGGGGGTATGCAGTTGTGTGACGTGTCTCTAGACCACAGGTCTGGGTTTTGAGTATATCTGGTTTGTTCTATACGTTCTTTAGACATATACTATGTATATATGATTGTACCTTTACATTGTGTACTGCTTTGTGGTTTTCGGGGTCCTATACTGAGTATTGTTATACTCACCCCTGCACGGGCTTTGCCCACACATCTGGTGTCTTGTGAAGACGAGCAGTCTTTCGACAGAGTCCAGGTCAGACCAGGACAATACTGAGTTTTTTGAGTTTCCTACAGGCCAAGGCGTTCCTACGGCTACGAGAGATAGTCCCAATACCTTTTTGTGCATACAGGTTGGACTTTGCGGTTTTTCAGACTCTTGTTTTTGGTGGGCTTGTATTCTGGCCCAGTTAGCTTTTACAGTACTCTACCTTTCATCGTACTCTGTTGGTTGGGTTTAGTTGTAAGCATGTATTTTTGTTCCTTAGTGATTTACATTTCAGCATTTATGGGCTTGGAGATGTGTGCGTGTGTACAGGTACTTAGGAAATGACTCCCATGTTAGTGATATGCCTACTCGGTGCTAGTCACCAGCCCCTGGCCTATTGGAGGCGGGCTTGGGGAGTCACGGAGCGGGCCCCACTGGGACGGGTCTTGACATATATGATCATTGAATTTGAGGCAATTACCATTTAATAAATTTTGGGATGAAAAATGAAAGTTATTAGATAAACTTTGTGGTTAAAACTTGTTATGGTTATTTTTGATGAATTTATCTTTTTTTGGGGAATTTTATAAAATTATATTGGTTTTAAAAGGGACAACACGCAGACCATGTAGAAACCTGTCATGTCGGATGAAGCTGTAGGAATCGAACCCACAACCAAAGTGCGACTGGTATTTATCACCTACCACTAGGCTACATGAAGTCCTTGATTAGTTTGACTAATTATTTTTAGTTAGATGATTTTATGAATTAAGAATTAGTTGATTTTAGGATATCTATGGAAATGATCAACCTATCAGGGAGGATATGTGATTAAGTTAACTACTTTTCAATATGATATTTAATTGTAATTGATGTTATTTGGAGATAAATGGTAAGATTTATCTTGGAAGACTATGTGATTAAATCCTTCAGAGATTTGGGTTTAATTAATAGTTTGGATTACTTTGAAGAATTTTATGGAAAATTGTTTATTGAATGTTCTTTTTTAAAATTTGGATAATGTTTGAAAAAATTTAATGATTAAGTGTAGTATTTCTTTTTATAAAGGATTATCCTTTTTGGGTATTATTTGATCTTGTACTAAAAATTTTGGTTTTGGTTTTGGTCTAAAGAAATGGGAAATATATATTTATCTTTTTTGTGTATTTGGTAATTCTCTAGAAGTTGATCATATCACTCTTAATGTGAACAATTCATCCTAAATACTCATCTTTAGGAGAAAATATGAATTTGTGTAATAAATATAGTAAGATATGAAAGTATACACGACAAGTAATAATGTTTCCTTATGATTTAGTTATGATCATAAATAAATTCCTCAATTAAGAGTAACTAAAATAAAAATTGTTGTCTGTTAACTTTTCATACTAGGGAATCAAATACCGTTTAACCCATAACAAGTTTGTGATTTTCTGGTGGTTAACTTTCTCCTAAACATGTTTTCTATCTCTCTCCATCAGAACATGACCATTTGTTTTTTCTTCTATATCCATGTTTTCCTACATGGGATCCTAGTATGGGTTAACTCAGGTGACCTTTTTACTTCTCTTTCTTTCATTTAAAGTGATAGTTTTGCTGACTCTTTTTCCGATGTGGTGCATTCAATGATGTCTCTATGCCCAATTTTAAAATTGCGAGGACGCAATTCCCAAAAGGGGGAAGGATGTAACATACCAGGTAAATAAAGAATATGACATTTTCATATTTATTAATGTTTGTGAATATAATATCAATATTACTTTAAAGGGGATGCTATGTTTGATGGCGTACCCAACATGGAACAATGAGTTTCATTGAAATCTTACATTGCACACTAATAATATAATAATATTATTTTAAATGGAAGTTAATGCCTAGAAATTATAATGGAGGGAATAGACCTAACTAACTAAAAAATGATATTATATGTTTTTCAAATATTTTTACATTTATCTAAAAAAATTTAGAGGCTTAAAATGCAAATAAATCCAATTTTAAGCATAAATATTCTAATATTCTTTAAAAGGTCGATTAACCGCCTTTTAATGGGTAACAATTTTAAAATATAATTTTTGAAAATTCTATATATTATATTTGAAAAAAATAAATTCCTTCTTTATAATCTAGACATCAAAATTTACTTTGTGTAAATTTATGTTATTTTCTGATAAATTTCATTTTTTAATGAATAATGAAATTGTTGTATTTTAATTCAAAACCTTCTTTTAATATATTTTATTTATATGGTTAGATTATATTTTTAATTGGGTTTAAAGTTTAGTTAAAATATATTTTTACCATTTAATACAATGGTGGTCATTCGAATTAATTTCACTTTGAAATTGGATATAAAAAAGTGTTAATAATTTGATAGATAGTGTTTCTTAAAAATATGATATCTGTTTTGACAGTGGGAATTAATCATAAAATTTATCAATGAAATTTATTATATTTTGAATTTGGTAAAATTGACATCATTTTTGAATTTTTAATATCAAATATAACTTAGGGTTAATTTGTGGTATTTTTCTGAAAAAACATAAATTTTTTATGAATAGTGAAACCACTAAGTGGTAGTTAAAAAAACTGATTTTTCTTTTAAATGATATTTTTCCACTTCTGTGAATTTAATTTAAAAATTCTTAAATACTTGGTTTTCATTAGTAAGTAAATGTGGTTTAATAGGCTGAAAATAATTTTTTGGTGAATAGTAACTTTTGAGTTTTATTAACCACGATTAGAGGTAATTAAGGTAATTTAAAGTAAGAATGATATTATAAAAATACAAAAATATATTGAAACTTTTCCTACCCTCATTGGATGAGTCATGGCCAACCATGACTATCCATTGGTCAATATGTGGGACCCCATGGAGCCACTTGTGTAAGATAATGACATTAATACCTTTTATTTAAAGGAAAAATAAAAATGTCACAAACATGTATTGTTTTAATAAAACAATTTTTACCTGGGGTTATACAAGTTTTCATTTAGACTATAAAAATTCATTAGAAATCTAAAAATATTTCCTAAAACATGGTAATTGTTTTATAATTTTTATATATTAAATAAATAAAATTATTTATGACACAATGATGATGCAGTGTTTACATCATTAATGAATAAATTAAATAAATAAGAAGATAAAGTTTAAAACAAAATACAACACTTTTCAATACCTATTGGATGAATTTCTTTCTAACATGGACCACCTTATACTCTACTTTAATGATTTTTGGAGATTCATAAACCTAATTTCATTTTATAATAAAATAATAGTTTCAAGATTTCCAAAAGAGCCCCTCCACTCCCTTATAAAAAGACCCCACTTCCTACCCATTTCTCACACTTCTCAAGCCCTTTGGATCATCAAAAATCTACTCAAATAAGTTCCCAAGATCCCTCTTTTTAGTATAGATGCCTTAACTTAGGAATAATGAACTTCAAGAAACCATTTTGGTTCAATCCAAGGGGAGTTACCCGATTTAAAGGTAATGTCTTCTCTTATGTTCTTCTGTTTTATTTTGCTTCTCCAACCCCTTAAACGAATTTTATTCCTTTATTTTGTAATAACAACAGTATCTCAAATATAGTATGATGTTTTTATGAGAAGGATTCGAGCTAAACTTACACACACCTCTGTCTAATGGTTAAAGAACACACTGTTTCTGTGGATGGTGAATTACTACCTCACGAAATGATGATGGTTCTATCTTATCCTACCACCTCTCATAGTGGCCATTATGAGCGATATATACATATTTATGATATATATTATATTACCTCTCTATGATTCAGTATTTTATATTTAAAACATACCTTTATGCTTTTCATGTTGTGCAAATGCGATAATTTCATTTGAGGAAGTGTGGACTACCGCCCCCTAAAGTGATATGACTCGTTCATGCAATACATGGAATGTATAAAGAATGAAATTAATGAACATATGTGACCTATATAACATATATATTTTACATTAATTATAACATATATATCTTTAATTTAGTTTGAATTCCATTAATATGAAAAAGAAATTAATGTAGCATTCATGCGTACGTACGACCTATAGTCTCCATGAACAGTGCATTTAATTTTTATCTCTAAATGTTAGGGAATATTATAAAATGAATTTATACTGTATATATATGATATTTAAATCATTAATACTACTCTGGAGATTATTTACTTATAACTACATGGACAATTCTTTTCAAACAAGTTCATTTTTGACTCATGTACCGAACATCGACAAAACGTATGTTATTAACACACATAATTATCTAGTTATTATAACATGATAATATGTGATATGAATTGAATAATAAGCTTTAAATTAAGTCCTTAAAAAATTATAAATTGACCAATGTTTATTATTCATGAATATAATGAAACTAACAAGACAAGTCAGACTTGAGGTAAGAGATTTCTTATATGATGAGAGATCCTATTTGATCTCATAAATCCATTTTTGGATGTTTTAAGTGGCGCCATTAGGCTGCCGAATTTTCGTAAGGGATTTCTTATCTCACTTTTAATTCTGTGAGATTTCAATTGTTCGCCACTTATTTATTGCTGATGGTGTATTTTGTACTGAAATTTCATATATATTATCATGATTCTATTTATATTCATGGTATTATGTGATTCAATTGGTGTTTATTATCTTTTGGTCATACGACTCAATTGATCACAATGAGGTAAGGGTTTTTTATCTCACTTTTTATTCCCATGAGAATCATGATACATTTTATACTATTTAATTTTGTGTGGTGTATGTACTAACCATGATTGCATTTTTTGTGTAATATACTTTAATTTATGGGTATTTAAATCTTCATTGTATGACCCTTCTTTCATGGGTTGTACGTTTCGAAAGATACCCAAATCAGTAAGGGAACCTTTCAACCTCCTCTCTTTAAAAGACTTCTTTTGTAGGTCCTTTAATTTACATCTTATTATGTTTGGATATGTTATTATATATCCTTATTGCTGTAAATTTTATATCCAAGTGATGAGATACCTTTTTTTATCTCTCATCATCCCATTTTCTGAATTTTAAAGTGAGGCCGTTAGGCTGTCGAATTTCTGCAAGGGAACATCTTAACCCAATTTCAATTTCTTGGGGTAAACCTACACTTCTTGATTATGTCATGATATGAATATGTGTGGATGTCCTCTGATTGTTTTACACATAATATCCAATTATATTGAGTGTGTTAATATTTTTGACACATAATTATGTAATTGGTTTGTCCTTAATCTAAGGATACCGTCTTTGTAAGGGACTTCATCTCAATCTTTTTTCATTGAGGCATCTATTGATTTCTACACGAATTTATTTTATACGGTGTATAAAACGCTTTTGAATTTTCTTCTCATTCAAAGGGAACCTTTTCTGTATAAAGAGTTTTTACTAAATGACAAAAAGGAATGTTTCTTTTTTAACGTAAGCTGTGAAAACGACCTTTTCCGTAGCTGCGAGTATTATTTGATCTATGGCTTACTTAACAAGTTGTAATGTTTTCAAAATGAAAATAAATACCATATACTCTTTTTACATATTTTGGTATTTAAAATGGTTTTTATAATGGATTTATTAGTTCAATATCTTATAATGTTTAATTGTTATTTCAATGTGGGAATGTTATCTTTCGTTTATGCTTAAGTTATGTGTTATTATTATGTTATGGTTCTAGGGAAATTTTTATGAAATCAGGTGGTTCTATGATAAACTTAGGGTGGGTGAGCCCGAGATAGCTCTCCAATTCATTTGGTAATGCGAAGGAGTTAAACACTAAGGTTTATCCAAAGAGATTTAGGGAATATACTATAATAGGTATTCCAAATGTAACCATGAGGGTTACTCCCTACGTAAGAATGTAATGAATGCCTCAAGTTACCTTTATTTCTTATGATTTTTAATAGTTATTAATAAATCTTATGATTTCATGAGTTATTCTAATTTTCTTAAGTTTTATGTGTAAAGTATGATTTAATTTATTCTTATGTATACATGGACTAATGTTTACTTTAAATATTTTTATATCCCTTACTGAGCTTCTTATGCTCATCCAAATTATTTGAAATTTTTCCACATGACTTAAAGTGGAATACGGTAAAGGATGAGATCAAGGAAATGTCATGATGTCTAAAACAAGGAAGTAGACATGACTCTTTTGTTCAAGAGTTTATATTTTGTGAAAAAATGGAAACTGAGTAGATGTGTCTACTTTGTAATCTTTGAGATGTAATAGTTATGTCATAATTCTCTAAAACTCTAAACCTGAAAAGATCCTCAAAGTGTATTATTTAAATAACTCAAGATTATGTAATTTTTTAAGGCTGGGTCCTTATATTACGTGTGGAAATTTTTTGGAGTTTCTTACAGAAGTTTCATTTTTTTGATAATTAGTGATAAATAATAACTCTAAATTCAATAATTCTTTCTGGCCTTATTTGTTATTTAGTAAAATAATATTATAAGTTGGATTAAAAATTTTAAATAGAAAAATTTTATAAAAATTACTCCATTTGATTTCATTTTAATCATTTTCACATTTAAAATGGATATAAAAACATTTCAAACATTTAATCATTTTTCATTAAAACCCACAATCATGAAACATCTTTAGGATGAATTTTATGTTAATTTATACCACATATAAGATTTGAACTGTTTGAAATTTATTCCTTAAATCAATTTATAATAATTTATAAATTAAAATAGGGTATAATTATATTTTCTACAGTAATGTTAATGAATGTGAATAAAATTTATTACATCGATTAAGATAAAAATTACCATACCAAAGGATTAGACTATAAGCATGAATACCTAAATAATCTAAAAACTTGTCCAAAATCAATATTATAGAAATACTTCAACTCTATAAACCATTGGATATAATATTTATGATGATTGATTCCACATTAAATCAAAAAAAATGTGGTGGAATCCACATTATAATAATATACATTAATTACACTCCTCCTCAACTATAAAAAGTCACTCACCCCCCTCCCACTCATTCACAACTCTAAGGCCATTATTATGAACAAAAATCTATTAAAATAAGATAATAAGTACCTCTACTAATTCTATAATCGTCCTTTTTGGATGAACAGAATCCAAAGATTCCCTTTTCGACAATCCAAAATAAGTTACCCAAAAAAATTATAACATCCTTCCACAAAATTATTTTAATTACATTAATTCTACAACCCTCAAATTTTATTATTCAATGATTTTATAATAAAAAATTCCCTAAATATACTTTTTTTTAAATAATTATATTACATAAATATATAAAAAACATCTATTTAATGGATAACGAACATATTGTTCATATGTTTGGAAAACTACAACCTCATGAAATGAAGTTTATTTTTCCATTACCACCTCTCAAGGTTGTGAATAATTATGGAAAGTTTATTTTTACATTAAATTTATGATATTTTTTATTTTTTATTCTTATATAATTATTATATAATCATATACATTCATGGTTTCTTTTGTGTAAATACTATCACTTGGTTTGTGGATGTGTGGACTACCACCTTTTCAAAGCGATGTGATTCGTTCACACCTTACAATAAATTTATTAATGGTGGTTTTAGTGAATATATATGTTATATATGAAATATTTTTTTAATTTTATATATATATATATAAATATTTTTCATTTACTTTATTTTTATCAACAAAACAATAAAACAGAAACAATGGTCATGCATACGTATGGCCTACCATCTCAATAAATGAGGTAATTAATTTCATACTTCAATATAAAGTATATTATTATATATAAATATATAATGAATATAACGTAATTTATATCATGTTTTACATTAATTAGATACTTAAATCATGATATACAAAATATGATCCCGAAGTACAAGCTACAATATATACAATAAAGAAGGTGGATATGAAGTGAAACATAACATTAACATGGTGTTTTTAATAAAAATATAAATTAATGTAACAATAAAATAATATATTGTTTTAGATATAATAATATGGTTCAATGGTAGATTTATAATAAAATTATATTAGTTATATAGGTGGTTTGATAATATATAAATAAATTCAATATTTAGGTTGTTGGTTTTTTCATATCTCTTTTATTTCTATGAGACTTATAAATTATTCTCCCATAGTTTTTTTTGGTTTATATACCTCCCATGAACATATTGTGTAATCAATATAAATAAATTATTCAACACTTATTTCTTATTTGTGGGGTATATTCAGATTTTTTCAGTTTTCACTTAAATATTTCTCTTGATGTTAGATGAAATTTATACCATATTTAAGTGGTTAAAAAGAAAATTAAATGGATATGAGTAATTTATTTACATTGAGAAGTTATTTTAGGTTTTAATTGGTAAAATCATTTTATTTTATTTTATCTCAATTTAATATAATTTCAAAAACCATTTCATATTCCAATATCCTGAGATCTAATACTTATAAGTTGTTGTCTTTCATTTCATTCATTCAATTTTATTTCTCTTAATATCAGACTTCCACAGAACCTTCTTCAACAAAATGTCTGGTGTTGGGTTTTATCTTTTTGATCTAGTCTTTCTTAGATGTTTTCCATTCTACAAGAGCATCAACTGCGTTAGAGTATTAAGGAAGTGTTGACTACATATTCTTTCTCTATGTAGTTTTTCCTTCATCTTTCCCAATTGTGTATTATGTGAGGAGGATATACGAATGTCTGCTTTTGAATATAATTGAATCTAGTTCAATGAATATAATATAATTAGTTTCAAATTGATAAAATGTGGTTCTTAATGTGACATATGACCATACTATTTTTTATATATTGATAAATATTTTTAATCGTATGTTCTACTTGTCTAATGAAAATCATGGGTGTTGGTGGTCCTTGGTTGCACATAGAATTTTTATGAATTCATGTTTGTCTACTTATTAACAGAAAAATGGATGGAATATGTTAACCATGTACAATCTACTAATGAATGGATCCCCCATGATCATTCTTTTTCGTTGATAACTTCTAACTTAATAAGTGGAAATTATGAGAGGAATGCATTGTTAAATCTGAATATTCCTTGTCTTGGATTGTGCGATGGGGTTATTTGTGTGGGGTTTTTACGACTTGCGTTGTAGTGAAGATTTGGGAAAAATAATGTGATGTGGGGTGGTTCTAGGGGTGTAATGGAATCTCATGTTGAGATATGATTGATTATGTAATGCATGGGCAGTGTTATTCAGTAGGGCTGTTGAGAATGGTTATGATGAGATTTATTGTTGGGTGTGTCTGTGATATGTGTGTTTTCTTGGTTGAGATGACGGATTGGGTTAAATGAATTTGATTAATGATGATAACAGGGGTTGTCATGGGTGATTCTCTATTAATAACCCTGTAGAAATATTTCACTTATCTCGAGAGTGCTTTGTTATGTCATGAGTGGATCTTAATTGGATATTAATGTGATGTGGGGTAATTTTACATAGTTCAACTTCCATTATGTGTCTTTTGTTGTGCGTATTTTTTTTATTCCATGTAGATTCTTTGGTAGAGATGTAATGAATAAATGATTTTTTAATACAGAATAAAAATCAGATAATGAATTGGTTGGGGGTATAAATTTATTTTGTGTATTATAGTGTGGTTGTGCTTTTAAAGTTAGCAAAAAAGGTTGTTTTTAAATCATATATTTTTTTGGGAAACAATTTTATCTGAAAATTTGTTTGTTATTATATATATATATATATATATATCAATTTACCTTATGTTTTCTATATTCACCCCACCAAATTTGAGAATTATGTTCCGAACACCCCCATCATCATGGGGGGTGGGTGTGTTTACCAAACATTTTGGTTGGATGATAGAGGGATAACAACTCTCTCTTCCTTGATCCCTATTCTAGGTAGTGATAGACCATGATTTTTCAGGTAGGTCATGTCTTGTAAAGATAAGGGTTTTTAGGGTGATTTTTGTTTCATAGGTGTCTTCGGGATGGGATATGTTCTCTTTCTCATGTGTCTTGGGGTAAGGTGTGTTTGTGACCTTGGTGTCAGTGGGTAGGATATGATGTGATAGTGTCCTGTATGTGTGTGGGAAGGATTTTGTGTGGTGTGAGGCCTAGGTCTGTGCAAGATGTATGTGATGTTCTTCATTTTCCTTGGTTAAATGACTCACTGATAGGCCAAAGTGTGTGTGGGAAGGTTGTGATGTGGTAATTTTAGAAGAGGTTGAATCATAATGATGTATTCCATTAGGGTGTGGTAGTGGATAATCAGTAGGAAAGTGTTGTGGGGTACCTATAATTTATTTTTTTATTATATTACTTTAGTTTAAATGCAATACTTGGTGAGTGTGACTTAGTGAGGTGTGGATGGTTTATATACCTTGTTTGTTGAAGTTGGTTCTTTTTATTTCTCTCAGGATCATTAGTATGATTCTATAAGATGTGTTTGGGATACATTGGATTTCTTACTAAGAATAATTGTATTAACATCCTACATATATTAAAAAAATTCTTGTTTCCTATAGGATTATGTGCATCATTCTGGACCATACTCTCTGGGACATTTGGGATAGTTTTCATGTCACTGCGTAGCATTATTTTGGTATTCACAATGGATTTTTCATTCTATTTGTTACCATTTTGTTTTAAACATTCATGTGAGATGAATTTTTAATTCTTTTATAAATATATATATATATATATATGACTTGTATTTGTTTTTATTATAATACATCTTATCTCCTAATATTGTTTTTCAACAAAAGGGAATGCCTACCATTTTTTGAGATTGTATACCCTTTGTGTTGGTCACCACCCTGGGGCATATTGGATGTGGGACTCAGGTGTATTTATCTCCCATTCTTCAATTACACTATGGAAGAGGATTATTTAGAGGGAGGGTTCATCAAAGGAATGAAATAGGGATTACGCACTGAGAATACACTTCAGGAGAGGATTTATTTTTTTGGATTATCTATGGCCTACGCACTAAGACTATTCAGTTTCTCCTTAGAGAATCAGTGATGTGGATTGGGTGACATGATTCCACCCAGATGTGGAAACCTAGGTAAAATAAATATATAATATATAAGTATAGGATAAAATGGATAGGGTCAGTGGGGTTAGTTTGGATCGAACCTTATAGAGGATTCCTTTGTATCCACGTTGATTGGGAATCATAGTCCACTTAGTTCTTAGATACTATGTAATTTAAAATCATTTAGTATGGATTGGAGTGAACTGACATTGAAATAATAAAATTAATGTATTGAATGATGTGGAATGTGTGTAGTTGGATAGATCCGAACACCTAGGAGGTGGATCTGGGGGATTTATAACACGAACATAATATATCACATCATGAAAGTACACCCCTAGGAGGGAGAACATGGGTTTTCCATTTGACGTAAATGAACCTCATATAGGCTTCTTATGTACCATGTTTATAATACCATGATCAAATCCAAAGTATTTCAAAAACATTGAATGGGGATTAACCCTTGGGACCACCCTTCAACAGATGATTTATCTTTGTTATATTGTGTGGGGTTCACATACCGAGGATTCATAGATTCTTGGATATCATAGTGGGGAATAATGTGGGAACAACCCAGTCATATGGTATGATATCACTGGTAAAAGGGTGATGTGATGGATTGGATGTTGGGATTGAACCCCAAGGAGGTATAAAATGTATCCCAATTGGTTGTAAATCAGAGTGCATGTATTTATGTACAAGGTAACTAGGGCTTATAAAGAAAGATATTGAACAACTGTTTTGTTGGGGCCTAAAATCAGAGTTTCCTAGGGATGTGGGGATTATGGTTCAGGGCATACAAATGAGATTTTTCCATTTTTTTGGGTATTAAACAGGGAAGAAAACCTTAATTAAGAAATTATTTCATGGTCCCTTCTAATCTATAAGCCCATGTATAGAATTCTCGCTATGAGAGACAAGAGAAAGAGGTGGACCAGATGGTCTTAATGGGAATGATGTGATAGACACAGATAATGTGTGGATTAAAAATATAAGCTTCCTGTGGAGGATGTCATTATATGTGAGGAAGTTCTATTTCATTATGAGTAACATCACTCCACAAGAGATGAGTGGGCATGGAAAATGATCTAGGAACACATTGTAACCTATAACAAATGGGATGGGGCTAGGAATTTGAGTGTCTAAGAAGTAGTATTCTAACGATACTCATCCTATATTTTATCTCTCCGAACATTACGATACCTGGGGAAATAACATTTTGATTTCATGTGTAGGGGATGATGGTTCTAGGCTATTTAATATCTTTTAGGATGTACATGGGGGTCTCACTTCATACCCCTTGGACATACATAACTAGTACCCACCCACACATGGGGATGAGACATAACCATTAATTCCAGTTGGGAGTGATTCATAGGAGTGGTAGATTTTGGGGTCCACATTAGCATGGATATTCCAAAAATAAAAACACAACAGTGTACACATGAAAAAAGTAAATAGGTAAGGTAAAAAAATATGGAACACCACATGAGGGATAAATAAATCACTACACAAATGTCTGAATGATCCCATAGTTGAAAGTATAATGATGCTATGAGACACACTGAGATTTTATTCATGAAGATCATGTGCTTCACAGTTCCCTTTGAGTCTTTAAGCAATAGGTTTGATTTCCTTGGTAACGTTGATTCTGATCCTGTTTTGCGTGATGTCTCAGAAGATGGGGGTCCTAGTTTGGGGGCCTCCAGAAGTGTCTAGGTCGAGGGTAGTGTGAAAGAGCTTCCCGCGGTGCCTATGAGTGAGATGATTGCAGAGGGTGTGCCACCCCATTTGGTGCTGAATCATGCGGTGACTGAGGATGTGGCGGAGGGTGTACCATTGCCTCTGCTGGTGGATGAGACTATTGAGGGGGCTGTGTCTCTTGAAAGGGTACATTCTGCATGTTCTCCTGTATTGGGCTCGGGGGAACAGGCTGGTAAAGGTGGGGAGAAACGTTCCTTCAGTGAAGTGCTTCAATGTGGGAAGCAGGGGTCCGCTTCAGGGGAAGGACCTTTTCCTATCATTTCTAAGCGTCGACAAAGGAAGGATTACTCGGGTCTCCCGCAGCCGATGCGGACTCGCTCCGCCTCAAAGAAGAAGGAAGTTTTGTATTTAAAGTGTGAAAAGAATAGTGAGATTAAGGAGTCAGCATCAGATTATCATGTCTTAGATCAGCTCAGGAACCGTGTCAACAGTGTTCACTACTGGAGGGATCCAGGATGGGAAACAGCCACGGCTACCGGAGAAGAGGAGTCAGGATGGAGAAGCGGTGACGACTTTGACTTGGATGATATGTAAGTTCATGTTGTTAAGTTGCCTTATCCTGGTATGTCTGTTTTTGGTTTAATTTTTTTGTTGTACCTTGGGTACCGGCAACCCCTTAAACCGGCTGCAGAAAATGAAAAAAAATGATTTTCAGTCGATGCATAGTGATAAGTTTTTTTTTCAAAAACCGGGCTGTGTAACCCATTCAATCCCAACCTGGTCATCCAAAAATGGGCTTGACAAATTATATCCACAATCAGGATCAATAATTTGTCTATGAGTCAGATCGGTAGGCCACTCAAGAAACTACTCATGATTTCCTTAGAGATTTTCCCTGAAGTGAAGATACAATGAACAATATCATGACTTGAGAGTATGTCTGGACGCATTAGGAACACCAATCAAAACTGGAGTTGTTTTTAGAAGTTCAGATAAAACATCCCCTACGTACGAGGTTGTGGTTCTACGACTATGGAATACGAATGATAATAACAACACATGGAAGGTTCCTATGGAATCACATTAGAATGTCTCTAAAACCACTATTCATGTGTGGGTTTCTCTACTTACTATATTATTGGGTGGAAGTGCACATGGGTGAATATGAATACTTGAATCGCATCTCCCCTCTAAAGGTGGAATATCATGAAAAAATTCTGAGCATCGTAGGGTGTTTCACATTAAAGAATGTTTATAGAGTGGCGTTGTGAAAGATGTGAAGGGTAGAAAAATTATCCTCCCATCTATTTCTTATGCTAAAAGGATCAATCACTTATAAAGGAATGAGAAAAAAAGGGATGTGGTCATATCTCATAGACATTCGAGGCAGAGTAAAAATGGCATGGGTGGACTATGAACCAATATATGAACTCTAAACCTCAATTTTGTTTAAGAGGTAGTTCAAATGTCTATAGACGTTGAACCCTAAGGTACACCTGGGTATATTTCATGAACATCACTCATGTGTAATGATGTTACTCTAGATCATGTTCATGTAGGAGGATGGAAAGATGTGGAACAATCAACCTCTATCCCCCAACACTTATGGGATGTTCGTGGATTATGCAAAGAGATCGGATGATTCCTACATGGGGGAAACTATAAAGATGTGGACCATCTCAGGAAATATAGGAGTGGTCCCTCGACCTTATGGGTGAGGCCAAACTGTCATGAGAGGATTTCATGGTGGGTAGGCTAATTCACATCGGGGTAGTTGAGCTCCAATAGTAGAGAAAATAGTTCCAAAGCTTATGAGATCCATGAGATAATTTCAATCAGTAGCACCTTCCCCAGTAATCCCAATCATGAAGACATGGGTGGAAAGAAAACCATCAAGAGGGTTTTATAGGATACCTACCCTACATCTTTGAAGAGGATACACTGCATGGATAAAACCAAGGATTTTCTCTTCCCTAGGGCCTATGAATCGTGGGAAGTCGACCAAAAATTCCTCAATCATCATGATATAGTCGCCTAATGCAAATGGTACCAGATGGATATTTTTGGAATTGTTCATGCCAATGCCATTTTTGAGATCTAATAGGAATAGGAGAAGAGTTATGTGACAAAGTTATCGGATCTAGTGAACTTTCAATGCACCACATGGCTGATAATGAACCAACTGAAGGTTCTCCTAGAATGGACATATCCCCCCTAATTTTTAGTGGTTGAGATGGAGGAATGATTTTAGCTATCCGCAAAATTCAATGGGTCCTTGGGGGACGATTCCAAGGAATGGAACCTGATAGAGGATTGAGATGTTTCGCGATAAAAGGAAACATTATTGGGAGTGTTTTCTAAATCCATTTAAGTAATCTATAACCCATTCCCATGTTATATTACATCCTTCATGGGTATCTAGATCCCTAAACTGACATCTGCTTGTATAACTGGATCATGCACAAGGGACCCCTACTAATAGAAATTAAGGCACATAAACAGGTGCAGAGGAACAATACTTTTATCATATTCCTAAGTCATAAGAATCAAAAGGTATAAAATATGTCAATGAGGGTATGGTGGACACTCAATAATATTTAGAGCCTTAATTCATATATAGGTTCCAAATCCCAATATCCTGAAAATTACAAGAGAAGATAATGAGAATCAATTACTTGACCTATGTATGTTTCTTACCTCACAAAGCCATACTTGTTTTTTACTCGACTATGTTGATAGATATGAACCCCATCTAAATTCTCCATGGAGTTGCGAGTTCTCTACTTGTGATAATTATCAAAGCACTTGGGGGACCATTCCTTGAGGGTTTCTGGTCCTTATGGGACTCGGTGTCCAATTTGACCTGGCCACAACACCTACTGAATAGGAAAATATTCTTTCAAGAGGCACCACTGGAAGGGTGGTACATGGGGATGACAGGGATGACATCATTTGGGTGGGGTCATGTGATGATGAGAAACCCCATTATATAGAGCCCATACCTTCCAATATGATGCTATAGAAGGATCCTTCTACCAAACGTATGACCATATTTCAATAGTATGAACTTGCAGATCATGAGGAACTAAATGAGCATGATTCTTTTATGGTCAATGATAATTGGGCTACCAATCACGAAGCAAGAGATTTGATGAAGACCATAATAAAATACAATCCAGAAGAAATATGGATAATTAGGGGGGATATCTTCACTATTGGTAGTGTAGTCTATGCAATGAATGGGTAGATTTGAAAGTTATGAACATTTTCATTCGAGATTACCTCACAATTAAGGTGTGGGAAATCAGTTTTCATCTAGACAACACCTAGTTTCAAGTGAAGTCGGTTAGTATTCGGAAGCCTAAAGAGGCTGAATAGGAGATCTAGTGTCTGGAAGGGAATATAGATGAGCACTCTACCATTTATACCACCCAATCGGAATTGGTAGCATGATAGAGGGTCCAACTGACAAAATCCCAAATGCTGCTGAGACAGTTAACTTTTCATGTCTATGATAGCCAAAATGAAATAGAATACAAGTAAATTAGGTAATTTGAGCTTCATCCTAAACAATATGACTATAAAATAGATATCAACCCGTAACTGTGGATCCTGGAGGGAACACACTAATGGGTGGAATAGATGAAGAACTCCATTGAAGGGGCAGATCAATATGGGTTGTTTTATTACCAAACTTGTCAAACATTCTTACTTATTTTCATTTTATTTTTTTCATGGAAAAAATCATAATTTATTTAATTTATTCAATGAATTCATATCTGTGAAGAAAAAAATGAATATTTACCTAAGCTCGCATGGGTCATGAACGTTGTGAGAAACAATGGATGACCACATAATTGTTCACATCACAGGAGAGTGTACAATAATAATCGAACACTCAAGGAATTTTATTGATAATATAATATTGAGAGATTTCAGGTTATGATATTCTATTTCTGGATAGTAGGGCTCTAATAGTATTTGATCTTTCATTCGCTGGTGCACTGTAATGAAAAAAGGGACAACTCCAGGGGCATTTTATTCTATCTGAACAAGGGAGAAGGAGAAATGATAATCACATCACCCAAAATTCTGAACATAATTGGAGACACATCACGATATAGGGCATCTGAAGAACATTTCTGATGAAACAATATCTGTATCTCTTAAATTTAGGTGGGGAAAACAAACAAGGGACAATAGCTGAGTATGTTCAAAACATGCGGCCTATCAGGGATTTTCTTCTGAATCCTTTGAGAGATGATTGCCTCAGAAATTAGGGGAGCTAGTGTAGTGTGGGAATAGACTATTAGGGGGTCCCTTTATTCATGTAAGTTGATAAATATCTGAATAGGGGCATGAAAAGAATGAAGATGAAGTAATGGAATGTTTGAAAAAATTACAACACTATCAGGGCTATGCCACCATGGATTAGAACACACTGGTGCATGCATACTGATATAAGTAATGACCAAATGTACATCTAGGGGAACATCATCTAGGATGATGAGTAGAAACTAAATTGAAAAAAGCGGTAAATGGCCATCATTGATGGAATGGACCTCTTAATAAAGGCTCTGGGATGATATGCAATTTTATATCATGAAAATGATGATGATAAACACAAATGTTAACATCATTTGGTAATGAAACTACATAGTACATTTTAATTTCACGTGATTAAGATGAATTGTAGATTTTATCATCACATTACTGAGACATTTCCCATCATTTAAGGTAATACTTCAAGGAATATGACCAACAATATTATGTCATGTATCATGGACTGAATAGATGTCCATTTAAAAGATAATATTGTGGAAAAAAGCAATGAAGCCCATCCAAAATGAGAAAAAATGGGCTTACGTACCACAAAGATATCCGAAAATAGGTGCAAATATGGTTTCCAAAAAGTGAGTAAATATAGAGCGGTAGAATGAGAAACCTAACACAAATGCATCCAAATAGGCCCAATGTCACACCACACATTCCTTATTATTCATGCACATATTATTACTTTATTATTTATTAGAAATTAGCTTCTAGTTTATGGTCATAAATAATATTCCACGAATCACATATTTGGACCAATAATATCGATTCAAACCTTACCAAAACTACTAATCCCACATGAAATATGCATGGTATGATAATGAATTAATGGATAAGTGTTTAACTAACATGTGGAAGAATACATGAGGTATACCAACGAATATTGTAATACCAATAAGATATATGGGAGGTAAAATAAGTTATATGAGACATTTAAAAACGGGGATAGAGTGATAGGTTGGTTGGGATCAAATTTTTGACCATGTTTGAAAAAGTGGGATCATGCATATACCATTCAACAATGGCGCGAGAAAAATGTAATATTGACTGATGACCATGTTTGAAAACAAATGATCAGTAATTTGTTGCTAGAAATACATTAGGGGGCTAGAATAAGACATGATGTATTCCAAAAGGTAGAATAAGAACATTTCTGTTAGGGGGTCTGTCAAGATTTGAAATGTGATTATAAATAAATTTTAGAAAGTCTTGGAGTATTGAAACATGGATAATATAAAGTGGAATCCAAAACCCGTTAGTGAAAATAGTTTTATTCCTTATTTCTTGACATATATGTGCTATAAATAGTTTAATGTCATAATGAATTGACTTAATACAAATAGTTCAAGATCATACTTCATATAAAATGGATTACAATTTCATTCAAGGATGTTTAGTCATTGTGGTAGTAGAAACCGAATAAGAATGAGCTGACGAGGCTTGCACCAGATGAAGCATTTCTAATTCTAGACGAACTTAGTGTAATTTCACATGGTTTGGAATATAGATGAGGTCAAGGGGATGATGTTTGGATGAATTTGTTTATTTTTTCAAAGGCAAAGTGAAGGTATGTCTTTAAGTATACAAAAGGGGTGAGAATCAATCCATATTTAGTTCTAAGAACACATTGTTGTTGGAGACCAAAACTGGTTGGGGAAATTATCATTGGTGAGGAAGCTAATACATAAAACGATTTTCATGAGGAATCATGAACTTTTACAGGGTAGGGTCACATCTTAAGGTCGTGTAGAGGATATCAGTTCTTAGTTTAAGTTCATAGAGTTCAGACTACGGAGGGTATCTCAAGTGGACATGTAGTGGGTTTTTATGATAAACCGATCATGAATAGGTACATGGAGTCCCAACACCACACTAAAAATCTCAAATAAAACATGTATTGATTTTAGAGTCATGTTTATTTGAATACAATGAGGCCAATGGTATATAAGGTCTGGATGATTTATTTTTGGGAAACAAAATATATCTGGATGTGGATACATATTCTGTGATGGCTGAAATCAAGCCACACATACTAATATGATATTGTGTATTATAATGTCATGTGGTGATGATGAATGTGATATGACTTCAATAGAAGGAAATGATGATTTCGGGACAAGGGATTAAAACCTAGGTGTCACCACATATCCTATGAGGAATGAAATCAATACACACATAGTTCATGGTTTTTATCATTGCGTAGGCGTGACCCATTCACAAGGAGAGGGTGTTTTTTAATTTTTTTTATTTGATTGGATGAAACAGGATAGAAACTACATTAATCATTACCTGTTTCATAAGGATTGGAGTTAGTACATATGTAGTAGTTTCATGTGGTACATATTATGACTAGTACCTGAGGTGATTCTCTCTCATGCAAGAACACCATGATGTGGTTCCATTTTTCATTGTGTGACAAGGAAGTTAATTGTAGAGATGTTTAAAGTTGTATGACTAAGAAATAACATTGAATTAAATTTATTTTAATGGAATTAGGACAATAAATGAATATTAGTTTAGCATCATGTATATAGGATGTGGATACATTCCTTTTTATGTCGTGTATAAAGGTCATTCAATGCAGTATAATTTAGTGTCATGAAGCTATGACATGGATGTGCTGTAGTTTATCATCAAACATCTAGGACATTGATGTATAGTTTAAGATCATATGACACGAATGATCCATTTAATGTATCTCCATACATGAAGGAAGGTAGAGTTACTAGTTTATGGACTTAGAGCTCATACCATGGGTGATTTTTCCCAATGGATGGCATAGTGTGTTGTCTTGGTGGACCCGATGTGAGTGAGGTCCTTAAAGTCCCATGTCACACAATGACTCCCAGATAGATTCTAACATATAATTTAAATTCATGATTCTTGGATTGGATATAAATATATTATGGTCATGTTTCTAGAACCATATGCTATTATTTTAAGGTCGTACAGTTTGGACCATGGTTCCAAGATTAACGTTGTGTGATTTAGAAGAATGTGTGGGAGGTATTTCCTGAAAGGGAGGTTTATGAGATAGAAATTATGACCCATCATGAATGATTACCTCCTATTCCCATGACATGCCACACACATTCAAGGGAAAAATAGACATAGTATAAATTTATGATATCTGGATTATAGGCTCTTAGTTTAAGGTTGTAGAGTTTAGACCATCTAGTGCTTAGTTTAAGGTAGTAGAATTCAGAATGTGATTTCCATTTTAACATTTTGTGATTTGGAAGATGAAAAATTTCATCTTACCATCATATATATTTTAAATTTAAGAGATTTACATTGAGAGGAATATGTATGACATGGTTTTTATAAAATGATTCCAATGAGGACCAAGGAGGTCTGTGTTGCGCCATGCACTCCCAAGGAATGCTAATCCACATTGTTTAATTTTATACAGCAAGAGAAAACGTTATCAGTTTATTGAAAAAGAATTTGGACATATAACTCTTTTTTTGCGTCAGAGATTATGGCCACTTATTGAGTATTACACATAACGAGGAGGCCTTAATTCTTGAAATGTACTTTTTGATGAACATGGAATTGGTTGGAGGAGTGATGTGCTTCAAATACATTGTATTCAATGAGTATAAAACATTGAGGTAAACCTTGTGAATGAAATAAAATACTTCCCACATGGGAACCAACCCTAGTGGATTTCATCTTGGTATAATTTGCCTTTGAAAATCCAATACAATCATCATGTGGGAAGGATCAGAGGTGAACATTCCTATTAAACACTATGGATATCTTTTACTATTGCCTCTACAGATAATGTAAGACATGGATCCTATTATTATTGAGGGATTCTAGTTCAGTAAGGTGGACCTTAACTATACTATATAATGTCTACTAATCATAGAAAGATGTTTCGAATGATGTAATTTGGATCTTGATGTGTAGGACCATGTTAGTTCCATATACAATGGAATACGAAGTGACCTAGGTGGAATTACAAGTTGACGTATGATAATCACATATAAGGTTTGTGATCTTTTCAATAAAAAATCTCATGGTGTGGCCCAACATCTTTTGGAAAATATTTATAGTTCATTTTTTACACCTCAAAATTTCCACATTCTTATGCAAGATAGTATGAATTATAGTTCGACTAGATGTTGTACTTGGCATAAAACATCTTCATCTCAGAAACCCAGAAGTTGGTTCCATTTTCCGTGATGACTACATGAGGGAATATAAATCAATGTATTATGTTATAGATCATAAAATAAAAATAAATGGTCCAAGAATAATGTAATAGGAACTGATTCTTTCATCATAGAAATGAAATAAGTCATAGTTATAGTAATCCCTAACTGGAGAGCTATTGCAGGTGGATAGGGTCCTAAGATATCGAGTCCCTAGAAAACAAAGGTCCAATAGTACATTGTAATATAGAGAGGCTATGGAAATCAATGAATTTTTTTTGAATGGATATGGAACATTTTATACCTCATGGATATGTCAATACTTTCATAGACCATGGTGGTCTAGAAGTATCCTAGCCTACGAATTTGGATGGATAGCAAAAATCCTATATAAATAGAACCACATGATATAGCATGAAATTATTGAATAACCTAGGGGATCTCATATCCTTGAATTTAGTAGATCATAATTCCAAGAAACCCACATTTGTATAGAGTCTACCAAAGGATAAGACCACTCTGGAGGGTGAAGTACACTACACACCAATGCATTCAGTCATTTTCGGATATTTCTTGTGGGATGATGAAATTGTAGAGATACTAGAAAAAGTTATATTCCCAATAAGATGATTCTTCCACTATAATAGGATCCATATGTTCTATTGTAAAGGCATCAACAATTAGTTGGTTTACCTAATGACGGTCGTCATCATCTGTGATGAAGGGAACAATAACCATTTACGGTGCCATGTCAGTGAAAAAAACACCTTGGTCAGGCTCTACAAGTGAAATGACTAGATTAGCCAAGGAATCAGCTCAACGTTTTGTGATCATGGAATAGGAGTCACCTATGGATGGGAATATAACAGTGCCATATGTTGGAGTGTACACCTTAGAAGGTGCATGAGTTATGGATTCTTGAAAACGTATTCACAATTGATATTTGTGATGGATAACTCGGAGTATCCATTCACATGAAAGTGGGGAACATAAATTTGATGAACCATCTCAAGACAAGTGATTAGTTACTGATCTTGTTACTCATTTTTTGTGAGACCTTTGACAACTAAAACATATATAAAAGGAAAACCTATGTGGGAATATTGAAAAATATTCCAATTCCATCCAAGTTGATATTTGGATCACTGAGTCTGCTTCTAATTAGGTGTTTTGATGCTCCATATGAAGGAATCTAGATACATAGTATAGATTGATCCAATAAGAGCAGAGCATGAAATAGAAAATAAATAATGAGGGACAACTCTTTAGGGAATTTATGGGAGTCATAAAGTCTTATAGTTTCTGACCCTTAGTGGACTACTGCGGGTTAAACCTATTGTCGAACTACTGATGGTTCACTACCCCAAATTCTAAATTTTCTATCAGCATGTGGCTATTTAGGATGTAATTCATAGGATGTATGTGAGATTTTATATGTATCTCTTGATTCTACAAATAATTCAGAAACATAGACAATATAATGACTAGTGTGAGGTAACTATTTTTGATTGGAGTGTATCTAGACTCTTAGTCGATAAGCATGCGACTGAAATAGTATGAACTAAACTTTAACCCTTCATTTTTCATTTGATAAAGTATGTCATCAAGGGATCATTATAGGGTTTTCACATAGAGGACCATAGGATTCCATGAGATAGACGGATTCAAAACGAATGATTGTAGCATATACTACTTGTCTTCATCAAATGTGGTATGGCACACATCATCCAACAAGTAGACATCACATATCATCATTATTCTAGAAAAGGTATTTCATGTTATAGAATGATTTTTTATGAATTAGTGTATGTGGGTATGGTGACCTTGAAGACGTTGGGGTTCTTAGAGGTTTCTCTGATGAGGCATCAAGATGATGTACTCGATATTCTCTAAGTAAATTTTGATGCCAATGTATGTGATTATTATGCTAAGAAACATCCCAAAGGTAACCCTGAATGCACACATCAATGGTTCATCATCAAATTCCTAGATCAGATAAAGTTTAACATCTTCTCAAGATCTATTATATGTCATTTGGGATTATGGTATTTAACCACCATGTCATCCACGTATAATTTCATTAGCATCCTAAGGACCAGTTTGATGATTCTGTGAATAGAGCAATGATAAGTGACTACTAAATTCTTCAAACTGAATGGAATTACTTGATAACATGAGGCCCCTTGTTCTGATTCGAAATAAGCATATTTATTGTACACAAGGGCCATCAGAGTCTGAGATAACCTAGAGTACCCATCCATGAAATAGTGGGCCTGGAATCAAATTTTGGTGCTGATCAATAGCTCCAGCACTAGAATGGAAAATGATTTTTTTGAAAAACTATGTTCGACATATTGAATGTTTTTATAGGTTCTAATGTACTTGTTCATCTTCCTAACTAGTATTTTGATGGACATCCACTTTTTATATTGACCCTCTTTGTTGAAATGGAAAATTATCATCTAATAAAAATCAGCATCAACCATGGAACCATTGTATTATTTTAATTTTTGGGAGGCTGAATGAACCCACAATGGCTCATTGGGAGACCAAGATAGTGGAGAGAGACCAGAGGGTCAAGTCTTAGATTTACATCATATCTCCAAGAAAACCCATCACAATACTGCCTTAATATTTCCACATACTTCTTCTACTCCACTATTGGTATATCTACACTGATCAATGCTATCATGGGATCTACCTCAGCACCAAGGTTCACCGTAACTAGATCATCGAAAGTGGTAGAGATTCCCTCTTTGAATGCGGGAGGATCTTCTTCTAGATTATCTTCGTCAGAGGAAGGGGAATCCATGGGATGAGATGTTTCTTCTGAGATTGTAATAACCCTAGATTTAATGAGTTAAATTTAATTAATATTATTAATATATTATGTTGTACACTACACCATTATTATCTTGTCATACACACAATATCGTATTAGCTTGTAGGAAATATAACACTATTCTTGTCTTGTATTACACACGATTTCATGTTCTTTTTATAGAATTCATTTCATGAAACATAGAATATATATTTCATTCAATTTTTAATTAACAATGTTTTTATTATGTAATAATAATCACTAAAGAAATATTTCAATACTTGCAACAATTACTTGGATTTCATTACACGTAAGAGAGACCATCCGCGATAGCTTACGTTTTGCGCAATACCGAGTTTCACTTTACAATGATATATTATTAAAACAATATTAGATAATGGAATATAAACTAGACATTATGAATATTGTTAACCACATTTGGAAATTTTTATAACATTATCATTCATATTATGTATTTTCTATAACATGTTATATGAATAAGTTCAATTTTTTTGGACAAAATAAGTATTCTTAAAAAAATGAAGTTTTGCAGTCTTTAGATGGGGCAACCATTTTAAATCTAGTTTCTAAAACTTTTTTTAATTTCAATTTGACAAAATAAAATAAATATTTTTGGAGAGGGAAACAATTATTTTTTTAATTTTTGGTATTTTTCTAATAAAATTCATATTTAAAAATGAATAGTGAAAAATACTGCATTTTAATTCATAATTGCCTTTTCATCTAATTTATTTACCTTGTTTGATTATATTTATAATTAGTTTTAAAGTGTAAATGGATTTTGTTTTCATAATTTAATACAACAATGGTCTTTGAAAGTAACTTCACATTTAAATTGGACATAAACACATGAAAAACTATTGATAAGTTTTTACTTCTTAAAAACCCAGTTTTTGGTTTTGAGAATGATGATTAATCGTAAATTAATTTTTTCCATTTCTGTGTTTTCAATAATAAGAAATTGATTTCAAATTTAAAATAAGTAGTTTCAAATTATTTAAATAGGTTTCTTTTATTTTTGGATATTAGTAATAGTAATTATGGTAATTTTTATTTACAACATTTAAAGGTAAATCGAGTTAATTAAGATAACTAATAATATGATAAGGATAGTAAAATGATCTTAAACCCTACCAAAATCCCATTAGATTAAAAAAATTATAACCTTAACATATATGGTTTAAAACATAGTCATTTAATATCCACTTGACATTTAAAATTACACCGATATTAATAAATCCAATGAAAGGGACAAATTATCAAACCCACATTTTTATAAGTTTAATAATTTTAATATAGGGATAACCAGGTCATATCATCAAAAATAAATACTCCCTAGAAAGATAAAATTACTACCTGCATAATGCTAATTTATTTTAAATTTCCGAGAAAAAATATTTACCTTAATGTCTTATTCATTAATGAGGTAAAAATTAATTAATTCATGTGAAATCAATGGACCAATTTTTATTAAAAACCTAATAACCATAAAAATTCACAAAAACATGATAAAATCTAATTGGTCGAGTATATCATGACAATAATCTTCAAAGGGTATTGTTAGTGACCCTTTGGAGCCTTATAGAATAGATTGTGACTTTTATATTTTTTTATTTAAAGTAATGTTAAAGTTGTTACATTCATTCTTATATAACTCTAACTATGTTATTGTTTTATTTGTAGTAGAAAAATTTTACTACATATATTATCATAAAAGATATATTAAATTTATCTTCAATATAGTATTTTATTTTCAATATTTACTCAATATATATGTATATTAAATAATTATAGAAATTCATTATAGTAATTATTTTATTACTAGAGATATCAAATAATTTTTTTAAAAATATTAAAATAAACATATTTTGAGTTAATCAATATGTAAAATGAATTTTCTAGATTAATTTAATATCTTAAAAACATAAAAAAATATATTTTTTTGAAGTGAACCTAATATCATTATATTTTAAAATTCAAAAATTTGAATAGTGTGCACATGAGCCTCAGCCTAGTTGGTGATGACTTCTTAAGTGCATCCAGGAGTCCCGAGATCAAATCCAAGAAGAGGATAATTTCTGGGGTTACTGTAGCAGTACTGTAGCAAGTACTGTAGTAGGTACTTTAGCAAGTACAATGCAGAACTGTAGTAGGTACTGTGCAGACTGTAGTAGGTACTGTAGCGGGAACTGTAGCAGGCACTGTTTAGCATTATAGCAGCCGAGAATATTCCCCTGTTTGGGACTTCAGCCCACTGATTTGGTCCACGAGTCCTTTAAGGCCTTCCGGCCACCCAGGCCTTCAGAACAATAAGGCCTTCAAGCCACCTTAAGGCCTATGGGCCACCTTAAGTGCAGATGCAAACCAGACAACCTACAAAGGAACAAAGATCAGAAGGAGGAAGAGCAAAGATCTTTAACCATAACATAAGCTAAACGGATTGCAAGAATGAGATTGTATGTCACCTTCCATTGGGAAAAGCCTGTACATGATGGGGAAATCTTATCCAAACAACAATGTGATGGTGAAGAGCTTATTTCTTGATGAAGATGTTGGGGAGGAGGAGTTCCAAGTATTTACTTTGGGTTATATGTAATGTTTGAAGCATACATGCAATGAATTTCTCTAAGGCCTATGAGCTATGTAATACTTAATCTTACTGGCCTTGTAGAGTTCCACCTCACCCCTTGAAAGGTGTATTATCAAAACCAATAAAAAATTAAGGCCTTCGGGCCATTGGAGAGAATAGTGTAAAAAATTACACTATTGATTATTAATAACCATAGATTTTTAATAAATTATTAAAAATTCCAAAAACATTTTTAAAAATATATAATAGTTATTATACGGTAAAAAATGTTATAAATTATTTATTTAGGATCTAATTGATACCAAATAAGTAAATATTGTATCCTTTTAATATTTAATTTATTGTTACCTTAGTTAAAATGAAATAACATAACTAAGTTATAAATTTTAATGATAAGGTTTGGATGAACATAGAAACTTCTCTAAATTTTTATTGATGTTAATATTACAACCTTATCTAATATCATCTTCGAAATTGGGACATTTTGGAGGGTTTTTAGTGGGTTTTTATTTTATTATAAATTAATATTTTTGAGGTTTCAAAAAGTTCCCCTCACCTCAATTATAAATGGGAACATCCACCCTCACCACATAAATTCCTTTTGAGCCTTCAATATCAGCCATCCCAATGCCCAATTACCATATAAACATTCATAGTTACATTCTAGAGCTTATGGTCTTCTGAAAAGACCTACTCTAGTTCCATTAATAGGACATCTAGAGAGAGAATGTCAAAGTAGAGGGTTTTCAAGAACATATTGAAGAAATCATATAGAAGGTGAAGAGTAATTTTAAAATCTCATTTTTATTCAGGATTGTTTATACGTAAGTATTTACTGGGATATATTTATCATCCACATACATGTTTCAATATTATGTAATATTATTTCTATTTTTCTACAATTTTTTTTTGTTAATTTTAACCACTGGTAAATATTTATTAAACAGAGTGAAAGGAATTTTTTTTCCTTATTTGATTTGAGGTACCTTTTGACATTTCTAGAAAAGGTAGGAGGTAAATGGTTTTTTTTCGTATACAAAATGAATGGAATTTTACGGTTTCCTGAAACCTTATTTCCATAAAGCTTACTCTACACGATTTCAATATCTTTTTCAACTAAAATCTTTTCCTTTAAGCTTACCTAGAATTTTTAGACAAGAAAAGTTTTTTGAAAAATAAAGGATATTTTCCTCAGGAATTATGATTATATGTTTTATCAAAATTATTTTTCAGCTAAGATGACATAGGGTTAGGTTTCCATCCCTATTATTACATTTATTTGATTATGTTTGTGAGGGAATTATTCGTATGAAATCCATTTATTATAAATGTATTATGATGCAATTTTGTTTAAGAAACCCATTTTATTTGTTATGTTAATCTAGGATGAATGATTTATATTTTTGTGGAACATGATAGAATGATTTCATTATGAGATGGGTGGGACCATTATATCCCTATAATGCATTAGGTAAAGATTTATATCTTAGGAGATACACATGACTGGAAAGACAAAAAAATATGCTTCAGTGATACATGGCGAGAATGGAATGTAAACCCTGTTCAATAATACATGGCTAGAACATCAAGTAAACACAGTTCAAAAAATGGAATATTTCCATAATGATGGTCCTCACATCAATGATTAGGCTACAATGGAAATTAAATTATGTTCTTATTTACTCACAACAATTCCATGGTTTATGAACATGATATTATATCATGGTAAATATTCCTTTATGATCTAGGCCTTACGTACTGCCATGATTTATTCCATGACTCACAATTTTGATATTAAAAATTTATTTTCATGTTTTCAGAGACTTATGTTTTTGTTTTTTACGATGTTCTTCATGTTTAACCTTAATGAGAATTTGAGATCACCCTTCTATTTTTTCTTTTCCCAAAGATATAATGAATGTTTTTAGGTAGGAATACTAAAGAGAAAATCTTTATAGGAGATTTTAATGATATTTTCCCATGTTATAATATTATGATCTATGTTTCCGTAGACACTAAATTAATATAGTCCCCGAGAATATTTTTGTTTCATGTATTAAGTATTCCTCAAAAGTCCCATAATTTCCATGTATGCAAATCATGAGTCGTTTGAGTTGTTTTTAGAGCAAAGGATTAGTCATCCATTAAAAACCAGGGTGTGAAAACAACAGTGATATCCCTAGAGATATTTCTATATAGTGTCTATGGATGACCTTAAGGGTAAGCCTGGATATAGCTTACAGTCCTATAATTATGTTAATGATCATGAATATCGTAGGATTAATCCTATGTTGTTATAGATTGAATGTACTCCACCTTGATTATCTTGTTTTCGTATTATGATTTTTCCTCTCAAACAATTCTTTTTGGGTAATAGAAAATGGTTGGAAACCAGAGGATTCATGTTAATGGGGAATAAAAAGGGAAATAGAATTATATTCTCCGTGGTCAACTAAATTATTTGGGATTTGGAAGGAAAAAAATCCTTATTTGTCATAATCTGTAATCTCATAATATGATCAATAATCTCAAGTTTTATGAGTTTCCTAACCTATCTAATAAAGGAAAGATGATGTTTCATGCTGGTCATAAAGGAATAAAAGTTCAATTTTCCTCATGTAAATCATTTGGGAAGAGGCATCATGGATAATGTTTCAAAGGAATTAGAGTATTTTTTGGTTGAGAAAAAAGGACACAAAGCTAGTAATTTCAATGGAAAAGGTTCAGTTAACACAATGGACAAGGATACTGGTATTGCAATGAAATCAACAAAATTGTAATGTTTTTAATGTGGAATGTACCAGAATTATGAAAATAGATTCCCTAAAATAAACCCTCATGAATGGAATCAGCATAGTATTTTTGTTGTATTTATGTTGATGAGACTTCACATGATATATGAAAGGAAAGAAGGATTAAGGAATAGAACGATGGACCTCGATCCATAGTTAAAGAAGGTAGTGGAATGATTTCATGTTTATCTAGAATAATGTATGGTACTATGGAATAAATAAACATCTAAGTATTGTTACACTATTATTTTTACAAAAGTATTTGAATGTATATGTTGAATGGTACTGGTAACAATGTAATGTTATTCTGATTTTTGTGGAAAATACATGATATTAGAAAAATGATGTGATAAAGATATAATGAGTTGTTTGATATTATTAATGACCTAATGACAAATAAAATAAAAAAGTGATATCATGATATGAGTATATATAATATTTGGAATTTTTGGTGTGTGGAAAGAGATAATTTTGAAAGAATTCATGTTTTTACTAAGGTTCTCTGGTAATTCATTTTATTAAAATATTTTAAGATATTACATGATTTTGGTATTCACATGTTTCTAATGTGACAATCGGGAACTGCCAAATGATATATGGGATAATATGCTATATTGATTTATTTTACCTATCTATCAATTTTTGTATTTATTTTTTTCGATGTATTGTATTCTTATCAATATATTGATAGTATAAGTTAAATTTTGGTTGATTTTTGTTAGATTAATTTATTATCTAACTATAGTTGGACTTATGAATTATTGATAACTTGTTATAAATTTTTTTTGAGAAATATGTAATGACCTATCATTACATCACATGATCTGGTCACACTTCAAGAATTAGAAATTCAACATCATTTAATTAAATAAGATATGAAGTGGAAATTATTTAGGGAACTACCAACAGGGAGATTGTACTGAAATTATATAAGTCTTTCTCCTCATGAAAAAAATTCATCCACATTAGGATAAGGATCTTCAAAACAAAAATGTTATCCTAGTACCATATTTTATGATGAATCATATGGTACCTTAAATCATCACAAATTTATGGCTTTCTGGTAGTTAAATTTCTCCAATACTTATTCTCTATCACTATCCATCTGAACATGATGGGTATATTTCACTTATATATCATGGTTTTCACTTCCCATCTATTTTATCCTATGTAGAATCCCATCGATGAGTAAATTTGGGTAACCATTATTTTCCTAGCATTCCTTTTTAGAATGAAATTTTAGTATTCGTTTTTATGATGTGGGTTTCCATGGATGAAACATTCATGTAGTAAACCATTTTTATCCCTGATGAATTTTGAGGGTGAAATTCATTTTAAGGGGGTAGAATGTAATACCCCAAGATATTATGAGATATATTTATTTAATTTCATTGATGTCTTGTGTTGTACACTACTCCTAGATAAACTTGTGCTATACACAACACTATATTATATTGAAGTATATATAACACTATTCTCGGGTTGTGTTATACACAATTTCAAGTTCTTTGATAGAATTAAACTCTTGAATAATTGAATATAGATTTTTTTAAAATTTATAAATGAAATATGTTTTGATTACATTATTCACAACAACAATGGAATCTTTCACTACGTACAACACTAACATGTATTACTTTACAAGTAAGATAAACTATCTATGGTAGTTGTGTTGTGTGCAATACCGAGTATCATTAAACAAAATTTTATTAAAATTTTATTATTTAATGGGGTATAAACTACCTGAAATTAAAAGTTATAACCACATTATGAATTTTATATAACAGTACCATTCATATTAAATATTTTCTATAACATTATTTAAAAATAAATTCAATTTTTTGGTTAAAATAAATATTAAAAAAAAACTATGTTTTATCTCCTTTTGATGGTGAACCCATTTTAAAATTAGTTGTTGAGATGTTTATAAGGTCAATTTTAAAAAATAAACTTATTCTTTTGAAGAGGGAGATAAAAATTTACTTTTGATGAAATTTAGGTATTTTTCTGATAAAACACAAAATTTAATTAATAGTGAAAAATATTGCATTTTAATTCGAAACTACCTTTTCATATAATTTATTAATCTAGATAGATTATGTTTTTAATTAGAATTAAATTTTAAATGTATTATGTTTTTATCATTTAATCCCATGTTGTTCGTTGGAATTAATTTTCCATTTATATTTGACATAAACACATGACAATCATTTGATAAGTTCTTACATCTTAAAAACCCACTTTTTGGTTCTAAGAATTTGAATTAATTTTAAATAATTTTTTTCAAATAATGTATTTTGAATTATGAAAAATGTATTCTATATTAAGAATTAGTGGGTTTTGATTTTTTTTAATATGTTTTTTTTAATTTTTGGATATTATGAATAATAACTTTGATAATTTTATTTACCACATTTAAAGGTAAAGAAGGTAAATTAGGGTAACTAATAATATGATAAGAACAATAATATTATCCTAATACCTATAATATCCCGTTATTTGAATAAAAGTCTACCCATAAAATAGTATATTTGAAACATTGTCATTTAATGTCAACTTGGTAATGAAAATGACATATGTAATAATAAAACCAATGAAAGTGAAAAAATGTCAGACTCACATTTCTTATAAGTTTAATATTTTTAATATATGGATAACCAAGTGTTATCTCAAAAATAAATAGTCTCCGGAAATATAAAATAATTTCCCACATCATAGTAATTAATTTTTAATTTTTAAGAAATAAATAATTACCATAATGTATTATTCTATGATGATGTGAAAATTAAATAATTGATGTGAAATCAATTAAATAAAAATTATTAATATCCAAATAACCATATAAACTCTCAAAAACAATACCAAATATTATTATTAGAGTATATCTAGACCATAATCATCCAAGGGTAAAGATAATGACCATTTATAGCCATGTTGAATAGAATATGATCATTATATTATTTTATTTAATGTAATGTTAAAGTTGTGACATTCGTAATTTAATAAGTATATCATTTTTAATGTTTGATATTATAGTATATAAATTAGTCTACATATATTATCCTGGAATATATTAATTTTAACTTAATTATAGTATTTCTTTTTTAATCGTTACTATATAAATAAGTATATTAAATAATTACAGAAAATCATTGTAGTAATTATTTTATAAATGTATATATAAAATAAATGTAATTAAATATATTAAAATAAATATATTTTAAGATAATTAATATGTAAAACTAATTTTATAGATAATTAGTCATTCTACGAGTGCCTCTCCTCTTTAGCTTCCTTATCCATTGTAGTAATTATTTTATAAATGGATATATCAAATAAATTTAATTAAAAATATAAAAATAAATATATTTTAAGATAATTAATATGTAAAATTAATTTTATATATAATTATTCATTCTACTAGTGCCTCTCCTCTTCAGAATGGTTGTCCATAGAAAGAATAAGGAAGCCAAAGAGGAGAGTCACAGGTAGAACGACATCCTTCCGAATCTGTAGCCCAGAATGGTAGGGATTGGAACCGAGTAGTTTGTGACAGTAATGGCTCAGCCGACACAAGAAATAAAAGGTGGTGGAATCCTTGCAAGAGAACTACCATAGGTACCACAAAGAAACATGAAAATAGTGGAACATTTTATGAGATAACTCCCTCTTACATTCAATGGATCTTCTGACCTAGTATCATTTAAAGGATGGATTAAAGCACGTGAAAATATATTCGATGTTATGGTATGTTCAGACAATCAAAAGGTAAGTCTTTCCATTTATCATTTTGAAGGTGAATCTGATCAGTGGTGGTCAATGGTAAAAAATATTAGGGATAGAGATGATTTTTATGCCTTAGACTGGGATCAATTTAAAAGTATATTTGTAGAAAAATATTTTCATATGGTGGTGTTACATAGGATGGATAATAAATTCACTAAATTGAAATAGAAGGATGATGATTCAGTGGTGTTGTATGAAGTGAACTTCACCTGACTTGCAAGTTTTGCTCCAAATCCTATTATGGATCTTGATAGCAAAATCAACCACTTTTACTCAGCATGGAAGCCAAGGTATAGAAGGGAGTTGGACTCCTGTGAATTCAAAAGTTATGAGAAACATGTTAGATGTGATGAGAGGGTAGATATAGAGTTTTTTGATGATCAAACACATTTTGGAAACAATGAGAAGAAGAGGACCAGATAGAAGGCGGTGGGTAAGAATCAACCAATGAAATGGGATGGTAAGAAAATCCAGTTTCTAGTTTTTCAAAAGTGTGGAAATAAGAACCCTTGGGAATGTCTAAGAAAAACTGGGAAGTGTTTTTGATGTGGTAAGTTTGGACATATGTCCCGAGACAATATAATAAGTGTTTTCATTCTAGTATTCAGATGGAAGCTTTTGAGGCATTTTATATAAAACAATGTCGGACTCCAACATTTTGGAATGATGATGGTGAAATAAAGTTGGTGGGGCATGAATTAGTAGAGGAAGTGGCTGTGAAAGTGAATATGATCTAGCATCACATGAGGATAGCTCAGGGCAGACCAGAAAATTATATATATAATAGAAGGAAGGACACCTATTTTGAGATTAGTGTCCAAGTTTTCCATAAAATCTCTCTTTGGAAAAGTGTAATGCATTTCGGTATGACTGGGAAGGTATGTCAATGGTTCATCAGTCCTTTTGAAATATTGACAAATGTTGGAATAGTTGCATACTGAGAAGCATTGCCTCTGAGTTTGTCTCAGGTACAAAATGTTTTTCATATTTCGATGTTGAGATGTATGTGCCAGATTCAACTCATGTCTTGAGCCCAAAAGTTGTTCAGCTAGAAGAGAACCTTTCTTATGAAGAGAAACCTGTTCATATCCTTGATCAATGGGAACATGTATTGCTGAATAAGGTATTCCACCAGGTAATGGTTTTGTATAGAAACCACATGTTTGAAGAAGAAATATGGGAGTCTAAAAATGCTATGAGTGAAATATACCCTCACTTGTTTAATATGAAAACAAAATTGCAAGGATGCAATGTTCAGAAGGTGGTGATAATGTAACACACCAAGGATTTTTAAAAAATAAATGGAAATTAATGAAACATTTTTATATGTATAAATTTATAACTATCCCTTAAAAATAATTTAGCCACTTTTAGGTTTTGAATTTCAAAAAACGGTCATCTACAATTGTGTTCAGTAAGTTATTTTGAGTCTAATAAAAAAAATTATTTTTTTGATGTGTAGTTAAATACCCTTATGAATAGTAATATGACCCTATTGAATATTAATTTTTACTATTATTTTATTTTATAAAATCTTGATGATAATTACATTTTGGTTATTTTTTCAATGTGAGATAAAAGCATTTATAGTTTTAAAATTGTTAATTTTTTAATTAAATATGATTTAATTTAAAAATTAAATTATAAATATTTAGAAAATTATTTTAAAAAATTGGAGTTCATTTTTGAATTTTACTCTTTTTGAAATAGTAAGGGTGAATTTTTGGGATTTTTCTGAAATTCCTGAATTTTCGATGAATAGTGAAATATGGTAAAATACCGTATATTTAAATTATTAGTAAAATACACTATTTCTGACATCAGAATTGATGTAATCCCACTTGGATCAAACTCACATGCCATTAATACTATTTTTGGTCACATTAATTATGATTATTCATAGTCTTGAGAAAAAATATTATAATAATGATTAAAATAATGAAAAATACCGCCTCTCCACCACTATAAATACCACCATCATTCCCCTCTTCCTACCACACCTCTCAATCCATGATAATTACCTACGTTATGCCCAAAAAATTCCCCATGGCTCTTTCCCATGTCTTAGAGCTGCTGGTCTCACCAAAGGCCAAAACCAAAGGCCTTAAAAGGATCTCAAGGAGAAGAGATCAAGAGGTAAACTTCATCTTTTATTTTATTTCTTTATTTCATTTTATGATTTTATTTATCATTACCTTTGGATAATGGTGGTATATTTCATTCCTCATCCCACTTACATCCCTTATTATTTATTAATTATGATAGAAATATTTTCTGTAAATAAAATATTTTATGAAATTTTAAGAGACGTCGTTAGGCTGCCAAATTTTCGAAATGAATTTCTCAAATTTTCTTTGATTTTGAGTTCCATTATTTTCTTCTTCTTTCCTCACCTAATATTATCCAAGAGGAATGAAAGATATGAAATATTTTATATTCTGGATTTTCTCATGTTCCTAGAAAATTCCTCATCAATCTTCGTCTCCTCCCAACATATTCAAGGAATTAAAAACATTGTCCGTGATGTGTCTAATTACTAACATAGTGGACAATGTGATTTTATTTTAATTTAATTACTTCAAGGATGGTCATGAAAACATTTCTATGGTTTAAAAAAGTTATAATATATGTATTAGGTCTCATCCATGGTTCCATAATTATTTTTTACACAAGTTTTTAATTTATAAAACAAAATTAGGTCGCTATTTTCAAAGAACCATTAAATGATCTAAACAAACATAATTAATGTTTTTACTTATGAATCATCTTCATTTAAGAATTCAAAATGATAAATGTTATAATTTATTGTTATTTAAATATGTAAATACCACTCCATTTTAATTCTGTTGTTTCACTTCAAATTGACATGAACATCCATCATGAACCAATCATGGAAATAATGTAATGTACTCACACAAAACTGTGCATGGAACAAGATACTAACAATTAAAGGGTAAAATGATGTTATAAAATGACCAGATAAGATGTTATAAAGAAGAATATTTTTCTTTAAGATAACAATACCACTCTTTTAAAAATTATATAGGAGTATTAAATGAGTTTTAAGTAATAAAAACCCAAGGTAATGGAATTTTTAAACCGATCTCCATTCTTTTGGTTAACCATATACTTCGTTATTTATATGGTATTAAAATTATTTTTGTGATGAAAATTGTTTATATTATAATTATTTAGCTGTATTTACACTGTATATACATATTACGTCAACTCTATTAATTCTCACTTCAATTATATGATTTTTGTAAGAGGGATTTTCTTATAAAATACTCTTTTAAAATTCTATTTCATGAAATTTCAAAGGAAATATTTTTATTAAATTAAAGATGTTGTATGATTTTGTTCTAGTTCATGGGAATTGTTTATAATGAAGATTAGGACCTATATTTTCTTTAAATTCATTGTGTATGTGTTTGTTTGAGGTCGACCATATGGTTATTCCATGTATAACTACGATAGATACACAAATTGTAATGTAGTCATGAGGGTTACACATTATAAGTTAGCTGAGAGGGTTACAGGATTATGTAGGTAATGCCCCAACATACCTTTATGATTCTATTTATGTTTTTATGATTTTCGTGGATCTTGTGTAAATCTCATGTTTCACAAAGTAAGTATATATGGGTGAAAAGTATGTCTTTTGAAAATTATTTCATATGTTACATGTGTTCATAGACTAATGTGTTCTTTCCTTCTTTTTATATCCAATACTATGATATTTTTCACATCCCATGTTTTAAATGATTTTCACGGGTTATAAGGATTTGTATGATAACAAAGGAATCCTTGTTAATTGTTTTTAAGATTATTTAAAGAAATCATGTTTTAGGTGTAATGTTTCATATTTTTCAAGAAATGAATACTATTTTCATGGTATCCACTCGGTAATAATGTTTTCATTTTATGAATGTATTATGTCCCAATTCTCTAAATCTCTAAAATTGAGAAGATTTTCAATGTTAAAGGAAGTGAATTATTGAATAAATTAAAGATTATGTAATTTAATAAGGCTAGGCCCTTTTATATCCACACACTCTGATATAGATGAAGGGGGTGAGTGCACCATCATTTTATCTAACTCCACATAAAAACATGAGAAGAGAACCAATTTGGTAATTAATTGGTACATTATAGAGTTCTTCTCTAAGTAGCGATTGATTTACCTTCTACATCAGGATAGTTAGTTAGGACTGTATATACATCGGTATGAGGAGAACCTTGTTACTATTAGGTGATGGTGTGTAGAGGACCTCCTCCTTTCTATGATTAGTTGTAAGGAGAACCTAGGAATACATCAAAGCTATAGATAGAGAGGAACAATGTGTCAGGATGAATGTGTACAAGGAGGAACTCTATACTAGTTTCTAGATGCATGTGGAGGAACTCAATAAAGATTCTTTCTAGAGTGAGGAGGACCTCCGCTAGAGTCGGTGGGTACATGGGGTGTGCCTCCATGTTTTCTAGTGGTTGAGTGGGGAGGAAATCTACCCTATTTGTTTGTTTCATGGGGATGACCAATATTATGACCCATGGTGATAGCACGAGGAGGACGTTCGTTCTGATTTGTGGTGAAGTGGGGATAACCTCTGCTTTGATAGATTCAGTTGAGTTGAGGACCTCCACTAGATAAAATTATTTTGTGAGGAGGATATTCATATTTATGGTCAATGACATGGGGAGGACCTTCGTATCAAGAACCATAGGCATGAGGAGGGCCTCCTTGAGAGATTTCGACATGGTTGGGAGGACCTCCCCTTGGATCTATTCTAGTTATTTGGGGAGGACATCAATATTGTGGGAGAGAGTTGGGAGGAACTCCACTCTAGTAGTAGATGGTGCAAGGAGGGTCTCTGTACTGAATAACTTTATCATGGGTTGGCATAATATGACTTTTGGTGATGCCAATGGCTGGGAGAGTCAATCCAACCATCCCATGGGGCAGTGGAGCTCTTCATCCCAATGAGGTGCTCATGTTCCCATGATCTTCAGTAGCATGGAACATGTGGCGTGCACCGATGGTGTAATGGGCCACTGATGTTTTAGATGATGATCCTATATCGTGGGAATCCCGTTGAGATTACTCCCAACATTGGTGTTGTGTCATTCAGATAGGGTCTCACAGATCAGGGGAGTATCCAATCTACTCTTCATCCAAAAGGACTGATCATTGGTGTCATTAAAGGGTCCTGGTGGGAGCACTCAATGATATAACATGAGTAATTGTGGTATCCAGGGTGACTGGGGCATCCCCTACTTCATCAGTATAGGGGGGGATGAGCCATATGATCCCTCAGAGGAGAGGCTACTAATGCTGTTGGATGTTAGAGTGGAAATCAATGGATCCCTTTATGACCCTTGGTAGTTTTAGTGACTATAACAATCGAATGTTTTATCAATTATAATTCCCTTATTATAATTATTCCATATAATCACATGGAATCACAAAAAATCAACTACTATGTACTATGTGACCATTAAACATAATATTCTCATTTTGTTATTTGAATTTCCTTAATCTGACATACAGAGTTACGATCAGTATGTTTTTTGGAGTCTGATAAGATAAAATTATTTTTTTCTGAATAGTAAATGACCCTTATGAATTGTAATGGCGCCCTTATGAATATTAATATAGCCATTATGAATATTAAATCATAAAAAACAATAGTAACCTCTCCCATTAATGTATAAATAAAATTTACACATCAAAAAAGTTATAATATTATGATAGTAAAAGTATGGTTATTTCTGAAAGTCATAAATAAATAATTACAATTAATTAATTAATTTAATATAAAATGAATTTTCACAAACAGTTTTCTTAAATTAACAATTTATTTTTTTTATTTTTATGATAATTTAAGAAGACCTTATGTAGTTTTTGAAAACATTATAAAATCGATCATAGTATTAAAATTAGAATTTTTAAAGTAAATTATGATTTTAAATAAAAATTAACTTAATCATATTTAGATTTTTTTGGAAAAATGGATTTCATTTTAGTATTCTAAATTTGGATAAATGGTCAGGGTGATTTTTTGGGATTTTTCTAAAATACATGACTTTTTTAGGAATACTGAAATATGGTAATTTACCGTATATATACATTATTACATAAATGGACTATCCATAGAATCATAGATGATGTAAGAAACCATAGTTAGAATAAACCTGAACCTATTACTATTTCTAGTCATGGAATCTACAATATTTCTTGTCTAATGGGAAAATAATAATTAATGATTACAATATTAAGAAAACCCTCCACTATAAAAATAACCCATATTCCCCTCTTCTCTTCACTTCTCTCAAGCCATGTTCCTTCCCTAACTTCTACCGATGTCTATCCCCAAGATCCTCCCCCATGTCCAACCATCATTGTTCTTTTCAAAAGACAAAATACTATCCCCTTAGTAGGATATCAAAAAATATTAAGTCAAGTGGTAAACTCAACATTTCAATTCTTTTAATTTCATTTCATATTCCATTGTTATATTTTATTTATTAACATTTCATCATATAAATTGTATGAAAAATATATTACCATACATGTACTAGAATTTTATATGATGATGTGATAATTCCTTATCATATCTCCTTTCCCCTTCTTTTATAGTAAATAAATGAAAACATTGTTTGAAATGTGTTAATTTATCACATTCAAGGATGACATGTTATCATTTTGTATTACCATATTAAATTCTAGTCATGAAACCATTTTTATAGTTGAACAATACTATTAAATATGTATTTCATCTTATGTTGTGTTCTTTAATACATTTGTAATCATGGTATAAAATTATAATACAAAAACAAGTTAATTGTGAGAAAAATTGCCAAATTAATCCAACAGTTTATCATTAATGTTTTATATAATGATTCACCAAAACATTAAATAACTGAATTTGGGGTACCATTTATAAGACTAATGGAGGATGAGAGAGACCCGTCGCGAACCTCGAGCTTACCCGCCGCTGCAAGATGAGAATCCTAGCCCTAATCCTCACACTTTTGCTGAAGTTGTTGCTGGTAAATCGTTCGAATGCTCTTATGAACATGTTGATGATGTCCAGAACCCTCAGATCAATCCAAAGACATATCTTCATCAAGGTCAACTCACTATCGCATTCTCAACTGATGAGGTTAGATTTCTTTCTTCAGATATTAGGTTTGTTCCGGTAGGGAAATTTCAAAATAGAAGGCCTTCGTTAAAATTTCTTCGATCTTCTTTGGAAATCATCGGATTTACGGGATTTGAATTGGGTCTCCTCAATGCCTCTCACATCGTGCTATGATTTGACTCCGTAGAGAGTTATTATAGACATTGGGCTAAACGTACATGGTCCTATGGGGGCTGCCAAATGTGAATTCTTAAATGGACCCCTGACTTTGATCCTCAGGCTGAATCACCGATTGTTCCAGTATGGGTTGGATTTCCTGGATTACCTTTACACTTATTTAAGCCAAATGCTTTGTTTTCTATCTCTTCACTCATTGGCTACCCGATGAGGCTTGATTATGCCACAAAAACACTCTCTAGGCCTTCTGTTGCAAGGGTATTTATTGAAGTTGATGTATCTCAACAATTTCCCTCGGATATTTGGATACAAAGTGGAGATTTTGGTTTTTCAAAAGAGGTTATTTATGAGAGTGTACCGGATTATTGCCATCTATGTTATAGGCTAGGGCATAATTCAAATAACTATGGAAAAACTAATAGTTGTCCCCTAAATTTAACCTCAATATGGAGAGAAAAGGATAAAGGAAATATGTTGTGGCTGAGCCCTCTAAAGGTGTTTGCAAGGAAAGAGAAGATGAGGATAAAATTGGTTTGAATTCCCAAGCACCTGAATCTCAGATTTCAGATTTTGTTCAAGATGTTCTTAATGTCACCAAACAGCAAGAGCACCCTGAATTTGAAAAGAATGAGATTTCACATTCAATCATGAAAGGAATTTCAATTTCTGAAAACCAGGTGATTAGAAAAGCTAAGAAGGTGAACAATGAAGTTCTACAACAATATGTTGATGAATCTCTCCATGTAAATTCTAGTAAGATCCCCAATGTCGGGGAATTGTTGCGTTGGAAGGAACAAAAAGGAAAAAAATCATTGTGGACCCTGATGGCTTTATCACTCCAATTTCTAGGTGGCTAGGAAGCATAGAAAGAATGCCAACCATGAGAGAACCATTATCACAAGATCATTTGCGGCTAAAAGCTCTGCCCTTGAGATTCCTCCACAACCATTTCCTTCTGAACAGCTGCCCGAATACTCACAATCCTCTGATTATTCTGATGAGGATACTCATTAAAGTTGCTGAAGATTTATACAAGATCCATATTATGACCTAAGAGCGTTTCTTGAATAAGTTCTGCACCTAGATTTTTGTTTGGATGTCCTTGTTTTTGTTTGCTGTTTTTCTTATGGAGGTTTAACTCTTTTCAAGAATGGTTTCAGCTTATGGATGTTCTCTACTTAGTCCCGTGGCTATTGATCTTTCCTGGTTTTTGGGTTTTTAACCAAGCTCTTTATATGATAAATTTTTATTCTATGTTCTTGATGCTTCTGAGATTCTGTTTGATGTTTAACGCTTTTCAGAGATGCTCTTTAAAATGTGCTTCAATATCTTGACCGTATGCTGTCTGGATCAGTGAATTTCTGAATTTGTGGCCAATTTTAGGAGTACTGTTTTTTCTTCTGAGCTGATCCTACATTATTGTGTGGAAAGTTCTGTTTTTCAGCCACCTATATACTCACTGTGCTCTGTTATGTTTGGCTGGCCTTGTTTGTATCTATGCAAAACCATTATGATATTTCTGATTTGCTATGTTTCGGTGTCTCATGGAAAATCAGTTGCAGGCTTTATGCAAGCTGGACTGAGATGTCTGGTTGCCCGGTTTGATGAAGGATCTTAAAAAGGACTGCAGTGCTGCTGCTTCCGTTAGAATCAGAATCTCCTGCCTATTTTCATGGACTCTTGACATACATGTAGCATGACTGAAATTTTTCTCAGCAGGGCTGATCACTTGAGGACATCAACAGAGCTGTTTCTCTACATTTCTCTTTAGTTTTCAATGTATTTTTTTGTCTGTTTCATTATCTTTCAGAGGGTGTAAGCGCATTACACCTCGAGATTACCATGTAACCCCTTTTTGTTTAATAAATTCATTTGACATGAACTGGGAGACCAGTTCATCCCAACTTTCTTCAAAAAAAAAATCAAATAACTGAATGAATTTTATAACCATGTAATCATATAGATGATCAATACTATCATATAACTTCAACTCTGGACAACAATTTTTATCATACATATTTATCCGAACATGAATATAAGAAAACTGATCATTAAAACCATGGATGAAAACACTCTCAAACAATGAAATTGAACCTCTTAACTCATTGAAAAGGACAAGAATGAATATAATAATGTTATAGTAAATAAATAAAATGTAGTGTAGGTTCTATAATTATTAATTAATTAACCTAATTTAATTATTCAGATCATTATGATCATGTTAAAAACAACATCATGCTTAAGAAAATGGATCCACTGTTTTCACATTTATTTTAAGAATATCCTCTATGGTGTGTCCTTTTATGAATAATTCATAATGTTGGAGTATGATTTTACACCTTTCCAATACTTACCTCATGATTTATAAAATATTATAAACCCATTTTCTCTCCCATTAATCCCTCATATGTCGACCTGATACCATACTGATATTCTGTAAGGGATTCTACCCGAACCACCTTTATTCCATCAGGTTGCTCTATCATTCTTTTTAACCATCAGAAGTTATCTATTATATATATGAATATATTATATGTTCATTGTATACTCTCCAAATCATGTATTATGATTCATTAATCATTTTTTTGGGTACATACATGCTTTTAAGTGATTCCTTACACAATACTTCTTGAAAAGCAAACCCGCTCTAAGTGAACTCCTCGAATCTATATCCAATTACAAGTAAAATCAACCATATGATTTAATAAAATATTTTATTAATAAAGGGAGTGTTTTATTTATTACAAAATACATATATCACTTATGGTTTTATATAAAATATTATTCCCTTTTCAATTTTAAATGCTCAATTTTATTTTCCTAAAAACCGCTCTAAAAAGATTTAATGTTAAAATATCTTAAAAACTCCTCTCACATGTTTTAATTTTTTTCATATCACATAACATGATATATTCTTATTTTACCTTATTAATTTCCATTTTTGTTTTAATTATTTTCTTTCAAGGACACTTCTATTATACACCCATTCATTATGCTTTATGACATGATTATGATACCCATTTCATTCCATGGGTACCCTTATATTTATGTATGATTGATTATATATGATTTTTAACATGGAAAACATATTCCTGAACATGTTAAGATTCTTTATCCCTGATATATCTTTAATTCATTGGGTAAATTTGAGTCTTATGAGACGTTTTGTGAAACGGTCTTCACGGTTAGCCTTGACCCGTGCTACCAAGTGCAACAGTCTTGGTGGTTAACCATGACTTGTTCTCCTCTATAAGAAACTAGCCTTGAGTCGTGATAAATTAATGATTTATGTTGGTGAAACAATACTATGTATTCATATCTATATGATCCCATTTTTATTTGTTATGATTCTATGTGTTCCATGCCTTTTATTTTCATATAGCCATGCCTTCTAACCCATGGGTTAATGTTTTAACTATGATTTTTCCCATACTAGTCATTTAGATCATCCCTTAATTCATTTTATCCCCATGGTACCCTTTTTAGATTCAAGGGATCAGTGGATTTTATGACCTCTTTATGATTATTAAATAATGAAGTGTTTTTATTCCCCATGTTTTATGTTTTAGGTAACTAATCTTCAAAGATAACGGACTTCACAATCCTTGGCATGTAATATAATATATAATTATTCTTAAATTCATTTAATGTTATGTGTAAATGACTTGGATCATTATAGTTTATATTAGTGGAAAATGTACTTACTTTTGGAGATTTAGAATATACAACTTTTTTAAGAACCTTAAGGATGAGACTATTTATAAGAAAACACCCTTATATTTTGGTAACTATAGTGTATGTGGTTTATCAAGAAAATACATCCCTAGATGGATCCAAACAAGTAGAGGTGAATATGGCATAGATGTATCCATAGGTAAAACACGAAAACACCACTATGATCTAGAGTTAAACGGGAACTGGTGCACGACAACGGACTTTGCTGCACTCTTGGATTGACACTCCTGGGGGACATGCTTGGGTAAATTCATAAGCATAGTAGAAACAATTTTTAAGGGAACAAAAAAATAATGAATCCCATAATAATATATGTTAGGAAACATATCTTGGATAACCAAAATTTACACATAGGGAATCACATGTTAGGATATACTTTTTCTTTTATGAGTTTATCCTTTTATGTTTAATGTCTCATTTTTAGGCTTATTGGAAATGTATTCAAACCCATTACTGTCTTCACCATAGTATGTAAAACGAAATTTTGAGGGAGATATTTAATAAGGGGGGAAAATTATAATGACTAATTTTTAATAAATGGAAATTCCTTTCTTCAAGTTATTTCATACGATCACATGAAATCCAAACCCAATTAACTACTAAGTACAATGTGAGCTTTAAACATCATATTTTCACTTTTGTGATTCGATTTTCTAAAATCTAACATACGCGGTTGCGATCAGTAAGATTTTTGGAGTCGAATAAGGTAAACATATTTTTTGGTGAATAGTAACTGACCCTTATGAATAGTAATTTTACCCATCTGAATAGAAATATGACCCTAAAGAATAGTAATGAGTCCAAAAGAATAGTAACGTCCCCCATGAATGTATAAATAAACTTCTGGAATCTTAAATGTGATAATATTACCATAGTAAATGTATTGGTATTTTTGTAAGTAAAAAATAATTAATCACAATTAATTAATAAATTTAAATGTAAATTTATTTTCTTAAAACATGTTCATAAATTAAAATTTTAAGTCTTCTTGTTTTATGATAATTTTATAAGACTCTATGTGATTTATAAAAGAAATATAAAATCAGTCATAGTTTAAAAATCTTTATTTTTCAAGTAAAATATGATTTTTTAAAAAAATTAAATTAATCATATTTAGAAAATTATTTTTGAAAAATTGATTTCATGTTATGATTCTAGAGGTTGAAATAGGATGAATTTTTGGATTTTTTTTAAAATACATGATTTTTTTGTGAATAGAGATATATAGTAATTTACCAGATATAAACATTATAAGATAAATTGACTATCCCTAGTGTCATGTCTGATGAATGCATTCTTAGTTTTATTTCATGGGAACTTATTACTTTTTACATTCATTGAATCATCACTATTAATTTTATTGTAGAAAAATAATAAACTAATAATTCAAATATTATGAAAACCCTCCTCTCCTCCACTATAAAAACCACCCACACTTGCCTCTTCTCTTCACTCATATAAAGCCTTGTGCCTTCTCTAAATTCTAACCAAATCTCTCCCTAGGATCCTCTCCCAAGTCCATCATCCCATGTTTTTTTCTAAATAAAAAATCATCTCCCATTAAGAGGCTCTCAAAAAGGATTTAGTCAATAGGTAATTCCACTTCTCAATTATTTTAATTTCTTTTCATGTTCCTATGTTCTCTTTTCCTTCCTAAACTATCCTCATACAAATGGTATGAGAAATTTAGTACCACACATGTACTGTAATTTTTTATTCAAATGTGATAATTCAATATCATATCTCATTTCCCATTATTTAAGATGGATGAAATGAAAACACCACCCAAAATATTTAATCTTATTTTATGTGATGTTTTGGATTCCCTATACATATATGATAAAAAATAATAATTCAAAATAATTTAATTTTGAGAAAAATCACAAAAATTAATCAAAGTGTTTGTCAATAATATTTTATATAATAACTTGTATTCAATCCAAATAACCATATTAATTTTATAACCATGTAATAATTTTTATTTTCGATAATGTCATATAACATCAATTAAGTACAAACATTTTCATCCCATCTGTTTATATGAACAAGAATAAAAGTGAACTGATTAGTAAAACCAAAGAAGCCAACACTCCCAAATGAGGAAATTGAACCACTTAACTCATCAAAAAGGACATAGAAGAACTAATAATGTTTATAATAAATCAATAATATTTAGTGTGGTTTTGGTAATTATTAATTAATGAACCTAATATGATTATTTAGGTCATCAAGATCAATCAAAGGACAATAACAGATTTATTGTAAGGGATCCTCTCTTTCACACATTCATTCAAGAATCACCTCTATGTTGTGTGCAGTTATACGTAATTCCTAATTTTGGGGAATGATTTCTCACCTTCCCTGTACTATCTGCATGATGTATAAAAGATGATAAATACCTTTTTCTCTCTCATTAATCCCTCTAATGTAGACATGAGACCATGCTGATACTCCGTTAGGGCTTCTACCTGAACCTTTTTTATTCATTCGAGTTCTTCTATATTTCTTTCTACACAAATGAAATTATCTATTATGTTTATTTACATCTTATAATTGTTGTGTATACTCTCCAACTCATGTATCAAGATCCATTTATCATTCTAATTTTTCGATATACATGCTTTTATGTGATTCTTTCTTCAATACTTCTGGATAAGTAAACCCATTTTAAGGGAATTTACAAATTCATACCCTATTTCAAGTCCACTAAAAAATATGTTTTAATAAACTAATTTTTTTAAAACCAATGTTTAATTTATAAAAACCATCTTCAATCACTTCTATCTTTATGAAATGATTATTAACTTTTCGATTTTAAATGCTCATTGGTTTTTTTCTTAAAACCACACTAAAATGTTCTAATGCTAAAATATCTTAAATAATTCTCTTGCATGTTTTAAATTATTTTTGACATCACATACCATGATATATGACTCTTTTTTATTATTAATGTCCGTATATATTTTCATTCCGTTGTTTTTTTGACACTTTTATGATACGCCCATTCGTTATGCTTTCTGGTATGACTAGGATACCTATTTCCTTCCACGGGTACCCTTGTGTTTATGTATGATTGATCTTGTATGATTATTAATGTGCTAAAATATTCATGAAAATGTTAATATTGGTTCACCCAAATAGAGACCTAATGAATTGGTAAAGATTGAGACTCATGATACGTTATGTGCAATGGTTGTGGTGGTTAGCCTTGACTCATACTCTTATGTGCAATAGTCTTGTTGGTTAACCTTGAATTATGCTCATCTATGTGAAAAAATCCATGAATCGTGCTAAACTAATCATTTATGATTCCACCACATTACTATGTATTCATGTTTATATTATCCCATATTTATGTGTTATGATTCCATGTGTTCCAGGCCTTTTATTTTCATTATTCCATGGCTTGTAAAACCTGCATTAAGGTTTTTTTTCAACAAATCATCCGTTACAGAGATTTTTCCTCATCCCTTCATTCACGCGATACCCTGGGTACCATTTACAAATGTAAGGTATCCAAGAAAGTTAGGAGCTATTTTTTCAGAATAAATAATGATGTGTCTTTTTAGTACCATTTTTTATGTTTTATGTACCTATTCTTCAATGAAACTATACTTACCAATCCTTGGCATGAAATTTTATTTATAATTATTCATAAAATAATGTAATGTTATGTTTAAATGGCTAGGGTCACTACATAGAGAGTGGTCCGTAGAAGAATCTATCTTCTAGAGGGCCCTTTTCCTCATGGTAATTACCCCCTCCTTCATAAACCACCATATGAGGATGTCCATCACCCTCCATTGAAAAATCAAAGAGGTAGTGACTGGTGAGTCTAGGAGTAGGTGTCTAGTATCAGTAGTCGTATATGTCATCATGGCGGAGGTGGAGTCATGTGGGATTTCCACATTGAAAATAATCATACCCGTATATCTTCCGGAGGGTGGAAATTAAATCACTATATCTTGGGTACTACAATGCAGTAAGATTTTGTTTTCAATATAGATATTAGGAAAGTAATTAAAAAAATCCCCATCTCCATTCAATCATTAAATTTTCCAGAGAATGATTTTTGTTGATGATGTCAGAGACCAAAACACCAAATAATAAACCGACCCTATTTATAGTGATTTCCTCTAAAGGGACACTATTTTCATAGAGGGGATGGGTTTCAGATAGTTGTATCTAATATAATTCATTTCTACTGATGTCTGAGACTCTAATAGACACTATATTGAAGATAAAACGTTCTTATCCTTTTCAAATTGTATGTTTCCAATGATTTCAATTGGGGACTGTCTGCCTCGTAGGTTACATTGTCTCATTGGGGTAACATTTTACCTAGAATTCCCACTATCTAAAGGAGGGTGAAATTTATCACCTATTATATATTGTATTATAATTGATCAGAATAGGATTATGGGAAAATAGTTCCTTTTTACAGGGATTCATCCGTGGAAATATTCTCATAGTTTGGTCTTGCTCATAGATTAACACATTTTTCATGAAACATGTTCCTATAGCCGTATATTTGTGGATGTTGGGTATTTAAACTAATTATGTCAGGACATTCCAAGGTATCTTGACATGGAATTAACCTTTACTCATGGAATTATTCACAATGGGCATCGATGGGTATGCCTAGGCACTAGAATATTGGATCACCTATTTTCTTCCACATAAGAGGGATTCTTAAGGTAGTTGAAACACCTGACCTAACATCTTGATCATTGGGTATCCTATGAAATAAGAATTTATTTTGAGGATTTACACATGCATCACATGATTAACATGGTGTTTTTCAAGAGTTTAACATATTTTATTGATATAGAGCGGGTTTATCTGAATGCTTGATGAGGGATATTCATGAAGATAAGTCGCTAGGAGGGAACACCTGAAAAGATTACTAGATGGATGGGTCAGAACTCACAATTAGGTAGAAAACTAGATGGTGTGTCCCATAAAGTTAAGATGTCACGGTGTGATGGGGTACGTCCCCATGAGGGAGCTCCAAGGATGATCCAAACACCACTGAGGTTTGATTAGAGAGGTACATCGATAAAAGGTGGAGGCACCACGGTTTAACATTGTTTAGGATTAAACCTTGAAGAGGGGTCATATGTACCCTGTTTAGAAGGAAGGGATCAAAACCCATTTAGTTCGAGAGGGACAGAATTGTGCTTAGACACTAAGAAATCCTTTAAAAGTAATATTTATCATGGATTTATTATGTGGTGGTTACACACTAAGACCTCTCAGTGGATTATGAGAGTATAGGTGATATGGATTGGCTGACATGATTCTAATTTGATGTGGCAGGTCATAGAAAGTCTAGATGGATTATAAAATGAGTGGTCAGAATAAAGGGGTTTGTGTGGTGTGTTGGGAATAAAACAGATGGGGGTCTACTACGTATCCCATTTGGTTTAGAATCAATGTCGAAATAGTTCTCAGATCTCATGTAGTTTAACATCATCTCGTAATAATGTGAGTGAATCGACGTGAAATGAGTGAAATATATATAGTCAATAAGATGGAATTGGTGATGGTGTCTAGATTAGAACACCTATGGAGGTGGATTCGGTAAATTTATCTTATAAAGGGATGATGTCACCTCATGAGGTTACACTCCCATGAGGGTGAACCTAGGTTAACCATTGGTCATATGTAATCCTCATAGTGAAATCATACATACCATTTTTAGAGGAAAGGGCTCAAAACCAACATAGTTCAATATGATGAAATGAGAATTATGCATTGGGAATGCCCTTTTTCAATATGAATTATCTTGGTTGGTTTATACGGGGATTTGAAACTAATACTACCCAGGTGTGGGGATATGAGATTGGGTCTTGCATGTGGGAACTACCTTGTAATATAGTATGATATCAGCAGGAAAATGGGGAACAAATGGAGTTCATATTGGGATTTATCATCAATTCAGACACATATATATCTTTTCTGGATAGGAATCAATGTTCACATTGTTTAGTATGGGGATGTTGGGGCTTATAACTAAGGATAAACCCCTATAATATGGTTAGGGATTATGCATGGATGTTATCCATAGATGTGGAACAAGTGGTAATTGATTACAACTGAGTGTTTCCCATTTTGTTGGTAATTACTCATTAAAGAGTCCTTGTCAAGGATAGATAGTGTATTGGCCTATAATAATCTCTAAGACCACATGTATCATCCTTGGTGTGGGAAACAAGAGAAAGCATTGGACTAGACAGTCACGTCAAGAAAGATATGTCAACATCAAATGTTGTAGGGATTATGTGTAGAAGCTTCCCAAGGATGATTTAATTCCATTTGAGGATTATATACTTCCCATTGTGGAATATGAATCCCATGGAGATTTGTGGGCATGTAATATGCATGTTGCACACATAAAGACATTTCCCAATGGGAGAGGGACATCAAATTAAGAGTCTGGGTAGTAGGAATCTCTATATATAAATCCCATCTCTAAACCCTCTGAAGATTCCACACGCGGAGAAATTAAAGTTTAATTTCATGTGTTGAGAAATTTTTTTCATGTCAGTTTAATATCATGTACCTTGGATATGGGGGACTTACTCTTAACCCCTTATACTTACATAAATTGTATCCACCCACACCTAGGGAATATAAGGCCCCAAAATGATTGATCAGAGTAAGGTAAATGAGTTTTCATTAATGGGGTCTATATTAGTATGGTTGTTCCAAAAAAATAATTTATGTACCAATGTTATAAATTAAGAGGTAGGGTAACACAACAAGGGACACTGCACGAGGGACAAAAAAACTCAATTCCCAGGCCTGGAGGGCTGCACAAAAGAAGGTCTCACCAAGAAAGGGTACTTGTGGAGAGGTACTTCGTGAAGATCATGTTCATCATAGAGGATACTATATTTGTTATGGATATGGATTTGTGATGTAGGGTGGCCCAACCTTTTCATGGATCAAACATTTCATGGAAGAGTTATACATGAGGGATTATTGCTTTGTGAATCCTTGAGCACCCAAGAGGACCTACGTCTTCCAAGAAGTGCATCAATCTTTTTGGATAGAAACCCCAATATTGGTAGAGGTATTTTGGATCAAGGGAAATCAGCATCAAGATCCTCTAATACATTGGATTACTCTTTTTCAATATAGGTCATTGTGCTCGTGGGCTCCAACAAATGAAAGATCATAAGGTGAATGGTTGGGGTAACTATACTTTTAATGGGGGTGAGCTACATATTTATAGAAAATGGGGATTCATGGTGACCTAATGTACACCATGAAGAGATATAGATATATGTGAATGATTTTGGGTCTGTAATACTTTTATATCCATCCATAAACTACCCTTATAGTGTTCCTGGCAAGAGTTAGACTCACATAGCATTCTTCCAAGAGCCTCACAGCATGTGTGGAGGTTGGAAGAGCCAATGAGTGTTATTTATACACCTCAAAATTCATAGTGATTACAAGTCTTCTTGTATGCTCATTTATTGGAAGAAACCTTGGGTGATTATCGGGTCTTTCGAGCTTGGATTCCATTCATATCATTTGTTCCTTCCCTTACATATCCCAAGGAACATATTTCAGTGCTGACAACCACCTATCGTGGTTGTTAATTATTAATGGAAACATTAATTTTATTTGATATATGGTATTTATTATTTATTTTTTGCTTCTAGAATTATTATATAAACACATAACTTCATGATATCCATTTTTTTGTAGATATGATAACTTTTTTTTGTGGATTTGTCGACTACTGTCGCCTCAATGTGATGTGATTCGTTCACACCTTGAATGGATTGTATTAAGGAAGGTTTTAGTGAAAGAATATGGCATATATGAATTATTAGTACCAACGTAGTTATTATATATAGATATATAGATATATATGTGTATATTCCAGTTAATTTCTTTTTTTAATATGATGCTAAAATATAAACACCATTCAATCATATATACGTCCCATCATCTCCATCAACGGTGTATTTCATATCTTACGTATTTATATTATATATTAAAATAAAATATAATTAATTTATATTATATTTATATCATTTTTTACAATTTGGAAATATGTTAATCACGACCTATTTAAGACGATGAAGAAAAAAATTGAAAACATATATGAAAAATAAGGTGGATATTACCCGAAATGAAATATTACCTTACAGTTTATAATAAATGGGAAATATAAATTCATAAAAATTAATATATGGTATTATATATTAGAATAATTTTCCTCTATATATTTATAATAATATTATAATTAGCATACATGAGGTTTGAATGTGTACAATGAATGTTACGACTTAAGGTAAGCGTTTTCGCATTTTAGTTTCATTATGGGAGACTTATATTTTATTATACACTCATTTAATTTGTGTGGTGTGTATAATAAAGATTAATGAATTATATTATTAATATAATAAAATTAATTATTATTTCATTATCTATTTTAGGATCTTTATTACATGGGTTTAGTGTTTTAAAAGTGACCAAATCTGTAATGTAATTTTGTGTCAATTTTCAATCTTTGAGATACATGACATCATATGCATATATATTTTTATATGGGGTGTTTACAATCCCCATAGACATCGTATATCATTAATCAAAATATTTCCATAATATTTTTAACTTCATTTAATTTTATTCTTTCATGGTTATTACGATTCAATGTTATGAAATTAGTAATAGTTTATTGATATAATATCATCTCTATGAGGATTGCTTATGATTTTTCTATCATGAAATTATTATTATGATCCATATATCAAGAATAATATATATTTTCATCTCATATCATTATCTATATTATCCTCTTATATTAATACAACATTTCTACTCTTTTTTAATTATTAGTATTAAGGGAAAAAATTATTTAAAATCAGACATTATTTCAACTTTCATGTGAAAATATTTGTTCTCGGAAAATAATGGTTTTCTAAAAATTATATCGAAGTATTTAAATATTATCCTATTATGAATAAGGGAATTTTATACATGTTTTACCAATTTTAAAAATGTGTTTCAATGTAATATTTATTTAATTTTTAGATCAAGGAAATTTTCGAGACTTTAGTTGTGAAAAAGTAATGTTCATCACATATGGAAATACATTTCATCATGACCATTGTTTATAGGAAGCATCCATTGTTGGTTTACAAGAATAGTTTTAAATAAATATTTTTCCTAATATTATGGGAATTTTTTTAATTTACATTGGTTTTCAATGAAAATGGTTTTTAAGATTTATTTGTCTTTAAAATGTGTTTGGAATTATTTTTAAAGCTTTATTTATATGTTTTTTGAAGTATATTTTTAAATAAAGGGACTCAAATGGTTTCAAGATTCTTTTATATATTTTCAGGATATTTAAAAAGAAAAAGGATTCCAAAATTCCTTTTGTTTTCAAAATTATTTTTCATTGTTGAAAATATATTATCTTCAAAAAATGTTGTAAATAAACTCTAATTCATTCTTTATAATAATTTTTTAAAAGTATTATTAAAAATTATATTCAATGAAAGGTTATTTTCCATATAACATTTTACAAGTGATATTTCTATCCTTCTACATCTAATATGACATACTTTGTTGTATTTTAATTTCTTTTCGGGGACATGATCACATAATACCATTCTTTCTCTTCCATAAATGGTTTATTTTATTATGGGACAATGTTTATGATACCCGTTTCTATTCCACCAGTTTTATGCTTTTTGAAAACTCTTCATTTCATAGTTTTTTAATTTATGAAATGATAATGTGACCTATCCTTGTATAATAAGAAATGGTATGATGAAATTTTTAGTAAACCCTTTTAATTTAATAGGATATCATATAATGTTTACAAACCCATCCCCACTTATGTTTAATGATATGATTAAAGTACTATTAATATTGTGGAATATATATGTATGATGTTTTTAAGTGACAAGTGGGACATGTATCTCCCTCTAATGCATTGGGTACTGATAGAAGTCTCATGAGTATATATGTCATTTTTAACCCTGATTACACGATCACAAAATTATGAAAGAACCTGATTACATTTTTATTATGTAATGTGTGAGCCACCATACATGTTCACAATGTTATGAATGATTCTTATTTTGTGTTCAAAATGTTATGTTTGAACCTGATTACATGTGGACAATGTCATTTAGGGACCTAGTTTCATCTCTATTACTTTTTGTGTTTTACTGATCCCATGTTCAAAATGTTATGCATGGACCTGAGTGTCTGTCCAAAAAGTTATGTGATGTCATGATTTCATGTCCTTAACATAATGAGTTAAAATGTTTCTACTTTTACATATTCACAATGTTATATGTTGATGTGTACAACCCAATTTCTTTTATAATACCTCTGTTAAACTTTCATGGATTATGATATTGATTTCTCTATGATTCATGTATTATGAAATACCATTCAATATTCTTTGATTCATGATCATTATCATTGATATGCAGTGAATGATCTTCAAATGTTATTCACTTGTTCTCATACCCTTATATTTTTTATTATGCTTATGTATCTCCCTAGGATACACATACTGATCATCTGAGTTCACCATTTTATTTTATTTCATTTTCCCTAGTACAAAAATAACAGTTTTAGGTAGAGGTAATAATGGGGAAGATCATTTTGGGAAACATTAAAGATTTTTCACTAGATTGGATGTTTATTTTACAATGTTCCCAATGTACTAAAAACATATGGTCATTGTCCTTGTGTAATGTATTTAGTGATCTGAAAAAATTATGTAATTTTAATGTATGAAAATATAGGTTAGATATAAATAGTTTACATTCAGGTAATAAAATTGCCCCATATGAAGCATTATGAATAAACAGAATCATTATCAATAATATTGGGATGATGTTGATGAAGGGAAACATGTTGGACTATGTGGAGAAGATAGCAGATTATTCAATGACTATTGAAACAACTATCATAGGATAAAAAATTATGAAAAAGATTTATACCATCAACTTGATGAAATATTTACAATTTCATGTGGAAGATTATGTTTTCATAAAAGTACCACTATTGAATAGTGTCATTATATTCAATAAGAAGTGAAATCTAATCCTCATATAAATTATATCGTATCAAAATTTAGAAACGATTGTATTAATAACATAACTATTAGAAATAAATACATTTATCAATAAAGTACATGATGTCTTACAGATTCCATCTTTATTAATTTACATGTAAAAAGCAACACATTTTGTCACTGCAAAATAAATATAACTGTAACATGATCTATCTCACTATGAAGAACACATTATGATTCTAGATAATAGAGATTAATTATCATGGAATCATAAAACCTTACTAGTATTGGTACAATAGTGAAATCATTATCTCTTGGAAGATATGTTAGAACCGTTGGATGTAATAAAGAAGAATCACCCAAATTTTATTAGATAGTAATATCAATTTAAATTTTGAGGAAGAAATTTTTATAGGAAGAATGAATCTCACACCTGAGCAACAATTATTATAAGTGAAAATTATATATTAACAAATATATATTGAAATTTAAGTTTTTATATTTCATGGAACCAAAATTTTACTATAAATGAATTAATACCAATTTTTTAATTACTTAGTAAAAATAATAAAATAATATTTTTATGAAATTTTCTACTAGAAATAAACATGTATGAATAGATTAAAATTTAGCAATTAAACAAGAAAACATTTATTTATAATAATTTTTTAAAAAATTTACAATTATAAATTTTTTAACAACAAAGTTATTAAAATATTGATGAAATTATTTATATTTAAAAGGGGTATTTGTTTTAAAAAATTTTGTTTTTAGAATTATTTTTTATTAAATTGTCACAATGTATATCCATTTTAATTAATTTAAATTACATTTACAATAAATTAGTTAAATTTAAATTATAAATTGTATAGATATATAAATAAATTTAAATCAATCTATTGATGATTAATATTCATATAGATAATAAAAGAACATCTAAAAATGAAAAATTAATTTCATGCAAAAATGATTTTAGAAACGAATTGAAGATTTTTTGGAAACTAAATTCTACCAATTAAAATATTTTTTAAAAAAAAAAATATATTCCGTAATTTTTTTTCATAATATTCTTTTCCAAATGATTATATAAAATAATAAAAATTAATTGATATTGTTAATAATACAACTCGGTTGTGCATGTTAATCAGCATCTGCAAAATTAATTATTCCCAATAAACATAATTATAACATGATATAATTTATTTAATAGTTAGAATAATTGGGTCCAAAAATATAATAATTATAATTTTTTATGAAAAAATGACAAATTACCTTGTTATATAAAAACTAGTTAATATAGTGAGATCATAAATAGAAAAAGTAATTAAACATTGGGGATTAGGGAATTAACATGATAAAAAATATTTTATTTATTTGTTGCATGTTTGGATTGACCATACCTTCCCTACAATACTTTATTAATCATTTTTTAGAACATGTGGTGATATTTATATCACATTATTGAATATTATTGGGTATTTAAAAAATGCAACTCCTCCCAAGTTATAAAAACCACTCCCTCAATTCACTTTCTCACACCTCTCAATCCATTTGGTTTGAAAATCCCGAAAGAAAATATAACTATAGAAAATACTTATCCATTTTTTTGTTATATTTTTCATCCCATGACACCATCCTTATTATTCTTATAAACAGATCCAAAGGAGTCTCTAATAAGGGAATGTATTTGTCTTCCTTATGTTATTTCATTTTACTTCTTCTTTTACCATGTTTAATTATGTATTAACAAATAAAATATAATAACACCTCTATATTAAATATAAATATACATTATTATAATTAATTCATAATAATTTTCCATATAATTTTATATAAAACTAGAAACAATGCTATCGCTCATGTTTGATGTGTAGTTCCGCCATACATAGCGAGGTAATTTGTTTTCCATAACAGACTCATATTGATAGTAACAATGATGAAAAAATTTAAAATATATGGAACATATGACATGATAATACTTCTGTAAAATTAATATTCTATCACGATTAACTCTCTTTTACCAAATAAGGGAATAATATCATCTTCTCAATCAACTATAGGGCATATCATCTCCACAATGTTGTACGATGAATCTTACATGTCAAGCATTCATGATTGAATATAAAAAGATATTAAATGATTAGATATGATATTTAATGAATTTATATCAAAATTAGGATGATTTATCTCTGTACTATTTACCAAAATCAAAACATAAATGAAAATATAATAATATTAAAATGATGTAGTATACTCAAGAAACAACGATAATAATAAAATATTATAAATAATCAGGTGAAAATGTGATATTGGAAGAACATACATAATATTATTAATTTGGATATGGTTCTTGGAAAAATTAATATCATGATTATTTCAATTATTATTTTGGTTATATCATGTTCATTTCAGGGGATTTTTGAGGTAAGGGATTTCAAATCAATTTTCTTTTTAATTGAGACATATTTTCTAATATTCATATATTCTCTTTTATGTGGTGTATATACTAACCCATTGATATATTTAACATGAAGAAATATTTATTGATGACTATTAATGCTTCAATTCATGGTTATTATTCCAATGGGTTGTTATTATGATCTTTCCAAAGGGGATAGTATAAATATTATAATATCAGATTATTTTGGGATTGATTTTACATACCTTAAAGGATTATTATATTTTACCCATCGTAAGCTTGAATAATTTACTTATCCACTATATATTTATGGACATTATATATTTCCGTAAAAAATTTCTCAATATTTTACACAAATTAATAAAATTAATCACTAAATTAAATAAAAATTACTTCAACTTAAATTGAATATATATTCGTCTATCCCCATATTTTCATGAATTAATTTAAAAATATTTATTATTTACTCAAATGGTTTATTAAATAAATTTAATGTTGTATTTTATTTTTAATAATGTTTTCAAAGGAATAATTTTACTATTTTTTAGAATGGATTGGTTTTCCAAAAATTCCAATGGAATAAATTTTTAATGTATACACTAATAACATAATTTTCCATCACCATAACAATTTAATTATCATGAAACGTACCTCAGGGCCTGTTTCGTGACTACCCCAAGCACGCATTCCATATTCCAGGGGATGAAGACTAGCTCTAGAAAGGAAAATCTCTTAAACATGAAGGCATTTCATTTTTAAACAATACAGACACATAGTCCAAGAAGACAATAATAAGGAATCACACAGACTAGAACACAATAAGATGCGACCAAAAATTAAACTGCTGTAGTAAAAGAGTGATGAAAGTAAAAAGGGGTCTGAATACAAGACCAAAAGTAAAAGTACAAGTACGAATTGAAGTAAAATACAACTGAAATAAAAAGGAAAACAACTATTAGGTCATTCTATGAGGTTCATAGATGTAGGGTAGGTACAGATCACCTCCTCAGCGCTCCACGCTCGTCAGTCTCCTCGGTGTCACGTCATGCCGAATGGTCCACCTCCGAGCACCATTGAGACCTATATCCCTCAGCCTTGGTCAATGTTGTACGTCACCTGCACCAGACACAACAAGGTGCGGGCGAAGCCCATGCAGGGGTGAGTATAAAAATACTCTATAGGGACCCCAAGACCTCTTTAGGTCTTCTAGAGTTCCACAAAGGAAAACCAAAAAACAAGTAATCAACTCTACATAGGTATATTCCAATACATGTACCTCTGTTATCAGGATATACTCATCTCATACACGAGGGAAGGACAAAACATAAGTAACAACACAAAGGTTGAAGTACCACTCTGGTAAAACCACAAAGATAAAACCAAAAAGGTAACCTCACTAAGGTAGAAGTACCACACAGTTAACACCACAATGATAGAAGTACCACACAGGTAACAGAATGATGACAATACCACAAAGGCAGAAGTACCACATAGGTAACACCACGAAGATAGAAGTACCACACATGTAACACCATAATGATAGAAGTACGACACAAGTAACACCACAAAGATGATACAACAAAGGAAGTACCACAAAGGTAACACAACGAAGCTAGAAGTACCACATAGGTAACACCACGAAGAAAGAAGTACCACATAGGTAACACCATGTAGATAGAAGTACCACAGAGATAACAACACGAAGATAGAAGTACCACATAGGTAACACAACAAAGACGACACCACAAAGTTATAAGTACAACATATGTAACACCACGAAGCTAGAATTACCACATAGTAACACCATGAAGATAGAAGTTCCACACAGGTAACACCGTGAAGATAGACATACCAGATAGATAACTCCATGAAGATTGAAGTAACACATAGGTAAAACACTCAACTCACAATCAGGTATAACATAAGTATAGAAGTACAAATGATTAGTCGTAAACTAGATCATCTTATTCTATTAAGAAGAACTCCTACTGACCCACACATGATCAATAGTTAACTAACCCCCGCTGACCCACAGACGATCAATATCTAATTAACCCCCGCTGACCCATACAGGATCTGACCCACACAGGGATGGTATGCGCTGACCCACACAGAATCACTGAGCACTGACCCACATAGGATCTGACCACACAGGATCGATAGATGCTGACCCATGAAGAATCGATGTACTTTCTTCACGTTGTAGCCGGCCACAGGTTTTCTTGCACCAGGTGCACTCGAGTTCTATAGAATCTACCCCTAGAGATATAGGTCATACTACTACCACCAATAAACTCTATAAAGGAGTAACCCAAAGTTCCACAATGTTTTAAGGGTTACAACGCGATAGACGGTGTGTCAATTAGGCGCTCGATCTATGAGTTATAAGCGTTTTAGCACCGATGGCCCCATTAGATTCGAGTTCGATCCAACCCGGGCATACACCATCTTTCACTAAATCTCAAGTGGAGTATACCAAAAGTACCGTGTCGATCCAATGATCCCAATGCTGTAGACAATTCATAAAAAATACGTTCGGTACTCAAGTTATGCCCCTTTTAGTGTTCATAGGTCCGATTCTCAGACTGGACCGGACCCGACTCGGTCTAGGTCGGGCCAGGGTGGACTCGGCCCGCAGGGCCTAGGTGGAGTCAGCCCACTGGGATGATGTCTGGTCTGGCTCGCAAGAGGCTAAGTCTAGCAAGAATATGGTGGCCCACAAAGGGGGGAGGCCCACAATGGGGGTGGCCCATAAGGGCGGTCTGACCCGAAAAGGGCCGCCCCGCCCGCGGGGTGCGGCAGCCCGGTCCGGGGCGACGGTCCACTAGGTAGAGGCCTAGTCCGAGGGTAGCGGACCACTCCAAGGGTGGCGGCCCGCTCCGTGTGTGATGGAATTATCCGAGTGTGGGGGCCCGAACCAAGGGCGGTGACCCAGCTTGAGGGCGGCGGCCCACTCTGAGGGTGGAGGCAAGGTTCGGTCCAATGTGGGGGGTGTAACCCCCCAGTAACCTAGATTCCCTAATGACTTGGAGGTCATTCAGTGGGTCAGGCGGCGACGCCGTGTGGTCACTGCTTGGTCGCCGTGAAACATGCCGCGACTTCGGCTGTGGCTTCCATTCATCAACGGCATGGTAGTCGCACTGCCTTCCATCCTGCAGCTGACCATCATGTCGGCCACCTTCTATGTTTTCCGCCGCTGATGAGTTGCGACCCTGCTCTTACAGCGTGTGTCGACGTTCTCACGGTCTTCCGAGGTGGCGCAAGAAATTAAAGATAGTGGAGGGTTCGGGCCTGGTTCATTAGTCCCGCACCCTCTGCGTTAGCTCGTAATATATAGGACATTGTGGGAGTTCAATAAACATTTGTACTAGGAACAAGATTAACTCCACAAGATTCCCCTCAAATACGAATGAATTGTTGGTCATCCTATTAGTCGGTTAACCCGTATTCTTTGTATAATTTCATGAATGTGGAAGAGGGAATCAAAAATGCACAAACAAAAATAACCCCCTACCTAGAAGTGACGTCCGTTGATGACGGTCGACGAAGACTCATTCATCGTTGTCGTCTTTTCGAGACTCAGTGGGGTTCATCACCGCTCGTAGGAACCAGCCCCATCCTCTAGGTGATTGGTGTCATGGTACTTTTTTAGGAATTTGCTGCTTGGTGAAGCTGTTCCCACAACCCTCCCTGAGCTCCATATTAATTGGAGAGGAGAAGGAGTGTTCAATGCTCGGGGAATTAATGAGTTTCTATTAATTAATGAACCTCCTGAGTTCCCAATGGTGTAGATACAGGAGAAGAAGAGTCAATTCATTTATAGGCTTGACTTGTCGCCGGTCCCACCAATATCATTCGTCCATTGGAGAAACGAAGGAAAATAAAATAACAGAACATGTTATTTTTTTAATCATTGAAAAGTCCAAAAAAAACTCTTTCACTCAACCTAATACGGTTGAAGTTATGCCTTTATTATGTGAATCCTGACGCTACAGATTCAACGGTGCCCTTTTATTTTTAATCTGATCAATGGTTCAAAAGATAGAAAACACCATTCACACGTTTGGTGAATATACCCTAAAAAAGTTCGGAAAATTATTAACAGTCACCCTAGACCTACTCCTGTCGAGGTTAGGATGTGCCTAAGTGATACACGCCCCAAATAAACAAACGGTACCCTAAGACTTCCAATTCGACTTATAGTTTTAAATTTATGGATTTTATAATAAAATAATTCTCACTTAATTATTTTATTTATGGCCAAAAACTAACATTCACTGGTGGCCCGTGGTGGCCAATGTTAGTATCTTCCTAAAGAGAGCATACCCTCATGAGTTAATCAGTGGTCTCAGATTTATAATTCATTTTACCGTTCATGAGATATAAGTATTTGAAAAATAAAATAATTTTACTTAATAAATTTATTTACGGTTATGATATTTTCGGGTTTTCTCACAGGAGGCCCGTGCCGACTAAACCTAATCGTGCATAGGGTAAACCCACCATCCTGAGTGCAACAGTGCCATAAGATTTCTGATCTCAACAACCATTTAAGAGTAATTCCACTTTTTTCATGAAAATTGCTTATGCGCACTAATTAAATACTAACAAAACTTTTATAGATCATTCAGGTCACTCTGGGCCTTGGAATCATGCGCTATCAGATTTCACGGTCTCAAAATAATTACATATAATTAAAACAAATTTTTGCAGAATTTCAGGGACATTACATTATTTCCACCTTAGGGGATTATGTCTGTGAAAGACACAACATATAATAAGAATAAAACGGGGGTACTGAGCACAAATTTGAGCATCCTACTCCCATATGCTCTCCTAGAGGTTCCCATGCTACCAGTGAATGCATACCAGAGCTATCGACCGCCCACAAAGGACTCTCTCTTATCGATTCTCAATATCTACTAAAACCTCCATAAATTTCGCCCCATCTTCTAAGTCCATCTCCCCATGGTCGATGACTTGATAATGTTCATACATGTATCTCCTCAGCTGGGATATGTGGAAGACTTCGTGCACCCAATCCACCTATGGTGGTAGTTCCAAGCGGTATGCCACCTCGCCAATCTTCCGAAGTGTAAAAAATGGTTTGATAAACCTCAGTGATAACATGCCACCATGACCAAATCTCAGTATTCCGCAATGAGGGGATACTCACAAGAAAACATGGCACCCTCATGGAACTCCAAATGACTCTGTCTGTTGTTGGCATAAGACTTCTGCCAACTCTGTGCAGTATTCACATGCAGACAAGTGAGACATCGTGATTTGAACTCTGCCACTGCTTTCTCCATCCCTGGTCACCAGTACTGACGTCAGAGGTCCTGGTACATCTTCTCCACTCTAGGATGTACTGCTATAGGGGACATATGGAAGTCCCTCAACACTTCCTCTCATAGATCCCCCAGTACCGTAATACATCCCATGAAGAGCACGATGTCCTCCCCATCCTCATAAAATCCATCAGGTGCCTATCCTGTGGATATCTGAGCACGTAGAGCCTCGTATTCAGTGACCCGAAATTATGCCTCCCTGACTCTCTAATTAAGTGGGGGAGTGATTATTGGAGACTAAAGATAAGCTTCTCCATCTCGATCCACGTAGGATATCCACAAATTGGCTAGTTGCTCTGTCTCCTCACTCAACAACTATATACTAGATCTCCTACTGAGTGTATCTGCTACTATGTTCCCCTTACCCAGAGTATAAACTATATCAACATCATAGTCATGGAGGAATTTTAGCCATCGCCTCTGTCTTAGGTTCATGTATTTTTATGAGCAGATATACCGGAGACTCTTGTGATCAGTGTAGACTTTAAAACGTTCTTCTATCAAGTAGTTCCAACACATCCTTAGCGCAAAGACCACTACAGCTAACTCTAGTTCATGGGTAGCATAGTTATACTTGTTAGTTTCTGTATCAGCTCCTGAAGTATCTGCTGAAACTTCCCCGTCCATAGAAAACACACCCCCTTTTTCGTCAAAACTGAATAGGGTGCCGCTACCAAGGAGAAGTCTGGTCCAAAACTCCAGTAGTACCTAGCCCAAGCTGATGCCTCTCTCCCTTCATGGAGGTAATCCAGAAAACAACTTTTGAAAAGATATCCCCAAACTATTCCACTACTATTTGGAATTGAAATATCAAACTCCTTTTACCATGAGGGTAAGGATGACCGACTCAAGAGTGATCGGTTGCACACTCCTATGCATGAGATTATCTTGGGCTGCATGAGTTTCCTTTTTCACTCACCAAGGAAAACCCAATTCCAGTGTTGTAGACAAACCACAAACGTTTTTCCTAATATAGTCAATCTGAGTATGAACTGTGGATGTCCATTCCATACCCAAACAAACGTCACAAGGCCTCGACACTGACACTAAGAAAATCAAAATGAAACTCTCTCCTCATCTGTGGTATCACATCGTCAGGTTAAGTGTTATTATCGAGTATCCTCAAAATGGTACCTCCATAAGTAAGGGTCAATTCAATTGCTTAACCAGAAACTGTTGGTTTTGGAATAGATTCATGGAAGAGAGGAATGATAGGTACCTACTTATATTAATATGATAGAAAGCAGTGGACACAAACCATTCTTCGAATCATTCTTAGAGCCCTTGAGTCGCACTCCTTGACCATATCCAGCCACTCCCTTCCCTTGTCCTCTAGCTCCCTGAGCCTGGTGGCGACCACCAAGGTGGGTGGTTGTAACATATTAAAATTTACACCACCTCATGCAAATCTCCTAGCTCTACTTACAAATTTTCATCCATGTATATTCATCAGTACCTAACACTTTTTCTTCCAATTTTTTTTACATGTCATGTCTCTGAGACTATCGCCAGTTTCCTGCATTATCACTACTAACATTCACTGGTTGTATCTGCTCAGGAAAAAAACATTCAACTTTCAATGTTCTCTAAATCACCCAAACATATGTAAGAATGAATAGAATAATAGTGCTGGCTCAGATGCCCTAAAACACACCACGCTCAGAAATCCGAGCCCCGAAGCACTGAGAGTATCATATTCATCGAGTACCAGGAATGGTATGTACACAATGATGAGTACACAACTACTGAAATGTTGTCCTTACGAACTCGTAGAAGCTCTAGAGAACACTCGACCACCTCCTCAAGACAGTCCTCAACCGCCTATGAGTCGGGCTTGCCTCAGAACATGAGGGTTATCTGATGCTGAAACTCGTGTAAGTCTCTTAGCCTAAATGCATCCTCTACCAGTATTTCCAATTTTAAGTACTACCCAATGAGTGGTGGTGCTACTGCTACACCACCCGAAGGTTCCAACGTATTAAGAGGGCCCTACAACGGAGCCTCATCACTCGATGGGTAGTCATCATGTACTCTCTTGTGAACCCTAGGTGGCTGTCTTTGTGATGGAATCATGATAAGGAACAAGTCCCCCCTGGTCATTAAATTTTACATTGTGAGTTGAATCCAAAGACATAAAAAGAAAAACTTTTCAAAAACACCCACAATCAGTGTTTTCATGCGCTGAGTTAGAAATCAGAATTCAGGGTGCTGATATGTGGATACATCAGATGTCGTACCAATACTGGACTCCCCAAATCGAAAACAACAGTAATAATACTTAACACTATTGATTCACCTAAAAGATCAGAGTCCTAGTTCTTCGGTATAACCAAACTCCTCTGATACCAAATTGTCACGATCCGTCCCTCGGGGCCCGTACTGTGACTAACCGAAACCAGCCTTCCATAGGGCGGGGGCTGGCATCTTGAATTGGGAAGGAGTATCCCTTGAACAGGGAGGCATTACAATTTTAACCTTTACAGACACACAGTCCAAGAACACAACAAAAAGAAACTACACTGACTAGAATGGAATAAGATGCAACCACAAAGTCAACTGCTGTAGTAAAAGAGAGTTGAAAGTAAAGAGGGTCCAAAATACAAGCACAAATATAAAAGTAAATAATGACACGAAGTTGAATACAACTGAACGAAAATGGAAAATAGCTACTGGGTCATCCTTCGAGGTTCCTACCTGTAGGGTAGTTACAGATCGCCTCCTCAGCACTCCACATCCATTAGTCTCCTCTACATCACATCATACTGAATGATCCACCTACGAGCACCATCATGTCCTAGAACCCTCATCCTCGATCAACGATGTACATCATCTGCACTAGACACAATAAGGTGTGGGTAGATCTTGTGTAGGTGTTAGTATAACAATACTCAGTAGGGACCCGAAGACCCCCATAGGGATCCTAGAGTTCCACAAATGAAAAAACACAATGCATGACATCAAATCTACTAAAGTATATGCCTATACATATACCTAAGTTATCAATATATACTCATTACATACATGAGGGATGGGAAACACATAGGTAACACCACGAAGGTAGATGTAACACACAGGTAACACCATGAATAAAAATCCACGAAGGTAACTCCATGAAGGTAGAAGTACAACATAGTTAACACCACAGAGATAGAAGTACCACACTGGTAACACCACGAAGACAATACCACAATGGTAGAAGTACAAAACAGGTAACGCCACAATGATAAAAGTACCACACAGGTAACACCATGGTAATTGAAGTACCGCACATGTAACACCACTAACACAATACCACAAAGGTAGAAGTACCATATAGGTAACACTATGATGTAAGAAGTACCACACATGTAACTCCAGGAAGATAAAATTAACACATAGGTAAAATAAAGAAGATAGAAGTACCACATCGTTATAACCACTATGATAGAACTTCCACACATGTATCACCATGAAGACGATAAAAAAAATTTGAACTACAACACAGGTAACACCACGAAACTACAAGTACCACATAGGTAACACAACAAAGATAGAAGTACCACACATGTTATACCATGAAGATAGAAGTACCACAAAGGTAATACCCCAATGATTGAAGCACCACATAGGTAAAAGACTCATCTCACAAAAATTTATAGCATAAGTACTTAAGTACGAATGATTATTAGTAAACTAGATCATCTTATTTTGTTAAGAAGCACTACAACTGACCCACAGAATATCGATAAGTAACCAACCCCCACTGACCCACACATGATCGATTTTCAATTTCCCACACAAGATCGCTAATAGCTGACCCACACATGATCTGACTTACTCATGATCGATAGATACTAACCCACATAGGATCGATGTTCTTTCTTCACGTTGCAGCCTGCCACAGGTTTCCTCACACCCGGTGTGCTCGAGTTCCGTAGAATATGACCCTTGAGATATCGGTTGTACCTCGACCTCCACTAATCTCCACAATGGAGCAACCCAAAGGACCTCCCTTTTGTAAGGGTTCCAACGCGACAGACGACACGTCAATCAGACGCCCAGTCTATGAGTTATAAGTGTTTTTTCTATGAGGGCAGGGTTCGATTCGAGTTCGATCCAACACAGCCATACACCAATTTCTCCAAATCTAATGTAGAGTATACCAAAATGACCATTTCGATCCAAGTATCCCAACAGTGTTGATGGTTCATCAAAAAGATGTCCAGTTCTCAAGATATGCCCTTTATGTGTTCCTGGTTCTGGTCCGACCCAGTCAGACCGACCCGGCCCGACTCAGTCTGGGGTGGGACGAGGTCGACTCAACCTGCTAGGTTGGGGTGGACTCATCCTGCTGGGATGATGTACGATCCGGCTTGCAAGAGGGGTGGACTGCAAGGGAGGCCTAGCCAGAATTGGGGGACCGTAAGGGGGGCGACCAGCAAGGGTGGACCGACCAGAGTAGGGCATCCCACAAGGGGGCGGCCTAGGCCGCTAGGGTGGTGTCCGGGTACGGGGTGGTAGCCCGCATGGGCGGTGTCCCTATCCATGGGAAGCGACTCACTCTGAGGGTGGTGGATCACTCTTAAGATGGCGAACTGGTCCGAGGGTAGAGGCTCGGTCTGAAGGCGGCGACCCGGCCCGAGGGCAGCAACCCGGTTCAGTCTGACGCGGTTTGTGTAACCCCTCAGTCTCCTAGATTCTCAAACAGCCTAGAGGCCATTCAGTTGGCGAGGCGGCTGCGTAGTGTGGGAAATGATGGGTCGTCGTATAACCTGAATGAGATAGGTAGGGCCTCCGCTGCAGCTTCTGCTACGCCTTCCATGTGTTGGCAGCACGACAGTCCCACCGCCTTTCTTCCCGCGGCCGACCGTCGTGTCAGATGCCTCCTCCTTTCACTGCGGTTGATGAGCCGCAACCCTACTCTTGTGGCATGCGTCGACGTGCCCGCGGTCTTCCGAGGTGACGCAAGGAATAAAAGATATCAGAGGGTTTGGGTGGAGTTTGTTAGGCCTTACCCCTCCATTTTACCTCATAATATGGAGGATATTAACAGAGTTCAATAAATAGTAGTATTGGGCACATGATCGATACCACAAGATTACCCGCAATAACCTCCCACAAAGAAGAATGAATTGCGGGTCAACCCATAAGTCGGTTGATCTATGTTCTTCATATAAGTTAAAGAATAGGGAAGAGGGAAGAAAAAATGCACAAATGAAAATAACCCCCTACCTGGAAGAGATGTCCGCTGACAACGGAAGATGAATCCTCCTTCATCGTTTTCATCGATTCATGACTCAGTGGTTCTCATCACTACTCATTGGAACCAGTCTCATCCTCTAGGTGGTTGGCATCACGATACTTTTCCAGGGCTTTGTCGCTTGGTGAATCTGTGCCAACACCCCTCCCCAAGATCTATATAAATAAGAGAGGAGAAGTAGTGTACAATGCTCAGGGAATTAATGAGGTTCATTTAATTAATGATCCTCCCAAATTCCTAGCAGTGCGGTTATAAGAAATAAAGAGTCAAGGCATTTTCTGGCTTCACACATCACCAGTCCCACCAACACCATTCGTCCATTGGAGGAAAGAAGGAAAATAAAATAAAAAATTATTATTTTATTAATCTTTAATATGTCCACAAAAATAAATTTTCACCCAACCTACTCTGGCCAAAGTTATGCCACCCTTAAGCGAATCCCAGTACTTTGAATTCAATGGTGCCCTCAGATTTTTAATTTGAGCAACGGTTAAAAAGTTTGAAAATGCTACCCACACATTGATAGAAGGTACTTGAAAAAAAGTTTGGAAAATTATTACCAGTAACCCCTGACCCACGCCGGTCGATGTTAGGATCTGCCTAAGTGAAACATGTCCCAAAGAACCCAATAGTACTCTCATATTTCCAATCTGAGTTACCGTTTATATGTTATGGATTTTATAATAAAATAACTATTCGTAAATTATTTTATTTAGGACCAAAAACTAACATTCACTGGTTTCCCGTGCCTTCCAATTTTAGTATATCTATAAAGAGAGCAAACCCTCATGAGTTTAGCGGTGGTATCAGATTTTTTATCTGAGTTACCATTCGTTAGTTTTAAGAATTTGAAAAATAAAATAATTTTATTTAATGATTTTATTTACCGTTATGCCATTTTCAGGTTTTCTCACAGGAAGACCGCGCCGACTAAACATAAGTCGCATCTTGGGTAAACCCACCATCCTGAGTGCAACAGTTCCCTCAGATATTAGATCAATGTAACCATTTATGAGTTATTCCATTTTTTCAAGATAACTGCTTACGTGCGCTAATTAAAGATTTACAAAACTTCGACGGATCATTCTGGTCACTCCATGCCTCGGAATCACGCTCTGTCAGATATCATGGTCTCAAAATAATTCCATATAATTAAAAACAATTATACAGAATTTCCGGTACATTATGTTAATAATTGTATATTTTCTATATGACGTTTTATAGAAATAATGATATTTTATGAAATATTATTTTATTATTTCTCTTATATTCTCTTTATTCTTTCAAAAATCACTATTTTATTTCAATAAACTATATTCTTTATGAACCAATGGTAACATCTCATATGTTTAATAATATTGTGATTATTAACATTATCATGAGGAAATCACTTTATTATGATTAATAGTCCTTGGAATTTATATTTCTCTTAATATACATATTCAATGATTCATGTATGTGATTATTTCTTATTCAATTTGTCAATTTTACATATGGTGTTTACATTTAATTTTATTTCATTGAATAAGAAAATTTTGATAAGTCTACATCCATTACACAACAAAGATATTTTTTGATAATTCATATTGATAATGAATTAAATCTATCATATAATATATGTGAAATTTTCCATGCATGTAGTGATAGATGCCACATATAATTATATAGACATGCATTTCATCATCAAGTCTTACATGATAAATAAGTTGGGAAAAATTGATTTTTAACTATAATATTGAACTATTTTTTCTCAAGGTCCTAAATTTTTAGATATAATGAAGTCTGAGATCATGAAATCTAATATTAAAAAATTATTTTATTGAGAATGTAGATATTCTTATCCATGATATTTTAAATCTCAAATTTTCCATGAATTTTAGGATGATGTTATTGATTAGATAGATGTTTGTAACACCCCAAGATTTTATGAAAAATATTCTTTTCATTAATGTCTTGTGTTGTACACAACACCAAAATGAGCTTGCAAAACATGCATCCTTGACTTTCCTTGCATTACACGCAATCACGACCTACCTCTATAGCGTGTGTAGTACGCAATACCGAGTTTCACTAAACAACGATATGATATTAAAATATTATTAAAACTAGCAGTTATGAATAGTAATAACCACTTTTTGAAATTTTGTAAATTTTATTTTTCAAAATGGACTTCATTTTTGGATTTGGAATATCGGAATTAGCTTAGGGTGAAATTTTGGTACTTTTCGGATAACTTTCATATTCTGATGAATAGTGAAAATTACTACATTTTAATTAAAAACAACTTTTTTAATAGAAATAATTAATAGTGATAAATTATTAATATGAGTGGTTTTAAAGTATATTTAGAATATATTTTTAAAATTTAATACAATGTTGGTCATTGGATGTAATTTCACATTTAAACTAGTTATAAACAAGTGTCAATCTTTTGATAGTTATTATCTCTTAAAAACACGCTATTTGTTTTGACGACGGGAATTAATTTTTAAATTAGTTAATGTAACTAATATGTTTTGAATTTGATAAAATAGACATCATTTTTGAATTCATAATATCAAATATAAATTAGGCCTAATTTTTGGTATTTTTCTGGAAACTTTCATTTTTTTGATGAATAGTGAAACCACTAAGTGGTAGTTAAAAAAACTAAATTTTTCTTAAAAATTAATTTTACCGCTTCTGTGAGTGGAATTTATAAAATCCGAGAGACACGGTTAATATCAAGGACTAAAATTTGGTTCAATGAGATGAAAATAATTTTTTGTGAATAGTAACTTTTAACTTTTTTTACCACGGTTAAAAGTAAATAGGGTAATTAAGGGTAAAAATGATATTATTTTTACCATAACACATGTACTAATTCTATTGGATAAGTTTAATTCGACCAGAAACATCCTTAGGAATAAAATATGACCATTTAAGCCCACTTGGATTAGATTAGGACATTTATTATTAATTTATTTAAAGAAGGGTTAAAATAGTTAAAATCAATGTTTAATAAGTAAATAATTTTTAATATAGGGTTATACATAAGATAAATTCGACTATAAATATTCATTAGAAACCTAAAAAGATTTACTACATAATCGTATTTTATTTGTAATTTTTAGACATTAAATAATTTAATTTATTTATGACACAACGATGATGCAGTAATTATCTTATTAATGAAATGTTGACATAATTGATGTTATAAATACCCAAATAAATATAATTTGAGACTTTTTATGAATTAAAATAATTTAATAGGTTAATATGACATGTTAGTGTTGATTTTAGAAACTTGGTTCGAACTAATCATTATTTTCTGATTTTCAAAAAAATCAATTACTAAATAGTGTCAAAATTGAAATAAAATAGTTGTTAAAAGAAATATTATATTATTAATTGTTATTTTATTCCTAAAAATCTAAGGTTCTGCCAAATGACTTATATAAGGTTATATATATTAATAATAAACAACTTGTGGTTATTTTGGCTTGTTATAGTATGTTTATTAACCTTATAGTGTAATAACACAAGAAGACACGGTAAAAGTAAAATTATTTAACTTAATGTTAAATCTAAATGATAAGGTTAAAATAGGAACCTAAACTTGTCTAAATTCTATTTGATGAGAGTATATAGACCCATCCCCACCTTAGCATCAAAATAAATCAATTTGGATCTATCTAAAACCGAATTTGGCTTTATAATAAAATATTAATTTTTGTTATTCCAAAGGTGCCCCTCTCCTCCCTTATAAAAGGGAACCTCCTCCCCCTCTTCCTCACACCAATTTGAGCCTTCAAGCTCGGAAAAACCCTGTAAATATCTCCTCTCCACTTCCCTAGAAACATTCTAGAGGTTCTGGTATTCTTCAAAGACCAACCCTAGTTCCCTAAGAGGAGGTTAAGAAGAGGCGCGTCAAAAAGAGGTAATATCCATTACCGATCCTTTCCAAATTATTTCTTCTTCAATTTCTTCTTAATTAATTGTTTCATTATGAAGTAATAACATAAGTATCACTCATATACTGATATGTTATTATATTTATGAAACAACCCTATTTCACCATCTATCTATCCTACGGAAAACGAAATCACTGCGCATGCGTACGTACGGAATACCGTCTCCATGCCGTGGTGTAATCTATTTTCCACCACCACCTTACTTGGATGGGTATAATGGTGTAAATAATAACTATATATGATTATTTTAAAGTGATATTGATTATTAAATAGTATACATACACTCCAATACAATCCCACGATCATGAGAATGATATCATCGCTCGTGCGTACGTACGGACTACCGTCTCCACGACCCGATGAGATTCATTCTCCACGTTAACCATTCATGAATTATTATAAAGTATATATAATAAGTAATCCTGAAATATATGACATAATAATGATACTGTATTTATGTGTATATATATGTATGTCATCTACTTAATTCCATTCAACTCAATAAGGAAACAAAAACAGCGTTCATGCGTACGTACGGCCTACCGTCTCCATGAACGGTGTATTTCTTTCCATTTACTGATCTATTATATATATGTACATTCTGAATATATATTATATATAAATCATGTTTTATATTTTGGATTTAAGTAATCATGATCTAATAAATCATATGAATAATTACAAGTTAAATCACGAACGACAAATGAGACGAATTTACCCAAAACGCTCTTTAACATGGAATTTAAAAAAGAACGGGTAATATAAAGTCATAAGTGAACCATATATGATATCATAACAATGAGTATGATTCTGGAATAAGTCAATGACATTATTTAAATAATTTTACAGGAGGTTCGGACACTTACGAAGCAAATTGGACCTAAGGTAAGGGAAATATCACAATCTCATTTTTATCCGAGATTGTTTATACTTTGGTATTTACTGGGGTGTATTTTATCATCCACATCCATGTTTCCTCAACATGTAATATTTATATCCTTCTACAATAGTTTATATCTAATTTTACCCTTTGGTGAGTTTTTAGTAAACGATATGAAAGGAATCTTTTGTCATTTTTCGTACGAGGTACTTTTTGACTTTTCCGACTAAAGTACGGAAAGAATGTTTTTTTAACATATATGGCATGAATGTATTTTTAAAACATTATTTCCAAGAAGCTTCCTTTACAAGTTTTCAAGTTTATTTTTAATAAACTTATTTTAGTTTAAAATTGTATGACATGTTAAGAAAAGAAAATGTTTTTGAAGTAGAAAGGATATTTTCCTCAAGAATGGAGTTCAAGTGTTTTATCAAAATTATTTTCCATCTAAGATAATATAGGGTTCTGTTTATATCCCTATTATTACATTTATTTGAATATGTTGTGATGAAATTATTTTTATGAATTTCTTTATCTTATATGAATTGTTTTATGATGTCATGATGTTTAAGAATCCCATTTTTATTACATGGGTTATGAAATGATGTATGATTTATGATTTTGTGGCACACATAATAGTCGTATCATTATGATATGGGTGGGACCTATATCTCCCTCCAATGCATTGGGTAAATATTTTATATCTCACGAGATAGACATGGCTGGAACAGTAGGTTATACCGGTTCAGTGAAACATGACTAAAACGAGGAATGAACTCGGTTCAGAAAGGTAATTTGTCCACTAAGATAGTCTTGGAAATGAGTCTTGACTAATAAGAAATTATTCTCTATGATTATGTGTGTATGACAAAAAGTTTCATGTTTTAAGTTATGATTATTGGGATTACATTTCACTACTATGATTTATCCCATGTTATGAAATTATGATCTCTTTTGCAGGTTAAGATTTCCAAAAGATATGTTCTTATGAATATGATGTGATTGATATTTCTTTTGTTTACCCTTACTGAGCATTTGAGCTAACCCTTTTATGTTTTATTTTCCCTAGGATATAAAGAAAGGTTTTAGGTAAGAAAAAAAGGAAGATCCTTATGGGAGATGTTGAAGATCTTTCACCATGATTAGAAGATTACGTTTCGAGTTTCCAAAGACACTAAACTATTACGGTCCTTGTGTGTGTGTTTTTGTTATGTACTAAGTATTCCGCAAAAGTAATGTAATGTCCATGTACGTCAAGCTTCGGGTCTCTATTGTTGGTATCAGAGGAAAGGTTTACTCAACCTTTGGAAACTAGGATGCAAGAACTTTAATGAGATCTCTAGAGATATTTCTAATATATATCTAGGGATGTCCCTAAGGTTAAGTATAAGTATATGTTATAATACTAGAATTGAGCTAACGATCTTAGAATTAAACCTAAGATGTTAGATATTGAAGGTACTCCCCCTTTATTATGTTGTTTTCCCTAGCATGATTTTTGCCTCTCACACTATTCTTTTTGGGTTTTAGACGATGGCTGGAACCCGAAGGAACCGTGTTGATCAATGCAATGATTGTCCTCCTGAACAAACAATTGTTATGGGAGATGGAGTGAAAAATATTATTGCTATACTTACACAAGGTATGAATCATTCTAGAATTCCAAATGAGCAGAGAAGTGAACAATATTCTATTGAGTCCTTCATGAGGCAACGTCCACCTTCTTTCAGTGGGTCTTCTGATCCACTTGTGTCTGAACAATGGATCAGTACCACTGAAAAGATATTTTCAGTTCTTCAATGTTTTGATCATGATAAAGTCATCTTAGCAGTATATCGTTTGGAAGGTGAAGCTGATCAATGGTGGAATCTTATCAAGAATATTAGGCAAAGAGATGAAATTGAGTCCATGGAATGGGACGAGTTCAAGAACTTATTTTTCAATAAGTACTTCCCTCGCATTCTTTGAACAAAGATAGAGAAGGAGTTTCTTGAACTAAATCAAAAGGATTATGAATCTGTTGGTATATATGAAGAAAATTTTACAAGGCTTGCAAGGTATGCATCTGGATTTATCATCCAACCTGAAAGTAAAGTTGATCGATTCTTCAGTGGCTTAAAACCAAATCTTTGAAGGGAATTCTCTATAAGAGACTTCAGTAGCTATGAAGAAATTGTGCGTTGTGCTATCAAGGTAGAAACGGAAGTTGATGTTACTTATCAATCTCATTGTTTTGACAAGAAACGAAAGATGGAGTTCAAGGAGAAATCTCAGAATAATGGTGACAAGAAGATGAATGATTCCTTATGCTCAAACTATGGACAGATGCATGGTGGAGATTGTCTTAAAGGGACAAGTAAATGTTTCAAATGTGGAAAGGAAGGTCATTGGGAATTTGAATGCCGCAATGATGGGAAGAAGATGTCTAATGATGCAAACAAAGGAAGGGATACACAGAATGAAGCTACTACACTTCAATGCTTCAAGTGCAAGGAAATGGGGCATTATGCTAATAAATGCCCTAATCCAAGGGTTAGTGATGATCGACATGAGAAACCACTTAAGGCAAAGGAAAAAGGGAAGTCACATGTGATCACCATTGACGATGTTGAATATGACGACGATGTGGTGGACTGAATAAGTGTTTATGTAATGGGATTCCAAAATAATGTTGTATATAGTATAGTGGAATATTGGAATATTTATGTATTGGTCTATTATGGTTTTCAATAATTTTATGGTACCGGTAACCATGGAAAGTGATTGAGATATTTTTGAAAAAAAGATGATATGCGCATAATGAAGGGATAAGGAAAAAATGAAATGTTTGACAGTATTCATAAGCTCCTGACTGATATATAGGAAATAGTTAAATCATGGTTTGAGGTTTTGGTATGTGAAAAGAGTTAACTTTTGATAGCACTCATGTTTTCACTAAGATTAAATGGGTATTCAAGAGAACACATGATTAAGGCCTTTTAATGTTTGGAATGTGACCAACAAGACATATCTTATGATATATGGGGATCAACGATGGTATTAAATCTCTGGTAATTGTTTTCACTATATTATGAGAGTGGACTGCAGTATTATGGATAAGCCTAATGATTGGAATGGACTATGTTGGACATAAGTTAGTATTGTTTCAGGATAAAAGTTTTTTCGATATTATTGATGGGATGTTATAGTAATATAGTTTTAGAAAAAGGACAACCTGCAGGACGGGCGACAGCCCATCGCTTCGGACAAGGTTGTGGGAATCGAACCAACAACCGAAGTGCGACTGGCCTTTATTACCTACCACTGGCCTACAGGAAGTCCCTGTTTAGTAGAAACTAGTTTTATTATATTAAGTAGTATGATATATGAATTATAAGTCCATTTTAGGAACCATATATGATTAATCTCACTATAGATGGACTTATGTATTTTTTGATAACTTTTCTAACCTTTTGTTTGAGACAGATGGAATGACCCATCATTCTATCACATGATCTGCTATCACATCACGAATGACAAATTCAACTTCATTTATTTAAGAGATGAAGTGGAAATTTTCCAAATAACAACCAACGGTGAGACTATACCGAAATCACGAAAGTATTTCTTCTAATTCCAATTTCATCAAATTTAGGGAAACGATCTTGAAAACCAAAAATGTTGTCCTAGTGCTCTTATATCTGATCAATCAGATGGTACCTTAGATCGTCACAAATTTATGGCTTTGTGATTGCTGGCTTTTCCATAGCCATGTTCTCTACCACTCTCCATCAGAACATGATGGTTAGATTTCTCTTCTATATCCATATTTTCACCTATGTGGAAACCCAGTGATTAGTTTATTTGGGTAACCTTTACGTTTCATACTTTTGTTTTTAAAGATTGGTTTTGGTATTCCTTTTTACAATGTGGGTTTCTATCAAAGAAAATTTTGAATAGTAAACCATTTATAACCCCGACGAATTTCGAGGGTGAAATTCATTTTAAGGGGGGTAGAATGTAACACCCCGAGATTTTCTGAAAAATATTCTTTTCATTAATGTCCTGTGTTGTACGATACACCAAAAGGATCTTGCACAACACGCATCCTTGAATTTCCTTTCATTACATGCAATCGCGACCTTCCTCGATAGCGAGTGTAGTACGCAATACCGAGTTTCACTAAACAACGATATGCTATTAAAATATTATTAAAACTAGCCATTATTAATAGTAATAACCACTTTTTGAAATTTTTTAAATTTTATTTTTCAATATGGAATTCATTTTTGGATTCGGAATATCAGAATTAGTTTAGGGTGAAATTTTGGTACGTTTCGGATAAATTTCATATTCTGATGAATAGTTAAAATTACTAAATTTTAATTAAAAACAACTTTTTAATAGAAATAATTAATAGTTATAAATTACTAATTTGAGTGGTTTTAAAGTATATTTAGAATATATTTTTACAATTTAATACAATGATGGTCATTGGATGTAATTTCACATTTAAACCAGTTATAAACAAGTGTCAATCTTTTGATAGTTATTATCTCTTAAAACACGCTATTTGTTTTGACGACGGGAATTAATTTTTGAATTAGTTAATGTAACTTATATGTTTTGAATTTGATAAAATATACATCATTTTTTAATTCATAATATAAAATATATCTTAGGCCTAATTTTTGGTAATTTTCTGGAAACTTTAATTTTTTGATGAATAGTGAAACCACTAAGTGGTAGTTAAAAAAACTGAATTTTTCATAAAACTTAATTTTACCGCTTCGGTGAGTGGAATTTCGAATATCCGAGAGACACGGTTAATATCAAGGACTAAAATGTGGTTCAATGGGATGAAAATAATTTTTGGTGAATAGTAACTTTTTAATTTTTTTTACCACGGTTAAAAGTAAATAGGGTAATTAAGGGTAAAAATGATATTATTATTCCCCTACCACCTGTCCTAATTTTATTGGATAAGTGAAATTCGACCAAAAACCACCTTAGGAATAATATATGACCATTTAAGCCCACTTGGATTAGATTAGGACATTTATTATTAATTTATTTAAAGAAGGGTTAAAATAGTTAAAATCAATGTTTAATAAGTAAATCATTTTTACTATTGGGTTATACATAAGATAAATTCGACTATAAATATTCATTAGAAATATAAAAAGATTTCCTAAATAATGGTATTTTATTTGTAATTTTTAGACATTAAATAATTTAATTAATTTATGACACAACGATGATGTAGTAATTATCTTATTAATTAAATATTGACATAATTGATGTTATAAATACCCAAGTAAATGTAATTTGAGACTTTTTATGAATTAAACTAATTTTCTAGGTTAATATGACATGTTAGTGTTGATTTAAGCAACTTTTTTAGAACTAATATTTCTATTATGATTTTCACAAAAATCAATTACTAAATAGTGTCAAAATTGACATAAAATAGTTTTTAAAAGAAATATTATATTATTAATTGTTATTTTATTCCTAAAAATATAAGGATCGTCAAAATGACTTATATAAGGTTATATATATTAATAATAAACAACTTGGGGTTTGTTTGTCTTGTTATAGTAAGTTTATTAACCTTATAGTGTAATAACACAAGAAGACACAGTAAAAGTAAAATAATTTAACTTAATGTTAAATCTAAAACATAAGTTTAAAATAAGAACCTAAACTTGTCTAAATTCTATTATATGAGAGGATTTCTACCCATCCATACCTTAGCTTCGAAATAAATCAATTTGGAGCTATTTAAAACCGAATTTGGCTTTATAATAAAATAATATTTTTAGTTATTCCAAAGGTGCCCCTCTGCTCCCTTATAAAAGGGCACCTCCTCCCCCTCTTACTCACACCAATTTGTGACTTAAATCTCGGCCAACCCCTGCAAATATCTCCTCTCCACTTCTCTAGAAACATCCTAGAGGTTCTGGTCTTCTTCAAAGACCAACCCTAGTGCCCTAAGAGGAGGTTAAGAAGAGGCGCGCCAAAAAGAGGTAATATCTATTACCGATCCTTTCCAAATTCTTTCTTCTTAAATTTCTTCTTATTTAGTTGTTTCATTATTAAGTAATAACATCAGTATCAATCATATAATGATATGTTATTATAAGTATGAAACAACCCTATTTCACAATCTATCCATCCTACGAAAAACGAAATCACCGCGCGTGCCTACGTACGGAATACCATCTCCACACCATGGTGTAATCTATTTTCCACCACCACCTTACTTGGATGGGTATAATGGTGTAAATAATAACTATATATGATTATTTTAAAGTGATATTGATTCTGAAATAGTATACATACACTACAATACAGTCCCACGATCATGAGAATGATATCATCGCTCGTGCGTACGTACGGACTACCGTCTCCACGACGCGATGAGATTCATTCTCCATGTTAACCATTCATGAATTATTATAAAGTATATATAATAAGTAATCCTGAAATATATGACATAATAATGATACTGGATTTATGTTTATATATATGTATCTCATCTACTTAATTCCATTCAACTCAATAAGGAAACAAAAACATCGTTCATGCGTACGTACGGCCTACCGTCTCCATGAAGGGTGTATTTCATTCAATTTACTGATCTATTATATATATGTATATTCTGAATATATATTATATATAAATCATGTTTAATATTCTGGATTTTAGTAATCATGATCTAAGTAATCATATGAATAATTACAAGTTAAAACACGAATGACAAATTAGACGATTTTACCTAAAACGCTCTTCAACATGGAATTTACAAAAGAACGGGCAATATACAGTCATAAGTGAACCATATATGATATAATAACAATTAGTATGATTCTGGAATAAGTCAATGACATTATTAAAATCATTATACAGGAGGTTCGGACACTTACGAAGCAAATTGGACCTAAGGTAAGGGAAATATCACAATCTCATTTTTATCCAAGATTGTTTATACTTTGGTATTTACTGGGGTGTATTTTATCATCCACAACCATGTTTCCTCAAAATTTAATATTTATATCCTTCTACAATATTTTATATCCAATTTTAACCTTTGGTGAGTTTTTAGTAAAAGATATGAAAGGAATCTTTTGTTATTTTTCGTACGAGGTACTTTTTGACTTTTCCTACAAAAGTACGAGAAGAATGTTTTTTTAACTTATACGGCATGAATGTATTTTTAAAACATTATTTCCAAGAATCTCCCTTTAAAAGTTTTCAAGATTATTTTTAATAAACTTCTTTTAGTTTAAAATTGTATGACATGTTAAGAAAAGAAAATGTTTTTGAAGTAGAAAGGATATTTTCCTCAAGAATGGAGTTCAAGTGTTTTATCAAAATTATTTTCCATCTAAGATAATATAGGGTTCTGTTTCTATCCCTATTATTAAATTTCTTTGATTATATTGTGATGGAATTATTTTTATGAATTTCTTTATCATATGTGAATTGTTTTATGATGTCATGATGTTTAAGAATCCCATTTTTATTACATGGGTTATGCAATGATGTATGATTTATGATTTTGTGGCACACAGAAGAATGGTATCATTATGAGATGGGTGGGACCTATATCTCCCTCCAATTTATTGGGTAAAGATTTTATATCTCATGTGATAGACATGGCTGGAATGGTAGGTTATACCGGTTCAATGAAACAGGACTGAAACGAGGAATGAACTCGGTTCAGAAAGGAACTTTGTCCACTAAGATAGTCTTGGCAATGAGTCTTGTCTAATAAGAAATGATTCTCTATGATTATGTGTGTATGTCAAAAAGTTTAATGTTTTAAGTTATGATTATTGGGATTACATTTCACTTCTATAATTTATCCCATGTTATGAAATTATGATCTCTTTTGCAGGTTAAGATTTCCAAAAGATATGTTCTTATGAATACGATGTGATTGATATTTCTTTTGTTTACCCTTACTGAGCATTTGAGCTCACCCTTTTATGTTTTATTTTCCACAGGATATAAATAAAGGTTTTAGGTAAGAAAAAAAAGGAGGATCATTATGGGAGATGTTGAAGATCTTTCACCATGTTTAGAAGATTACGTTCTGAGTTTCCAAAGACACTAAACTATTACGGTCCTTGTGTGTGTGTTTTTGATATGTACTAAGTATTCCGAAAAAGTAATGTAATGTCCATGTACGTCAAGATTCGGGTCTCTACAATGTCTATTATGTTATTTCCCTTTAAATATTTATTATACCTTACATAATTACAGTAAAAAATTATTTATTTAATTAATTTTTTTAGTTATTTGCATTTCCATGTCGATTATGCATTATTCATTAATGATAGCTTCCACTACACATAATCCTTACTAATATTTTGATCTCACACTTATTTTGTTTCAATTTCAATGGATATAAAGATGGATTCATTAATTGTGTTTAAGGATTCCATGATATTTATTTTTTTATGTTTTTTATATTATATTCATAATTTAAATGGGTATAATATATTAATATTGTTTTCCATGAATAGTAAATTGATATATACATTATGATTTATCCCCTTGTATCAATGACATTGAAATAAAATAGTAAAATTATTTAGGTTATTATACACATGTTAGTATATATAAATAAGTGTAGTGAATCTACAATTGATTGATAAAATTACATTTTATGTGAAAACATATATGTTCTTCTTGAAATCTTGTTATTATTGTTATATAAAAACATATATGTGAATTCTAAATGAAATAAACCATAATGATTATGTGAATGCTTTTATAATGAATTTAATTTATAATTAATAACTAATAACAGTGACATAAAAATTACTAATTTATATCCCTAGAAAAATAAAATAGTAAGCCAATACATATAAAAGTGAAAGGAAATCCCGTATTTTACATTTTGAAAATAACTTTATTCAACACTCACATTTGAAAATGGTAAAAAAAACAACTATTTTTATGAAATTACCTTTATTAGAAAGATCTATGAATAAATATCCATATAATAAAATATTATGGTGGATGAAACCAAGAATTTTATAACTATGTTCATGATAAAATATTATACCTCATAGAAATGATCCTTTAGTTATCAATATCCCTTACAAGAAATATTCTACATGAACTGAGAAGAATATCATAAGTGGGTTTTATGTGGTATAAAATTAAATATGTAAAATAAATCACTATAAAATAAAAGGATAAATTTTACCTAATGTATATGAAATAAGTATAAGATAATTAGTCATAAATCAATTAATGAAAATTGAGTTTTCCATATTCTACATTATAGGGGTAGAAACTAATTCAATATAAAATTTATGAAATTAAACTGATTTCTATAAGTATTTAAAATTAATAACCATAATATATTATTAATATACATTCGTTTTTAGTTATGAAACCATTCTATAAAAAATGTGATGAATAATATAGACAAGACTCTAAAAAAATATTTTTGAGGGTAGAAACCCTTATGAATTGAGTGATATTAGAAAAAAACCACTTGAATTGTGGTCTCATAATTGAACATTAAATATCAATATTCAAATATAGTTCATAATACGAGATATCAAATAGGTAGTTTTTATATTATTTAAGTGAATTTTGGTGAACAATCAAAATCATGAATCAAGGTAATGAATTTGAGATGAAAAACCCTTACCATGTTACATATTCATTTTTTCCATGAACCAAAATTTATATATAATACAATTAGGTCTGTTATATAACAATTTTGAAATTTTATTATTATATATGTAATTTTTTATATACCATTTATAATCAAATTCATTTTATTTATCAAAATGTTTTTTATTATGTTTGTGAAAAAATTGAATCGATATCCGCTTATTCTGATTAATATAAAAATCCGAAAATCTATTTTAATAATAATATTAATTACAAATATGCCATTAAGAAAAATTAAAAATATTTAATCTATAACTACCCAATTATAATTTTATTATTTCAGTTCTCATAGTCTTATATTATTTTGTTTTAGAGAATTACTCATGTAGGTGGTCAAACTGACATAAACCTGAACATGTGAAACCATGATGTGTTAGTGTGATTAAGGAAGTGAATAAAGCCATTATAAAATATTAATAATTACATAATTTATATTTTGTTATTATTTAATCTAAAATACATAAGTTTGATATAACGAAGTAAAATAAGGATGAAAATGAAAAATCATTACTTCATGGTGGTAGTATTCTACAAAACATTCTGTTAATATTATTGAGTTTTGAAATTTTAATGGAAGTGTGTGTATATATATATATATTCATTTAATGACAATGTAGTAGAAAAATAATTCAATATTTATCATATTATTATGGTAACAATTGGATTCGAAGAGAAAGATAGAGAAGAAACTGTTAAGGATTAATTAAAACTGACTTTGTAAAATTAAACAGTCTCTAGAATGTCACTAATGAAATGTGAGGATTGTGATAAATAAATGAGACAATGGTACTTTTAACACTATTTTTATCTTCTATCAGGTTAAAATTGGAATATTTTTAGAATGTAAATCTATGGAATGTGTGTATCATGATTGGTTGGAAGTATCACCTTTTTAAGTGAATAAAATGAATCATTTGACAAGGCCCTTTAATTTTCCATGATATCACTGCACTATTAAAGGGTCAAATATAAAAAAGGTTATAAATAATTGTTTCATGTGTTATATTATGTCAGGATATTCTAAAATAAATATTTCCCCATATGTTATAAAATTTTTAGAATTCATGTGTTCATATTTTTTAATTTTAGATATTTTTTTACCTTGATAACAAATATTTTTAAATATAATTTTGGGTTTAAGAAAAATAACAAATAAAACATATTACAAAATTTTGGAGTGATGATCAAATATTTCCTATAAATTTAATATTATTTAATAAATAATAAATAAAAAATTAACTTATAAACTATATCTTTTTCTAACTACAAAAAAATCAAAATAAATGTTGTGTTTACAATTATGTGTTATTAATCATTTTTGTAATTTTATACCAATGAAACTTTCTTTAATATAACTACATATGTGAGTAAAAATATTATTATTAACATAATTTTAATATTTTAATTTATTATATTTTATAAAAATTAGATAAAAATAATAATTTTTTTAATTATAAATGTTGTTACACTATCATGGTAATTATCATTAATTTTAGTAGACATATATTTTATGAACATAATTGAAATTTAATTTATTAAATAATATTTCCATTTTGAAATAATATATATAAATTAATTTTAGGGTTTAAATTTTTTTCATGCATTGGAATGTAGTTTATATTATAAGGGTATGTAAATCCTTTTTAGAAGAAAATATTTCTGATGTTTCTAAAATAATACAACATTGTTTTATAAAAGTATATATTTATTTAATGTTATTTATATTATATATAAATATATAAACATTCAATAAAATTATTTCAAAAAAATATATGAAATTATTTTATTATTATAATGCCATAAAATTGGTAGTTTTTAGAAAAAATAGAATGTTATTCCACAATCACCTAATACTAATTATTTCAAATATAATATGAATAATTCATCTTTAGGTAATATTTTTATTTAATATAAAGCAATTTTTTAAATTTGTAAAAATTTTCATTATAAAATATTTAAAGTCAATTTTGGAATGAAGTCTTAAATTATAATGAAAAATTATTTTAATTGGATTTTTGTAGAATATTAACCATTATCATTAATTATTACATATATTTATTAAAAATGATAATATTAAACAATTATTCATATAAATTATATTTTATTATAATTAATCATAATTTTCATGAAGTAGAAATGGTTTATGAAAATTTACTATTTTGAGATATTTTTTAAATGATAAATGATCTTATTAATAATTTTTTACCTAATTGAATTGGAATCAAATTACAAGTAGAAATTTATTTTTTTATACATATAATTAGTATAATGGATAATACTATTCAGTCAATTTAATTCAACATCATATTATTAATGGTCACAATTTATATTTATATTACTATCAGAAAATATTATTGTTTCATTTTAATTTGGTGTTTCATTTGGAGAAATATATTTAATGGATTTGGTTCATTTAAATGAATTCATATATTAATATCTAGTTGTGTTACATTCTTCCCCACACCCACATAAATAAATAAAACCATTTAAATATTTATTATTTTTCACTAGTTAATTTTTTTGAGTGTTTTCATAAATTAATTATCATTTTGGACATTACATATAACATCCACAAACTGAATTCCACTAATATAGTGTTCTGAGCCGAGTCACCACATGACCCCAAGAACACCTCAGTGTAAACTAGTGGTTTCCAACTAACGACGACGACCGGATAAGTCACATGGGGGGACTATACCCTCATTACAAGAGTAATACACAATATATAACACATTAAATAAAGAAATAATCAACCAAAAACTCAAAACATGTATTGCAACTACATTATAAATAGGCTACAATCACATCCAAATAGTCAATATGTATTGTTGTGTTAATAGTTCAAACACTGAATGAAATTCAAAAATAATGTCCAGTAGTTGAATCCCCAAAATGGGTCTTGACCCCAAATCCTGATCCTCATCCATATAATCCCAATGACAAACTCAACTCCCTATCATAGGGCCTTTCCCTTTTCATGACATTCATTAATGAAATCTGCCTGGGTAACCAACAACAGCCTAAGCAGTGTGTTTGTTCAAATTAGTAGGCCACCTGTAATGGTGTATAAAAAATATCAATTCTAAATTGATAATTCAAGAAATAACTAAATAAATTAAAAAGTTTAAAAATAAAACTCATGATAAATTAGGAAACAATTTTTACACTACAAATTTAACACATAAAATCCTTGTTTATCAATTAGTTCATCATCATTAATTAATTAATTAATATTAAATGTTCAATAGGATTTGAATTTCCATTATTTACACAAATACATAATCCAATCAGTAACTAAGAATAAGGTTTTAAATCATGTTACCTAACTCTCAATGGATAAACATTTCATAATATTCCCATCACACGTACCTTGGAGAATTAGTGCAGGATGTTTCATCAAATTCATACGTTATAGGAATAGATCCTTGGAACCCTTCTCGAACCCATGCATTACATGGTGGGGATTGGGGATTTAGTCTAACTAGACCTATGGGTGTAGATCGTCAATTATAATTCCCCAAAAATACCCATCCGTGTGGACAAGTTTATTTATACATTTACCTCATACACCTTATCAGAAAAATTTCCCAGCAAATAAACATAACATAGAAATTTCACATGCCATTTAACATGTACGTCAACCTTATGGTTCATCCAATTAACACATATACCAATTACAATGAATAACTCATTTATCCCACTTCCCTTTTCATCCCATAATCTCATAGTCATATTATGCACATTAAATATGTTAAATCATTTCACATATTCAATAATTTACCTGCATTAACCGTTTTGGAATGTATAACAATTTCAACACAAAAAACCACTTTTCATGATTAAGAAATTCCATAAATTCACCCAGTTGTTATGTTAAGAAGTCCCTATACATTATCCCTTAACATAAATATTAATTCACTATGGTTATCATATTCAAAACATTTAACAACTAACAATATTTTGAAAATTTAACCTATTCAACATTTCTTACACATTAACCCACATATGTATTTCATGTACATTTCAAAATTCAATTAGTAATATTTCTTTATTATATCCCACTAAATTCATGTTAACCCAAAAAATCCAATATGCCAATATTAATCACAAGACACAACAAATATTGGAAGTAACCGTTCTTCAAAAAATATCTAATCACTTCTATCGTGGGCTCTATGTAAGAACCCGAGATTTTATGAGATATATATTTTTTAATTTATTTGATGTGTTCTATTATACACTACACCAGGATTAGCTTGTACTATATGCAATACCATATTATCTTGCAGTATACACAATGATATTCTTGGATCATGTTACACACAATTTTGATAGTAGTTATTATACGAAACATTGAGTGTATATATATATATATATATATATATTCAATGTATAAATGAAATATGGTTGGATTATTTTATACGAAACAATGAAGGAGTCTTGCACAACACGCAACCCTGACTTGGCTTACATTACACGCAATCACGACCTTCCTCGACAGCGTGTGTTGTACGCAATATCGGGTTTTACTAAACAAAGATATATGGTTATAATATTATTATAAATTAGCCGTTATGAATAGTATTAACTAAATTTTGAATTTTATAACATTATTATTCATCTTACACATTTTCTAGAATATGGTATGAGAACAAAATAAATTTTTTCGTGTAAAATATGTATTTTTCACAAATTGCAGATTTCCCGCCTTTTGATGGCGCACCCACTTTAAATCTTGTTTTTCACATGTATATAAGTTAAAATTGACAAAATAAAATTCTTCTTTGTAATCAGGATATAAAAATTTACTTTGGGTAAAATTTTCATATTATTCTGATAACTTACATATTTTAATGAATAGTAAAAACACGCTATATTTTAATTAAAAACAACTTTTTATAATCGCAATAATTTATATGGTAAGATTATCTATTTAATTGGTTTTAAAGTGTAATTAAAATATATTTTTACCATTTAATCCAATATTGGTTATTGGAATAAATTTTACTTTGAAATTGGACATAAACAAGTATCAATCTTTTGATAATTATTGTTTCTTAAAAACACATTATTTGTTTTGATAACGGGAATTAATTTTAAAATTAATTAATTCCACTTATATTTTTTGAATTTGGAAAAATGGTCATCATTTTTGAATTTGGAATATCAAATATAGCTTAGGCTGAAGTTTCGGTATTTTTCTGAAAACATACAGTTTTTGATGAATAGTGAAAGTACTGAGTTTTTGGTTAAAACCGACTTTTTATTTAAATAATCATTTATTTGATTTAAATTTATTTTAGGTCAAAATAGAGAAATAATACTTATATAAGTTCAATTAACTTAATTGGAGTCATTTTATAATAATTTTAGATTTATAAAAATTGTATTGAACTTTTCACCATCTTTTACCCACCTCATAGGATTTTTTTCATTTGTTCATAAAACATAATTTTACCACTTCTGTGAGTTGAATTTTGAAAATCCGAAAGACAAAGTTAATATTAAGGAGTAAAATATGGTTCAATTAGAAAAAATAATTTTTGGTGAATAGTAACTTTTTACATCTATTTACCACGGTTAAAGGTATATAGGGTAATTCCAGGTTAAATGAATATTATAATAATTTAAAATTACCTTAAAACTAGTCCAAACCTTATTGGATGAGTAATTACCGACTATGGAAATCCTTGGGTCGATTTTGGGACCCCATGGAGCCACTTAGGAAAGACAATGGCACATTAGATTAATTAATTTAATGTAAAGGAAAAATTGGCATTAACAAAAATCTTTTAGTAATTAATTTTTATAAGGGGCTATATAAATTATCCTTTCGACTATAAATATTCATTAAAAATATAAAGATATTTCATACATGTTGGTATTTTTTTTATAATTTTTAGACATCAAATAAATTAAATTATTTATGACACAATAATGATGTAGTGTTTACCTGATTAATAAATGATTCAAATAAATTAGATTATAATGATGAAAATATTATCCAAAACATGTCCAATTCTAATTGGATGATTTTATTTCGACCATGAGTCATATTATCTTCATCATTAATCATTTTTGGACCTTTTCAAACCAAAGATAAGTTTATAATAAAATAATATTTTCACACTTTCCAAAAGAGCCCCTCCTCCCCCTTATAAAAGGAGACAATTTCTATCCAATTCCTCACACCTCTCAAGCCATCTGGATTGGCCAAACTCTGAAAAATTAAGATCCCTACATCTCTCTCCCCCTAGAAGCCTTAACTTAGGCAGAAGGCACTCCAAGAAGTCTTTCCAAAGGAAGTTACCCAAATTAAAAGTAACAGTTTCTCTTAAGTTGTTTTCTTTTATTCTACTTCTCCATCCCCTAAAATCTTTTTAATCCTTTCTTTTGTAAAAAAAAGTCTCCTCATTAAACTAGGATGTTATTATGAGAAGGATTCAAACTACATTTACACACACCTCCATCTAATGGATGAAGAACATAATGTTTCTCTGGATGGAAAACTAATGCCTCACGAAACGATGATTGTTCAATTTTCTCCTCCGCCTCTCATGGTGGCCATTATGATGGAACTATATTCATATATGATAAATATTATGTTTATAATTTACTTATTCTAATTTACTTCCCAATTATATCAATCCTTTATGGTTTCCATAGTCGGTAAATACGATAATCTCATTTGAGGAAGTGCGGACTACCACCCTCTCAAAGTGATGTGATTCGTTAATGGATTATATGGGATGTATAAAGGATGTAGTTAATGATATTATATATGATATTATACTGGAATTATAACATACCTATTCCACTAAAATAATAAATAGAAATGGAACTAGCGTTCATGCCTACGTACGACTTACCGTCTCCATGAATGGTGCATTTCATTTCTTACCTCCGTATGTTATGTACTATTATATATACATGTATATGTTGGATATATAATGAATATATATGATATATAAATCATTTTTTACATTCTAAAAGTAAGTAAATCATGATATAAGTAATAATAACATCAAGAATAACAAGTCCAAACATGTACGATAAATAAGATGATTTTACCCAAAACGTTGTTTTAACATGGGATTTACAAAAGAACGTGTAATATAAAGTCATAATTGAACCATATATGATATCATAACAATGAATATGATTTTTAATACGTCAATGACATTATTTAAATCATTATACATGAGTTTCGGATATATACGAAGCACATCGGACCTAAGGTAAGGGATAATTATTCCAATCTCATTCTTATCTGAGATTTTTTATCCGTAAGTATTTACTGGGGTTATGATTATTATCCAAGTCCATATGTTCTCAAAATGTGTTCATAAAATGTTTCCTTTTCTTCCATGTATGTTTAATGTAAGTTTTACCCTTTTCTACTTTTACCACATCGTATGGAAGGAATCTTTCTTTTGTTTACCATACGAGGTACTTTTTGACTTTTCCGACAAAAGTACGAGAAGAATGTTACTTTTAAATTATACGCCATGAATGGATTTTTACGGTTTTATAATGCATTATTTTCATGAAGATTACTCTAAAATATTTCATAAGTATTTTCAACAAAATCCTTTTCTTTTAAAATTGCATGGAATTTCGTGAAAAGAAAATGTTGTTGAAGAAGAAGGGACATTCTCCTCAAGAATTCATTTCAAGTGTTTTGTCAAAAATATTTTCCATATAAGATGGCATTATTTAGTATTATTATGTTTCAAGTATAATGATTTACATGGGTTCACTTTTCTTATTATTAAATGATATCCATTTGTTTTATATGGACTATGTTATGATGTGATGATGTTTATGAAACCCATTTTATTCTTTGGGTTATGATGAATGTTTTATGTTTATGTTGTGGCACACGTAAGAATGATTTCATTATGATATGGGTGGGACATATATCTCCCTCCAATGCATTGGGTAAATATTTATATCTCATGAGATAGACATGGCTGAAACGTCAAGTAAATCTGGTTCAGTAATATAGGGTTGGAACATCAAGTAAACCCGGTTCAGTAAGGGACTTTGTCCACTAAGATGGTCTTGGAAAAAATGCCTTGGCTACTATGGAAATCATATCATGTGCTTAATGGTTGCCACAATTACAATTTTTATTCCCATGATATTTTATAATGACTGATGTTCCATTATTATCTATGCCTTACGTACTGCCATGTTTTATGTCATTGCTCAAGATATTCATGTTTAAACATTGTGTTCATGTTTTTAAGTTCAAATGTATATGATTTGTTTTATTTTATCCATGATTACCCGTAATGAGAATTTGAGCTCACCCTTTATATTTTTTCTTTTCCCCGGGATATAAAGAATGGTTTTTAGGTAAGAAAACCAAAATGTGAAGATCTTTATGGGAGATGTTGAAGATCTTTCACCAGGATTAGAAGATTATGTTTCGTGTTTCCAAATACCCTAAACTATTACCGTCCTTGTGTGTATGTTTTGGTTATGTATTAAGTATTCTGAAAAAGTAATATAATGTCCATGTACGTCAATCTTTGGGTCTCTACAGTTGGTATTAGCGGAAAGGTTTAGTTAACCTTTGGAAAATATGATGCAAAAACTTTAGTGAGATCCCTAGATATATTTATAAGGTATGTCTAGGGATGTCCCTAAGGATATGTATAAGTATAGGTTATAGTCCTAGAATTACGGTAACGATCTTAGAATTAAACCTAAGATGTTAGATATTGAAGTTACTCCCCCTTTATTATGTTGTTTTACCTATCATGATTTTTTCCTCTCACACTGTTCTTTTTGGGTTTTAGAAAATGGATGGAAACAGGATGATTCACGATAATGGAGGAAATGATGGACAATGGAATGATATTCTTCATGAGAAACCAAATGAAATTTGTTCTGGAAGTCCACATATCGTTATTATGCCTAATCAGCAATCTCATAATATGATCAATAATCTCAACTTTGGTAGGTTTCCTGACTCAACTAATAAGAGAAAGATGTAGTTTCATGATGATCATAGAGGAAATAAAGTTCAATTTACATCATGTAAATCATGTGTCAAGAGGCATCAGGGAGAATGTTTCAAAGGAACTGGAAGATGCTTTGGGTGTGGAAAAGAAGGACACAAAGCCAGTAAGTGCAAAGGAAAAGGTTCAGTTAACACCATGGATGAGGATAATGGTATTGCTACGATATCAACAATGGTTGAATGTTTTAAATGTGGAATGTACGGGCATTGTGCAAACCAATTCCTTAAGGGAAAGCCTCATGAAGAGAATCAGCATGGTCATATGGGTAGTATTTATGTTGATGATGATGAAGAAACTACAAATGATATGTGAGATGAATGAATTGTTCAAGCTCGGTCAATGGTTTAAGAAGGTAGTGGAATGATTTGTGTTTATCAAGAGTTATGTTGTATAAGTAATCATACTATGGTATAAAGACAAATCTAAGAATTGTTACACTACACTTTTTCCTAAAGTAATTGAAATTATATGTTGAATGGTACCGGTAACCATGAAAGGTTATTCAAATATTTTTGGAAGGTAGATGATATGTGAATAAATAAGGGATAAGAAGATAATGAAATGTTTGATATTATTAATGAGATCCTAACTGATATAAGTACAGAGTGATATCATGGTTTGAGTATATAGAATTTTAGAGATTTTAGTATGTGGAAAGAGTTAACTTTTGATAGCATTCATGTTGTCACTAAGGTTCTATGGTAATTCATGTTTCAAGAGAATACATGATTAAGGTATTCACATGTTTAGAATGTGATCAACAATATATATCTTATGATATATGGGGGATAAATGATGGTATTCACATTGGACAGAAGTATTTTCGATAATCATAATGGTTGGAATGGATTAAGTTGGACATATGATAGAATTTTTTATGTCTAGAACTTTTTTATATATTATTTATGGAATGTTATAATAATGTAGTTTCAAAAAAAAGGACAACCTGCTGGATGGGCGCCAACCTGTCGTGTTGGACAAGGCTGTGGGAATCAAACCCACAACCGAAGTGTGACATTCCTTTATTGCCTACCACTAGCCTACATGAAGTCCCTAGTTAGTAGAAACTGGTTTTATTTTATTAAGCGGTATGGCAGATGAAGTATAAGTTCATTTTTGGAATCATATACGATTAAACTCACCATATATGGACTTATATATGTTTGATAAATTTTTATAACATTTTGTTTGAAACAGATGTAATGACCCATCATTCTATCACATGATCTGCTAACACTTCACGAATAACAAATTCAACTTCATTTCTTTACGATATGAAGTGGAAATTTTTCAAGGCACGAACAACAGTGAGATGGTAACAAAATCATGTAACTGTTTCCTTTAATTCATAAACATTAGGGAAATGATCTTGAAAACCAAAAATGTTGTCCAAGTGCCCTCATATCTGATGAATCATATGGTACCTTAGATCATCACAAATTTAAGGCTTTGTGATTATTGGCTTTTTCATAGCCATGTTCTCTACCACTCTCCATCAGAATTTAATGGTTAGATTTCTCTTCCATATCCATATTTTCACCTACGTTTTTCTATGTATAATCCCAGTGATTAGTTAATTTGGGTAACCGTTATGTTTCATAATTTAGTTTATAATGTTCAGTTTTGGTATTCTTTTTACATTGTGGGTTTCTATGAAAGAAACTTTCAAGTAGTAAACCATTTATAACCCCGACGAATTTGAAGGGCGAGATTCCTTTTAAGGGGGGTAGAATGTAACAACCTGAGATTTTATGAGATATATTATTTCTAATTTCTATGATGTGTTCTATTATAAACTACACCAGGATTAGCTTGTACTATACGCAACACCGTATTAGCTTGCAGTATACACAACGCCATTCTTGGATCATGTTACACACAATTTTGATAGTATTTATTCTACGAAACATTGAGTATATATATATATATATATTCAATGTATAAATGAAATATCGTTGGATTATGTTATATGAAACAACAGAGGAGTCTTGCATAACACGCAACCCTGACTTGGCTTGCATTACACACAATCACGACCTTCCTCGATAGCGTGTGTTGTACGCAATATCAGGTTTCACTAAACAACGATATATGGTTATAATATTGTTATAAAATAGCCTTTATGAATATTATTAACTACATTTTGAATTTTATAACATTATTATTCATCTTACACATTTTCTAGAATATGGTATGAGAACAAAATAAATTTTTCGTGTAAAATATGTATTTTTCAATAATTGCAGTATTCCTGCCTTTTGATGGCGCACCCACATTAAATCTTGTTTTTCACATGTCTATAAGTTCAATTTAACAAAATAAAATTCTTCTTTGGAATCAGGATAAAAAAAATTACTCTGGATAAATTTTTCATATTATTATGATAACTTTTTTATTTTAATGAATAGTAAAAACACGCTATATTTTATTTAAAAACAACATTTTTTCATCGCAATAATTTATATGGTTAGATTATCTTTTTAATTGGTTTTAAAGTGTAATTAGAATATATTTTTACCATTTAATCCAATATTGGTCATTGTAATTAATTTAACTTTTAAATTGGACATAAACAAGTCTCAATCTTTTGAAAGATATTGTTTCTTAAAAACACGCTATTTGTTTTGATAACAGGAATTAATTTTAAATTTAATCAATGAAAATTCGATGTTTTGAATTTGGAAAAATGGACATCATTTTTTAATTTGGAATATCAAATATAGCTTAGGGTGAACTTTTGGTATTTTTCTGAAAACTTTCAATTTCTGATGAATAGTGAAAACACTGAGTTTTTGGTTAAAACCAACTTTTTATTTAAATAATAATTTATTTGATTTAAATTTATTTTATGTAAAAATAGATACATAATACTTATATAAGTTAAATGATATTAATTGGAGTCATTTTATAATAATTTTAGATTTATAAAAATTGTATTGAACTTTTCACCATCTTTTACCCACCTCCTAGGAGCTTTTGCATTTGTTCATAAAAGTTATTTTTACCACTTCTGTGAGTTTAATTTCAAAAATACAAGAGACACGGTTAATATCAAGGAGTAAAATGTGGTTCAATTAGATAAAAATATTTTTTTTGTGAATAGTAACTTTTTACTTTTATTTACCATGGTTAAAGGTAAATATGGTAATTCAAGGTTAAAAGAATATTATAATAATTCAAAATTACTTTAACACTTGTCCAAACCTTATTTGATGAGTAATCACGGACCATGGGCATCCTTGTGTCGATTTTGGGACCCCCTGAAGCAACTTATGAATTAAAATGACACATTAGATTAATTAATTTAATGTAAAGACAAAATTGGCATTAACAAAAATCTTTTAGTAATTAATTTTTATAAGGGGTTATATAAATTATCTTTTAGGCTATAAATATTAATTGGAAATCTATAAATATTTCCTACATGTTGGTATTTGTTTTATAAATTTTAGACATCAAATATATTAAATTATTTATGACACAATAATGATGCAGTATTTATCTCATTAATAAATGAATTAAATAAATTAGATTATAATGATTAAAATACTATCCAAAATGCCCAATTCTGATTGGATGATTTTATTTCGACCATGAGTCATCTAATAATCATCTTTAATTATTTTTGGACCTTTTGAGACCAATGATAAGTTATAATTATATAATATTTTCACAGTTTCCAAAAGATCCCCTCCTCCCCCTTATAAAAGGAGACCATTTATATCCAATTCCTCACACCTCTCAAGACATTTGGCTCGTCCAACCTCTTCCAAATTAATATACCTACATCCCTCTCCCCTAGAATCCTTACCTTAGGCAAAAGGCACTGCAAGAAGTATTTTTGGTCCAAACCATAGGAATTTACCCAAATTAAAGGTAACAATTCCTCTTAAGTTGTTTTCTTTTATTCTACTTCTCCAACCCCTAAACTCTTTTTAATCCTTTCTTTTGTAACCCCAAAATTATCCTCAATATACTAGGATGTAATTATGAGAAGTATTCGAACTACACTTATACACACCATCATCTAATGGATGAAGAACATAATGTTTCTGTTGATGGAAAACTAACGCCTCACGAAAGGATGATTGTTCGATTTTCTCCTACCGCCTCTCATGGTGGCCATTATGATGGAACTGTATTCATATATGATATATATTATGTTTATTATTTCCATATTCTTCATTAATTCCCAATTATATCAAGCCTTTATGGTTTCCATAGTCGGTAAATACGATAATCTCATTTGACGAAGTGTGGACTACCGCCCCCTCAAAGTGATGTGATTCGTTAATGCCTTATGTTGGATGTATAAAGGATGCACATAATGATATTAAATATGATATTATAATGTAATTATAATATACCTATTCCATTAAAATAATAAATATAAATGAAATTAGCGTTCATGCGTACGTACGACTTACTGTCTCCATGAATGATGCATTTTATTTCTTACCTTCATATGTTATGTACTATTATAAATACACGTATATGATGGATATATAATGAATATATATGTTATATAAACCCTGATTTTAATTCTGGAAGTAATTAGATCGTGATATAAGTAATAATATCATTAAGAATAACAAGTCCAAATACGTATGATAAATAAGATGATTTTACCCAAAACGTTGCTTTAACATTGGATTTACAAAAGAACGGGTAATATAAAGTCATAATTGAACCATATATAATATCATAACAATGAATATGATTCTATAATAAGTCAATGACATTATTTAAATCATTATACAGGAGGTTCGGATACGTACGAAGCATATCAAACCTAAGGTAAGAGATAATTATTTCAATCTCATTCTTATCCGAGATTGTTTATTCGTAAGTATTTACTGGGGTTATGATTATTATCCATGTCCATATGTTCTCAAAATATTTTCATAAAATGTTTACTTTTCTTCCATGTATTTTTAAATTCATTTTACCCTTTTCTACTTTTACCACATCGTATTTAAGGAATTTTTCTTTTGATTACCATACGATGTACTTTTTGACTTTTCTGACAAAAGTATGAGATGAATGTTATTTTTAACTTATATGGAATGAATAGATTTTTACGGTTTCATAATGAATTATTTTTATGAAGCTTACTAATGAATATTTAATAAGTATTTTCAACAAAATAAATTTCTTTTATAATTTCATGGCATTTTGTGAAAAGAAAATGTTTTTGAAGAAGAAAGGATATTTTCCTCAAAAATTCATTTCAAGTGTTTTGTCAAAACTATTTTCCATATAAGATGACATTATTTCGTAGGATTATGTTTCAAGTATAATGATTTACATGGTTTCACTTTTCTTATTATGAAATGACATCCATTTGTTTTATATGGATTATGTTATGATGGGATGATGTTTATGAAACCCATTTTATTCTTTGGGTTATGATGAATGATTTATGTTTATGTTGTGGCACCCGTAAGAATGATTTCATTATGATATGGGTGGGACCTATATATCCCTCCAATTCATTGGGTAATGATTTATATATAATGAGATAGACATGGATGAAACGGAAAGTAAATATGGTTCAGTAATACACGGCTGGAACAACAAGTAAACCCGGTTCAGTAAGGGACTGTCCACTAAGATGGTCTTGGCAGCAATTCCTTGGCTACTATGGAAATAATATCATGTGCTTAATGGTTCCATCAATTAAAATTTTTATTCCCATGATATTTTATCATGATTTATGTTCCATTATGATCTATTCCTTACGTACTGCAATGTTTTATGTCATTTCTCAAGATCTTGATGTTTAAACATTGTGTTCAATTTTTTAAGTTCAAAAGTATATGGTTTGTTTTATTTTATCCACGATTACCCTTACCAAGCATTTGGGATCACCCTTTATATGTTTTATTTTCCCAAAAATATAAAGAAAGGTTTTTAGGTAAGAAAACCAAAAATGGGAAGATCTTTATGGGAGATGTTAAAGATATTTCACCACGATTAGAAGATTACGTTCCGAGTTTCCAAAGACAATAAACTATTACGATCCTTGTGTGTCTGTTTTTGTTATGTGTTAAGAATTCCGCAAAATTAATGTAATGTCCATGTATTTCACGATTTGGGTCTCTACTCTCTAATTAAACATTAGTCAATTTATTTCTTAACACCACAATGCTCTATGTTCTAAATTGCTGTCTCACACCACAGGTGGTCTTAAATCAATCAAATCATCTCACTCCATCCCACAAGGACCATGAGGGTACCATTTATTCATTTATCCAACCATTTTACATAATACTATCAGCGGAACCAAAAACAAAAGAAGAGGAAATCAAAGAACACAACCCTACATTCACATATTTATAAAAAACCCTTGGATATAACATGTATACCTCCTAAATCGAATATGATAATGAACAGACCCTTAATAAATTTGTTATATTTTGAACTAAGACCACCTTGAAGTCCCAATATATGATCCGCCGTAAAAAGATGGTTTTAATTCATCAGAAGAAGATGATAAAATATTCATGACCTAACCTAGAAAAGAGATGAATGTAGGGAATTTGACTTTCCCATAGCATTGATCTGCAAAAAATGTTGCTCTAAATATCCCAAAAACAAGAGAGATCGATACTTGGGTGATCTTGAGGGGTTTGTTTCCTTAAAAGGGACATAGGAATGATAATGGGGTGGAAACTCATGTTAGAATATAAACATCTGTAAGGGAAAGACTGTTAAATTTTCACTTTTTAATGGGTCACACCTTTTATGTGTATGATTTTCCATACTGTGAAAAACCTTTCAGTAGAAACTCCCAAAGAGCCATTAGGCCTCACAGTTACCTTGAATGAAACGTACAGTTAGAAAAAAATTTCTAGATATTTACGTGATGCCATTTTCCAAGGTTGCATGGTTTGGATTCCCCTCTCAAATAGTTCAGACTACCCATGTGAAAATAGTGCAACATGAATATAATGGATTGATTTCCCTTTTTTCATTTTACGATCCCTCCGAACACCCCCAAATATCCTCACACACACATAAAAATTATTCGAAATAAAATAATGGATTAAAACTAGTATTTCAAAAAGGAAACAACTTTACAATGTCGTAGATCTTATAACCTACCCACATTATAATCGATCATACTAGAGCCTTGCTTCTAAGCATCCTTGAGCATTTGAAGTAAATATTTTGGCCCATTGGGTAGGTACACAAAACTTGTGTTCCCATATTTCATCATGTAGGTCTCAATTATTCTATATAATTTAACAAACTAATTGTCTTTACCCTTAATAATTTATTTCTATGATCCAAAATATTGACCATATTCTCCTCAAAGGACACATCGACCTCAAGATCAACATCAGTCACATGGTATGGCTTAGTGTGACATGGTCAAAGTAAAGAGAATTGGAAAACATCTTTCATACCAATATACCACTGTGGAGGATCCAATTAGTACCCCATTGGTCTAATCCTATACACAATATCAAGTGGTCTGATATAGCAAGGTTCCAACTTGTACTATTTCTGAATTCGAGGCTGACCTATCCTTAGTGACACCTGAATAAAGACACAATCACCAAACACACAATACATAGGTCAATGGAGCCTATATTTATTGGTCTTTTCCTTACTCTGGGTCATGTTGATAATTGTCTAATTCAAATAATCTTTTTCTAACTTCTCTAACACTAGACTCGGTCACACTAATTCTTATTCTCTTGCGTCCACCCGACACAATAGATATCTACTCATAATTCCAAAGAGAGACTCAAACAGTGCCATCTAAATCATATCCTTCTAATTAATTTTGTAGTAAATCTCAATAAGAATTAGATTCTTTTTCCATGAACCACAAAAATTGTGGACACATGTTATCAACATTTCTTATAGTATATGAATGGCATGTTTTATCTTCCCATCCATCTATAGGTGAAAAGCTGTACTCCAAAACTACTTATTATGAAGAGAAATTTGCAATCCTTTCAAAAATGGACATGAATAAAGTGGATCTCGATTTGAATCAATCATTTTTGGCACCCTATGAAACCATACTATTTCTTGAAAAAAAATCACCAATCAGGTCCAAGGTGAAGGCATCATGAATCATCATGAAATTATCCAATTTAGTCAAATGATCAATGAATACATAGATAAAATCATTCTTCTGATGGATCATATGAAGACCAACAACAAAATACATTGTTAAATAATCCCATTTCCATTTAAAATTGGAAAATAAGGGTAAAAAGCCACTTGTTCACTGATTATTAGACTTAACATGGTGACATGTAATGAATCGATCGATGAAGACTACACCCACTTAATTCATCCATGGTCGTAAATACTTCTTACAAATTTCCCTATTCAATTTAGGTTATACTAAGACTCATAGACCACTTCGATGCATGAAAGTCATGCATCAACTATGCTTGCATACAAAATGTCACAACAACATCGATATGATCAACAACCATCCTATCCTCACCAATCATCAAACTAGATGGTGACTCCCCACCTTTATGATATTTCATCAATTCAAAACACTCTTATTAATAATTTTTTTCACCTTTATCATGATAAAAAATAATAATCTACTACCAAGGATGAATGGGTCATATACCTTTGGTAATCATGCACATCCAGAGGCGTCTCAGTATAAAATTCCACTATATTCCACTATAATCATTATTCTTGAACCACAAGATTATGTGTCTTCCAACTGAAGAAATCTATTACAATATTTCCCATTATATGTGTCTAAACCAACTCAAGTAAAATTATTGCATATATTCAACCCATCTTCATTGAATAAGATTCAATTCACAATGATATAATTTTCACTTTATGCTTTTATAATTGCTATACACCATAAAGAATTATCCTAGAATGTTATTATGTAACATAGTTAAAGGAATAAATCACTGCAACCTATTCAAGATCACGAGTAGGTTAATTTCATTCGTGGGGCCAAAAATTTCACGGCCCTTACAACATAACCCCATCATCCAACATCAACACTACTCCAATAATTACACTAGATGAATCACTAAATAAGGTATTCTTATTACCTATATCAGGTACGATCAAAATTAGTTTTCATTTATACCACCTATTCAGTTCTAGAAATGTATTCTCACATGCCTCACACACTCAAACATTATACCCATCATGTTCCAACCCAAAAGATGTTCTATGAACTGAGAAATTTTCTTAATGGATATTATGTACTAAACAAAAAAACACTAAAAACATCAAACATCAGAAACATTCTTGAGATTCTACCAATACACTACTACATGCACCTTCTCCGGATCTACAGAGACACTTCATACAAGATGATGTTTCCAAATAAATGAACCTTATCAAACCAAAATATGAAATTTTGATAGCTTGGAATATAAACAATGCTCTCTTAGTTATTAAGGATGATGTTACAATGATTAACATGATTTTCATGATTTTCAGAGTACATAAATATGTCCTCAACAAGGAAACCCAAAAACTAGTCTATATAGGATGAAAGATGCATTTACTTAGAACTATAATCACAACCGACATATTGGTCAAAACAAATGTCTCTTTCCCTGTCTCATAAAACTCATACCTTATTCTAAAGGCTGTATGCGGTTTATGATATGTTCCCACCCTTGCCAAATAATAACCTAGTCATAGATCAATCAATGATACCAGTAAATAAACACTAATTACACACAATCGATGATTTATTTGAGGAAGAGGGTAATAGTTATTAACCATCATCGCATTCATATTCCTAGAATCGACACAAAACCACAATGAACCGACATTTTTCTTGGAGAACAAAACATGAGATTCTCGTGGTTACATACAAGGGAAAATAAACCCCTTTTTCTCATGTTCCTCCAATTGAGGCTTAATCACCTATAGTTTATCGGGACCCATTCGGTATGGTGGAATGGAAATGGGTTTTTATCCCGACGGAAACTCTATTAGGAAATTAGTATCCCCCTTGGGAGAATCCCCAAGAGATCCTTCGGAAACATGTCTTGGAATCGATATACTATATATGGAATGAAACAATACTCTTCTTCCCCATCATTGGGAATAAGACAACCCCGTTGGGCTATGAGTTCACTAAGCAATTGAAAAAATGGTCCATAATGGAATTCCCAAACATCACATTAACCTAGAGGGATATAGGTGTCTCCTTGAATAAAAATTTATGTTACCCTACATTATTAACAATCAATATGGGATTGTTATAACACAAACAATTTTATACCCAAAATTAAATCAAAACACAGTATCTCGAGCATGAACATATTCTAAAAGAAATGGTATCCAACAACCTCGAGCACACATCCCTTACACCACCTAATATTTTCTACTTGAAACTCAAATAATGAACCAATTTATATTATACCACATGTAAATTATACTTATAGACCCAACACAACCACAAAATTAGCTAATTGAAATGAATGCGAGGAACCAGTGTCATATAAAGTAGTATAAATCATGGAAGCTACATGGATCATACCTAGAACAGTCGATGGCCTAGACTCACCACCTCAATATGTAGATTGAAATAAGTGAAGATGACCAACCCCTCATTCCTAGGCCTCTTTCTATGTTCCAAATGCTACAAATCACTTCTGTTATGGACACTCTCAAACTGAAGTACAATATCCACCACCTCTACAAGTACGACCAGTTAAACAACAACTACCATCCTCATAAGGGTAATCATATCCCATATATCCACATGATACTAGCCTTGATCCACCACTAGTTCTTGTCTACCAAGTGTTCCAATTTTACATCCACATATTCCTCATCTTTCTACATGCTCGACACTCAATTTTTGGTTGAGGAAACTGACCATGTATGTGCCCATGCCTCCCACATAGAATAAAAAACACTTGGTCACCAATCTCAGAGGCTGATCCTATCTTCAGACCACTCAATGCACATCTACCCTAATGATTATTTCAGTAATTTCCCTTAATTCCTTCAGAAGTAAAACTATTTTTTTATGCAACTAGATCCACAAACGCACCACCTAATGCACCCTTTAAATTCCCTTCTGAAATAAGTGAATAATCAACCTCATCTATATACAACATTATTAATAATATTCTTACATGAGACTTAATGTAATGCCAAATCCCATCCATAAAACGTCCTTTCATCACATAATTATATCCTTCTAGCTCTGGAAAAAAGCATTTCAGATCCATGAAATTACCTGCATAATCAATTACTTACATAATTCCCCGTCTCAACCTCATGAACTCTAGATCTCTCTCATCTCTCAATGTATCTAGATAATATTGTTCCAAAATATTTTATTATAATCCCTTATATATCATACCATATTCTTACTGGGTACAAAAGAAGATAACTCACTAGAACTTTTCCAGTTCCGACAATATTTAAACATCCAACATAACACTCTTCTCAACTGGAGTTTCCTGGTGGTCCACAATTGCCTGGATGTACTCTATCCAGAACCCTAGAGCCTCAGGTCCATCAACTCCAACAATAGTTTCCGGGGGTAGGAACTGAAACTCTCTGGCTAGATGTAATATACTCGACATGACTCTTCTTAGGTTTTTTTCATAATCTTCAAAAAAAAGGACATATTATCTAGAATTTGATCCTCTCAATGATTACCCTACACTACTAGAACTTCTGGCCGCATTTCTAGAGGATAATTCTAAGTAATATCTTCTTCTCTCTCAACCATGACACATTGATGTTGTGTAAATTTACAACAATATCATATATCATTCAATGAAAAATAACATACATCTTCCATAATTTATAAAAAATAATGCTCTACACTATTCATAAACACTAACTCCTGATCCTCTATTCTAATAAACATTGACACACTTACAAAACTACCCTATATAATCTCTATCATGGGTTATGAATAAATTTGGTAAACCAACATACAGAGACACAATTACTTCTTTATAGACCTTTTTATTAACATTCCATCACATAAATTGAAAAAAGAATATCATTTAGACAAATATATATCCATAATTTTCATTACAAATAATGTTTTTGACTTACTAAAAACTCATCATAACCACCTTTTTAATCAATTTACGCCCTACACTAAACACAAAACATTAATAATTCAATAACATTCAAAATTGTTACTCATTTCCATCAACATTATTGGACATCAATTTATTTTAATTCTCATGATTGTAAAATGTCTCCTAAACATCATGTCTCACACACCAATCACATATGTCCCTATCATGATGCATCCACTTATATCCATTGGAGCCTTTGATGATGCATGAATGTAAATAATCATTCCATTCCATACATGAGTATAATATCATAAAATAGTCACATAAAACAACATGTGCATCACCCAATGGTAAAATATCATTAAAAAAATAAAAACACACAAAGAGGAACAATCCAACCCTAGGTTAATTGGGGTTTCAATCTTATATGGGACAACTACTCATATGAATTAGATCATTTCCAATGTATGACACTTTCTTACCACATTTCTATAATCCCAAATAATAATATAATAGAAATGAACCTCTCAGATACCACATTGTGATGTCCCCAACCTAGAATCCACTAAACTAGTACTTCGATCCATGTCATCACAAGAACTCACGTGTTCCTCCCTATACACCAGATGTCATCAGCTAGTAGTGATGGTATGATAATCACATGGGGGAAATACCATTATTACATGAGTAATTCACATTAGATGAAATTTTAAATATGGAAATAATAATCTGAAAACCCATAACATGCATTCCAATTAGATTCCAAACATGGTAGAAATCTAAACCAAATAGTCAACTTCTCATGAAATTTTAATAGTACTAAAAGTGATTTAAAACCAAAAATAAATTCCAGAAGTTGAATCCTAAAATTGTGTCCTAACTCCATGTCCATATCCTCATACATCCACTCCATGAATACCAACTCGACTCCCCTACAAATTACCTTTTCCCTTATCCTGACCTTCAACCTTGAAATCTACTCGGGCACCAAACTACATCCAAAGCAGGGTGTAAGTACAACTTTGTTGGTCACCACCAAAAGTGTCAAAAAAATATAGTCTAAATAAATAGTGTGGGGAATATCTTAATAAATTACAATGTAAGCACAAAAACTGATGTGCCAATAGGTATCAATTTTTACGTTATCATTTTCTACATAGGTTCATCTTTATCACTTAATTCATTTCCATTACATGTTATATGGGTTATGCATTTACATTTTTTAAACAAAAGAATATGCCTATAAATTACTTATAATAGGGGTACAAATCAACTCACCTATATATTGGAGCCTTGGTCTAGGGAGTTTCATCAAATGCATCTATTATAGGTATAGAACCACTATCCCCTTATCTATCCAATGAGTTATATAGAAGGGTTTAGAGCCTCTGTCTAAACCAACCAATATACTATATCCTTTTGTCCAACACCATATAACTATGAAGACAATTTCAAATTATTATTTATTCATTAACAACATATGCCTTATCAAAAACCTTACATAATAATTACATAGAGCATAAACATTTCACATTCCATTAAACACATGAAACATCCTTAATATTTAACACATTACCACATTTACCAATTAATTAGAATAACATATTTAACCCTTGGACCATGCCATAATAAAACCCATATATCCTATTAAATACTTTTCATATGATAACTCATTTCACACATTCAAAACGTTCCATACATTAACCAATTTGTAATTTTGGACAATTTCCACACATTAACTCATTTAGCATGTTTATCAATTTCCATACATTTACCAAATTGGAATGTTTAACATTCCCTATACATTATCCCCTTAACATATTCATTAAAAATCCCATGTTAGCACACACAACACATTTATAAACTCAGAATCTTTTACTCATTTACCATTTTCATAATTTCTTATGCATTAACCCACTTATGCATTTCATGTACAACTCATAAATCGAATATGACATTTTCATTACTATGTTCCACTATATTCATGTTAATATAGACAATCCATTATTACAAGATCAACCACTAGAGGCATCCTCTATTTATTATAATATTAATTCATACTAAAATTTCAATAATTCAATCTTGCGCTCAAACTCAATATATGTCAATTTTGTGTTTAACAATACCATGTTCTATGTTAGAAAATGTTTGTGCATCCCATGGGTGGCCCTAAACCAGTTAAATGATACTTGATGCATCCCACATAGATAATGAGGGTTCCATTTATTTATTTAACCCACCATTTTACACAATACTTTTAATGGATACATAAATAGAATTGGGGAAAACTACAAAGATGAATATACATGTAAAAAGATATAACAAAACGATGGGATATAAAATACAAACAACCTACATCATATCAGATTACAAACTCACCTCCATACTTTTCCTTATATCTATATAAAATCTCCCTTAAAGCCTTAATATTTAATCTACTATAAAAACAGGGTTTTAAATATTTAGAAGATGAGAAAATAAAAAACTAAAAATCGAGAAAAGAGAAGGAAGAGGGGAATTAGACTTACCTAATTCTTTGATATGCAACCAATGACACTCTAAGAAGACTATAAATGAGAGAGATCAATCCATTTTATCTCATGAGGGTTTAGGTTAATCAAAATTTCTTGAGAATTCATAAATGGGAGAAAAAATGGGTGAGAACAAAAAAACAACCATGGTGGATGTTTGGACTTTTGTAACTTTTTTATGGGGCACATAGTTTGGACACACGATTTACCAAACCATGAAAAAATCCCGCACTAGACACTTTTTAATAGGGGTAATGTTGCATGGATTTCTAGGAAGGCCCGCATGTTTTAAAAAACCATGCACTAACCATGCGAGAAGCCTCTGTCCATGGTTTCACGGTTAGGCTTCTCTTCTCATATGGTTTCAATTAACAATCCACCAACCCTGCTACATGACTATAATGTCTTTGTATCCTTTTCATTAATGTCATGAGACCATGGAACACAACCGTACCTTCTCACACACCACATACAAGTTGTTTAGAGAAAATTAATGGATCAAACAAATATATTCAAATAGGGATATTCCTTTCCAGAATTTGGTATCTTATATTACTCCTAATATTACTTCTATATTACAATGTTTTCAATGATTATGATATTTTTTTTTTCAATTATTATAATTATTAAATCATATAATAATTTTCTATAATTTTTTTGTAACTAATTATATATTATTAACATCAAAAAAATTCCAAACCGATTTGAATCACCAGGTCAATACACTAAAATTAAATCATATATTCATCAAAAAATTAATTCAATAATTAACAAATAAATTGTAATAAAAAATGTATATAATGTTACACATGATTCATTATATATCATAATCGCAAAAAATAGATGAAATTATCCATAAAAAATATTAATCAATTCTCCCTCCAAAGGTTACTAATACTATATAATTTACTTATCCAAAATGAATCATCCCATTATTATCTTAAAATAATTTTTATATTAAATTTCAAATTTTTTCAAACATCGATCTTGTGTAATCCAATAGTTATACCAAAAAAATAAAAATTTATAAGATAAACTTTATTGTTTATTGATACAATTTAATATTTATTTTTATATAAATGATGTTAGACTACTAAAGAAAAATCATATGATGTCACACATAATCCATATTGTTTTTAGTGTATACCATAATACCATTGATAAATATATACATCACTAATAAATATAGCTACTACTATCATGATTAAATTTCTATTATTATATCACATCACTATGTTAGTTAATAATAGGAAACCCAACTTCTCCCTCATAAATTGAAAATACCATTATTCTAAACCATTTATGTATACTCCCATATTCAGTTATAAGACATTGTGGTTTTTATATCACTATTATTGTTAACATTATTTTTGGTCTTATTTCATCCAAATAAAAATACCTATAATGTTTATCAATAAAATAAAAGTAAATGAAAATATCAATATGAATAATCAATCCCAATATACCTTCACTAATAAAACGTCATGTCAAACTACAATGCATTAATTTAATATATTTCCCCTGTAGTTCATCCAATAAATCTCTTAGTTATTTTAATGTTAAAAAATGATGTGTTATCTAATACATAATACATTAATTAAGGTGAAAATACATCCTTCATAATGTATTGTACATAAAGTATATTAAAAATGAACATACCATGGGTGTGAATGCTGGTGTGAATTTTGACCCTATTACCATTCCTCTGGCGATGATCAAGTTAATGACCAATCCACACTTTTATTTTAAAATTATAAATATCAATACAATTTAATAAATATAATATTAACCTAAAAATATGGTGTACTTTCTCAAATAACCAAATAACCTCTACTTTACAAGAAAATTTAGCTGTTATCCAATATTTGGAAATATTACTTAGGAATACTGGTAGGGTTTTCACTAATTTTATCTTTAATAATTCCCAAATTAAAAGTACGTTGTTACCATAACCAAAGAACATATAATACTGAAAATAGATAAATGTATATTTTTAATTTTCAAAAACTAAATCATAAAAAACATTATATTATCTAAAAAAATATCTTACAATCCAAAGTTATATAACCCCTACAATAGTGCCATATATGACACCCTAAACCAAAAAATATTGATAAAATTCTTAAAACAAATATTTTAAAACTAAAATAGATAAAAAATATATAATCTATGAAATAAATATTCATCATTAACATGAAATAAAATAATTATATTTATATAAATATCCAAGACCTTTAAGATTTATATATTCATATAATTAGGGGAAAATATAAACTCTAAAGACTAATGTCTTTATCAATTGGTCTATATTTTTATTCCATTAAAAATAAAATAATTATTCTATAATTATCCTTAAAAAATAAAAAAAATTATTTCACACATTCAATCATTCAAAATATTCCACATTGAATATACATTTTCCTGACATTGTGAATGAAAAATAAGAAATGTGAGAGATCAATTTCTCTATTTTCGAAACATTTAACTAATATTTTCAAACCTGTGAGTAAGGTATACATAATATTGTAGACATAAAAACTGTAATAATTCCATAATTAGTGGAATATGGGAGAATTCTATATCCATTAAAATAAATGAATACTTGATTACAATAGCTATTGATCTTATAGAAATAATATTCACACATACTTGGTACAAAACTTGGTTTTAGAGATTATTCTAGTAAACTATAATGATATAGGGAGAGGTAATAACCAAATACATGTTTTCTGACTCATGTGACCTATTGATGCATCGAGGTGATACATAATGTTTAATCATACTTGTTAGTTTTTTTATGTCTAATGAAATCACAATAAAAGTCAACAAAACAGTTAAAATAATTCCATATGATCCTATAGATTAATAAAAATGGATATCCTTAAAATAAGATTAAAAAATATTGGTAATAAACCAAATTAAGAAGTCAAAAATAAACCAAATTTTTAATACATCCCCAACATATAAATATATTTTTTTTTCAATATTAACATCTTACAATTTGATTTTTACAAAATGGAATTTTCAAAAGATATAACAAAAATTGTATAGAAATTTTTGAATGATATCATCACTTGATCACAAGATATCCCGAGACATATATGAATGGTTATAAAATAATAAATAATATATAAAAAACACAGAAGTATATTGATTGAAAAGGAAAACAACTTATAAAAATTATTCGTTGAATAGTATCATAAATGAAAGGGTTGAGAATTGAATTATATGATATTGTGCATATAATCCAACAAATGATAAGTATACATTACATGATTAATGGTGAAAAATAAAATAAACAAGATTAAATACTTTTATTTTTGAAATTAAAAGTTAAACTGATATACTAAAAGTGCTCAATGAAAATATTTTAAACAGTTTAAAAAATACTATATTTTCTATCACAACTAAATAGAAATTCTAAAAATGGTGAAATAAATAAATTTGAGTATTTTTACTTTTAAAAAGAACCTCTAATAGTCGATCCTTGAAAATTAATAAATATTATATCATAAATGAAAATATTTAAAGTCAAAACATATTAATTTGAAAGTGAAAAAACACATTTAATATTTTGAAAAATGCATTGTTCAAAATGGAAATTGAGAAAAAATTAGAAAAACATAAATTTTTATAAAAATATATATATTTACCCAAGAGGTATAGTAAGAAAAATAAAATAAGAAATAAATTTAGATGGACCCAATCATTGAATAAGGAGGATCATGATTACAATATATAAATCATTCCACGTAAACATTGGTTATAAAAAACATTTATATTAAACATAATCAATTAAGTGAGTAATATTTCAAAAAAGGGTTTTATAAGTAGTAAGGTAAATAGTTAAAATACCAAATATTACAATAATGATGTATAATATACCGAAATTATATGAAATAAGTTTTATATTAATTTATACTGTAATGAATGAAAATGATTTACATAAATAAATATATCATGTGATGAAACTATGTTGAAATCTATTTAAATAAAATAATTCCTTTTGAATAGTATAAAACACGATTCAAAAAACATATATGTAAAAATACATTTATGGTAAGTAAATACACCATTTAAATGATTTTTTTTCATATCATATTCATGTCTCGAGGAATAAAAGTTTTTGACAATAAACCCTTTCAGATTGAGTTACATTTTATTGATAACTCCTTGAAATATAAGGCTTGAAATTTGACAAAAAATATCATCATTAAAAATTAATTCCTGAAATTATTTATCAAATATTTTTTATTTTAACATTATAAATGACCATAGGTTTATAGTACTAACATTCTATCAATACAAGGAATTTGACATCAAAAAATATTATGTTATTCTTGATTAAAATTTTCAACTATCCAAACACCCAAAATAATAAAATTAGGTCTATTGGAAACCTTATATAGAAAAATATTATTATATATTTATTTTAATATTTATTATTTATTACCATATAATATATATATTATATCATTTTCTCATATCTTTCCATGAAAATATAATTGATGGAAGCTTAATTATTCTAAATTTTTATTATCAAAGAAGATATTTTAAAAAAAAATTATACATAATATAATTATTATATAAATACAAACCAACCCTTATTTTTTTACTAAATTATAATATTATAACTATTTATGTTCCCATAGTCCTCTTTTTTAGTGTTTTAAAACGTTAATCATGTTGTTGGATAAAGCTACACATAAGAAATTTTATCTCAAAGGGTTTGTATGTTAAACAATGTATATAATATATATATGAAATAATAATAGTGAAATTAGTAATAATGTTTATTTTCTAATTAAAATATTATATGTTTTTAATAATAAAATAAAATAAATATTTAATAAAATGTTACTTCTCAGAAACAGTAGTCAATATAATGTATGGTTAATATTATTTTTCTTAAGTGAATTTAAATGAATAAATAGATTATATAACATTAATATATTAGAATTTTATTATAATAATTGTAGTGATTCTAAAAGTTTATGGTTTTAAAGATAGCTTTCAAGATAATGATTATGAAGAAAATTATAATGATTATGAAATTACACACTTTATTGATTCAATATTTTTCTTAAAATAATCATTAAAAATGAAAGAAATATACTATCTAAGAGAGAACAATGTCACATGATCATGATATAGTATTATTCGAGGATAAAAATGTAATACATATAGGTAATAAATAATACAAATTTATGTTTAATTAATTGTTTTATGTTTCCCCAATTACAATTTAATGAAAGGGTCGTTATAAAAACATCCTTTAATTTTCCATGATATTATAGCAAAATTTATGGCTAAATGAATCCAAATGGTATAATTAACAAAGTGTGGATGATATTTAGTTAGTAAATACTTATCCAATAAATTCCATCAAATTTTTTAATCATTTTGGAAGATATTCTTTCTTTGGTTTTGTCATTACCCTATTTTTACCATGGAACCATGTTTTTTACTCTTTAATTAATTCATAAATTAATAGTAGTTGGGGTTTGGATTAGTGGTAAGAACCCCTTAATGATACTTGAAAAATGGGGGCTCAAAACCAATCGGGCTCATGTAATGTAGTGCTACTGTAGCAGTGGCTGCACTGTAGCAACGACGGGCACTATAGTAGTGGCAGGTCACTGTAGTGACATAAAAGTACTGTAGCGGCGGCGGGTACTGTGCGGAACTCTATCAGTGCGGGTACTGTAGTAGTACTATTCATTGAATGGGCTTTGGGCCGTGAAATGGGTCTATTGGCCGTGTAATGGGATAAATTCCCATCGAGCCTTCGGGATATGTAATGGGTCTCCCTCTACACAGTTAAAGAGGTCTTTGCTTTGATTTAATAAAAAATGAGGCTTCGACCCCAACCTCTAAAAAATTAATAATATATATAATATCATATATTACAAAATATGGATGTTAAGAACCATAATTATACTATTATTTATTTAAATTTATTTTATTTATATGATAAAATAATCTTTAAAGTGGAAATATTATATATATAAATATATAAATATATGTATATCGTGTTTAATTTTGAAAAGTCATATTTTAATGATAATGTGTTCAAAATATTATTTTTCATTGGTTAAAAATGAAATGTTTTTCAAAATATTTATATATTTGAATAATAATTTTATTATTTTCATCATTTAAAATATGATAATTTAAAATATCAGATTAACATTAACCAATATTAAGAAAAGGGATGGAAAATATAAGTTTCACCATAATGACGATTATTACCCATAATCCTTATTATATAACATTTAATTCAAAAAATTTCATTGAAAATATAATATAATTTTTTTATATTGTTCTAAGATATTATATCCATTTTGATATATTTTATTTCTATAAGAGATGAATCTTAATATCGTGTAAAAGTGAATAAAAATAGTTATTAAAATATTATATTTCATATGATTTCAAAATCATACACCATGGGTTAAAAAATTGTAATTTAAATAGTTTATTGCAATTATAAATATAAATATTTTATAGAAATACATTTAAAATAATAATTCATTCTTTTATAATAATAATGGCTTAAAAATTAGTTTTTTTCGAAATTAGTATTGGTTTACAATTAACATGAAAATAATTATTTTATAGAAATCCCAAGAACTAATCAAAGGATTTTTTGTTATTCTTTATCAAAATATTACGATCATATTTTATTTCAAATTATAATCCGTATAGAATAATTTTTGGAATAAAATAATAAAATGTAAGGAAAAAGTTATTTTCTTATGAAATATAATTTTTTTTAGATTTACAATTCCCATTCATATTTCCCATCATTTAAAAAATAAATTAGCATATATTATTTATTCATTGAAAACATTATTTATCATCAATAATCACATGTTACTTTAAATAGAAATTCATATCATTTAAAATGGAAATATTTATAATATTATATTTAAAAAACAAATTACCATTTCATTGATTTTAGGAAATATATATGTATTTAATTCATTTTCCACATAATATTTATTTTATTTATATATACATAATTTAAAAATTTTAATTCACATTCATTCATTCTAATTAAATATAGATTTTATAATGGTTCTAATTAATAATTATAATTTTATAAAAATATATCACTGATTCATTTTAGTTATGTGTTTCATGTCGATAATGATATCAAACACATATGCATAATTTTGAAAATGTCATATATTATTATAGTGGTGTGTTACAAAACATGTCAAATATTACTATTAAACTAAAAATTTGATTAAGACTAAAAATATAATACTATTCACTATTGAGTTATTTAAAAATTTTAATAATAAATTTCAATTCAACTTTCTAGAAATAATTATTATATATGAGAAACATAATAATTAAATTAACCTTTTCAGTTTCAAAAGCATGCATTTGATTGAAAATATTTCAAAATGACTTATTTAATATATTTTTATTAATATATATTAATATATATATAGATGAAAATATGATTTGGTTTATTAAATAATATACATTGTAATTAAATGTATAGTATACTTTTACCAATTTATATTATTCATTTATTCACATTATTATTTCCACTAAAATGAATCAATTGTCCCCTTTAAATATAAAAATATTACTCCATTTATTTTATTATTATTCAAAATCAAGTTTTACATTTTATTATTAATTTTAATTCTATAATAATATTCCTTATAGTTTCAAATTTATATATTTCATTATTCTGATATGTATTCAATAAAATAAGATATATGTTTTATAGGGAATATAATTTCGATCTTTCATTTATTACATTTGTGATTAAATAGTGGAATATGATTCTTATAATGGTTATTTCAATAAATTGTTTATTTATTATACTAAAATATAAAGTCCTAAAAACACATAGTTTCTTTACTGGTGAAAATTTTATGTTGATGAGGTAATGAGTCATATGAAAAATAAGGTGGCTTGGTTCTATTATTATTAGATGAGATATTTCTTTATACAATGGTTTATTAAATAATTTTTTTGGGTATCCCCCTTAGTGGAAATTATCACAAGGTTTTATTCATTGAATATAAGATATATAAATATCACAGATGTTTTCAATCACTTTTCAAACCCATGAAATATATTAATTTATAAAGATAAATAAAATATTTTTCATTAGATGGTTAGTTAAACACTAGGAAAATTTATTTTCATTATTGGTGGTATACCGAACAATTAGTAATGAGATATTTGTTTTAGAACTAGGTGTTTTAGATTTCATTTGATTTTAGCATTCACTTTAAAACCATGTTACACACCCCATGTAGAGTTTTCATATGATGGATAATCATTATCATTTATAATTGGCATCTTGTTTTACAGAATAAATAGGATTCAATAATATGATATTGATATGTACAAATATCATAGGAGTAATTTCAACATATATATTTTTGAAATATAGTGGTTGATAAATTCCTTACTAATCAAAAATTTCATAATCATAGTTTTATCTAGGGAATAAACTCCTTATAGGGTTATTAAATTTATAGTGCATATAAAATTTCATATCATTATATTGATGTTATTATAATATTTTAGATTGAAGCTTTTCATATTAGGGTATTATATTGGAATTTCATAAAACAATCCTTGAAAATGGCTTGAGGGGAATTGTTGATTACTTTTATTCTTGTAATGCATTAGTAATTCTTGAAAACCTAGAATTAATTTAAGGGGTATCAGTACAACATTGTAAAAAAATTACCATAGAATGCACTGAATGTGATAGGTGTTTCAATAAATGAACCTTTGAATGCATTCTAGGGTAGTCCCTATTATAATATTATTATAGATCTATATTCTTATCAGACATATATTCTAAAGAGTGTTACATGTGTGTTATATTTTTTCAAAAATGGATTCCTTTTTTAAAAAACAATTGAGAGGGGTCAACATTATATGGGTTATTCTTGAAATATGGATTTTATTATTATTGGGATTGGAGAAATTTCTATTATCTAAGAATTATACAGTAGTGAAATGAAAACTGGTCACCGCCACTAATCATTTCACTTCTATGATAATGATATGTGTAATTAATAATAAGAAAACTAATTTATATTATCGTGAATCAAATGTAGGGTTCCACTAATTATGAATATGTTGAAATCTACCTCATGAATCAATTTACATGTGTGATCCATTATATATATCAGGGGTACATACACAGATAAATGTGATTAATAAAAATTTAGTTTAATATATCTCCCAACCCAAAATAAAAACATCGGAGTTGTATTATTTGATTACTTTTTGAATCTGATAAGTACATTTGATGAAATATTTATAAGAACTCATATTTTATTCTATAATATGTGTTCCATGCATCTTAAAGGTTAACTATGTTATTATTTACACATTACACATTATTAAACATTATAAAATCGTAATACAATACATATATAATGTAACTATAGCTAATGAAAACAAATTTTTTCAGAGTCTTCAGTGGTCCACTTGCATGTTCTAGTTGGATAATGAATCAAAATCTCTAGGAAACACTAATGGATACCCCAACCCATACATCATGTCCACCACCACATGGACATCCTTGATATATCCACAAAGCATACAAAAGTGGCTAAAAGGCTTCCTCTCAGACTACAACATTACGATTATGCATATTCCAATCAATATATCCATAACCAATATAATTGTAAAAATAAAAAATCATCGGAAAAATTATTTGTCCATATGATATTGGAAGAAACCTCATATTTCGTTATGTGTGTCATATGCCAACTATTGGTATGTCCTATTTAGCATGTTTCCCAAGATATCCCACCCATGGAAGCTCCCTATCAATGCATGAAACCATTAAATCATCATCATACAACAAAATGTACATCCGTGACTTAGTTTGACATAATAAGTCTACTAGAAACAGTAGATGGGTCTATAATGTGATCAATATGATAAAACACCAACTTATATCATACCTAAAAAACCCACCTCATGAAATTTCCCCTTTAAGGACGCATCGTTACACATTAGTTTTTACTATTGAATCTATTTTGGAAACCATTGTTGGTTAAATCAATGAACCATTGTCCATAAGATAAGACGTATCACTTTCAATGTGTATATATGTTGAGCAGATGCATGAAGAATATATAAACCACAACCGATTCCAATATGATTCATGTACCGACAAATTTACAATGACCAGTTTCATAATGAACTAATTAAAATGTAATGTTTTCATAGTCCTAGTGAATGTATACATCATCAACCACTCCAATAATGGAGTCACTGACCTTAATTCCAAACTAAAAATATTTTAAAACTATTTCCCTAGTTCCCAAACAAAACTACGCTTCTAAAAAAACTGAACTATAGTCCCACAATGGATCTCCTTTTTTATATAAATTTCATTACCTAACAAAACGTGGTCCACTAGGCTAGATAAAGGTTGTGCAACAACTACCTAAATTACACCTTCATAGTTCATATGATTGAAATATGTATTGGAAATGTATAAAAAAATGTGAGTATTTTACTTAATGTGTGTAAATGCATGCATATATATCCAAGTAAATGCAATGATGAAATGTAATAAGACTAATACAAATAAATGAATACATCTTGAATCCCAAAATATATGTATAACATAATTTACTAGAATAAATAAGATGAGACCAAATACAAGCCCACCAAAAACAGGAAAATAAATTCTGGTAGATTCAAAATGAGGGGAATTAGTTCGATGCGTCATGAGTATACACCTTGTTTTTTGGAAGAAAAATTAAGTTCCACATATTCAGAGTCCTCCAATTACTAAATAGAATGATGATGTATCTTTATAATTAATGGTACATGTGGGGGGATCCCATGTAGTGGTGTGTATAACAATATACAGAAAGAATCCCTGAAAATAAAAAACATACCACATTAAGAGTTTTCATCTAATAAAACCTATGTATATAAAAAAATACAAGACATAAAAATAACCAATGATATCCTATATATACTTGAAAGAGCGCTGTCGTGGGCGCCCTCAAATGATTATTGTAATTTGGGGTACTTAGGTGCAGCAGAGTGGCTGACCAAGGTCTTCTCTCAAAGGAGGAAGTGAATTAAAACAACTTTTCAGAGGTATTCTAGAAACAAAATAAAAGGGAATAAAAACACTACTTGAAAGTATGGGGGTGGTTGTTTATAGTTTATAAATCTAGAAGAAGTTTGCTGGAAGAATATTGCATTTTTTTTATTTTAATTTTGAAATGAAGTTTCGATTAGAATGACACAACAAAAAGATGTTTGTTTAGACAATATTTAAAAGACGTAATCGATCTAACTCTACCTCTTCAATAATTTATTAATCATTATCATTTAAATTAATATTCACTTAATTATGATCCCTTAATTTGTTAAATCCCGAAACCTATGAGAATTAACTTTACCACGAAGATTGAAGTGAATTTTAACCTTAGGCTAACTTCAGAACATGCAATCGCAACACCCTGCTTTGATTGATGTTCTAAAATTAGCTTATGCTCAGTGGTAAATTAAGGCACATAACCACTCTGTAAATGAGGATTAATTTAGTGTAGGGATTATATTTTAACTCTACAAATTGATCTCATGTGGTTTTGAATTACCAGTTAAGGTTGCGCTCTCACAGTTCACACAATTCTTGACCTCGCGTGTTTTGTGTTAACTATTCAATTGCTTGCTTAGTTTCATTTAAATTAAAAACTCAATTAATAGATCATAATGTGTGAATTACAGTAGCTCATTGATTCAAAATAAATTAATGAAGAAGTATAGAGGTCGATCGATTACTAAAAAGAACTACTCTTCCATGAGTGGTGTAGTCATCTTGGAGACGTTTTGCGTAAGCAACGGATTGAAAGGGTAGAACCCAATCTTGTCTCCACTCTTGATTCCAACCCAATTAAGAAGATTAATATAAGAAGAAGAGGGATGAACACAGAATATTATTTGAAGAAAAATTCAAGAAACAAACATGAAAGAAAAGAAATACAAAGAAGAGGTGAGAGAGGAGAGCCTTTTTGGAAGAGAGGTTTTCACAACGGCTTACTTCTTCCAAGAGTTGTGAGGGGCTCCCAAGAGACACCCTTTCGGCCACAACTTCCCAAAGCCTCGACCAGCCCTCTCAAAGAGTTAAACCCCCTTTAAATAGAGTTTGTGAGGGCTAGGGATACATAACTTTTTAAGTGTGAAATGAAAAACTCGGCCAAATATTTTATTCCAACTTGCACCGCCCATTTGACCTCCAAAACGCGTGAATTGACCGGCCTTCCAGAAGGATGATTTGTGCCAAATTATGTCCCCAATCTTTCCTCAAATTTGGGCTCAATCCAAGCCCGCATGTAGACGATATGGCCCAAATACAGAACCCATGTCTATTCTGCCGAGTCCAGCCCACCATTGGATTAATGGATCATTTACTCCATCCAAATGCACTCTTTAGCTTTAGTTTCCTGAATAAAATTTTAGATAATTATGTTAGGAACATTTTTACAAAATTTCAAATTCAAATAATAAATATAAAAATATTTATCTTCGAAATACTACAGTGCACTATTATTGGTAAAACTGGAATTTTCACCAAATTTTCAAATGAATGATCAAATACCAAATATTTTATAAATAAACATATTTAACACAATGTGAGGAAATTATTTCATTTATTATCAATAAAATATTCAATAAAATAGTGTTTTATCAACTCCCCCACACTTACCCTTTTGCACACCTGGGCAAAACCTCATATCAAGTAATCATCAATATCAAATCAAAACCAATTTTAAAACACATATCCTTAAGATCAATCAATTTCACACCAAGAATAAAAAGATATCATGCCTCATAAAAATCTTATTTTAAGTTCTTCATTTATATCATTCAATATATTTCCACTTCATTTATCCGCCCATGCATAAAACACTTACCTCGCTTGAATTTTCTCTCATCACTCAAATATCAATTTTTTTGCAATGTCTTTCTCATCCAAACTCATACAAGGTTCACCATAGGCTTGATAGATTCCTACATTGCTACCCGATGTGAGTCAAGGAAATATTTTTATCATGTGGACTTTTCTGGGTTGTTCTGTGGCTTTCGGTTGGTAGGATTAAGATGTGAAAAACTCTGAGGCTGAATGAGGAGGGCTTGACTCTTTTGAAGCAAAATTGCATTAATCTGATTTTCACTTAAATATGGTCTTCTCTTCAATCCCCATAGTATCAATTCAGCTCCATCAACATGAAAAGTCATGAAAGGTTTACACCATTCATCATTTCAGCATAAAAAATTTCAATCTTCTCAAACATGATTTTCTTGAAAGCTCTAGATGGGAACAGCTTTCCACCTCAATTAGAAGCTCCAGAAAAAGGCACAACTTCACTTGTCATGAAAGCTCCAGAGAAGGCACAACTTTCAATATAATGACTTTCTTTAGCAGCAAACACATCTCTTCAGAATTTAATTTTCCACCCAAAGTATCACAGAATGTGGTGGCAAAACCCAAGACAACATCCCCCACACTTAAGCTCAACTAGATTATGCAATTTCACTTCAAGAGTTGGTTGGATAGGGAAAATTGGCTTGTAATGTGGCTTATCCTAACAGGCTGTGCATGGATTATAAGGGCTAAAAGGATTAAATATTCAAGGTAGGCCATTATAAAAAAGGATTCTTTGAAATAGGGGCTTTAATACCAAACAAATGCCTCAATCATTTAAACATAAGTACCTCAAACCCTCAAGTTTTGATAGGAATAGATCAAATTCTGGTTAAATCAAGTATGGTTTGGTTCTCTCAAGAAGTGAGGTGAAGGTAAAGAATATGAAAATAATGGTTTAGAAGCCTCACAGGAAAGTGATTTCAAATATAAAGACAGTGAGATTGGCATGGGATTCAAAATTCAGCGTACTTTTCATGAAATTACTAAATATTTGAACTTGAAACAAAGTCATTTCAGCATTCATTTAAGCTTAGTTTCAAGGGGTAAATTGTTTCACTTATTGATATGGATTTAAAAATGGTGATGAGAATCATTTAAGCTCAAAATGTTTCAAAATACACAAAAAATTGTAAAATAAACACACAAAATTTGAAAAACACACAATTTTTTTTTGGTTTTTTTTAACAGGAAAACAATTGAAATTACTAAACTAAAAGGTTCCCTCCCCCACACTTAAAATATTGCATTGTCCTCAATGTGAACCCGTGAGATGATATATGCACCTGAAATTCATAATTTTTAAATAGGACAAATAATATAAAAGTGAAAGGGTTAGGAACAGCCTGATGTGATCATGTGATGATGGGGTCATGCAGTGTGATAAAATCCACTGCATCAGCAGGAAGTCCCTCAATGTATCTCTTCAAACGTTGCCCATTGAATGTAAAGCTCCTTCCAGTGTCCTCTTGTGTGATCTCCACTACACCATAAGGAAAAACATTAGACACAATATAAGGACCTAACCATCTGGAACGCAACTTACCAGGCATCAACTTCAGTCGTGAACTATAGAGAAGGACTTTCTCTCCAAAATGAAACTCCCTTTGTTGGATCATTTTGTCATGATCTGCTTTTGATCTTTCCTTGTAGATCCTTGAGTTCTCATATGATGACAGTCGAATCTCCTCAAGCTCTTGAATTTGCAACTTCCTTTGAATTCCATCTTGGGCCAAATCCATGTTGCATTTCTTTATAGCCCAATATGCCCGATGCTCGACTTACACAGGGAGATGACACGCATTCCCAAAAACAATCCGAAATGGGGACATACCAATGGGGGTCTTGTATGCTGTCCTATAAGCCCACAATGCATCATCCAAGCGCTTACTCCAATCCTTCCTATTTGGCTGCATGGTTTTCTCTAAGATTTGTTTCAACTCACGATTTGAAACCTCAGCCTGGCCATTTGTTTAGGGGTGGTATGGTGTTGATGTTTTGTGTGTCACCCTATACTTTCGAAGGAGGGAAGAAAAATTCCTATTGCAAATGTGTGTCCCTTTGTCACTGAGGATGGCCTTTGGTACTCCAAACCTGCAGAAAATTTGAGCCTTGACAAAATCCACTACAAGATGAGAATCGTCAGTCCTGGTGGCCTTGGCCTCCACCCATTTACTCACATAATCAACAGCAACCAAAATATACAAAAATCCAAATGAAATAGGAAAAGGACCCATAAAATCAATGCCCCATACATCAAAAATCTCACAGAATAGTATGGGTTGTTGGGGCATCTCATGTCTCTTAGAAATGTTCCCAGTGTGTTGGCAACGAGAGCATGACTTACAAAACACATGGGCATCATGGAATAAACTAGGCCAATATAATCTAGAGTCCAAAACTTTCCTAGCTGTCCGTTGGGGGCCAAAGTGTCCAACACATGCAAGTGTATGACAGAAATGCAAAACAGACTCAAACTCATGATCGGGAACACACCTCCTAATGACTTGGTCACTGCACATGTGCCAGAGGTACGGATCATCCCACACATAATACCTAGACTCACTTTTTAATTTTTGGACTTGATGTTTCTTTAAATTTGCAGGGATTTCAGAAGCAACAAGGTAGTTAACTAAATCAGCATACCAAGGATGCGTACCTGAGATGGTATAGAGATGCTCATCAGGGAAAGTGTCCCGAAGTGGTACCTGATCCAAGGTGCCATCCTCTAGTGTGTGAGTAATCCTACTCATGTGGTCCGCCACCATGTTTTCTGACCCCTTTTTGTCCTTTATCTCGATGTCAAACTCTTGAAGAAGGAGCATCCAACGGATAAGTCGTGGCTTTGCATCTGGCTTCTTTAGGAGGTACCTCAAAGCTGCATGGTCAGAAAAAACAACTACTTTAGAGCCCAATAAATATGAACGGAATTTATCTAGAGCAAATATGACATCAAGAAACTCCGTTTCTGTGGTAGTGTAGTTTGATTGGGCTGAATCTAGCATCCTCGATGCATAGGCGATCACATGTGAACGTCCCTCCACCCTCTGAGATAAGACAGCTCCAACCGCGAAGTTGGAGGCGTCACACATAAGCTCAAATGGAAGGTCCCACCGTGGGGGCTGTATGATTGGTGGAGTGGTCAGACACTTCTTCAGCTCATTAAATGATACCCTGCATGAATCATCAAAATTGAATTCAATATCTTTTTGAAGTAATCGAGATAAGGGTAGAGAGATCTTACTAAAATCTCTGATGAAGCGTCGATAAAATCCTGCATGCCCAAGGAATGATCGAACATCACGCACACATGTAGGATATGGGAGGGATGAAATAATGTCTACCTTAGATTTATCAACTTCAATTCCATGTTGTGAGACTATATGACCTAAGACAATTCCCTTTTCGACCATGAAATGACATTTTTCAAAATTTAAGACCAGATTCTTCTCAATACAACGATGCAACACATCACCCAAACTAGAGAGACATTCATCAAATGAGGACCCATAAACTGTAAAAACATCCATAAATACCTCCATGCAGGTCTCAATGAAATCTGAGAAAATACTCACCATGCATCTCTGGAAGGTACCTGGGGCGTTGCAAAGTCCAAATGGCATCCTCCGGTAAGCAAAGGTACCGAATGGGCAGGTGAATGTTGTCTTCTCCTGGTCCTCTGCTGCAATGGGAACCTGAAAATAGCCAGAAAATCCATCCAAGAAACAATAGTGTGTCTTCCCAGATAGTCTCTCAAGCATCTGGTCAATGAATGGAAGTGGGAAATGGTCCTTACGAGTGGATTGATTTAGTTTCCTATCATCGATAGACACTCGCCAACTGTTTTGTACTCTCACAAGAACTAACTCATCATTTTCATTTTTTATAACAGTGAAACCAGTTTTCTTTGGTACAACCTGAACTGGGCTAACCCATTGTGAGTCAGAAATAGGGTAAATAATACCTGCCTCAAGTAATTTTTCAACTTCTTTCTTAACAACTTCTAGGAGGGTGGGATTAAGTCTCCTTTGTGGCTGTCTCACCGGTTTAGCCCCATCCTCCAAGAGAATCCTATGCATGCAAATGGAGGGGCTAATACCTTATAAGTCTGCCATGTCCAACCAATTTCCCTAATGTTATCTCTCAAAAGATGCAAAAGTTTTTTTTCATGTTCAAAAGAGAGATTGTTAGCAATTATGACAGGTAATCTATCACCATTGAGCAAGTATGCATATTTGAGATTTGGGGGCAATGGCTTGAGTTCCAATGTAGGTGGGTGATGTATGGATGGAGAAATGGATGAAACAGACATATCTGCACAATGAACATCAGTATCAGAATAAAAATCATCACAATCAGAGAATAAAGCACCAAATCCATCAGCATACTCAAAAGCCATGTCATAATCAGAGTTCACATGATCAAAATCAGAATATGATTCCATTTCAAAATCAAATCTTAGAGAGTCTTGTTACATAAAAATGGGTTTAGAAGTATTCTTAGACATCAAACTAGAACCAACACTCATAATCTCCCTAAGTATAGGACAATCCAATTCCATGATGTTTTTACTTGGTGGTTCAAAATGGGAGATATCAAAAGCAGAATTGTCCTCTGAGGGGTACTTCATGGAATCCATAACATTAAATATCACAACTTCATCTCCAAACTCCATGGAAAGTGTACCCTCATTGACATTTATGATAGTTTTTGCAGTTTTGAGGAAGGGTATACCCAAGATAATGGGGGCATGAGAACTTACCTAATCATCCTCTATGTTAAGCACATAGAAGTCTGCTGGAAAGATCATGTCTCTTACCCGAACAAGTACATCCTCAAGAACTCCTGCTAGATATGCCGTAGCTCTATTCTCCAATTGCACCACTACTCTTGTTGGCTTAAACTCACCAACCTGTAAGGAAGAGAATACAGAGTGAGGCATCACATTTATTGAAGCTCCTAAATCACAAAGAGCATCAGATAAGTGCAACTCCCCTATGGTACATGGGATGGTGAATGTCCCAGGATCCTTGAACTTTGTTGGAATTGCTAGAGTTGGTGTAATGAGTGCCGAGACATTCCTTCCAAGGATTATTCTCTCATTCCCCTTGAGCCCTCTTCGATTGGTGCAGAGTTCTTTTAAGAATTTGGAATACCTTGGAATTTTCATAATGGCTTCAAGTAGAGGAATGTTGATCTCCACACGCTTGAATGTGCCCAAAACCTCCTTTTTCATTGCTTCGTCAGCCATCTTCTTGGTTTGAACAACCCTGTTTGGAAGAGGAAGGGGTTTAGGAGGAACATCATCATTCTTTTTCTTACCTTTATCTTTCTCCTTGGATTTCTCATCAGTTGGTTTGGAATGCGGCTTCTCTGGAGTTGAGGTGAATCCCGGTGGAATGGTAGGTGTAGATGTATCGTTCATTTGCTTCCCACTTCTCAATGTGATGGCACTAACATTCCCCTTTGGATTTGGAGTGGGTTGGGAAGGTAGATTTCTGGAATTCTTACTCACAAGTTCATGGAGGGCGGTGCAATCTGACTCATTTGAGTCTTCAACTCTCTCAGCTCCGAACTTTGACTCTTCAGCTCATTCTGTTGATTAAGAACAATTTGTTTCAAAATATCATCAGTGTTAGAGTCTACCTTGTGTTGGATATTCCCTTGTTGCTGACTCGTTGATGTTTGAGCTTCGAATCTCATTTGGGGTTGTTGGAAACCCTGTTGGTAAGGTGGAGGCTGCTGGAAGTTTGGTTGAAAAGGGGGCCTTTGTTGTTGTCCAGATCCATACCTCATGTCCGCTAGATCTTTCCACCCCTGGTTGTATGTTGGATCAAACTTCTTTTGGGGATATGGTTGTTGTTGTTGCTGCTGAAATGGTATCCCAGGGAACACTGCTACACAATATTCTGTTTCTTGGAGTTGTGGGCAACAGTCAGTTGGGTGGCTTGTCTTAGTGCAAATACCACAATGCCTTGAAGGAGGGGGTTGGGATGTCTTTTGAGCCAATGCAATCTGCCTCACCATAGTTGTCAATTCTTCTAACTTAGTATCAATCAAATGACTTTCAAGAGAAGAAAGACTTACTTGATGTACTCCTCGAACATGTGGTGTACCTCTATCACTGAATTGTTGAGAGTTTGGGGCCATTTTGTCGATCAATGCTCGTGCAGCTACTGGTGTCTTGTCCACCAATGCTCCTCCAGCTGCAGCAACCACCATGCTCCTCTCCATGGGTGTGAGTCCTTCATAGAAGTACTGGATGTGTAATTGCTCACTGATTTGGTGATGTGGGCAGCTCGCACACAACTTCTTGAATCGCTCCCAGTACTCATACATTGACTCCCCTTGGGCTTGCTTGATCCCCGATATCTCCTTTCAAATGGATGTGGTCCTTGATGCTGGAAAAAATCTTTGCAAGGAAAGACGTTTCAAATCATTCCAACATGTTACATCTTCAGGTTGCAAATAATACATCAAATCTTTTGCAGCTCCATCAAGTGAGAATGGGAATGCTCTTAATTTAATTTGATCTTCAGAAACATTTCTTGGTTTTAAAGTTGAGCAAACCACATTAAATTCCTTAAGGTGTTTGTTGGGATCCTCACCAGATAAGCCATGAAACTTTGGAAGAAGGTGAATTAATCCAGATTTCAATTCAAAGTCCGATTCGGGATTTGGGTATGCAATACAATTTGGTTGATAGTTAATATCAGGTGCAGCCAATTCTCGAATGGTTATATTAAGTTCATTTCCATTGTTTTCAGCCATTGGTTCCTCTTTTATGTTCGAATTTGAATAGCTTCCAATTTCAATGTTTCCAGAAGAGAGGAATTCACCAACTGGTTGAATATTGAAACTTCCCGTAGACTGAGAATTTCTGATTCGTGCCCTAAGGCTACGTTCAATCTCAGGGTCAAGATCTAAGAGATCATCGGGATTAGTTCATGTCATAGATCAAATAAAAATGAAAAGAACTAAAGTGGACCATAGTAAAATAAAAATGAGAAGTTTGAGTTGATGGTCCAAAAATAAGTAGAAGAAAATAAAAGAAGAAGAAGAAAATTCAGATTGGGTAAAGAAGAAAGAAAGAAGAGAGGAAGAGAATAAAATTTAAAATAAAATAAATACCTCTAATTGGTTGAAATAATTACTTGCCTCCCCGGCAACGGCGCCAATTTGAAAGAGCGCTGTCGTGGGCGCCCTCAAATGATTAGTGTAATTTGGGGTACTTAGGTGCAGCAGAGTGGCTGACCAAGGTCGTCTCTCAAAGGAGGAAGTGAATTAAAACAACTTTTAAGAGGTATTCTAGAAACAAAATAAAAGGGAATAAAAACACTACTTGAAAGTATGGGGGTGGTTGTTTATAGTTTATAAATCTAGAAGAAGTTTGCTGGAAGAAGATTGCATTTTTTTTTGTTTTTAATTTTGAAATGAAGTTTCTATTAGAATGACACAACAAAAAGATGTTTGTTTAGACAATATTTAAAAGACGTAATCGATCTAACTCTACCTCTTCAATAATTTATTAATCATTATCATTTAAATTAATATTCACTTAATTATGATCCCTTAATTTGTTAAATCCTGAACCCTACGAGAATTAACTTTACCATGAAGATTGAAGTGAATTTTAACCTTAGGCTAACTTCGGAACATGCAATCGCAACACCCTGCTTTGATTGATGTTCTAAAATTAGCTTATGGTGAGTGGTAAATTAAGGAACATAACCACTCTGGAAATGAGGATTAATTGAGTTTAGGGATTATATTTTAACTCTACAAATTGATCCCACGTGGTTTTGAATTACCGATTAAGGTTGCGCTCTCACAGTTCACACAATTCCCGACCTCACGTGTTTTGTGTTAACTATTCAATTGCTTGCTTAGTTTCATTTAAATTAAAAACTCAATTAATAGATCATAATATGTGAATTACAGTATCTCATTGATTCGAAATAAATGAATGAAGAAGGATAGAGGTCGATCGATTACTAAAAAGAACTACTATTCCATGGGTGGTGTAGTCATCGTGGAGACGTTTTGCATAAGCAACAGATTGAAAGGGTAGAACCCAATCTTGTCTCCACTCTTGATTCCAACCCAATTAAGAAGATTAAGATAAGAAGAAGAGGGATGAACACAGAATATTATTTGAAGAAAAATTCAAGAAACAAACATGAAAGAAAAGAAATACAAAGAAGTGGTGAGAGAGGAGAGCCTTTTTGGAAGAGAGGTTTTCACAAAGGCTTACTTCTTCCAAGAGTTGTGAGGGGCTCCCAAGAGACACCCTTTCGGCCACAACTTCCCAAATCCTCGACCAGCCCTCTCAAAGAGTTAAAACCCCCTTTAAATAGAGTTTGTGAGGGCTAGGGATACATAACTTTTTAAGTGTGAAATGAAAAACTCGGCCAAATATTTTATTCCAACTTGCACCGCCCATTTGACCTCCAAAACGAGTGAATTGACCGGCCTTCCAGAAGTATGATTTGTGCCAAATTATGTCCCCGAGCTTTCCTCAAATTTGGGCTCAATACAAGCCCGCATGTAGACGATATGGCCCAAATACAGAACCCATGTCTATTCTGCCGAGTCCAGCCCACCATTGGATTAATGGCTCATTTACTCCATCCAAATGCACTCTTTAGCTTTAGTGTCCTGAATAAAAGTTTTATATAATTATGTTAGGAACACTGTTACAAAATTTCAAATTCAAATAATAAATATAAAAATATTTATCTTCGAAATACTACAGTGCACTATTAAGGTTAAAACTGGAAATTTCACCAAATTTTCAAATGAATGATCAAATACCAAATATTTTATAAATAAACATATTTAACACAACGTGAGGAAATTATTTCATTTATTATCAATAAAATATTCAATAAAATAGTGTTTTATCAATACTCTTAAAAGACATCCATTAAAAAAATTCCATAACCACGTTTATCCATAGATCCTCTTGAGGATTCAATGTAATGATCATTCAGGAGGAACCTCTCCTTGATATATACAGCCAATGATGACACTCATCCTAGTGGACATGTTCATTAGGGAGAAACCACTCCTGGAGTTATAATACACTTGATGAAACTCATCCCATTGGTCATGCTCATCATTTATACACATCAATAAGTACATTGTAAATTGAGAGTGCTCATCCAAGGAGTATACTCCATCAGACTAATACCCTATAGAAATGATCTTATATCGATAGGTAGTCAGGGGTGAATGCCTATGGATTACTATGGGGACACTAGATTCTATTAGAAGAATCATTATATATTGGGAATAAAATTCAATTTATGTGTTGGAAGGCTAATCCCATAAACACTACATATAAAAATATAAAGGAAATGATGATTCCATAAAGTCTCTTAGAGAGATGCATTATCCAAGTCACCGAGTTTTCTGAGATATTATGTGTAGGTTTGTATTATATACTAACCCCCATATAAGTATACTGAAACAAATCCTTCTAGGATAAGGGATCTCACCCAAACTACCCTGATCATTAGAATGTCGCAGATGTGTCACTATACTCTAATTATAATGTGAGTCTATATAAAACCCACAAAAGAATTGACTATGGGATCGCATAAAATAGATTCTTATCCAAGGACGCCCATACAATATCACAATGAATCTGAACTGAGAGGAGAATTGTATCTCATCCTCAATGAAGTACACATTATATACATAAGGGTACACACAATGTATCACAAATCCTATCACTTGATATGATTTTATCTCACAATTCATGTACATTTATATATTACAAAAAATTCCCCATGGGTACATGGTGTGATGTTTTGAACACGGAACTCAAAGTTTTGTCTTCCCATTCATGTGTACACCATATCTTTCCCATGTACTTGTCCATGTGAGAGTATATAATTCTACCCTTTTACTATGGCCGACTCGTTTACCTCTAACGTAAATTGATTTTGGGGCCACATGGCCACCTAGAAATGTAATCCATGTATCTTCCAATCCATAGTCTATATTCTACACAAGATGTGACTTGTTACCCATGACGTGTAATGCTACATGGATTCATGGGATCATAAAACTTATAAATAAAGAGATACTCATAAAATTTTAAAATGTATTTTTCTACATTTCAAATGGTTTCTAATACATATCTTAGTGTAGGTACCGTAGTGCTGAATAGTGGGGAATACACTGTGTGTGCTCATTGGACCACATGATTTCTTTATAAGAATATTATAGAAATTAAAATTTGTTACAATTAATTTCATTAGTTTTTTATAGGAACCAATTATACTAGGAATTACACCTTATATAATGGGTATTGGGTTTCCAAATCCAAAAATTCTGTTGGAAATGTTCCATCCATTTCCTCCACATGGGAGACACCCTCCATCACATACATCCAATTACGCGTGATCAAAAATTAAAAAAATATAATATTACATATGTGGGTCTACCAATCATCATACTCAACTAATTTAATGTTATATCTCCATTCCATACATATTTAATCCATTAATATTTTCAAATAAAAAATTCAAAATGACCTGTCATTGGAAATTTTTATAATTGTAGGACTAAAGAGAATGTCAATGATGAATTACTGAATAATGGGGAGAGAATATGGACAATAAAACATTAGAAAAAGACCATATCCAAGGTTCCTATTGGACATGATTCATTTTCATTCTGTGATGTATACCGACAAATAAATAAAACAAATGGATATCAATTACTATACCAGAGGATGAATAAAATCATGACTTAAATACTCAATCTTTTAAATAATTTGTTATATGATTAATTCATATTCCCAACGGGTCAATTATAATAGTAAAATTAAACACAAAATTTATTCATTACCATGATATGGGTCATCAAATATTCTATAATTACCATTCATAGTTTTCGTTAATGATATACACAAGCTACATTGTCATTAGAGTTTTTTATGAAACTTCAATCATCGATCAATGATCCTAATTTCCACAAATGATTATCTATTATATTCAATCACATGGTTATGAAGATACCTCAGTGAATAATTTATAAAATTTTATTTATTGTGGAAACTCTGGTTTATCCCATCATTGTATTAAATAAATTTTATTTATTTATTTATCCAACTATTGGTGTTTGTGAATATTTTTAACTAAACGGCCAATGTTAATAATGATTATGTGATGCCTTGGCTAAAACCCATATTTTGAACTCAACAGTTGCCACTGAATTCAAATATGAGTCTTAGATGGAATTTATTACATTTTTATACTAAAAATACGTGTTTGTAATATTAATAAACTTTAATATCATTATAATATAAATTCTAGGCGCATCGGCCCCAAGAACCTCACGATGTCTCAATGACTATCATGGAAAAATTTTATTATTACATTTAAATGTAATAATATGAAACAACTATGTTTCTATAGACTTTTAACACATCTTTAATAAGTATTAATTATCTATAAAAATTTTCAGTAATTATAATTTACCAAAAAAATATTACTTGTATAGTTTTTACAATTATTGTTTTATTTATCAACTAAATGATAAAATTTTATTTCAACATTGTGTATGAATTTAATGCGACTATTTAATCCCAAATAATTATATATAGATTATCAAGAAAAAATAAAATAAATTATATTTCAAATAAACAATTATAATCGATCTTGTCGAATATTTATCCTCATAAAAAATACTTAGAGATATTAAATTCTATATGATGGAATTTAGAATTATTTTTATTTTACTAAATTAATATAATGGACATAATGAATGAAATATGACACAATGTATCTATTTATTGGACAGTTTTAATACAATTTATGAAATTCGCTCATTCAATAAGATTAAGAGCATAATTGGGTTCATATTTAGACCATATCTCATGTTTTTAAACCCATTTTACATTTTCAACTATTTGAGGTGAGTTTTTCCATTTTTACCAATCATACAAACAAAAAATTAAAGGATTTTTTTTACAATTTTGACCTCATAATTTAAAATATGGATCTTATTTCAAGATTAAATTTCATTAATTGGGTGAAATTAATTTAATACAAAAAATAAAAAATGCAATGAAAAAATGTTTTCAGAAACTTTTATATTATAGAATAAAATTATTATAGAAAATTAAAAAATAATTTGTTTCAATAAAACTAAATTTCATGATTCATAATATAAGAAACTTGAATTAACATTGAATCCATTTTTAAAAAAAAATTAAAAATTAAAAATCCATTAAATAAAAACTAATTTTCTAATAAAAAAGTATTCCTTAACATTCAACAGAAAATATAATTTTTTACAAAAAACACTACAATTTACATTAAAATATTTTTTATGTACTTACTAAAAATATATATTAAATTTTTCAAATAAAATATCAATAATTTAAGTAAAATTTAATTATATTTTCTAACAAAAATAAATATAAATAAATTTTGAAGATAACATATTTGGAAAAATCAAAATTTTTACTTAAAATTATGTTATTATATCCTTTGATTTGATGAATTAAAATTTATTTATGATTTCCATTTTATATATTTTTCATAATCTGTTTGATTCTATTCATTCCATCCGATATAATAGCTAGGCTATAACAGTTATGATTAAATATTAATATTTAATGGTTTATTTATGCCATGATTTCTGTGTTAAATATGATATAAAATATATTTTTCATCAATAATATTATAGTGTATCATTCTATACAATTTATAAAAATATACCCCATAATTCAAACTTGTGTTTAGCAATCAAGAGATAAAAAATAAAAAAACTTTGTCAGAACCCCATATATTAAATAGAGATAAAGAAAAATCCTCTCAAAAAAATGGAAATGGAAATATCAAGTCCATATAAAAAACCAAAAAAATGTTTCCAAATATGATAAAAGTAGTGGGAACTGAAAATAAGGATATTGTGAAAAAATTGGGTGCCTAAGGACCCCAAAATTATGATAGAGAACATTTTTAGTAGAATGTTATGGACCATAAAACCATATAACTATTAGGGGTAAAAATACCATTTATTTATAATAAATGAATGTAAAAGAATAATTTTTTTCATAAATATTATAGCACAATATTTATGAAAAAATATTGTGTTCTATAGCGTATAAAACATGTAACACTGATGTTAGTTGTACATAAAATATTATTATTTAAATATAAATTTTATATTACTTTTGTTGAATTGGATAGTATTAATAATATAAAAAATATTATGATATATATTAAAATTACTTAATAAAATATCTATTTATAATCCCCAGGAAATAAGCACTCAATGTTTCGTAAATACATTTAATTCATCATAAAACAATTTGTTAAAAATTGATTTTAATTCTATTTTTTAGATAATCTTATTATTAATTTCAGTACTTTTTAGAGATATTATTTGATAAAATGGATATAATTATTTTATCATCATGTTAAATTTAATTTATATTTATTTTTTGTTATTTTTTCGAAATATTTATTTTCCAGTGAATTTTGAAAAATCAACCTTTTTATCAAAAAATATAATTTTTTTATAAAATAACTTTGTCCCATTATAAAAAAATAGATTAAATGAAAATTTATTTATACTATATTATCTATAAACCAATCATATTCATTGGAATCAATTATATGGTTTAATTTGGAATAAAAATATTTATATACAAAAGCAATTTTCCTCTAAAACATTTTTTGATTTCATTTTATATTGTTATTATAAATTAACTTCATCCATGTTTGGAAGTTTAATCATGAACTATGGATTAAAAATTTAGAATATGGTTTTCCACATTTTGTTAATATGTCCCTTTTTTATTTTGTCTCAATGAATTTTAACATTTGTAAATTTATTCCTCCTTAGTAAGCGTAAAATTAGTAAAATAGATTAAAACCTTGAAATAACGTCTCATTATCTTCCAAAAAAATTACAAAATTTAATTAGAAGAGTATAATTTTTTATATACATCGTATTCTATAATATATGGACACTTGTTATCATATTTATTTTTTAATAATATTACATTAATTTATTAAATGAATTAATACTAAATATTAGTATCCAAAATTTATGAAATCTAATTTCTTATTAAGAGGATAAAAATTGAAACTAATCAGTAATAAACATTTATTTGAAATAAAAAATAAATTTTATATCATCCTAATATATTTATAAAATATAGTGATTAAAAAATTATATTAAATTCTAACACAACACTGATATAGTATTTATACCATTAATAGAAAAATAAAATATTTTTTTAAAAAAATGTAAATGTACTATTTTCTATTTATCTAGAGTTACCCAATGATTTTTTAGATATATATTAGATATAAGATTTATGTAAAAATTCATAATTTGAATTTAATGTTGGTGTTTAGGTAATTAAGGAAAAATTAAATTAATGTTATGGAAAATGAAAATATTTATATTTTATGAAATATAAAAATACATTAAATTATTTAAAGAAATGTTTCATGAAAGTGGAAAATTAGGATTGATTTGGTAAAAAACTATATCACTTGTAAATTTTTTAGAAAATTCTTACATAATAATTAAAATTATTACCCTTTAATTATGAAAAGGTTGTGAACTTTGATAATGTTAAAATAGGAAAAAAATGGTGTTGAACAAAAATATAAGGTTTAAAATACAATGTAAACTAGTATATATTTAATATGTTTATGTTATTTCAATGTTATAATAACTTTAATTTTTAATTATTTCCAGATTATGTCATATTCACAAGAAAATGATTTTATTATATTTAAATCTATTTATTTATTTTATGTGTGTCTTTTCGTTCACTATAAGATAGAACCACCTCTATTCTCTTACACAAAACACCTAAATCCAATTAAATCAACAAACCCCTTATAAACCCTATTTTTATCATCCTTATACATGTTTTTGTGGTTCTTAAATTCATAATAGACAAATACTATGTCCCTTTAAATAATACATAAATGTTCCCTTTTGAAAAAGATGTAATTTTCTTTATTGATATTTTCAAATTTGGTTCTTATCACACATCCTATATATTTATTATAATCATTATTAATTAATAATTAATAAATAAAATAAATATAATTACATATTATTATTATTATTTCCCAACTATTTTACATATCATTTCTATCTTATGAAAAGGGAAATCATAGTTCCTATGTGTGTATGGTTTAACATCACCACATAGTGGAGTAATTTTTTACATTATTAATTTATTTGGATGGTTCAAATTAATGTATATTAAATTTATAAAATATGTATGACTATTTAATTATAATATCATGTACACATTTTTACCTTTCTATGAATCGGAAAATTAAAATGTCACCCATACATGTGTGTGGACTACCATATCCTAGATGCGATGTGATTCATTTTTATTTTATTATAAATATATATTCTAATGATGATTGATATAATAAATATATATGATATTTATATAATTAGTAAAAATTTATATGAAATAACCCAGATCAAAATATAATGACCAGAACTACCAAACAAAAACATACAAGATTAATGAAGGAGTTACCCTCTAGAAGAGTAACATTAACTGTTAATTATTAATAAATAAGTCCTAAACATATATAATTATATATTATATGTAGGACCTCGGGACACCTTGAAAGGGGAGGGGTGAATCAAGGTGACAACTTCTTCTTTTAAAGTGATGGATGTTGTTCCCAAGTTGGTAGAAACTTGTTAAACCTCTATGATGGATATGATCAGAAAGAAAACATTAGCAAGCAGAGAGATGACACAACACTTTTTACTTGGTTCACCCCTAAGGGATATGTCCAAGGAGCATTCACCGACAGGTTTTCGGTCCTACCTAATTCCACTAAACACCATTAGATGTGGATTACAAAGGTTTGCGAATAGTCACTCTATCCCAGGCTCACTGCCTTTACAAAAGTTCAGGGATAGCTCACTGCGTCCATTAGGCCAGCCCCATTGACTCTCCCTTGCTCACATCCTTTGGTGAAGTCCCACTTAGTTAATAGATGTGAAGGCCTCTTCATCATCGCTAAGGAATACATCCTCTGTTGTATGTAGATGCTCTGTTGAAGTCCAACTTCCACCTATTGACTAATCTCACTTTTCACCAAGGGTATCAAGCAAACATTCAGCTTTCGCGTAGCCCCAGAAAGATTGGCATACATCAACCACACCTGGCAAGCTTCTCCAAGACCGGCACACAAGTTTCAAGATGGCGTGCAAGTTCACATCTGCCACTTACGCGACACTTACTTCTTCAACTTCAAAATTACGCGACTCACATCCTTTTAAGCCCAAAACGATTTTGGCGTGAAAATATGAACTGTCGTGCTTCTTCAAATCCTGACACACAGGTGTCACAAAACCACCTGTGCAACACATCTTTCACTGACTCCAAACTTTGGGGAGTCAACCCCTTTCTCACCAAAAACACCTAGGATGCACAACAAAAAACTGTCACACAACTTCAACTTGCACAACCCACCACCACTTACGCGACCACAACAACTGCGCGATGGGGGATCTGATTTTCTCTAAGTCTAAACATCATGCCGAATGAGGAGGGGATGACCTCTATTTATAGGCATTTGGATACCCTTCGTGACGGCACACAATTTTTCCCTCGGAGCACAAGTTTCGGCGCGCAAGTCATTGCCTTGCATGTCACTTGCATGACCAAACATAAAACCTGGGCGCCCTTATCCCTTTGCCATATTTTCATGTACTGATCATGAAAAAAATGTGCACAAGTTTCCTCTGCTTCAAGACAACGACGCACAAGTATCTTTCCCAAAAACCATTTTTTTCATTTGTCGATTTTTAGTCCCAAAAATTTGGCAAACAAAAGAAAATGGTGCCACCTTCAATATTGTTCTCTTCTTGTTCTGTATGATCACATTAATGGCACACATTCTGAACATCCACTGAGGATTGACAACAAACACAAACCACGCTCCAATTCATGCATAGAACGACCATGGTTCCAACAATATCCTCCTTTGGGTTTGATGGGAATTAGTAAATAAATTAAATAGAGCACCGGCCATAGGCAAACAAAAAATGCAAGAATCAACTCAGCCAACACTCTATGTCTACGTGAGAAATTATCGGTATAGAAAACAGGAAATGAAGCCTGAATTAGATTCCTGTCCAATGTATTCCTTCCCATCCTATCACTGACACTGAATTATCAATGTTTCACAAAAGCATTACATGCCTGAATTTGTTCCATTCTACCCCATTGACAACAAACCCAAAGACTGGTAATTGTTCATTATTCAGTTCAAACCACACTCCCCCTGGATAGTATCTCCCCCACAAACCTACATAGCATCCATAAAAAGATTAAAAACAATTAATATAACTTGGTAGAGGGGAATTTCCTAACCTTATTATGCACTTGGAGGTGGTAGAACACTGAGGTTCAACCAATGCTTCTCAAACATAGCCGTTGACAGTGGCTTAATCACGATATCAGACACTTGCTCATCTGTTCCCACATGATCCATTATAATCATAACTTGTTCAACATTCTCTTTGATAAAGTGATACCTAATTTAAATTTGTATTGTATTAGAATGCTAAACTGTATTCTTCGTAAGATCAATTGCACTCTCGTTATCACAATAAATCACCATTGGTTGCTTCAACTCATCAGAAATATATGTTAATTGTTGCTTCATCCATTGTAGTTGAGTTCATGACTTTGTGGAGGATATATAATCAGCTTCAGCAGTAATAAGAGAAGTAATTTCTTGATTCTTGCTCAACCGACCAACACATTTATTCCCAATATAGAATACTCCACCACTGGTGGCCTTTTTTTCCACTACATCGCCAGCCCAATCAGTATAAAAAAATGCTGATAATTCTCTGTCCGTTCCTGTAGCAAAGTATAAGCCAAAATTGTGAGTACCTTGAATATAACTCATGATTCTCTTTACTGCTACCATATTTTCTTCCTTTGGATTACTCTGAAAGCAGGATTATAGACATGTTGCAAAGACAATATCTGGCCGTGTCACTGTCATGTACAGTAGGCTCTCAATTATCCTCCTATACATGGTTGGGTCTACACATGTCTCATCCTCATGCTTTACAAGTTTGGTTCCAACTATAGTCTGAGTTGACATTGGTTTGGATTCATGCAAGTTAAACTTCTTCAGTAGCTCTCTTGCATACTTTTCCTGAGAAATGAAAGTGTAATCCTTCCTTCGAATCACCTACAGCCCCAAGAAATATGTGACCTCCCCAATCATAGACATTTCAAATTCTGATTTCATGTGATTAGCAATCTCATCCACTGATTTATTCCTTCTTCCATCAAGTATAATGTCATTAATGCAGGCTACAACCATAAACTGATATTTTGGGGAATTCTTCACATATAGATTGTGATCAACTCCTCCCCTTTTGAATTTCAGCTTCTTGAGGTAAGAATCCTACCGGAGTACCATGCCCGAGGTTCCTATTTCAAGACATAAAGAGATTTCTTTAGTTTGAATACCTTTTTTTCTTCAATACCAAAAATAAAACCCACAGGTTGTTCAATGTAGATATCTTCTTCGAGTACACCATTAAAGAATTCTGTCTTTACATCCATTAGATATATTTTATACCCTCATTGTTGATCCATGGACCGAAAAATACCGATTGACTCTAGTATAGCCACTGGAGAAAAGGTTTCTTCAACATCAATACCTTCAATATGAGAATATCCTTTACATACCAGTCGTGCCTTGTTTCTAACAACACTTTCATGCACATCAAACTTGTTCTTGAAGATCCATTTTGTACCAATCACATTCTGACTTTCCGGTCTCTAGACAAGATCCCATGTTTGATTCTTGTCAATCTGATCTAACTCTTCATTCATGGCTTTCACCCAGGATTCATCCTTTTCATATTATTCAAATGAGGATGGCTCCACGACTGACAGAAATGTAGATTGTGTGTTATTCCACATCCTTCTTGTTTGTGTGGGTGCAGTCTTGTCCCCAATTATGTTAGATGGATCAATCTTAGCTCTTTGATTTCTCCTGTGAGGTTCAGTCGCATTCTCTCCACAAAATATTTCCTCTTCAGATTCTTCTTCTAAGTCAACAGAATGATGTGAGCCTTGAGTGTTTTGTACACCATCCTCTATTTTTGTATTCGTATTTACTCCATGTTCACATTCTTCCTCATCTTTTATCTCCCCAAAATAAGAATTATTTGAAGCATTTGGGGTTTTTCCTTCAATGATATTAACATCATTTCATTAGACAATCATCCCCAAGAATTTATTGAAACACTTGTGGGCTTTGATTTTCATTGGATACCCAAGAAAAATTCCTTCATCAGCATTATCCCCAAACATCCCTTGATTTCCTTCTTTATTTCGGATGAAACAGTTGCTTCCGAAAACACAAAAATATTTCAACGAAGGCTTCCTTCCATGACAAAATTCATATGGTGTCTTCGTTTCTCCAATATAAATCCCCGTTAGACTCTGAATGTGCACTGCAGCTTCAACAACCTTTTTCCAGTAGTGGGGAGAGATACAACTCTCAATCATCATAGTCCCGACCATATTTTTGACCTTTCAGTCCCGGTGCTCAACAACTCCATTTTTCTGTGGAGTTCTCACAGCAACTACCCATGCTGTATTCCATGTTTTTCTAGGTAATTCTCAAACTCAATAGACATGTATTCCCCTCCATTGTCAGATCGCAGGACTTTTTGTTGTCCATCCTGTATCATTCTCGGCAATCCGAAGACAAGTTTTCATGCAATCAAGTACTTGTCGTGTCCTGTGAATCACCATTACACAATCCATTCTACTATAATCATCAATCAAAAGGACTAAGTACCTATCTTCATGAGTTCCAACAACATTTATCAGGTCACATATGTCTGTATGGATGAGATCACGAATGTGTGATGCCCTTTTTATCTTTTATCGATATGAATTATAGACTAGCTTCTCTCATATGCAAGCATCACAAGTCTTTTCCCGTTCACATTTCTGAAGAGGGATATCCATGACAATCTTTAGCTTAGATATCTTTTCCATGTCCTGTAGGTTAATGTGCCACGACCTTCAGTGCCAAGGGTTATTTTCTTCTTCAACAGACAAATAGCAAGAATTTACTTTTATGTCAACCTGATATAATTTTCCATCTGTTCTACATCAATTCATAAGAGAATTCCCTGTTTTTTCCTTTATAGTGCAACCGTTTTGATTGAAAGTTACTATGAGCCCTGAGTCACAGAGTTGACTTACACTGAGGAGATTGGGCATAGACCATCCACATAATGAACTTCAATAATCTTTAGCTCTCCATTGGCAAGAGTAGTATTCCCACTGCCTTTAATCTTCAAAGAACAACCATTACCAAACATTACTATTCCATCCACCTTCATTTCAATGTTCTTAAAAAGGTCAACATTTCCTGTCATTTGTTAAGAGAATCCACTATCTAGAATCCAGGTGCTGCTGGTCTTTGTAGTTTTGAAGTCTACTTCTTAAATATTAGATTTCTAGATCTTCCTTTTTTCTGTCCATGAGGTATTGGATTGAGTATAAGATATTGACAACCTTCTAATTATAAGTTCCACATAATCAGATTATTTATACCCATAATCTTCTTCCAGAGGAGAAAATATGTTTGGTTGATCCACACCATCAGGAGGATGAATATAGACCCATTTCTGAGAGTTTTATGAATATCTTCTATTGAATCTCTGCCTGCGATACATATCTTAATGACCCAAGTTAGAACAATGAAAATAGTATCCATAGAAACCATTTCTTTTATAAGATGGAGGATATGAAGTCAGTCTCCTTTGTTGACATCCCAGATCTTCCCCATTCAAGTAGCTCCTTTCTTCTTCACAATATGATATGGTATGGCCCAAGTAGAAACACAACAGACACTTCATGGGAGGAAATGTCTTATCACATGACTTTCTCCTCATACCTTCTTCCTCGGTAGAATAGTTAGAATGCATGTTATTTCTGAATGTTTAAGGATAATTTTCAGTTCTCCTTTTATTTTGGATTGAGGGTTCATTTTTCATCACTTTAGGCAATGTTTCAACATGTCTAACTTTCATCTTGTATTTCTTTTGTCTCTTTTCACTTTTAGAAGATGACGTCTTAGCTTCACAGCCAATTCCACTCTTTCCCATGCAAGCGGATCTTTGATCACTCAATATTTTTCCAACCCCATCTGAACCACACATGTCTCTTGCCAGTAATTCTGTATCTGAGAATTTCGAAAATGAATTTTCTTCTTACCATAATTTGCGGTTGATTGACAATGAATTTTACTTATCAGAGTTATAACTTCTTCCTCAAGACCCTTAGAAGCCTTGGACTTTTCTTCCAGTCTGGATGAATGGTCATTTATGAGCTTTTCTTGTTCTTCAATTCTATGCTTTAGTTCCACAATGTTATCTGTGCTTTCAAGGATTGAAGACTTAGCATTCACTAGTTCTTCTAGTCATTAAATTACTTCTTCAAGCTCATCGACATATTCTCACGATTCTTCCACAATTTCCATCCAAATGTTGCATCTCATGAATTTATTCCCATGCTTTGAAAGGGAATCCTTAATTTTAATATTTGGATCAACATTATATGCAATCTGATTATATCTGTCTTTTTTGATAAAGTGTTTGAATTTTCAATGGTAGCCATCATGGAATCATAGTTTCCTATTTTAAATTCTGGTTCTTCTTCTTCACAAAATTCAATATCATCATCTTCCACTTCACAGAAAAAACACTTACTCTGTATTTTCTTTCCAGATTTAAAGACTCCCTTTATGAAAAATCTTTTCTGAGGCTTCTCGACATCTTCTTCTTCACTTTCATCATTATTAAACTTTCTTTGGCACTAATAGATAATGTTCCCTACTCTTCCACAACGAAAACATGCCTGAGGTAGCTTACCTTTGAATTTACCTTTTCCCTTCTACAGCTTCTTGGCAATGAGAGAAATAATTTCCTTTTCCTATTAATCATCACCACCACTATCTTCTGAGATTTTCAGTTTGTACATGGCTTTTAATGCCATTTACTTTCTTGCACGAGTTGTAGCATCTTCTGGTTTGACTCTCATCTCATATTCCACTAGACTAAATATAAGATCATCTAGAGAATGTTTAGACAGATCTCTTTCTTCAAGAGCTGAAACCTTTGCATTGTACATAGGAGGAAGTCTTCTCAAGATTATCCTTACGATATCAATGTCTTTTATTTCTTCTTCAAGACCTCTAATTGCACCAATAAATTCAGTAATTTGATTGAAGAATGAATCTGCATTCTTATTAGGGATGCATTTTTAGATTGTCAAACCTGTTGTGTAAGACTTGAACTTTTGCCTCATTCACATTGATGTGTCCTTCATAAATGTTTTCATGTTTATCCCACATAGACTTTTCTGAGGTGCAACTCATCACCATTAGATAGATCTGATCTAAGAGAGCTGTAGTGATAGCATTCTGAGCTTTAGCATCTGCATCAAGAACTTTCTTATCTGTATGAGTCATAATAAGCCATCTTGGATCAGTATCTTGTATTTCGTTCACAGTAGAAAAGAGGACATCCATTCCAAGGGATCTTAAATGATATTTCATTCTGTTCTTGCAAATCTGAAAATTACTTCCATTGAAGAGAGGCATTCCCCTAGAGTTGACTGCATTTCTATGACGACAAATGACAGTTATAACACCAGCAACCTACCTTTGATACCACTTATAGGCCCCGAGACACCCGGAGAGGGGAGGTGTGAATCAGGGTGACAAATTTTTCTTTTAATGTGATGGATCTTATTACCAAGTTGGTAGGAACATGTTAATCCTATAAGATGGTTATAACCAGAAAGCTAACATTAACATGCAGAGAGATGACACGTCACTTTTTACATAGTTTACCACTAATCGCTACGTCCAAGGATCATACGCCGAAAGGTTTTCAGTCATACCTAATTCCACTAAACATTACTAGATGTGGATTACAATGGATCGGGCACAATAACTCTGTCCTAGGCTCACTGCCTTAACAAAAGTTCATAGAAAGCTCACTGCGTCCCTTAGGTCACTCCCGTTGACTCTCCCTAGCTCACTGACTTTAGTGAAGTCCCACTCAATTTATAGACATGAAAGTCTCTTCATCATTGCTAATGAATACATACAATCTTGTATGTAGATGCTCTGTTGAAGTCCAACATCCACATGTATACTAATCTCACTTTGCACCAAGGGTATCAGGCAAACATTCAGCTTTCGGTCAGCCCAAAAAAGACTAGCAAACTTCAACCACACCTGGCGCGCTTCTCCAAACCCGGCGCAGAATTTTCAAGACAGCATGCAAGTCTACCTCTCCCACTTGCGCGACACTCACTTCTTCAACATCAAACTTGAACGACTCACATCCTTTTAAGCCCACCTCGATTTTGGCACACAACTATGAACTGTCTCGCTTCTTCTAATCCTGGCGCGCAAGTGTCACCAATCCACCTGCATGACACCTCCTTCACCAACTCCAAACTTGGGCGACTCAACCCCTTTCTCACCCAAAACACCTTGGATGCACACCAAACAACTGTCACGCAACTTCAACTTGCGTGACCCACCACCACTTGCGCGACCAAAACACATGCGCGACGGGAGATATGATTTTCTCTAAGTCTGAACTTAATGCCGAATGAAGAGGGGTCGACCTCTATTTATAGGCATTTTGATACCCTGCGCAACGGTCCATAAGTCTTCCCTCGACACGCATGTTTCAGAGCGCAAGTCTGTGCCACACAAGTCACTTTCACGACCACACATAAAACTTGGGCGCCCTTCTCCCTTTTCCATATTTTCATGTTCGGATCTTGAAAAAAAAATGGCGTGAAAGTTTCCTCTCCTTCAAGAAAACATCGCGCAAGTATCTTTTCCAAAAACCATTTTTTTCATTTGTCGATTTTCGGGCCCAAAAATTTGGAAAACACTAGAAAATGGTGCCACCTTCAATACTATTATCTGCTTGTTCTGTATGATCACTTTTCTGGCACACATTCTGAACTTCCACTAAGGATTGACAACACTCACAAACCATAATCCAATTCATGCATGGAATGACCATGGTTCCAAAATTATATTGTATTATATATATGATTTTTTTCTTTAATAGATTCATAATAAATATATCTTTTAAATAAATGTTTTTCTTTCACATATGAAGTATGTCAAACCAGCTGTAATGATTTATTTCACAATCACATTAATATTGGATTTTTTTTATATTTAAGTCTCTACAAGAGAAATTAATTTAGAATTATAATTTAAATTAATATATTATAATATAATATTTATATTGATTGAAATTACATATTTCCCATTATTGTTAAACAATTTATTTACTCAAGAGAGAGAAGTAATATTTTTTACAAAAAATAGTTATTGTTTTTTACTCGGTTAGGAATCATTTTTTCCCATATCCATATTTTCATAAAAAATATTAAAAGAATATTATTAAAATGTACCAATCAATTTTTTAGAATTTTTTAACCCATTATTTACTTTTTTAAAATATTTAAATTAATATGCCAATTTTTTGAATGAGGTACTTTATCTTTTTCAAAAAAATGAGTGTATGCTAAATTTTTTAATCATCATCTGCATAAAAAAATTTCATGTCATTATTACCACTTAATATTTTTATTTATACCATTAAATATTAACGATTTTATTTTTAAATAATATTTTATTATTAATATTTGGTATTTTTTGATTTTAAAAATGTTATTTCCATGTTAATTGGATTTTTCCAAATGAAATTGTTAAATTATTTTTTAAATTAAATTTGAATATTTCATCTTCTATTATTGAATCATACTCTTAATGATGATATAATATAAATTTAATATTTAACCTGAATTAATGTATGGTTTAAATTTAGTTTTATAGGGAATGTATTGAAATTCAATTGGAATGTTCTTCTGAAGTAGATTATTGTTTTTTTAATAATAATGAATATATTTTATTTTATATTCATTTGAGAAATGAATTAAACTTATAATGTGACTTGAGGGAATGGAATTACATAGGTGGTTGATAAATTCGAAGGTATTATGAAAACAATTAGTTGAAAATTAGTATTTAATCACTTTTTATTGTATTACTACACATATATTAACTATATTAGCACAAGGCATGAATGGTAAGACTGGGTTGTCGGAAAAAATGAATTCTGTTATTATGAAATCAATTATTAATTTCATTGAAATTATTTTCAATAATATCCATTGATACATTTAAATATTATTATTTTTATTTATATGGAATATTTTGAACTTTATTTACTATGCCAATATTTTTCTTCATCATTGTTTAATTTATTAAATGGAATGTGTTTTGGGTTATTTGAAATTCCATTTTTATGCATTATTTAATGATGATATCTCTTATTGTAAATAAACCAAAACGGTCATTTAATCTCATTCGTATTATTTTCATTCCATGTGGTCGGAGTTATTAATATTTTAATGAGTTCCTGGATGAAAAATATTTATTTTCACCATGTTTTTTATTTTATGTTATCAAATGTAATGTGACATTAATGTGTACAACTAGTTTACCAACTATATTAAACTATGCAGTACTTAGGAATTTCATCACTAGTACTATGTTCCAATGTAATATATTAATCATCCACTGTAGTCTATTGGGGACACACTCATTACAATTTGTATCAATGAAGATTAGTGGAAACCATATGAACAATATTATAGAAATTATAGATTAGGGAAGATAACCCTATGGCTAAATTATAGGTTAGGTATATTTATTGGATTAAATAATAATACACTTGAAATTTATAAATTATGAATTTTTCTTTGTAATGAATCTATATATCAAAACTATAAGTGGATTTGGTTTTGGAAGGGATGCTTCTACTAATAGTAACCACTAAAAAAGATAATTGAGTATATCAGGGTCATCATTTTGGTCCAAAGATTGTGTTCCCTTATACAGTTACAGTTTTTACACTCCCATGGGAAATGATTTGGTTAATTAATATTTTCATGAGAGACCGTTATGAAATATTTATATTTATATTTATTTTTCAATATTATAAAAAAACATTGCTTATTATTATCTGACTAATGAATCCAAAAAATGGAATATCTATTAACTATTACTCATGTATATAAATTATACTATATGATTCACAATTTTTTGACATAATCCAATGTATTTCATTGTATATATATGGATCCTAGTAGAATAAGTAGAAACTATATCAATGCATGTAACCTATATAGGTATTTCACTCATTGGAATTATTATCATGCTATAGTGGAAGTAGGGAAAGATAAAATTATTACTATATGTGGAGTATTTGACTTGAGTAATGTCTAATAACCTTTCTTACATATATCATCCTCATTATATTCAATGTGGTATAAGAATGTTATGTAGTTTCTTGTTTAAAAATTCTCCATAAATCCATGGAACCCTAATACTTTTTAAGTTGTACAATAGATATATTCTTTCAAAAATATATTTTCAGATAAGGATTTAATGAAGGGGAATTATTGTCATTTTACATTATCATTTCATGGGTTATAATAATAAGTTAATATCATAGATTCAAAACATTGGTGACGAGATACAATTTTATAGTCTACTAAAAAAGGAAGAGGAACATATTAGTAAGTGTGAAGCTATTTTTAAATGGTTAACCAGGAATATTGTGGAAAATATATGTAGTCCAAAAAGTATGATTGAAAATTTATTTAAAGTTAAAAATCAAACCCTTCCAAGGTAAATAGTATACCACCTCTTATAAATATGTGAAAATATAGTATAACGATCTATTTTTAAAAAATAATTCATAATGTTTAATTCAATTGTAAAAATGAAACAATTGAAGATGATAATTAAGAAAAAATAAATATGTAGAAGAAGATAAATAATAATTTTCCAATATATGATACATAATGTATGAAACACAAAGACACCTTTTCATGGGAAATTTAGTTTTCTAGAAGTGTGAAGAAAACGGTCATAATTTAAATAAATGAAATTGTAAGGGAGAATCAATCAATGAACCTGATTTAACATTAAGGATATCAGACACAATTATAATCTATTTTACAAACATAAATATAATATAACCCAAAAGGACCCAATGGGATAAGGGAAATATTATGAAATTACTGAATATAGAGTGGAATAATTGACATGTTTATGTATTCAGTTTTCAAAAAAATTATAGGTTTTATATCAATGATACTTTTATTATATGTATCATAAAAAATATGAATATTAATATGTTTTATATTTTTCTTAAGGATTTCCAAAATCATATTGAATATTACTGATATATAATAAAAGTGATTTTGTTATATTTTAAATGAACTACTAAATAAGAGAAATTTAACTATTGATATGTGCTTGATTAACATGTAATGATATTATGCTTGGATAATATAATGATTGAAATTTACATTGTTAATCAGATACTATTAAGGACCTTAAAAATGATTTTTTATTTGACGAAATATTAATTTATGATGGATTTTACTATAATTTTTTATTCATAGAATATATTTAATAACATAAGATTTTATAATTGGAATATGTATATAGTTATTTTTTTGAAATTAGTTATATTTTCAACAAGGTTTTATGGTGACCTTGGAGGTCAAGTATATGGAATGTCACATTAACAAATAGATTATGCCTTTTGAGGATATTAATGCTAGTTGATTTAGTAAATTTAGTGATGTTATTTCTAAGTTATGAATTTGGTGAGATATATTTTTTAGGGTATTGTTGCATAAATACTTATGGAATGGATTAAGGTAATCCTTGTATGTTATTATTTATGTTTTTTTTATTCCAAAATTATATTGGATTACATTTTCTACCCATTTTGGTTTATGTAAATAGTAACAAATATACTTGAAGGATTATCATTCTTTTATATAACTTACGATATATTTATAATAAATTTTGTATCTTCATAAATGAAAAATTTATCTAGGATATGCATTTCATATTGTAATTGACGAACTAGAAATTGATTAAATCCAAAAAAGTATAAAACCATGATTATAAAATAGGGATACATTATGTATATATAGGTATTGGTTATATATATCATGATATTAAAATTATTCCTCAACATTATGAGTGGGATATTTAAATAATATTTTTTTAATTTTACCTCAATGTCTAATAAATCATTGTTCTTATCACCCATCATAGATTAATGGTTTTACGATTGATAAATATATTCCCATGTTATTAATAACTCTCTATTATTACATGGGTGTAATTTTTATCGTAACTATATTTTCACTTACCATTAATATTATCATATTTTTAAATCTTTTTTTATATTATATGAAATGATATTTTATTTTCCATTCCATCTTTTGATGTTGATGATTTAATAATACAGTTTACATTATGGGATTTAGACAATGATAATATAAAACATCACTCCCTTGAATACTGAGCAGAATATAAAATTTAAAGATTTCTATTTATTAAAAGGGGAACAATCTAATAGAATGTGATTTCAAAATGAGACTATGTTTTCCGTGTATACACATAAAACAAAAATCATAAACAAAAAATAAAATATTATTTCTTATATACAAATGTTATAACATATACATTGTATTTTATATTATGAATGGTATTAACCAAATAATGATATTTAATTATATATTTACTATATAATAAATAAAAATGTGTTGATAAATAATTAATAAATAAGTAGTATATTTTTAGTAAGGACATTTTATTCTTCAAAATATGTTTTATACTGAAATTTTATTTAATAACCTTCTTGAGATAACATTATAGTTAATTTATTCAATATTCAAAATATTTTTTAATAAAAATTATTAAATTATTTTAGTTATTATTTAATATTAACTTATAATTTTTTTTCTCAAATTAATGAATTTCCTATGAATAGTGAAAATTTGTATTAATCTTCTAAAAAGTGTATTTTAATTTCATAACCTTACAAAGATACATATTTTTTAAAAATAATTTATCTGTAATTGTAGTTATCCTATATTATGAATAATATCATTAAATTCATTGGAATGAATTTAATAATTTAATTTATTAATAATATTTTTAAACCAAAAATGGAATTTTTCTAAAAGAACTATTATTTATATACTATTATATACTTACATGAGAATAAATTCACATACATAAGGAACTTAAATATTGATAAATTTATTAAATATTTGAAATCTATATTTTCATATTTGGTAAATAACTAACATTTATTATTTTTCATTATAAATAGCATCCGTGAATAGTTTTTGAAACATTTGTAAGGTAAAATGGTCAAAATAAGGTGAAAATCATGATATAACATTTAAAAATAATCCCAAAACAACATTCAGTCAAATTGGATGGGTTTATTTCATCATATTTCATAATTTATTGAATATTTTTCCACCTTGTGTAATATTTATATTATTAGATCATTTATATTAATTTAATAAAAGAAAAAAATGCCAGTCTCTTGAATTTAATAAATCTAAATTAACACTTTTTAGATAAAAAAATGACATTTTTTGTTATTAATATTTATTAGAATCATTAAAAATAATAATTATCATGTTAATTAATTTTTAATTTCATATTATAAAATAATTAACATAAATACATAAACAGCGGCAATATATTTTTTATTCAATTAACAAAAATATAAAATATATTAATTTAAAAATACTGAAAATAATATTTATTTATTGAGTTATATTGATTAATAAATTTTCTACATATGTATTACATATGCTCTATGTTTTAAAAATATACACCTGAATAACATATATTTTTTTCATTTTATTAATCCCAAATTTAAATAATTGTGTCGAAACTAACAGTACATATAGTTTTTTAAAGACAATACATTAGAAATTATTAAAAAACATTAAATTTTATGGTATAGGACATATATGATAATATAGGTTAAAATATTTAATACATTGGTCATTTTTGGTAAACAATTTATGTTAGAACAAAATTATAACCCATTAAGACAGAAAACAGTGTTAATGCAAATAATGTTAAAATTTTTCCAATAGGATGTGAGGTTAAAATAATTATAATGTTTAACATATCAATTTAATATATAGAATTTTTATTGTATGATTACATTTTATAAATATTGAATATTTTTATCAAAATTTAGTTGACAATGTTCCACATTCAGATAAAAAGGAAATTTTTATATTTAAATATTTTTATTCATTCAAGGTTTATCTATTCATCCACTCTAAAGAGAATCCTAGTATACTATATTAAATACAACACCTAGAGTCTATTTTATTAAGAAAACCCCAAATTAACTCTTCTAAAATTATTTATAAAATTAATGGACGTTCTGGTCTTCTTTAAAAACTAACCCTAGGTACCCTAAGAAATGATATTATGCTTCTCGTTTCAAACAGAGGTAATCCTCTTTACCGACTCTATTTTTTTCATCTTAAATATCAAATAAATAAATTTTAAACATCCAGATATAATAGTAAAATTATCTAAAATATAATTATTTTTTATTGTAATCATTATTTAACTGTTTCTATCTTTTTTTTCCTTCATATAAAAATATAAAAAATTATTAGTGCATATGTACGAATTATCTTGTTCACCTAGAAGTATAATTAATATATAAACACATCCAAATAAGGATGGTTATTAATATATAAAGAGTGACTATATATGTCATTTTTGAAATAAATATTCATATTGAATAATAATATCATGTATAGCATTTCACCTTCCAACCCATTGGGAAATGATAATATGATTTTTGAATAAATGTAGACTAATACCTCTCTTAGAAAATGTGACCTGTTTTTAATTTATGCATTATTTGGGTAGAAATAATGATTTATTTAATTAATATATATTATACTTAAATCATGACTAAAATTTTAGATTCTATGGAACCATGATAAAAGTATAAGGACCAAACAACAATTCCAAAATAAATATAAAAATTATGTAGTTATCACATATATCTATGGTTTTTATAATGAATTGTTATTAATGCTTTATAAAAGGACATATTTATTTAATATATTGAATGATATAAATGATTATGGTAATATAATTAATTCATAATTAATCTATAATTTATCTTAACGATGTTTTAATTTTTATTAAAGAAGTCGGGTGTGAGGTATGTGTTTATTTAACAATCTCATCATTGTTTTGGATTGTTTATGTATATGATTATATTTCTTATTCTCATTATATTTCATTATTTTACATATTTCCATTTATTTTACACTCGTTACGTAATAAAGATTCCAATATCATTTTCTTACGACAATCCAATTTTAGTATACTCATTGTGGAATCGTTGTCTTCAATAAATATTTTTTCATTAAAATGTTTTAATGGATTTTTATGAGTATTGATCAATAATATATTGAAATAATTTTAAAACATTACTATCTGCTTAAAAAAATTAAAATGAGTATTGTTTTTTTAATGAGGTACTTTTGGCTAGTCATAGATTAGTGTGAAATGATTTTTTAAACTTATATGTCAATAATTGAATTACCTTCCATCCTCTATACTGAAATTTTTTAATCACTATCAACAAGTATACAAAGTTATTTTAAATGAGAATAAATTCCAAAATATTTTAAATTATTTATATATATATAATGATTGATCAAGAATTAGAGTTTTATTTTCATCATTATATTTTCAATTTTTATTATTACTTTATTTTCATCCACACATTCATCATGTGATGAATATTTTTATTTATCAGTGATACAATTGAAAGATAAAATCCATCATATTTTTAGAATGGTTTTTGATCATTTTTTATATGGAAAATATTTTCATTCTATATTGTAGTTTTTTCCAATATTAGTGGTTTTTTATTTTTAAGGCATATTGATAAAATTGTATTGTTTTTTTATATGATGAATGTGTTGGATTTATTTATTAATAAGTGGGAAATGAAATTACATAGACCAATGATGAATATTTTGGTATCATGAGTCAATATTGTTGTCTAGAATTATTATTATTATTTTTACACCTAATCATAGTTCAATGTTTCATGGCATAAGGATTCGAGCGTATGTTTTAGATATATGAGATTATGGATTCCCTAATTATCAAATCAGTTATTATGTTTCATTAAATTATACTGAATATTATGAATTAATATGTTTATAGGTCATCTGATTAAATATATTGTTTCATATGATCTTCATTTACTCTTTATGTATCATTCCTCATGATCATGTTGTTTATTGAATGGACCATGATAACTATTATATACATTTCCATATTAATTATTGCTTGTTTTATCATGATTTTTAATGTTGTATGTTACCATTACATATCATGTAAGATCATCATTATCTTTTTTTCTTTTTTCCCATGATATCAAGAAGAGATCATTTAATGCGTTCAAGGATACATGATATTTACCTTCACTATTTTTTTTATTTTATGTTTTTTATATGTAATGTTAGATTATAGTTTTTATCTATTTTACCAAGACAACTAAACTCTATCGTGTATTATTATGTGATCACAAATATATTTTCAATATGTAAAAATGTATCCACCATCTATGGGAAATTTAGGTTAGGTTACATATAGTAAAAAATTCCATGAACTAGTTACAATAATTTATTAATTCAATATTAAATAATTTTTCAAATACAATCTATTGGGATTGACATATATGTATCCCAAGATGTACTTGTAAATTTACAACACAAGTAGTATATTATTTGTTATAAATACTCTTTCATGGTGTATATGAAAAATATGATGTTCTACGATAATGAATAAAAGTGGAAGATAATTGGATAATATGAGAAATATATTGAAAATAACCGGGTAATTATGTTGATAAGGTATTTTTCAATCAAATCACATATGTTCATCTACCAATATTAATAAATAGAATCATAATAAATATTGGATAACAAAAATTGACATAGAAACAATTTATTTACACATGTTTCAAAATATGAAATGCATAATCCATTGAAGGAATATATTCAAAAATCATTTGAATAAAAAAAAGATGGATAATGATAAGAATGTGATTTATAATGCATTTCCAATATATCTATTTAAAAAAAATTTATATTTAAATTCATAAACACTTATCAAAACATAGAATTATTTATGTTGAAATACAAAATTAATATTAAAATATTAGTCATTAAATAGTGAATCACTTTTTACAATGTCATAAAATATCATCCATATCATAACAAAAGAACTCACATAAAAATAGGTTAACAATGATTAATTGAATTATATCACATTTAGGGTTAAATGGGAATCAATGTTTCTTGTTATAATAATTTTCATGGAATAAAGATACTGATAATTGTTATACAATGACCCCTTAAGAAGTATTAGGATAATGGATAAACATCTTATCATTATATCACTATAAAACCCAAATATATTTATATCTATTATCATGTTAGGAGTTTACATTTCAACCCCAACCTATTATAAAATAAATTGATATGCACATTTAGAAAATTCATTTTTATGAAAATTATTGAGCACAATATAACATACTAACACATCATGGTTACATCAATAGTAATTACAACTAATTGAAAGGAATCCAATACTGCAAATGAGTTTATTCGATTTTATAAGGCGATCATGGATGAAATTGTTTTCATTATATAATTCTAAAAACAATCATTGAAAATAATTAATTTTTTCAAATAGAAATGAAAATAAATAATTTAATTTAATAAATCATAATATATAATATATTTATTATTAATTTAGAAAAATAAAACTCAAGAATTCTATAGGCATATATTAATAATCACACTAGGATTCATGGACACTATGATATATTAATATATTGATGAAAAAATTATCAAAATTTTCAATTATTATATATTAATCACCCAAAGGAAATTATGACTAGTTAAATAAAATAAATAATCACCATATCACATGAAGAAACAAAAAAAATGAAAATACAATGTTATGAAGTTTATTAATAATAAAACACCCAAAAATATTTCTCAATACTAAATAATGAAAATAAAATTAGCAGTTAGTTTTACCCAAATAATGATAAGAACATTAAAAAACTTTAACAAAATCCACGTCAGTTGAAATTGATATCATTAGGGACCGATTTTCAAAGACAAAATTGATCCATCCCTCCATCAAATGCCAGAACCAGTACATTAAAAAATATTAAGTGATTTCCTGATACACATGGGTCGGAAAATATTCTTAGGCAGCGTTGAATCACCACAAAAGATCTATTTTTTTCTAATAAATAATTAAGGAATGTAGTAGATAAAACATATATAAAATTATGGCATGAACTATCTATCAATTTGAAGATTCTGTCGGGGAAAAATAAACAAATGACGATGCTAATATAAAAAATAATGTATATGTTAAATTATAGTGGGCACCAGAGAACATGATCACCCACTTGACACTCTCTCGTTGAAGGAAATTTTACCACCTCTAGATGTCTTTCATAATCAATAAACAAATTTCACTTCTATGCAACTATAGATGTTCTTAAAATACTATGTGGTCATTTAGATAAATTTGATTGAAATGAAAACTAAACTACAAATATACATGTCTACAAGAAATGATACAAGTCACTGCCCAACCAATAAATAAACATGGAGTCCCATTGGAGAGGATATATAAGATGAACTGCTTCAATGAAATTTTGTAGATACATAGGTGTGGAATAAAAAATAAAAAATTGGGTCTCGAAAAGGATGACCACTCCACATGGATTACCTTTAATAATAAAACCACTTCATTCTAGTTTATAATTTCAATAAATAAACAAAGAGATACCCTTTCTTTTTAAAAAATTTGTCCCGATGATACTTTAGAAAACAATTTCCTATCATTGATTTCTAATTTCTTAAAATGAATGGATTCCAATCCAATGGACTATTAATAATATGGAATAATATTATAATGTAAGTGTATAATTTAAAAAATAACAATATGGGGATTATCATCATGTGATACAATATATAGAGAAGTAAAAAATGATTTAATAATTTTAACCGAGAAAGGGAAAAATAATAATATAATTCTAATGAAGATCCCTAAAAAAAGAGTAAAATCAGATAAATCACCATGTGAAATCCCTCTATAATTAGTCGTAGTGGGTACCATGGATCATCATACACTTATTGATCGTCCTTGTATGTGATGTTCTGTTCTCTAACACCATCTAGAAATCGACTCCATCATATTTTGTTTATATTTATTACATAATATTTCTATGCGTGGTGGGACATTCTTCATGTTCTTATCCTTGTATACCCACATGAACACCCAATATTCCTATATTAACATCACATATCTAAAATACATAAGGGAGGTGTTGTAAAGAAACCAAAAATCAAAAACAAAATATGTGAAATTATGATAACAACAACAAATCACGCCCCATTAGTACTAATTCCAATCCTCTTTCATATAAGTGTACCAGCAGAGAAATCATACATAGTATGAATCCAATATATATATATATATATATATAAATATAATTTAGGGATCCCATTAGTGTGAATATCACTTTCGAAATGTTTTAAAAATATCTAATTTGGAATTGTATTTGTAGAGTTAACATTGTTAATGAGTTAAAAATGATTTCATACGATCTCTTTTTGTGTTCAAGAATCCTTATTAACATATAAACGTATATAGAACATGATATATATATATATATATAAGAAATATGAGACAGAATTTCTATTTTCTCATCAACATATGCTTGTGTGTTCAATGAGGGGGCGTATATGTGTGTCTTTATAAGTATACAAAAATATGTCACATTTATAATGTCAAATGATTCAAAATAAAACATTTTTATTTAGGAAACCCAATATATGTCATTGGAAATATATGGAATGTAGTCATTGGGAAAAAATATTCATCAGAACATGGAATTTAAATGGTAAAACTATTTTAAAAACCATATCAATCATGAAGGAGAAAAAACATTATATTAAAGGATTAATTACATGAATTCAAAAGAAAAAACTGAAGGACATTTATTTTTTGACTTTTGAAAACACAACATAAACCAACTTATTTGACCACTACAAGTTTCCACAAGTTAATTACTAAAAATATAATAAAAGTATGTTTAATGAAAAAATAAATAAAGGGATTCAATTTAAATGACTGAAAAAATGGTACCTACTTAAAATATGTAATCAGGTCTATATGGGTCTAAATGTCATCTCCATTGATAAGAAACTCAATAATTTGACACAAATCGACCCTTACAAAAATGAAAAATAGAAAATAAATCAAATAAAAACCCAATTTTTTTGGGGGGGTTTACCAATGTTTTACATACTATAATGGAGGAAGATAAACAAATAAATAATAAGAAAATAAATGGGTGTAAGGGACAAAATCCCATCATGGAGGTATCACACAAAAAATGACATGAAAAATAGACATCAAAGGGATATGTTTGGAATAGACTAAGGGTGAAAAGGATACCCTATTGGGAATGTTGTCAAAAGGGGAATTAAAGAGGCGGGCTTAATTATTTTAGTTTAAAAGAATATAGGGGAAAATCAAAAATTATTTTTAAGATAGGAACTATGAATGTTTTTGCTACATATTTTCCCAATCCTCCACCAAATTTGAACCACCCCAAGAAGACCTGGACACCTAACAATAGTATGGAACATGGTCAAGGTAACAATGTGTCATCCATCCACTCAGATTTATCAAGTTTATTAACAACCAGTAATGGGACATTCATCCATTAAACTAATTATTTTTTCTAACCATGTTCCTATAAATAAAATCCAAAATATAGAAATTTAGCACTCAGTTCATATTGAAACTAAAAAAAATATCTACATATATTTTATCAACATAAATTAATTAATATGGTTAGGTCAAGTTGTGATAATTACTAAACCATGAATCACTATTTCCCTATAAAGTCCATGGACTTTGGGATCATCATGTAAAAGTTAAATACAAACTACAATATAATATGACACCTAAAAAATCATCAAACAATAAACTAATTCTCACATTCCATTTAGAAAAAAACAAAAAATGTAATCAAAAAATTGGAGAATATATCATCTATAAAAACAAAACTATTGTCTATGTAAACATTAAATGATTGAATGGGACACAACCCATTAAATAAGAGAATTAATTGGTTGGAATCATATCTCCAAACAAGAACTCAAAGAAAAGGAAAACCATAAAACCTAAAATAGGATTCACTATAGAAAAACATCTAGGTATATTCCTCATATCCATAAGAATCATCCAAATTATCCAAGCTTCCGGATAAAAAACCTATTTAAAATCATGTTTGGTGGGGTGAGAACAAAGGATTTAGCCATCAATGATGATAGAGAACCCATTTTACCATTATCTATTTCCATGGTGGACACCCAATGGTATATGGACCCTAGTCAATTATTCATATACCATCCGAAAAAGATATTACGAGTACTAATGGGGGATAATATCTGAGAAATGATACATATAATGACATAAAGCACCTCTTCACAAGAATATGATTCATAATTTTCAATGATGATAATTTTTCTAAATCTCGAACTCCAAATAGAAGATGTGAAATTAAAAACCAAACCTCAATAAAAAATTGGATAGTGAACCTAGGAAACCCCAAATGGGAATGAAATACGAATGGAATCAAATGATCTTTTGATAACCCATGGACACCTAGAATCTTCTTCAAATTTTTAAAATATTCACTCTGATCCCTATGGATCTTTCCCAATTATATTTAGGAATTTGAATCCCCACATTCATGAGAAGTTATCCATGTTGAAAATGGACTATATTGGTAGATAAACCTAAAGATTCACTTTGGGTGACCTAATTTGAAACATAAAATGGAACATGATGAAATTATATGGCTAAAAATTCTAAATACTGGGAATATCTCAAATAAATATTCCTCCACATGATCCACATGAGTTGTAGTCATAGTTTATGTGAATAAAACCTAAGACTAACTATCGAAACACCCAAAGTCGATGATCTTAGCTAATCAGAAATGAAAATCACAATTTCATTTTATAAAAATCACTCTCCTGATACATTCCCATCCAAATAAGTGGTTCTAAAACCAATGCATTCACCTCATCAAAATAGACCATCACATAAATAGTAAACATTCTCTATGGTGCTAACAAGGGGTATACCTAGAGAATAGATTATTGATAATTTCTTTAAAGAAATAACTTATATCAAACTAACTAGGTCCAATATTTAATACTATAGAAAAAACTACATTCTTTAAAATATATTCAACTCATCATAGTCGAAAACATTCCTAATATAGACCATCCACTTTTATCATGAACATTTTTGGGAATACTTAAAAACAAATAATATTTACCATTATATTCATGCTTCCAAATATAAATAAAATGTTCTATCATAAAACATTAACTAAAATTAATAATATAAATCACAAAAATGTAAATATCTTTAAAAAACAACCACTTCCCTTTAATATTCTGTAATTTAAATATAAATATTTTTTCTATCATATGTAAAACATACCTTGAAATTTATTTCTTACAATGAATATTCTAATTATACAAATTTATTATAATTTTCAAACACATAAATTTAGAATAACAAAAATAATAAAATACATGGTCCCACATGGTAGAAAATGACTTATTAATAATTTGAAACTATCTTTTTAAATTACTTCTCAGATTCAAATCATGTCATGAAATAATTCATCATAAACCTACACCCTCTTCTCCAAAATGAGTTTCATAACTGTACAAATATTTTTTAGCACAAATCCATGAAAATAATATAGAAAAATGTATACTCATAAAAAAATTCACTCTTCTCAATTCATATAAATATTTTACAAACAAAAAACCATTTCAAAACAAACGATTCCATTTTAAAAATCTAAAAACCATGATTGAAACCACCTAAAAATAAATAACCATTTGTCAATTTTTTTAAATAAAAATTTTACTGACAACTTACATTATAAAAAAATAACTGCTTACCGTGACTGAAATAATCACATGGCCTAGTGGAAAAAGTTCTAGCCACTCAATAGTCAGTAAGAGTAATTAATAACAATGTCAGTAGGATCCACCCACATTAAAAATCTACGTGAGAACACCATGAACCATTATTTCAACTATAATTTCATCACAAAAGTAGATGCTCTACATCAAAATCCCATAATTATATGGTTTCTGGATGATAACAATGGAAAATTTGTAGTTTTTTTCCTCGGTTGTGCATCTCATGTATTAAAAACCCTCAATCAATTCTACCTAACAACTAATAAAACAATGTTGATATCAGAATGATCAGTGGTTACTATAGTGTAAATAACATGACTCCTCTAATATTCCATTTTATCACGAACCAACAAATGATTCCCCTCAATTATATTCCCAAACTAGTCCAATATGATGATCTAAGAGATTTCCAAATCATTATAGTATTCCACAAGTCCATGTGAATCACCGAATCACTATATAAGAATAATTTTTACCAAAATATAATTAATGAAATTTGAAGTTTGAATTTAAATAAAATTCAGACTTTACCCTTCAATGATACTCAAATCTATTATATAGAAAATTAACCATACAAAAACCTAGATATCCAAATTGAGAAATAAGTGAAATAGTATTGATACCTAAAAAATTCCCTCTCCCTCTAAACACCCTCTGTAGAAAAGGGTTTTCTTCACCCAATAGTAGATATTACTACCCTCTATCCGAAGAGAAATGTAAAATTCTATGTGTCCAATGCAATATTAGAGGCTAATATAAAAACTAATCTAAAAAAATACTTATATCTGTGTAATAATACATGTAATTCCCAAAAAAAAAGAACAATGATGTCCCAAGGGCTATGATAGAGAAGATAAAACCTATCACTAAAAAGTGATGGATATATAGGTGTGTGCATAAAAAATAACAATAGGGACAGAAAAAGATAAACTATTTCCAATTAGATACCATTAATGGGTGAACAACATCATGAAAGTTTGAAATATAAATATATAAACCATTATTTAAAATTCATTTTGAATAAAGTCACAAAATATTGATTCATAAACCCATTTTCTTTCTTTGACATCCGAATTTTTTTTTCAAACTAGTGGGAGAGATTTCAATAAATTATTTGCAATAACTAATGAGTTGATAAAATAATAGTCTCAGATAAATAAAATATAAATGGTAATATCATCATGTGATAAAATCAAATTGATGTGAAAAATTATTTTTAATAATAATTTATACATGAAAATGAAACCAAATATAAGAGAACATTAAAAAATTTCAATAAAAATGGATGTAAAATGAGAGAAAATACATTGGTAACAACCTCACTGTCTAGGTTTAGTGGGGTACTAGTATCCTAGAACTCTTAGTGATTGACCATGGATTTGAAGGTATCTTATCATTCTCAATATAATAATCCACACCATTATTGTTTTTAGTGGTATAATGTTATCCTTCTTGGTAGGGTGGGTCATTCCTATAATTATATCCCTTGTATTCACCCTTAGATTCCTATGATTCCCATGTACAATTATGATAATCAAAATAAATAAATGTTGTGTACATGAAAAAAACTCAATCATAAAAAAATTTAATGAATGTAAAAAAATACATCTCCATCATCACTAAAAATGTTAATTCTCTCTCTTAGAAATATATCACCATCCTAATCACAAAACATTTGAATCTATTAAATAAATAATAATTTGGGTTTCAATTAGGGTTCCCAGGTCATTTATATTTTTTAACACATCCAACTAGTCCAATTATAATTATATATAAGCGTTGATAATTTTTACATCAACTTTTTCATATAGTATATTGGAGATAAAAACATATCTTGACCACATAGTGGAAAATTTTCCAATTAAAAATGGTACAATCCATAATGAAGTTATCTCTAGGAAATAAGGAATCAATTTAGTGTTTCCATAGGGGAGTGTGAAAAGAATTCGTGTTTTGGGGACACATAAGATGTTTATGAATGGAAATATGTGATATAAGTTCTTCAAGATTTCCCCCAAAGACATTGAAATGTCATAAATTTTGTTATTCAACATCACAAATATATGTTCTACCATACTATTTGGGCAAATTATATTTATTCATGATAGAATATGTAAAACTATATTCTTTTATGGTCATACCCCTATTGATAAATTATAAAAACACTGTAACAGTCTAACGAAACCTGTCTATTTTTTTATTCTAATACCCACACATTTTCTACAATGAAATGGACATCACCCATTCATTTGTTAGATGAATCTATAGAATATGAAGTGTTAGGTATCACAAATGATAAATCGTCTTCCCAAAAACCACATAGATCAACCACCATATATCAAAAATGGAATATAATATGTATGAATGGACTTTAATGGTCCCCAACATTGCTTATAATTTTTTTGAGATGTCAATTTCTAGCATCCTTTTAATGATATCTTATTAAGTGAAGGGGAATCATCCTTCATGAATCCCTAGGTATCACATGAATACAAATTTTTTCTGAACATATTCCTTTTGGATTCAATTAGTTGTTTTTTAGATCCCATGGTTCATGTGACTTCATTTCACACACACATATAGAGTTCCATGTAACAACCCTTGGAGCTTGGACCCATCTCATACTTCTTCGAAACATGGTTGCACACAAGTTGTGTCCTCATGTCACGTTCGTTAATTCTATTAGGTTCATCCACAGATCAATACACAATGTGACTTGAATAAATAGTTATTTATATCTAGTTTTCCTCATGAACACCCTATAAAATTTACTTCCTCTATCTAAAAATCGTTGGACCCACAGATACTCATTCTCATATGGATATGCACCATAACATCAGGTTATAACACCCAGATGATTTGTGAAAATGAATTCAAATTATTTTTTTATTGTAAATATTATTCATTAAATGAATTACTGAGTAACATTGTGATATGAATAGTAGTAAACAATTTATAAATATTTATTATAATAGTTTTATATAATTAAGACCTTTTCAAACAAATTAAATATTTATTATTGAAGTCATTATTCTCATAAAAACTATTAGTTTTGAAAAAAAAGTATTCTTTCGAGAAAAAATAATTGATGTAATTTTTTACAATTTTAGAAAATGAAATTGAAAGAAAATAGTTTTACATTTTTTAATATATATGTAAAAATTATCCAGGAGTAATTTTTTTTAAAATTTTCTAAATTGATTAATTTGATTGTGAATAATGAAATATAAATCATTTTATTATGAAATTTAATTCATTCTAACACATTTAAAAAATTATTTTTATACTGTAATAAAATAATAATTAGTTCGATAATATATCTACTAATCCAACTTAGGTTATTATAATCAATTTCATTTGGAATTGTTTTATAAAAATTCTGTATGAATTTGAATATTTTATCTTTGATGACCTGATTTCTCATCACCTCTACATGATTAATTTTTATTGAACAATTATCTAAATATTTTTATTTAAAATTTTAAAAATGATTCCATATTTAGAATTTTTTTAATTTATATTACCTAATAACTTCAACATAATTGTCTACCATATTTAATTATAAAAATTTAAAAAATTAGATACCACGACTAAGGTAGAATTGGATCTACTAAGGTGTTAAACCTAAGAGGTATGGGTTAGAAATGACCAGAAACATATTCGAAACACATATTTTTTAAATTTAATCTCCATAGACTCTTGTAATGTGAATATCCCATATTAATATTTGTTCATAGGTAAAATGTGGGTACACCTTTTCAATTCAAAAATTACAAGTGTGTTAGTCACCTGACTTCTAAAAGACCCCCCAATCTTCCTTACTTCTCAAATATAAAAAACCAATTGGATTAGGAAAACCCAATGTAAATCACTTTCCTGCTTCCCTCATATCGTCTTCTATGCCTTAGTTTTTTTCTTAATCATACCTATGATGTCTTTTTCTATAAACCTAAAGTGGATCTCCGAGGAAGAGGTAAATTCAAAATTATTCAATTTTTTAATTTCACCTTTCACCACTTTGAAATATTATTATATTTTTCTGATATAATAAAACCCATAACTAATATATATATATATATATATTGAAGTTTTTTATTATAATAACATATATTCATCTTCTATTCTGTAAATTTCGATATGAAATCTTCTATTGTGTTTATAGAGGACAACTACATCTTAAACTAGTGTAATTCATTTTCCATAACCACCTCTCATGACAAGGTTATTATAATTTATTTATTATTTTTCTATATATGATATTTAAGATATTTATATACTCATGGAATTATTATATTACATATTTTATCTTACTTTATATTCTATGGTAATATAATAATGTTGTTCATGTGAATGATAGAGTATCGCCTCATGTAGAAATATGATTCATTATTAACATATAAATTACATGGAATATAGTAATGATAGAATTAAATAATAATATTTGATTAATATGACCAAAAAGATGATTTTTTAAAATTTTAATATATTATATACTTTTATTTTTAATCATCGAGAAATATGTTAACATCGTTAATGAACACGTACGCCCTACCATCTCTAAGAATGGTGAATTCCATTTTCCTCTTGTAAATGTTATGGATCACTCAAAATATATACATAATGAACATATATGATATTCATATTGTGTTTAAAATTATAGAGATGAGCATACCATGATAAGTTTTACATGGATAAAAAATCATACATGAAAAACAAAGTAGTCATTTCCTAAAAAATGAAATTGACATTGAATTGTTATAAAAAATATAATAAATGTTAATAAGTATATATAACATGATATGATATATATATATATATATATTAATATATAATAGATTAATAATAAACCTATGTTTACTAAAATTGATTTTTACATTGTATAATTAATGTCTATAGTTATAGTAATTTTTTTACTCTCTTTTTTATTCCATGGATACCTAATAAAATTCACCACTCTTTTATTTTGTGTTGTTTATATACTAACCCCAATACATGATATATCATTAATACCCTATTTTAATGATATTTAATGATTCTTTTGATGTAATTATTTTTTTCTAATGATTCAAAATATTACTAATGTGTTAAAGATATTTTTTAGTTTACGTTCATAGAGACTTATGTTATGTTATGACCCTATCATCTTTTATGAGGTGTGTATAAAAACATTTTGACATATAATATCAAGAATTTAATTATTTTTATGAAAATTTCGAATTCATATTATTTACATTTTCATGGTATTTAAAATTCAATGATCCCATAAAGGTATTGTCTTAATGATACAAGATCATAGTTTATCATGATTGTTAATATTTAATCATACTATAATGAAATATTATGATCAAAATCTCAATAAACAATTAAATTTTATTCTATTATGGTTATTTCATTTGGATAAATATAATTTACCTCATTTTTTTCTCTCTACATATATTCCAGTTATAGAAATAATATTTTATATGCTAATTAACATTATTTATCTCTTTATTTGAAAACCATTTCTCATATATGTCTACTTTTTATAAAAACATTTTAAAAATATATATCAATGTTACACTCTGATTGTTTAAGGTATTTATTAATTTTTTTAATTTTTTCTTTTTGTAATAGGAATATATATGTCTGTTTACAATAATATACCATAGGTATTTGACAAAAAATTTGAAATGAATCATTATTTTATCATATATGAAATGAGAAAGAATTTCCTGATTCCATGAACATTATTTTCATAAATAATAGTTTCTATTTTTCCTTCTTAAATTAAATTAAATGGAGTACCATAATTTTTGTGAACATTTATTTTAAAATTTTTGTTTTTTAAAGAAATGTATATTTTCTTTAAGAAACAATCAATGTGAATATTCTTTTAAAATCAGCTTCCATATAGGATGATATTTATATGTGGTAGGTACAATATAATATATATATATTTCAAGTAAACCATTATTATTCATTTTTTATGTTTTTTAATAAAAATATGACTATGATTTTTTTCTCTTAGAGTGTTTATACAATGAATAAATGGTTTTGAAACCCAATTCTTTTTTAGACAGGTTATAATTATTGGAAATGATAAAATGATTATGAACCCCATTTCATTTAACAATTTCTTATTTGAAATGGTTTATGACTTTTTTGATCATTTATTATTTATTTCAATCATGTTACATGCGGGACCTGTATCACCCTTAAATGAATTGAGAAATTATTTTTGTTATATGAGATAAAATAGTACATGGTTGGTTATCCCAAGCCCAAAATAGGGTACATCGGAGGTTATCCCAATACCAAATTAGGGTGTATAAGAGGCTATCCTCTACCCAAAGTGGTTATATATACGGTTATTCCATGACTAAATGATGATAAATGGGAGTTTATCCCATCCTTGAAGAAAGAATATGGGTAGTGAACCGAATCCTAACATTAGGAATATCGTGGTGGGTATCCTTTACATATGATTTCATTTTCTTATAAAAATTCAATATATATATATGTATAATTTATATTTTATGTTATCATTGATAATTCTCTATTATTTAATTAGGATTTATGTCATATTAACTTCCAATATTTATTCCTTTATGCATGTTTATGATCTGTGATATGTAGGGTTTTTCATTCAATTTTTTTTCTCATGTTCTCATACCATTATACTCATGATATGTTATTGTCTACCTTCTTATCCCTTATTGAGAATCTATTCTTACCCTTTCTTATGTTTCCCTTCCTTATGTTATGAATAAATTTATAATCTATGATATTTATCCGAAGTGTTCAAAGTATAAATAACATAGTTAAGATGATGTATATCACTTATGAATTAGTCGTTTATGTTACCATGTTTTGAAAGGAACTAAAGATAAATAAATAAACATTGGATCCTTATATTATGTTATTAAAACTAATTATTAATTATTTATTATATAAAGATGATATTTTTTGGACATTACTATTCATATAAATGAATGGTTTAGTTATCCATTGGAAATTAGGATGAGGAAACATTACTATGATCTTAATGGAAATGTATATAAGTATGTATCATTGTGATTCGAAGTAGTTGAAATGGTCCAGGAATTTTTTTGATAGATAATGATGATAGATTCCATGAAATGAAATCCATCAACAGGTACAACAAGTAGTTGTGGATATGGAAATAATATACTTATGTGTAATAACCCTCATAATGGTGCCTTATCCTGGATGCTATTGTCACATGGTATATGATAAGTGTCATTCTTGCACCATTGGTTTGACATAGTTGAGGGACATTCCAGGAAATTTTGGAAAATATTCATCAACCATAATGAAGTATTTGAATAATTACTATGAATTAGATAGGATAGTCATATGGTGTCTATTGTTGAAGAGAATGTTTCCTGACATAGACATCCAATAAATTATTTTTCTTGATTATTTTTTATCTAGTTTGATTTATCATTTTATTCAATGGTCCAAACCTAAAAGAAATGTGTTAATGGAAAATGAAATAAACAATGAAATAATAGTCATATTTAGGTTCCAAATGTTATGGTATCTTGAAGGAAAAACCTCATTTTTATTATATCACTAATTTTTACAACAATAAATCATATTAAACATCTAATTAATAAAATACAGTGAAAACATTATATTAATTTCATTATTGGAAAATGTCATACCACTTTTAGTGGGTACACTGATCCAAAAAAACACTAAGAAAATGATCAATATCAATGAAAAGATTCTTTTTATTCTCTAGTGTTCAAAGCATGAGAAATTTATTTTTGTAGTTTGTTTTTTGGGAAGATAATAATTCCACTAGTGAAATATTATTATGAATTTTATTCAAGGGTAATTAATTTTCACCCTGGAATGAGATGAAGGTTATGAAGATAAATTTCAATTAGTACTTCTATCCAAATTTTTAAAAATATTTATTAATGAAATTAATGAACTAAAAATGAATGATGGTGAATATATTGGTACCATAAAATATAATTTTAAAAGGCATTAATTATTTTTTTTGGGTTTAATCATCAATCCAGAAATAAAAATTGATCAATTATTTGATAGATTAAGACCATGTCTTCAAAAGGATTTGGATATTTAATACATTAGTATCTACGAAGAAGTAATTTTATGTACATTTAATGGGGTAATATAAAATATATATTCATACAATTCCCATAGTCATGAAAATAAATGGATGACTGATTCACATAAGAACATGAATAAATTGCTGAAACCAGGGATCTTCATTGTTGAAAATGGAGATTGGTATTTTCATTCTTCATATGGATGATAAAGGAATTTTCATAGAAGGTGATATTATTTTACAATCTGACAATTATATTGATGGTGGATTCATTTTTTATTGATTTCAAAATTTTGGGGATCAAAATCATGAAGAAGAAGCTAACATCACAAAATATTGTTTTTTTAGAATCGGCAGTTCCTAAAAATGGTCAATGATTGGGTTTTATGAAGATTGGACCTCTTTTTCTAGAAGAAGTGTATCATCATGAATATATATGGCGTTATCCATGATTAGGATAAGAGGAGCATCATGACTTCATGATGGGTTTAAGGTAATATTCATGATAATGGAAAATAACAATAGAGCTTCATGAATATAAGAACTCCACAAAGAAGTTTTTTGAAAGATCTAAGAAATGAAATTTATTTAGTGGAGCATCATTAATGGACAAGAATATAAAAATAAGGATACACATACATCATTATACATGAAAATAATACAACTAAATCGGTAATCACTCTGAATTATGGGTGTTTGGAATGTTATGTGAATTTGGGTTTCTATTCGAGCATAACAATTGTGAAAATATTAGTTAATTATTTATAGATGCCAATAATTTTGAGTAATGGGTCCTTCATAATTACTAGGTATTATTTGATGACATGGTTTTACCCCAAAGTTTAGTTTTCATTGTAATTGAGTGATCTACTTGAAGGAAAATTGTGATTGAAGTTTTAAACATCAGCTTCTCAATGAATAGTTCTTTTAAAGTGCATCAACTCTTGTATCAGGTGTATGGAAAGCCTTGTTATGGGTAGGTATGAATACATTAATGATAATTTATTTAAGTTTCCTTAAATTTGACAAAATAAGTAAGACATATATCAATGTTTTAATCTAGGGGGAGTCAATAGAAGTGTTTAGAGGGATACAATGTGTTATACCTAAAATCCTTTTTATGGTATTATTCCTAACAAAAATTGATTGTTTCTGAACTTTTGTATTAGACAACTAGGTATGTACAGTGTATTCAGGTAGTGCCGAAAAACTATAAGTGTATGCTCCTTGGAAAAGCCCATAGTGGTGAACCCAATATAATTGTTGTGTTTTCCCACTATATATGTCTGTTTCAATTTCATCACATTACCATCAGACTAGTTCAAGAGGTTCCTAAAAATGTGGGAACAAGATCTATTACTTTTAAAGAATCATTGACCCCCTGATTAAACACACCCTGTCAGGGTGTTCTAGGGTACCTTTAAAAATTACACGGTGGAAATAAATTTCTGTTACGTACATGACAAAACTATATAATGAAAAACCTAGGTGAATTCCTAAGAGTAGTAAGAGTGTGTTAGAAGTGTCACATGCCTGACCATATAGAAAAAGAATTTATATGTGATGAATATGAATTTAAATGAAATTAATAGAGATAGGGATCAACTAAATGTAGCACCCACACTGTAGTGTCTCAATTAAAATGTATTTAAGAATTATTGAAATCAATTTACAAATATAATGGAAAATGTGGATTATAATCCAATCAAACCTCTAAATACAATGAAAATTTTGAAATACAATGTAACCATAATGGATGAATTGAATCTTGATGTTTAGGGAACATTATCCTGACATCCTTATTTTTAATATTCATTTTTGATTTCGTTTGAATGTTCCATATGGAAATATTATTATTTATTATTTAGAGATATTTCAGGTATTTTTTTTATCATTTATTATATCACTCTACGTTAATTTTGGAGTAGATAAATCACATTTTATATTATATTTATAGAATGATGAACCCAATAATTTAATGATTTTTTATATAAGATAATATCATATATTAAGAATAAAGGGTGAATTAACAATTGGTAATGTTTATGCCACTTTGAAAAATAGACTTAGGAGTTTTGTTTACAATCATTGGTTTTTTATTATAATATTTATTAGATGATAAATTTCATTTACAACCATTATTTAATTATATGAGAAGAGTTTTTATCAGATAGAAGGATATTTTAACATACAATTACAGAAATAAAAACCATTGTTTCTATAATGTTTTTAAAGAAAATATTATTTTTAATGTAATTCCTCTAAGATTTGAAGATATATGAATATAGGTACATGTTAACATTAGGTTTTATCTTATATTTTATTTTTGGGAAATTATTGGTTTTAGTCTACCACCAAATGAAGTTATCATACTTCATTTCTATCATAGAAAATTTCTCTCTGCATGTGATTGCATGAATATTCATTAAGAAAGCGTTATGAATACATGATGTACATCATTTATTTTTAACTATTTTGGATTTGAGGTTTATCCTAATTTTTTTTGAATTCATCTGCATGATATATAAGTTTTGTTGAGTTTCATCATGCAGTATCATCCTCAAATGGTTAGTCAGTCTGAAAGAACAATTAAATCCATATATAATATGATATAATCTTGTAATATATATTTATATTATTATTGGGATCAACATCATCCACTACATGAACATTCATGAAACCATATATTTCACATGAGAATTTATATAGATCCTTGTGATGCACATTATTGAAAGGAATGTAGAACATAAAATTATTGGAATGTGGTTTGAGAATTAATGTTATCAGGACCTAAGAATTGTGATGGAATTATAGATGAGTTTAGCGTCATTCAAAAGAATAGAAGTGAAGAAAAAATATGAAAAAAATGTTATTATGATATCCTTTGACACCTAAAATAATTTTCTCTTTATGATATGGTGTTCATAAAAATTCCATAACAGAAAATGATGGGAAAACTAAAACCTAGTTATTTTAGTATGTTAAAATTTATTTTCCATATTGAGATCATAACTTATCACTTTGATCTTCTGCTGCACCTCTCATAGGATCACAATGTCATCCATTTATCTCGTTTGAAGAAGAATATTTCATACCCATCACATGTAATGAACTAAGAGGTCATATTGAAAGAGAATAATATCTTATATGTGAAAATACTTATAGAAACTATGGATCAAAAAGAAAATGTTATATGAAACAAATCCACTCATAGGGTAATTGTTTATCTGGAAAATATAACAGTTAAAGGATTCTAAATTGGAAATAGAGGATGTAACACGAAATAATTGTCCTTAGATAATGGTACCAAATTGAAAAATATAGAATAAAAACCTCATTTTTATGGAGGTAGTATGTAATAACCCATGATTTTGTGAAATATATTTTAAAAAAAATTAATTTTTTATATGTTTTTCATTACATTCAACACCAACTTAATATTTCATTACATGTAACACTACGTTTATCTGTCATTTCCGATAAATTTAACTTTTAACAAAGCCCGACATATTATTAATATTATTATTTAAACATAACCAATCTAATATAGGCTTTAGACATATTGATATGAATAGTAAAAAATAATTTTTACATATTATGTATAATGTTTTTAGATCAGATAAATATATTGATAAATTAGTACATAATTATTTGAAATGTCTTAATAGGTTTTCAAAATTCAATTTTCTGAAAAAAATGTTCTTATAGATATTCATGAAAAAGTTATATAACTAAATTTTTAATGGTTTTAGGTATTTTATTTTATGAAATAAAATTAACATATGAAATATATATTTCAAAAATATATATGATTTAATTTAAGATAATTCTCTTAAAATATGATCCTTTCAGCGAATAATCAAAAAATGGATATTATTATTACTATTCTATATCTCTTAAATATTTTAAAATTAATTTTTTTAAATATTTTTTAAAAATTAAAATTTGTTCATGAATATAAATATTAGTCAAATTGAGGTTTTTTAACTCAATTATTTATTTAATTTTTACATAAGAAAATTTTATACTATTTACATTTTCTATTGGAAACCCCCCTTTGTCGTCCTGCCCGTAGGATTAATTTTTAATTAAATTATATGACATAATTGAATGGATTTATCAACAAAATATTACATATTTTTAATTGGAACAATTTATATTATATACTAAGTTCAATATAATTTTGTTAGAGTAATGAATATTCAAAACAATAAATATTAATTACTTTGATGAAGGTAAAAATTGGTCTACTACAGCCATAAAAAATATAAGAGATAAAAATGATCCAAATAATTCCTCAAACCCATTTGGTGGACATATTTGTACCTTGTGTGTTTTAGGTTTGATAATGACCCATCCATGATCCTTTTTTTCAAGGGAAAATTAAATTATATATTTTCTATTCAAAAATTTCAGGTCTGTTAGTCACCATACTTATAGAAGGAACCCCTATTATAACTTCCTAAACATTTTATTATATCTATGACCCAAATCAATCAAATTACATGGTTTCTTGATATAATACTAGGAGCTTTATTTTGGTTATAAGTTCCTCAGATGATGGTTTTAAAAATAATCTAAAGGGTCTCTCTAAAGAGAAGGTAAATGCTTAATGCTTCATTTATATCTTATTTCATATTCCAAGTAATTAAAATATTATTCTATTTGGATGATGTAATTACAATATAATATAAAATATATATATATAAAATATTATATCAATGGAATAACATATATTCATATCCTTTTCTATCAAATGGTAAACAAAACTTCTAGTCATGTGTAGGGAGGACTACCACCTCAAGAACCGATGCTATTCATTTGTATAACTATCTATCACAGATAGATATGATGACAAAATTACTTTTTTTATATGATAATTATTATATTAATATTATTTTTTAATAACTATATCAAACATGGCTTCATAAGATCCATTTTGTGTGAATAAAATAATTCTATTCTTCTGTATTACAGACTTCTGCCTTGCGATAAGATGTGATTCATTTTTCAAAAACTCAATACAAGAAATGGAATAACTACACTATTAAATAAAAATATTTCATATATATGAAAATCAAATTATTCTATAATATTAATATACATTTAAAATTTTTTCACTCAATCCATCTAGATAATGGTAAAAATATTCTTTTATACATACGACCAACCGTTATTATGAATGTAGTATTTCATATAAAATCACAAAATTTCATGGATCAATATAAATATGTTTATAGAGATTATATATGATATTTAAATCCTATATAACTGTATTTATATTATTAGAGAATTATGTATGGAGTATTTCATATACAATCTCATTAAATTATCATATAATCATTAGATAAAAGAATATTAATTTATGAATATATTTTATGAAAATAAATTTTCATCGAAATAGTTTTATTATTTATAATGTTGTAAATAAAAATTTACATTTAAAAAAATCCAATAATTAATTTATCATTTTTGAAACATCTACTTACATATACAATGATATAATTATATTATAATTTTAAATATTATATGGATAAATTTTATTTTTACATTTATAGGTGAGTTACCATTATATTGGCCATATTACTATTCCTAATGTTAATGTTACAAATCCAATGGTCAATATACTAATAAATTGGTATATTTTATTGAATTTTTATGAATATCACTTATATAATCAATATTTTATGATGATATAGTTTTGTTGGGACCTATTTTTTATGTATTAGGCTTAAACTACGTAAACAAATTATTAGACGTTAAAACATCCATTGATAAACATACGGGTCATTAAATAGAGAACATGAATTTATTCTATGATTATAATCGTTACATTTTTGAGTATTTATATATACTTTGGATGATAGAAATTTCATAGGGTTTAATTTCACTAAATAACCAAAATAATAAGGTAATTTTGTCTCAATTATCATTCCTTGAGACACATGTTTGGTTATATACCAGTATTCCTTTTCAAAGTGTATATAATTCAATTTGACATTTTGTATCATTAATATCTTACTTTTAATGATGTTTTAAGGTTATTGTAATTTTATTATTTTATGGGGACTTTGATTCAATGTTACCAGTATGGTAAGTTTTTGTTGCTATAATCTAATCACCTATTGGAATTCATTGTTATTATACATCTATTTATGAAATACTATGATACATATCCCAATAAATATCATAAATTTTATCCACCTATGGTAATTCATGACAACATTATGTATTCCTACCATTATCCACTGTTTGTTCAATAAAACAATTAAGAAATAGATTTTAAGAAAATATTACTTTATCTCTCTCTTCGGTCAGAAATATAGGTTCTTCCAAAATAAGGTTTTCTAAAAATGTATTCAAACAATTATACTCTTATTCCATGATCCAACAAGTATATTGTTTCTAATGTTTTAACTTTTTATCAAAATTTTATTTAAAAACGAAATCTTTTTTTTTTGGTTTTCTGCTCGAGGCATATTTCAAAACAATTTATAGTGAAAATAGAATGATCACCATGTATCAATTTATCCACTATCCTGATAGTCATTTCATTAATGATTCCATTTTTAGTTTAAAAGAATTATTTTTTAAATTTTTTTTATAAAAAATACTGAAATTCTATTTTTTTTAAATAGGGTTCTAAAGATTTTTTTTTGAAACAAATCCCATATGATTAGAATATTTTTATAACAATTTTAAGTATTAATTAATAATATTTCAACGATAATGTTTATATAAATCCTCTCATGCATCCATTTAATTATATTAATGAAAATGTTTTTTAAAAATAACGATTCCTTAATATTATTTCATGTCATTTTTTAAAATTATTTTAAATATTTATTTAAATGTTTTCATGGAAAAATGATTTCAAACTGTTTTTAGGATTCCATTATATGTTTTCAAAATTATTTTAATGGAAATTTTTTTCGAACTTGTATATGTTTTAAAAATAATTTGTCAAAAATAAATGATACTTCCCTCAGAAATTTATTTAGAGAACATAAAAAAAATTCGTATAAGATGACTTCCATTTCTGTAACTCGTGTCTTAATAGGGATCTGATTAATGGTTCCATTCATAAACATTATTCGAATGGTTTATCTTTTATTGGAATGTGGTTTATGAAATTCATCTCTCTTTGACTTGTTATATTCTTATGAATCCCATTTTTCGTTCTAATGTTATATACTTTTGAAACCCTGTTATTTTAAAGGGTTATGCATTGAAAAAATGATTATGAAACCTATATAGTTTCCACATGTTAAAATATAGTGACATATTTAAGATACCCATTATTATTTCTTGGGTTATGATATTATTTTTTCTATTATTGTGGATCCTATATATATGATTTCACTATGATATTTATGGGACAAATATCACCCTCTATTTCATTGCGTAATTATATATATCTCATGGGAATGAGTTGGTAGGAAAATCGTGTGAACTATGTTCAGTAAAAGACATTGCTTGCTAAAAAGGTCTTTAGAGTGAACAAATACTACAATGATGGTTTAGGGACTAAATCCATTCAACTATATAGAAATAGACTTAACTATGGATGGTGTTATAATTATATTAATTTTCTATGTAATATTATTGAATATTTTATGTACTATTTTTTAGACAAGGTGTAGAGACTGTGTTAAATCATGAGGCCAATTGTTCCCAATGTAATTGCTCACAATATATTAATTAGAACTTATATATTTTTTCCTGAAAACGTATAAGAAGTTTTGAATGGGGTCTCGATTTTGAAATTTTAGGGTAACTATTTTTTTATAGTGTGGGGTTATCACATGTAAATACAAGATATTTTTTCTTATGGTCCATTAATAAAAAATTTATCAGTGGTGTAAATAAATAATAATAATAATCAATATAATTTTTTTATTTTGTGGTTGGGAATATTTTATATTTAGTGTACATGGGAATATGTTTTCCCCATAGTTGGATGCACAAACATGGAGACCTATTGACCACTGGAGGAGATAATTATTGGGAAAATGATTATGGATGACTAATATATCATCGAATGTAGTGACAAAAAAGTGGTCAAATCATTTTAATAATGGAGATGCAGATGTTCTTTGACGACGATGAATAAAAAATATTGGTAGGATGTTTTTCTTTATTTTCACCATTTCATTATTTAATATAAGATGAAAAACATCAATTACAAGAAAATAATTCATTTGTGTATCATTAGATGGATGTATTGATGGAGTTATTTATTTTTGTTTTAATTTAATCATTATCACTAATCTTCTTATATTAGAAATATCTTGGCCAAATGAACAAAAACAATGGTTTTTTAACGACCCATTTTAGATGGGCTAGTTCCATGACATTCCCAAGAATTATTCTACTAGGCTAGGGGACTGTGACTATAATCAAGTAGGAATATCCCACAAATGAGTGGTATTTTCCAATATACCATTATTCACACACACATCTCCAAGACAAAAATTATAAAATGTTAAATCAATTAGTAAATAATGCATGAAAACTACTATATCCCACAACCAAAGTACAATAGTAAATGTACTACAATGTAAACAAGGCCAACACAAGGAGACCAAATGAAAATGGTCCGCAACTATAAGTCCAACCGATAATGTATGTGGTAGGGGTCTATCATCAGATAATCTTCTAGAAGACACCTCATCCTATCTAGTCTCACAAGCCAAGAACTAGTTCTGTACTACCTATAACCCATACAAAGTGTCTATCTCCTACATATGCCATCACACATAATAGAAAATCCAATTTAGGGGTGAGTAAAACAATACTTATTAGGACACTCTGAAACCAAAAAATAATAGAAAAAAAAACCATAAAGGAAATTCAATGAAAAATTACCACAAAGGAATAAAAGAACAGAAATTCATATAAGGAATACCAAATTTTTTTTACTTAATACAACTAAGGAATAACTGAAACAGAATACCAAAAAATAAATACCAAAAATAATACCACAATGTAATGCCACAATGGTTTTCATAGTTAGAACGAAAAATATATATTCATATAGAAAATATATCAAGAAAATCCACATATAGTCAATACAATAATACTAATTGCCTTAAAATGAAACATAACCTCTATAAGTCATAGAGTCATCATAAGACAAATAGCCTCCATAAGACACACATTGTCCATAAGAAATAGAATCTATTTAAGACACACAATCTCTATATCTCAGCTAGCCATATAAATGTCTTCTTTAAGCACACTCATTCTTGGATGACTCAGTCCTCAATCTGTTAGGTATTATGAAAACCTTAAAAAACCAAAATAGTATATCTTGAAATCAACATCACATCATAAGGGTCCCCCACCCTATAATATTCATCAAATGGATGTATGGTATCAATGTAATTGTTCTTTAATAATTTCAAAAGGCGGTTCACTAGGTTGTGGAATGACAGTGGAAGTTGAATGTCCAGTCCAACCACCCCTACGGTTGACCTCCCAATGGAATCTTGAGACACATCAATTTTTGATCATTCCACATCTTTTGTGTCCATGTTGCATCTTAGTCGACTATGGATCATGGTGCATCATGCCCTAGTCTGGCCACCGGGGTCAACTCGAACCCCATCGCTGGCCCGTCTCTCCATGAAGGACTGAAATTCTCACCCGAACCTTCCCATTTCATAGTCGTTCTGCTCTTGTAGACCCACTTTGAGACTACTACTACATCCCATGTGCTCCCATGCCACGTCTTTCCACCATTGATCTTGCCATCTCTCACTCATCCACTACCACATCGTTCTATCGCATCTCGCAGCCACCTCCGCCATTCTACCATGATCAATTATTTCTATAGTGCTCAATAATATGAAACTAAATAACTTCTCTAAAAATATGGTTCTGACCTATAATGATCCAACCATTGTTTCATCTTACCTACAATCTGGGGGTCTGATCCCATTCAGAGCCCCCTGGTAAGTCATGTTGCGGTCATGAGGATCCAACGACAAAGAATGCCAAAAATGGGGTAGATAAAATCATGAAGAACACCTTTAATAATTGACTTATTCTTTTTTTTCATTTCAACCTCAATCCATTCTCTTTATAAAAATAACGAATAAGAATATAAATCTATCCCCCATTAATAAAACCCACAATTTTTATCCACCCTGCAACGATTGATCCTAGAATCTATATATTCATGGTTAGACCGACATTCATCATGAAAATCTAGAATATGGAAATCTGAAAAAAAAACTACTCCCCTTCCTTGTATATGGATCGCTCTCAAATGAGGATTGATTTATAATAGCAATCAGTCAAGAACAATCTTCGATAACAGTGTTTGTCTTCACTGCCATAATAATTTTCTATGTATTCTCTATAGATACTCTATTGGATTTCAATGGTTTTAATTCTAGATATGGGCCACTTCATAGCTCCTCATTTAAAATAAATAGCATTTCTGCATTAATGTAACATAAAAATAAAATAAACTCAAAGATTATTTTATTTATTAAATTATCAAAAAAATATTTTTTTTACAGGAGACATGTGGATACCGATATTAGGCCTCTCCTAGTAAAAACGATGCATTAAAATGTCAATTGTGGTCTCATATGTGCAATATGAGTTACCGTTCATTAGTTATTAGGATTTTAAAACAAAAAATATTATTTAATTAAGTTTTTATGGTTTCTTCATTGGTGAATTTTTCTTCAAATGACCTGTGCCGACAAAAAATTTTGTGGCTCAAAGGGTAACACAAACATTTTGAGATCAACGGTTCTTCCTAACTTCTTATATGGGAACCCAATTAAAATATATTACACTTTTTCATGAAATTATTATGTGCAAATTAGTAAAAACATAATATTTTCAATGAATTGTTTTGGGCACCCTAGGCCTTCGAATGAAAATTTGTCTCAACGCTTGGTCTCATAATTATTCAAAATAATTTTTAGAAATAAAATTGGGAACTAATGAGTCACTAAATTCTCCCATCCATAGGGATTAACCTCAGTAAAAATTCAAAAAAATGTCTCTTCAAAAAAATTATTGAACTGAGAATGAATCTGAGCTTCCCGCTCCCATGTGATCTCCTAGAGATTCATGTGATTCCACCGAACACACACCGGAGGAATAAAATTACCATGATGGATCATCTCCCCACAATCATCTATCTTCACTGAGTACTCAAAAAATGTCTCCCCATCATCGATGTCTATATCACTTTAGTGAATAATGTGTGGTTGATCATGAACGTACCTCCTAAGCTATAAAACATGGCAGAGGTTTTGTACCTACACTAACTGCGGTGGTAGATCCATGATTTTCACTACCTCAGTAACTCTATATAGTATTAGGGAAGGTCCGATGAACCTTAGAAATAACTTTTTTCCCTTTTAAAATATCTTTAATCGGTGTCTAGGTGTGAAATGAATGAACATGTGGTCTCCTTATTCGAACTCTAATGGACTATGTTTCATGTCAGTATAAGAATTTTTATGGGTATTTGTAGTCTTTATCCTCTCCTGGATGATTTTTACCTTCTTTGTAGTATCCATCAGCAACATTGGGCCCATGAGTGCTAACTCTCTTGGGTCCATCTAGCAATGTGGTGACCTGCACTGTCTCCTGTAGAAGGCCCTAAATGGTGACATAATTATTATTGAATAGTATCTTTTGTATAAAAACTCTTCCAGGGGTAAGTGGTCCTCCCAACTACAGTAAAAACTTAACCTTTAATCATGTAAAATGTCCAAGAGAACCTATATGGTCCAATCTTTCTACCCACTTGTTTGTTGGTGAAATGTGGGGCTCGAGCATCATTAAGTCCCATAATCCGTTTAAAATTCCATCCTCATGTAGAATGTAATGAAAGAATCATGATCTTAGACTATTTTTTGGAACTCCATTGATTCGATATATTTCCTTTATGTGGAAGTTTCACAAAATCTCTACTGATCTATGATCCCAAATAGCAAGGATGTAGTCCCACCTTGTTAGTCTGTTAGCAATCACCTAGATTGTATCATTTCCCATAGATGTACATTGCAATCCTATCATGAATTCCATTGATATACAATTTTAAATCCATTCTGTAACCTCAAGGGGTTGAGTCAAACCCACTAGAACCCAGTTATCAGACATCACCTACTAAAAAGTTAGGAATCAAGAAACAAACTCTACAAATCCCATCATCAGTACTGGTCATAAAAATTGATGCCAGATATCGTGGTATCTCTTCTCCACACATGGATGTATAAAAAAGGGCAATTTATAGAATTCCCCCAAACCTCCTCCCACAATGCCACTGGTACTACTGTGTACCCTTTGAAAAGAACGATGTGCTCCCCACTATTTGAATGTAAATCAGGGTAATTCCATGTGGTCATCATAGAATGTAATGTCTCACATTCAGTGTCTCAAAGTTTTATCCTCTCTAACACACCATAAGAGTAGAGGGGTAACAAATATATACTAGAGATACAATTCAGAATCCACTTCCACAAGGGATATCTACAACGAGGTCAACTGCTCTGATGCATCGTCCAACAACTGCGAAATAGATCTCCTACTAAGAGCATTTGACACCATGTTCCCTACCCCATGAGTATGTAAAATATCACATCATAGTATTATATTAACTCTATTAATCACCTATATCTCATGTTCATATCTTTCAGATAGAATATATACTCGTGAATATTATGGTTAAAGTAGATGATAAATTGATCACCCATCAGGTTGTGTCAGCACATATTCAAAGTGATGAATATTGTTACTAAAACATGATCATTGGTTATGTATTTATTCTCATGTGGTCTCAACTGACATGAATCATAGGAAATCACTACCAGTCCCTAAATTAAGACACCACCAATCACGGTTCCGAATGTATTACATAACACTACATACTCGGTACCCTCCTATGGAAATATCCAGATGGGTGCACTCATCAATATTTTCCCCAACTATTGAAAACTATCATGGAACATCAATATCATTGGAAAAAGTTTTACCTTTAATTTATATGTTTTCAAGGATGAAACCACTCTAGAATATTGAGGTACAATCCTCGGATAGTAACCAACCAAACAAAGAAAACTCCTCAACTAGGTAACACTCTTTGGTGGATCCCAAGAAAGAACCTCTTCAATATTCAATGGATCCACTTCAACTCCAGCATCTGAAATGAGTTTTCCCAGATATTGGAACACCCAAATCCATTACTAAAACTTTGAGATATTCTTGTAAAGGTGATTCACTCAGAGTGTGACCAAGACAATCCTAAAATGCAATGAATGCTTCTCTTCGATTGCTGAGAATACTAGGATGTAAGTAATGAAGACCACTATGAACTGGTCTATGTAAGAATGAATGCTATAGTTCATGGGTACCATGTTTACTATAGGTAATTTCTCATATAAAATTGAATCAACAAGTACTCATAGTGGATGTAAATATATATGAAGGTGATATTCGATATATCCTCATCTTGTACTCATAACTAGTGATAGCCAGACCTAGGGTCTATATTCAAGAGCCACTGAATTCTTTACAACTGATCGAAGATGTCATCGATCCATGGAGGTCGATACTTATTCTTCATGGTCTCCTAATTCAGGTTTTAGAAGTCCACATGTAACCTCACTCTCCAATATTACTTCTTAGCAAATAGAACTGGGGCTACCTCGGATGAAACAATAGGGCCCACAGAGCCCCTCTTCGCCTTCCCCTCCAACAACATAGTCAGATGATGAAGCCCTTTGAGAGCCATCTGATATGTAGGTGTATATATCAGTGTCTTTCTAAAGTATAGATAAATACAGAAGACTACATCTTTATGAGGAGGTAATCCAGGAACATCCACAAGAAATATGTCCTCATATTCTACTACAACTATAGGAAACTATAAAATCATATATTCCACTGCACAAAGGGTGAGACTAGCCAAATGATGATATATCAGTTGTGAGCTTCTATGTCTGGATCCGAAATTCATTACATGTGTTTCCATTTTAGAGAAAACAGAAAACCCAGTTCCATCACAATACACACACCACACTTTTCCTCAGTCTCCAATTGACCATCTCTTAATACGTCATACGACGGTTCGAGAAACATTTTGCATGATTTCCATGACTATTGCACAAGTAACACACCCTGTTACTAAACTAAATCTAGTTTCCATTTGAGCCATGCTCCACTGATCTTATATCCATGGATCATCTCCCAATGTTCCTTCCATATTGGGTCCCAAATATGCCCATAAGCTATCTTCTGTTGAGGTATCAGCTACAAGGTGCCAACTATAAGTTCCTACTAAAGTTGGCTACTCCAAAAGAAATCTCCCCACTAGAAGGGATCACTGTAGTACCCCATATTAATTTTGAATGATAAGGGATATCATGGATTCACAGATCTCATGGAGTATTCCTTGTTCTATGGTTTGAGCCCTAAAGAACGGGTCTCGTACCATATTCGTGGAGTATCTCTAAGGATCAATAAATCATTCTAAATACTATTGCATAGTATAACTATCCTAATGTAGATATATATTATTTTGGATACACACCAACAATATCATGGCCTGATTGAACACCTCTTGAAAGGGGCACTTGAATTCTATCCAAGTGAGAGTCATCTCATTGTGTGTCTAGGTCACCATACTCCACCATCTATTACATGTCCTATAAAATGACTCATGATATGTACTATCATCTGGGGGATGACATCCTCAGAAGGTGGAGCACATAGGTTACTGCCTCCATAAAATCCTCATATACCTATTGGTCTAGCTCACCTTGAAACCTGAGAGGTCGTAGTGTCTGAATTTCACACAATGTGCTCAGTCTGTGTGCATCCTTAGCGGGTAGTGCTGGTTTTAGTTGATGCTCTAATGGTAGTGATATACATGGTATACCACCTAGATGTGCTATATTTGGTACATGACTGTGTACCAATGCCTTGTTTCTTGGTGTATCATCCTCGTGATCAAGAAACAGAATCCAAGATGGTTGTCTGTGTGGAAGAATTATGTAAAAATAGAATTTGTACGACGGTCAATATATTATATCTACAGGGATAACTCAAGGAGGTCATGGAAAAAACATCACATTCTTATTTTATTCATGTACCATTAATTTATGTCCATCAACTTTTTTCACATACAGAGTCAAAAAATAAGGATCATATTGAATTGATGTATGAATACGTCAGCCACCTCACCAAAATTAGATTCCTTGGTATGAATTATGAACTTGAAGAACATAACACTATTACCATAGAACATTCTCATAGACTCCCATTCCAAATGTAGAACTGACCTACTTGGATTCTACTCTATCTCGACCAGTCCTATAGGGGACTACGCCACAACTACCCCAATCCTACCTCAAATAGGCTAGGGGCTGGAAAAGTGCACTGGGTAATAATATCCAAAAATCGGAGGCATTTTCCATTATACCTCTATGAACACACACATATCCAAGAAACCAATACTGAAATGTAAAATTACTATGTAAAAAATTCATGCGAACCACTATAACCAACCAAAAGGGTATAAAAGAGAATGTAATGGAATGTAAACTGGTCCAATACAAGTCCACCAAAAGAAAAAAGTCTATAACCACAAGCACATGATGCAACATAAGAGGTACTGGGAATGTCATTGTAAAATAAGTCAGAACACACCTCAGCATGTCCAGTATCAGAAGGAACCACCTTTTCGTAGTCTTCCTAGATCTCAATCAAAGATATGATCATCTGCACAAGACATGACACATGCAGCCAATGCTCATACATGTGTGAGTAAAACCATATTCAGTTGGACACCCCTAAACCACAAAGGAGTACATTAATAGAAATACCATAAAAGAATAACACAATGGAAACACCATGGGGGAATACAAAAAATGAAATACCTAGAAGGAATACCACAAATGAATACCACAAATGAAATGAAACAAATGAAATACAATGAAAGAATACAACAATGTAACACCACAATAGAAATCATAGTCACCTCGACAAAGATAAATGTCTACATTAAATATTTTGCGAACATACACATATACATAATAAAATAACACACTTAGTCTTAACAAGACACATAGTATAAATAAGACACAAAATCTTCATATGACACATAGTCTCAATAAGACTATCAGTCTCCATAAGTCATATAATCTTTATTAGACAAACTGACTCTAGTTCACATCTAGCCACATAAATGTTTTCTTGAAGTGTGTTAGTTCCAGGAGGAAGAAATCTTAAAGTTATTAGTTCACATGTACATGCCAAAAAAACCATGGTAAGATATCGTGAAATGACTATCTTGTTGAAGGATTCCCAACAATGTAGACAACTTGTCAAATGGAGGACTTGTTTGATTTTTATGGCGCTTTGAAGATTTCCGAAAGGGGGTCACTAGGCTATGGACTGACCACTTCGTGGGTCCACCTTTACAGGCGGTTGACCTCCTAGTCTGACCACCCCCCACGGTAGACTGTGTCCAGGTCAAGACACCCGTGTCCAACCCTAGACTGCTAAAACCCATGGAGTCTGACCAGGTCCTCCGGGTCAACCCATACCATAGGACTCAGGATGTTCTAGCTGGGTCCGACCAAAATCACCCGCATGTCTCGCCATTCCATCTTTTCCCTCTCAATTAACTTCGCCCATTTCAATGCCGGTCCACTCATGTGGTCTCCCACAGTGACCACTTCCATCTCCCACGTGATGCCACACCACGTTTTGCATCCTTCTATCCCACTAGCTCACACATGGACATTGACACCGCTCTCCACCCATACTACATCGGTGATAAACAATTAATATTTTAGAGAATGTAAGTGTGAAATGAAAGTACAATTGTGATCCTCATGTGTCAATCTACATTGATCTAGGCTATTTTTCATCTTGCCTCTAATCAGGGGGACTGATCAATTCCGAGGTCCCCTTGGAAGTCGATCTACAGTGACAAGAATCTGACAATGATGAAAGATAATAATAGTGTTTATAAAAAAATGAATAACACCATGATGAAGAGACCTTGGAATTTATCCTTGTCATCCTAAATATGTTTTCATTATAATGAAAAAATGAGTAGAATTAAAAACAATCTTCCATTAATAAACCCCCTATTATTAACCATCTGGCGTTATTGGATCCCTAGGTCTATATATTCGTGGATTGACCCATGTTCATCATCAAAATCAAGAATGTGGAAATCGACATGAACAAAAAATCCCTTACTAGGATATTGATCATTCTGTGTCATGGATTTATTTTCATTGGATATTCGTCAAAAACGATCTCTGATGCAGGTCTTTTTTGTCATTGCAGAGAGGTTTTTCTAAGGATTCCCCCAATGACTCTAAGGAATTTCTAGGGTTTTTAATCTAACCTTATGTCCTTAGATAGGTCTTAATTTAAAATAATGAGTTTCTCTTTATCTACATAACATTAAATTTATATTAACTCACATTTTATTTAATACCTTAAAACGTCGAAAAACTATTTTTCACAACTGACACGTGCATGCCGATGTTAGGCATGCCCTTGGGAAAACACCAAATTATGAACTCGATGGTGGACTCATATTTTCATTCGAAGTAACCTTTCATGATTGTTTTGGATGCTAAAATGAAAAAAATTATTTATATATTTTATTTACGGTTTCTCTCTTGGTGGTTTTCTGAACGGATGAATCGCACCAACCAATGTTAGGTCACACCAAGGGTAAAGGCTCCATTATATGATCAATGGTGTACTCAGATTTATGATCTAAACAACCATTTAAATGACATTCCACTTTTTATGTAATTTTACATTCACATTCTATAAAAAAGATAACATTTTTCAATGAATTATTTTGGGCACATAAGGCCATATAATCACACACCATCTTGTCACATGGTCTCATAATTTTCCTAAATAAATTCTAGAAATAAAATCTGGAACATCTAATTCATTATAAGATTTTTCCTCATCATTTTTAGCATATGGATTTCTCCAATATTTCTCATTCAATATTATTTTGTATATCTTTCTCCATTTGTTCAAACAATACCTGGTTTCCAATCCCTCCACCATTGTCTTTTAGTGAAAAAAATGGTATTCATGTGTGTAGATCATAATGGATCTTGAATATGGAGAATCAACAATAATTGTGGATGGATCAAGGGAGAATGTCAAAAAACGAGGAATTATTAATCATTCTACAGTGATGCATGGCGCTACTATGAATTATGTAATAAAAAAAATCTTGGGTGCACTCAAAGCATGAATATTGGATATCTATAGAGGATTGTATTGGCCGACCCTTGAAGTAAATTTTTGTATGAGGGATGTTTATATAATAAATATGTGGATAGAAAATAAGTAATCTAGGTTTTCTAAGAATCCATGAGTAACATTTCATGTATTTCGGGATTATGCACCATGTGGGGACCTCTTCGTGGCCAATGCGATTTCGAGATGAAGATAATGATCAATATAAATGTGACCTCTAACACAATCTATGTGATTACTCTATGATGTATTGATGTGTTATTTGGAATGAACATAGAAATGAGAATACTTACATGACCAAAGGTGGGTCCTTTTCTTGAAAGGAGATACATATTGGTGTACACATGACGGTACACAGAAATGGCCATCGGTATACGGACACAACCAAAAACACATGAGCAGGATCTGAGTGATTTCTAGATTTTGTATACACTTACAACACACAATTTTTTCAGATATTAATATAATATGTGAGGCTTTACCCCACCGAAAAACATGGGGGTAGACAAACATGCCTTGTACGCATGGTACATGTTGTGTACCCCATTCATGAGTGTTTTTATCTCATGGTTTAATTATTCTACACCAGCATTGGTAAACTGTGTTACCTTGGTAAATTATCATGAGGGTTCAGTTTTTCATTACATATAAATTTTAGGATTGGGATCCCTACTATATAGAATGTTTGATATAGATTTATGGTGTCTATATGTGATACATAAATGTTATCCTATATCATCTTTATAAATTATGTTGTTTTTGGGAATATGAATTACCTGTATGAGTAGGTATCTGACCCACCTTCTATAATAGTATATTCATATGGTTAGTGTTATCATTCACATACAATCCCCTATATAGCGGCTTGATCTAGATTGGGTTTGTGTTGTCCCCTATCTATTCTTAGAACAACCACTTATTAGAGTATCTAGGTTATTGTAGAACATTGATATTAATTGGGAAGGTCCCCATGATCCCGAACCCATCATTGGGTGTCTCTAATGAAATAATATCTCCTGGGTGTCTCTACTGATATCTCACGTTACACTATTGATATGTTTCTTGATCAGTTAATCAATGATTGAAATTTTTAGAATGGACTACTTAATGACTTTAAGGATTTAGTTTTATACCATTCCATTCACACCAATGATGGGTGTTTGAGTGTTAATTGGTACTAGAGGACTAGATGGAAAAGTAGGAATATATTGTTAGTGTTAGTACTGGGAACCCAAATGTTGCGTCCTCACCAGAAGGAAGAAGATGAAAGTCATAGCGATCTAGGAATTCCATATGCTTCATGCTATGGTTTTTGGAAATATTTTTAGTGGAGTAGGTGTCTCATGGTGTCTCAAATCAGGTGAGGTAATGGTAGTGTTTCTCCTATGATGGTTAGAGACATATGTATATGGATTATTTGACCCTTCCTATAACTAATATTGAGATAGTTGTTGGACCAATGAGATAGAGACAAAGGCATGATAAGGGTGGTCCACACTGAATCAGACATGGAAGAGGCCAATACAATATAATGATTTAACGAGAGGTTTCCCTATTACCACTACATTCTAAAGGTGGTCTGTACTAGGTTTTGGGAGCTGGTGTATTACAACATGTTCAGCTGAATTATTTGGTGACCAATGACCCAAAGGCTCCATGGATGGTACGATGTTTGATTTCTGTCTTTTATAAATTATTTTATGTATTGATATACATATGATGAATCCATTATTTCCTTATCACATCTCTTATTCTAAACATAGTGATTATGTTTGATCCATTAGCTCGAGGCATGCAGTTGGAGACTCTAATAGGGGATGATTCAAAAATTGGGCACATATGCTGACATTTCATTCTGATGTTACTAGGTGATAAATTTTTATAGGATATAATTTTAGTGTAAAAGTTGATTTATTTCATCATCCTAGGCATGTACTGGGTATATAAAGTTCATGACAATATTGAATGTTTTAGGTGTAGGATATGGTGGGTCCTCAATTAGAGAATGAGGTTTTCCATTGTGTGTGAAAAGGAAATCATTGTAGTGAAGGAAGAGATAAGGCCTAGGATAGTGTAGCTGATTAATAACTAGTTGTATAGGATAATTCTTGGAGAAATGGGAGGTTTTTTCTACAAGTTTCTTACATTGGAGGTGTAGTATACAGATGTATTCCTAGAGAGAATTCAATGTTTTCCTCCACATAGAGAGATCTAGAAATATACATCGACTATCATCCATGGATGGAATTGATATCTTCACTATCATATAAAAAATCTCGCATAGATCTTTGAGAGTAGAGAGAATAGTTGGAGGACTTGTATGGAAAGGTCCTTGATAGACCGAGTGTTTCACCTCAGTAGTCGTAGTGCTATTCTCCTATAAGGAGAATGGGAGTTTGAGGTTAATATTTGGATTAATAGATCATGAATTAGGTGATTGTGAAGAATTTTATCCACCACTAATGATAGATGACCTATCTGATCTATTTTAGGGTTGATATTGTTCTTGAAGATTAACATGAGATCATGATATCATCATCATCAAGTATGTTATTAGGATATAGAAATGACAATATTCAGATGCTTCAGTGATAACTATGAGTACATGGTGATGTATTTTTGAAATAATAATGCTTCATATGTGTTAATTGGAATTATTAACCATATCATTCATCCTTTCATAAATAGGTTCCATGTGGTCTTTATTGATGAAATTCTTGTGTATTCTGTGTCTGAGGAGGAGCAAGAAAGACACATAAGAATTTTCCTAGACACACTCTGATAGAAAGGGACATATAGGAAACTGTATAGTGTAATTTTGGATTCAATATTTTCAAATCATATTACACATCATCTCAGAGGATGGAGTAGTAGTGGACCTAGAGAATTCTGAGGTAGTTCTTACATGGGATCAAAACAAGAGTGTTACCAAGGTTCGAAGTTTACCTGGGTTCATAGGATACTATAAAAGGTATATTCACAATTTTATTAGAGTGTTATCAACCTTGAATTTTTTTACTTGGAGGGGGAAAACATTTATGAGGATTGAAAAGTTCTCATAGTGATTCAATTTGTTCAGGTAGAGGTTGATGAGTGCTCACATATTTAGATTGCTATAGCAGGGTGTCGAGTACATAGTGTTCAATGATGAATTAGATACCATATTTGTTTGTCTTCTAATACAAGGGTATGTGGTTATTTTTTATTGATTACTTCATTTGAGAAAACTTGAGCATAACTATATGACCAATGATCTTGATTCAGCAATAATAGTCTTCATACTGATGATGTGGTGACACTACCTGATGGGAGAGTTGTGAATAATTTACTCATGCCTTAAGAGTATAAATTAGTTGTTGTCAAGGTTTGGTATCACTTTGAGATAGAGAATATGACTGGACTCCCAGTAGGACTATGTCATAAAGATTTTATATACTCTTATAATGGAGAATCTGGTAGAGGAAACTCTTAGAGGGAGTACATTTTAATAGTTTTTTGCTAAGGAAACATAGAATTTAGGTTCATTGATGTTTTCATATGTGTAAGTGTATGGTGTATCATATCATTACTCTATTTTTATTTTGGTAAAAAAATTAAATCATGTCATGTAATCATATAAAAGATACACTAAATGTGAGACATTATGTGCTCAAATATCCCTTGGACGTTCTTGTTATGGATATTTTGAAGGTCTGGAACATGTTATCCATTTCAGAGGAAAAACAATGGTAATTTGATGTTGTGGGAGGATGTGAGGTCAGAGATTCGTACATCCTCTATGGTGGTACATATAGGTTTGGAAAAGTTGTACTAGGACCACAGTTATCAGTTTTTTTCAGGAATAATGATGGGATTTGAAAATTTTGTCTAATGATTCCTCACTTATCCACAACTAAAAGATGGAGGCTAGGTTCCAGTGGCTTTAGCACGTTATTTCAATGATCTATAGTCGATTTGGGATATGATAACAAAGAAAAATTGGGATTTCATTTCAACATATGTATTGGGGAAAATATACCATATTTGTTGTCATTGACCGACTCCACTAGTCATCCAACATTCAAACTATAAGAGAGAATATTTTACTAGGGAGTGTGTGATTCCAATATGTGAAGCAGATAGTTTTACAACATGTAGTTTCCTAGATGATTTACATAGTCCATGATTATCACCTCACATATCAGATTTGGAGAGGTTTACAGGTGGCCTATGGGTCTCAGTTACATTTTCGAACAATGTTTCTTCCATAAACTGATCTCCAAAAAGCGAAACCATTCAGGTCTTGGAGGAAATGTCACAAACACACATGTTGGACATAGGAAATATTTAGGGCATCAACTACCATTTTTGGTGTTTTTGTAAAATAATTTTTACCATAAAAACTTTAGTATGGAACCATTTACGTATTTTTACAGGGGACCCTGTAGGTCAACACTTTGTTCGACTGATCTAGGAAATCAACCAGTCATGGGCCCATTGTTGGAGTGATATACTATAGAGATGGTGAAGACCATCCAAGTGTGGATGAGGACTACATAGAGACATTATATGTCCTATGGAAACTGATGATATAGGCATATGGGGTTCATGTGGGGAGATAATGTGTTATTGAGGAGGTACATGAACGACCCATTTTAGGTTGTCAACTAGGGTGAGATGGACATCAAGGATGGATCTACCTTTGTAGAGTTACAATTGGAGATAGATGATCAACATGAGAGTATCCATTATTAGAAATCAGTTCCCCTTTTGTGTGTTTGGTGGCAACATAGGAATATTTAGAAGAGCACGTATGAGCCAAAGACCTAGATACTAGAATAATAACTTCATCTTTTTTAGAAGGTTTTTCTATGTTCAGGATTAAAATCCCATATCTCGGAAAAATTTAGTGAATTTTAGTTTCCATACATTATTTTGGTATCTTATATGGATTATTTTTTAGACCCGTTGTTATGAAAGAATATTGATTTTGAGTCCCAGTTTTCCCCAAAAAAGTATTTGAAATATATTAAAAATATAAATTTAATGTGTAGGTATATTTTGATAATAATTATAATAACTTTTGAATATGTTAATGAATCTAAAATATAAGGGATATATTATTGTTAAAACATGGGGCATACCATATGTGTGACATAATTATTGTCGGTTTGGGCCTTTTGTGAAAAAGTCATCATGGGTGTAAAGAAATGAAATAATGTAATTTAATTATTTTTTTCATTTATTATGGTGCATTGACTATTTTATGCTATATATAAGATGATACATGTTTCTGGACATGGTTTTACTTTAAACAATGCTTACATAGAGAGCCCTAGAGAATATCATTAAAGGAAAATGATGAAGGATTGGGAAATTGATCATGGTATTGTATGACAATGAAGTTTTCAGATGTCATTCATTAGAGGAACCCAACCATTCTTCACCAACAATCAATACAAAAAAACTAGGTATGATGTTCTACTACATTTTTTTAATCATTTTATTTAATTTTTATTAATAATAACTTATTCCATGCATGGATTTGATTCTCACATCATCAGTAGAATTAAATTTATGGACCTTTTCGTTTTCATTGAAATTATATCCTCATCATTCATCTTCTTCTATGAAAATGAATCAAGACCAAATGAACAATGGTTGAGGTTCAATCCTCACGTTTTTTTCTTATGTATCTCTCAAATATTAATATGTATTTTTATAAATACTATTTATTTTGAGAAATGGTTCTACCAATTCATAGTTTTTTATTGTTGAATTATTGTTCTTCAGTGTAAGGGATCAAAACAGTTCATGTCGCTTTCGAGAGCAGTTTTAGTTTGAGAATTGATTACAAGGGTGGATGGATTGAGGGAAAAAGAAACCAAATATGTTTACCTTTATTGTTCTTATGTGATGCATGTGAAAGATTTAGGTGATCACTATACTTTGTGTCCCCTTCATACATTGCATGTATTCATACATTTAGATGTGATGTGAGGCATTAACTAAGTATAATACATTGGGATAGTAAGACAAACCTTGTATCACTATTACATGTCATATAACCAATAAAACAATGTTTTTAGTTCTTGAATTTTTGAGTTTGGACCATTCATGGTTGATTTTTAACCCTTAGTCCATTTCCTCAATGGTACAATGTGAAATTACATCCACATTATAATACTGGGATCCCCTCTAGAACCCATGTCACACATACAATTATGGTATCACTTCAAGAGACTAGAGTGCAATCCTATATCATCATTAAACCCTAGGCATGGTTTGTGGAATCTATGCAACCTCCCAGAGTTGGGAATTGATCCTATATCTAGAAGTTCGTTTTTATAGGTTTCATGATATCATTGGAATGAGACCCCCCATATAGAAAGATTATCCCTATTTAGTTTATGGTATTCTTTAGTGGTTCAAATATTACTTCTATTTTATTATCAGTGTCTTTGTAGACTACAGTTCGTTCACGGGAAGGTCATAATGATCTATACCTCTTCATCATATTTCATTGATGATATCATGACTTTTGGATTGGACTCTCTCGTAATGATCTTTTTCTCAATCAGAATACTTTTACTGGATGTCAATTTTGACAGTATGGAGGTGGGATAAATTTTATGATAATATATGGGTATTTCTAGTATAAATTTGTTATTATATATTTTATGGAACAAACTATATATGTGATTCTAGTTTAATGCTTTTGAGTGTCCTATTAGATAATGTTATACTCAAGCCATAATTGGAATTTCCCTCTCATGTTGAGTCTTATGCAGATGATAACCCGTTAGATGGAGTCCCGATAGGATAAGGAATAGGAAGATCAAAGATATATCATGTTACAAATAGGTTCTTACTGAGGGTGTTCATTTTAATTTGGTCTTATCACTTATAGTAGGATAGATTCATTCAAATTATTTTTGGTCTTCTATTTGGTCTCTTTTCCACTTTCAGTCCATTTATATCATATTATGTTGTGAGATACTAGAAATATTCATTATTTATGTTAATTTATATTAAATTTAATCTTTTTAGGGTCTTGGATATGTGTGTGTATGTATAGTTAGTTTATAATAATGCCTCCAATTTATGGGATATGCCTAAAAATTGCTGGTCATGAACCCTTGGACTATTATATGCAGGATTGGGGTTTTCATAGGATGGACCTTGGTAGGTCAAGTCAAGAAATGTGGTGTGTCCTGTCCATTAGGTGGAGCCCTAATTAAGTGACAATAATATTTTTGGAAACAAGCCTTGACATGAAGGTATTGATTTTATATGCCTATTTTTTATTGAAATTCTATGCCTTATTCATATTTTATTCATTAAAGTATTAGGATCTTGATTTCATTATAATTCATGTGTTATAAACGTCCAATATTTATTTCCTGATTCATGTTTGTAATCATTGATATATAGGGTACGATATTATAATAATATGTTCAGGATCTAATAACCTTAGGCTCATGATTATTATTTCATACCTCCCTTGTTCAACCTTACTAAGCCTCTGATCCCACAATTCACTATGTTATGTTTCACCATTTTATGACGTATCTTCTTAGATTTACTAATGGGGAAGGATATTTGTGTGAATCATTTAAAATTGTTTACCAAGTTAGAAGATACTCTTTCCTGTTTCAAATGAAACGAAACTATTAAGTTACTCAGGCATGTAATTTCTTATTTTGATGAATACTCATTTTAAATAATGTAATATCAATATATGTTAATCCTCAGTTGCTATAAATTTCTTTGTCACACATAGATCTATTTATGTAAAAAAAATTAGGATTTTATGATCTGTGTCTATCTTATATATTTCACCATCAGTATAATGTATCCACCTATTCAATGAAATGATTTCAAATTTAAACTCAATATAATGTGTTATATAGTTTTGATAATGATTCATCAATTTCCATTGTCCATATTTCATAAAATTATATTTTTTACATTAGGACACACCCATGTCTCTTATTAAGTGAATCAATATATATCAAAAGCCTATCATTTTGAGATGATAGAGTCAAAATCAATACATTTACCAAAGACCCCTTATTCTTTTCAAATAATTAATCACATTCAATTTAAAAAATCAAAATAACAACTATGTGTGTATTCATGGTTAATGGGTTATATAAAAATCAAAAATTATAAATGAATTATTCAATAAAAACCTACCAAACTAATGAAACTACATACATCAATAATGATTGTTGGGGTAGAAAGTTTAAAGAATGACCTTGTCATTATAGGATGAAGAAATATTTATCCATTTTACGTGAAATGAACAAGAAATGAAATTTCGTTAATCTGAAATTCACAACTAAAAATTTACCATATAAATTATTCCTTCTTTGAGTCTAATAAAATTTTCCTCATGTTATTCTCTTTATCTTCATTGTGTTTACATTATATCATGATATAATTGTTAAATACCACAATAACAAAAAAATGATATTACATGAATACGTTTTTCATTATATCCATAAAAATAGGTGTATTGTTATATAATTCAAATGGAATTAATGTATAATCAAAATGGCCACAGCTCCTTTGAAAATATATAGTTTCAATGTTTTCTATAAATACTCAAAGTTGAAGATACCAAAATTGATGATCAATATTTGAAAAATATTATGATCATTGAGGAGGATCGAATAAGTCATCAATAAAGGGAATATGGTACTGAATACTTTTTGTAATAGTATTTAAATCCCTATAATTAATTCATAGAATCATGGTTCCATTTTTCTTATTTAAGAAGATAATATAAGCACATATGGGAAAAAACTAGGGAAAATAATTCCCTTATCACACTACTCCTCAGTTTTTTCATCAAATACACTAATTCATTAGTGGTAATTCTATTGTGGGTCTTTTCTACTTGTCTCTCAATGGGGATTGAATCAATAAAAAATTTGGTAATGCAATTGGGTTCATGTATGAATAATTATTTAGGAAATATATTTCTATATTCCAATAAAATATAAAAATACTCAATTTCAATATTACCATCTCTATACCAGGATTTTTGTACCATCCCATTATTTTCATATATATATGTTGCATTATTTAAATGAATATTCCATACATTAACAAAACATATGCCAAAGAATAATAATGGTTGATTTCCTTTGGAACCAAGGTATAAAATATTATTATTTACAAGATGATCTTGAATTTTTCGAGCAAAGGTCATCCCATTTAGTACTCTTCATATAGTAGACAAATATTAAATATTTTAAAATATCCAAGGGAAAAGGATCATATGAAATGGTGATATTAGATTCTCAAACATGATAAACATGATAGATATCAATATAAAAGGATCATATGGGTATGATAACATTAGAATAACATTTTAAAATAATACTATATATATCATATATAATAAAGTTGAGTCGGGGAATTAATATTTTCACCTCTCAATAAATGAATAACAAAGGGATCAAATAACATAAACCATGAAAGTCAAACATTGTCATAAGACATAGTCATTTAGAAAACAAAAAATCATAGAAAATAATATATTTAATATTTAAAATAATAGTTCCAATATATTCATTCTAGAATGGGTTCCCTCCCCAAATCATCATAGTAGACATAGTTCTCTCCGAAGAATATCAGAGTGAACATTAACACAAAATAAACTAGGTTCACTACCCATTCAAATCTTGTTTATCTCGTGATATATCCATCTTTGGAAAATATTTGTTGGAATGTATTGGTCCCACAAATCACATAATGAAAATTACACAAAACTGTTTCAAAATAATATACAACATTCTTCATATAGTAACTCATTAATTGGAATGGGCTAGAAAAACATTTCATTATTACATAACCTATAGAAAAGAAAATATGTGTCATAATCATTTCATTATTTTATCAAATCATATCCTATGAAAGAATAAGTGTTATTCATAATAATTTTATCATGGTATAACAAGTTAAAGATAAGTAGGTTTAATAATCATTTTGTCATCATACACACTATCCATTCTAATAATTAATATAAATTTAATCATGGGGTATATCCCTAATTAATCATATTTCACATAAAATGATGTCATATTTGTTAGAAAATTAATTTTATAGATAAAAAAAACATTTCATGTGAAAAATATCATTTCCACATTAAAATCACATTTCAAAAAATTACTAAAAAACGCAATGAATTTCATAGAAAATAAAATTGGATACATATAAAGGATTCTTTAATACCTTAATTTTTTATAATGGTGTGAAACTCCATATATGTTTAAAACATAAGCTCCAATCAAATTTTACATAGAATCAAAACATTAATTTTTTACAATAACATGATGATTACATTTGAAACACCTTTTTATAATGTTATAATGGTTAAAAATAATTCTACAAACTCAATGTGGAATGATAAAACATTTCGGAAAAGATTTTTATAAGACAATTATATGGGATGAAATGGGGTTTATACTAAAGAGATAAAATATCAATATTTTTCAGGAAAACATCATTGGGATATCATTATTACATAAAGTGAGTAAAGTTACAGGAAAATGTATTATTCTAAAATAACTATAGAATAATAAAAGAATTTTTTAGAGATATATTATACCATCTAATTAAATTAAGCTTAATCGTGGGAAAAAAAGATAAATGATGGGATTGAGACATAGAAACTTACCACTTTGGTAACATTGAATAGTAAGCCCCATGAAATAAAGTTCTGAAATAAAACAGAGAATATTAGGATAATATATAAATTCATGATATTAAATTTAAAAGGAGTGATATATAAACCACAAAAAATAATATAGGTTAATAACATAACATGTGTGTAAAAGAAGACATATTATTGAAAAACCCCATTATGGATTTTGAAATAGTTAAACTATAAACCCATTGAAAGGGAGAGCATAATATGAATATTTAATTCAAAATAGTTATCTATAATATAATAATTATATACATTCATTGTAAATTTAAATAACCCATAAAATAAATATGAGTTGGACATGGCATGTGTCACACAAAAAATATAACTAAGAGAGAAAGCCCATAACATAAGTATCAACATAAATTAAACATTAACAATACTCATATTAAATAAAGTTAAGTTTATTTGACAATTATTTATAATATATATATATATATATATATATCATACCATAAGTGATATACTTATGATCTTTTTATTCCTAGTTTGTTAACAATTCAATGTCAATGTGTCTTTTATGGAAATAAGAACTCTGTGTTTCATGTCAGTTTTGATATTATATTTTTTTGTACAATTAAATTGATCATGGTTATATAATCAATAAAATTTTAATAATTAAATAAATATAAAATATATTCAGTATATACTTATTTATAGTAATCTATAAAAGTTAGCGATAGGAAATGAAATACAATGTTCATGGAGATGGTAGGTTATACATATGCATGAATGTTGTTTCCCTCTTATCCATGGAATGAATTAAAGAAATGAAGATAATATATTACCATTATATTATAATTTTTATAACATATGTAACTTATTTCAATAAAAACCATCCTTAGTTCCTTCATTTTATAGAATGAACAAATCATGTCACTTCGTGAGGTAGTATTCTGCCTTAAACATGAGTGATGTTATCATATTATCTTGGAATTAAATACAAGATGTTATATGAGATATTATATTTACAAATGTACAATAAATAAAATAAATATCAAACATAAACAATTAATCTATCATTGTATCACTCCATGTGAGGTGGTGATGAGAAAATATTAACATCAATTTGTGAAGCAACAATCTGCTACACACATGAATGATGATTTTATACCCCATTTGATAGAAGAGGAGATGGTGGTAGGTCATGAACATAAAATAAATATTTATATTAATATTTAATAGAATTATGTTATATTGTTATCGTTATATAAAATAGAATTTATGTATTTGAAGAACAAAATAAAAAAAATTCTTGTTGATGAATGTTTTACCTTCTTCGGCTAACGCCTTTTGGTTACCAGAAATATATATCCTATGCGGGATTTCTGACCAAGAAAAAGGATTCAAGGTTGATATGTTGGATATAATAAATTTATTTAGGTTTTTATTTTCAAAGACAAATGTATTCGGATGTCTGAATATGGGAGGATAATTTGTGGACATTTATATGTGTGATCAGTGGTATACATGAAATTTTTTGAATGAATAAGGTGTATGCAAATTGTTTTATTGAAAAGGGTAAACAATGTTCCATTAAAAAACATTATTTTAATAAAGGTCAATATATGTCTATAAGATGGGTATTGGATATGATTATATTTCATTTATCCCTATATCTTTTTATTTTAACCACAATTAATGTGATATTCAACATAAAAACAATAATTAAATAATATAGTTTTCACTATTTATTGTGGTAAAAAATAAATTTGAGATTATTATAAAATATAATTTAAAATTATTAAAATTATATAATCCATTTTACCAATTTGTATTCATAGAATATGAAAAATATAATTCCAATCTAACCTCATTGACCTGATGAGAAAGCATTTCTCAAATGATAAAATATTCAATTGTTTAAAAACTAATGATATAAAAATTCGATATAGAAAATATTAAATTTAACTAATAATATTAATTGAGATTTAATTAAACAAATTTTACATTCAAATCAATTTGAATGTATAATAGAACTATATAATTTCGATAAACATAAATGAAATCTTTCAATAAAACCCAGTATTTTTTAATATTTGTCAAAAAATTATTAATTTTAGAAAAAACCAAAATATTTACCATATGATAATATTTAAATTTTTATTCTATAAATGAGTTTTATTTTTAAAAATTTCCAAAATTTATTTTATTATTTTTCAAAAACAAGATTCTCTTTTTCGAAAATATTATTTCCAAAAAACATTAAGACTTTAGTAAAAATTATTTAGTTTTTATCAATATGAAATAATTATAAATAACATTATAATTAATAATACTTTTTCCCTATTTTTTAATCCATGTTTAATATGAAGGTAACATTTATCTAGTTTTAATAATTACATTAATACATTTTCATGGTTCAATAATATATGGTGTTGTGTGTAACACAAAATATCAAAGAAGAATAATTTATTCAAAAAAAAATACATACAAAAAACATGGGGTGTTATATTTTAAACCCTTAAATAAATTGTTTCCTAATAATTTTATCATGATCTTGGTAAAAAATTATAATTTGAAAAGCCCTTTGTGCGAATAAAATATCATAAAAAGTGTTAATAAAAATTCCCATTGAAATGTGAGAAGGGGATGTGTGAAGTTTTTAAAGTATGTCAAATAATAGGATTCCAAATTAAATACTTTTGCTGTGAAATAATGATTTTGGAATATAAAAACATCATAATTTCAAAATAATGATGTATAGTGACAAATATCATTGATCACAATAAAGTAATTGAACATGTGAAAATCAACAACCCCTAAATCAAAAAATAGAAATGTATGAAAAGGGTAAATGATATCATCAAAAATTATTATAAAATTAATAACTTTCACATCATCATCATTTGACTAAAGTATTGAAATTTTATTAGAATATATACTTAAATGTATCCATTTCATTTTATAAGAACCATCTCATTAATTGGTTTTTCGTTGGATAGATTCCACTTCATTTCTTACAAAGAGATTAATTTATCTAGTTAGATAAACTAATGGATAATATGATCCATAAATTAATGATATATTATTCTGTCTATCTCCAGTTATGGAGGGAAAAAAATAATTCACCTATGTTATACATAAATCATTATATAGTGAAATGCTATATTATAATATTAAACCATCTCTAAGTATCTACTTAAAACATTTTAGAAATGGTAAACCTTATTACCCACCCAATTTTTTTATTTATAATGAATATAACGAAATTTCCAAAAAACCAAAATAACATTAATCCCCTGAACAACATCAAGTGGATCATAATTTCACTCATAAAATATGTGAATACATTGATCATATATTCTACAAAAACTCGGAAATAACTTGATTTACCATAAAACATTAATGAGAACACACCTTATCCAGAAAACATACAATTTTTTCATTCATAAAATACAATCACATATTATTTTTTATATTTAATAAACCCATGAATGTTATAAACTATTTAAATTATAACATAAAACAATTTTTCATGAAATCACTAATCAGGTCACAGGTAATCAATACAATCAAATTTACATTATCCATAACAATTATAAATTTATCAAAACTAAACAATATTTTCTCAATATTAAGTATATATTAGGGATTATATTCCCTTAATTAAATTATAGCATTCCCATTAAATCACATTTACTAGACATTAGTACCATTTAATATATTCATGAAGCTTCGTTCAAAAAAACTACATTGGAAGAATTCATTGATATTTGAAGATAATATTAACCAAATTTAATTGATAAAAATAAAATTCCATGACTCCTAATTAAAAAAACATAAATCAATACACTTTCTACATACCCCATTAACTAGGATTCATCTTCCTATTTCTCTACACTTTATTCATTTAATATGTCTATTGTAGTCTCAACAACATCAGAAATATATCCATTACTCGAAAAAATGATGATTCTCCTCACGAGATTTCACTTTAGGACATTGATTTTCATAATTCCTATAAAAAACATAGTTGTAAAATTTATCAGTTGATGATATCTGGTGGATAAAATTATTATTGTCCATTAAATTAACTAAATAATTTGTTTTTCTTCTTATAGTTAATAGATTTGTGTCCTTCGTTTCTACACTCGAATGAACGTCTCATTCCACTGATGCAATAACTTGGGGTTTTCATGCCACATTCTCAACATATTGGAAATATAATTTTATGTATTCCATGGTCTCCACAACCGTAACTCTCAACAAATTCTATTGTTCTCTTTTGTGGGGACTCAAAGAGTTTGTTAAGGTGCGTGTTTTTAATAATATATCATGATAACTGATATGATGCAAAAAAAATATATTTCCCTATAGTCATCATAACATTCTATTTTTCATCATGACATTTAATATAACATTTCATTTAAATATATTTGATTTTGGTTCCCCTATTTGACTAAACAGAATAATAATATTGTGAGTAACAATATTAAAAGTAGGAGGCCAAATAAACTTGAAAAATAAAATATTGGATGTCTAAATAATTACAAATTATTTATAAACTACACATCCTTAAGAATAACCTAAGTTATTCATTATAATTCATTAAATCAATATTCATGGTTCATATAGAGTTTTCAATTTTAAAAGAATACACCCTAAGAGAATAAATCCAATCATGAAGTATGGATTGTTGTTGGGAACCCGGTGAAGATCCTGCCCATTTCAATGAACCCTATTCACTATAATTAACAACAAGTAACTCACACCATGAGAAGTATCCACTTACACTTTTTTATAGGGATTTAATTTCATGTGAACCAATCACACTATCATTTACCCAAATTCATCACATTTTCCTATTCATTCCATCCTCATTTGAATTATACTCAGACCTATGTTTTGAGCTCTCACTAATGTTTTTATATCCTTTTTTGAAAAGGCTAACTAAAAAACTTATATTATAACAACATTTATAACCCAATATTTTCAAACATTAATATTATAAAATTTATAGAAATATTCAATCGATTACACAAACACAAGTCATAGAATTAAAATGGATTATTGAATATGGAGACTATGTATGGAATCTTCTTATTATGTTCATTTTCTTCAATGTTTACAACAAAGGTCTTCCCATTTAGTACTATTCATAGACATACCCTACATAAAAACTGTAATATCTCAGATTTTCCATTTATTATTTTTAAATATTATATGGAATTATTTCGAGACCGGGTGCGAATATGACACATCATTCCGAGGTCCAGTGAGCCCGGAATGGTGGTTTGAACTTTTTTTTAGTTATGTGAGTCAGAACTTGTGTGTGGTTGTGGCAGTTTCCAAATGGATGCCCGGATTGAAAATCTGAGCGCACCGTTACGTCTGGGACGAAGACTTTACCTAATAATGAGGCTAACCTTGACCGGCGCAGGTCAAGGGAAAAAGATAATTTTCGGACGTTTAATGTAAAATAAAATAAATTAAATTAACAAGTTTATTTTATTTAATTTAAGGAAACATCCGCTGCAGCGTGGCAACAGCGTAGCTATTTCCTAAATTAATGGAGCGTCTTAATGACTTCGAAATGGAAAGTCAACGTCATTAATATTTCTGCGTAATTAAATGCAAACATGTTTCCCCTTTTAATGGGTTAACCAATTATTGATCATTGGAAATGTAGAGATATGAACCTCTGTAGAATCCACGCCACGTTGGAGCGAACTCTTGGCAACGAACGACGACAGATCAAAATCAAGGATCGTTGCGCCGACGTGGAAGTATCTCGACGACAGCGACAGCACGACGCCTTCATCAACGATCGATCCTTTCGAAAGTTAGGGGTTGTTATTTCAATTTCTTTTCCCCATATTTGAGTTTAAATGACGAACACAGATCAACCACAAACAAGTTGATCCACGGATTCGTACATTCTTGTGGGAAGGATTTTTTTTCTTCGGGATGATTATGGGGATTTGATCCATGATTTATGTTGTTTTTGATTCTTGCTCCGTTTAAGCCTATTAACAGAAGTGGATCAATTCCACGAACAATCATGGAAGAGGTTCGTTCCTCAATTTGTTTATTTGGATTTCTTCCCCCTTCTTTCCCCATGCATTCTTCGCGTTCTTCGTGGGGCGATGAACAACAGATCGTTGCGCATCCGTTATGCGATGCAAAGATCCCGAATCAAAGGTTCGACACCGCAACGACCTTATGAAGGTGCGGTGATGATGGCGGGCGACAAATCGAACCGGATTGGAAAGAGGGTTCTTCACGTGTTGTTCATGTGTGAAGATCAGAACATGTTTTCAGAGCCGATCAGAGGCCCAAAAACGATGGATTCGTCTTCATGGTGTTGGGGCGACCAAAACCTGGGAGATTTGTGTCAATCGAACGACCTGTTCGATGACCGAAGCACCATGGGAGGCGCACTGGTGAAGGGCGTCATTTCTGGAAATTTCCAAAAGACACGGTGTGTACTTCTGAAGAACACACCGTGTAGTACTGGCGGCAGTGACTAGTGTTTTGGGATCAGAGAATAATCACACGGCGTGTGACCCCAGTCACATGGCATGTTGGACTTTCCCTGAAGCTCGGCGTGTACTTTGGGTAGTACACGGACACCGGATGATCTACACGTCTTTAGGCAGCACAATGTGTATAGCTCGGCAGAGGCGGCTACGCAGAGCTTGACATGTATCCTGGGGATACATGGACATAGGATGGAGTACACGACCGTGTACTCCATCACACGGCCTGACGAGGCCAACAGCGCGGGTCACCCCGTGTACAGATTACACGGGTCGGAGTACACAGGTTGATGACCATGTATGGGCACATGGGAAGAGTACACGGAGCCAACCCTAGTTAGCCAGACACGGACTATACTCTATACTACATGTCGTGTTCTAAGTTTTCTACACGACCAGCCTCACAACACGGGCCGTTGTACACGGGCAGTACCCGGGGTCGAACAAAACGACGTGTATCATTTCCTACACACTGTGTACTTTGTGGAAAATGGATTGGTCATTTTTTTCACTATACCTTGGACATATTTAGTTTGGGTTAGTGCCTCTTCTTCTTGTTCTTCTGAAGGCCAGGCATCATTCCCTTACGCAGGATTACGATCCCTTCAGCAGGACTTTCTGTGATAGAGTCAGGCATCCATCCGAGAGTCCCGGATCGAGATCCTCTAACCATTGCCAACCCTAGGTAGAGTCAGGCATCAATGTGACCAACCTTACCGGGCGTTGATCCTCTACATAGCTGTTGTATCACCTAACTGGTGAATCCGGATGAGTCGTGGTATCCGCCATGGCCCTGGCAGTGATCCTCATCTGTGTATCATGATCCTTCCACTCAGGAGTGTGTCTCCCATATGAGTATTACTATCTACCATAACCTTTACATTCAAGAGTTTGTCTCCCATAATGAGTGTAGCCACCTTTCGTGATGGTTCCCGATGAACAAAGCTTCTCGGACGGACGTCATTAGAGACATTAGACTTGTGGAGGGTGTTCTCCCGGAATGAGTGCAACACGGAATCTTCGGACAAAATCCCTTACGGGGGTATGCGGTTGTGTGACTTGTCTCTAGACCATGGGTCTAGGTTTTGAGTATATTTGGTTTGTTCTATATGTTCTGTAGACATATACTCTGCACAGCTAACTGTACCTTTACTTTGTGTACGACTTTGTGGTTTTCGGGGTCCTCTACTGAGTATTATTATACTCACCCCTGCACGGGCTTTGCCCGCACATCTGGTGTCTTTTTCAGACGAGAAGCCTTTTGATAGAGTCCAGGGCGGACCAGGATAGGACCGAGTTTTCTGAGTTCTCTACAGTCTGAGGCATTCCTATGGCTACGAGCGGCAGTCTCAGTACCTTTTTGTGCTTATAGGTTGGACTTTGCAGTTTTTCAGACTCTTGTTTTTGGTGGGATTGTATTCTGGCCTAGTTTACTTTTACAGTAATCTACCATTAGTTGTACTATGTTGGTTGGGTTTAGTTGTATGCATGAATTTTTATTCCTTAGTGTTTTACACTTCAGCATTTATGGGCTTGGAGATGTGTGCATGTGTGCAGGTACTTAGGCAATGCCTCCTATGTTAGTGATATGCCTTCTCGGTGCTAGTCACCAGACCCTGGCCTATTAGATAAGGTCTTGAGGAGTCGCGGCGTGGGCACCACTGGGATGGGTCGTTATAGAGTGGTATCAGAGTTGGTCAGTTATACCTTAGGACCAGGAGTCTGTGATTTTGGTTTGGGGCAACAGTGTTGAGTGTTTCGGGTTCGGCTTTCAAGCCAGAGACCCTAGTGTTGGTGTGGCGGCCGACGTATCCATACACCAGGACTCTGATACCCTCCTTTTCGACTTGGTACACGAAAGCACTGGTTGCAGGGGAAATAAAAGGTACATGCATCATATAGGAATGTGTTTTGTTTTCCATGTCCTTTGTGTCAGCTATCCATATATACTCATTGACCATAGTACATCTTGTTTGTTTAAAGGATGCATCCACGATGCATACTCGCTAGGGTTCAACAGCACGATGAGGAGGATGACCCCCTCAGTGACGAGGCTTCGATACCGGGACAAGCTCCCCATGCGTTTCCATCAGGTGGTTCACCTGCTATACAACCACCAGTGGAGCAGCTAGTGGTACCCGCGGTACTAACCGGCGAGGAGCACATGCTCATCATGCTCCACAAGTTTCAGAGACAGAGACCCCTCAGGTTTCGAGGCGAGCCCGACCCTCAGGCAGCTAAGGACTGGCTTGAGGCAGTGACCAGAGTTTTTCGTCTAGTGAGGACACCAGCAGAACAGATGGTGGTCATAGGAGCGATCCTTCATCAGGGTTTGGCGAGATGATGGTGGATTCTATCCACGCAGACTCACGATGAGGAGACTCTTTCTTGTACGGAGTTTGAGAGACTCTTCAGGGAGGAGTTCTCTCCGGTTACATTGATAGCTGTGCCCATCCAGGAGCTTCTTCAGCTCCAGCAGGATATTATGAAAGTAGCTGAATATTCATCGAGTTTCACCAACCTCACCATGTTGTTGTTGGATATGGTCAGGGATCAGTACTTCTGAGCTCAGACCATTGAGTGAGGTCTGCAAAGAGACATTCGATCTAGTTTTGTGCCTCTATGCATATCGACTTATGCTGGAGTGCTCGAGCGGGCCTTGGTGATCGAGAGTTTCTTGGAGGAGCAGAGACAGCCGCCGGTAGTCAGCAGCAGGCAGACCGGTACGGAGACACCGACAGCAGGGAGCTGATGTCAGGCACAAAGATCTAGACATGGGAAACATCATAGGAGGACCTAGGACAGGGGATCGACATTACATGGCTCTCAGGATGGATCCAGTCAGCCTAGGGAGAAGTGATGCTACACATGTGATGGTAGGGGCATCTCGCTAGAGATTGCCCGACACGTCGAGCTACTGACAGGGAGGCAGTGGATGGACCACCAAGGCAGAGGCAGAGAACGGAGCAGGTAGACCCGCCAGGTGGTAGACGTGGCAGAGGAGGAGGGAGAGATGCAGGTTGTGGCAGACGCTTCGACTTACTTCCACCACCACCCCCCAGGAGGTCCGCACTAGGCTCAGGGAGCTGGGGGACAAGGGCGAGGACAACTGTATGCGGTCGAGGCATACGACCCAGGGGCTCCAGGGATGATTTGAGGTATGATATGTGACTTTTCTACCTTAGCTTCCATAGTCATAGAAACAGGTGCTAGTCATTTAATTATAGCCACATGTCTTGTACAAAACCTCAAGATTCTGGTAGAACCGTTGACTCGATCCTTACTCTTGGAGACACCTACGGGAGGAGACTTGACGATCACGCACCTTTGCAGACAATGTGATATTACCCTTGGAGGCGAGTGTTTTGGTGGGATCCTCTTGGTGGTAGCATCGAGGCATTACAATGTCATTCTAGGTATGGATTGGTTATCTTCGGTCCATGCCCAGATTGACTGTTTTAGGTAAAGAGTGCGGCGTGTCCGCCGTGATGGAATGCGGTTTTCCTTTTTCGGAGAAAAGGAAACCCAGGCATCACAAAATGGGCTCATGCATAGGAGGGTACAACCGATAACTGATGAGTTGGATAGCCTTACCCTTAGAGTAGTAGATGTTGTGAGATCTCAGTTCACAGTAGTGGTGGTGGAGTATGAGGACGTCTTTTCCGAAGATGTTCCAGGACAACCTCCCCACCAGGAAATCGACTTCTGCATCGACTTACACCACGGGACGACACCAATTTCTTCATCAGATTATCAGATGGTTCCCGTAGAGCTTCGCGAGATGAGCGTGCAGTTTGAGGATTTGTAGATCAAGGGTTTCGTAAGACCCACCGTCTCACCCTGGGAGGCCCAAGTGTTGTCTGCCACGAAGGTAGACGGGAGTCTGAGGTAGTGCATGGATTACCGGCGCCTGAACCAGGTGACGGTGAAGAACAAATATCCACTGCCAAGGATCGATGACCTCTTCGATCAGCTAAGAGGGGAACAATGGTTCTCTATGGTTCACCATCGATCAGGATATCACCAGCTTCGAGTGTGGGATGAGGATATACCGAAGACGGCTTTTAGATGCTGCCACGGTCACTATGAGTACTTGGTGATGCCTTTCGGCGTGACGAACGCCCCTTCTATGTTCATGAGACTAATGAACCATATCTTCCAACCATACATGGACCGGTTCGTAGTGGTCTTCATAGATGACATCCTTGTGTACTCAACGTCAGAGGAGGAGCACGCGAGACACCTGCGGATGGTTCTGGATGTACATCGCGAGCACTGGCTATATGGGAAGCTCTCAAAGTTTCAGGTCTGGATTTAGGAGGTCCACTTTCTGGGACATGTCATCTCAGCAGATGGAGTGGCTATGGACCCAGCCAAGGTGGAGGCTGTGTTAGCTTGGGAGCCACCGCGGAGCGTAACGGAGGTGCGAATATTCCTTGGGTTGGCAGGATATTACCTAAGTTTCATTCATGACTTCTCCCGGATATCATAACCGATGACGGCCTTGACCCAGATGGGAAACACTTCATGTGGATAAAAAAGTTCCAGCAGGCCTTTGAGCAGCTGAGATAGAGTTTTATGAGTGCCCCAGTCTTGAGATTGTGGGAGGAGGGTGTCAGGTACATAGTTTTCTGCGACGCATCAGGGATCGAACTTGGTTGTGTCCTGATGCAGTGGCATGTAGTTATTTCTTATGGTTCGCGCCAACTTAGGCCACATGAGAGGAAGTATGATACCGATGTTCTCGAGTTGACAGCGGTAGTCTTATCATTGATGATGTGGCGACACTACCTTATGGGCGAGCGGTTTATTGTATACTATGACCACAAGAGCCTCTAGTACATCTTCTCAGAGAAGGTTCTGAATTTGAGGCAAAGGAATTGGCTAGAGTTCCTCCAGGACTATGATTTTGAGATCATCTATACTCCTTGGAAGGGGAACAAGGTGGCGGATGCTCTTAGCAGAAGGACGAGCTCACAGTTTTTGAGTGAGGCGACACAACAGTTAGCCGCGTTGCAGTTATCCTTCATGGATGGAGAGGATACATATTACATATAGTCAAAGGTTGTCACCCATCCACTCTTACAATGAGTTAGGGAGGCATAGCTTGGGGATGTCGACTATGTGGCCTTACGTGCTCAGTTATCCACATGACATGCTCCTGATGGATATTCACAAGGTAGGGAGCACATACTACTTTTCAGAGGACACACTGTTGTTCTTGTGGCAATGCAAGAGGAGATCCTGAGGGAGTTTCATACATCCCCTATGAAGGTATATCCTAGAGTGGAAAAGATGTACTAGGATCTCTGATGATAGTTCTGGTGGTCAGGCATGAAGAAGGTAGTAGCAGAGTTTCTTTCTCGATGCCTCACATGCCAGAAGGTGAACGTTGAGCACCAGATTCCAGCGAGATTAGCTCACCCCTAGAAGTCTTCGAGTGATAGTGGGATAGAATATCGATGGACTTTGTGGCAGGCTTACCACATATGTCCAAGGGGAATGACTCTATTTGGGTGATCGTTGATCGACTCACCAAGTTGGCCCACTTCCTAGCTATCATGGAGTAGTGTTCTGTGGAGAGCATGTGGCGCCTCTACATACAAGAGATAGTTCAGCTTCATGGAATCCCCTCAACAATAGTCTCAGACTGAGACGCCCGATTCACATCCCAGTTGTGGAAGGGATTTCATGAGGCTTTTGGGACTCAGCTATGCTTGAACACATCGTTTCATCACTAGACAGATGGTCATATGGAGAGGACCATTCAGGTTCTAGAGGATATTTTTCGGGATTGTATCTTGGACTTTGGTTACAGCTGGGAGGACCACCTACCACTGGTGGAGTTTGCAAACAACAAAGACTACCACTCCACCATCGGTATGGAACCGTTCAAGGCCTTGTACGGGAGACCCTGCTGGTCACCGGTTTGCTAGAACGACCCCAGAGAGTCAGCAGTCATGGGTCCAAAGTTAGTGTGAGCTACCAGAGAGAAGGTGAGGATCACCTAGGAGAAGATGAGGACTGCACAGATCTGGCAGAAGTCTTATGCTGACAGGCGATGGAGACCTTTGGAGTTCAAAGAGGGAGACCACATCTTTCTTCGTGTCTCATCTCGACGAGGGTTGTGGAGATTTGGTCGAGGCGGAAAGCTATCTACAAGGTTTATCAGAACATTCCAGATTCTGTGCAGAGTTGGCGAGGTGGCATACCACCTAGCTCTACCGCCACAGTTGCATCAGGTACATGATGTCTTCCACGTGTTGCAGCTGAGGAGGTGTGTGCATGACCCATCGCACGTCATCGACTAGGGAGAGCAGGACATCGAGGATGGAGGGAACTTTGCTGAGTACCCTGTGGAGATCGAGGATTGGTAGGAGAGGATCCTTCGTGGGTGATCGATTCCCTTAGTGAACGTCCGGTGGCAGTACGGGAATCTTCATGAGAGAACGTGGGAGCGGGAGGCCTAGATCCGTGCCTAGTACCCTCATATTTTTGAGTATCCTTTGTTTTGGCTTTTCGAGGACGAAAAGCCCCAAGATGGGGAGAATGTAATGTCTCGGATTTTCCATTTATTAGTTTTAAATATTATATGGAATTATTTCGAAACTGAGAACGATGACGAAACATCATTCCAAGGTCCTATGTGCCCGGAATAGTGGTTTGAACTATTTTTTAGTTAATTGAGTCGACACTTGTGCGCGGTTGTGGTAGTTTCCAAACGGATGCCCGTATTAAAAATTTGAGTGCATCGTTGCGTCCGGAACGACGACTTTACCTATGAATGAGGCTAACCTCAACTGGTGCGGGTCGAGGGAAAAAGTTAATTTTCAGAATTTTTAAGTAAAATAAAATAAAATAAATTAACAAGTTTATTTTATTTCATTTATGAAAACATCCGTTGCAGAGCGACAATGACGCAACTATTTCCTAAATTAATGGTGTGTCTTAATGAATTAGAAATGGCAAGTGAACATCATTAATACTGTCGTGTAATTAAATTCCAAAATGTTTCCCCTTTTAATGGGTTAACCAATTGTTTATCGTTGGAAACGTAGAGAGAGGAACCTCTGAAGAATCTACGCCACGTTGGAGTGAACTCTCGGTGACGAATGAAGATAGATCAAAATCAAATATCGATGTGCCGACATTGAAGGATCTCGACGACAATGGAAGCACAATGCCTTCATCAATGATCGATCCTTTCGAAAGGTAGGGGTTGTTATTTTGATTTCTTTTCCCCATATTTTAATTTAAATGACCAACGCGGATCAACCACAAACAAGTTGATCCGCGGATTCGTACGTTCTTGTGGGAAGGATTTTTTTCTTCAGGAGGTTTATAGAGAATTGATCCATGATTTATGTGGTTGTTGATTATTTCTCTGTTTAATCCTATTAATAAGAGCGGATCAATGCCGTGACGAATGACGAAGGAGGTTCATTCCTCAATTTGTTTATTTAGATTTCCTCCCCATTCTTTCCCCATGCATTATTCGTGTTCTTCGTGGGGAAATGAACAACGGATCATTGCAAATCTGTTCTATGACGCAAATATCCTAAATCGAAGGTTCGACACCGCAACGACCATATGGAGGTGCAACGATGATGGCGGACGACAAATCAGACCAGATCAGAAAGAGCGTTCATTGTGTGTTCTTTATGCGGGAATATCAGAACACGTTTTCAGAGCCGATCTAAGGCCTGATAATGACGGAAGTGACTTCATGGTGTTGGGGCGACCAAATATGGGAGATTTGCGGCGATCGGACTGCTGGATCGATGACCGGAGCACCACAGGAGGTATGTCGGCGAAGTGTGTCATTTCTGGAAATCTACAGTACACACGACGTGTACTTCTGAAGAACACACCGTGTAGTACTAGCGGCAGCGGCAAGGGTTTCGGGGTCAGAGAAGAATCACATGGCGTGTGACCCTGGTCACATGATGTGTTAGACTTTCCCCGAAGCTTGGCATGTACTTTGGGTAGTACACGGACACAGGATGATCTACACGCATTCAGGCGGCATGGCATGTACAGCTCGGCAGAGGCGGCTACGCAGAGCTCAGTGTGTATCCTGGGTATACACGGACACAGGATAGAGTACAGAACTGTGTACTCCCTCACACAGCCAGGTGAGGCCAACAGCGCGGGTCAACCCGTGTGCAGATTACACGGGTCGGAGTACACAGGTTGGTGACAGTGTACGGGCACATGGCCAGAGTACATGGAGCCAACCCCAGTTACCCATACATGGCATGTACTCCGTACTACACGCCATGTACTAAGTTTTCTATATGACCAGCCTCACGACACGGGCCGTTGTACATAGGCAGTACCCAGGGTCGGACAACTCCATGTGTATCATTTTCTACATGTCGTGTACTTTTTGGAGAACGACTTGGTCCTTTTGTTCACCATACCTTGGAAATCATTCAATTGGGTTAGTGCCTCTTCTTCTTGTTCCCCTAAAGGTCAGGAATCATTCGCTCATACATGATTATGATCCCTTCAGTAGTACTTTCTGTGATAGTGTCAGGAATCCATCCGAGAGGCCCGGATCGAGATCCTCTATCCATTCCCGACCCTAGGTAGAGTTACGCATCGACGTGACTAACCGTACTGAGATTTTATCCTCTACCTAGTTGGTGTATCACCTAGATGGTGAATTTGGATGAGTCGCTGTATCCGCCATGGCCCTGGCAGTGATCCTCATCTGTGTATCGTGATCTTTACACTCTAGAGTGTGTCTCCCGTAATGCGTACTTCTATCTACCGTAAACATTCCACTCATAAGTCTATCTCCTGTAATGAGTGTAGATACCTCTCTTGATGGTTCCTGAGGAACAGTTCTTCTCGGACGGACGTCATCAGAGTCATTAGACTCTTGGAGTGTGTTCTCCCGAAACGAGTGCATCACAGAATCTTCAGACAAAATCCCTTGCGGGGGTATGCGGTTTTGTGACTTGTCTCTAGACCACGAGTCTGGGTTTTGAGTATATTTGGTTTGTTATATATGTTTTGTAGACATATATTTTTCATAGATGACTGTAACTTTATTCTTTGTATTGCTTTGTGGTTTTCAGGGTCCTCTATTGAGTATTGTTATACTCACCCCGGCATGGGCTTTGCCTGCACGTCTGGTGTCTTGTGCAGACGAGTAGACTTTCGACAGAGTCCAGGGCGGTCCAGGACATGACCGAGTTTTCGGAGTTCCCTACAGGCTGAGGCGTTCCTATGGCTATGAGCGGCAGTCCCAGTACCTTTTTGTTCTTACAGGTTGGAATTTTTAGTTTTTCAGACTCTTGTTTTTGGTGGGCTTGTATTCTGGCCCAGTTTAATTTTACAGTACTCTACCTTTCACCGTACTCTATTTGTTGGGTTTAGTTGTATGCATGCTTTTTTTTCTTTAGTGTTTTATATTTCAGCATTTATGGGCTTGGAGATGTGTGTGTGTGTACAGGTACATAGGCAATGCCTCCCATGTTAGTGATATGCCTACTCGATGCTAGTCACCAGCCCCTGGCCTATTGGAGGCAGGCTTGGGAAGTCACAGCGCGGGCCCCACTGGGACGGGTCATGACAAAAACATTCTTTATTGACATGGTAAATGGAACATTTGAATGGTTTTCTCTGATTATCAGTAAGGGTAAAAATAGGAGATATCAATGTAACATGAGGATATTGGTATCTAGACATGTGTATAAATTTTGAAAACCATAACGATCATAGAATTGATTATAGGCATGAGTCATTGAATAAATAATGGATGTTCATAAAGACCTAAATCATAATTAGTTCAGATAATATGAACCATGAGATCACAACACTGATTTAACATATATATTAGTGAAACTCGTGTAATAATTGAAAATCAATAACTTATTTGTTTTAAGGCATCATCGATATGACTATCATAATTGATTGGGATAACTCTTATAACCCTCATATTTGTCAAGGTTCACTCCCAATAGTATCATAGTGGGTAGATTCCCTTACTAAATAGGGTTCACTCGCTATTATATACCTATTTATCCAATGATATATTAATATGTTCCCAATTTATTAAGGTGATATATATGTCCATCCATACAAAATTTAAAAATAATAAATAGGCGAGACATAAGATCATGAAATAATCATCATATAAGAACCCATGAAAATAAATTAATTTTATAAACAAATCACCATAACATAACATGTGGAAATGAAACAGTTTTCATAATCACTTCATTATTTCATCAAAACATGACTATCGGAAAACGAAGAGGGTTTTATAATAATTTTATTGTGGTATAACTCATAGAAGATAAATGGTTTAATTAACATCATGTGTTCATAAACATAAACCATTAAACGAAAAAAATTTAATTGATTTATTAGACCATATATCAAGTAATTCATAAGTTATTTCAAAGGATTTCAACATAAGTGGAATTTGATTTTGAAATACCACTTGTAATATTTCAGGGTGAATATAGCCTTTACACTTTGAAATAACCTTATATAATGAAAAATATTTCAGAATACGTTACATTAAAAAACAATTTTGAAAATAAAAAATTATTCATTAAAATATTGAGTGGCCATGATACTGAAAATACCTTATATGTTAAAAACACATATTCCAATCCCATTATTTGTATAAGAAAAAACGATCTCTGTTCCAAATATGACATGAATATTCATTTTCAAATACTTTTTTAAAAGTCAAAATGGGTAGAAAATTTTAAATAAATTTTTTCTATCATGATATAACATGTTGAAAGACATGTTTTGGAATCAAGCATATAGGTAAAAAAGGGTTTTTATAGAATTAATAAACAAATATATTTTATTATAAACATAATTTAGAATCCTGGATTACACTAAAAGAATAAAATGAAGAGAAAACATGTAATTTATATAAATAAAATGTTGATAATAAAATAAATTATTTTCATGAAATATTGATCATAAGACAAGGATATTTGAAAGATAATCAAAAGAAATCACAATAAACAAATAAATATCAACATAAAACCTTACTATATAGGTAGCATTTTGTTGTAATACCCACTAAATAATGACATTAAATAAATCATAAAATATCAATAGAATTAATAAATTACTATTATTAAATGTCAATGTGGTTGTATACACACCTCATAAAATAATATAGGTCCATAAAATAACATAGTAATCAAAGAAGTAAATTTTAGACTAAATTCACCTTCTGCTTATGATATATTGCAACCGTAACCCCCATGAATGAGATATAATTAAAATGAGATGTAACTACGAATTATTTTCGGAATAACATACATTAAATGAATTATTTGGTATTATATGGAAAACATAGATGAAATATTAGATGAATGTAACCCGAGTCTCACAGAAAATAAATGCGAGATAGAAATCCCTTAACATATGTATCCACATCTGTAGTACACATTCAATCCTCTAGGATAATAAATATTGGATTATTTTAAATATATTATTGAATGATGAAAATTTGTATATCATACCATGAAAGATTTATTATGAACATTTATTATCATTTTATGACAAATTTCAAGTTATAATGTCTTTTTAGTTAGTAACTAGTTCATATTTAATGTCTGTTTTGATTGGTTTTTTTCTACAAAATTTTGTCATGGTTCCATTGTCTCCCCAATTTTATCCATGATAAAGATTTCATATATTAGAGTTATATTTTTATTTAGTGCAATCTATAAAATTTAGTTATTTAAAATGAAATACAGTGTTCATGGAAATGGTAGGACGTACATACGCATGAACATTGATTCCATTTTCTCAACGAATTGAATGATAAATAGGAAAATAATATATTATAGTAACTGAGAATTTCTTATGTTATATATATCTCATATGATCATTAGTTATATAACATCCATTGATTTGGATCTCTCTCACATTCCAAAAAAGTGCTAGTTATGAGATCTCAAGCGTTCCTCCCTACAAACATGAGGTTGCCGACTAGAATGAGGGGAATGATATGTATAGTGGGGAGACAATACCCCATATTTTGAATATTTATAATAGTTGAAATAAGACATTTACATTAAAACAATTATTTTAGAATTCATATAAGAATCTTCCAAAAATGACAAGGAAAATAGAGGATACCAAGAATTAGGAATCATGTAGTGAATGTATGACATGTATCTAAATTCAAAACTGAAAACAAAATGATAAAAGAGTTATATTAAAAATTTCTAACCCAAAATACACTACTCCCAATCCCCAGGTCATACCCATCACTTAAATCAAACCAATCTAAGAGAAACAAGTCCACAATAAGGTCACATTATGTTTTGAAAAACCATATTCATGAAATCATCTATGGTACCAAACATCTTCCGTAATAGAGTGTGAGTAAAATTCAGTAGGTCGACACCACTATGTCTAAAAAAATTGTGTGATAATAATTTAATTAATGAATGTTCTATATATGATTATTTATTAATTCAAATACTAATAAAATACATCTAAAACCAACTTTATCAAAATCCTAGAATATCTCATATCATATCTCAAGGCCATTTCAACCCCAACGATATAAACACAGTAAAACATAAGCATCATTAGATCCAAGTCAGAATTCATTTGATAATGTCTCCCATCCATTAAGGGAACAATCGTATAATAATGTTATAAAAAATAATTGTTCCATGCCCTCTCTATAATCATCATAGTGTATGTCAGGGCCTAGCCTTGTATATAAGAATCCTAACATGTTCTAGGGACAAGTTCTGTATATAATAATTTCAGCATGTGTTGGGGAATATCTCGTTTAAATTGAATCTAAACACATTTCATGATTAAATAGTTTTATAATACTCGCAAAATGTTTCAGGGAATATATCATTATTTAAGAATTTAACTATGTGTTAGGACATAACCCAATATATAAGTATCTCATCATCTTCCACAAGTTCACAACACAAATGAAATCATATCACAATATAAACACAACAATCCAAATGCATAACTATACAAATTACTATTTTAATATTGATTTAACTATCATTTAGATTAATAAATTATGTTTCTTTCCATAGTGTATATATATCCTAAAATCAATGGAATCACATGTCATGCTAAACTCATATACAATCCATTTCCAATTTTTTATTTTTGAATGTTATATCATTCAATAAGTAGCCATAAGACACACTTTGTCATTAATTAAATCCAAAGAGATCCTGTGAAGAATTCAAAATAGTATTTTCATCATTCAGTTAAATGAATTAATTATTACTCCCATTCATTATCACAATCTAAATAGTTAATATACTTAAAAATTGAAAATAAGAACATAGGGTTATGATTTAAACCCCTAAAATTTAATGGATGAAGAGAGAAATGCTTCCAATATAAAAACACAAAAAATAAAAATGTGTTGAAGATCGCAAGGAGGATGCTAAATCAAATCTAATCAATAAAAAAACCACAATAAACATTGTCCTGATATTACACCATAACCAACATATAATGATTTTTGATAATGAGAAAAATGTAGAACCACTTACTAGTGGATCATTCACCGAAACCGAACCTCTGGAATGTATAGTTGTTATCGAAAATGACATGTATTCTACCCTAGGGTCATGTGGGAGTGCCTTCATGAAGTAAATAGAGAAAAATCAACCTCACGGAACCTTTAAAACATTGTCATGGTGAATTAAATGGAGTGAATTTCATTTATAGGTCATGCATTTAATTTTAAAAGGATATGTCAAAAACATGTCCCCTTGATTGAATTGTAAATTTCCCAAAAAAATCACACATCCTATTAAGGGTTCATAACAAATAACAATACCAAATCATGAATCTTTTCACGAACAAAGTCTTGTGGCTTTTACACATCATATATCCCATTTCAATACCATTTAAATTTACTATAGATAGTTTTTAGCCCAATTTACTTATAAATAACTGAAACCCCTTTATAGATTCTCAAATTTCCAAGAAATCGGGTTTTTACTTGACACATTTATACTAAGACTCCGTTAATTAAATAGAATCCTGAGATCACTCCTCATATGTTTTTTCTTTTATTTTCTCTAGTTAACTTTCAAAAAAAGTTTTTGTTTATTCATTAAAATAGACATCCATGATGAAACATCACCACCAAGGTTTGATGATGAAGAAAAAATAATCTAAAAGTAGAATAACAATAAACCCATAAAAAGAGATAACTAGAAAATATGGGATCTTAAAATATCCCCACCACATAACATCTCATCCCCATGATTCTTCAAGAATCACTTTGGGGTCTCAGTGAAAAAGTCTTTCTATAATTCATCAATATCAAAATCCCTATCCCAGATATCCTCGTAAAAATAACCATACATCCACATCACCCAAACGAACAATAAAGTTGTTCTGTAATGATATATATCACAATGGTACATCATCAGAATTGAATGCTTCCAAATGGATGCATAAATCTCATTCATAATGTCTCCTATGTCTACCACACTAGAAGATTCTAGATGATATATTTGAAAATGGGATATTTGAAACACATTTTTTTTGGAAATCTAGTGTAATGGATGGGATAAATGGTATGCCACATGACTGGCCATTACCACTATATCAAACATCCCAACACACCTAGGTTCTATCATTCTCAGTTTCGGGATACGTCCTTTCCCTAATTAAGGTGACACCCAGTAGGAAAGAATATGATCAAAATCAAATACTAGAGGTTGTCTCTGATGATTTGTTTTGGATTTTTTTCTTACATTGCATTTTCACCAACCACAACCTCACTAACATAACATTCTCAGACATCTCCTACACAATATTAGGTCCAAAAATCACTTAATCACATGACATTATGAAATAAAGAAGATAATGTGATGTCCTTACATACAATAACTAAAATATTTCAATTTTTGTTGATTCATACATGGTGTTTTTAAATGATAAATACATCAGTTTTATATTCTACTCACATGATTCCCTAAAATCCATAACATTGGTTCATGACATATCATCCAGATATAGAATAGTTCACATAGATTGATATTCAGTCTGAGTATAATAGATCGTACTCCAAATAATATGAGATCCCATATATATCTAAATACCCTTTTGGATACACGATGTGAAAACGGATCTCGATCAGAAATGATACTCTTATATACACTGTGAAACTAAAAAAACTTATTCATGTTAATACTACATAGATCGTAATCTATGATGGCTTTCCTTGTAAGAAATATGTTGTATACCATTTTCATTTAATCCATAATCACCCATAAAACAACATTTATTTGGAATATCCAATTAAATCATGTTAAAAAATAAATAGTGACATTATCTCATTTCCACTCAGGAATTGGAATAGGCATAGAAATATCACCTGGCCTTAGATCATGATATTTCACCTTTTGACATGTGAAACATCTCACTTTTAATCATTATACCTACTTCTTTATTTTATACCACTAGTACTGTCTATGGAGATAGTGACACATCTTCATGAATCTAGGATGTACCTTAAATGTAAAATCTTGAAACTCCCTTATCATCTCATTGTGTAAGCCTGCGAGAACTCATACTCATCCACATTAAATAAGATAATTTCCACTTCAAATTGAAAATCCCAATGGTTTATCCCTTCCATATAAGTATTCTCTCAAAACTAATCCTTCCAGATTAGATAATTGTTAATTCATGATCAAGTCAAAAATCACGAGTATAACAGATGCGAAATATAAACTTTCATGACCCTAAGACTTTTTAAGATCTTTATGCATGATAGAAAAGTGGAGAATCATCATCCACATGTATGAATACAACTATACTAACTCCTTCTATATCCTTGAGCTCAATGAATACGCAATGTTGTTTCCCTTGTCCAGTTTATAATTGAACACAAAATTCAAATATATAGATACTTGACCAACCCCATGTACTGATGGTTTGGGTCCCTTTGAGAGAATATGTACCTGATGAAATTTTGGACCATGTATACCTCAACCCTCTCACCCAAAACTTAATTCCTTCAAAATATATGGTCATATACCACTATATATAACTCCATATCATAAGAATTGTAATTACTCTCATGTTGTCTCTATTCCCTCAAGCCATAAAAACCTAGTTCATCCTGATACATTATAACTGATATGAGTCCAACATCAAAAGTTTCATAGAAAACAATATATTACATACCTGGAAAAGGTAAAGTAAGGACAATAGATTAGTTATTCATTCCTTTTATCTCCTCCAAATATCTCTTGTATTCTAATCAACAAAAAATTAAAATTCATTATTGGTCTGACCAGAAGTCAGTTCTATCATATGGGAGAATTCCTAGATATAAAATAGACAAAAAATTGATAAAACAGAAATGATCCAAATATTTAATACATTAGTTTGACACTTTGAATATACAATGGCTATAAAATTCTCTTGTCCAAATGACACATCAGAATCTATGATGACATTGACCAAGAAGTTTACATTATCAATCCAGAAACTTCCTTTAGTTTTTTGGTAAAAAGATGATGCTCTCTCAATGTTCTCTTGATGATGTGAAGATGTTGGGAATGATTTTATTATAACTAGGATTACATTAAGATATCATCAAATAACCCAACAAAAAAATTGTCCAAAAATGGATGAATGATCTGATTTACCAAATCCATAAATATTGTCAAGGTGTTTGTATAACCAACTAGTATTTATACGAACTCATTCACTACATTGATTTTCTGAAAAGAAACCCAAGTTTGGTCTGATGTTCTGACCCTTAATTAGGGATATCCTGATCTAAAATAGATCATAGAGAATATATTATCACCTTTAAACTAATAATAAAGATCATAAATTCATAGTTGATGATACCTAATCATGATTGTAATCCCATTAAATCTATGATAATCCACACAAATGTATAAAAATAAATTATCATTCTTTTCCAATTGAACTGGAGAACCCTAAAGATACGTACTAGGCAATTTCAAGCCTTATGCTTCCATATCATCATTACGAACTTTCAATTATTGATACTATTCTAGGGCCATTCTATAAGACCGAATAGAAACTATCTCCGCTCCTAGTACCTACCCTATTATAAACTTGATCTCTTGGTCGTATGGTAAGCCAAATAACTCATTATAATAGACATAATGAAAATGATATACCACTAGAGGAAAATAATTTGGATTCATTCAACCATTATTTATAGAATTATTGGCTATATACATCGTAATAAAATCTATTCATCACTGAATTGGTTATGCATGACCAAACTAATGATCACACATACCCTATAGAGAATAGATACCTCATTCTGGATATTGAAAGGTAAATCCTATCTTGAAAAATTAAATTTGAGCATGGTATAGAACAAAATAATCCATTCCAATAATCAATTAAAATCCTATCATTTATACAAGAATTGGTTCAAAACTGGATTGATAACCACCAAACACGAGACAAATTTTTGTCAGTGTTTGATATTGTCATACTATACTCCCAATGATGGTCTAATGGTCAAAACAACATCCAATATTTAGAAATTGAATACCAAAACATTTAAAAAAAGAGGATAAAATAGAATGTGGTACACCTATATATAAAAATACATAATGGTACATATTTCATGAAATATACATCTAACTATAGAAGGTCAAAATCCATATTAACCAGAATAGTCTGTAAAACATGTGATTGGCCAACAACATTGATATTGTATCTGGCATAAGATCCCTAAGATATGACATCTGACTTGAATTTTCATTTCCTTACTGAGGTTACTCATCTCAATCATCAACTAGGCAGTCCTATAAAACCTCACATACATGCCAACTATGGGGTTCCTGATCCCCTTCCCGAATTAGGTGCTTGTATGGACCCCCAAACACTTCTCTTATTTGGAATGATCCCAAAAATCCTTTAATGGTGACCCATTTTTCCTAATACATAACTCTAAATTTCAAGGTTATAGAACTATGATACTTTTTACCAAAAATGACAAAAATATAACTATAATGGAACATAGAATTGAGATAGAAGTCCACTACCTTGGCATCTCTGCCAACAATTTTCATGGCTAGAAATGTCATAGTCATACTTCGTGGATCCTAATGTATGGATCCCCATTATCCCTACTGAAAATATTTGGATGCTTCTTTGGGAAACTCCTAGTTTACCCTCTAGGATTATTACCTGATTCATTACGCCCCAAATCTTCTCAAATGAAAAATGTTTACCTTCATCCAAATCACAATGAAAATACCTTCCCAAAAATGATTCACCCTATAGATATAATCATCTAAAAATATTGGTGAAAAGATATGTAGGTTTTTAAAACACTCAGTGTTGTCAACCAATGACATTCCCCCATGTGTATGATGCCTTTACTCACAAGACTTATCATTCCTGAACATCTGTGGATAGAAGTGGCATAAGAACATTGACTTGTTGTCCTTCCATGATAACTCAAATTTATGACCTAATTGCTCTTTAATGACTCAAAATTTCATTGATTTTCCTTGAATCATATATTTAGAAAACAATACCCTCCAATAAATAGGTGTTTTGAGGTTATTAAAAATCTTCTCGACTAAGTAGACACAAAACATGGATACCTTGGCACCTCCAAGCCATGTGAATGTAGGTGTATTCTATAGATACAACTCTCATATCATCATTGATATCAATGATATAGTGAAAATATTATCTCTCTCCATGGATCCCATGACCGTCAAGAAGTTCTCGTAAAGATGAACATCCACCTAATCCTCAAGGGATATTGAAAGATCTAGAGAAATTGTGAAAGTAACATGCAGAATTCAGCTCTATTGGAACTCATTTCAAAGATAATAAAGATAATTATTTTCTACAAGATAAATTCATACATTAGAACACTAGGTAACAACAATGAAAAACTCAATATGTTATTACAATATAGGACTTTTAAATCCTGGTCTCTTTAGAAATTGAGTAATAAGTTATTTAGAAGGAAATAAATGTTCTTTCATTTAATTTATCTGGAATAACAAACATCTCAAATATTATTATACATATGAAATAAATATCATGAATATAAACATGTCCCTATCATGTACCATGAATGATACTATATATCCCTATTTACCTATCAAGATGCATTCATAAAAACCTTACATCATATAGGGCCCCATATATAAATATAAAAAAATAACATCGCACAACTTGTGAATCACCTAGGGTGATAATATATGGGACTATAACAAATGAAAATCCTAAACAATAATACCATCCCTTGGAACATGGGTTTTCTCCTCCACCTAGGTTATCTACTCGCATACAAAAATTATCTACCATGTCCTAAAACATTCTAGTATCATTTTCGCCTTTCCAATGTAGTAAATCAATAGAAATGAAAACCTACTACACTTTTTAACAACTTATAACACACCCAAATCTGGAACTCAGTAAAATGAAAAAGTGTTGGTTATGATACATGAAGTGTGCCTACATATTTTATGTATGATTCCAAATAGAATAGAGAGTGTGATATGTATAAAGGGGAGACAATTCCCATGATATAATGTGGATTTGAAATGGAAACAATCCATATAAATAATCATTGTTAGAGTCATAGTGGAAACCAAGTAACTCCACTGGGAATAAATGGTGGAATAAATATATAAAAAATATTATTCATGTAATTACATGATAATATATATATATAAATTTCAAACAGATGAAAATATTATTAATATTAATCTGAAAAATGATAAACCTAATAGGATTTGTTCTCGAAACCAATTTAGGACCCATATTATAACTTCATCCTATAAACATATATAAAGTCAAAAATATGGACTGATTAACTTATCTAAACTATTATTCACAAAATCTACTCCGATAAAAAATGGATGCCTGAATAGGGTGTTTGTAAAACCCAGTAGGTCAATACCACCATGCCTAAAATCCATTATGATAATAAGTGAATGAAATAATATGACAAATATGTGTCATAATTAATTCAAAAAATAATCAAATATATCCACATCTTACCTCAGAATCAATCGAAAATTTCTCAAAGCATGTCTCACTACCATGAAAACCACAACCATATAACCATGGTAAAATATATCCTACCTTGGATCCATGTCTGAATGTCTCTGAGCATATATCCCAACTATTCCAACCATAACCATTTACACATGGTAGAAGAAATCACTAGTTGAAGCCCACTCTATATGAATTAAATAATTTTTATTATCCAAGACCAATATATAGTCATCTAAATATGTTACAGGAAATATCCCAGTATATAAACATCTCTCTATGTGTCATGAACTAAACTAATATGTATGAATCTAATTATATATTATTGAATAACCCAATATATATGCATCTCAGCATGTGTCATGGCATATCATGGTATATAATCATATCATCATGTGTCGAGGCATAAACCATTATATATGCATGTCAACATGTTCCACAAGTGCATATTAAAATAGAAATAACCTCATAATACATTAAAATAAAACAAAAATCTTAATTCATCTATTACCACTTTCCCTTGAATTTTTCAATTTATCTGTATTATCAATTAATGCAGTTTCTATAGTGAATCTATGCCAAGCAATCACTAGAATCGAATGTCCTGATAATATCATATAAAAAAATGATAATTAATTATTTTCATAGGTTCTCTCACCCAATGGGTATCTATTATCTAGTTTATATCGTCAATTTAATCCAAATGGATCCAACCAAGAATCCGTCATTGAATAATCATCATTTTATAAAATTTATTAATTATTGAACCAATGTGTTTTCACAATACTAGTATATAATATACTTAATAACTGAAAAACAAACAATATGGATAATATTTAGACCCCATCCATTTAAATAATAATGAAAGTAGTTATTCCAATGGAAAACTCCAACAAGGAAGAAGGTTCAGAAGATCCCAATAATGATCCAAGATCAAAACTGATCAAGATCAGAACAAATAATATCAATGGTCAAGAGATTACATGACAAAAATAATATAATGGTAAAAGGAAAAGGAAAATAAATTACAACCAATTACCTAGGGATCCATCACACAAACATAAAGAACTGAAATGGGAGAAGTGCAGAAAATATTATCATTAAGACTCCCTATAGTTTAAAGGAAGTGTCTACATGATGTAATTCTTACAAAATAATATACATGACATGTTTAAAACTGATTTTTAGGGAATTGGGTTGGGCGTAATTCCATTACATGTCCTTTATTTCTTTATAAAAGGATGGAAAAACCCATGAACTAAACTAAATATTAAATTCTCACAAATATTAAATAATATTTGATTGTTTCATGATGTATGACCACTTTATGAAATGAATATATTGACAACATTATGATTTTGTCTTTTATAGGTTGTGTAACCAATTTATGTTTCATGAAAATGTATTGTATAATGTTTTTAGAACAATTTACTTATATAAACCAAACATCTTTTGAGGATTATAAATATCTATAAAACACATGGAAACACCTGACCAATTTATATATTAAATTTATTAATTTTTCATAATCTATAAAACTATCCATATATGTATCCTCTATGATTTTCAGAAGTTTCATTTCAACGGATTGATATTTTTATTTTTAAAAATAGAAATACAAGAAAAAAATAGGACCACCAAGGTTTAAAAAATTTAAGAAAAAATAAATTTATATTTTTTAAAAGGTTAGGGTCGAAGCCTCATTTTATAATTAATGAAAAGACCTCTTTTGACTGGCGATAAAGTGACCATTTAATTGATATTAGTTTACGGAAAATACCACAGTGATTCAATCTAGGAAAATTAATATATCTTATAAATACCATCGTTATTACATTCAATTTTAATCATCAACTGATCACTTCACTTCACAAGGAGGTTTTGCACCAAACACATGAACTATGTTATCATATTCAAAAAAAAAGTAAATTAAGAAGTTATATGTGATATAAGAAATACATTAGTACAATAATTTAATAAATATAATATTTAATAATTTAAAACTTCATTAAATCAAGTTGTGGGAGGTGATGATGGAAATAAAATGACTTTATTTCATGAGGGGGTAGTTTTCCGTACACATAAATGATGATTTTATATCACATTTAATGTAATTAGACAATGTTGTAGCACATTAAGTTAACATAAAAAAATATAATTATATTTAAGATACTAAGGATAAGATATCATTTTTGTTTAATAATAATTAATGAGGTAGATGAAAAAAAATTAAAACACTGGTTGAAGAATTTTCCATATTCTTTTGGTATCCTTTTTATGTTTTCTCAAGAAGAGATCTTGGGAAAGATATTTAAAAAATATAAGGCTTCAAAAATGATAAAATAGAATTAGGAAATATATTTTTATGTTATTTAATAAAACAAATGGTTTTATATGTGTGAATAGAAGTAGATAATGGGTGGCCTTTTATAGTGAGGTGAATGACACACTTCAAAAATTTTGGAATGAAAAAGTTTTACCTATGATTTACACATTCTCTAAGGCTTCAAAAATATAAATTCACAATCCTTAAAGTTTAAAAGGTCAATACATATCAATGAAATCTATTTTGGACAATTTTTTATGTAATTATCACATTATATTTTAGTTTTACACATGGTAACCAAATTTTCACCCCAACTACAGAAATTAACATTTATAGTTTTTAAAATTAATTATTTTTAAAAATAACAAATATATCATTGTAAATTATAAATTATTATTCTATTCATAGATGCTGATAATTTTATTTTAATATTAAACCTATAGATGTGATGAGAAAACTATTTGCCAAGGAAGAAATGTTCTAATTTTTTGTTATTTTTTCGTACAATAATTCATTATTGAAAATATTAAAATGAAATAAATTGGATTAATTAATATAAAATTTAACTAATATTACTTTGAAACCTCATAAAGAACAAAATATCACCTTGTAAATTCATTAAATGGAAAAATAGTTAAAAAACCATTATTTTTCACTATTTTTCGAAAAATTTATATTTTCAGAGAAATTAAAATAATTCACTGTAATATAATTTGTACAAAATGATTACCAATTAATATTATAAAATTTTCCAAAATTAATTTTAATATTCTCCACAAAATGAATAATTTTTTTAGTAAATTGTATTTTCATAACATATAACGGACTTACAAAAAATTAGGTATTTTCTATCAATGAGTATTTTATATATAAACACATTATAAATAATTCTTACAATGTAGTTATTCATATATATTCCTCCATGTTCAATGGTTGTTTTATAAATTTTTTTAATAATATTATTAATTGTTCATCATTGTTCATTAAAAAATAGTTTTGCATATAACACATGCTATCAATGAAATTCATTTTAAGTGAAAAAATATATTTCAAAAAATCATGATCTATTGCAATTTTTATGTATACTCATTAATAATATATTTTATTAGATATAATATGGGTGTATATAGACTTTTCATTAATTATGGTGTATATTTTCTAAAGATAATATATTCTACATATTCATTACTGATCATAACATCCATCGTCTTGCAATAAATATTTTCCCCATATATTGATATTATATAAATTCCATATATTATTTAAAATTTCACCATATATATGATAGTAAACTCAGTACATAGAGTAAATATATGTGTCATAATGGGGAATTCCCCACAAATCTCTATAATAGTTATAATTCCACTAATTCTTTTGAAGGAAAAATCTATTCTTAATGTAATATGGTGATATTTACTTTTCCTAAAAAAGATATTAGATATAAAAGAGTGTTATGATCAAAAATAAAACAAATAATTAGATAAATTTGAAATTATGATTAATGTACATTCCACAAGATAATTTAGTACTCCACCTCTGTAATAGTGATCACATTCATGGACTTATCACCTTGGCTAACTCTAGTAGATTCCCTTGATTCTTGAGGAATCTGTTTTTATAATTACCTATATGATCGTAGTTAACAACGAATATTAGTGTTTTCCTAGGTCTCATCCTATTATTTATCTTGATGAACCTTATCTCTGCATATATAGAAAACTCCCAATCAATTCAACAATTTATTATGATGAATCATTCAACTGTTTTCACAAGATTGAAATTTTAATGCTCTCCAATACATATTTGTTACATTCCCCTTTTCATGGATCTTAGTCGACATCTTAATTTATTGATCCCCATGAACATGAAGGAACTAGATAATAGAATCCAAAATTATATTTCACCTAAAACTCTTTCATCATATGAGGAAAAAGTTTCAAAGTCCATTCCGTTTTGATACTTTTCTCATGAACATAAATTAAATAGTCAATACACCACAAAATATTTCAAATATATTCCATGTAATACTATTATATACTTTCAAATAATGAATTATATTCAGTTACACTCTCTTATACCTTGCTTATAAATATATGTGACTCTATTTTCATTTTATTTTTTCTCTCATGAGGGAAATAAATTTTGATGTATGTATACTTAAAATATTTCCATTACAAGAGTTCAAAATCCTATACCTCTGTAGTATTTTGTTTCAACAAACACCGTCAATAATCTACTTATTTGAGTCAAAACAGTAAATGTGCAACCTTTTACTTTTTATCATAACCTTATAATATTTATACCTTCTTAGGTGGATCAATCCATTTATTTAATACCATTGGATTAGAAGTCCCACCAACTGATTGGGGCTTATATTTTTGGATGTGATCCAACATAGAATAATTCTAAAATAGAAAAAAAATCATGTTTTTCTTTTAAAACAATGTTATTTTTCAAAAAAAAAATATTGTAACCAAATATAACCACGAAGTTATTAACTTTAATATGAACTTTGTTGACTTTCTCAGCTGATAGGTCATAACAATTTCAATGATTATTGATAGCTGTATTTATTTTAGGAAAAATTTATAAACTGTGAATATTATAGAATATCATATAAATTTATGAATTCAATATCAAAATGTATAATTTTAAATATGTGGTACCACTTTCCATAAATTTAAAATATTTATTAATTGTAAATTTTTAAATCCTAATCATATTTTTCTTTAGGGTTGTCATTATTTTCAAATCCGTCATAATTATTTATAATTAAAATTTAAACTATCCTAGGACTATCCCCCAGAAGTTTCTAGTGATCATGAACACAAAATTTCATCCATTAATTGAATAGTAATTTTGGACATTATATCTATTTATGAATGGGAGTAACTGCATAAATAAAACTAAGTTTCAAGACACCTCTGAATAAACTTATAGGATGTCGATGTTAAATAGGGATCAAGATACGAAATAATCAAATGAGTTGTTACATGATTGAAAACAAAATTATTGATATTAACCATTTTAGGGTGCTGAATTAGTTAAAAATATCATATATGGAGGACGGTTTAAAATTTTCATTAGAGAATGAAATAAACCATTTTGAATCATTTTCACTAGGAATATTTGGTAGTGGTTTGACAAAGTCCATAGTCTGTGACACCTATTTCTAAACAGGAATCAGAAGAGGAATCATAACTCATCATGGATTATGTCTCAAATAATTAACATTTAAAAAAACAACATCTGGCACCATATTTATCAATTTTCCTCTATATGTTATCAATGAAAAATATTCCCTCAATTACAAATTCATAATCATGTTACCATGGTGTATAGTGAAATTTGAGCTATGGTAATCATACAACATTTAACATTAATCCCAGTTATAAATGGATTACATAATTTCCTTACAAATTTACTAACACCATCTTACCAAATGAAGCATTCTAGTTTCCAATCAGTCACCCCTCTAATTATATTCTTATTTTTATCATAAATATATAGAATAATTATTATCACTTATAATAAATAGTATTTTTCAATTGTTTGAAAATAGAGTTATGTGTATCAATCATTAATTATTATCTTGTTTATAATTATTTTATTAATTAAAATAAGTTCCCACTGATTCGTTATTTGGATTATAACCACTTGATATATTGTACTCATTGAATTTACTAACATATTTTTTTCCCAAGGTTGTAGTGTATTCTGAAATCAAAATCCTTGAGTGGATTGAGTCCCCACCTTCATCACTTATTGATATCTATCTATAAAAAATTCATTTTAGGATTTTATGATACAGTTATAGCTAAATTCATTCAAAATATAGAAATCTTCTCAATATCCTCAATGAAATTAGTATTGATGAAAAATTCAGATTGTGGGTTAGATAGACCTATTTACGTGTCGTCAATTTCATTGTTTCATATGCAATAACATTAAAAGTATTCATTATGAAACAAAAACATTCCTTCATTGATTAAAACCTATAGGTCCAAAATCTGTCATTAATATATGGTAGAGTAAATATCATATCATTGAACAATATCCACTTTAGTTCATTAATTCCTTCATCACCATCCATTTTCAAAATGAAATTAACCCCTTTTTGTGTAATCGTGTTTAATGGGTTATCCAATTTTGGAAAATTATCAATGAATTATCAATGTTAACATTTCAATTTAATGAAACTATATACAACAGTTAAGTTCATGGGTTATGAAATTTATTTAGTCCCTACACATTCAAAGGATCAAATGATATTCCATACCTTGAGTCAATATTGTCAAGAAAAGAAAAGTCTTAAATCTAGAAATCACTCATACAATATATCCTATAAAAATCAATATTTCTACGAGTTTCAAGAATGACATAATTTTTATATTCATATCCCTCAAAGAATTTAGCATAAAACAATATTTCTTCAATGAATACTACACCAAAATCATCATGATATTCCTTTAATAAATTGATAATTTGATTTATAGAAATACATGGTTCTTTAGTCAATCCAAATTTCATTATTGTAAATTCACAATTTCCGTACATCTTGTGGAATGTATTCCATCATTACATACAATTGATCATAGCTAGAATGAAGATAAATCATTTTATCATATATTTCATTATGAATTTGATAAATCAATTAATCAATGTGATGATGATGATATGTAACAATTATCTTTATAGAATTTATTTTCCAAAAATAAATGAATAGCTTATGATACATATTTTTTCTAAACAAAGAGAACTGGGGCTCCCCATGGTGAATCAAATGGTTTTATAAATACATTAAGACACAAAACCTATAATTGTTTCCCACACTAAACCTATTAAAAATTTTCTATTCTATAGGGACTCTTATATGTAACTATTCTAATTGAGATTAAAATAGAGGAAAACTAAAAATCACTCTTTGGTGAATTTCCAGGTAATTACGTAGAAAAATATTATAATGTGTTCCTATATTATTGTTAAATCCTCCTTTTGATGATTTATTTCTCTATCTATTCAATTTTTCTCTTATTTTCCAATAATTAAATTCAGGAAATCTATATTGGGTGGATTATAAAATGTCTCTAATGATGTTGTATTTTCTCTAAATATAGGGAATCCATCATCTTCATAAAAAATTGTAATTTCCTTTATCCTTATATTAATTATCGAACCATATTTTTAAAGATACTCCAATATAAGTAATATAATTGTCAACTATATATAATACAGTACGTTAATAAAATAAATCACGTGTATGTGTCATAATAGGGATAAACTCACATAATATTTTTGTAGTGCGACATACAGTTAGTGTTTTGACTAAATAATCCCTCATTGACATGATAGTAAATAAATACTTTTTTTACAAAATATAGAAAAATATGAATGAGTGGTAGGGTATAAAATAAAATAAATAATAAGATAGATTTTATTATATTTTTAATGTACAAGCCACCAAATCATTGAGTATTTCCACCTCTATCGTAGTGATCACATAAGCTTTCCATTTTCCACTTGTCTTTTTCTACGATATATTCCCATGATTATTGACGAATTCATTTTCATTTTCCCCATCTCCATCTAATTTTAATACTAAATAGAAATTTTTTCTTTCTGAAAATTTCTATATTAATCATAATGGCCCATATTATCACACTATTAGTAAACTATTGATCAACTAAAGAACATCCTTTTAAGACTCTTTATATAATTCTAAAAAGAGGGAAATTTATTTTTTATCTTTATCTTCTTTAAACCAGTTCCTATTTCATGGTATTCATTTTATAATGAAATTTATTGATTTCTCCATATAATATAGGATCTAGAGAATTCATTATCCATTTTTATGGAACATAAATCTATTTTTTTAGATGATGAAAAAAATTATGATACCATCACCATGTAGAAAAATGACATAATCCCTTTAATGAGATTATCATGCATGCACTCCATGTTTCAAATAAAATCCATATATGAAATGGAAATCCTTATAAAGGTATACTTATACACAATAAAACATTATTCTTTCAATTTCATTATGTTATGAAATTTTTTATTAATAAAAAATTATATACTATTTTTGAAATATTTTTCATAGAATGTCTCCTTAAATTTTCTCTATTCCATGGTTTTTATTTTCTCTTCCTCCCCAGTATTCTGGATGAACAAAACCATTAATCACTATCACCACTGTTGTAATACACTATAAGGGTAAAAATTTTATTTTCATCATATCCTATGGTCTTATATAACTTCTCAATAGACTTAATCCATTTCTCAACCACCATTTTATTAATATTTCATCCAATGAATGGGGGTTTATGTCATATGATGCAATCCATCATTTGAGAATCACGATATGGAAAAATAGTTTGACCAATCTCAGAATGTATTTTTTTATTAACTGATTATTATACCCAAATATATATATAATATGATATGATATAGTAACCTTGTATTGGAATTATCAGTAAATAAATATCAGCATTTGCCCTAATTATTCATACCCTTCTTTTATCCTGGTTCTATTGTTAACCAATGTAATAAAATGTATTAACTTATAAAATATAAATTTTAAATCATAATGTATTAATTTATTTATTATGTAAAAATTTACACTCATTTAATTTTTTTTTCATTATTAATATCCTAAACATAGACATGTTTTCATTAAAGGTTTCATTGTATTCAACTATTTTATAATTTTGTTTCAAGAAAATGAGAATTATGTTATGAATATCCCATATGATTGCTAAAATAAGTTCTCATTATGGTTTTTAGTCATGTAACTTAGGATAATTAGGGAAATACCAATGTTCTCATTTTTTGAGTTATTACCACTAGGTACATTTGTTCTATATCATTGTTCACCTTTAATATCTAGAAGAGTTTATTTTTCTAGGAATACCCACATAATATATTCATTAAAAAAACATTAGGGTGACGTTATATACTCATAATAAAATTATAACATAGGGTTATGTTCCATAATATCTTAATTCCTTAATCTTATTCCCATTGGTTCTAGTTAACATTGGAGGATACCAACTATAACCACTATAACTTCTGTAACTGAAAGCTATTTCTTACATTAATACATTGGCATAAATACAAAGGTTCAAATACCAAAGGTCAAATCAATTTAGTTATATTAGAGGAAAATATAAGTACATGATCTTAATGTTGCAATTTGAATATTAAATAAAATATAAAAGAGGAAAAGGAAAAAGATTCTTCAAACTCATTCAATGGATTCATCTTCATAACCTAGTGAAACAATACTCAACAACATTGAGCTAAAATGCCCATTATGTGTTAGATACAACAGAATCTATCATGAATCAATATAGAATATACTATATGGTAAGTAAAATAACTAAAATACTTTTTATTTAATCAATAACCTGAATAACATATTTGTAAAATGCATAATCAATAAATTAGGTTTAATTACTTAAAATATAATCCATTTAATCAATAATCATCGAGTGAAATGAAACCAAAATAGTTATCTATAATACAATGGATAATTATAATATTTTAATAATAAATTAAGTTAATGGATGATTATTTTGCATTAGGATATCATTCATCATGAAAACATCAATGGTCAAACCCTTACAAAATAATTTTTAAAACTACGAGTCAAAATCATGTTGATTTGGCCAAAAGATTTTTCTCATGAGACCTATTGACATATATATGGGGAATGTGTTACAAGGAACCTCTATTATATTCCTTCAAAACTAATTCCACATATATTTAATATTAAATTTAATTCTTTAATTAAACATGCATTCTAATATATGTCCATATTGATCAAATGACAGAGATTTATCGATATTTTTCCTAGTTAATCAAATACCATTAAAAGTGAACACCATGTATAAAAATAAGATATGATTAAGGAAATAATCATATCCATATTACATGAATATTTATATTTAATAAAAATATGTTTTCCATTTTTTAAAGGATAACAATAGTGGGTTCGTTTCTAGTGAAATTAAACATTCACGTGAGGATATGAGGTTGTCCAATAATTTTAAAAATCATGGTACCTTTTAAAAATTAAATAATTGATGGACAAACTTGAAAAACATTAATAATCCTGAATAAATATTTATTAATGAAAAAACATAAATGGGATAGTATATACACAACATAAAATAAAAAATGTTCATATTAACAAATAGGTCTCAATGAAATGGATATTGAGACAAAATCCCAGACAACAAAAATTTTTTCATGTAAAAACTATATTGATGAAATAGTTAAATTCAAAACATAAAATAATATGAAGTGAGAATGAATCATTATATTACATGTAAATGGAGAAATATGTACTTAATATAAAATAAATTAGGTTCACAACAATAATATATTCCATAGTGAAATGAATTTGTGTGGGAGTCTGTTGCTACATTATAATTTCCATATAAAATCCATGTTGATGAAATAATTAAATTTGAAACATACTGTTAAATAATTTAATTTGTATTTATGATATTAATTGTAAATATTTTAGTATGTACTCTATTTAAATGAATCATTGTGTACAACATTAAAATATATCTCAATGATGGGAAATTGATATGATGTCCCTTACCTAAAACATTATATTAGATAAATGCCGTTTAACCTCCAATATAATAGTTTTTGGCATGATATTAATTTATATAAAAACCAATATAATATTTATAATATCATATATTATCCTGTTATTACATTTAACATACCGTATGGTAATATTATTTAATTATTTTCACTGTTTTGAGTATTCATTTCTTTGTTTTCTAATGCAAGTTTTTCTAGGAAACATGTGATTATTTCATAGAGGATATAAATCCATATTATCTAGTAATATAATAATGGTATAAATAACATATTTACAGAGTGGATACATTTTTATATCTATTACTAATGTTTATTCATGGAAAATGAATCGCATCACCTCATGGAGAGAGTAAGGAGTGCGTACACATTTGCGACGATATCATTCCCATAATAGGTGAAAGTGTAAGGGATCAAATGATATATTAATATTACTGAATTTATATCATGTCATATATAACACAAACTCACATATATATAAGTTACATTTATCCTTATTACCTTCAATATATATCACATGTGAAAAATGAATCATGTTCCTTCGTGATGAAGTTGTACGCCGTACACGTGAGTGGCGTTACGGTATTTCAAATGGATTGTAAAGTAATAATTCCCATGTGATATAATTAATAAAAAATATATTTAGGTTATTTTTTTATATATAAAAATAAATTTCAATAATTATATTTAAATGTGAGAGGTGTTTATGGAAAATGAGTTATAGCAGTTCGTAAGGTGGTAATATGTCGTAGACATGATAAAAAATTTTGTTTTCTATTTTATAGTTAAGAAGATAGATATTAAATATTACAAGAAAATAATAACAAGTTATTATTTGGGTTATATGTTTTTATTATATTATTATTTTATTTGATTTTATGGAGGTGCAAGATTAAATATAATAAAATTGTCCATTTAAGAAAATTTCTTCTTATTTGTGGAATATCATTAGGCTTTCACTAAAAACCATCCTTTAATGGATGTGTGACCAAAATAATGGATCAGGTATGTTGACATGGGAGTACGATAATTATTTGGTTTGGGGTATTCTAATGCAAAAGGATTTTGAAGTGTTTAGTGGGGTGAATAATGGTTTCATTTTATAACTGGCGGAGAGAACACAAACAATTTTTTTGAAATGAATGAGTTACAAAAATATTTTTTTCATGGAAAAATCATCCAAAATGTTTAATCATGTACATTTATAGGTTATAAGGTCTTCATTTATCAATTAATTTTATTTCGGGCATTATGGTAGGTCTTCTTAACCCTTATATTTTCAGTTTAACCTTGGTTAATTCATTTTTACCTTAACATATGTAATTAATTTTATCTTATTTTAAAATTAAAAATGGTAAAAAATTATATAGAACATATTAGATAATATAATTTATTATGATAAAAATATTTAATATTTTTTAAATATTGAATTTATTAAATTAGAATAATCCAATTTAAAATAATACACATAGACTCGATGAATGCGAGGGTATCCAAAGAGAAATTCTCATATATATAAAATGTTTTAATATCAAAATTAAATATGGAATTTTATGAAATGAGTTAAATTTTATTGATAATAATAATTTTTAACTATTTTAAATATAAAATAAATTTGAAACGTATTTTAACACTACGAAAAATTTAATAAAAATTGGTGTTTTCAATACAATGGTGTAATTTTGACTATTTATTGAAAAAATGAAACTTTTCAGAAAAAAAACATAATCATATAATTTTGACATGATTATTTGAAAAATTATTTTTATTTTTATCAAATAAGTATTTTTAAATTAAAAAAATAAAATTATCAAAAATTTTCAAGAACTCAGAAACTAATTTCTTGGAAAAAATATTAATTTTCTGAAAACATTTATTTTACATCCAAATGTTTCTTATTTTATATATAATAAATAGAAAAAAAATTCTCATAACTTTTTTACTCTTTTCCACATACTAATATATAATATCTTGGATATCATGGTCATGTTTAGATAATATTTTATGGGGGTATCATGTTTCATTTAAACATGATGTTTTCTATATGAAAAGCTATTAAAGTGTTTAAATTTTAAATGAATGAAATATTTATGTCTCAGGTTGTTACACACTACCATCGCTGGTGGTTGAGGCATCCCACTATTGGAAATATGAAACATCAGTTGTGAACAATGCATACATGTAACCAAATATAAAGTGCAAGAAATTTTTTTTTTGAAAATAATGTGAAACTTATTATCCTTAAACATTCACTAATTCACTAATCTTGTACAACATCATGTTTTAGAATGACTTGATCTAGATATACAACACTAAGACCTTACCAGATAGATTATTGGCTTGGTGTTGAATTCCTCTACTAAAATAATGGGAAAATCAAAATGGTTGGGATTCACTAATAAAAAGCATCATCAACATGAATCATCTCTCCGAACATGGCAAATTAAAAATTCCATTGGACAAGTTTGGATATCTATAGGATGAATTTAATGAAGCATGGGTCCATATATTTCCATAGATATCAAGACATCAAAAATGAAATATAACCCTCCAACAACAGAAATTGGGGATGGGTAATAATAGTCTGACTTTCCCACAACACTATTCTCCCTCCATGTGGGAAACCACTTCTACAGTTACTGATAACCCATGCACCATCTCCCCTATTGATCATCTTTGAAGAATAATAATTAATTACCATTCTCTTCAAAATGATCTATAAGGGTACATTCCAACCAAGGATATATCCTATAATGGTATAAAATCCATGTCTCAAAACTTGATCCACCACCCACAAGGTCACACATAGATAAAATACTCACAATAATGATAAAAAAATCATTTGGAGGTCCTATTACGAAATTATTTGCCATCTCCCTCTTTTATGTCAATGAAGTGATGAACAAACAACTCAAAACCATTATTAAAAACACCATCGAGAGTCCCAATAGGGCTCACACTGTCCTGAAATTATGATGTGATGTGGCACCATAGGTTATTGAGTAGGTATATCTTACCCAGAATCCAGTATAATTTTCCTAGAACACCTGACACCTATGTCGGGTGAAGGTAATAAACACATCACAACCAGAGGATAATTCCATATAAATAGTTCTCCAAACACCACATTCACATATTAAAGTGTCAATAAAACCTTTCCATAGAGAATTGTCTACACCATATTGGTATCAACACCCTATCCAATATTTATATAGGTCGGTTTGAGTCTCCCAATATTTGGTGCCACTAGAAAATGGCACGTGCACTCATGTGATTATGAATTTCAAAGAAAATCCTCTTAGATCTAACATGTACACATGTAAAATTTATGTATGTTATGAATATATTCCTTTCTTTTAGGATATCTCTTGGTTCTTGATGGAAAAAAATTCCTTGGGGGTCATGATGGGAGAATGTATCACATTGTTCATTGGAGAAACCCAACAACATCCTAGAAACATGTTCTTGGAGAACTGCTTCTACATTTAAAGGAAAACCCTATATTTTTCTCACCCCAAATATCCTATATTATGAGATAAAAAATGTCACAATGGTAAAGAATTCTCCTTCGCTACAAATTTGTGTGGTAGAAGCCCACAGATGGAGGAAAATGATCCCCAAATCATAAATCCAAAAAAAAATTCATTTTAAGAACCTATAGGTGGATGATTTTATGGTTTCTTTATAAATAATCACAGTGAAACTGTGATCCCAATGATAATATTAACTCAAATCAACCTCCACAATGGGGGTCCTATAAGCCTATTGTTATGGTTTTATGCCCTCAAATGATATTGAGAGATCTTCGGATCCCTAACTTGATTATTCCACTCATACACATATGGAATTTTGGAACTCCCCATCTTTAATGGACATAGTATTAACATTGGACCCACCCCTAAAATACATCCCAATGTTCTAGGGATGGTTATCCCATGGGGTAACCCAGTTTTATGGAAATATAGTAGTAACATATGTCTTCATCGATGCCACCACTAGTTTTTGGGAATTCTATAATTGGATCATGGGCCTATAATAATCATGATATTACTCAATGAAATAAACATGGGGAATTGTAGGGGATTCATTCCATCGACAATATACCTATCAAATTATAGTCTCCTAAAATATTTAATTTTTCATTATGTTTTCCCTCTCTAAGGACAAAGAAGTAAGATTCCACCAAAATATCATGTTGATGAATGAACACCTTTAAGAACACTAACTAACTAACATGTGGGACCACATACATATTGATAACATCCACCAATAGTGAAGGTTGGTTTATACCACTGCACTCTCAATTCCCTAAGTCATATAGATACCAGAAGAAAATTTGAAAGATCTCTATCAAGATCCTCAATGTGATATAGATATTCCTTGAAGATGCATCTAAATATATTCATATTAGATTATGCGATTAGTAAAATTTTAAACATTTTATTAATATCCCATAGAAACAATGGGGTTATTATAACAGACAAACCACTAATGGTTAATGTTACATTATTACTACTACAGTTGTGAATTTTAACACAATAGACTATTATTAGGATCTATGAAATGAGATTGGAAACACCTGACATGATAGTGACGACCCACCCTAAAGGGTGTCACATTAGAATTTGGTTTCCTTGATAGGTTCTTGCACTCATCAGTAGAGGCCAGAACATGGCCATGAGATTTCCATAATGATAAATTTTTATCTACTAACTGAAACATAAAAAAAAGAAAGGGTTATATTTATCTTTTCGTCTCATCTGAGATCAATGTTGAAACTAACATAGAATAATGGTTGTCCATTTTTATCATTTACTCAATGAATACATGATAAATACTATTTATCATGTCTCTACGAATCTCTCATGTAAATATAATTTTATTACTGATCCCATAAATACATTAGTTTGGAACAAAATCATCCTAAGATAAATTACAAGGTTTGATCCATGGGATCCTATACGTCCAGTCCAAACAAAATTTGGTGGAGATTTAAAATACTCAGCATATGAGTCTCCAACTCTCCCAAATAATAACGATTACTTGATCTCGTATTGAGGTGGTTCCACTTACCAAGACTAAAAGACTTCCAACACATTGGGGAAAATTAACATTATCTATTATGATGTGATTTTATCCCTTATATACCACCTTTAGGATTCAGAGACATAACAAGATTCAATCCAAAAAAGAAGGGATTATTTACCCAATGTTACGAGAACCAAAATATTAAGAAACTGCTCATCTCTAGTGTTGATTCAAAAAAATGGAATGGATTCACATTCCTTTCGTTCTTCAAAATTTCCATATTTTTTTTGAGTTGGGAGGATAGTCACATACAATTTCTCTATTATTTCAGCCCCACAATAAATAGATCAGTATTACAACCCTTTGTATGTTAAATCATAGATATTATGAGAATTTTTATAGCCTTATTTCATGATGGGAATGGATCACATACACAATCAATGAAATTCATATTCACAAGAAGCTGTAATATTGTGTGTGAAGAATATCATGATTGTGGTGGTCGATCCCTCATTTCTATGATTAATCTAAGAATGTTTTTATAATTCACTGTAAAAAAATTTTCTGTATGAAGACTTATAATGTATAATAAAAAGGCTCTTTCCATTTCTCTACCATATCTTCTATGATTGCCTATAAAATTAGAAACTACCACTACCATAGACGAAGAGGCTCCCATGTTGGTTCAATTATATGACCCTTTGTGGATGATCCTATCTATGTAAAGACACTCCAAGTATAACCCTAATGAGATAATGTTTTTAAAGATCAAACATCTTAGACATCAATATCACATCCAAGTAGTTTAATATTCTTTCCAAAAAATAAATATCCACTATAGAATTAATTATGACTAGAACTATAAATACATGGACATAAAAACAATTGATCCACATGTGAACTACAACCTCTCCAACTATATTCTTCATAACCACTAACCATCATAGAGATATCATACATAATACCTTCTATTATAACTCGACTTATAAAATATCATATATTTTTGTTATGGAAAAAATAATGTGAGAGGAATAAAAATGAATAATAAAGGAACTAGATAACATGATCCATGAGAAAATTATATTGTAGCAATGAAATGATTCCTGGCATAAACATAATCACTTGATATCTTATTTCATGGATACACACAATTACATTTATAACAATTTATGCTTTTGATGACCAACTATGTACCTTTTTAGTGATTGGGATGACCATTGATGTATCATATTTTCGGCTTGGTATAACATTAGGTGTAACCTTTTAAGGATTTAGATTCCATCCCATTTAAAAGCTATTGATCTTGGAAAACCCACCATTCTACACATTTTCAGTCATGGGAAAACCTATTTTTTACCCATTGATTGTATATAACATTAAGCAACACCCAATACGTTTGAGTGTGATATAGGTCCAACCAATAAAATGATGACAAAAATAAATATAGGTGACAAGAGGTCATAGTACATTCATCCCATCATAACCCTTGAAAATTAATGGGGTTTATAATAATTTCATAATTTCTAAAAAAATGATCCTATTAAAATTAAAGCAGGTTTCAGTAGAATTCAATCAATGTGTAAATTGTTGAACAAAAATGGGTTTGAAAAAATATATTTACAACATAAACATATTAAGTTTTGACAAAGAATAAGAATTATTTAGATTGATTGTATATTGTTTAAAGCATAAATAACATCAAATAATTTCTTCTTTAATGGAAAATGATTTTGAAAGAAAATATCACAAAATGTTTCATGGGGAAGATATCCTGCAATTGAAAATAAATTTTTTAAATAAAAAAAATGTTGTTTAAATTATATTAATTGGAATTAATATTGAAAACATATAACATATCCTTTATCAAAAATAATGTTCATGATATCTATAAATTTATTTTCATGTTGTACATGGTAATACAATGCTACTATTCACATTTTTAGTGGAATGAAATTTTTTTATATTTGTAAAAAGATATAAATATTATTTATAAAACACTAATAAAAAGTAAATAATGGTTAAATATGACATTGAAAAATTATTTGGTAACATTTAATCAAATTGGAAAATGTTTTTAGAAAACATGATCATATAAGTTAAAAGGGATTCGACTGATGTAATAAATGTTCTAATTTTTATATAATGTTTTTTTATTTTGAGTTTATAAATAGATTCAAATGAATAGAAAACATAAATATTCATGACCTGAACGAAGGAAAAGAAAATTCATTTTTTTTCATGAGAGATGGATCATAATATTTCATCATCAGAATCATAAACATCATGAATCAGAATAAACAATTAGATTATATCATAAATTCAATATATCATTAGTTAAAATTAATCGTATGACCCATTAAACAATGACATTTAATTAAAAATAAAATGTAACTGAATAAAGAAATTCATCATATTACATGTCATATGGTTTGTATATCATCCTATATAAGAAGATAGGTGTAGAACAAAATATATATCTTAAATAATAAAAATTGATTAAAAAATCCCATACATATTTATTTAAATTTTTAATCATAATAGGATTCATGATTTTAGTTTTCAAAGAGGTAGAATATTCGCCACAAAATAGAAATGAGTGGTGAATTGTAAATTGCATCCCATTAATAAAGTGATTAGAAATACGTTAATATTAGTCCTGACTTTCTTTTCACAAGTTCAAATCAAAATTATACTAAATATAAGACTAATATAATTAAATTAATGAACTATATGTATATAAATCATACCCTATATTATTTACATAAGAACATTTTGTAATCACTTATTACCAATTTCATGTTACTGTCTTGTGTCATGGAATAACATATTTGTTTTTCATGTATTTTTTGAATTTTTGTTATTGTTGCTCATAATTTATTCATTTATTCATCATATCTGTAATTTTAACCATTAAATAATTATTCTATATTTTATTTTTATTTTTATTTTGAGATATTCATAAAAATTATTAATATAAAATTATACATATAATTCATAGATATGGTAGGCCATATATACACATAATCATTAATTATATTTTATAAAAGGAATGATATAAAGAAACATAAATAACTTATAAAAGTTTATTATCATTATTATTTCACATATATATATATATATATAAAGTTTTTACACAAAATAATTCTTATTACATTTCATTTAAAGCAGATTTGTTAAACGGAACACATTACTTCATGAGGCAGTAGATCTCCGTACACTAGAACGACGTTTTCATTTAACTATAGAATGAAAATTAAGAATGGTTAGGGATATAATGATTAAATAATATTATTAATATATTAAATATAATATATAATCAATAAATCCATAATTATATCCAGCCATGAGAGGGGGTGATGGAATACATTTAACCCCATTTCGTGATATGGTAGTCTACTACATGCATGAATAATGATTTCATATCCCCTTTGAAGGAAGTAGGGATGAATATTGTTTAATAAATTAATAAAATAAAATAGCAGTAAAATATATATTATAATGATATTAAATGAACATAACATCATAATATATATTGGAGTTGTCATAAGAAGTATATGAAAAATATAGGTTTTAGAGATTCCCTCCTATTTAGTGATCCTCGTTGGGTTTATACATACTGACTTATTATGAGGGCTTTGTAACAAAACTATGGATTATAAAATGATATTATGGAATAAAAGATGTGATTTTTTATGACATGTAAGAACACATTTTTTTGGATGTGTGATGACTAGTGGATAGTGGTGGCCTTGTGTGTGTTTAATGAGTGGTACTCATTTAATTTTTTAAATGAAAAATGTGTACTCTCATTTTACACATTCCAAAAAGTATCCATCATTGTTTATTTTCAAAAATAGAATATATTAGGTATAAAGTTTTCCCTTCAGAGGTTTTTGGAGAAGTTTTTGACATTTTTACATTTTTTTAGTTTTTTTAAACCCACAGATATCTAATTTTTACATTAATTATTGTAAATAATTTTCACTATTTATACAATTTTTGTGGTAAAAGATTTTATTTAACTTATTATAAAATAAGGATTAGAATTATTCCAAACATGGAGTGAATTTTTATAAATTCAATTCACTGAAGAGGAAAATTTAAAGGTCAAAATAATCTCAGAGACGTAATGAGAAAGGGGGTTTTCAAAGAGAAAAAGATTAAAAGTTTTCACTTTTTTCATATAAAAATTCAATTTTAAATTGATTAATATAACATTAATTTGATTATTATATATTATATGACTAAAATTAATTTTAAAACTTCCATAATTGATTAATAATTTTATAATATATAAAAAATAAATTAAAAATCCATATGAAAATCATTATTCCTCACTGTTCACTAAAGAAATTTCCTATCAAAACCTTCTCAGAAATTATCTCAATGACATGTCTTATATTATTATTTCAAAAATACGATTTATTTTTACATATAAATATTCTATTATTGGTAAAAATTATTTTTATTATTTATTTTTAAAAATTCTATAATGAAATTTATGAGAGTAAATTATCTTGAAAACATATGAAGGACTTTCATTAAATTAAGAGTTTTTTCAATATGTTTTGTTTATATAGAAATATAGTAAATAGTATTTAATTAAGAGTTATCGAATTTAAAATATATATGTTTAACAATAAGTTTATATATGTTTCATTTAGATAAAAATATTAATCATATATCATTTTTTTTAAAAATATATATCATGAGTAATGAAATAATTTTTTTTTGTAATGTATAATAGAAGATTATATCAATTTTATCTGTAATTATATATATTAAATATATTGAACTTATTTTGAAAAAATTCCGCAAAATACTAGGGTGTTACACTATACCCTTTTTAATAGAATCGCATTCCCAAAATTCATTATTTTTTAACAATAACTGAAGGAACACCTGAATCATTACGTCCTCAGGATCCCACATAGCTTATAAAAATTTTTAGGTTTTCCAAAAAAACATAGACTAAGTGAATTTTATTATTTCATTTAACATTCTTTGTATGATCTTTAATCTCTACCAATTGTTCTTTATAAGAAATATCTTGATCCAACATCATGACTTCTTTGTTCTGTTCATGTAATATACTAGGTATGTACTTCAAGGAAATATATACATATAACACATTATAAAATAGATATAGGTTCAATGGAATCACTAAGTGATATGTTTCTATACTAATATGATCAATATTTTGAATGGGGCCAATATACCTAGTGATTAGATTTATCATATCCATGCCTTTATAAAATCCATAGAAACACCTTTAAATTAAAATAAAATTATAAATCACATCAACAATTTTATTCAAAATATTTACATCTAAATTTTTCTTCCCTTACTCATAACAGAATATCCTTATCCTTCTTTAATAGTTCATTACCTAACTCTACTCCCAACAGCTTCGCATCTGTAACATTGTTCCACGATGTTGAAGTTAAACACACCCTTCTAAAAAAGGATTCATAAGAATCCACATGAATGATTTTTTGAAATATACGTTGAAATTTATAATTAAATATAAGAAGGTGTTGATCCCACTAGATTTTGAAATAAATAAAAAATGATTTTATCAAATCTACTTTGGATTTAATTATTGTTTAAGGATAAGATTTTGTACGAGGATGATAAATGGTTCTGATATTTCACTCCTCATAATATGCTATTGAATTATTCTCCATAACATCAAGGTATATTTAAAGTCTCGAATAGATAAAATTGTGTGTGAAACTCCATTAATCATTAAAACCTCCATAAATTATATTTTGGAAGGTTTATCCATTGAAAAATCATCTGTGATATAAGTTATCTATGATAATGTTATAACGTGGTCAACTACATCCAATAATTACCTCTACATCATACATAAGATGAATAGTAATTATTAATGATAAATTTAATTATATTTCACCAAAATATAAAGGAATTACACCTCCAATAACATTTCATCAAAAACATATACAAAATATATGGGATGAAATCCAATATAGAAACACTAAAATATTATTTTCCATTTATAAAATTCAATCACATAAATCCTAAAAAGTGGGGTTAATGATTTTGAACTTTTCATCATCATTAAAATGAAAATCTAATTATGGTATACATAGAACATATTTTAATATTCTAATGATATATATGAAACTATGAATTTTATTTCACATTTTATCCATCTATAATTTCTTATCTTATATAATATAATATTAGTTGGATTTCAAGAATCATTCTTGTGCTAATTGAATATAAAATGTGATTTCCCAACCCAAAAATCCATATAAAGGGTGATAATTATTGATAAAAGTCTCATTTAATTTCACCAAAGGATAAACAATAATATTTTCACATGACAAATTCAAACCAAATCAAAATTATTTTTCCTATATTGTTGGGGTTGATAATGTTTCCTATAATCATGACCCATATTACCCGTTTTTATTTCATAATCATTCCCATTATCCTCTATCTTTTGTGTTATTCTAGGTTTCCATTCATAATATCCCTTAGACTGAGGTATTGATTCACATTACTCCAAGACTCCATTCACATGATGTACTAGGTGACTGATATTTATTTTGACCATGCGATTTCTTCAATTCATCATGGTAATTTATCTTTATTTTCTTATCATGATGATAAGAATGTATAGAGTTTGTTATTTCCATTTCTATTTTCATCACACATTGAATGTATTTTTAGTAGTTATAAATGAATCATATATCCAATACCATTCAATCACATGATTATAATCCACAAATGAATTTATCAATTTATATTTCACGAGTGTTGATTATACAATATGTGTATTGGGAATGTCGGTAATTTTTTTATTTCATACTAATGGATTCACCATCAATATATTTGATATTTTGAAATTCCATATGCATCCCTATTTATATATTATTAATGAAGTAATTGTTGAAAATTATACTCATAAACTTATCCCATTTCATGATGTCAATTATTCCCTCTTAAATAAAATTCCTTATTTGTCTCCAAGATTTACCTTATTCTTCATAAAATTGATTGACAAAAAAATTACATTTCCATGATCAGTACTGTAGTGGATGAAAAACATATTCTTTGAAGTACTGATTCATTTTTCATTGACTAGTAGATCATTGAACCAAGTAGAATTTTATGGGAGTTTCCTCAAGAATGAATAAATGGAAAATTTATCCCTTATTTTATCATTTTTATTTTAATAATGATTTGTTTCTTGATTATGTTATATAGCTATAGAAATACAGTCTTTCTTTCCATCTCCCAAAAAACCAGGTTTCATAAATGGTCAATCATTGCATTTTTCATCTCACACATCATTAACAAGGTACATTCTGGTTCATCCATTAACTAAAAATGGAATTCATAATGTGAGAAATAGTTATTGTAGTAGAAAAACACAATATAATGAAAAAAGTAGAGGCTTTATAAATCATGATGCCTTATAGTCAATATATCACCCCATATACTTAAATTATAGAATTTATATTCATAATTCTAATATATCATGATAGTTTTAAAATTTCATTTAAATTAAAAAAGAATACCCCCTTGAGTGTACATCAAGGTTTGTAGGAATGCCCATATTCATAAACTAGGTCATGATTGATTCCAAATCAATACACCCTTTTATATGTTTTTACACCAAGAAACACTGTTATAGACCCAAATCCAGTTACAGTATCCAAATAGAGATGTTTTTTTGAAACAAATCATTCTATATATTATCAAAATTCAAATACATTTACATATACATGGATCCATCCTATGACATATCAATATACTTATCCTTATAGATCCCACTCATGAGTTAAATTCCTTGTTTCCAAATTTTAACTAATCCTTTCTCACATTAAAACTCTAAAGCCCATAAAATCTCATACATAACTAATATATATATGTAGTTTAATATCCACTAGATGACCTAAGGATCTATTATAGAATGAATAATTTATTTCTCCTTTGAATACATGGTCACACAATCTTCTCATTCATAACTATACCATGTCATTTATTATTATTTTATTCATAATATGTAAAAATCTATGAAATATCATAAATAATACCATTAATAATAAACCAAAATATCATATATCATATATTGGTATCACATAACTAACTATGTCCATTAATTATAAATGAATAAAAATAAATCAATTAACACAGTCTATGAGAATATAAAATTGGAATAAGACATGTATTTTTTCAATACACTTGAGAATTGAAAGTCATTTAACAATGAATACCATAAATACATTCATAAAATGTTCTGAATTGACTAGATACTTGTTTACTTACATTGGGAATATGATAACCTCCCATTTACCATCTTTAGAGATTGGGATATCCTATCATCTATACTATTTTTGTTGGATGACCTCCCATGTACCCTATTTATGGATTGGTCTGACTACCTTTGAACACTATTTTGGTCATGGGATAACCTATTGTGTATTCTTTATACTCATATGGCATTAAACATTAACCAATTTTTTGGGTGAGATTTAGGTCCTACCATTCATATGATGAAAATCATATATAATTGTGTGACGTGATCAAAAAAATTCCTTACTTAAAAATACAAGAAAATAAATGGAGTTCTTAATCATTTCATCATTACCTAAAATCATAACTAGTTAAAAAATATGTGTGTAGAATACAAATTTTATTAGGGAACATGATGTGGAAGAGCAATAAGATTCATAAGTATTTTTTCATCAAGAAATCCATCAAAATAATGAATAATGATGGTTTATTTGGATCATATCCCTCATAAATAAAATCTAATATAAAAAAATTTCATCTTAAATGGGAGATTATTTTAAGTGAAAAATATATTAGAATTTTTCTTGAGTAAAATCATTATTCTATGAAAATTAATTTTTTTTAAATGATAAAAATTCATAATATCTTCTGGAAACAATTTTCTTTGAAAATGGGATTTAATATTCATAAATTAAAATTCAATTAATATAGTGTTCATGAAATTATGAAATAAATATTTCATGTCAAACATGTAAAAAAATTATTTCATTCACATTTATTGTAAAATCTAAAAGGTCCATGTTGAGAAAAATAAATAAATATCCAGTGTATAAAATTTTGAAAAATAGAAACTCAACTAAAAATTACAATAATCAATAATATAGTAACATTAATACATTTTTAAAACATTTATAGAAAAACTGTACATATAATATAAAGTTATTCATCTAATGAGTTAAATAACATCAGTTTTATGAGAATAAAATCTATGAGTGCATTCATAGATTTATCATAAGATTTCATCTTTGAAAATATAAACATAAACAATACCCATATATGATGAGATCGTATCATAAAGAAATCTACTCTTTTGTAACATTGAATCATATAGACAATGAAGAATGAATATTAAATGAAACATAAAATATAATGTGAATAATCAAATTAATTATATTCCATGTAAAATGGGTTGTATATCCACCTAATAAAATATCATAGGTGTATAACATAACATATGACCCAAAAAGGTAAATTAAGACAAAAATCCATTACCTATAAAATAATAATTTGAATTAGAAGAGACAATAAATAATAAAAGAAAATGAAACATTAAATATCATGAAAATTACGATATTAATTATATAACATGTAAAAGGGTCAGTATATACACCACACAAGATAAACTAGTTGTTAATTTTCATATGTCTCTTATAAGTAATAGAAAATCATGAGATCCCATAATTTAAGTCACTAAATACATTATACATGTTAAAACCTCCTAGAAAATAAATTTATGTTGAAACAAAAAATATATATATCATGAAATATATGATTAACTTATGACCTATTGTTAGTTGTTAATTTAAAAATTAACATTAAAGTCACATTTTAGTAAATAACTACTTTTTATTTAGGTATGTTTTTATTTTATTTAGGTTATCTTACATTGATCATTGCTATATAAAATATAGAATGATTAAAATGATATATTATAAAAATATATATTCCATATATATTTATTCAAATAGATCCACAAACAGTAGAGATTAAAAACAAAATAAACCATTCATGGGGATGGTTGCTTATATGCACGCATGAATGTGGAATCCAATTTCTAGGTGAATTAAATGAAAAGAAGGTAAGTAATATATTACGATTACAAGATTTTTATTATTTTTTATATATGACGTATTTTTTATTTAAATCATTCTATATTACCTTCCATATAAAGTGTATTTTAGGAATGAATAAAATTAGATTGTGAGGCGGTAGTTCGATATTCACACAAACAATGTTATCATATTATGATTTAATGGAATGTAATAATAATTATGTTATATAATGTTAATATAAATATATTAATACCATATATATCATATATATATATATATAATCAATAAACCCAACATTATATAATGCCCTATGAGGTGGTGGTGGAAAATGAATTGCATTGGTACATGAGATTATAGTATGTCATAAAATAAAATAGTGGGTTTGTATCCCATTTGATAGAAAATGATATTAATATTGTTTATGGATTTAAAATAATAATATCGTAGTATATGGTAGACCATGTTTTTATTATAACATATTAAATTTATATGATTTTTTATGGTGTAATATGAAATTGAAAAATATATCTTAATGAATTTACCTCTTCCTGAGAGAGATACTTTATACTTATACCAAAAAACCATATATGGGGTATTGATAACCCATATAAGGCTTCTATGAAGATATGAGGAAATAATGGAATTTATTTGGTCTATTAATTCACAATTAATTTTTTTTCTGTTTGAAAAGAGTGGATATTCTGGTGGACATTTATAAGTGTGGTGAATGACACACTTGTAGTTTTCAAAAAGAAAAGGGTGTACCTATGATTTTCACTAAACTCAAGGCCTAAAATGGTCCATTATAAAAAATAATGGATGTTATTTCAGAATATTTTTTAAAAATGGGTCTTGGAGAAGTTACTAATCATCTTTAACCTTTATCATTTTTGTTTAAACCCCGAGAAAACATATTTCTTCTTTAACAGTGTTAAAAAATTACTACTAGTTTCACTATTTACAATGGTAATATAAAGGCCCAGAATTTCTATGAAATATTTTTTAAAAAATATATTGGAATTTTACTTGGCTGAAAATATTTGACATTATCTGATTCCAAGGCCTGGTGTGCCCGGAAGGAATTTATGAACTTTTTTTGGGTACGTTCAGAAAATGTGCGAGCGGTTTTTGGTCACATTTTAACTGGTGCTTGGAATTGAAATCCGAGGGAACAGTTGAACTCACAGGGCTGGTATTCGCTTAATGAGACCTTCACCTTGATCATAGTGGGTCTAGAGTGAAAGATAATATTTGTGCTTTTCGTGAAGGTATAAGATAAAATAAAAATGTTTAACATTTTTATTTCTGAAACCCCTCAACATGGGTTATGGTGGTGGGAACCACCCGAGCCTAAACCTCCCATATAGATGTTAAGAGGTGGGGACCACCTGAACTGACCCCAATTTTGAATTGAGAGGCGGGGACCACTTGAACCCCTTTAATGAGAAAAAACCTCTCAACCCTTCCATCTTTAATTATGCCAATAGAAATCCTTGTAATTGGGCCAATTAAATGAGCTAATTAATGGATCCAACACAGTACAATAATTATGACAACATTTTTGGGGAAACTAAATTTATTTTTATAATATTAAATTAACAAGTTTGCTATTTCGCATTTTGGTTGAATTGGGAGAGGAGAACTATGGGTGGATTATTCTCTCTAACGAAGAACACATTCTCCAACAAAAAAAGTGCTCCCCAAAAAAGAATTCTCTCGCCAATAAGGAACTTCTTCAATAAAAAAGAACCGAAAATCTAGAAAACGCCAACATCATTGATGTTCGCTTATCCCCAATGACATCATCTCCTTCCACGTGACCTCTGTCAACAAATCTCTGAGGTAGGGTTTTTATTATGGGTGATTATGGATTCCCATGTTCTTCTTATGTAATCTAAGAACGCGGATCAACTCTCAAATCATTAATTCTCGGATGATTTCATTTTTTTCTAGTTTGGGAATAATCATTGCTGGGGGTTTTCGAGTTTGACGTTCTTCATTTAAGGTTTATGATGAGCTGATTGCTACCGCTCTAAAGAAGAGGGTGTGGGCCAAACAAACATGGCCCGAACCATCCGTCGTTCTTCATTTTTGGTGTGTAATTCACGATTGATGAAGATGGATTTGTGACACGACGAAAAACGAAGAGTGGCCTGCGGAACCAGCCGCTGGTGAAATCACGAATAACGACAGCACCTCATGGAGAGGATGGATGTACTTCCAGCGCACCGCGATGCCCCTCCGCACCGCAACGGTTCCCCCGTACTGCGGCCCCAGCCACTCCACGGTCCCCTCCGCGACCTATGTTGCCTTTGCTACTCCACGGTCTCTGCTACCCGTGGCCTTCGCCTCCCCGCAGACTCTGCCGCCCAATGCCCTCTGTGGTCCCCACGGCTCCTGCGGCCTTCGTGGCCACTGTGGCCTCTGCGCCGCACCGCACCGCGTAGGCCGGGCTGCAAGGCCGGACTACCCAGCACGGGACGAGACGGACCTAGTGGGATGGGCCGAGTCAACCCAATCTCTGTCTGCCAAGGCTGGGTTGGTTCGGCCAAGGCCGGGTCGGGCCGGGACGGTTTGACTGGGTCAGACCATACCTGGAACCACTTTGAAACATTTTCGCTCTTTTTTCCATAACTTTGGCACCGGATGTCCGTTTGACAAACATTATGCGGTGCCAGAAACCCTAGAGTGTGGAGGTCCCTTTGGAATAATACAATTTAGATTTGGATAATTATGAGATATAGTCAGGTGGGATAAAGCACAAATCCAACTAGGCCCTCGGGACTTAAAGGCTAATAACTTACAGACCGGGCGTCCGATTGGCGCATTGTCTGTTGCATTGAGACTCCTAAGACGTGGTTGTCCTTTGGGTTACTTCTTTATAGGAAATAGTGGAATTTGTATTATCTACCAGTTTCTTGAGGATCAGATCCTCCCAGAGATGAGCAAGCTTAGTGCAGGAACCCAGTAGCTGGCTATGACGTGAAGAATGAATAGAGATATTGTGTGGGTCATCATCGAGTGATCTTATGTGTGTTAGCATCGAGCGATCTTGTTTGGTTCATGTCACGACCTATCCCCTAGGACCCATTCCATGACTACCCCCAAGCCATCTTTTATAGGCTAGGGGCTGGTGATTAGCAGCAAAGGCATAATTCTCTATAACTGGGAAGGCATTACATTTCTAACATGTAAAAACATGCAACTAAACACACAACAAGATACGAAATAACAAGTAAACTATATAACAACAGAGTGCTGAAATTAAACAAGTCCATAATACAAGCCCAATAGTAAAGGTACAAGTACACCTAAGAACCATAAAACTGATGAAAAATAATGAAAAGCAACTACTGGGTCGTCCTCCGGGATTCCTATCAGAATGGTAGGTACATATAGCCTTTTCAGCACTCCATGTCCATTCTTCTCCTCCATGTATCGACACACCATATGTCCAAACTCCAGGTACCATATAGTCCTGGTACTCTCATCCTCAGTTAGCATTGTCTGTCATATGCATCCAACATAACGAGGTGTGGGCATAGTCCATGAAGAGGTGAGTATAACGATACTCAGTTTGGACCCCGAGACCCTCATGGTCTCACAAAATCCAACAAGGATAAACCAAAAATTATTAAATCCATAAATAACCTTATTTAGGTATACGCCCATACATATACATAAGTTTTCAAGTGATCCATCTCAATCATGAAGAAAGCACATAAAAACTGACTCAGCTAAACTATGATTTTATTCACATTATCAAAACCTCGGGTGCTGAATAACTCCTCCTTTATCGAGTACAGTGGTCCTGGCGTGACACCAAGCGTGCTTCCCACTAACCTTGTACTGCTGAGGTACTCCTCATATCGAGTACTGTGGATCTGCCTCATCACAAAACGTGTTCCCCGCAATGGGTCTGCCGCCTCACCAAGTGCGCTCCCCCTCATAGCCTACTGAGGTAGTCCTCCTACCGAGTACCATGGGTCTGCCATGACACCAAGTTTCTCCCCACGGTGGGACTTCTGTGACACCATGGTGCACCCCACTTGGTTAGTAGAGTCACTCTAAGTCAAAATGGTCAGCACTCGTTAGATCTCAGCCAGCTACTAGGTCTCCGCAATACGATCATTCGTCTCTATGAGGATTCGCTCCATGAGTTACTGGTTGATACTCCAACTATTACGAAGTCCCATGAAGAGGTATCTCAAAGATATGCCCTATCATAGGGGTCTCAACACAATAGACGGTGTGTCAATCAGATGCCCGGTTTGTGAGTTATTATTATTTTAGTCATAGGGTCCCGATTGCATTCCTGCACGATCCAACCTAACTGTATCTCAAATATACCCCAAAATCATGTGGGGTATACTCAAAGGGACCGTCACACTCCATGATTTCTAGCACCGATGATGATTCATCAAATGAACACCTGGTGCTAATGATATGGCCGAAGGAGAGTAAGTAGGCCGTCGTGGGCTCGGGCCCGGTCCGACCCGGCCTACCCCAGCCCAACCCAGTCTGGGTCGTCCTGGTTTAGGGCGACCAGACCTGACCTATTGGGTCTGGCCCAATCCGTTGGGTGGACCACCCCGTTGGGTGCGTCCAGGCCCTCTGGGCCCAGCCCAGCCGGCCGCTAGGGGCCACAGAGGGCCTTGAGGGAGCAAACTGGCCGCGAGGGCGCAGACCGGCCGTGGGTCGGCGCGAGGGAAGTTCGGTCTGAATGGCGCCACATGGGAAACTCGTACAAAGGGGATCCGCGAGGGCGAATCGGAGGTCTGGCGGGCAGAGTGATCCGGGTTGTCTCAAAGGGCCGCAACGAGGGTAGTTCGGCCGGGGCGTGGGGCCGGTTCGGTTGGGAGGCCGAAGCGCCACAAGGGCGTGGGGCCGGTTTGGCTGGGAGGCTGGAGGGCCTTGGGGGTGTGGGGCCAGTTCTTCCGGGAGGCCGAAGCGCCGCTGGGGCGCAGCGTTGCTAGGACAAGGAGCCGAGGCATGCAACTAAGAGGCCAGGAGGCCGGAGTGCCGTGGGGCGACTCGACCGGGGCGCGAAGCTGGGCCGCGCGACCAGTTCTTCCAAGAGGCCGAAGCACCATGGGGCAGCTCAGACTGGGCATGGAGGTCGTGGGCAGCGGTTCCGTTTCCTTCATCACCTTCTTCTCCTTCCTCTATCATCGCGAAGAACACCGTAAATCAACATAATATTTACAGAGAGGATGGTCAATGTTAGTTTGGCCCGCAGTCACCACATTAAAGTGGTAGCAACCAGTTCAACTCAAACAAGAATAAAAACAAGTATATTAATCAAGGAGGTTCATGAATTTAATAACCATCCAAACAAATTCCCCATAATGACAATATATTTCCAACCTGCAAAAGAAATCATGCGTTGATCAACATGATAATAACTTGATCCGCGTTCTTCATTTTGGATGGGAAAAAATGGGAATATAATCAAATAGAGATAAACCCCTTCCTTGTTCATTGTTTATACTGGCATGAGAAGAAGAACAGATGTCGATTCACCGTATATGAGGACGTCCCACGTCGGAAGAAGTCCAGTGGAAAAAGGCCAAAGGAGGTCGGCGTTCTTTGTTGGCAGATTGTTCTTCATTGGGGAGCGCGTTCTTCATTGGAGAATGCATTCTTCATTGGAGATCACAATCCTCCAAGTGTTGGGCATCACGTCACTTAACCTGCACATAGTCGCTTGGTGAAGCCTTCCCAAATCCTCCTACAAAGCTTCATATATTTGGGAGAGGGGGAAGGTAGGTAACAATCCTGGAATTTATGATGGTTCGTTTATTATGAACCTTTCTAAATTCCAATGACACTGTTAATTAATTTTAAAAGGGGGAAAGACAATTAACTAAGTTGACACAATTAATGGTTTGTGCGTTGGAATAATTAATATAGAGTAAGTCAAGAGGCTCCTACACAATAATGAGGGGGGTTGAGAGTTTCTCTCAATTAAAGGGGGCTTTAATCCCTGGTGGTCCCCACTACCATAACCTCTAATGGGAGGTTATGGTTTGGTGGATCCCACAACTACTACCTCTCATGGGATGTTAGGTATATTTTTTACCACATCCAACTTTCACATGAAGGTTTAGTTCCAATGGACCCCACATCCCAACACCCACATGGGTGTTGCACATAAAAATAAAAATGTCACACACTTTTATTTTTATTTTATTCTTACAAGAAAACCCAAAAAACTATCTTTCACTCTCAAACCACTACTGTCAAGTTTAATGTCTCCATAAATGAATACTGGTGTTGTGAGTTCAATAGTGCCCTCATATTTTAATTCCGAGTAATGGTTCAAAAGTTAGAAAAACTCGCTCGCACGTTTACTGAACTCACCCGAACAAAAGATCTGAAATTTACTCTGGGCACTCTGGGCCTTGGAATCGCATGCCATCAATTTTGAAAGACTCATAAAATTCCCATATATTTAAAAAAATACATCAAAAATACATCTCTTTACATTCTACCCACCGCAATGCTTTTTGTCCCCGTAATCTACAACTCAAACTAAGGAAACAAGTTGGGGTACTCAGCATGCATTTGAGCCTCCTACTCCCATTTTCTCTCCTAGAGGTTCTCGTGATGCTAGCGAACATGCACCAAAGGTATCAACTGTCCATGAAGGACCCGCTCTTATCGATACCCAATCTCCACTGGAACCTCTATAAAATTTTCCCCATCATCAGTGTCCATCTTTCTATGGTCGATGAAGTGAGAAGTGTTGTGCACGTATCTCCTCAGCTGGGATGTGTGGAAGACGCCATTCACCCGTTGAAACTGAGGTGGTAGTGATAAGTAGTATTCCACCACAACCACTCTTCTGAGGACCTGAAAAGGTCTGATGAATCTCAGAGATAACGTTCCGCCTCTCTCAAATCTCTATAAACCTCATCGATGTGAGACCCGTAGAATGATGTGGTCTCCATCCTCGAACTATAGTGGTCTCCGTCTCCTGTCGGCATATGAATTATGCCTGCTCTGTGTAGTCTTCATCCACTCATGGATGATCTGCACCTTCTCTGTGTTAGCCTGGACCATCTTTTGTCCCACGAGTGCTGACTCCATTAGGTCAGTCCAGCACAAAGGTGATCTGCAAGGTTGCTCGTACAACGCCTCGAATGGTGCCATCCCAATGGTGGAGTGATAGTTGTTGTTGTATGAAAACTCTACCAAAGGTAAGTGATCCTCCCAAATATGAACAAAGTTGAGGACACAAGCACACAACATGTCCTCAAGGGTTTTAATGGCCCGCTCAGTCTGACCATTTTTCTGAGGATCGAAGGTGGTTCTCTAACGAAGATGCATTTTGAAAGCCTCCTACAACTCCATCCGCAGCCAGGAAGTACATCATGCATCATGATCAGAGAAAATCACCGTGGGTACTCCATGTCGCTGCACAATCTAATGCACATAGAGGCTTGCCAAGATCTCTACTGAACCCTCCTCTCTTATTATTAAGAAGTGGGAGGACTCTTTGGGTTGCCCAATGATCACGCAAATAGAGTCATATCCCCTGGATGTGCGTGGATGATCCATCAAGAAGTCCATGGATATCCCATCACACTTCCACTATAGGCCCTTTAAAGGATGAACCAAGCGTGCCGGTACCTGATGCTCTGCCTTCACTTGTTGACAAGTGAAGCACTGAGAAACGGACTTTGTTCTTGCCTTCTTCATTCATGGCCACTAGTGCTGTCGTCAGACGTCCTGGTACATCTTCACCACTCATCGATGTACCGCTAGAGGGGATGTGTATAACTCCCTCAATAATTCCTCATGATGTGACTCTAGTACAATGGTACGTCCCATGAAGATATTGATGTTCTCCCCACCTTCAAGAAATCCTTAAGATGTCTATCCGGTGGATATCTGAGCACATCGTGTCTTTTAGTTAGCATCCCCATGTTGCGCCTCCCTAACTTGCTGAAGAAGTGGGTGAGTGACTGTAAGAGACTGAACAAAAGCTTCTATATCCTGATCCCCAAAGGATATATGCAAAGTGGCTAGCTGCTCTGTCGCCTCGCCTAGAAGCTATATACCAGATCTCCTACTGCATGCATCTGTAACAACTTTCCCCTTCCCAGGAGTATAGACTATCTCAAATTCATAGTCCTGGAGAAACTCAAGACAACATCTCTGTCCCAGGTTCAGGTCCTTCTATGAAAAGGTATACCTAAGACTCTTGTGATTAGAGTACACTATAAAACGCTCTCCCATCAGATAGTGTCGCCACATCTTCAAGGTGAAGTCCACTGCTGCTAACTCCAGGTCATGAGTAGCGTAGTTCTGCTCATGTTGTCTCAGATATCGAGAACCATATGCAATCACTGCTCACTCCTGTATCAGGACATATTCAAGTCTGGTCCCTGATGTTTTACTGTAGACTACGTAGCCTACGCCTTCCTCTGGAAGCCTCAAGATGAGGGCACTAGTCATCCTCTGCCTCAGCTCTTGAAAACTCTGCTATCATTTCTCCAACCAAACAAAGGGTTTCCCCTTAAATCTCAAGGTTGAAAGTGGTGCTACAACTCTAGAAAATTCTAGCACAAACCTCCAGTAATATACAACAAAACCCTAGAAACTTCATTCCACCGTTACACTCCTGGGTGCTTCCCAAGAAAGTTCCACCTCAATCTTCACTGAATCTACTTCAACTCCAGCCTCCGTTATGACATGTCCTAGAAAGTGAACCTCTCATATCCAAAACTAGCCCTTCAATAGCTTACCATAAAGCTGGTTCTCTCAGAGTGTGTCCGGTACTACCTTCAAATGATATGCATGCTTCTCCTCATTAGTCGAGTAAATTAGAATGTCGTCGATGAAGACTACGATAAAGCGATCAAGGTATGGCTGAAAGATCCTGTTCATGAGTCCCATGAACACTGCTAGAGCATTGGTTATGGATATTCTATTGTAATTATAATCACATAAATAATGGGTATATGAGTTTTTATAGGATTAAATTTATGTTCTTGTTCATGATAAAGGGAGAAAAGTTGTGTTATGTTGTGATGGAGGAGGTTCCCTTTTATAATTGACATGAGAGTCAATTTTGGAATTTCTTAAAAGATTAAATTATAATAATTTTACACTCTCAAAAAATAAATGAAAATGGAATAATATTTTAATATAACATTGGATAAGGCTGTAATTAAATCAAAAAATAATATTATATAAATCATTTGGTGTCATTCCAAACCTTGATATTTTTATTAACCCCTTGTTAACATAAGTTTTTTAACTATGTTAACTAATTTTTCATTATTAAAGGTTTGTAGTTTTTTATTAATAAGTTTAAATTGGAAATTAAATGGGATCTTGATGAAAATTTTTATAATCTAATATCAATATTTGTCTTCTTTAATTTTTTATAAATTTTCTTAAAAAATAACAATTTTTTTTATTTTGAAATTATTCGTTTAATTTAACATTAAATTAGTCAATATATTGGGTCAATTGAAATATAATGATTTCACACCACCATAATAATTCAAATGGATCTATAAAATTAGTGTGTCATGTTTTCAAATAAAAATTATATCACATATAATATTATAAAATTCATTTATTATATTTTTTCTATTAAATGGAGAAATAATTTATTAGTTTTGCATACACAATTGAAATCATTATATAATAACTAAAAAATAAAAATGAATTTATCTATTTAACATAAATTAAATAATATAAAAATATAAACATCTAATTATTCATAACCTAATATTATTCATATCTCGACACTTAAGAGATATGAAAATCAAAGAGAGTGGCATTTTCTAAAATATAATGATTTAAATATTATATACGTCATATTCTTATAAAAGTTTCCATTAAAAAGTAAACATAAAACCTAAGATATTATGGGTCAAATAATATTCATGAATTAAAAATTATTATGAAAATATTTGTCCTCCCAAATTATTTTAATTCCAAAATAACCAAATTTACCCTTTGGGGAGGTGAAACATTTTTTCACAGATACAATACATATTAATACAAAATTAAAGGGTCTTAGGAACCAAATTTGAACCAAATTATTATAAATATATAATAAATTTTATATAATTCAAAATAAATAATATTAATTAATCATTTAAAATTATACGTAGAAGATTTGACAAAATATTGGTTTTGGAAAAAATATATATATTTAAGCATAAAACGAAATTTACTATTATCTTATTCTTAAAAAATATTTTCAATTTTAGTAATAAATATAACCATGATATATATATATACATATTCAATTAAAATCATTTTTAAATAGTGATAAATTAAAATTATTTCACTAAAAATATAATACATGAGTTAACACAATTCAAGAAAATATGCCACTCTTATTTTTAATAATTTTTTTTTAATTTTTAATTATTATATAATGAGTTGATATAAATTAAAATTAAAGCCAATATATTGTTTATATTATATTTATTAATATTAATAAATTTTAATCCAATATTTGGGAAATAGTAAAACATATGAATTTATTAACATTTTGTGGTTCACCAAAACACGATTTTCTGGGTAATACAAGTTGTCGAACAAATGAAATTATTTAAAGTGAAATATTTCATAAAAATATATAGATTTGAAATTATACCCCTAATAAAATGATTTTAACCATATAAATTAACCAATATAATAATCATAAATGAGGATACATATTCCAAAATGCATACTTAGGTTCCCACATTGCTTCATTAAATTCGGGGTTTCACAAAAAATCATTGACCATATCTAGGATCATTTTTATACAAATATTCTATTTATGATTCAAAATAACATACATGTGTTCATCATATGAAATATCAAACCGAAAAACTATTTAATATTATTTCAATAAATCCAATCGAACAGGTATATACCTTCACAAGAGTGATAAAAAAGAACACATCATTACATGAGATATATTTGGTTGAATCATCAATCAGTAAGAAACCATCCTGATAAAATAATGAATTTTAAATGGGAAAATATACCCAGAGATTAGTTTTACATTCTTCTATAATATAATCACTGTCACATTAAGAGATATTTATTGAAATACCTTGTCACAATCATAAAAATATAAAACATTTAGTCGATTGTGAGAATTTTTTTTGTGGACATTGAGATTTAAAAATTTGATGTTTAATTACTCTAAATTAATCTTCGATTTAATAGTAATTATCATGTCATCATATCCTTCTTTATATAAATTCAATCTATTATGTTAGATTTGTTCACTTCCTACCATAGAGTGGTTCTTGTGGATCCATATGAATTATGATGTGAAAGTTATTGTATTAAGAAAACACAATTAGAGAAATGTGTTGACCCCAAAAACCAATAAAATTAATAGGAAATTATCTCATCATATCCTACAAGGTTTTAATGGATCTATAAAACATTTCAACTTTATTAAGATGATTATTTTTACTCAAACACATCTCCTTATATAAGGCTTACTAGAGGATTCTATTAAATATTGAGGTAAACCTTATAACCCTATCAGAAAAAATAGAATGTGACACTCTATAAAACCTTATCAATTTCATAATTTATATCCTTGGTATAAGATATATTGATTAAATATCTATAACATTGAGGATGTTTTCTGAAATCATATGTCAATTGACTACAACCCATATTGAAATATTATCTTTATATTTTTTGTGGAGTCTAATTACCAAATCCAATAATATGTTTTCAAATTTCCAATATTTTGTTCATAATGGTTGTAACATCCACTTATAATTTTTATCTCATCATTAACATATATACATACCAAGCATTGAGATACAAAATCGGGAGTATCTGTCTTCATGAAACCACCCTATAAATAATATTTCAATACAATGTAAATATTTGTGATTTTTGAAAGAATATACAAAGAATAATTATGAGGCTCCTATAATATACCCTTCTTTAAATTTGATTCAGATAAAAAACATACAAGATTCCTGATTCTTATCAGTCTATGAAAATCTTGGTTATACGTGGAATCATTTCTCACATTAATCTATAGTTCAATATGTTAATTTTTAGCCTATTTATTTATCACATGGATAGGTAGTTTAACATCATTTTGAGAAATATATGATTTATCCCCTAATATAAGGTATTTGAGATAAATATTTTTCATTCTTTGAAATATTTAATTTTTTTAATCCTCATCATATGTAAATTAGAATGATCCTTTTGACAAAGATCATCTACCAACTTTTTCTCTTTCCTAGAATGGTAATGTTTTTATTATTCATAATATCTAATCATCTCCAAAAACTTCCCTAGATCATGTTCATCTATATTTGGTTAAAAATATAATTTCCATTTTTTGTTATGAATAAATTTCACACCTTTTTCAATTGATAAAATTATTACATATCTTTATTGAGAATATTTCTATAACTAACTAAAATAAGTATTTGGTAATTTAATTTCACGTACAATAAATTATCATGATTCTAACTCTATAACCACATCAATTTCAAGATGGATGAATCCCAATAAGTTATTCGAAACATTACTATAGAATACAACCCCTTCTCTACTATATTAAATTTTATGCATAGTTTTGATGATTAGTGTTGTTATAAATTCTTCAAAACATTCCTCACATTCATACATCCAAAAGAACATGCATCCCTTCCTAATTAACATGGTAATTTTACTAAATATTCATGAAATATTATCCAAATAGTTTTGATAATTTCATGTTAAAAAAAGAAATATATGGATATTATTCATAGAGGATCGTCTATGGAAAGTTTCAATAACATCTATCTTTGAAGGATATAATAATATACTCTAATATTACATTATACAACTTAATTATTTTATTTTTGGATTAAAAATTACACACATGGTAAATGGTTCATAAATACCCTTATTAAAGTATTCATTAAAATCCAAAATTATCTTAATGTTCTTTATTACACATAAACTAAATAACAACAACATATAAAATGACTATAACACATTAATAATTGTAATATCTAAATATTGGATTCATCAAATCAATGAATATATAATGATAGTTAGTAAGACAAATTTTAATAATAATAAATTCATCATGTTTATACCTTGTTTCTAATGTTTTCTCTCATATATATTACTTTATGAACATCAATTTATGATATCCGTAATGATGATCAATCATAGAAATTTATTGATGTTGGAATATTTTAACCAACAAGTCATCAATTGATGTTAATGTCTACTTTTTCTTGATTATGATCATGTTATATTCTGAATAGTATATATAGATTCTAATTGATCTATTATTATTTTCAGTATGTATAGTAGGATCACCTAATGGACACTCACTTTTCTAAATGAATACACTATCAAGATTCCCTTGTAGTTTAGTCTTTAACTCTACAATCTCAATCAGGGTTATTCTATATAGAGTGTTCGAAACAGGTCTATCACTATGTAAGTATTATATTGAAAACTCAACTTCACTAGATTTAGTAAGACCTATTAATTATTCCAAGAAAATACATCAATAATTTCCCACACAATAGGAATATCATTGATGTTGATTTTCTCCCCAACCATTTGAGAGAAACATCGCTATGGATTTGAATAATCACATATAAGATTGATGTAAATTTAATTAGAATATATATATTTTTCATCACATAGATAGGAAATCCATGATAAAATTAGTATATCAAATATAGCTTCTTTTATAAATTAATGTATATGATATTTTATAAAAATATAAATCCATGACCAAAATAACATTGAATTAAAATAGAGGAGGAATGATAATATTTCATTGAAAAAAATTCTCATGAACATCAATAAGAGATGAATTATAAGATTGGGATGTGATCAACATATCATTAAGGGTTATTAATATATAATTTACATCAAAATTTTAAGGTGGTGTTGTGATAACATTTTAAATGTCTTTAGATATAAATGTGTGAATAAAAAGAATTGAATAAATCATTACAAGTTATAGAGTATATGGTCTAAATATCATTCACCAAATAATCATTACACCCCTCAATAGAAACATTGATCATATGATATTTCCCTTTTACATTTATCTTAATTGGTAGTTGATATTAATCAGTATCATTAAACATCCCAATTGGGGACTAGTTAGAATTATACACATACAACATTCATTTAAAAAATTGTAATGTTTACGGTGCACTATATAGATCATTCCATTTATTTACATCATTAACAATATTTTTTTCCGTCAATTTAACATTGGATTCCTGGATTTCATTTGTTTCCACTCTTGAAACATTTACCAATTAACATAAGACAATTCACCACATGTTCTCATCCACACATCAATCAAAAATGAAGGTAAATTTTCTTCACATTATATATTTTTAAATATTCATTGAATTTCGATTAACTTTTTTTTATCAAAATGATGATATTTATGGGTAATTAATATCCCTATAATTGTATTGATAACACATTAAAAAATTTATTCATAGCCACTGATGTCCCTTATGGCTACTAGAGTTCAATGACATGGTTGTAATACACTGAATTATCAATCAACCTTAAATTTAGGTTGGATTGTCATTATAGAAGAGTAATTAAAAGTAATTAAAAATATTCTCACCGGAACCAAAATTCCCATCATCATTATATTTTAACTATTGTTATTATTGAACTATTTTTAAACTATTTATATAGTGAATATACATGTTTAAGGATAATCTATTAAATTCAACACACTCAAAATATTAAATTTTATTTTGGTATCCCGTGTTCCTGATTGGATTCCACCACTGATCTGATTCATCATCCAAAAAACAGAGAATAACATTCTTATATTTTAAACATTTAATAATGAAAAATTTCATTGAAATAGTAAAAATATATTTCTCATTTAATAGTGTATCAATGGACACACCAAAAGAAGGTGTATCTTTCTTTACGATGTATTAAAAACATGTGGTTACCGACATTGCCAATTTTGAGGATCAATATGACTCTCAGAATGAAAAATTTGTTTGTGCATATCAACAATAATTATCCTTCGAACTGCCAAAACATTTTGTTTTTAATGACTAAAATAAATTTAGTTTCTATTATATCCTTTTGTCACAATATTCCTTTATATTACATGCATTGAAGAAATCTAAAAATCATAGTGCTGGAATTAATTATCAAGGTGGGAAATAAAATATTCAAAAAAATAATTTATTCGATATCCATATAACTAAACCATCTTTTATTACCTAGGATGACTAGTCAATGTCATTTATAATCATTACCAAAACATTATAAGTCATTCGGATACATAGACATCTCTATAATGTCTTTACTAATAATATCTCATCATAGTTTCCAAAGGATAACTAATCAATGAAACGATAAAAACTATTATAACTGATTACTTTCATATAGAAACATATCATATAAATTGATTAATAATAATTAAATAATATTTTAATCCATTCCATTATAGTTTTGGACAAGTATCATTGGAAACATTGAAATATAAACTACTAATTTATAAAATATCTACTTCACCACCCAGTTATTTATTTTTAAATACTATAGTTCTTTTAAAAATTATTCTTAATACATCACTTTGTCATATAAAGAATGTAAACCAAATAAAATGGTGAGCTCAGATTCATAGAAAGTTTAATAAAGAGGGAATCCAAGGATTAGATAAGCATAACTTGATCATAATGGTATAACAATAAGATTTTAACATTTTAAATCCATAACTATTCATATCCAATATCATAATATTAATTTATGGAATAAATAATAGTTGTTTAAAATAAATGAAACATAATGGATTCCAATAACATGATAAATAAGAGAATAAATTGAAAATGACATGGAATGTGGAATTCATATAAGTATATAAAATCATTCCTTAGTATTCTGGGATCAATTACAAGTCTAACATAATGGATATTGTATCCTCCCCAAACATCCATACTTGTCATGGTTCACTCACAATACAATCATAATGCACAAATTCAGATACTAAACAATGCTCACCCACATTCATGTCATGCTAATATCATGAAAATTAAATCATTACCTTGTGAAATGATAATAGATATAGTCCCAGCCATTACATAATGAAAATAATACGTATATATATATATCACAAAATACCTTGAATCTTTCATCATATATAACCTTTCAATATAAATGGGTTTCATAAAAATCTCATAATAGAATATACAATAAAAAAATCTCGTTTCATAAACATCATTGAATCATAAATAGATACTATCCATAGAATGTTTAAGGATAGTATCCTGGGATAATAATTTAAATAAATATTATGAAAAATCAAATTATTTTATTGTATATTAGATATGATTTTGATAAGTTATATAGAATACGTTTTTTTGGAAAATGACTTATCCATCTTGATATCACACATTTAAAATCCAAAAATTACCAAAATAATATTGAAACATTTTATTTGAAAATATCATCTATATTTGTTGACATAATCATTAAAATATTGGGATTCCAAGATGGTGTGAAATATTTTCAGTCCATATAATTTTTAAAATATTAATTCAATATTTTTATCTAAAGAGGTCAAAACGTAAATTTTATTATATTGATAATAGAATACCATTCATATTATTTTTATAAATGTAAAAATTGTTTAAAAATGATATTAAAAACCATAGTATGATTGTATAAATATTATTTAAATGATTTTTAGAAAATATGAAGATGGGATAGAAATATAACCCAGTTGATAAATAAAAAAAATTGAAAATATAAATTGATTTGTGATTTTAAACCCTTTATTTGAGTTCACCATGATTCGAAAGTAATCTGTCCATCTATATAATAAATTAATTTTTTTATAATTCTGTACCAGATTCATGTTAATACTTATAATACCATATATTATCCCTTTAAAATATTTCATCACCACATTTTATTAATAATTACATATTAATATCTTTATCTTTGTGTTTAATCTATTTAATTTATCATGAGTGTTTTAGTAATTTCGTTCAAGGACATGTACATTTATCTTTTTTACATAACCTCTAGAATATAAATAATGATATAAATATAAAATATACACATTATATATATATTTATATTCATCCATAAATGTTTTAGATAGAAAAATGATTTATATCATCAATAGGAAATGGTATGTTGTATGTATTCATGAACATTGTTTTCATTTTTCTTTTTATGGAATGAAAGATGGGTATATAAAAACTCATCATTCCAAGATCAGTAATAAATAATATATCGCATATATATTCATAAAATTCATTCTCATTAATATAAAATTAAAATATAATTGAAAACCTAACCACATAACATCATGGAGTTGGTATCCCACACATATTCATGACAAGTTTTATCATTTCCAAAAGGATTGGATCGTAAGAAGGTAGAGATGATATTATTTGGTCATACTAATGAAGAATTTACCAAAATGAAAAATTTACTTTTTTGAATAACATTGTTACCGAATTATGAAATGAAGATTTTTAATGAATTATTAATCTATCAATAAAATCATCTATAAAATCTAATCACATCTAAATATCCAGCCATAGAACATGGTGATCAAAAAATAATTATATCTTTACATTAAGACAATAAACTGTATGTAAAAAAGAGCGATAAATTCACAAATTTTTTATGGAAATTTTAGTGTTAAATGATTTTTTCATAATCATAATATCATTACAAAATTTTGACGACCATAATTTTATAATTTTATGATAAATTATAATTCTTTTGAAGACATAAATATGAGTAGAAAAGAAAGTTATTATAAAAGGCTATTGACACTTATTTAAAATGTCTCTATAACATATCCTCTAAAGGGATATAGGTTTGGAATATATTTAAAACCAAATCATATATAATAATTCAAATTAATTTTAAAAAATATTTTTGAATAGGGTGATCAATCAAAAAATCTCAATTTGGTGTAAATAAGTGATAGAGGATGTTTCTATTTATAATTTTGGTGAGTGGCACTTTTATAATTTTAAAACATACAAAATTATAATAAATTAATTATCAATAGATATTACCACATAGTCAATGGACTAAATATTAATGTAATATAGTGTGGAAATACAATTAAAAAAATATAATTTGTATTTTTTTGTTGAAATTTTGTACCCTATCATTTTGATTAACCCTTGGTTAAATGTTTCTAATTTTAATTTTAGAAACACCTTTTTAAATAATATTGTGCTATCATTATTAAATTATCTGGTATAAATTTGACCATAAATGTAAAATTTATTATATTTTTTTCCACATTATATCCACATTGTCTTGTTTCAAGATTTTTATAATTTAATAAAATACTATTTTTAATAAAATTGTATTATTATTAATTTTGACACTATTAATTTATTTTCAAATAATAAAAATGGAAAAGGGTGAACTTGAATATAATTACTTCTCACCTCCATTATATGTTCTATAGATCTATAATATATATTGCGACAATAAATACTTTTTCTTATATTACATTTAATATTTATAGAATCATTTATTATAATTTTTGGTAAATGGAAAAATATTACTATGGTGTTGCATAAGAAATTATGTTCATTATATAATTTCTAAAGAAAAAAATGGAATAAAATTAATTTTAATTAAATTAATCTATACTCTTAATCTCTTTAATATATTACTTTTGTCCATATGTCCATATATAAGAGATATAAAAAAACAAACAGAGTGACACTTTGTAACATTCATTCATTAAAAAAGTATTAGTAATTTTTATGTTTTGGTGTTTATTAAATAATTGTGTTTATTATATAAATTTTTAAGGGTATAATTTAAATCATTCAATATGAATTAGGTTGAAAAACTACTTTCTTATCACTTATTTTTTCTCCAGACTCACCAAATATACCCTTTACTAAGGTGAAATATTTTACCATGGTTTTGAATAATAATGATAAAATAAAAAGTTTATTATTTAAAAATATTATGCTACTCATTATCAATATTTAATTCAATTTATATAATAATGTAACTATAAATTTATATATTTAATTTAAATTTACGTTTTCAGAATGAAAAAACACTTCTTTTATAAAAATCATAATTTTAACTATAAAAACATATTTTTTTCCTTTTTGAATAAAAATATTAATTATTTATTTAAATCACTTGATAAATTAAATATTATATATATATGTAAATATTTAATTAAAATCTATCCACTATAGTTATTAAATGAATATATTAATATAAAAATAGATTGTGTGAATAATGCTTTTTTTTAAAATTCATTAGCTTTTTCAATTTTATTGTATTTAATTCTATTCAAAGGAATTAATTTGATTAATTATTATAATTTAAATATATAATATTTATTTATTAATAATGAAACAAACCTATCCATTGAATTTGAGATAATGAACACCTAATAATTTAATATTGTTACGTGTCTCATCTAAATTTGTTGATGTGTGTAACATAAGATAACCAGGAAATCAAATTATTTAATGAGAAATATTTCATAATAATATCAAGGTGTTACATGGGTCCCAACATTGTCCCTTGAGGAATATATATGCCTCATAATTCAATTTTTATTGGGTATTTTCCAAGGCCTTACACATTTATGTTGATGTATTAGAAGAAGTATTTGAACGATTTTTTAGACATCTTGGGATAAGGAGTTGATATTATAATTCATATTTCCAGCATTAGGCATTCCATCACAAGGATATAGATTATTAATTTTCATGTTGTTTTTTTAATAGTTATTATATATAAATATAAATAAATATATATATATATATATCAATTTTTATTTTATTACGTAGCTTCATTTGAATATAATTTATTTTCAGAAAAAACATTGAAACCATATATGATTTTATTATAAATATACACTAACGAATCATATCGTCTCGCCCTTTTATTATGCGTCTTTTACCTAGAATACTACGTATTTTTTATTGAATCAAATTATTAGATATAAAAAATGTAATAATCAATTTCTCAAATAAAATACTATATTTTATTTTATTTTTTCAAATGTAATGTGAAATTTAATTATGTATATATGTTTCCATGAACAAAAACTAATTCAAACTTTGGGAGGATAATCCATATATCCTGTTCCAATTCCACCAATTAACCCCATTCTATATAAAACCATGTTTTGGTGATTAATAGTTGTAATCATTGGAGATTTTGTATAACCCTTGGTATTATGATTTAAGAAAAAATATGTTAGAGAACATAGCCCTTTGACTGACATTGAGGATAATTATATGGATAAGAATAAATATTAAAGATTAAGTAAGGTAATTATTATGTATCATTCCTAAAAACATAACCCTATTTGGATGTTTAAATTGGATGTGTCCTTGGTATTTTTTTACACTAGGGTAATAATAATGAAAATGGAACACTGAGATTCGACTCGATCTACACCTAGTAAAATATAATGGGCGTTGCGTCATGCATAATTTGACTCTCTTCAGGGATAATCAGGTGTTAATAAAAAATTTATTTACAAAACATTATAATGTATTTGAGAATAATTTGGTTTGAAATTAATCCCAACAAAATTATTTTTATTATTAAAAGTTTATCTTAACATAAATTTTTAGACTTAAATTAATTATTTCAATAGTTTTAGAATTATACATTATGATTAATATTTTTAAGATGTAATCTAGTATGTTTCATTATAATAAGATGCCTCCAGAAATAATTAATGAGGTCCATATCAATTAATTTATCATTTATAATTATTTCAATACTATGCAAGATAATGTAGATAGAGCTGAAAAAAGTATAACTATATTACAGAAGATGACATAAGTTTTGACAAATAACCTTTCCTATATAGATAAACCTAATGATCCAAAATATTTTGTTACAATGTTAGACCAAATTATTCCTCAACAAACTGCATCATTAAATAGTAAAAAACATACCCATTTCTAGGTGAGTAGTGTAAATGATCATTATAGAATACATTTAATTATTTGGGAAGTAAAATAATTGAATATACTTTCCTGGTAGTTTAACCAATATTAGGGTATGTGAATCATTTAATGTCATCGATGAAAAATACTAAGGATTATGAGGAAACATTTAGTATGGAAGGGAAGGATATTAAGTTACTATTCTATGAAAATATTTTTCTTATATGAAATGATAAGGTATAGAAAGTCAATTTCTGATTTGAACAAAAAGAGGATGATTAAAATGATGTTATTTATGAGGACAATATTAAATTATTATCATGTATGGTTTAAGACTACATACATTATACAAAATTGAAGTTTTACCATTTATTTTATCGGTTAAAACCAATCCTTTTAAGGAATTTTGTCCTGAAATCATTCATATCATAAAAGGATAAATAATCATGTGATATCATTATAGTGAAATAATTTTGTTAGTATTATTCCTTCTATGGAAACTAATAGAATAATGGGATTATCGATAAACAATTAATAGGGGAAGAAGGGAAACACAGACTTTCCAATATTTGAAAATTTTGAAAAGAAAAAACTCTGTAAATTGCTGATGAGAATATGAGTTTTCTTAATGTGTGAAGAGAAGGGGCTTGAGGAATATGAATTCATGGATAAGAGAAAAACATTTAATTTTTATTGTTTCTAGTGTAATTACATTGGAACTATTAAAATGAATTCCCCAAGAGAAAATTGAATATAACATTAAAGAACATACTATATCATTGTCAATCATCTAGTATTACTACATCCGTAGTGGAATAAGTAAAGTGACTCTTTATTATTATTCACGAATAAAATTTTATATGTGTTTCAAAAATTATAATCTTTTTATATGAATAATGAAGCCTATTATTATTGCAACATTTCATTTGTTAATTTGGGATATTAATTTATATGTTTAATGGTTATGATAACCATGAAATATGATTATGTTAGAAAGAGATATTTTGGATGAATTCATAAATAATAGAATGAGAAAACCTAATATGTTTATAATTTTGAGTTAGTAATGTTTAAATGGGATAATTAGAATATTGGAGGCTGATACTAACCTTCAAAATGGTTCATGATTTGAATAATTTTTCACCATTTTTGAATTATGAAATATATTCGATAATATAATATTTAATAAGGGATAATGAGGAATTATTTTCTTCGATGCATTAATGGTTTTATTAAGGGTAACTTTAGATTCATGGTTTTACAATGTTTCTAGAGAATATATGATTAATGAATTTACATCTGGCATTAAGAGATACTTTACCGTTGATTATTGAAAATATAATATTTGAAATTAAGTGAGGATATTGTAAAAAATTTTGGTTTGGAATATCATTGGGAAAATATGGGAGGTGTCCAAAGGGTAAATTCATATAGAGTCGATTAAGTAGAATATTGGATATAATTGTTTGGGTTTATGTACGATATATTATATTGGGTAGTATATGATAACCATTGTTTTTTTAATATTTTCATGTTTACAGAATGGCCTATGGAACTACTTATTCATTAAAAGTGCTTCAGCATTGAAAAAGAATCATCTCAAATCACCATTTTCAGCCATAATATATGTAGTGGGATTTGATCGAAGAAAAAAATAATGATAAGTTATGGATTTGAATTAAAATAAATGAGGTAAAATAATTTTCATAATGTCATTATCTTTGTAGAATATAAAAAAATCAACTTTATAAAGAGGAACATGAAATAGAAACTATATATTCATACTATCCATACTAAGAAATCAGTGGTACATTAACCAATTATTGATTTATAGTGGAATGATGGAAAAATTTCCATTAATTTTTTTTCTATCACTCCCTTTTAGTCATTGAGAATTATTTTTCTTTAATATGTCCTTATTTTAACTTCTTTATTAATTCTCTCATGTTTGGAACCATTTTTTTACCTTCATATAAAATATCAATATTTTTAAATGATGTTTTATTATCCATTTTTATTATATGGTTTTTTGGAATGATACATTGAAATAATATAATAATAATTTCCTCTCATAAGATAACATTAATATGATTCAATTTTTTTATGTGTAGAGAATAAAACACAATTAGATTTTAAAATAACCCTATGATCGATATCTAAAACCACAGAAATCATCAATTCTGAGTAAAATAATATAATAATATAATATTATTATTTAATCATCTCTTATTAGTTGAATAAGTTGGTTAGAAAGGACATAAAAAATAAAAAATATATAAATTACCTAATCTGTACAAATTCACTGATTAATTCTATGCAATATAAGTACTCAATTTTCGATATATTTGATTTATGCATTAGAAATATGTTTCATTGAAAAATGTATTTTATTCTTTTTTGATAGAAAATATTAAAAAATGTTATAGATCATATATTAATTTTATTTTATAAAACTATTTTCATATTATATATCATTATATTAAAATTTTCTTTTAGTGAAAATTTTTAATGTTAAAAAATGATTCCTTTTTCTGTAAATAGAAAGAAATCCATATTTTTCATAGAAAATATAGTTTTGTTTCAGGGATATAAAATTTAAAATTAATCTAAATAAAAAATGTTTATTAAAATTTAAAAAAAAATATTTAGCATATATTTTTAATAATCCAAATATGTTTATTAAAATAAATATTAGGTTTTAATTTTTTATAAAATCATATTTATATGAAAAAAAATTGTTTTGGAAAAATTTTTGTATCATTAAAATGTATTTTTATATGAATAATGTTTTCAAATCACTATGAAAGAATTAATATAATGAAATTTATATTTTATATATCTAATATAATTTGGTTAAAATTATTCTAATGTTTTTATTATGCTTGTGAGAAGAATAAATAAATGTTTAGGTTTAGAAGTACATTTTTTCTAAAACGTGGTTTTCCTCATGTCTTACAATTATAATTTTAAAATAATTTTTTACACTTACAGGTTTTGAAATTGATAAAATGGAACATTAGCTTTTGACTTAGTATATTAAAATTTCGTAAATATTTACCTCTTAATTTTATGCATTTGGAATACTAACCGTGGTAATGATTATCATTATGGTAAAAGGTAAATAAAGTTAATATATTATAAAAAATATTGATAGGGCCAAAAAATTTCATCTAAATTCTTGATGGATGAATGTAATTTTTCACTTATAACATAAGACTATAAATTTATTTTTATAATTTACACTTTTAAATTTAAATTATATACAAGGATTTAATAAATTAAAGTTACTAAATGTCACTCACTTGTATTTAAATATCTCTTATGCATCCACATAGATAAAAAACAATATATTTAAGAATGTAAATCTATATTCTGAGATAAATATACATTGTTTTCATGATTTTAACCTATTTGTAATTTTTTTGGAATTATAAAATCTACTTAAATGCTAATGAAATTCCTATGATGTATGTATTCAATTAGAAGAAAAATAACATAACTTATTTTAATAATATTAAAAGTGATTTAATTTGAATGAGTTATAGTGTTATATAAATTGTGTATATCATTAAAAAAAATTATATATTATATTATATGCAAAATACCTTTTTATGTTTTTATGTCGAATTTAATTAATACATTCATTATAGACATTATTGATAATTTATAAGAATAATATTATAGTAAATTATTTTAATACCACTAAAATATTGAAACAAGACCCGTGGGATAATATAATATCTTAAAGGTCACCCCTTTATGATATATACGTATATAGTTACTGTATATGTAAAAATAAATCTTCAAGGGTGAAAAATAAGTTACCACGTTGTGTGTTAAAATAAGTTAACTAAGGGGTTAAATCAAAATTTACATTTTAAAACCCCATATAAATATTTCAAAATATTATTATTTGATTTTAATTTAACAATATAGTATATTATAATCAATTAAATATAATTTTGGATTCTTTTGGGCTACGCATTGAATTTATTATAATTTAATTTTTACAGACATTCTAAAAGTGCCCCAAAATCAATTAAAAAAGGATACCATTATTTCACTTATTTACCTCACATTGAGATATTTAACTATTAAAAAACCTATAAAGCACACTTATAAAAAGAATAATACACGTTTTAGAGGTTATCATCATCCTATAATTCCAAACCAAGGATCATTTAGAAAGGATCTTAAAGAGATTCTTCGGAGAAGGGGTAATTATGTTACCAAATCCATTTCAATTTGATTCTTATTATTCCTCATTAAAATAAAAGTTAACTGTAATTATATAATTACATCAATTTCTTATTTATATATAAATTTTATAATTACTATTAAATCACCATTATCCAACAATTTTTATTATAAAATTGTAATTGAAACTATCACCCATGCATAAGTACAGCTTACCATCTCTACATAGCGATACAACTCATTTTCCCAAACCATATATCAAATATATTTTTTATTATAGTTTTAATAAATATGTATTTCAATTGTGAAATTATTAATATTATTATATAATAATATCCCATGTTCCTTTTTCCCTTATAATCCTTTGTAAACTGATTATGTCACTCATGCGCACATGTGGACCCCCCTGCATGACGTGATGTGAATATTTTTCCTTTTTATGGGTAAATGGATTTTAATAAATATTTATTTTATGAATATTTTATTATTTATATGTTATTATATTTCATCAAGAAATATGAATCATTATTTTCCCTTCATTATTTCGATCCAACCAAAAGTGAAAACAACATTCATGGGTAGATACAACCAAATGTATCCATGAATGTTTTAATTACATTTTAATCACTTATTTTTATGGATGACTTTAACAATATATATAATGAATAAATATGATATTAATATAATTATAAATATTCAAAAATATTTGGAACCATGATCAATGTAAAATAACCAAAACTATCAAACCCAAACATAAATGAAAAAAGTAGTCATTATATAGAATAGTGATTTTGAAAAATAATTAAAACTAAATTAGTGAAAATAGATTATAATTAAATAAAATAAGGTATTATATAATTGATTATGTTCCAATAATTTTTTATAACAATTCTATATTTATTATATAGTAGGTTCATATACATACGATGTAATTCTCACCTGATGTAATGGTTTATTTTACAATATCATAATTGTTAGAGGTTGTTAATGTTTATGTCTCCCATAATGAAATTTTATAATATTTATATCCAATACCTGGTATATTTTATTATCCAATATTTATAAATTAACATTTCATTCAATAATATAATTTTTCTACATTTAGTAAATCAAATATTGGGGAATGTTGATTAGAAAATATATAATTATTTCTCTCATCGATCGAAAATCATTTTTATTCCATAGCCGTGTTTTTTGAAAAAATATTTTCATGAATGTTTTCAAATTACTCTAGATTATATATTGAATAATTTTTTTTGAAAATATTTTTGAAGGGTTCATATAAGTTATTCTGAATGAGGAATTTTTTTACTTTTCTAAAATAGTGGGAAAGGATTGTTTTTTTAAATAATACTACTGGAATGGGAGTTTCCACAATCATGACATCAATTTTACTTTAATATTCAATTACGTTTGTCCATGTTTCCTTTAAAATAGAATTTTTTTCCACAAATTCTAGACTTTTTAGATTATAGAATTTATTTTAAATGGGAAAATGGTATTTTCCCCCATAATTTTATAATGATTTATTCATTTAAATTCCATAATGATAATACCTATTATTTTACTTATTCCCTATTGGGTATATGTTTAAATAATAAGGTCCATATTATTTCACTATAGGTTTTATGATCTGTTGGACAAGGGATATTCAACTTTTATACCATACACTTTATTACTAAGGAGGGTTTATGTTTAAATTTATTGATAGGGGGATGAATTGAACAATTTATGGTAGTTTTGAAACATAATTATATACAATGATTATGTTTCACCCCTAAATATGAGGAACAGATCGATCATAATAAGTGATGGGTGGGGCTAGCTATATCCCCTCAATGAATTTATAAGACTCATGAGATAAGCTATTTTGGGTTTTGGTTGATTCCATGCCAATTTAAATAAATTTTAAGAACAAGGCCATAAATCTATTTTCATATGTCATTCCACATGTACATGAAAATATGTTTCGTGGATCATTCCTTTTTTATTGCAACATTATGAAATCATTTACTTATTTGAATTTTATTATTTTAATTTATTTAATATCAATAGATAATTAATTTTGTTGTAATTATTTTATATAGAATTATTTTAATATCATTTATTTCATGACATATTATTCATTTCTTATGAGCTTACTCTCTATAAAATTCATTATTGAGCAACTGAGCTGACCCGTCTCTGTTATTTTAAATTTCCATTATTCAAGGAAGTATTTTATAATTGAATGTAAGGTATTTTATATAATTAATAATGGTTCCCCCAATAAACATATTGTAATTTATTTTATAACTTCATATGTAACTCAATATTTATGTATATATATATATATAGTTTGTTAATACTTCTAATCATTTCAATCCTATATGATTTTACTCCTCAAATTTATTTCCAATTTAATAATGTAAAAATAGATAACTAGATAATTGATTTACGTACATTATTGAAATTATTTTATGGGTAAAAATTAATTCTAACAATAATTTTTGAATAAAAATATCATTAATATTATTTATTAAAAACATAGAAATGAAATAAAATTACATCCAACTCAAAAGGAAAACATATTAATTTTTCCATAAATACTCTCTTTAGAACTATAGATTATATAAAATTATAAAAATGAATGGAAAAAATGTATTCCATAGAAATGATAATAAGGGATAAAAATTTATTGTAACATTAATATTATAATAATAAAATATTCTCAAGGTAAATTTAGGAATAAATATTCCCATTTACAATGTGATTAAAACATAAATAACTTACCTCAAGTCCATCTATTCATCATATGTGTTAAAAAATCTAGTATAGTGAATGTGTATTCCATATAAAATTATTATAAAAACAAAATATTATATACAATATTATATTATATTTACTCATAACATCTTATTAACCATTTGATAACAATTTATTATTAAAATCTATATGATATGTAATTTTTATTGCATTTATCATGATTTTTTTGTTTAGTAGTCCTTTTCCTTTTTAATTGACCAGGGTTCCTTCATATCCATAATTATATAAATATAAAATATATCCATTATATATATAGAGAGAGTTACTCATAATTGGAGAGATAGAAAAATAAATAACATTATTCATGTTGATGGTATGTCGTACCTATGCTCGAACATTAGCACAACATTTTAATGGATGAAATGGAATAAATTTCAATAATAATTAACAATTACCTAATCATTAATATATCTCATATGTCATATAAATTTCATTAAATTTAACTTTATTACCATCAAATTAAGGAGTACATCTAAATCATATTTCTATAACTTTATGGAGGTGGTTGTCTACACATATGAATGGGCATCATTATCATCTCCCAACTGATTAGTTGTTTTCAAGGCATATATAATATATTAAATAATAATTAATACCTATTTAAAAATAATAATTTGTTAAATGTAAATTCATCAAGATAACTAACCCTGAAACTAGTGATAAAAAATTAATTCTATCTCAATGTGGAGGTCATAGCCTACATGTATGTGGGGGAGATACTTCCACTATACATTTTATGTAATAAAGGGTTTATATTAGTGTTTCCATAATTATAAAAACATTTTAGGTATTTATGGTATTGAATTTGTTATTAAATTATAAATACTACTAATTTATTGGAAGAAGATGAAATGAATTGAAATTGGTCGGAAAAATTATAACCACTTCATTGGTATGTCTAATTTTTATCATTTTTAGGGGTCTTTGGATAACTATTTTCATGATACCATTACCTATAATTCATGTATATATATTTTTAGATGATATGAGTATATGATTTTATCAATATATATTAGTTAAATGGTTTAAGGAAAAGTGGATAATCTGTATTATTTGTTATGTGATGAGAGGGGAACTCTTTTAATAACATAATGTTTCAAATTATTCATAATTAAAATTCAATTTCTTGTGACAAAAAATAAAATACATAGAATATTTTTTGAGGTTTATATAGAAACATCTCATGCAATAAATTTTTTTCATTTAGGTTATGTTTTCACCATTCTCTCTATTTTAACACTTATTAGTCCATTCTATAATTATATCAATAACATTTTTTTTCAAGTAGGTTCTTAAGAATATTTCCATAATTATAAATTTTACTATAAAATTATCTAAGGTGGTAATTTTGTTTCCATATTCCAATGATTCAATGTATTTGGTTTTCCTAGGAAGATCCATTGAATATATATGCATATATATATATATATATATATATATATATATATATATATATATATATATTACCTCAGAGTCAGTGAAGTGTTTTATTGTTATGAAACCCTAGAATTAATATATTAAATATATTAATATATAATAAATCATGAAAATTCATATTTTCATTATAAATTATTTTCCTATTGATTATGACATCATAGGTGAAATTTAAGACAATAATTATTTTCAGAACAATTTTTTTTCCAATAGAGATTAAAAAAGTTGGAATTGGTTGTGAATTCATTTGAGGGATACCATTAGTAGGGGTGTTAAATTATTATGTGAATAAATTTAATTAGGTTATTTATTTACAAACAACAAGTTTCATCAGTCTATTTATTATTTATGTAAAATCTTTAGGGTTATCCACATAACCCGGGGTGATTAGAGTGTAGTATGAGAGTTTTAGCATTGGAGACATGGGAACATGTATCGACAAAAAAATAATGAATTCTTGAGGCAGACATTGAATGTGGCTAGTTCATCATATTCTTCAATATAGAATTTTTTATCAACATTTATTGATCCATTTTTGATGTTGGTCTTGTTTTTATATTATTTTTTCACTATCAATAAATTTTCATCCATGGAATTTAATCATTTTGTCTTTTCTTGTGATTTTCATTCTTTACATTAGCATGATTTTAAATAGTGTTATTGTTAATATTTTTAATATAATTTTATCTAATTATTTACACAATGTTACACATTATATAATCATTTGATGTGATCACTTCAACCGATATAGTTTTTTTTAATTTAGTCTTGTCATTTTCATCCCCAATTCATTATGTTCTTTATTATTGGTCAATGGGGTTAGTGATTCAACATTATTGGGCTATATTTGAGCATGATAAATCCTATGGAATCATTTAATATGAATGAATGATGTATATATTGGTGTTTTTTGCATACAACACTATGTTATTTAGGATGCTGGTAATTGAATTAGGGATTTGGATTAGTGTATAATAATAAGAGTCCTAACAACTCCTAAACTAGTGAACATAAATCTAACATATGAATAATAGAGGTTGAGAGTTGATTTTTAGAGGATACCGCTTGTATTTGGTGGATTGGTTATGTGTAGAGATTAATTTTTTAGTGGATGATATGGATGTTTGAATTTAATGTGTGAAAAAATTATGATTCTATAAATTTATAAAGTACACAATAGGTGTTCTTGATGAACACAGTCAAATATCTTAGAATTTCTATGTCATAATAATACTTTTAAATTTTAGATAAAAACATTTATTACTCTTTTCATATCATAGAACTAATGGATGAAAATATAGTCCAGTTGGTATGTTATTAGAATGAAGGAATAAGGGGGGTGATGTTTGGCTACATTCCATGTACACAAACCGTATTTAGAATAAACATTGTTAATCCCATACACTTCATGTACTAGTATTAAGGAACCTTTTAATGGAATGTAATGGTTTATTTCTAGATGGGGGAAGCCAAAAAATTATATGGAATATAAATCTTACATGCCTTGTAATACCCCTAGTTATGTTTTTTAAATCATGGTAGGGCCTCATATTTTCATCAAAATCCCTCACTTATCATATATCACGAACTGGATATGAATCATAGGATATCTCCTTACTAACAATGATTTGATATGTTTTTTCATCATTTAAACTCTAAATAGAAATCTAATTATCACGGTAGATTTCCAATAAAATATCTACAACATAGGATCTTTTTGTTATTTGTCTTTCTTTTAATGAAACTATCTTTTTGTGAGATCTTGAACCCCATTTCTAGCGTGCTCATCAATTATTCTATTTTTCACTAATCTGGAAAAACCGAAATGCTAAAATTGGACAAGTTTTCTACTCTGATCATATGGAAAGTATTCTATACATTTTCAATTTAATATATGTATTTTCTGGATTTTGGTTTTTAACCATACGTCATAAATTCTTGGATATGTTTCCAACTTGATAAATAATTTATCTAAATTATTAATTATTGTTTAAGAAATTTATTAATGATTTTATATATGGAATGAGTCTACAAAACTCTGCCACAATATTGGATGTGGTGGGTCATTCCTTTTTACGAATCTTATTCCACCCTTGGTTTCTGTGGGACTCTCCATTTTATAATTGAAAATTTAATATGGTAATTTAAATAACTGTTGAATTTTATCAAAACCCAATAGAACCTTCTCCTTTGAATATGAAATATATGAAAATATTAATACATTTTTTTATATTATTGTAAAGGGATTAATGAATTAATAAAAACAAATTTTAGAATGGTGAATGTGTTTGGTATAATTATAAGAGAGGGATTTCATTATGGTATTAACGACCCATTAGGATTAATTGGAAACTTTTATTCCTCGATCCTATTTAAATGGGAACACAATGATTCCCTAAAAAATCATACTATATTGATCTAATTAATCTAATTACCATATATTATAGGATTATCTAAGAATTTCCACTCCTTGGTTCTAAAACATATTAGGATTTTATGTAAATTTGTAATCCATAGATTCAGCTTACATGGATTTCATGGATTCCATTGACATCTCTACACAAAGGATCTAGCTTACATGGATTCATTGTAAATTTATTCCTTAGGGATCAAGTTAAATTTTTTTACATGAAATTTTAGTATTCCATGGACATTTCAATTATATAAATCTGACCAATTATTACGACATTTACTTTTATGCTCCTCGGATCCTATTTTCATGACTTACAAAGAATGCATAGTTTTTTTATAAATTTCAACTACTAGGACCATAGCCCATGTTGTATTGATGTATGATTACATAGTTTCATGACCCATCCCCAAAATGTGTACCCCTCCTAGGAAGGAAATGTGATAATTGAGATAATGACCCCATGTGTCCTGCCTCTAGTAGGACCTAGGTTGGCGACTAGCACCAAGGGTATAGTAAACGCATAGATGGAAGGCATTAACCTCTAAGAGAACACATGTAGAATAGAGAGATAATATAGACACCAACCAATTCCATCTCAAAAAGAAATATAAGTGAAAATTTAGGTGCACATATGTAATGTCCGGGAATACTACTTCTACTAAAAGGGGAAAACTTCTAGTACCCAAAAGAAAGTAAAAATAAAAGCAACCACAAGCCCGGACAGCTCCAGCAACCCCAAGCTAGTAGAAACCAGCATGATCTCCAACCTTCCCCAAGTGACCTGAAAATGAGTTTATATATACCTAGTGTGAGTATAACAGTATACTCAGTAGGATCCTCCCTAAAGCCTCTCGTGAAACAGTAAAGAGAGCATTCTAAAGAACATTGAACAACTAGTGAAACTAACTCGTCACATAAACAGGTATACTATGCTCCTAGCCTCACCATGTATACTCTTAACATGTAATGCATACAAGAGTATATAATAAAATTAATAATATCAAGGGTACCCTCCTACTACATCCCCACAAGTTTTCCTCTTTGTACCAACATTGCACGTCCTAAGCATCTCTCTCCAAAGAGGCTTGACTACAAACACCTGAGTGAAGCACCACAGTATGCACCTTGTGAAAAAAACCACCATATCCATGTAAACAAAGTTACTAGGTAGTTTCTAGGTGCCACCATAGCTCACATAATGTGTATCATACATCCGGTATTATAACTCAAGTAATTATATCCCATACACCGAGTCAGGATCCTCAATCCATTATAGCCTATACATGTCACACCTATAATAGTCTATAGGAAACTATATCTAGAACATATGTGTGTGAATAAACCAGCACAAGTAACTATCAAGTGAAAATATTGGGGCCAAATGGGGTAGTCATCCATCCATCCTCCCATCAAAATGTTGATGAAAACACCCCCCAGGGCTAAGAATCCCCGGGGTGTCATTTTCCCTTACTGACGGGGTGGAGTAGCATATAGAAACACAGAATGTACAAAATATACTATATATCACAACCATAGTATGGGAATAACATAGTCTTAGACACAACTATAGTTAACATCTCTCGGACTCCCGACTGCCACTTCTATGACTAAGAATCCTATAATCACACAACCATTTAAAGAGCTTAATTAGATTACTTCATTCCATTTTTTTCAGTTTCACTTTACATAAATTAATTATTTAAACATAAATTAACAATAAATAATTCCACATTAAATTTCATTAGAATTACACACAAAGTCAACTGTGGATTTAAATTTTAAACTCATCATTGCATCCTAGTAAGCTCCGACCTTTTGGGTTTGCATCATTTATTAAATCATTTATTTACAACATTATTACATTTCCATATTCTCATAAATTCTTGAAAAACATTATATGATACTAAACACAAGGGGGTTATCACAATGAGTATATGAACTACCTATTGAGTCTTTTCTACCTATAGTAAGAGTATAGGCCCATCCTCCATTTGAGAAGATAAACACGGAAATCACATGTCATACCCCACGTGTCATCGCCCCTTTCAAGAGAAGGGTAATCAAGACAAGCGGCCTTGAGTATCAGTGAATGTAAAATAGATTAACAACTAATAAGAATCAGTAAGAATCCCAATAATCTCATCTAACCTATTTCATCATCCATGGTGTCCTCCCTGACACAGACATGTATAACCCGATGCATCTCGCCACTCTAGGCATCAACTATTGCCAAAACCAATAGGCCTCCATTCCCCCACATATCACAACATCCATTCAGGATCACACCACAACACAGACATTAGGAACACAAACATCATATTAAATGGGATCTTGGTCCTTAAACAAGCAAGAGGGTAACTCAGAACCCTACAAGGAATTGTCTTTTATCAAAAAACCATTTCATTAATACATCATTGATTAACAGATTTATTATTCATAGGTTCCAAATTCAAGAAACCTTGTCAGTAAGCTATCATAAATAATTAGACATGCTTACTACACCAATTTTATTAACATAAAAATAGAACAGGAGGAAACCATATTCATTTATCGGTCTCTTTATCTTTATCCAAACAATTATAAATTATTTCTAGCATTATGTTCTTTACCAATATCATTCAAGAACAAGAAATATAAGAAAGAATGCATAGATATCACACTATCATGAAAAACAAGAGTCAATAACTTATGCTCGACGCCAATTTATTTATCGGGTTCAAATATTTATTATTACAATTCGATTGTGATCCTGTGTGATAAAATATGCTTACTCTACAGATTCTCATAAAAGAAAAGATAAGCAATGAATCGCCTATCTCAAACAGTTCTTGATGATCTTTATACAAGAATGAGACACACCACGTGATATGATCTCTTCCCCTGTGACAACTGTATCAACCTGAGGATGCAGAGAAACCACCACATTTGTGAACATCCAAGAAAAGCACATTAAGAACATGGGGGATTAAATTCAATAAAAATGGCAAGGAGGAAGAGGGAGATGAACCCGAAATAATGAAGATAGATCATACCTTATATCGAAGAATGGTTGATATTTCTTTGTTTCATCTAAACAGAGCGGAACAAATCCTAGGAGGAAAGTTTTATTACACAACTCCTATGGGATGGAATGGGATGTTTGAGCATCTCATACCTGAGAACAAGGAGGATGAACTAGGGAGGAAGATATCTCAACCCTTTAGAAAATTTAACAGAGTAGTGGTTTAAGATACGCTGGGTTTTCCATTAAAAGTTGATAACATTAAACCATGTGGTTTGACTAATTAAAAACATTACAAGTATTAAGAGAAATTAATATAAGAGTTATGGCCATTGAATCAGCCTTATAGTCCTTAAGAAAGGCATTAAATGCATTTTACTTTGAAGGAAATGTTAAAGGGACTAAACGGTAGGAAGCTGGAAACAATGTTCACGATCTCGAAATTTGGAATAGGAAAATGCTATTCATGAACCTCGCCATTGGAACCCCACCGTTCTAGAAGCACTGTTCATGAACTCAAAATTTGACAATGGAAAAAGGTCACCATTGGAGCCTCACTATTCTGGAAACACTGTACATGAACTCAATATTTCCCAAAAGAAAAAAGGAGCCCTTTGGAACCTCACCATTTTGAAAACACTATTAATGAACTCCAAATTTGGTAATGGAAATAGGTCACCATTGGATCCTCACCATTCTGGAAACACTATTGATGAACTCAAAATTAGGCAATGGAAAAAGGCCACTGTTGGAACGTCACCGTTCAGGAAACACTGTTCATGAACTGAAAATTTGGCAAAGGAAAAAGGTAATCCTTAGAACCTCCCCATTAGAACCTCACCATTGCACTGCTCACATAAAGTTTCCAATGACACTATTCAAGGCATGTCACTGATGACACTATTCACATAAGGTCCCTAATGTTACTGTTTACTTAAGGTCATCATTGCACTGTTCAAAGAAGGTCATCAATGACACTGTTCACATAAGGTCACCGATGTCACTATTCACATAAGGTAACTATTGCGCTATTCAAATAAGGTTACAGATGACACTGTTCACATGAGGTCACCGATGTCACTGTTCACATATGGTCACCGTTTCACTGTTCATAGAAGGTCACTGATGACACTATTCACATAATCTCACTGATGTCACTGTTCAAATAAGGTCACTATTTCACCATTCACATAAGGTTACCGATGAAATTGTTCACAGAAGGACTATAATGCCACTATCCACATAAGGTCTCTGATGACACTGTTCACATAAGGTTTTTGATACAATCATCACAATGGTTTTCCGTTGGAACTGTTCACTGATGTAACTGTTCATAGAAATTGAAATTTGGAAAAGTGTTGGGGGTTAGTCACATTGACCTCCCGAAACACCTCATAGACATGATTTTCACAAAGGAATGGACCAGAGTGGTTGGTGCCATTACATGAGATACCTCTCAAAACATTCTCATCCTCAAGATTTCCAAACCCACCTAAAGGGAAAACTAAACGGGGTCCGAACAACCACCTATCGAGATAACTATCAAAAGAGAGCAAGCCACAAGAACCAACAAAATAAATCCATATTATAAACAATAAAGGACTATAACCACAAATTCTACATTGATACATGAAAGAGTAAAAAATCAAAAAACGTTAGGTATTAAGCATGTATCTGTGACTCATGATCCTATGTACTCTCTTATATGCCACCTTGTCGCCACAAGACACGAACCAAGGGAATAGAACGCTTGCGCAACACATTATCTTTGTGATATTGGATCTCCACATGTTGCTCCTCAAAAGTCACATCATCATGAACATCAATCTTTCCCCAATTGATGACATGATAGTCATCATGAAGATAACGAAAGAGCTGTGATACATGGAAAGCATCATGTATCTGACTCATCTGCGGGAGAACTTGTACTCGATACGTCATAACTCCAACATGAGATAACACCCCAAAAGGCCCAACAACCTTGGGAGAAAGCTTACTCCCACGACCAAAACTTCGCTGCCCTTAATGGGGAGTCACCTTCAGGAACACATGATCCCAAACATCATTCTCTAAGGGTATCCTCCTTTTATCGACATATGATTTATAATGATCTTGCACTGTCTTCATCCTCTCACAAATAACATGAAACATCTCTGTTGTATTCTGCACTAGTTCCGGTCTGAAAATTGTAGACTCTCCGTCCCCAGTCTAGCACAATAGAGAATGACAAGGTTGGACATACAAGGCTTCAAAGGCACCATACAACTGGTTGAATGAAAACTATTGTTCTATCAAACTCCACAATTGATAAGTGGATCTTCCACGAACCCCCAAAATCCATGAAAGAAGAGAATAACATGTCTTCAAGAGTCTGGATGGTTCTCTCTTTCTAACTGCCTGTTTGAGGGTGAGAACTAGTGATATTGAATAGATGAGAACCAAAATCATGCTGGAGACCACTCTACACACTAGAGGTTAAATGAGGATCTTGATAAAAAATGATCTTCCTTGGGACTCCATGAAGTCTCACCACCTCCTCCAGATACTTCCTTGACCAAAATTACACTAATATTGACTACATGATTGATATGAAGTGGGAAAATTTTATTAAATGATCCACTACCACCAAATAGCATCATGTCCTCTTTGATCTTATGGTAAACCAATAACAAATTCCATTGAGATGTCCTCCCACTTCTATTGAGTAACATCATACAGCTGGATCATACCACCAGGAACATGATGTTCGTCCTTCAGCATCTGACATACCAAACAACAAGACACAAACTCCGCAACCATACGCTTCAGCCTAGGCCACCAGAATTGGATCATCAAGGCTCAGTACATCTTTGTCAAGCCAGGATGCACCGTAAAAGGATAACCATGGGACTATCTGAGAAACATCTCATGCATTGTCAAAGGAACAAATATCCTTCCATGAAAGAACACTCGGTGATTTTATCCTCAGACCATCCATCAGGGGCCTCACCACGAACAACATGGTCTCTCCAGTCCTCTACCTCTTGATACACCAACTTGGAATCTTCCACCCTCTACACTAGAGATGAAAGCATCATCATCTGAAAAAGACAACCTCTGCCCCCAACATCTCCCATATAAACATGTAATGCTGAAAATTCTTCCATTAATCTCCAAAAGTCACCAAATTCACACACTGCATCACTACGTGACTTCCAAATCAGTGCATTAGCTATAACATTCCTCTTTCCAAGTGTATAACATACTTCTAAGTCATATTAATGAAAGAACTCCATCCACCGACACAGTTTTAAATTCATGTCACGTTGAGAGATAACATACCTTAGGCTCTTAGGATCCGTGAAAACCACAAAGGGCTCAGCAATGAGGTAATGTCTCCACAACTTCAGAGAAAACACTACGGCTGCCAAATCAAGATTGTGGGTGGCATAGTTACATTCATGGGGACATTACTATAGAGATCCATAAGAAATGGATGATATCTACTACATCAAAACAAAACCTATCCCAAGATATGAAGCATCACAGAAAACATCAAACTGATGTCCCTCAGCTAGAAGACAAATAACTAGAGAACTTACTAACATCACCTTAAGATACTCAAAATATTCCTGAAACTGATCAGTCCATATAAACACCTGATCCTTCCTGGTCAAAGTTGTAAGAGGATTCACAACTTCAGATAAATCGGCTACAAACCTCCTGTAGCGGCCTGCGAGACCAAGGAAACTTCACTCCTCAGACATAGTCATGGGGGATTCCCAAGACACAACCTCTTCTATCTTTGATAGATCCACAACTACTTCTTACTGGGAGACCACAAACCCCACGGAACGTACTTCTCAATACTAAAACTCAAATTGTGACAACTTCCCAAATAGTTGATGTTGATGAAGGACTCCCAAAACATTAAGTAGATGCTCTGCATGCTCTTCTTCAAACATGGAGTACACAAGGATGTAGTTGATGAAAACTACAATGAACTTGTCTAAGAACACATGGAACACATTTTTCATCAATCCCATGAACACAGCTAGAGCATTTGTTACACCAAACAACATTTCAACGAACTCATAATTCCCATGAAGACAATAGAAAATAGACTTCGAGATATCCTCTTCCTTCACATGCATCAGATGATATCCTAACCGCAAGTCAATATTTGAGAACAAAATTTTACACTTCGTTTAATTTAATAAATAATCAATATATGGGAGTGAATAGTGATTCTTTATTTTCACTTTGTTCAAGCGATGATAATTGACACAAAACTGCAAACTGTCATCATCCTTCTTCACGAACAAAACTGATGCACCCCACGGTGACACACTTGGCCAAAAAAACCATACTATATCAGACCATCATGATGTATACGTAGCTCTCATAACTCTGAATAGGTCCATCCTATATGGATATATAGAGATAAGAGACGCTCTTGGTTGTAGCTCGATCCCAAACATGATCTCTCGTTGAGGGGGTAATGCCATAACCTCTTCCGGAAAGACATCTGGGTACTCTTCTACGACCCATAAGAAATTCCAACTGTTGAGACTCAGAAGAACTCAACATTAGATCCTCCATCCTGGATGAAAAGAACGTTACACGCCTCTGACCCATCCACGGGACTCGCTCGCCAACCAATACCACTGTCTCTTCATATGCATCAAAAAATAGAACCTGCCTCCTGAATCCATCCACGATAGCCTACACCGAATACAAAAAATCCATGCCAAGGATTTCATCATATGGTTACATTTTTAAACATTTGAAATCTTTTCAAGAGCAGTGCTTCCCCAACACTACCTCAATGTGTCTACATACTTAAAACAAGTTAGCTTGACATCCAACTGATGTAGTCAAGGCCAAGGGCATTAGAATACTCTTTACCCTATGTCCCAAAGCATGGACATGGGTTGGGGAAATGATGGAGTGTCACTATTGAATAAAAAAAGGCATACACCAAGGTAAAAAAAATAAGAAAAGGTTAACTTGAACGACGTTGGGATCACCTAGAGTTGGCAATGCTAAAGCATGAAGCTATCCACGACCACCTCCATGGCCTCTCTAACTCTAATGAAAACCCCCACCATGCCCACCCTATACTCTTTGAAGATGAGGAGCATCATGGGGATGCACTCTGCCTACCCCATCTACCCTCTGAAGATCTGAAGCTGGTGTAACCTGCTGCTGCTGCCTCTGACAGAACTGCCTCAATGGAGGAACCTGGAGCAGAACATATGGTCCATGGTTACTGCTCTAAAAGGTCGGGCACTCTTGCTGATGATGACCCAGACCACCACAAGAAAAAAAGGCGCCTGATCTCTTGGAATAGTCCCGAGAGCCATTGCCTCTGGAGAAACAAGATGCAGAGGGCTGGGACCTACCCCCCAACTGAATAGAAACTATTCTTCCCTAAAAACTAGGAACCTTGTACCAAAAATCTTCTTTGTGATGAATCATGACGACTCTCCTCTCATGATGATCCAGTTCTGGAAAATGTACTCTTGACAACCTCTTCCATCACCAGCACCTCAAGATATTTCTTCAGCATAAATGGGGTGACCTGACACTAGTTCTCTAGACACAAAGCCTCATCTAAATGCCTCGCTCGGGCCTCCTCATCTGGATACATGTTAGAAGAATATCATAAAATGATCACGAAAAGGATTTCAAACACTTGCACACAAGAGCTCCCATATTGAAGGGTAAGAAGATCATGGCGACTGGATGGCTTCAGAGTCGATGAAAGAAACTAAAGTCTAAACATGTCTCTGAAATCCTTCAATGATATCGCCGACTCCTCACAATACCCGAGGAACTAGAAACACCATTGCCTCACTACTCCACGCAGTGTCTTCACAACCAAGGACACCCAGTGCTCATTCTGAGAACGGATCAAACTGATGCTTGTCTCGACATCCTCCATCCAGTCTTCCATGCCTACATCTGAAATGGTGCCCCCATACTTCTACAGACTCTGGCACTGAAACTCTCATAATGTCTTTCTCTATGTGTCATCGTCATCAACCTCTTCCCAGCAGTGATCTGCTGGCACAACCTGATGGACATATTCAATGCGATCCTGATGAGGACGTCGACCTGGAGACATACATGTAAAATAACAAACAGTTAGATCTCTTAAACATGGAATACGGAAGACTTGGAATAAATTAATTAGTTTCTTTCATTTATTCATTTTATGCTAACCTACTCTATGGTATACCCATTCAATCACAGGCATAAAGAAGAATGATTCATTATCCTTTCCTAGGTCTCTACCCTGTAACTAGTATCACCTCATTTATAATCCATTGTAAACATAAAGGACCATGCATTAGATAATAGGGGGCCTTAAATGCCTATATCTCAACTGGTCTCCATTGTTTACAACACATTCTAGACATGAATGACATTGATTCCCTACCAACCAATTCAACCTCTTCTGTGCCTAACTCCAAACTCTTTATCCCTCAACCAGACCTCTGATACCACTCTGTCATGACCCACTCCCCACAATGTTTACCCCTCCTGGGATAAATATGTTAGATGGGATATAATGACCCTTCGAGTATCGCCTCCAGTAGGCTCCGGGTTGGTGAATAGCACTGAGGGTATAATAAACACATAGATGGGAGGCATTTCCCTCTAAGAGAACACAAGAGGAAGATAGAGATAAGATAGAAACCAACCAATTCCATCTCAGAAAGAAATATTAAAGATAATCAAAGTGCACATATGTAATGTCATGAAATAATTCTACAATTGAAAGGGAAAAACTACATGTACCAAAAAGAAAGTAAAAACAGCAACAACCACAAGCCCGAACATCTCCCGCAACCCCAAGCTTATAAAAATTATCTTGATCTCCAACCTACTCCACGTGACCTAAAAATTAGTTTATATATACATAGGGTGAGTATAACCGCATACTCTGTAGGATCCTCCCCGAAGCCTCTTGTGCCAATGTATAAAAAGCATGATAACGCATAGTGGACAACAAGTGAAACTAACTCGTCACCTAAAGAGGTATACTATATTCCCAGCCTCACCACTTCTACTCTCACCAAAGGACACATACAATATTATAGAATATAATAAAGAATATCAAGGTTGCCCCACTACCACTTCCCCTCAAATTTCCACTTTTCCCCAATGTTTCACGTCCTATGAATCACTCTCAAAAAAGGCTTGCACGAAGACACCTAGGTGAAGCACAACAACATGCACCTCGTGCAAAAAAAACCACCACCTCCACGTAAACAATGTAACTACATAGTTTCTGGGAGCCACCACAACTCGTATAACGTTTATCATATTTCAGTTATTATACCTCAATCCATTACAGCCCATACACCGAGTAAGGATCCTCAAGCAATCACAACCTATACATGTCACACCTATAGTAATCAATATGAAACAATATCCAGAACATCTGTGTGTGAATAACCACAGGCCATTACAACCCTCCACAAACATATTTAGGAAAAGCTATCTTATGTGCCTACTAGTACAAGTAACATCCAAGAGAAGAGAGAGGGGCCAAAGGGGGTAGTCAGCCATCCATCCTCCCACCGGAATGATGGGGAAAACACCCCCTAGGGAACTGAATCCCCATGGTGTAATTTTCCCTTTCTGATGGGGTAGAGTAGCATTTAAAAACAAAAAAGTACAGAATATAAAATTTCTCACAACCACACTATGGTCATAACCTAATCATAGAAACAACTACAGCTAACATATGTCAGACTCCGGACAGCAAATTCTACATCTAGGTATCCCATAAGCACACAACCATTTAAAGAGATTAATTAAATTAATTCATTCCTATTTTATCAGTTTCACTTTACCTTAATTAATTATTTAAATATAAATTAACCATAAATAATTCCACATTAAATTTCATTATCATTACACCCAAAGTCCACTATCCCTTTAAATTTTTACCTCAGCATTACGTCCCAGCAAGCTCCAACCCCTTGGGTTAGCATCAATTATTAAATAATTTATTAATGACATTATTACTTTCCTATATTCCCAGGAATTCTAGAAAAACATTTTAAACAAATAACCACAAGGTCACTCAACACAGTGAGTAGATGAACTACACGTCAAGTCTTTGCTGCCTATAGCAAGAGCATAGACCCATCATCCATTTGAGAAGCTAAACACGGAATACAGGTGGCATACCCCACGCATATTCAACCATTTTGGGAGAAGGTTAAGCTATTCCAGTTGCCTTGAGCAGTGGAGAATGTAAAGCAGATAAACAAAAAATAAGAATCAGCAAGAATCCAAATATTTACATCCAACCCATTTCATCATCCCTGATGTCCTCCCCAACACCAACATGTATAACCTACTACATATTTCCACTCCAGGCTTCAATTTCTACCACAACCAATAGGCCTCCATGCCCCCACATATCACAATAGCCATCCAGGATCCCACCACAACATAAGAAGTAAAAAACAAACATCATATCAAATGGTCTCTTGGCCCTTAATCAGGAAAGAGGGTTACTCAGAAACAGAAAAGGAAGTATATTTTATCAAACAACCAGTTCTTTAATCCATCTTCGATTAACCAATTTATTATTAGTTGGTTATAAATTCATGAAACCTAATCTATAAGCTATCACAAATAATTAAACATTCTTACTGCACTAATTTTATTAGCATCAAATTACAACAAGAGGAACCAGATTCATTTACAAACCTCTTTATCTTTAGCCGAACAATTATCAAATAATTCTGACTTTACGTTCATTACAAATCTTAATAAAGAAAGAAAAATCTATAAAATCAATCATGGATATCAAACTATCTAGAAAAATAACAAACAATAACATACAATCGATATTAATTTATTTATTAGGATGAAAAATTTATTATTCCAATTCCATTGACATCCAGTTGGATAAAACATGCTAACTCTAAAGTTTCACTTAAAAGAAAAGATATGGAATGAATCCCCAACCTCAAATATTTCTTGATGTTCTTTATAAAAAAAACAAGCCACACAATGGGTTACGATATATTCCCATGTGAAAACTATATCCACCCGAGGATGCAGAGACACCACCACATCGACCAACACCCAAGAAAAGACCATTAAAAACATGGGGAAAAACTAAATAAAAAGGGAAAGGAGAAAGAATGAGATTAACCCAAAATAATGAAGATAGATCATACCTTATATCGAAGACTTTTTAATATTTCTTTTTTGCATCAAAACAGAGTAGAAAAAAATCATAGTATGAGGGTTTGATTGCACAACTCCTATGGGAAGGAATGTGATGTTCTAGAGTCTCACACCCAACAACAAGGAGAAATAACTAGGGAGGAAAATATCTTGAACCTTTTGAATATTTTCCAGTGTATTGGATAAATATATGTTGGGTTCTCCATTAAAATTAGATCATATTAAAAAACATGGATGGACCAATTAAAAACATCCCGAGCCTTAGGAGAAATAAATATGGGATTTAGCCTATCAATTAGTCGTAATTTCCCTAAAATAAGGCTTTAAATGATTTTAACGTTAAAGGAAATGTTAAAGGGGTGAAACTATTGGAAGTTGGAAACACTGTTCACGAACTCAAAATTTGGCAAAGGAAAAACACTATTTATGAACCTCACAGTTGTAGCCTCACAGTTCTGAAAACACTATTCATGAACCTCACCGTTGGAACCTCACCATTCTAAAAGCACTGTTCATGAACTCAAAATTTGTCAATGAAAAAAGGTCACTGTTCGAACCTCACCGTTCATGAAACACTGTTCATTAACTCAAAATTTTGAAAAGGAAAAGGGGCGCCTTTCAAAGCTCACCGTTCTAGAAACATTAATCATGAACTCAAAATTTGGGAAAGGAAAAAGGTCACCTTGGGATCCTCACCATTCTAGAAACACTATTCATGAACTCAAAATTTGGAAAAGGAAAAAAAGGTCACCTTTGAAACCTCACCGTTCTGGAGACATTGTTCATGAACTCAAAATTTGGCAATGGAAAAAGGTCACCATTCAGGAAACACAGTTCATGAAATGAATTTTTGGCAAAGTAAAAAGGTCACAATTGGAACCTCACCGTTGGACTGTTCACATAAAGTTACTAATGACACAATTTAGAGAAGGTCACTGATGACACTATTCACACAAGGTCACTGATGCCACTATTCATATAAGGTCACCATTGCACTATTCACAGAAGGTCCCCAATGACAATGTACACATAAGGTAACCGATGTCACTGTTCACATAAGGTCACAGTTTCACTGTTCACATAAGGTTTCCAATGACACTATTCACATAAGGTTACTAATGTCACTGTTTACATAAGGTCACCATTTCACTATTCACCAAAAGTCACCGATGACACTGTTCACATAAGGTCACCAATTTCACTATTCACATATGGTAACCATTACACCATTAATATAAGGTTACCAATGACAGTGTTCACTGAAGGCCATCGCTGAAACTACTCATAGAAGATCACCGATGACACAGTTCATATAAGGCTACCGACACACTGTTCACAACGGTCTACTATTGGAACTGTTCACCGATGGAACTATTCACAGAAATGTAAATTTGGAAAAGTGTTAGGGATAAGTCACCTATCCCTCATGACACACCTCATACAACTTATTTTCACTAAGGAATGGACCAGACTAGTCCAGGCCATTACACATAGTGTTTACTATTGATTTTTCTTGAAATTCTTTCTTGATAGACCATGTGGTTTAGTCTATAGAACACGATGATAATTAATAGATTGTACCACATCAATTATATTAATATACCTTATACCCATGTTATGTCTACACATTTCATCATCTTATATTCCATCATTATTCTTCATTACACTACATGTGTGGGTGTACTAACTGTTATCTAACACGATGTTTAAGAAACTGTTGGGTACCAGGATAGGCTTTATGGATTCACTTATGGACTTGTAAAATATCTCAATTTCAAATTCTTGATTGATTATTAATCAAGAGTATGGTCTCAATAAGCTGATATATTTCTTATGATGTTATATAGGGATAATTCATTTTTTTCTATATTTATTCCACGTTGAGGGATTTATTTTATTGTATTCCTTTATTCATTTTTACCATATCATTTTTTTAACTCCAATTTCATCATTTATAACTGAAACTATTGTATGATATTAATTAGTTATTCGTATATTAGAATTTTTTTCATCAACTGCTCAGTTATTTCGTATACTTCTTCTAATGAATGATATGACTATAACATTATGCTACTCATTAATCATGATGGAATTGTCTCCACACTATTCCACTGTAAACCCTAGTTTCAAGTCTTTAACATCTTGCAAAAGGGGAAGTGCTTTGGGGCATGATTATAACTAGATTTGGTTACTTTTGAGTGAAATGAGTTTCAGACGTCACAAAGTGTCAACAAAGAAACTTATATTCTTCTGTATTTTTTTTTGGAGTATTAGATATATGATCAGAAAGTTTTATATTATGTAATGATTTTTTCCTTGCAGTTTCTAACTCTAATACTGGGAAATGAAAAATTACTTTAGCAACAAAATATTATATTGGATTGTATTTATTACAGTATTATTTATTTCAACATTTATTTATTCACTTGATGTTTGATATTCATTATGGTTACAGAGTTTTACACATTTCCTTCTATGGTAAGAGTTTATTTACTCATTAATTGCCATAGGAACATTAGGAAGAAAATTTCATGAATTATTCCATGCCATGATAACTTAGTATAAGCATTGCGTGTAGAATTGTTATGTTCTGTTATAAGAATTTATTTAAATTGTGATGATACTTCATGAAGGTATTGAAAAAATAACTATTTGGGTTTAAATATACACCATATTTCAATTTATAAGGTGTCTATGAACATATAAATTATAAGTTGTGATCAATATAGTTCATCCTTTTTATTGGAATTTATATATAAATGAGATTTAATTTAAATGAAATCAATTTATGGAATGAATTGAAGTAGTTAAATAGAGAATTACGTTTAATTTTAATAGGTGTTTTCATGATTATCATCAAATTGACACTATGTATGCCGAAACCCCAAAAATTTATTATAGATCATTAACCAAAAATAACCTTGGTAGTGGGATGTTGGTAGCATCATATTAATTTCTTTTGAATGGTGTAACACCCATACCTAGATTTAAGAGAAGGTAATGTGGCATTACTAGTGTTTAGGAAGTCTTGTTCATATATAATTTCAATATCTATGATGTTCTTGTTATAAAATATTATATAAGGATTGAACTTGTAATTTGGGAAGATATACCACTGTTACATCCTTGAGATGTCCACTAAGAGGGTAGTAACAACCATGATCTTGAGGTAGTGCGTCCAAGGCCAGCTGTAGAACATCGAGTAGTTCCTCTTGTGGAACCACCTATGATAACTTTTATGGGTGTTTATGTCATGTTTCAAGAGGGATTCCTATAAATTATATAGAATGTTGATTGAACACTATAACTTACCTCAACTATGGAAAAACTAACATGTGACATCCAACATCAATAAATAAAATCATTTTCTGGGGATGGAGGACCAAGATTGATATAGTCATTGATAAATACCATGATATTGATTTTCACGAATATTGACAAACCACTTTAAGGGGGATTTATACTGGCTTTTTATATGATTTGGTTATATTCCAAGTGATGGTGAGTTGTGATTACTCAGACGGATCACCATCGATATATAGCATTGTGGGATTTCCAAAAGGTCGTCTATGATTATTTCTATATTGATATGTTGAGTTTTAATAGAGCTTATGATTTTTCATATATGGAGTATGGAACATTATTAGTAATCGATTATTATTCCCCTTTAACAGTAATCTTGTGTTTCACATATATTCATCTTAATGATGAATTATGAAATTCTATTTTCTAGGGTGATCTCAAAAATGAAATATTATTGCAGGTGAATGTCTTCCATCATTCCACCATATCTTAAATAGTAAATCATTCATTGATTATACATCACTAAATGATGTATTCCTAGAAAGTATAGAAGGTTAGATAAATTTCACAACCTAATGGTTCCATGCCACATTACATGAAGAGATTACATGAGGTGTATCCTGATGGGAGAACCATCCAGAGCATGAGTACTTCCATTTCAGTGATGTATCAATAGTGTGGGTGATGTGGACAGAAGAGGAGCCATTGTTATTGAAGCTCAGTTGAGTGTCCAACATGCTGAAGGATGGACCAAATATAAATGTTATTTATGACCGTTATTGTAGTATCCAGTGAGAGAGGGTCTACAGAAATTCCACATTCAAGAGAGGAGATTGCAACATCTTATTTGGTAGAGATTAGGGTTTTTACAAGATGACTATGCTATAGTGGTGGTTTTGGTGAGGATTCCAGACAATAGTTTTATTGTTCCCATATAATGTATCTTCATAGGGTTGTAAAGCTATATCATAGAATTAAAGATCATTCCAAATGCATACAATAAAACAGATAGATGATGAGCCCATTACCTAAACATATATATTTATAGATACTATTATGGTTCCTCTATGTTGGTATATTCTTTATTCAAAATAGCTATATCTCATTATTTAATATTTGTGCCTATTTTGAAAAACATGTTCTTGTAGTTCTATTATTCTATGTTCTAATGACACATGATACTACATTGGTGATACGATCAGAGGGTGTAATCATGTGCTAGGAGTTCCCCCATGAGGTAGGTCAGTGTCGATTCATATGAGAGAACTTTTTCCTCGAGGTGAAAGGGTTATATCTAATTCTTGGGATAGACTAGTTGGTTCCCTATCATTATTACATAGACTACTATCATTGAAGGGAGAATTTTACAACACTAAATTGATGGGTTATTATTCACCAATGTGAAAGGGATATCAATAGGATACTATCTAGACCAAATCATCATGGAATACGAGGGATGATATCCCAGATTGGTAGCTTATATCTTTACGATTAGAGATCACATCAGTTGGATTTCCCTCCGATGATTTATCATTTCATGAATGTTTTCCCAGATAACTTTTCCTGACTACATCTAGATATAGATGTAGATTCTCTGATTGAGTTTTTTCTGGGATCCACACATCTATACATTCCTTATTATAAGATATATATTTTGTTTTAGGACATAAGAGGTGGGTATAGGGGTTATACACAAAATAATTTATACGAATCCATAATTCTCTGGGAGTATCTCTCATCCATTTCACCAATAAAATATATGGAATCCTTCATTAATGTGTGTATTAACAGAAATAAAACATGTTTATTGTTACTAAATAGCACCCATTTCCTCAAATAGATAATCTATTTGACTAACTCCAAGGGGATTATGGGTTATTAAAGAATGATATGAGATAGGATTATCATTAGTACTATGGTAGACCATCATTTATACTGCATACAATATTTCATATTTAATATTTCTTGAAATAGTCTTTGGTCATTTCGTTCAGTTTCATTAATGTAAAAATAGTATTGATGGAACAAAATAAGAAATTATTCCATCCATACCTTGATTCTTTTGTGGGTGAATTCACTGATGATATCTTTTTATACTCTCACACTTGATATAACCATTACAAACATATTGGGATTATATTTAATAGACCAATATTTAATCAATGATATGTATTTATATAAAAGTTCCACAAATGTATGGATTAAATTCACTTACATGGTCATATTATATAAGAAAAAATAGTATTAGTTGACCTATAAATGGTGAGAGATATTTTTTCATAGAGGTTCCCATGAACATTTTTGATGTATTGAGTTTCATAAAGCTATTTGGGTTTTACATGTGATTCATAAAAGATATATCACTCCAATCATTACAACATTAAATATTGACTAGGAAGTGTGAATTTCATATGGTATGATAACATTGAGGTTTTATTTCCTAAGAAAAATTGACACTAAATAAAGGGAATAACCTAACACATCTAGATCTAGGAACGAGTCATACATTGTATTTTGATATATTAGGTATAGTTCAAGGAGTTGTTCGGATGTAGTAGGAGATATTCATGTAGTATAGTTCTATCCATTTGAAGCCACATGAGTGGAACTACCTGATACATGGTCTCTAGTTAGAAAATATTGTTCATACCTTCTTCTACATGAGGAGTTATTTACATTGAGAAATATTTAGGGTGTATAAGGTAAAAAACCCCTAATTACAAATTTATAGAGCATGGTTCGAATAATAAGAAATGAAGGTGTGATGAGTACTTACATTATTCTGACATAGATCATGATTTTATGCCCAGATTGCTTGAAGCGTGAGGACTCATATATAGGAAGATCAGGATGCCAGTAGTGTGTATTATATTATTCCCCAACATTCATAGATTCATGTAGAGCATTAAGACATTCATTGATAGACTATACATGAATTTTCATTAGTGACCTCTTCACTTATTTAGAGAGTGAAGATGAAGAAACTATCAGATTATGATTTCTTGGTACAATGGGAGAGTATTGAATGAGATGAACCGCATCCTTGTTGGTTCATTGATGATAATGAGATAAGACACATTCATGGATTCATATGCATTCCAAAAAAAACATCTGATTAGAATTTACATGAGATTATTGCGCCTTTATATGGTTTGGTCATGTCTGGCTTATGATGATGTATAGTGAGTTATTCCACCAATAGTAGCAATGGGTATTAGGCAGTTAAAAATGGAGTTGTTATTATATCTTCCACCTGTTAGGAGGATAAGGTATAACACTTGAAACCTATTGTCATTTGATAGCTATTACATATCCCTATGAGGAACTAGTATTAAATTAACATTAATTTCATAAAGGAATTTTATAGATCACCTCATGACAATGATGTCATTTAGTGACTGTAGAAAGGTTGAGAAATTTCACCAATTTCATACCCATTCATTATACTCATTTTTTGGATGACCGTATAAGATTTATAATTTTGATATTATACACATCAATGGGGAACCATTTTTAATTATTTTTAACTGATTCTTGTTACCTGTCACCATTTTATCTTGGTTTTCCAAGGCCAGTTGGATCATAGGTTCTACATAGTATATCATATCACCAAGAGACCAATTACTAGTTGAATCATATAATATTGGTTTTTCATGGCATGATATATGAATGAATATTGGATTTTATTGCTTCTTGGGATAATAACATAACATTCACTAAGTTCACTTATAATAACAACTTCCCATTTATCATACAGATGGATCATTTAGAGTCCCTATAAGATATGTCATGACATTAACCCTTATAATTTTCGGTGGTAGGAAAGGATTCTCTATTGTGTCCTCTTCTAGTTTAGGAGGGATTGAAGTAGGTATAGATTATATTATTATTCCATTTTGCACTCTTTAATAATGTTGTTACTGTCTCTACACTACTCCACCATTGACTCTAACTTTTTATCTTCATCCTCTTTCATACATGGATGTTTTCTTGAGTCTATGTGGCCAACTAGGTTTAGTTACTGTTGAGTGTACAATGTTCAGGATGTCTTAAACAATCCATGTAGAACCTTACTATAGTGGATATGGTTTCATAAAAAACATATCACATACTATGTGGCCAAAAAACATGCATTTTGATTAAATATTTTCCTCACATCGTGGTCCACAGATGTAAATTGGCACAAATATAGTCAGGATAATGTACATTCCCCCAAACATATACACTGTACCTAAATATGAATAGATAACTAAAACATGGATGGCGCACTGACGAATATCCACAGTACAAGGGCACTGTCAAAGTAGTTGGTTATGTTATTGAGAACCTAAAAATGAGTCAAAACAAATGTTCATACCCCTGGAAGCCAATTGATATCAGGTATAACCTATACACATCATTTTATTTCCCCATCATCCATATTCTATTTGTATATCCTTCATGAAGACTCTGTTTTGGGATAACATGTATCCTATTTGATGAGGGTTCACATTTTGGATTCAATGGTGTTATTTATTTTGTTGACAGAGATAAAAAATGTGGTGTTATGAGGGGTAAATTTCATTTAATAATTCATTTCCTATTATAGTGATCATATTTGATCATCAGAGTCATGTTCGTGTTTGTACTCCAAAGTCGCATTAGGGCCTGGGCCCCCTATAATCATTATTGAATAATTTTTGTATTTTTCCATACAATAGAGGTCATAGTTCCTTTCTCGATATTTTGGTTTGAACTATGTCTTGAGGTATTAATAGATAGTTGTTCCTCAACTATTAGTAGTTGAAACATGAGTTTTAGGGAATACTAATGATGTGTTGGCCACCACATAGATTCTCCCGAGGATTCTCATGGTACTTGGAATCATAAATATACCTATAGAAGCAATATGATAACTCATTATTCTAAATATTTTTGGAGACATTGAACCAATTTATCTCTTTACTGGGGATTCATTAGAGTATAATTTATTTTGTGTTTTACATAACCTATTTTTTATAGTTTGAGATGACATTCTTTATTCCAGTCACATCCCTATTGTATTAAATTTTGACATAATTGTAATCTATATGCTTACTATTATATGTGATTTTGATGTACATGTTGTCTCTTATAAATATGGAAGGGTGATCAATGGAGATTTTGATGGACCACATTTTGGTGGTTCTTTTTGGTTCATGCAGCTGACTTTATTCTGATATGAAAAGTAGATATTTTTAGTTACGATCTATTCAGTCATCCCCATTTCAGGACATTTTATAGTTAGGATATCATTTAGGGTTAGGTTTATATTTTTTCCCTTTAAATATTTAAATTACAATATTTTACTTTTATTTATTTTTTTAAAGATAATATATACATTGATTTCAGTATATAATATTTTTACATAATTATCTCCCTAAACTATGTCATGAATCGTGTTTTGTAGGTGTATACGATTATGTTAGGCTATATCCTCTCATATAAATGATATACCTACTCAATGTAGGTCATTGGCCCTTAGCTTAATATATGATGTCATATATTATATAACTCAGCTTACTATTATCCTGAAGATCCCTAGTTAGTAATATTATTAAAAATATAATCAATGGTGGTTTTCTATGATTTGGTGTCAACAATTGTACTTGTCATGAGGATAATATTGAGGAAATTGTAAAATTTTGATAGATTTTCTCACGTTTTTCTTCCAAGTTAAAGAAATAACTATTCATCTAGCAGAAATATATTCATACACATGGACTATTAATCCCTACTATAGACTAAGAATGTCAAGGACTCATTTTTCGAGAAGAAATGGTTCATAAATCATACATTTTTGTAGCTATTTCCCATTATTTCCAACATCTAATCAAAATATATTGTTATCTAACCATGGTATATCTTATTAACATTTATGATACCTTGATGATTATATCTAAGTAGGATAAATAATGGTCATGATATTCACAATTTTAGTGATGGTGTCTAATTTTTCGGGACATAATTGTGGGGAGATTCATTTAGTGGTCCTTGAAGTTGACTGATCCCATTTTGGGAATCCAATAATTATAGTTGGATAAGAAATTGTTTTTTGAGGCTTTTCATGTTATGTGAGTTCCCTTGACAGTGTACACAGATGTTTTACAACAATATAGGCCCTCATGCAGTGTATCATATGCTCATGGAAATCGTATTTATTTTCAATATCATTGAAAACTCAACAAATTTGATATATTTTCCTTATAAATAGTCTTCTTCTTGGAGTAGTAGGGTGCTGGTGGATAATGATTACCCAAAATCCTAAGGAATTGATTATATCATAGTTATACGTTCATATATTTATTATGTGACGTGTATTAAGAGTCAATATTGTAATATGTGTCAATTATATAGATTCTTCAGATACATTAAGGGGATATGTCAATGGATTGTTATGGAATAATGTTTATAGCCATTATATTTTTATATATTGATATAGTGATATATGGATACTCCTAGATAATGAAGTTTTAGGATGGCCTTCATAAATACACTCATGATGGTATGGGTTTCATATGAATTCCCACTTGTACTGTAGTGATGTGGAGATCTTTTGTTATATAGAAATCTATATATATGTTATTTCAGGTAGATAGAGCTGAATGTAGTTTTCATGTATCATGTATTTTGTGACAACTGTCTAGATTTAGTTGTAGTAGTCTCGATGTGGGTGTAATAGTCATGACTTGACACATACATGTGGATATATTGAACAATGATCTCAGAGAATGACTAGTCATATAGGATAGGGGGATGAAATTATTTTGATGGGATATGTTAAATGGATTGGGATTCCGAACATGAGGCTTTATAGAAGGAATATAGGTGTTCAATGGACCTATTATGTAGATGAAATTTCCTGTTCAATGATCTAAAAATAATGGTCACGATATCCCCTAGGGATGTGATTCTAGTAAATATGTCGTAATATTTGTAGAGGGATGATAAAAAGGTATAGGATGATGAAATAAGCTACTCCCAATAGCACCATTAGGTTTTCCATTCCATGAAAAAGTTATTATTCATCATCAGTATGGGATTTTTCATACAACTGAGGGATATTATAAATATTATCATGAGATTATTTGAGGCAGAATTGTTGTTTTCTGTATATTAGATGCAGTACATGTAAATAAAAAAACATTATTTTATCTATATATCCCTTTTATGAGAGGTATATATAACAATTTTGTCTTTATCATTGAATTTATGGGATGAAGTTCTTATAGGGAGTATTTATCTAATATATCACTTATTTCTATATTGGAAGTTAGTACTCAATTGAAATATTAAATCATGGGACCTCTTGGACACTATGATGAACCCTTATGGAATTATCATGGGTATAAATTTTTTATCTATAGAGTGTACACATGTATATGTTTATCAAAATATATTTAGATTCCATCATATAGCTGATATAATATTCACCTTTACGTATGATAGGGATCTTACAATTATGTAATTATGGATCATTATGTGGAAGATGGAATTTACCCCACCACAATTGGACTGTAGTTGCCTTGGTACAGTGGGATCAATATAATATAGATTAAATTATTTGTGGTGGATTATATTAAAATATTTCCAAGCATGTTATGGGGCTACATATATAGCAGGAGATTTATTTTTTTGTCAACTTTTACCCCACGACCTTGCCAAAATATTTTATCGAAAATAATATAGCCCCACTATCATATGGGAGCTAAGGGGATGTTTGAAAGACCTAGAGGGAATGTATTTATCCATCCAATTGTGTACCCTGAAGCGTCTATAACGTGTTCATGAAAAAGAAAGATGATAGTTTGATATTCTTTTCCATCATCCTCACATAAATCAGGTATTAAGAAATAAAAATTGCCACTTATTGGGGATTTATATCCTTTTCAACAAATTGAAATGTTTGAGTTGGTACTCAAATATTGATATCAGGATTATCTACCATCTGTTAAGTGTTCATGCGGATGATTATCCAAATATGGAAATATGATATAACTATATGGACTATTAGGTCCTGGTGGTTCATTTTGTTGTGAATAATTACTCTTCTCTGTTCATTTCACATATGAAATGTATCTTATATCCATACATCGACCAATCCATAGTTTTCATCATTGGTAAGATACTCAATTACTTTACGTGAATGGAGGAGCATGTAGTGATGTTAAGGTTGTTCATATAAATTATTTGGGAGAACCAATAATAGTTTATGATATCAAAATGCCATTTTTTGAACTAAAAGGTTCACATTAAATGTAACTATATCATTAATCATGGTATAATTATATATTCATTTATTATTGATGTAATTATTTTTTGAGAAACACCCAATAGTACATAATAGTTTTAGAGTTATTTTCCTAGAATGGTACAATAGGAGGTTCGTAGTAATGTTTTCAATGATAAAATCCCCATTGTCAAGATGTAATAATGTTGTGGGATTCAGATTATCCAAGGTAATGGTTGAACATTGCTCTAGTATTTAGAATGTCAAAGGATGGTATTGATTTCATACCATTTTATTATTCTTTTGAAGATGGTATTGGATGAATATTAATATAGAGGTATACATTGATCACATATGGATGAATGTTGTTGATCCCCCAAGTGAAGAATTATTTATCCCCCATTATAGATTTGGTAGTTTTTGTATTCTCAAGGAAGATGTTGAGAAATTATCTATTGGGAGATAATTTTACTATTTAGAAAGACCATCATAGTATCATGATCCTCTTTACATAGAGATATATTGAAATGAAGTAGATGTGTTGGATATATTTTATATAGTAATGAATCATTGAGATAATATATAAGATATGGAAGGGAACATGGTGCAATATTCCATTAATAGGAAATCCTACTCTTGCATGGATAAAGTTGTGTCTAAGAAGATAGCTCAGATACCGTTCAACCTGGTACAGGGGAGGGGTATGATTTATCTTTAATTTAGGTTAGGTACTCCACTTATCCTTCCTCACGTGAAAGATTCTACATTAGGGTACAAAAACTGTGATTTTCTTTATGACTACATATCCTTAGAGCATGAATCCTAAATATGTGCTAAAGGATTAGAGTATGTAATTATTTTTCTTGTATATTAGGTTGTTCCCGCAAACTTTTATGGGGTGGTGTTGAGGGTTTTGTATCAATTCCCCTTATCATTATGTCTATTTGTGTATAGCATGTAAATATTCCAAAAATATTAATTTTTGTGGGATATCATGAGGTGGGTCATTAATAATTTTATATCTCTATGTATCACATGTAAATATATTGTATGAATAAATATATTGAGATATATTAATGGATGTAGGTTTTCATATCGATGAATTTTGTGAAAAGGTATCAATTGATAGTGATGGTCCATAACTCTTTCATGGTGATTTTTGGCCAACATACCAGGTTGGAACACATTCAATTCATCTAGGAAAATACTATGTTGAAGTGTTCTTGTTAGCTATTTGTGTAATGGATCTTACTCATTTATGGGGATCCAAGGAAAACCATCATTGACTATGTTTGTTAGTTCACAACATAGTTATTGAGGGGGTTTATTGAAGGCTTTTTGGACCCATTTGTGGATGCGTAAAATGATTAAAAATTAAGTACTAATTCCCAAATTTAGAATGTTATCATGTTTTTTGAGGATATGTTGATTTTATGTCACATCAGTGAATGGAATAACATGTTTTTTTTCCATTGACTAGGAGTTATCCCATAGACCATGGAATTGATTAAAATAATTCCCATGATACACACATAAAAGAAAATTATTACTTAAAAATTTATTTCTATATACCATTAATGATCATATAGAAACCATCTTCTACTTCATATGGGATATTATCCGGGGTGATATTCCCATATTATTGACTTGAATGAAATTGAGAATTCCCAAGTCCATGATAATTAACACACAAAAATTCATTTCTATATCATTTGATATGTGAGGAAACCACCATTTGATATGATAAAAATAATATATCAAGATAGTCTAATATTCAAAATCATAATTTTATTCCTCCTAATTCTTATCACAATTAGTTGCATAGAATGAAAACTATATATACCCCAACTTCGGTAATCTGGATCTAGTTCCTATTTATTAAATTGGTTTAAGAAAAAATTATCTCCTCCAAATGGACAAATTAGTTTAGTAGTCTTGAATTAATAGATACATACATGATTATAATATTATATCGGATATGTAAAATACATAGTTTAAAAACATTTTTGTATCCTATATATTATTCATAATATCCTTATTCCTATGATAATGATAAGAAAAAAAATAAATGGTGATATTATAATCAAAATAAAAGTTATTTATTATATAATAGATCATAACTAAATAATCCATAATCAATATTTCATAGTAAATAAAAAATTTTCCATTTGATATATAACTTGAGCAGGATATGAATCCATGGATAACATCAATGATGTAATCTTATCAATAATAATAACTAAATTATCAATTCTGGTAATTATTAATACTAGATTTCATAATATTATATATCATGATATATAAAACTCTAAATCCTTGTTATATTAATTTTTAGTTGATATATTTGTATATAGTAGACACCTATTCAATTTTTATAGCTGATTTGTTTCACAAGGCATGTCCATGCATTGGAGGGATATATATAACATGTCCCCAATCATCATTTCTTTCTGAATGCATTAATCATACTTTAAATGTTTAAATAAATTCATAAAAAGTATATCTTATCAAAAAATTTCATAATTGACTAATGAATATAAAATAATCATGTTTTTCCCAATTAATTCAAATAACATTTATAGTAAAACAAAATATATTGAAATGACATATAATATATATAATATGGAAATATATGAGTGATATTTCAATGAAATATAATTTCCAATAAAAATAGATCATGAAAATGAGAAAGTTTCAAGATAAAGTTAATGATCCCATGATTAATAGGAAATAAAATATGATTGTCAATTCATCAGAAATACCCATTTTTAATTAAATTCATGAATTTTGATGGAGTAATTTAAATGAATTAGAAATAATAAAATAATATTTATAACATTGTTTTTTTCATGAAAAATATTTAAAAACTTTTATATAATGATAAAACGTTTAAAATAGTTACACCATCAGGAAAATCTATTAATAGTGTATATATTTAATAAAACATCACTTTTGACATTTTTATTGAATGTTTGAAACTATATTTTTAGAGAATAATTGATTGATTCCATTATCACACTTTAAAATCTCATCGATTAATTAACATTTTATTTGGTACCTTTTAATAAAATATAAAATAACTTGTACATATAAGAGAAATATTCATGATCAAAAGGTAAATAAGATATGTTTTTCTTTTTAACATCTCAATTTTTATTCCAGATCGAATGAGATAAAAACATGGATGAAAATATTGAAACTCTCTAAAAGTGTAATGTTTCATTGATGCTATTAACAACAGGAATAAATAAATACTCATGTTAAATATCTCAATGGTTTAGTATATACAAAACATAAAAATATATAGGTTCATAATATAATCAATATATCAAAAGAGGGGATAATGAAACCAAATCCCCTACAATGATCATAACATTGAAGTGAGAATTAATAAATAAGGAGGTGATGTGTGAAAATTTAAATTAGCACCAAGATATTGGAAATAAAACATAATAAAAGAAGATGTTATTTCACTAAAAATCATGAAATAATATAGTTAATGAAGAATATTTATGACCCAATGAATAAAAATTGTGTTAATAAACACCTTATCTATATTTACACACACCTAATAGATCATGTATAATAAATTTTAATTTTTTAATTTTATATAACATAACCATAGTGGTATATATATTATCATATATAATTATTTTATAACATTTTTTCTCTAATTTTTTAACAATAGTTGTTTTATAATAATTAGGATGAGTGTTAACTATTTTAAATTCATGTATATTCTGACTCGGTAATCACATTACATTTTACTTTATTCATGGTTCAGTCACCTCCATAATGTCTTTCATGATATGTATATTTTATAACATATATATATCTACATATATCTTTTTATTAGCATCCCTAAAAGGGAGAGATATAAAAACAAACTACACCAATAAAGGAGAAGATAAATTATAAATATGCATTAACATTGTTTTCACTTTTTGCAGATGGAATGAAATAAATGTAAAAAATAATTACTGTCGAGGTAACTTTAAAATTAAAATAGATATAATGTTTTAGTAGAGGTGGTATTCCACACGTACCCATTAGAGACATTAGTATTTTCTATCAAATTTTATTGTAAAAAGGTATAAAGGATATTATAATTTTAGAAATATTATTACTTAAACAATGTTGTATATATTTATTATTACCAAATTTATAACAATATAAATAATGTGATCATTAAAAACAGACTACACCGCTACCTGGAGACTGTAATCCAAAGATATGCATGAGATATTATTTTTCATTTTATCTGATGGAAAAAGATATGAAATTTTTTGTACCATTATAATGATAAAAGAGTATAATATTGATGATATTGAATTTATTTTTTAATTGTTTTTTAAATATTTATTACAAAGTAGAATATGAAATTAATTTAAAGGGGATGGAAATAGGATTTCCTCTTCTCCAATATATTCATTTAGATATCCTGATACAAGTAGTTGGGGCTGTTTTTGGGGGAAGGGAAGAAACTCTATAACATGGCTATATATATTGGAACAGGAAATGGGAAGGGTTCTGTTTATTTAGTATTATCATTGTAGTGTAATGAAAATATAAAAATGTTTTAATTTTATAAGTGAGGTGGTTTATAATTTATGAAAATTATTAATGTATTAAATTACTATAAATTATTTTCATTTATAAATGGATACAAGTTATCATAATATAAATATAACATAATATTGAGTCCAAATACCAAAATTTTATATAATTTGGAATATTTTAGAGTATGTTTTGACCCTTATCTTTTAGTTTTTACCCTTGTTCTCCCTTTTAATAGGTATCATTATATTTAAATTCTCTAATCCATAAGATTAATTAATGAGAAAATAAACTGAAAAAATAACCATAAATTTACAAAGGGTTTTTAATGAAATATACCATTAATATATATGGGGATAATTTTTTTAATAATTATGAAGCCTTCATAAAACATAATAATTCATCCCATTTGTTTTACTTTTGTTGTTATTTAAGAGAATTTTTTTATTTTTCTAATAATTCAACTTATATTTTGTTTATATTGGGTATGAAATTATATATATTATTAAATCTCTAATAATTAAAAATATATTAAAATTTAAAATTAACTTAATTTCCAAGTAATCATATAAAACCAAATAACAGTATTTTTGTTGTTATGGAAAAATATTTTCATGATTAAACTCAATAACATCAAATTTCATTATTATATCCTTCTAAATGTAATATTATGGTCAATATGAAATAATAATGGAACCAATTATCCATATTTTTAAAAATTGCGTGTTAATTTCTGAACTCCATAAATCCCGTAGTATTTAGTCCATTGTAATGGAAATTAAAAAACCATATCACATTAGTTTTTCACCTTAATTAAACAATTTACATTTTACCAATGTGGTAAAATTTACCACATTTACAGTATATATTGATGAAAAATAAAATGAACGTATTAAAAAAATATGACCCTCATAATATAATCCAATAATTAGATTTTATTAAATTTAATTATAATATGGTTCATAAATAAAAATAAAAAAAACCAGAAAAATGTTTTAAAAAATGGTTTTCAGTAAAATATTTTTTAATAAAAAATATGAACATATAAAAATGAGGCCTAATAATAATTATCATTTAATTGATTGTATTATTTCATACTAATGTTTTATTTTTTAATTTATATCATAATTTTATGAATTATATGGATTTTTTTAATTAAATGAATGAAATGTTTTACAAATAATGATAATTTTCACTATTCACTAAAAATTCAGCCTTTTTAGAAAAATCCCAAACATTCACCTTATGATAGAAATAAAATATAAATTAAAAATTGAGGAAATTTACAAATAATAATATTTAAATAAGGTTTATTCAACCCCAATACTTCATAAAAATAAATCTACCAAAATAATAAAATATTAGGTAGTTGTATTCTACCCCCTTATAAATTTTTTTTACCTTGATATTAAATAACTTTTATTAATTAAATGAGGATACATATAAAATACATGATCCTCTAGTTCTCATATATCTTCAAAAATTTATTTATTTATCCAAAATACTTTGAACGTTTGAGTGGTCTTGTTTCATTGTAATTTCTCTCTTTGATCCTTAATTTTCATCGGTTGTTTATTCTATGAAAAATCATTCCACATTAGTATGACATATATGTTTAGTAATTATGATCAATTTGGTATATACTTTGTCAAAATAGATACATTGAACACATTGTGAACATGAGAGATACTGGGATAAATTTCAAATGATATGTTAATATCATGATACAATAATGAATTTTAAAGGTACCAATATATCTCTGTCTCATCAATCTCTTATCTCATAATATAATAAACTTATTTTATAGTTATATTTATATAAATAAATTTTCACTATCTTTTCACCAGATATATAAATGATAATTTTCATCATAAATTTTATGCCTTCTCCATGTTTTTCAAATGTTTTTCCAAATTGTTCTAACATTATCTTGCATTTTCTTAGCTAGATCATGTCCCAATTGATTTCTTCCTCCAACTTTATCCCATTGTATTATATTTATACACTTCCATAAATTGAAGGTATCATCTAGATCAATTTTAATTATAGTGTTTATGATAATATTTTATGAATAATATACCAAAATATATTCCTAATTAAAAAAACAAATGAAATAGATATAGTAATGTCGTGACCCACCTTCACAAAGATGAGGAAAGGGATAAGAAATTTCTTGACCCTTCCTTATTCAAGTTAAAGGATATATAATAACCCACAGGTCCCTCAATCAGTAGGCCCGAGAGTTGTGACTAGCCCTAAGGTTATAGATTCACACATAATATGGAAGGAATTAAACATTTTATAGAAAACGATCGGGAGATAATTTGGTAAATCCTAAAAAACTCCAAATGATGAAATTAAATGAAAATCTAGAATCCATTTCCACATGCATGTCCAAAATAAACGGATACATAATAAAAGGAAAATCCAATGGAAAGATTCAATAGAACTAAAAGAATTAATGTTAAATCCCGAAGCTCGAGCTAGTAAGGTCTGACATGGTCCTCAATGTCCCCCAGGAAACCTTAATTCATATTTATATACATTTGGTGGGTGTAAAGGTATACTCAGAAATGAAAACCAATACCTCTTGTGCACAAGTGGTGAGGTATTTTAATGCCCCATCATAAATAGAGATAACCCAAACAGCTATAAAGTAAACTATCCACCCAGCCTCACCAAGGAACACAACCCAAATAATGAAAGTTAGGTAATGTAATAGTTATATCACATCAATATAAGGGTACCCGTACTACTTTACTAGGCGTTATTTAGGAAAACCTACATGGAAGACCTCCCCCACAAGTCTCACTACAGTCCTAGTGTCACCCCAACAACAACCTTGTGGGCTATCACTATGCATCCCGCCTACACCCAGCTGGGCCACCACAACCACACATAACCACACATGCATTCACCTAGGCCACTACAACCATTGCCACACCCGAAGGAACCTTGGACAGAGCAACCATTGTCATGCCCGAAGACACATGGGCCTCAACACAAAGACACTTGGGAAACCAACCTGTCTACACACACCTGTGACAACCACCACAACACACCCTTCTAAAGATTCTTGGTCCATGATATACCTTAGTCCATTACAACTAACAGATTAATCTTGGGCTATATGGGAGAGAGAGAGTAGAAAGGAGCTAATAGATCTCCACTCATAAAAATGGCTGGAAAACACCCACCCCCATGAATGAGGGTGTTTGGTACCAAGTCCTCAACATGGGTGAGGTGCATATAAGAAAAAAATAATCCTTTTTCATATAGGTAATCAAACACTGATCCCAACCAAAGGTTTATGAATCACAACCACCCTCGTTACAATCCCTACATGCAGACACACACAACAACCACAACCAAAACACATCCCATTTCTAGAAAACAAATCACCCATTATTCGCATTATCATTATCAAGGTCAAGTGATTCCATTAAAATATAACTTAAACACCAGGAAACTAACATGCATACACACAAGCCAAGACTACAACTGAAGGAAAACATCTAAGTAGAAATTTAAGTATTCACACTTGGTACTATTGAAATGTCACAACAAAAAGGGGGTCTATGAGATCCCTCAATGTACAAGAACGAATCCAATCCCCAATATACGGCCCCAAATGAACTGAAATCCACAACCAATAACTAAACAATATGATATCCCATCCCCATCCACGTCACCCCACAAAGCATCAAGCCGAACCACCTTGTGTAATAGAGAACAATACAAGGGTGTTTTAAATTTAACCACACCATTTATCAAGTTGATTCTTCCCATTTGGTTAACGGGGGTTATCAAACAAGGATTCTTATTGTCTGGGAATCCATTTTATTAACCAATTTTAAGTTATTAACTAGCTTCCTTGTTATAGACATTTAATCTAGGGATTATCCGAAAAGAGAGGTTCATGAGTGGGCAAGAAAAAAACACCAACAACCACTATTTTCAGCTGGCACAGGCCCATATAATTCACAACATAAAAATGAAGGTAACTAAAATGCAGAAACATAATCATTAAATAAAGTCCTACATTCTTTAGAGTCTGCTTATTATCTTCTTTAAGGTTTGGTTTCATCTACATCCCGATGGAAACATTATCCTACACTCCCCGCATGATACACAGTAAAATGTGTGGATAGAAAACCCTACCCTGTTGATGAACGATCGAAGATTTCTCCACGCACCCAAAAATGGGGATGTGTGACTTTCAGAGGAATAAATCTGAGAATACAAGTCTGAGTAGAAAGGGCACCAACATGGTTACATGATTCATCTCGGAAGAAAGCCTCCAAGAATAGTAATAGAAACCTAAAAGAAAATAACATAAGATCTCAGCTTAAGAGGAGGCTAAATCCAAAAATCGTGGATAAGATTTCAAAGTACATAAAATTTTTATCGTGACTTGATCACATGTTTTGGAGGTTTCAAAAGTTGGTATTAATTGGAATTTAATTATTCTTATCAGAGATGGTGGAGATAATAGCTGTGGGACAATATATATTTTTTTTAATGGAGAAAAATGTGTAACAAGGGAGAAACTATAAAACATTAAAAATGTGTGACACTGATGAAAGATAGAAAAAAATAACACATTTTGTAAACTCAAGGGTATCCCAACTCTTGTGGATTTAAAACATATTTTACGGGGTTTAAATAGCATATAAGTGGGTAATAGAACTCTTTTATGTCAAAAGATACATTATTGGTGAAAAACTATAAGGTCTTGGAAAAAATGAGAATGAATCACCATTATGTGTGTCACTGTTTCCTTGGAACCATCACCCTGGAACCGTCTCCCTGACACAGCCTCCCTAGCATAATCGCCCTTGCACCATCACCCGGGCACCGTCGCCCTTGCACTGTCGCCCTGACACCATCACCATTACACCGTCACCATGTCCCCACCCCCCTAACGCCGTCATGCTAGAACCAATGCCTATTAGTGATATGGACGACCAATCTATTCCACCGAAAACCATGGCTGCCACCGATTCCCATCGGGGCCATCGATACCCATCGGTGCCACCGAGGCCGATTGGTACCACCGATGCTCATTGGTGCCACGGACACCCATCGGTACCACCGATGCCCATCAGTGCCACTGAAACCCACCAGTGCTACCAACGCACATCGGTGCCACTGACTCCCATCAGTGCCTTCAATTCCCATCGGTTCTACGGAATTTGATTGGGGCCACCACCTATTCAACGTAAAACATGGAAAACTATTTAACGAGTAACTGATGGTCCCCAAGATACCCCAAACACTAGAATTGGGAAATGTATGGACAATGGGGTTCCGTGTAATGACCCAGTGTTTTATCAATGGAATTACCTTCTTATAATTATGCCTTATAGTATAATCTCATTAGAGAGAACAATGAAAAATTATGACAATAAATACTATATGATCATTATACATAATTTTTCCACTTAAATGTTTTGAATTTTGAAAACCTGACATACACGGTAGTCATCAATAAGATGTTTGTAGTCCGATAGGAAAAACATAATTTTGGGTGAATATTAACATACCCTTATGAATTTTAACATACCCTTATAAATAGTAATATTACCCTTATTGATATTTAATCTCCCAAAATAAGAGTAACATTACCCATGAATAATTAAACAATGTTTAGGAATATTATTAGTGACAATTTGACCATATAAAAGTCTTTGTATTTTTGTAAGTCATAAATAATTAATTATAATTAATGAATTATTTGAAAAATAATTTTATTTTCTTAAAATGTTATCATAAATTAACAAATATATCTCCTATAGTTTTATGATAATTTTATAATACATTATATAATTTTTGAAATCACTATAAAGTCAGTATTAATTTTAAAAAACAATATTTTTTCATGTAAATTTTGATTTTAATTAAAAATTAAATTAATCATAGATAGAAAATTATTTTAAAAAAATGGACTTCATTTTTAGATTCTACCCATCGATAAATGTTTGGGGTGATTTCTTGGGATTTTTTGAAATACTTGAATTTTATGATGAATAGTGAAATACCATAATTTACCAAATAAGGTAAATAATCTAATTATAGAGTAATGCATGATTTTATACTGATGTAAGACCAACTGGTTCTAGATCAAATAATATTACTATTCTTATTCATGGAAGACTCACTATTTCTTGTCTTGTGGGGAAATAATAAATTAATTATTTTTATATTGAGAAATCCCCTCTCCCCTCCACTATAAATAACAGCATTGACACCCTCATTTCATCAGACCTATAAAGATTAAATCCTTGTCTAAACTCTTTTCATGCATCTTACATAGCCCTTTCCCCACATCCAAGAGCTTCTGGTCTCATCATAAGTCCAATCCCAGCTTCCTTAAGAAGGATCTCAATAGGATGATTCAAGATGTAATTCTTCCCCTCTCTCTATTTTTTCCTTTAAATTTATTTCAATTTCAAGTTCATTTCACAACATCTCCCCACCTATATTCATCCACATGGTATGGTAACACCTGTTTTATAAATATACTAGATCTTTATGAAACTGATTTGATATTATATCATCCAACTCCCTTCCCCTCTAATTTTTATTTTATAAAAAACAATGTTGTTTGTGAGGTGTTAATTTATCACCTTCTAGAACGACATGTTTTAAATTTCCATTAAAGATTATAGATCTGGTCATGAAAACATTTTTTTGGTTGAAAATATTATTTTATATGTATTATATCCTTCTTAAAATTCAGGAACTAACTTATGTACATATTAAGAAATGATTAAACAAAACATGTTCGTTGTGGTAACAAAAATCATGAATTCAGCCAAATAATGAGAATTCAATTATTATCTAATGATTCATCCACATGGTATATAATAAAATTCATTATAAGATCAATAAAACATTTATAATATCATTAATAACATGAAATATCAGATCTGTATGTTTAACACTGTTCTACACAAACTCTCATTTATAAATACATGTGAACCGCTCAAGAAAACCATAAAAACGAACATTCTTGAACAATTTTTTATGTTATATAACTCATTAAAAGGACCATAAAACATATTAATGAAACCATAATGAATGCTATTCATGTAAAAAAGGTTATTTAGTAGTTAATTAATGAATCTAATGTGGTTATATAGGACATTATAGGAAAGAAAGCGTTTGGATATAAGGTAAGGGGAAAATCTCGAACCCAACATTCATTCTTCGGGTTCTCCTTCTTTCAATCTATTTATGGTACGACCACTCCATAAAATTCATTTTTCATAATTATAAACATGGTTATTGTATAAACTTTTTTTCAACTATTGTTTATGTCCAACAATTTTTTTCCATAAGAACTCTTCTTTCGAAAACACTACTTTTACATCTCACTCAACGTTGATGGTTATCGTATCAAGTATTTTATTCCCACATTATTTAGGGAAACCAAAGTTTATGAATGTGTTCTTATGATATGAAAACCATTCCATTACATTGGTTATTTATGTTTATTATATATATATTTTCATTGTGGCAGGCATGATAATGATAATGTTATGATGTGATGGTTGTGCCCAGAATTATATAGCGTAAAATGAATGTTTCAATGTGATGGATGCACCCAAAATTATGCAGCAATCCAATGCATTGGTTAAAGTGATTAATCAAATTATTTTATGTAAAATTATATGTGAACAAGATTCTATCATTGTTCACATGTATGTGTGGTGGTTAACCACTAAGACATGATGTTTCATTTTTATGCATTACCACATTTCATGTTTCTTATTAATGCTTCATCTCATGTTCATGATCCTTTTCATATGTTGTGGAAATTCTCACCCATTTTTATATTGTTCCCATATATCCTATTACTAGTAATTTATCTCTACCATTTTCATGTATATCCTAATGTGTCTACATGTACTTAGGATAGGTCAAGTGCCAATACGAAGCCAGAGAACAGTGATTTAAATAAATGTTTATGCTTGATGTTGTAATTGTTTGTTATGGTCTATGTTTTCCCATGACACTAAACATTTTTATCCTATATTCCTAATAATACTATGTAGTTTATCTTTAAAACAATGTAATAGTAATTTAAGAAATGTTTGGGTCTTTATAGTTGGTATTAGAGTAAAGGATTAGTTAATTAGGGAATTAGGATTAGTAAACCCTAGAGAAAACCTATACCATGAGGCTAAGTACAAATATGTACACAAGAAGCTTTACATAGAGATCCCATAAGTCATGATTTTCTTTTAATATTTACAAGTGAATAATTTATTTATTAATGATTTGATGACTTATGTTTTTTTCTAAGAAATTCAATTTTAGTGAATGGTGGGAAGTAGGAGAAACCAGGCCAACCACCTGTGCGAGGGCCAATGAAATGATTTCCCGAACAAAATCCCCAATGATTTGGGAGGTGTAGTTGAAAACTTCATGGCTATGTTTACCCAAATATTTCATGTTATGTACAATAACATAAATTATGGGGAACATCCTCCTTCAACAAAGAGGGAGAAACTACCTATTGATTGTTTTATGCAGCAACAACTACAGACGTTTTGTGGATCTTCTGATCTAGTAGTTATAGAATAGTGGGTAAAATCCATGGAGAATATCTTTTTTGTTCTCCATTGTTCTATGATGGAGAAGCTGACAGTAGTCATTTATCATATAGATCAAGAGGGAAATCAATGATGGGATATGGTTAGAAACACCAAGCCATGTGAAAAAATTGTAGAGATGAAATGGGAAGACATTAAGATCCTTTTTCATAATAACTATTTCCTTCAAACTCTTCGTATGAATATGGAAAGATAATTCATATAGCTCAAGAAAAAATAAGGAGAATATGTCACAACCAACGAAGAGAATTTGACAAGGATTTCAAGGTACGCTTCAGGTTTTGTTATAAAAAAATGACATGAAAATTGATAGATTCTTTAGTAGATTAAAACTAAACAATTGAAAGGATATTGTAGTTAGAGACTTTTGTAGTTATGAAGAAGTTGTTCAATGTGCTCTCAAAGTGGATATGATGTTTGGAGAATGGTCCCATGGATATGGTGATAAGAAATGAAAGATGCAGTTTCAAGCTAGTGGATCTAATGACAATGGTGGGAAGAAAACTCAATGACCCACATGCCAAAAATGTGAGACGTGGCACCTTAGGAACCACCTCAATGGGATGGGGACGTGCTTCAACTGTGGGAAATAAGGACTCCACGATAAAGAGTGTCTAAAATACATGAAATTAAAGTATAATGTGGTTGATGGAAAGAGAGAATCACCCATGGATTAAATCTAGAACTGTAGGGAGAATGGGAACTATGCAAGACAATGCACTAAACCTTGAGTTCTCAAGGGTAATCAGCATCAGTAACCAGAAAATCCAAATTGAACAAGGGAAGGTGTAATCTATCACTACATCATTCATGGACCAAGATAATGAAGTCTTATAAGTTACACTTCTTATTTACTCAATAATAGAAATAATATTATTTGATTATGGTTCTACGAATTCCCTTATAATGGGCATGTTTTCTAAAACTATAGAATCGAAGCATAGAAACCTTGATGTATAGATATTTGTAGAAATACAAAGTGGGGAAATCATTGTAACACAAGTGTTTGAATCTTCTCCTGTTGGCGTATGTGGGAAGATTCTTCTAGCAGATCTTGTAATATATCCCTTGGTGGAATTTGAAACTATAATGGTTATGGATTGGTACTCATTATAAAGATCACATATCAATTTTTGGGAAAAGGAAATACCATTTTAAATTTCAAACCACCTAATGATCCACTACAAATGCATGGATGATCACGAATATCTTTTAAAAAATCCTTAAATAGTGTGGGTGTTGATTCCTTAAGAAGAATCATTCCTCGCCAAAATGGTTAAGTTAAAGGATAATACCAACCTTGCGGGAATGACCACCGTGATTGAATACAGTGATGTATTTCCCATAGAGTTACCCAGAAATCCCCCAAATTGTGAGATAAAGTTCTCAATAGAACTCATACCAATAGCTACTCCTATCTTAATGTGTCACTATAGGTTGGATCCTATAGAACTTGAGGAGTTAAAGAAGCATCTGAAAGAGAATTTGGACAAAGGTTTCATATGCCTTAGTGCATCACCATAGGGTGAACTAGTCCTCTTTGTGAAGAAGAAGGATGGAACAATGCGGATTTGTATTGATTATCAGGAACTCAACAGGATCACCACAAAGAACAAGTATACTGTTATAAGGATTTATGTATTGTTAAATCATTTAAGAGGATATCAATAATTCTCAAAGGTGGATCTTCATTCTAGATATCATCAGCTAAAGGTGAAGAAGGAATATATTTATAATATTTCCTTCCGTACAAGTTATGAACACTATGGGTTTCTGGTGATGACCTTCGGACTTAATTATTCCCCTTGAATCTTCATGGATTTGATGAATGGAGTCTTCAGACATTACCTCAAAAAAAAAATTGTAGTATTTATATTTGATATTCTCATCTACTCCAAGAGCATGGTGGAACATGAAGAACATATAAGACTTGACATGGAGTCAATTGGAAAAAAGAAGATGTAGGACATGTTCTTCAAGTGTGACTTTTCGATGAAGCGAGTCACATTATTAGTACATGGGATCACTAGTGAGAAATATTCTATGGATCCTTCAAAAAAAGGCTATAGAAAAATGTACCAGGCCCTCTAGTGTCATAGATATCTATATTTTTCAAGGATTAACTGGGTACTGCTGACATTTTGGGAGAAATTTATCATAATTTTAAATCCTGATAACTAAGATAATGTGGTAAGGTGTAAATTATGTCTGGATTGAAGAATGTGAGGGAAGCTTCAAGGATCCAAGGAGATGGCTGATCACTACACTAGTACTCACACTACTGAAATGTGGTGAATGTTTTGTGATATACAATGATAATTAAAAGAATAGATTGGGTTGTATACTAATGAAAAATTATAATGTGATAGCCTAAACCTAACGATATTTGAAGATCCACGAGCCGAACTACCCGACACATGATCTAAAGCTGGAAGCCATGATTTTTTCCATGAAAATCGGGAAGCACATCCATTATGGTGAGAAGTGTGACATATACACTGACCATAAGAGCTTAATGTATATATTCACACAAAAACAGCTCAACATACATCAAATGGGACAGTTGGAGCTAATCAAGGATTAAAATTTCTCTATTCACTATCATTCTAGAATGGTGAACAAGGTAGATAATGCTCTAAGTAGAAAACAACATGCTACTCTATCCATGTTATGGATTGAGAAAGACCCTATTTTTTTGGATATGAAAAAGATGGTTTTAGAAACCTTATTGTCATGGATACATCTTACCTTTCCCTAATGATTGTGCAAACATCCATCCAAGAGTTGATTAAGAAAGAAAAAAGGGATGATGTTGAGATACAAGGAGGGTGAATGCTGTAATAGAGGGGAATCTGCAAGAGTTCTATATCGACGATGATTTTTTTATTCCATTTGGAACACGGATTTTTGTTCCTTAATCTCCCAGGATAATGAAGGAGTAATTGGACAATGCACATAGCCCAAGATTCTTTATCCATCCTTGAGGCACTATGATGTACTGTGATCTCCGAGAACACTTCTGGTAGGATAACATGATGAAGGTGATTGTAGAATATATATCAAGGTTCTTGGAATGTTAGCATGTTAATGTAGAGCGATAAAAGTCCAAAGTTATGATGAAGCCAATGTCTATACCCATGTGGAAGTGGGAGAATTCCACTATGTACTTTGTCACGGGTCTCCCGACGATATATAAGTGACATAATGATATATGGGTTTTGGTTAACTGACTCACCTATACATCCCATTTTATTGCTATTTAGGTTGACCTCATGCTTGAACAACATGCAAAGTCATATGTGAAGGAAGTGGTGAGACTACATGGAATTGCACTCTCGATTATCTCTAATAGTGATCCAAGGTTCACATTAAAATTATGGAGGAGTCTTCATTATACATTGAATAGTGAATTAAATTTCAGCATGGCCTATCACCCCAAAAAGGATGTCCAATCTGAATGGACTATTCAGATTCTTGAATATATTCTTTGAGCCCGCTCTCTAGAATTCAAGGGTCTATGGGATCAGCATCTCTCATTGGTTGAGTTATCAAACAGCAATAGCTTCAACTCTAGTATTTTGATGGCTCAGTGTGAAGTTCTGTATGGACATCGATGTAGAAATCCAACCTGTTGGGATGAAGTTAGAGAAATTAAGCTACATGGAACTGATCTGGTGTAAGAGATGATAGAGAAGGTTCAGGTCATCTAGAAACAAGACAATGCTGCTCAAAGTCGGAAGAAGATCTACACTAATAATCTTAGAAATGACATCGAATTAGAAGTTGTATATAAATTCTTCCTTTTTATATCACCACGGAATTGAGTCATGATGTTTGAAAAGAAAGCCATGCATTGACCAAGGTACATTGGCCCTTTGAGATCCTTTAACACATAGGATCTGTGGCCTACCGACATACACTTCCACAAAATATGTCGCATGTTCATGATGTGTTTGACATATAACTCATAAGGAAGTACATACCTAATCACTCACATGCACTCAACTCAGAGGTGGTGCAGTTAGAAGATAATCTCTCTAATAAAGAGCAGCGAGTAGAGATTCTAGATCAGAGAGATAAGGTTCTACACAACAAGACAACCCACCTTATCAAAGTGTTATGGAGGAACAATAAGTTTGAAGAAGCAACATGGGAACCAAAAGAGTAATGAAGGAGAAGTACCCTCACATGTTTGGGTAAAGTGAACTTTCGAGGGAGAAATTTCATAATGGGGGATGAATGTAACGACCTAGAGTTTTATAAAATGAATTTTCATTATTATAATTATGCCTTATAGTATAATCCCAATAGGAAACACAATGAAATATTATGATACTAAATACTATGTTATCATTAAACAAAATTTTCAACTTCAATGATTTAAATTTCAAAAATCTGACATACATGGTTGTGATCAGTAAGATGTTTGGTGTCCGATAGGAAAAAGAAAAGTTTTGGTGAATAGTAACATACCCTTATGAACAGTAACCTACCATTATGAATAGTAATATGACCCTAATGAGTAGTAAATAATCCAAAATAAGAGTAACATTACCCATAAATAATAAAATAAAATATAGTCATTTTATAAGTGACAATTTGACCATAGTAAAATTATTGGTATTTTTATAAGTCATAAATAATTAATTATAAATGTTTAATTAATTTAAAATAAAATGTATTTTCATAAAATGTGATCATAAATTATAAAGTCAATGTATTATAGTTTTATGACAATTTTATAAGACCTTATGTAATTTTTTAATTCATTATAAAATCTGTTTGAATTATAAAAACATTAATTTTCTAGTAAATTTTTATTTTAAATAGAAATTAAATTAGTCATATTTAGAAATTTATTTTTAAAATATGGACTTTATTTTTGGATTCTAAATGTCTATAAATGGTTATGGTTAATTTTCAGAATTTTTCTGAAATAATTGAATTTTTTAGGAATAGTGAAATACTATAATTGGAAAAATAAGCTAAAGAAGCTAATTATAGAGTCTTGCATGATGTTATTGTAGAGACCTGAAGCTTGATGTACATTGAAATTATATTACATTTGTGGAATACTTAGTACATCACAAAAACACACACACAAGGATATTAATAGTTTAGTGTCTTTGGAAACTCGGAATATAATCTTCTAATCCGGGTGAAAGATCTTCAACATCTCCCATAAAGATCTTCTTTTTTTTACCTAAAACATTTCTTTATATCCTGGGGAAAAGAAAACATAAAAGGGTGAGCTCAAATGCTCAGTAAGTGTAAACAAAATAAATATCAATCACATCATATACATAAGCACATAACTTTTGGAAATCTTAACCTGTAAAAGAGATCATAATTTCATAACCTGGGATAACTCATGGCAGTGAAATGTAATCACAATAATCATAACATAAAACATTAAACTTTGGGGCATGCACACATAATCATAGAGAATCATTTCTTGGTAGTCAAGACTCATTGCCAAGACTATCTTAGTGGACAAAGTTCCTTTCTGAACCGAGTCACCCTCGTTTCAGTCCTGTTTCACTGAACCGGTATAACCTACCATTCCAGCCATGTCTATTTCATGAGATATAAAATCTTTACCGAATGAATTGTAGGGAGATATAGGTCCCACCCATCTTATAATGATACCATTCTTATGTGTTCTACAATATCATAAACCATACATCATTGCATAACCCATGTAATAACAATGGGAATCTTAAACATCGTGACATCATAAAACAATTAATATAAGATAAAGGAATTCATAAAAATATTTCCATCATAACATAATCAAATCAATGTAATAATAGGGATAAAAACAGAACCCATTATTATCTTAGATGGAAAATAATTTTGATAAAACACTTGAACTCCATTCTTGAGGAAAATATCCTTTCTTCTTCAAAAACCTTTTTCCTTTCTTAACATGTCATACAACTTTAAACTAAAAGAAGTTGAATAAAAATAAAATTGAAAACTTGTAATGGAAGCTTCTTGGAAATAATGTTTTAAAAATACATTCATGCCGTATAAGTTAAAAAAAACATTCTTCTCGTACTTTTGTCGGAAAAGTCAAAAAAGTACCTCGTATGAAAAACGACAAAAGATTCCTTTCATATCATTTACTAAATAACTCACCGAAGGGTAAAATTGGATTTAAACTATTGTAAGTAGATGGAAAAATATTATATATTGAGGGAACATGGATGTGGATGATAAAATACACCCCAGTAAATGCCAAAGTAAAAACAATCTCGGATAAAAATGAGATAGTGATATTTTCCTTACCTTAGGTCCGATTTGATTCGTAAGTGTTCGAACCTCCTGTATAATGATTTAAATAATGACATTTACTTATTACAGAATCATATTCGTTGTTATGATATCATATATGGTTCACTTATGACTTTATATTACCCGTTCTTTTGTAAATTCCATGTTAAAGAGTGTTTTGGGTAAAATTGTTTCATTTGTCGTTCGTGTTTTGACTTGTAATTATTCATATGATTACTTAGATTATGATTACTCAATTACAGAATATAAAACACGATATATATATATATATATATATTCAGAATATACATATATATAATAAATCAGTAAATGGAAAGAAATACACCGTTCATGGAGACGGTAGGCCGTATGTACGCATGAACGCTGTTTTCGTTTCCTTATTGAGTTGAACGGAATTAAGTAGATGAAATTCATATATATATACACATAAATACAGTATCATTACTATGTCATATATTTCATGATTAATTATTATACATACTTTATAATCATTTATGAATCGTTAAAGTGGAGAATGAATCTCATCGCGTCGTGGAGACGGTAGTCCGTACGTATGCACGAGCGTTGATATCATTATCATGATCGTGGGACTGTATTGGAGTGTATGTATACTATTTCAGAATCAATATCACTTTAAAATAATAATATATAGTTATTATTTACACCATTATACCCATCCAAGTAAGGTGGTGGTGGAAAATAGATATCACCACGGCGTGGAGATGGTATTCCGTACGTACGCACGCGCGGTGATTTTGTTTTCCGTAGGATGGATAGATGGTGAAATAGGATTGTTTCATACTTATAATAACATATCAGTATATTAGTGATACTGATGTTATTACTTCATAATGAAACAACCTAAAAAGAAGAAGTGTACGAAGAAATAAAGGTGAAAGAATCGGTAACGGAAATTACCTCTTCTTTAAAGCGCCTCTTTGAGACCTCCTCTTATGGCACTAAAATTGGTCTTTGAGGAAGACCAGAACCTCTAGAATGTTTCTAGGGATGTGGAGAAGAGAATTTGGTAGGGTTTGGCCGAGCATGAAGGCTCAATGTTGTGTGAGGAAGAGAGGGAGGAGGTGCCCTTTTATAAGGGAGGAGAGGGGCACCTTTGGAATAACGAAAAATATTATTTTATTATAAAGTCATGTTCGGTTTTAAATAGCTCCAAATTTATTTATTTCGAGGATAAGGTGGGGAGGGGTCGAAATCATCTCATCCAATAGAATTTAGACAAGTTTAGGTTCCTATTTTAACCTTATCATTTAGATTTAACATTAAGTTACATAATTTTACTTTTACCGTGTCTTCTTGTGTTCTTACACTATAAGGTTAATAAACTTACTATAAGAAGCCAAAATAACCCCAAATTGTTAATTATTAATATATATAACCTTATATAAGTCATTTGGCCGAACCTTAGATTTTTAGGAATAAAATAACAATTAATAATATAATATTTGTTTTAAAAACTATTTTATGTCAATTTTGACACTATTTAGTAATTTATTTTTGTGAAAATCATAACAGAATTATAAGTTCGAAAAAAGTTAATTAAATCAATAATAACATGTCATATTAACCTATAAAATTAGTTTAATTCATAAAGAGTCTAAAATTATATTTATTTGGGTATTTATAACATCAATTATGTCAATATTTTATTAATAAGATAATTACTGCATCATCTTTGTGTCAAAAATAAAATAAATTATATGATGTCTAAAAATTTCAAATAAAATACCATTATGTAGGGAATCTTTTTAGCTTTCTAATTAATATTTAAAATCGAATTTATCTTATGTATAACCCTATATTAAAAATGTTTTAGTAAATAAACTTTGATTTTAACTATTTTAACCCTTCTTTAAATAAATTAATAATAAATGTCCTAATCTAATCCATGTGGGCCTAAATGGTCATATTTTATTCCTAAGTTTGTTTTTGGTCGAATTACACTTGTCCAATAGAATTAGGACATGTGTTAGGGTAATAATAATATCATTTCTACCCTTAATTACCCTATTTACTTTTAACTGTGGTAAAAAAAGTAAAAAGTTACTATTCACCAAAAAATTATTTTCATCTCATTGAACCACATTTTACTTAATGAAATCAACCGTGTCTCTCGGATTTTTGAAATTCCAGTCACAGAAGCGGTAAAATTATGTTTTATGAAATATTCAGTTTTTTAACTACCACTTAGTGGTTTCACTATTCATAAAAAATTGAAAGTTTTCAGAAAAATGCCAAAAATTAGGCCAAATCTATATTTGATATTATGAACTCAAAAATGATTTCTATTTTACCAAATTAAAAACATATCAGGTGAATTAATTAATTTAAAAATTAATTCCCGTCGCCAAAACAAAAGGCGTGTTTTTAAGAGATAATAACTATCAAAAGATTGACACTTGTTTATAACTGGTTTAAATGTGAAATTACATCCAATGACAAACATTGTATTAAATTGTAAAAATATGTTCTAAATATAATTTAAAACCACTCAAATTAATAATTTATCACTATTAATTATTTCGATTGAAAAAGTTGTTTTTAATTAAAATTTAGTAATTTTCACTATTCATCAAAAAATGAAAGTTATCCGAAAATCAACAAAATTTCACCCTAAGCTAAATTTGATACTCAGAATCCAAAAATCAAGTCCAATTTGAGAGATAAAATTTCTAAAATTTTAAAAGGTGGTTATTACTATTCATAACGGCTAGTTTTAATAATATTTTAATAGCATATCGTTGTTTAGTGAAACTCGGTATTGCGTACTACACACGTTATCGAGGAAGGTCGCGATTGCGTGTAATACAAGGAAAGTCAAGGATGCGTGTTGAGCAAGCTCCATTTGGTGTAGCATAAAACACATGACATTAATGAAATTAAAAATAATATTTTTCATAAGATCTCGGGGTGTTACATTCTACCCCCCTTAAAATGAATTTCGCCCTCGAAATTCTTCGGGGTTATAAATGGTTTACTATTCGAAAGTTTCATTAATAGAAACCCACATCGTAAAAAGGAATACCAAAACCAATCTTTAAAAACAAAAGTATGAAACGTAACGGTTACCCAAATAAACTAATCACTGGGTTTCCACATAGGTGAAAATATGGATATGGAAGATAAATCTAACCATCATGTTCTGATGGAGAGTGGTAGAGGACATGGCTATGAAAAAGCCAACAATCAAAAAGCCATAAATTTGTGATGATCTAGGGTACCATCTGATTCATCGGATATAAGATCACTAGGACAACATTTTTGGTTTTCAATATCATTTCCCTGAAGTTGAAAATTTTGAATTAGAAGAAATACTTACTTGATTTTGGTACAATCTCACTATTGTTCGTGCCTTGAACAATTTCCACTTCATATCTTAAATAAATGAAGTTGAATTTGTTATTCGTGAAGTGTTAGCAGATCATGTGATAGAATGATGGGTCATTCCATCTGTCTCAAACAAAAGGATAGCAAAAGTTATTAAATATACATAAGTCAATCTATAGTGAGATTAATCATATATGGTTCCTAAAAAGGACTTATAACTCATATATCATACTGCTTAATATAATAAAACTAGTTTCTACTAAACAGGGACTTCCTGTAGGCCAGTGGTAGGAGATAAAGGCCTGTCCCACTTCGGTTGTGGGTTCGATTCCCACAGCCTTGTCCGACGCGATGGGATGTCGCCCGTCCTGCAGGTTTTCCTTTTTCTAAAGCTATATTACTATAACATCCCATCCATAATATCGAAAAACGTTTTATCCTAACTTATGTCCAACATAATCCATTCAAATCATTAGTCTTATCTAAAATACTTCGGTCCATGCTCATAGTATAAAGAAAATGATTACTTGAAATGTCACAGAACAATCACGTGAATGCCATCATTTAAACCCCATATATCATAAGATAAATCTTGTTGGAAAAATTACAAACATATGAATACCTTAATCATTTATTCTCTTAAAGAATGAATACCCATTAAACCTTAGTGAAAACATGAATGTAGTTAAAAGTTAACACTTTCCACATACCAAAATCCTCAACATTCTATATTCTCAAACCATGATATCACTTAGTCCTTATATCAATCATGAGCTCATGAATACTGTTAAACATTTCGTTTTCTCGTTTTTCCTTCATTATGCGCATATCATCTTATTTCCAAAAATATCTCAATCACTTTTAATACAACATTAGACCAATACATAAATATTCCAATACTTTATGATACAACATTATTTTGGAATCCCATTACATAAACACTTAATCATTCCACCACATCGTTGTCATATTCAACATCGCCAATAGTGATCGCATGTGACTTCCCTTTGTCCTTTGCCTTAAGCGGTTGCTCATGTAGATCATCACTAACCCTTGGATTAGGGCATTTATTAGCATAATGCCCCATTTCCTTGCACTTGAAACATTGAAGTGCTGGTGGTGCGTTCTCTACAGTCTTTTCTTTATTCACATCATTAGAAACCCTTTTTCCATTACTTCGACACTCAGCTACTCGATGACCTTCTTTTCCAAACTTAAAACATTTTCTAATTCCTTTAAGACAATCTCCACCATGCTTCTTTCCACACTTTTTGCATAAGGAAACATTCATCTTCTTTTCACCATTATTTTGAGATTTCTCCTTGAACTCCATCTTTCGTTTCTTGTCAAAACCATGAGATGGATATTTAACACCAACTTCCATTTCTACCTTGATAGTACAACGCACAATTTCTTCATAGCTACTGAAGTCTCTTATAGCTAATGCCCTTCGAAGACTTGGTTTTAAGCCACAGAAAAATCGATCAACTTTACTTTCAGGTTGGATGATAATGCCAGATGCATACCTTGAAAGTCTTGTAAAATTCGCTTCGTATATACCAACAGATTCATCATCCTTCTGCTTCATCTCAAGAAACTCCTTTTCCATCTTTGTTCGAAGAATACGAGGGAAGTACTTACTGAAAAACACGTTCTTGAACTCGTCCCATTCCATGGACTCAATTTCATCTCTTGGCCTCGTATTCTTGATAAGATTCCACCATCGATCAGCTTCACCTTTCAAACGATATACTGCTAAGATGACTTTATCATGCTCAGAACATTGAAGAACTGAAAATATCTTTTCAGTGGTACTGATCCATTGTTCAGCAACAAGTGGATCGGAAGTCCCACTGAAAGAAGGTGGACGTTGCCTCATGAAGTACTCAATAGAATATTGTTCCCTTCTCTGCTCATTTGGAAGTCCAGAATGATTCCTAGCTTGTGTAAGTATAGCAATAAGATTTTGCACTCTATCTCCCATAACATTTGTTTCTTAAGGAGGACAATCATTGCATTGTCAATTGCATTGATCAACACGGTTCCTTTGGGTTCCAGCCATCATCTAAAACCCAAAAAGAATAGTGTGAGAGGAAAAAATCATGCTAGGGAAAACAACATAATAAAGGGGAGTACCTTCAATATCTAACATCTTAGGTTTAATTCTATGATCGTTAGCGTAATTCTAGTACTATAACCTATATGTATACATAACCTTAGGGACATCCCTAGACATACCTTAGAAATATCTCTAGGGATCTCACTAACGTTTTCGCATCCTAGTTTCCAAAGTTTGAATAAACCTTTCCTCTAATACCAACTGTAGAGACCCGAATCTTGACGTACATTGACATTACATTAAATTTGCGGAATACTTAGTACATCACAAAAACACACACACAAGGATCGTAATAGTTTAGTGTCTTTGGAAACTCGGAATATAATCTTCTAATCCTGGTGAATGATCTTCAACATCTCCCATAAAGATATTATTTTTTTATACCTAAAACATTTCTTTATATCCTAGGGAAAAGAAAACATAAAAGGGTGAGCTCAAATGCTCAGTAAGGGTAAAAAAAAGAAATATCAATCACATCTTATACATAAGCACATAACTTTTGGAAATCTTAACCTGTAAAAGAGATCATAATTTCATAACCTGGGATAACTCATGGCAGTGAAATGTAATCACAATAATCATAACATAAAACATTAAACTTTGTGGCATGCACATATAATCATAGAGAATCATTTATTGTTAGTCAAGACTCATTTCCAAGACTATCTTAGTAGACAAAGTCCCTTTCTGAACCGAGTCACCCTCGTTTCAGTCCTGTTTCACTGAACCGGTATAACCTACCATTCCAGCCATGTCTATCTCATGAGATATAAAATCATTACCCAATGAATTGGAGGGAGATATAGGTCTCACCCATCTCATAGTGATACCATTCTTATGTGTGCCACAATATCATAAACCATACATCATTGCATAACCCATGTAATAAAAATGGGAATCTTAAATATCGTGACATCATAAAACAATTCATATAAGATAAAGGAATTCATAAAAATATTTCCATCACAACATAATCAAATCAATGTAATAATAGGGATAAAAACAGAACCCATTATTATCTTATATGGAAAATAATTTTGATAAAACACTTGAACTCCATTCTTGATGGAAATATACTTTCTTCTTCAAAAACCTTTTTTCCTTTCTTAACATGTCATACAACTTTAAACTAAAAGAAGTTGATTAAAAATAAACTTGAAAACTTCTAAAGGAAGCTTCTTGGAAATATTTTTTTAAAAATCCATTCATGCCGTATAAGTTAAAAAAACATTCTTCTCGTACTTTTGTCGGAAAAGTCAAAAAAGTACCTCGTACGAAAAACGACAAAAGATTCCTTTCATATCTTTTACTAAAAACTCACCGAAGGGTAAAATTGGATTTAAACTATTGTAAGTAGATGGAAACAATATTACATATTGAGGGAACATGTATGTGTATGATAAAATATACCCCAGTAAATTCCAAAGTAAGAACAATCTCGGATAAAAATGAGATTGTGATATTTTCCTTACCTTAGGTCCGATTTGCTTCGTAAGTGTCCGAACCTCCTGTATAATGATTTAAATAATGTAATTGAGTTATTACAGAATCATATTCATTGTTATGATATCATATATGGTTCACTTATGACTTTATATTACCCGTTCTTTTGTAAATTCCATGTTAAAGAGCGTTTTGGGTAAAAAAAATTCATTTGTCGTTCGTGTTTTGACTTGTAATTATTCATATGATTACTTAGATCATGATTACTCAATTACAGAATATAAAACATGATTTATATATATATATTCAGAATATACATATATATAATAAATCAGTAAATGGAAAGAAATACACCGTTAATGGAGACAGTAGGTCGTACGTACGCATGAACGCTATTTTCGTTTCCTTATTGAGTTGAACGGAATTAAGTAGATGACATTCATATATATATACACATAAATCCAGTATCATTATTATGTCATATATTTCATGATTAATTATTATATATACTTTATAATCATTCATGAATGGTTAAAGTGGGGAATGAATCTCATCGCGTCGTGGAGACGGTAGTCCGTACGTACGCACGAGCGATGATATCATTCTCATGATCATGGGACTGTATTGGAGTGTATGTATACTATTTCATAATCAATATAACTTTAAAATAATAATATATAGTTATTATTTACACCATTATAACCATCCAAGTAAGGTGGTGGTGGAAAATAGATTTCACCACGGTGTGGAGACGGTATTCCATACGTACGCACGCGCGGTGATTTCGTTTTCTGTAGGATAGATAGATGGTGAAATAGGATTGTTTCATAATTATAATAACATATCAGTATATTAATGATACTGATTTTATTACTTCATAATGAAACAACCTAATAAGAAGAAGTGGAGGAAGAAATAAAGGTGAAAGAATCGGTAACGGAAATTACCTCTTCTTTAAAGCGCCTCTTTGAGACCTCCTCTTAGGGAACTAAAATTGGTCTTTGAGAAATACCAGAACCTCTAGGATGTTTATAGGGAAGTGTAGAAGAGAATTTGTCAGGGGTTGGCCGAGCTTGAAGGCTCAAAGTTGTGTGAGGAAGAGAGGGAGGAGGTGCCCTTTTATAAGGGAGGAGAGGGGCACCTTTGGAATAACTAAAAGTATTATTTTATTATAAAGTCATGTTCTGTTTTAAATAGCTCAAAATTGATTTATTTCGAGTCTAAGGTGGTGAGGGGTCGAAATAATCTCATCCAATATAATTTAGACATGTTTAGGTTCCTATTTTAACCTTATCAAATAGATTTAACATTAAGTTAAATAATTTTACTTTTTCCGAGTCTTCTTGTGTTCTTACACTATAATGTTAATAAACATACTATAAGAAGCCAAAAGAACCCCAAATTGTTTATTATTAATATATATAACCTTATATAAGTCATTTTGCCAAACCGTATATTTTTAGGAATAAAATACCAATTAATAATATAATATTTGTTTTAAAAACTATTTTATGTCAATTTTGACACTATTTAGTAATTGATTTTTGTGAAAATCATAAAAGAATGATAAGTTAGAACAATGTTAATTAAATCAATAATAACATGTCATACTAACCTATAAAATTAGTTGAATTCATAAAAAGTATCATATTATATTTATTTGGGTATTTATAACATCAATTATGTCAATATTTCATTAATAAGATAATTATTTCATCATCATTGTGTCATAAATAAATTAAATTATTTGATTTCTAAAAATTACAAATAAAATACCATTATGTAGGAAATCTTTTTATCTTTCCAATTAATATTTAAAATAGAATTTATCTTATGTATAACCCTATATTAAAAATGTTTTAGTAAATAAACATTGATTTTAACTCTTTTAACCCTTCTTTAAATAAATTAATAATAAATGTCCTAATCTAATCCAAGTGGGCCTAAATGGTCATATTTTACTCATAAGTTTGTTTTTGGTCGAATTACACTTGTCCAATAGAATTATGACTTGTGTTAGGGTAATAATAATATCATTTCTACCCTTAATTACCCTATTTACTTTTAACTGTGGTAAAAAAAGTAAAAAGTTACTATTCACCAAAAAATTATTTTCATCTCATTGAACCACATTTTACTTACTGAAATCAATCGTGTCTCTCGGATTTTTGAAATTCCACTCAAAAAAGCGGTAAAATTATGTTTTATGAAATATTCAGTTTTTTAACTACCACTTAGTGGTTTCACTATTCATCAAAAATTGAAAGTTTTCAGAAAAATGCCAAAAATTAGGCCTAAGATATATTTGATATTATGAACTCAAAAATGATTTCTATTTTACCAAATTCAAAACATATCAGTTGCATTAATTAATTTAAAAATTAATTCCCGTTGTCAAAACAAAAGGCGTGTTTTTAAGAGATAATAACTATCAAAAGATTGACACTTGTTTATAACTGGTTTAAATGTGAAATTACATCCAATGACCAAAATTGTATTAAATTGTAAAAATATATTCTAAATATACTTTAAAACCACTCAAATTAATAATTTATCACTATTAATTATTTTGATTGAAAAAGTTGTTTTTAATTAAAATTTAGTAATTTTCACTATTCATCAAAATATGAAAGTTATCCGAAAATCACCAAAATTTCACCCTAAGCTAAATTTGATACTCCGAATCCAAAAATGAAGTCCATTTTGAGAGATAAAATTTCTAAAATTTTAAAAGGTGGTTATTACTATTCATAACGACTAGTTTTAATAATATTTTAATAGCATATCGTTGTTTAGTGAAACTCGGTATTGCGTACTACACACGCTATCGAGGAAGGTCGCGATTGCGTGTAATACAAGGAAAGTCAAGGATGCGTGTTGAGCAAGCTCCTTTTGGTGTAGCGTACAACACATGACATTAATGAAATTAAAAAGAATATTTTTCATAAAATCTCGGGGTGTTACAGTTATGATGATGTAATACCAATTGGTTTAGGGTCATATGAAATAATTAATATTATTGGTCATGGAAGTCTCACTATTCATTTCCTTGTGGAGAAATAATAAATAAATGAAATTTATTTTGTGACATTCTCTCTCCCCTCCACTATAAATACCACCTTTCACACCCTCATTTCATCACACCTATCAATCTTCTATCCTTACCTAAAATCTACCCATGAATCTTCCCTATACCATCCCCCACATCCATGGGCTTCTCGTCTCATCAAAAGGCCAAGCCTATATTCTTTAAGGATGATCTCAATATGAGGATTCCAAAGGTAATTCATGTCACTCTCTCTCCTTTTCCTTTAAATTTATTTGAATTTAAATTTCACTTCATTATCTCTACCCACATATCTTAATAGACATGGTATTTTTACTCCAGTTTTATAAATATAATGTAATGTAATGATACTAATGCTTTATTATATCATCCAACCCACTTCTCCTATTGTTTTTAATTAATAAAAGGGAAAGTTGATCATGAGGTGTTAAATTATCACCTTCAAGAATGCTATGTTTTCAATTTACTTTATTGTTCTATGATCTGGCCATGAAACCATTTTTATGGTTGAACATGATTATATCAAGTTAATTATATCATATTTCATTTTCTGTAACTATCTTATGTACATATTACTAAATGAGTAAACAAAACAAGTTCGTTGTCGTCAAAACAACCAAAATTAACCCAAACAATCATCATTTAATTCTTATCTAATGATTCATCCACATGGTATATAATATAATTCATTATAAGATCATTTAAACTTTTTTAATATCATTAATAAAATGAAATAGAAGTTCTATATGTTTTAACATGTTCTACACAAACATCCATTTATGAATATAAGAGAACCGCTCAAGAAAACCTTAAAAACAAACATTCCCGAATAATGTGTTTATAATCTATATCTCGTAAAAAAAACCCATAAAATAAATTATTGAAACCATAATTGACCATATTCATGTAAAAAAAATCTTTTTTGTTAATTAATGATTCTAATGTAGTTATATATGAAATTAATGTGAAAAAAACCTTCAGATACAAGGTAATGGGAAAATCTCAAACCCAACATTCTTTCATTGGGTTGTTCATATTTAATTCATTTGTTTATGGTCACTACTTAAAAAAAATTTTCATTATTATATTACATTTTATCAGATATAATTGTATTTTACTAATGTTTATGTCAAACAAATGTTTTCCAAAAGAACATTTCTTTCAAAAACATTCATTTTATTTCTCACTCAAGGTTGATGGTTATCATATCAAGTATGTTATTCCCACTATATTTTGGGAACCCAATGTTTGTGAGTGTGTTATTATGAGATAAAACAATTCCTTTACCCGAGATAGTTATTTTCATTGTTGATATATGTTCATTTTGGAATTCATGATAATGATAATGTTAGGATGTGAGATGTGCACCCAAAATTATATATCGTAATATGAATGTTTCAATGTGATGAGTTCACCCTGAATTATATAGCGCTACAATGCATTGTGTAAAGAGATTAATCTCATGAGTTTATGTGAAATAATATGTGATGTATATTCTATCATTTTTCACAAGTATGTGTGGTAGTTAACCACTAAGACATGATGTTTCTCATTATGCATTACCACATTTCCTATCTCTTATTAGTGCTTCCTCACATGTTCATGATCCATTGCCTATTTTTTAGTAATGATAACCCATTGTTATAGATCCTGTTATGGGGAATTTATTTCACCCCTTTTGATATTTATCCTTAGGTGGGTACATGTACTAAAGATAGGTCATGATCCAATAAGAAGCTAGTTAATAAAGAATTAAATAAATTTTTTATGATTGATGTTGAAATTGTTATATATGGTCCTAGTTTTATTAAGACACTAAACCATTGGGTCTTATATGTGTAATAATATTATGTTTTTATCTATAAAAATATGTAATAGTAATGTATGAAAATATTGGGTCTCTATAGTTCGGGCCATTACACCAGATACCTCTCATACCATTATCACCCTCGAGAATTTAAGTGTAAACCCGATGAAAAGAGAGGGGTCTGAACAACCACCTCGTAAGATACCTCTCAGGGAAAAACCATCATAGTGTTGTTTTAAATCTATAACAATCCTCGATATATAGGAACACTGCTCCCTCATCTATATCTTGAAAAATTATGGATACACTACCTCCCTTCTCCTCCATGTAACCATACAGACATATAAAGGTCACATCATCCAGAAAATGTCGGTTAGAGAGTCCCGTTATCAATTTCAATATTCTATCTGCTATGGGAGGCACTGAATCACTCACATGGGTTTATTCACAGCCACCTTAATGCATCTTTATTAGGGATCAGGTCCTCTCATCCCTGTAGTGTGGACTTTTCACAAACATTCATAGAATAAGAAAAATATCCCAGGTCTTAGTTAACAAGGTCTTGCATTATATCACACCCATGTACAAAAAAATATACAAACCAAAAATAAAAAAATATTTGGGTACTGGTCATGCATCTGTGGTTCCCGATCCTAGGTAATACAATCGAGGCCACCATGCCTCCACAACACATGAACAAAGGGAATGTTTTGTCCATGAAGCACATTGTCCTCACGATCATCGATCCACACTGGTCGCTCCACGAACATTTCATCATCTTTAAAATCTAGCTCTCCCTATCTGAGGATGTGTAAGTCATCATGTAGATACCAATGATGCATTGATACATGGAAGACGTTGTGGACCCTCTACACTTGTGGTGGTAATTCCAGCTGATAAGCCACTTTGTCGACCATCTCAACACCTCGAATGGCCTGAAGAACTTGGGAGAAATATTAATCCCTCTATCAAACCTCCACTTCCCACATCAAGGGGAGACCTTCAAGAACATGTAGTCCCCAACCTCATACTCCTAGGTCCTCCACATATGATATACATATAAATTTTGTCGGTCCTGAGCCGCCTTCATCCTCTCACACACAAGACGAACCTTTTTCGTCATGATTTGCACCACCTTCATGCCAAGAAAACCTATATACCTAACCATTGTCCTTCAAATGGGTGAACAACACGATCTTCCATACAAGGATTGGAACTGAGCCACTACTATGGAAGAGTTATATGTATTGTTATAGAAAAACTCTACCAGTAGAAAGTGTCTTACCCATGATCCTCTATTGTCTAGAATGCATCTCCACAACATATCCTCCAATGTCTGGATGGTTTTCTCTATCTTCCCATACATATGAGTGTGCAAAGTAGTTCTATGGAATACCTGGGTGACAAAACCATTCTATAATACCCTACAGACATGGTATATAAAGCATGGATCCTGATACGGAATGATAGTTCTATGAACTTCTTGAAACCGCACAACCTCACCACATACATCTGTGCCAAGTTACCCACGACGCTCAACTCATTAACTGCTATGAAGTGAGCTTATTTTATTAGCCTTCCCACACTGCACAGATGGAATCATAGGGTCTCTCATCCCTAGGTAGTCCCATGAAAAAATCCATTGAAACATCATCCTACTTCAACTCGGTAATGTTGAAGGGCTTCAACAGACCGCTAGAAACACTATGCTCAATCGTCACATGCTAGAACATGAGGCACATTTCAACAAAATCTTCCACTTCTAGATTCACTCTGATCCATAAAAACGTGTCTTTTAATCCCCAATACATCTTTTAAACTCTTGGGTGTTCCTCTAGAGGTGAGTTATGGAACATTCTGAGAACTCTCTCACACATTTCCACCGGGAAAAACAACTTTCTATGAAACACCATCCGATTCTGACCATATTTCAACCATCCTTCTAGAGAATTTCCCTACCTAACATGGTCATGCATCACTTTGACCTTTAAGTCTCCCCACTGATAATCCTCCTCCTTCTATTCCAAAGAATACTGCACTATCATCAGAAACAGATAGCACCTATCATCCTCCACCCTGGCATCCAGGTGCAATGAATCCAACTCCTCCATTTCATTCTAAGAATATTTTGACTTATGAACAACATCCCTCTGTGAATTCCTTCTCATGAAATTTGAAACCACATTCCCCTTTTATGAGGATTAGGAGAACATAAAGTCTTAGTCCTGAAGAAAATCCATCCACCTCCACTACATCAAGTTATGGTCTCGCTCGGAGAAGACATACCTCATGCTCTAGTGATGTGTGAAGACCACTAAGCATTACCCGATGAGGTAGTTCATCCAAAAATATAGTGCGAAAACATCCACTGCATGATCAAGGTATTGGGTGTCTTGGTTATGTTCATGAGGACGTATCATCATAGATCTATAAGAGATCACTACCCAATGTTGCCTCATCACACAACGAAGCCTAGACCAGAAGCATCACATAACACTTCAAATACAACCCGTTCTTCTAGAAACCATACTACTAGGGAACTAACCAGTTTCCCCTATAGTTTAATGATGGATTCCTGATAGTGCTCACTCCAAACGAATGCATGTTCATTTTGTTCATGGATGTCAATGGAGATGCCACTTGAGAGAATTCGGGAATGAACCTACAGTAGTAACCTGCAAGACCGTGGAAACTCTGATCCTCTACCGCGTTCTTTGGAACTAACTAAGAAACAATTACACTATCTTTTGAACGATTAACTACTATTCCTTACTAGGACACCATTTTTTCAAGTATGTTCACCTCTCGTGTCCAGAACGTGGACTTAAACATCTTCCTGTATAACCAGTGGTGTCAGAGGACCTCCAAAACTAGACTGAGATGATCAGCTTGATCCTCCTCTAATCTAGAGTATATCAAGATGTAATTTATAAACCTGGCTACAAACTTGTAATCATATTCATAAAAAATGGATTTCATGAGCCCCATGAACAAGGCTGGTGCGTTCATAACACAGAACGACAAGACTACAAACTCAAAGTTCCCATATATGCATCTGAAAGTAATATTTGAGATTTTGTCCTCCTACACCCTAAAATGGAGATATCGAGACTCCATGTCGATATTATAGAACCAAACTTCTCCCTTAAATAAGTCAAAAAGGTATTTGATCATCGAGAGGGGGTAACAGTTCATAACTGTTACCTGATTCAGCCTTCGGTAGTCTATTCATAGCCTGAGATCACCATCCTCCTTCTACGTGAACAAGATTGCAACACCCCATGGTGACGTTATTGGTCACATAAAACCCTTCTTCATCAGGTCATCAACCAGAATCCGCAACTCCCCCAACTTAGAAGGTGTCATCTGATAGGGTGTCGTCGAAATCGGACGGGCACTAGGTTCTATGTCTATCCTGTGCTGAACATCACATCGAGGGGGTTGAGTCACCATCTCTTTAGTGTAGGCATCTAGATACTAACTGAAGATCCTTAGAACTCCAATAATCTATGATTCTTATGATTCTATTGATATCTCATCTATCACGGAATAAAGGGGATCCACAAATCGGCTACCCTCATGGAAACACTACTTCCTAATGAAATCTACACGCTGGCCACCCATATCTGAGAACAATACCCTTCTCCAAAAGTAGTATATAATAGAATATATGGATACTATCGAGTTGATGAAAAAGGATGAGACTGTATGGATGCATTTTCGGTAGAAAGAGATCCCCACTAGACTGCTTCGCTCCTATCCTGACTTTGCATCCTCGAAAAACATCAAACAATATTGTTTGATCTCCATCTAGAATACTCAGCTCATGGGGTAGGATGCATTTCTCAGTGTGTACGCCTAGGTAATGGGATGTCATTGTTGAAACAAAGGATAATGAAGCTCATGAATAAAAAAAGGTACATGAAAGAGTGTTAAACAAACTAATCGTATATCGAATTAATTCTAGCCCTACTAGAACTTCCATCATTAGGCATTCATATTCTTAGGAAAAACTCATCTGCCTATTGGATTTCGTTCGCGTCCCCATCCATGCCTTGTTAGAGGTCCCTAAAGAGAGCTCTAAGAATGGCCTCCTCAAGTACTATCCACCCTAGGTGGAGCGGGACCTCACTGCCACTACTGCTGCTGCAGTGGAAAAGGTCTAGCTGGAAGCTACTTCTATTGAATTGGGCGCTGAACCTGCCCACATCCATTATTATACAATCAGTCTAGGAATTTTTTCCAAAGATTCCCAAATCTTCGAAAGATACCGCTCCTCAGTCTTAGGCTTGCAGAGAAAGGGTGAGGGCCAGAAGATTGAAACTGGAACTACTGGGGAATACTCCCCTTCATCTAAATCCTAGAAGGCCCTGATGCTAGAGGCCTACGGAACACAACCTTCCCCTTTGACATTCTCAACTAGATCCCCTCTCACTACACACCTCCTAGAAGGTGCATCCTATCCACTACATAATCATTCTTCTAAACATCCATGTATGTCAGTATAGTGAAGGGAGTTACAACATACTGAAAGGATGTTCAGAGTGACTCTTTTTAGCATCTTTCCCTTGACTCCTCATCCAGAAAGTGGTCTGGGGAAAAATGAATGGGATCCAGGAATATGATCCTCAAATCCATCGCTGACTTTCTCTTATGCTGGAGTGAGAGTAGCTCATTCCTCTTCTCAGAATTCATTGTGGATGAAAGGAATTCCTCCTAGAACACCCTCTCAATGTCGGACCACAAAATATTAGTCTCCATCGTCTCTCCGAGATAAATATTCCACCACTAACACGCCACTCCTCACATATTACATACAGCCAAAGGAACCTAATTCTCTACTGGATCCAGGATCCAGATGAATGCTATCGCTATATCCTCAAACCAACTCGCTTTCTACATGTATGAAATACTAGCCTCATACTTTTCGAGGGTCAGCTGTTGAAAGGCATGAAGTATATTCTGGCACTTGTCTTCCTCCACCTCTTGGTAAGTCCACCATTATTCAGCCAAATCATCCTCATGGGCCTCGATCACTGGCACTTCTCATGGATGTGGTCAGTGTATAATATTTGCTAAGTAGAAAAAGAATATGTAAGCCCAACTAGCGTAGAAGATCTCTTTTAAAATTTTCATAACCTTTTTATTCAATCTTAATTCCCAGAACAAACAAACCACACAAGAACTCAAGTCATCATTACACAAGTGAATTTCCTAGGGCCATTAACCTACAATTAGTGTAGTCTCAATTGGTCGATCAATAGGTATGGAGTCAATGAATTGGATCACGGGGGGGGGGGGGGTGGCTAAATTCTTATGTCCTACCTGGTATTCCCTGGACAATTTGACCAACCATGATTTCCTAAAAATGTTTCCCTACCCTCCCATTCTATTCTAACAGAGCCAAATCCTAAACACCATCATATCTCTCAACCATCACATCTAAAACCATTCTATCAGGACCCACCATCACCAAGATTATTATTGGGACAACAAACAAGAAGACACTTCATTCTTCAAGTTGATGGATAGATAATACCCAGAGTCCCTCATTCAGTAGCCTCCAGAGTGGTGGTGAGCACCATGGGTATAGAATCTCATGTAATATGGTAAGAATTACACTTTTTGTATAAAAATATCCGGAGTTAATATGGTAAATCCCAAAAAAATAGAAATGATGAAAGTAAATGTAATGCCAAAATTCATTTACATATGCATGTCCAATATAAACTGATACATAGTACAAGAAATCTCTAAAGGAAAGTTCCAAAATAATGAAAAGAAGAAATTACAACACCCTAAGCTCAAGCTAGTAAGGTCTGGCATGGTCCCCAATTTCCCCCTGGAAACCTAAAACCATGTTTACATACATAGTGTGAGTATACAAGTATACTCTGTAGGAAAAACCAAAATCACATGTGTACAAGTGGGGAGGCATTTTACTTCCCTATAAGAAATAGATAGAAGAAAAACACTTATCAAAGAAACTATCCTCCTAGTATCACCAAGGAACACTACCTCAATAAAAAATGTCATGTAATGTAATGGTAACAGAAAATCAATATTTTGGTACCCCATACCACTTTCCCATGGGTTATTTTGGACATCCTACGTGTCAGACCTCCCCCAAAAGTCTCACTGTAGTCCCACAACCGCCCCAATAACAACCTTATGAGTTATCACCACGCATCCCACCCACACACACCTAGGCCACCATAACAACAAATAACTATGCCCGTAAACACCTGGGCCACCTCAAACTCTTCCACGCCTGAAGAACCATAGGCTATAACAACCATTGTAACATCTAAAGCCACATGGGCCTCATTCTAATGACACTTGAAAAAAACCCTACCTACACACACCTAGACCAACCACCACAACACACCCTGCCATTATAATCTTGGACCATAATATAACTTAGGCCATTAAAGCCTTCCTGATGAATAATTGGACACCTAAGAGAGGGAGAATAATTGAACCAATAAATAGCCACTCATAAGAATTATGAAAAAATCAACCTCCCCATAAATGTGGGGGTTTGGGTTGATGTTCTCATCAAGGGTGGGTTTTTTATCTGAAACCCAAAAAAAATAATTTTAAATATAGGTAATCCAAAAAAAATCCAAACCTAAGGGTTCCAAAGAACAACCAACCTTGTTAATATCCCTACATGCACACAAATATGACATCCAAAACCAATGAACAACCCATTTCTGTAAAACACATCCCCCAATATGCCAATTCTCAACATCATGTCCCTGTGATTCCATTTAAATATTCATTCACTAACAGTCAACTAACATGAATAACCACAAGCCAATACAACAACTGAAGGAAATCATCCATGTACAACCTAATCATTCACACTCGGTTCTCTGATAAAGTCATAACAACAAAGGGGGTATGTGAGATCCCTCGAAGTATGGGAACCAAACCAAACCCATCATATCACCCCACACAGCCTCAAATCAACTTCCAACAATTGAACAATGGGAGATCCCATCACCATCCACGTCACCCCGCACACATCAAGGTGAACAACCATGTGTATTAGAGAATATAGCATGGGATATTAAAATTTATCCACACGATTTATCAAGTTCCTTTTTTCCTTTTGATTAAACGGGGTGATCATACATCGATTCATATTCATTGGGAATCAATTTTATCAACCAACATTACATGATTAACCAGATTCCATGTTACAACCATCTAATCACAATATTATACAATAAAATAGAGGTTCATAAGTTCACATGAAAGGACTACCAATGACCTCTATTTTCATTGGGAATAATCCAACACAATTTAAAACCTGAAAATGAAGATAAAACAAATACAACAACATCATTATCAAATACACCCATACATTATTTATAGTCTATTTGTTATCATTGTTATGATTTGTTTTCATCCACATCTTAAGGGAAACATTATCCTACCCACCCCATATGATTCATAGTAAGTAAAAACAAAGGAAAAACCTACTCGAATGATCAAAAATCGATGTTTTATCCATGCACCATGAACTGGGGATGCGTGACTTATAGAGTAAGAACTATGTGGACTCCAATGCTAAGCATGAATGGCACCAGTATAGGTGCACGATTCATCTCGGTAGAATTTCATTAGGAATAATAAGATAAACCAAAAGGAAAATAAGTGAGGATCTTAGATTATAATGATGCATGATCCTAAAATTTGGGATATGATTTCTATGTACATAAAAATCGGATTGTGACTCGACCATGCCGTTGGGTTTTTTAACAATTTGATATTAATTGGGATTTAATAATTCACCTCGGGGATGGTAGAGATAATGGATGTGGGTTAATATATTTCCTTTAAACATAGAAATACGTGTAATATGGGCAAAACTATAAAACATGAAGAAGGTGTGACACTGAGGAAAGAAAGGAAAGAATAAAAACATTTTGGTTACTTAGGGGTCACCCGACTCTTGGGGGTTTAATACATATTTTACTACCATTCAATGGCATTGAAAGGGGTAATAAAATTCATTTTTGTCAAAAGATATTTTACTGGTGAAAAACTATATGTTCCAAGAAAAATTAAAAATGAATCACTATTAGGTGAGTCACTGTCGCCCTGGCACTGTGACCTCGTCACCATCTCCCCAGAACCGTCACACTGGCACTGTCACCCTAGTATCGTCGCCTTGTCACTGTTGCCCTTGCACCGCCACCCTGGAACCATTTCCTTGGCACCATCACCCTAGCACTTTCGCCTTGTCACTATTGCTGATTGGTGCTTCAGATGGCCTATCAGTGCCACCAACACCCGTCAGTGTCACTGACACCAGTCAGTGTCCGCAATGCCCTTCGGTGCCACCGATGCCCATCAGTGCCACTGAGGCCGATCGGTGCCACTGTCATCCTTCGGTTCCTCCGACGACCATCAGTTCCATCATTTCCCATCAATACTATTGACACTAATCTATGCTACCATTCATTTAACCCAAAACATGGAAAACTCATTAACGAGTTTCCGATGGTCCCTAAGATACCCCAAAAAGAATAATTTACAAAACAAATGGACCAAGATGGTTCAGTCCATTACAATTAAGCTCCCAGCCTATATATTAGAGTTTTAAGTGACCAGTTAGACAATCCATTTATCTACATATTGAAGGAATTGATATAAAAATTCTATGTCTACACGATGCTGAATAATTCTCTTGAACATCAATGAAAACCTAATTTCCCAATTAGATACGATTGAGAGTGGTATTCCATGAAATATCAAAAATTCATTAATGTATAACCGTTAATACTGACAAAGAGGGAAATATTCTTTAATATAATTAAAATGATATGATTTAATAAATAATTGAACTAAATCCTTGATAAAATTGTTCCCTCAATATGTTTTAGGGAGTCCAATGATGAGATTTATGGTTATTTTTTCCATTTCTATTTGTGTATTGGTAGTGGTTATAAAACCCTATTAGGCATTTATCTCATGGTGTTGTCTTTGTGGAGAACCATGAATCAGGACACATACTCAGACATATCCCATTTTATGTTATCCAAAAAAAATTATTATTTTTGTTGTCCATTTATATTTTTAATTCATGATCAATAAAAGATCCCGAATAATTAAATTCATCCATAAATTAATTCATAAAATACTATATTTATCAGACACAAACTAAATTATTGATGCTTATAATTCATGAAATCTCATTTCTTATCCCTAGATCATTCCTCTCTATCTTATATAATTCCTTATTATTCTTATGCACAGTATAAATCCACTCATGGATGGATTGTTGAACATTCATATGATATTGATTACATTTTCTCTATTTCTTCATGTTTTAAATATTTATTTTCAAAAAATGCTCAAATATGGGTTCAATTTCAATTCTTATCAGAGAGAAACTATCATGATCTTCTAACATATAATATCATTCATATGATTTCCCTTATGATGATTGTAATGTGTATAGAATTCGTAATAATTGATCAAATAAAACATTATTCTATGGAATTTGTTGAAATATTAATGCATAAATATATAAATAACTATATTATTATCACTATATATATCACACCTCTCCAAATAAAGATAATTCATCTATATTTTAAATTCAATAATTCCCAATTCTAGCTCCAACTCATGGATTTTAAAATTAAAACGACGAACTTTCAATTAGTTTTATGAATAAGCTATCACCATATCATTATACATAATGAAACATCAACTCTCTTAAATGATGAATCAAAAATTATAAAAACACTTATACACATACAATAAAGTCCAAAATTATCTTCAGTTCAATGAAACTCACCTTATAATCATTTTTTCACAAGTGATGTACCCTCTTCGGAGTCATTATGGCGAGTTGATTTTATTATCATGAGAAATATCCCAAAAGAATTTGATATATCCATCACAACCTATTAAATGATGGATTATACATACCATGGTCGGCCTAAGCCATTGCACTAAAAATTTTCACTTTATGTGACTATTGATATAGCCACTATTAAAATTATGTTACCCATTAATGTAAATTATTGCATAAAAATATCCCACTTTGTAAAAATGGATAGGTTCTTAAAAAAAATTCATAAATGTTTTACATGGTTTTAATCTATATATTGATATATAAGAATGTAATCCATAAAGATATCAACAAACATAAAAGGGTAGTATTTAAAAAACATATTCATTAAAAAAATGAATATAGTAAGAGAAGTAGAGAATTTTTAAGTAATTAATATAAATTCCTAACGATCATACCTCATATGGAAGGTGGTCTATAGTATGCCCTCTTTACTGAACCTTATCATATGATATTTCAATCAACGATACATCATCGAAAAACTTTGATCTCCATTTTAATGATTAAAAATTTCATTGATACATGGAATATGTTAGTTGTTCATAATAGTGATTTTGTTAAGTTCCCTATAATCAATAAAAGTATGTATGATCCTATATTTTCTTATAACTAAAAGTACAAGTTCATCAAATGGAGATGCAATATGTTGAATGAATGAATTATAAATATTATCCTATAGTGGATTATTCAATTATATGAAATAAACAAGGGATAGTCTTTAATGAATCATTGAATTAGGGGTAGGTTCGTGTTTAATTTATATTGAAAATCAACATCACAATTCCGGGGGTGGGGACTGGGAAACCCTTTTCAATTATTTCAGTATTCATATAGGAGGAATATATTTAATTATGAGATTCTCCCAAATTATATGATATAAATACACCTCATTAATAAGTATTAACACTAATATGATAGATATAGTTTCCATTGGTAATTCATGTCAATTCATGAACTGAATGAATATTGTAGGTTGGTTTGGATTATCCAAAGAAACATCCCTTCCATGAAAATTGATTTTCCAATTATAATGAGGAAAACTATCCAAGAATCGAATAAAAATAATGTAAATTAGAGGTATAATAACAATATTGTCAATATTCTCATTCCCACTATCATAAATTAGATTAGATATATGGACATGATATGTGTTCATTATTCCATTAAGGGTCTTCATTGCCATCTTAACATCTAATCATTTATATATTGATGTGATAACCGTAGAATATTTTACATATATAAAATGTATGTATAACCTAAATAAAAGAGAAAAATATCACATTATAGGTGGATGTCATGTTTAATTTTCACCACATTACAGGGAAGATCGACATAGACATTTATTTTTCAAATTATCTTCCATCTCCTTTTGACATATTCTGTGGTATTTTGCTTTCATGCTTGGGGGACTATTATGAATAATCCCATGAATCTGTATTGTAAAATCATTGAATATGATTTTAATCATATTTTCCTTACCTCTATTAACCATATAACAATTATCTCTACACATGTAACAAACTCTAATGCCCCTCATTCATTTCCCAATATGTTTTCTTCTATATTTTTCATATGATTGAAATAGCATCATTACCATATTTTTTATTGATGTAGACCTATTTTATTAGTTCATAACAAATAAAATCTTTTCTTAATTTCCATTGATGTTATTGGATCCAAAAATTTAATTCTATGTATTACTTTTTCTTGATATTAAATCAACACATCATGAAAAAGTAAGAGATCCACGTTCCCCTTTAATACTTGGATAAAATCCACCAATGAAAAGGTAAATCTTGTTTTTTGATTTATGAATTTAGTCTATACCATTTCAATGTTAGATTCATATTCTACCACAATATCTTTGTAATTATTTTTTAATGTAAGGAATATCCTTTTGTTTCTTCTCATGGTTCTCGGGGGAAGTGTTTCTCAAAGAGAATAACATTCGATATTCATAATTCCATGATTAATATCCTTTTATCCCTTTTAGTACATTTGATCAATTACCATCATTAATGATATTTGTTATTAAAAAAATACACTAACATAATAACGTTCTCAAATCCTTTACATATAAAATATAACAATATCATTTCAATTGATTTAACTCATTTCACTAATTTAAATGGATTTGTTTCTCCCTTAAGTGATGAAGGATTCTATTTCATGAAGAGAATGAAAATATAAAAATCACACTTTTGGACAACAGTTTTCTCCATTGAAGAAATTTTATTCATTATAACATAATAAATCATCCATAATATTTCCCCAATCTTCTATGTTCAAAAACAAAAAAATGGCCTAAACAACAATGAAATCTCTCTATATTTTATTAGTTTTAATTCATTTCTCCAATTATGTACCATCATTGAATTATGGATCACAATATGTAATATCATAATCATAATGGAAGTTTTTACAAAAAATAAAACCCCTAAAAAGTAAATGGTCTCAAACACTATAATGGATTATCATAAATATTAATTTAAGATATTTTTATTTATTTTCAAGTTCTCAAGGATTATAATAAAAAAAATTGTTTTTAGTAATAAAAACCTAAAATCAAATAACAAATATATAGTAACTAAATTATGAAATTGATATAGTATATTACGGATTTCATCATTAAATATGGATATTTTAATTAGTCATGATGAACATGAAACAAGTATAATTCCCATCATAAATTAGTGATCTAAAATAATTAATAAAATATTTCCTCATTGATGTTGTTCAAAATACCCTTCATAATATGTTTTCAAAAAAGAAAACAATTAATGTTTGATATCAGATACTCTTTAAGGGTCATATAAAATTGAAGATATCATGCGAAAATATAGCCTAATAAATATGGAGAGTAAATAGATGAAACATATTCAATTTATTCAATATCATGAGCCCGAAGTCAATATATTGATAATTTCAATGAATTATTTGATTAGAAATTAACATATTAATTCGAAATAATGTAAATTCTTACTATTGGACATCATGATAATCAAAATAATGATTTATATACCACAAAATAATTGTACAAGTAATGTTTAAATAATAGGTAGGTATACACTGAAATCCCATTTAAGTTTGAAAATTAATTTTCTTCACGACCTGTATTGATGCATCGAGGGGATTTCAATTACCATTCCCCACCCATCAATATATTCCAGATGTAATATTAATATATTTCTAATGGAAATAAAATTTCATATTCAATATAAATATCAACATAATTCAATATTTAGTTTAAAATACACATTTTTCAAGGTTTTTCCCATCCAATCAAATTACATTCATATTAAAATACCCTATGCAAAAATGATACACAACATAAGGAGTATGCATAAATATGATGAATATTTTATATAATTGTCATTTCCAAATAATAATTATCAAAATCATGTGAATTTTTTAAGATAATGTAAATTACTGCAAAATTAAAATTGAAAAAAGATTATAATAAAATAATTAGAAACATGAGTTTTGAAATAAAATGATATATTCTAAATAATGAAATATAATAGTTGAGAAATAATAAAATAATATTTAATAAACATGTTTTCATTTTTTATAAGATTGATAAAATAAAAAATAATATAAATTGTATAAACTAGTTATAGAATTTGAAAAGTATTTTTTCAATGTATATGTGAAATAACATTCCATCTGACATTTTGTAAAGAAATTCAAAATTTCAAATTTTAGAAAAAAATTTAATGATTCTCCTAAAACCCATAAAAATAATGGATAAAATTTAATTTACATTGATGCTTTTGTAAATTAATTTTAAGAAAATATATTCATGGAATTAAAATATATCTGATCAAAATAGAAATTATTTGGACATTTCTGTAAAAAATTATATTTCTTGCTTCATTTGCTAAAGAGAAGAAAATATGAAATAAAATAAAGAAAAAACATAAAATTGTTAACCAAAACTATAACATAAATAATCATGAATGATTATTCATTAATGTTAAATTCCTCAAAATGATATTATATTCCAACATAGAAATATATAGGCACATAATACCAACTATATCTTAATAGAGTGGAAATTGACTTAAAAATCCATATATTAATCAAAAAATATAATTATGAATTAATATATTAATATATTAATATATTATGTATGATAAATTTAAATATATATGAAAATATTTTAAATAAAACAAAATACATTTAAAGTTCAATTAACATATAATAATTGAGTGACATAGTCAATGATGTATAAGTATAACCCTATGAATAAAAACTGTGTTAAGAAACTACTTATATCATGTTCTACTTGACTCATAGGTGAAATTACTTACTATATAATAAATATAAATTTGGTTTTATTAGGTACCAAAAAATGATTCAAATTTATAATATCTTATATGATTCAATTAAATAATTTTGTCACCTATTTATTAATAATAATTTATTATTGTCATTATTTCAGATGTTTACCTGATTTGTTTTTTTATTTGAAATTAATTTTCCTTGAATTATAATCATGGTTTAGTAACTAGAGTATTTTATTCTTGTTATATATCAAATATATAATATTTATTTGTTAATAATCAGCTAAAAACATATAGATATAACCATAAATTATATCGACCATAGAAATGGTATGTTGTCTACACACAAAAATTTTATTTTCACATTAGATGGGCAGAAAAAATAATTAAATATTAATCCATCATCATTGGTTCATTTATATATCATATATATCATATATATCATATATATCATATATATCATATATATCATATATATCATATATATTAAATAACTTAATCCTTAGTCACATCCATGAAAAAAATAAATGAAAATTTGATCATGTCACTTTGTGGAAGTGGTAGTCTCCTTGTACCCAAGAGTGATGTAATCATTTTCTAATGAATTTTAATGGTAGAAGGTAGATTCAATATTATAATTTAAAATACCAAATATTTTTTTAGTTATTCTATATATAATTTAATTTCATCTTTTTATGCATCAATGTAATGTGTTTATGAAATAAAATTACACAAATACATGGAGATATTATGTCATATGTACAATCGAGTGATCTTATCATTTTTATAAATGAAATAAAAATGATGGAAATTTATTGTAACATTATTCTACTAACATTAAATTAAATTTATTATACCTTATATTTTATTTAATTATCTATAGAAAACATTATAATGATGTTTTAGAACAAATAAAATTTAATGTGTCGGCAAAGATGATTATATATCACTCAGTAAATATCAAATAGGTCACCTCTCCTCAGCTCAAATATGATATAATGTGACTACTGTCATATCTGTAATCTATAAAATATTTTTTAAAATAGATATGATTAGAGTTTCTGATATTTGGGATGGTTAATGTGGTCTATCAAAAAGAGAGACGGTGTGTGCTTTTATAAATGAAGTTAGGGGTATTTATGTAATTATTTAAATTATAAATTAATACAAATTATTTTTATGTCATTGTGGTAAAAAATAGACATAATATTAATATATGTTTAATATGACACTATATCAACTCATAAAAAATATTTTGGACCTATTTGGGTTATTTTTTCACCTTTATCATTTAGTTTTTGACTTTATCGACACATTTGGAAATTATGTCAATATTAATGTGTTCAATAATTAAAATGCAAGAAACATACCATAAAACTAGAAAGAACCATAAATAGATTATTTATTATGTTTTAAAAATTAATCCATACATGTCTCTAATGATATTTGGTTTATGTATTTTAATTCAGTTAGTAACATATTTTTTCCATAAAATACCATTAATGTCCTTTTTGACACTATTCAATAAATATGATTTTAAATACCCATATCCATAGATGAAATCATAATATTATCCTTCCACATATATATTATATGTCATATGTATTAATAAAATAAATATATCAATGTAATTCTTATAATTTATATTTATTTTAATATTTTTTAAAATGACTTGGATAAATTTTATTTTAATTTAATATATATTATGTTGGTGTTCGGAAAGAATTTATGCTAATTATTCTATCAAGAATATTTAAAAATAAATTAACATAGTAAAAATATTAGTTTAGATTTCAAAATAACATTTAAAACCAAATATAAACACTTTTTATGGGAAAATATTAGATATTGTAATGTCCATAGTGTGCCATTTTGTTTTTATTCATTTCAAAAAGTAATATAATGGTTTATATGATAGAAAAAATTAACCATATTGTTATATTTCAAATAAAAGATTTAAATTTATGAACATAATTCATAAAATATGAAAATAAATGTTTTTAAAATATTAAATTCCTATCAAATTAGTTATTTACCTTAATTACCCAATTTATGCTTAACCAAAATTTTAAAATTTACCACCATTACTACACACAATGATCAAAAATAAAATAAAAAAATTTATAAAATTTGGAACACAAAATATATAATATTGAATTCATTTTAAAAAATAAATTTTATATAATTTTCAAAAATGAAATTAAAAATAATCCTATAATTTGAGTCAAAAATGTTTTCCTAAAAAAGGCATTTTTAAGGAAAAAAATAAACGTATAATAAAAATGGTTATAATAATTATTAAAATATATATATTAATACTATTATGAAATAAAGTATTATAATTTTAAATTTGTATTTAAATAAACACATTGTGGGTATTTTATTTAAATTAAATGAAATTATTGTTTTATAAAAATCGATATTTTCACAATTCATTGAAAAATTAATATTTTCATACAAATCGAAAAATATAAAAATAACATAATTTGTACACGAGGAATTCATAAATTATTTATTTTTTACATAATAATATTTTAATGGTTATCCATGGTTCATTTACACTCGTTGTTTCATTCAAGGAAAGTAATGAAAATAATAAAATATTGAGATATTATTGTAATTATTCCATTATCTACCATATTCTTTATGAACACGATTTCTCCTAGTTATGTGCACAGAATAAATCTAATAATTATTGTGAGAGATCCAATAGACATATTGAGAAGACACAAAATAATAAAATTCATTTGTAGGATGTCTAAACCATGTAAACATTATTTCAATCTATAACACCTTAGGTTCGACCTAGGTCAACTACAACAGCAATTTATTCAGATCCAAAATAATGATATTTTGAATTTATCCAAAGATATAATTTGGATACTGCAAACAAGGTTCTCTGCAATGAAACACTCACAATGAAACATAATTATGTTCGATATATACTCAACCAACTCTTTTCATTGTTATTACCCTTAGATGCCTCTGTGTTGAAATAAAATTTACACTTAGTATCTAGAAGGTGATGTATTTCTAGGAAAACCACATAATATATATCTTGTGGGAATATTTGGACATAATCATATAAATTGTCCTATTCACATGATTTTCACTAATCCAATCATATTATCTAATGATTCATTAATGCCTAATATCATAATAACTATAAGGTCATCAACATCGTATACCTAAACATTACATCATTTTAGATGAATAGTCATTACATAACATTATGATCCACAATATGACCATAATATTTTAGTGTCTTTTGAGTGTAGAAAAATAATATTATTTTCCTATATTATTCAACATCTCTTGAAAATTTATTTTCACTTTTTACCCTTCATGAAATTCCTACCAAAAACATATCTTAATAACCTAGATAATGGAAATGAAAAAATTGTTATATTATGTTATTAGTATTTGTAAAAAATTGAGTTATCAGTTAGTGATCTTATGAAATCAAAAGACAATAATTGTCACGACCCATCCTCGGGACCCGTGCCATGACTACCCCAAGCCCGCCTTCCATTGGCCAGGGGCTGGCGACTAGCACTAAAGGCGTAAAACCCGATAAAAGGGAAGGTATCGCCTTTATAAAAGTAAACAAAACATCACAGAGTACAAGCAGACGTAATACACTAAGAACAAAAGAAAGTGCTGAAAAGTAAGTAGGCCAGAATACAAACCCAACTAAAAGTACAACTAAAACTGAACGAAAGTACAATAGAAAAAGACAAACAGCTGGAAGAATGGAAGCATCTCCTGGGTCATCCTCCTCGGATCCTACCTGAAGGGTAGGTACAGATAGCATAGTTCCTGGATCGTCCACCACAGAACCTACCTGAAGGGTAGGTATAGAAATCCTCCACAAAACTCTCGCCAATCAACCTTCTCTGAGTGTCGTCTCATCGTGAAGTCCACCTCCAGATGCTGACTCGTCGAGAGGTCCACCTCCAGGTACCGTCCAGTCCTCGAACACTCGGCCTCTGTCAGTGCTGCCCGATGTCTGCAACCAACACAACAAGGTGTGGGCATAGCCCGTGCAGGGGTGAGTATATGATACTCAGTAGGGACCCTGAGACCCTCAAGGTCTCACTAAATCCAACAAGGATAACCACAAAGTATGATCTCAACAGATTACCCTTACTTAGGTATAAGCCCATACTTATACCTAAGTTATCAAGTAACCCATCTCAATTATGAGGAAACACAAAGGTTAAGAATTCAACGGATAACCACTACCTAGGTATATTCCCATACATATACCTAAGTTATTAAGTGACCCATCTCAATCATGAGGTAAACAAAATGGTCATAGACTCATCTCCAACCAGGATTTAATCATGATGTCGAAACCATGACTGCTGGAAAATGCCTCCTCTGTCGAGTACAGTGGGTCTACCGCTACAACCAAGCGCCCCCCACTAACATTGGACTGCTGTAGTACTCCACCTGTCGAGTACTGTGGTCCTGCTGCTATAACCAAGCGCTTCCCACCAAGGGTCTACCGCTAAAACTAAGCGCTCCCCCTCATAGCCTCCAGAGGTACTCGTTCTGTTGAGTACCGCGGGTCCGCCGCTACAACCAAGCGCTCCTCCGCCGTGGGTCTGCCGCTACAACCAAGCGCTCCCCCTCATAGCCTCCATAGGTACTCCTCATCTTGAGTACCACGGGTCTTCCGCTTCAACCAAGCGCTCCTTCACTGTGGGTCTGCCGCTACAACCAAGCGCTCCCCACTGGTCTATCCGAAACACACCCATTCGATAGTTCAGTAGTTGTCAAGTCTCAGCTAGCTACGATGTCTCTGCACTCTGTTTGTTCGCCACCGAGATGGTCTGCTCCACGAGCTACTAGTCGATACTCCAAGTATCACAATGTCCCACAAATAAGTATCTCAAAGTAATGCCTCTCCATAGGGGTCTCAATGCAACAGACGATGCATCAATCAGACGCTCAGTCTGTGAGTTATTAGCATTTCCGTCCCAGGGGCCCAGTTGGTTTTGTGTGCGAACCAACCCATCCGTATCTCAACTCTACCCCGAAATCTCATAGGGTATACTCATAGGGACTGTTTCTCAATGTGATTACCAACGCCACTGACGGTTTGTCAAACGGACGTCCGGTCTGAATGTTATCAGCTTTTCTGTTCCAGGGGCCCAGTTGGATTTCGGGTTCAATACAACCCGGCCACTATCCAACTATGTCCAAACATTAGTATAAGTATTCCAGAAGTTCCATCTCATCAAGATGAAACCAAAAAAGTCGATGGAACATCTATCGGACGTCCGGAGTTCATGTTATAAGTGTTTCCGCTCCGAGGGCCCGGTTGGTTTCATACTCAAACCAACCTGGCCATATCCAAAGTTCTCTAAAACCTTCAGTTTAATATACATAAATGACCGTATCGATCCAAGATTCGCATCACAACTGACAGTGCATCGATCGGAGGTTCGTAGCCCATGTTATGGGCGTTTGAACGAAAATGGCCCGAAAATAGGGGGTTCGGGCCCGGTCCGACCCGGCCCGAGACCCCATGGGTCGGCCCGAACCAGTTCGACCCGACACGAGTCCGGGTCCGGCCTGATAGGGTGTGGCCCAGCCCGGCTGGCGCTGCCTAGCCCGGCTCGGCCTGGGCGCGGCCTGCGTGGCCTACTCGGCTGGCCGAGCTGAGCGGAACAGGGGGGAGGCGCACGCGCCCCTGATTGAAGCCGCTGCCCCCGCGTGGGGGCCGCTCACTACCAGCGACGCGGCGCTAACCCCCATGTCTCCCTCGGTCCAGCATGGCCGCGGGACCACCGCCTGCCGCCATGGCTTTAGCCGCGGCGGACCTTCCTGGCGGCGCGCCGATAGGCTCTTCTGCAGACCACCAAAGTTGCTCCGGTGGTCCGTTTTCAAATCTGTCTGCGCCGGTGGTCCTCCCGAGAGCCGTAGATTACTGTGATGGGTTAAAAACTCCTTTTCGGCCCACCTCATCATCGCCTGTAGATCCACACTTTGACAACAAACTACAGAGGGTCCGAGATTTGTTCGTTAGCCCATGCCCTCCACGTTAGAGGTTTTAAAAAATACAAAATCAAACTCAACCAATACTGAATATTCACCACGCAACCACCCCGCATGAACGAGCGATCCGTGGATCAACCGGCAGAGATTGATCCGCGCTCGTCGTCCGTTTCTCGAATTATAAAAGGGAAAAACAAATATAATCCCCCTACCTCAAGCATTGTCTTTGGGCGAGGTTTGTCACGGAAAGGGACGTCGTGGAAGGAGACTCCATAAGCGTCTCTGAAGGAGGATCGTCGGCACCGCGTCGTCGATCTCTAAGGATGGAATCTCTCACCGGCTGTGAGGAGGGAGGAAGATGGTACGACAAACTCCCCTTTTTGGTGACAGAGTTCTTCATCGAAGGCTCGGTGTTCTTTACATTCTTCGACGAGGAAGAAGATGTTCTTCAAGAGTTAGAGCATATCCTCTCCCAAAATCCTCTCTCACAACAAAACCACCCTAATAAAATAAGCGTTGCCTTATTTTATTACTCAAGAAAAAGGTTTTTGAAATTCAAAATCGAATCATTCAATTAAATGAATTAATTGAAGAGTTATAACTGCCAAATTAAAGAGGCGTTTAATACATAGTTAAACGCAAGAGTTGACTTTCATTTAATGGGGGTGCAGGTGCGTTACTTAATTAAATGAGGGGGTTTGAGGAAGTTGAAAAGGTGGGGATCTTATGGGCCCCACCCCAAAAATATCCTACCTAGTGGAGTAGGATATAGTGGGTCTCACTCCATCCACTTATCTTAGGTTAAACTACTTTAAATAAAATAAAACTGGTTGAACCATTTTATTTTATTCCTTTACTTAACCCAAGATTTTTAATAACCTCACTCGAGCAAAAGAAACTCCAGAAAAGGTGTTCCTAAGTAGTTACAGGCACTGCGGTTTCAACGGTGCCCTCAGATTTCGATTCTGAGCACCGGTTCAAAAGATAGAAAAACCCGCTCGTTCGTTCACTGAACGTACCCGAGCTAAATTTCGGGAATTGATCCCGGGCACACCGGACCTCGGAATCAGGTGCCGTCAGAAACTACGTTCTTGTAAAATCCCAAATAAATTAACAAAAAGAATTCCTTGAAATATCTAGGTCTTTACATTACTCCCACCTCAGGTCTTTACATCCCCATAAAGCTTTAACACAAACTAGAGATAAAAAAGCGGTACTGAGCACGCATCTGAGCATTCTGATCCCATGTGCTTAGCCGGAGGTTCTCGTGCTGCCTACGAAAGCGCACAAGTGGAATCGATCGTCCTCGTAGGACCCGCTCTTGCCCATTCCCAACCTCTACTGGATCCCCGGAAAAGTCACCGCATCTTCAACGCCCAACTCCCCATGCTCGATGGTATGCGTCGGATCAAGCACGTATCTCCTCAGTTGAGATACGTGGAAGACATCCTGCACCCGGTGCAACTGAGGTGGAAAGGTCAAGCGGTAAACGACCATGCCTACCCAGCTGAGGAATTATAAAGGTCCGTTGAGCCTCGGAGATATCTTGCCACTTCGGCTACATCTCCGTAAACCTCGTCGAGGTGAGACCCCTATAAGGATGTGATTGTCATCCTCAAACTCTAGAGGTCTCCCTTTCTTGATTTGAACTAAAACTCAAAACTCCTGCTGCCACGTGGGTGAAGTTGGCCAACTCAAGAGTGATCGGATACACCATCCTATGCATGATTCCATCCTGTGCTTCCTGGGTTTTCCTTTTCGCTGACCAAGGAAAACCCCATCCCAATATTGTAGATAAACCACAACCTTTTTTCCTAATACAATCAATTCGTGTATGAACTGTGGATCCAATCCATACTCAGACCAACATCGTAAGGCCTCGACGCTGCCACAAAGATATTCCAACCGAAACTCTATCCTCGTGGGTCAGATCACACTGTCAGTGTAAGTGTGATTATTGAGTCTCCTCCCAAGGTATCTCCAGACTTGAGGGTCAAGTATACGGCTTACCAGAAACACTAGGTCTGGGACAAGATTCATGGAAGGAAGGAATGATTCATATCTACGTCTGTTACTACGACAGCTAGTAGTAGACACAGACTGTCCCTAGAATCACTGTTAGAGCCATTGGGTCACACTCCATGACCGCATACAGCTGCTCTCTTCCCGTGCCCTTCAGCTCCCTGAGCCTAGTGAAGACTACAAAGGCAGGTGATTGTAACATGTCGAAAAGTACACCACCCCATGTCGCTCCCCTAGCTCTTCCTCCACGTCTGCTGATATGCAGATTCATCTTTCCTTGACACTTCCTCTTCTTGAATCATTTTACATGTCCATGTCTCTGAGACTGATTCCAGTTCGCATCTTCCCACTGCAAACATTCGCTGGCTATAACCGATCAACCAAAGAACATTCAACCACAATGGTTCTCTCTAGCACCCTAACATAAGTAGGAATGCATAGAAAAAAGAGTGATTACTCGTATATCCTTTAAACACACCTCGCTCGGAGGTCCGAGCTCTAAAGAAATGATCATATTGTAGTACTCATGTACCATGAATGATTGGTACGCCCTAATGAATTATCAGTTACCGACATGTCATCCTGCCGAAGCTGTATAAGATCTAGAAAACTCTCAGCCACTTCTCAAGCCAGTCCACAACTGCCTGTGAGTCAGGCTCAGCTCGGAACATGAGGGTATCTGATTTTGGAACACGTGTAAGGTAGTAAGTCTACATGTGTCACATACTGGTATCGCCGGTTGTAACTCCTGACCAATAGGTAGTGATGTATAGCTGGCACACTACCCGAAGGCACTATCTCAGGCATCGGTCCGCATACCAAAGCCTCATCACTATGCGGACCATCATCATGGTCACTCACTGGAAAACACTAGTAGCCAAGTCTACCATCTACTCCACTGGTGTCTCAGCTAGGTGGAAAACTCTAGCAATCACCTCCATCCAGTCCTCTGCTGTCTGGAAATTTGCCTCGCCTTGTGACCTCGGAGGCCTCTACTGCTGGAACTTGTGCATTGCGCTCTGTCAGCGTGAACCGTCTTCTAGTATGGAAAGTGTAATACGCTTCCCAATAGGTGGTGGTGCTTCTTGTACACTACCCGAGGGTGCCAACATAGAAAGAAGCACATGCACCAGAGCCTCATCGCTCAGTGAACCGTCATCGAGAACTCTCTCGGAAACTCCAACTGACTGTCTGCATGGAGATATCCTGAACAGATGTGACACTGTCAATGATTTATACCTGGTGAGCTGACCTGGTTTGAGTTGACTTTAAAACTCTTGGAAACACACACGCAATCAATGTTTTTTGTCCACAAAGTCGGAAATCAGTAGTCAAGGTCCTGGTGTACAGATACGTCGGCCGCCGCACCAACACTGGACTCCCAGAACTGAAGACCACACTCGGTACCCTTAACACTATTGCTTCAAAGAAAGGGAATATCAGATTTATAAGTTTTGTTGGAGAACCAACTCCTCTGATACCAATTTGTCATGACCCGTCCTTGGGACCCATGTCGTGACTACCCCAAGTCCGCCTTCCATAGGCCAGGGGCTGGCGACTAGCATCAAAGGGGTAAAACCTGATAACCGGGAAGTCATTTCCCTTATAAAAGTAAAAAACATCACAGAGTACAAGTAGAAGTAGTACACTAAGAACAAAATAAAGTGCTGAAAAGTAAGTGGTCCAGAATACAAACCTAAGTGAAAGTACAGCTAAAACTGAACGAAAGTACAACAAAAAAAGACAAACAGCTAGAAAAATGGTAGAAGCTTCTGGGTTTTCCTCCTTGGATCCAACCTGAATGGTAGGTACAGATAGCGCAGCTCTGGGGTCGTCTTCCACGAATCCAACTTGAAGGGTGGGTACAGATTGCCTCCACAAAACTCTCACTCGTCAACCTCATCCAAGTGTTGTCTTGTCGTGAATTCCACCTCTAGATACTGAATCATCGAGAGGTCCACCTCCGGGTACCATCCAGTCCTCGAACACTCGGCCTCTGTCAGCGCTGCCCGACGTCTACAACCAACACAACGAGGTGCGGGCATAGCCCGTCCAGGGGTGAGTATATAATACACATTAGGGACCCCGAGACCCTCAAAGTCTCACTAAATCCAACAAGGATAACCACAAAGTAGGATCTCAACAGATAACCCTTACTTAGGTATAAGCCCATACTTATACCTATGTTATCATGTAACCCATATCCATCATGAGGAAACACAATGGTAATGAAATAAACGTATAACCACTACCTAGGTATATGCCCATACATATACCTAAGTTATCAAGTGACCCATCTCAATCATGAGGTAAACACAATGGTCATAGACTCAGCTCAAACCAGGATTTAATCATGATGTCAAAACCACGACTGCTGGAGAACTCCTCCTATGTCGAGTATAGTGGGTCTGTCTCTACAACCATGTGCGCCCCACTAACCTTGGACTGCTATAGTACTCCACCTGTCGAGTACTGTGGGCCTGCTGCTACAACCAAGCGCTTCCGACCATGGGTCTGTTGCTACAACCAAGCGTTCCCCCTCATACCCTCCAGAGCTACTCCTTCTGTTGAGGACCGCGGGTCTGCCGCTACAACCGAGCGCTCCTCCGCCAAGGGTCTGCCGTTATAACCAAATGCTCCCCCTCAGAGCCTCAAGAGGTACTCCTACTATTGAGTACCATGGGTCTGCCGCTACAACGAAGCACTCCTCTACCGTGGGTCTGCCGCTACAACCAAGCGCTCCCCACTGGGCTATTCGAAACACACCCAGTCGATAGTTCAGCAGTCGTCAAGTCTCAGCCAGCTACTATGTCTCTGCACTCTGTTTGCTCGTCAATGGGAGGGTCCGCTCCACGAGCTACTAGTAGATACTCCAAGTATCAAAAATTCCCACGAAGAAGTATCTAAAAGAAACGCCTCACCATAGGGGTCTCAACGCAACAGACAACGCGTCAACCGGACGCCTAGTCTGTGAGTTATTAGCATTTCCGTCCCAGGGGCCCAGCTGGTTTCATGTGCGAACTAACCCAGCCATATCTCAACAATACCCCAAACTCTCATATGGTATACTCATAGGTACTTTTTCTCAACCTGATTACCAACGCCGCTGACGGTTCGTCAAACGGACGTCCGGTCTGAAAGTTATCAGCTTTTTTGTTCTAGGGGCCCGGTTGGATTTCGGGTTAAATCCAACCCAAACACTATCCAACTACATCCAAACCTCTGGAAAAGTATTCCAAAAGTTCCATCTCATCAAGAGGAAACCAACAAAGTCAATGGCATGTCTATCAGACATCCGGAGTTCAAGTTATAAGAGTTTCTGCTCCGAAGGCCCGGTTAGTTTCATACTCAAACCAAGCCGACCATATCCAAAGTTCTCCGAAACCCTGAGTGTAATATACAGAAACGACCATCTCAATCCAAGGACTACATTTCAACTGACAGTGCATCGATCGGAGGTCCGTAGCCCATGTTATGGGCATTTGAATGAAAATGGCCCGAAAATAGGGGGTTCGGGCCCGGTCCGAACCGGCCCAAGACCCCCTGGGTCGACCCAAACCAGTTCTACCCGACTCGGGTCTGGGTCCGGCCCACTAGGGTGCGGCCCGACCCGGCTGGCAAGGCCCGCGTGGCCTACTCGGCTGACCGAGCTGAGTGGAACAGGGGGAGGCGCACGCCCCCCTGATTGAAGCCGCAACCCCCACGTGGGGGCCACTCACTGCCAGCGACGCGGTGCTGGCCCCCACGTCTCCCTCGGTCCAGCGCAGTCGTGGGACCGCCGCCTGCTGTTGCGGCTGAATCCACGGTGTACCTTCCTGGCGGCGTGCCGGTAGGCTCTTCCGCGGACCACCAGAGTTGCTCCGGTGGTCCGTTTTGAAATCTGTCTACGCCGGTGGTCCTCCCGGGAGCCGTATATTACTGCAATGGGTTAAAAACGTTTTTGTGGCTCGCCTCATCATCGCCCGTAGATCCTCACTTCAACAACAAACTACGGAGGGTCCGAGATTTGTTCGTTAGCCCATGCTCTCCATGTTAGAGGTTCAAAAAAAATTTAAAACTCAACCAATCCCGAGTATTCACCCCCAACCACCCCCGCATTAACGAGCGATCCATGGATCAACCGGTAGATATTGATCCGTGCTCGTCGTCCTTTTCTCGAATGATAAAAGGGGAAAACAAATATAATACCCCTACCTCAAGCATTATCGTCGGTCAAGGTTTGTCGCGGAATGGGACGTCATGGAAGGAGACTCCGTAAGCATCGTGGAAGGAGGATCGTCGGCGCCGCGTCGTCGATCTCCAAGGATGGCATCTCTCACCGGCTGTGAGGAGGGAGGAAGACAGTACGACAAACTCCCCTTTGTGGTGACAGAGTTCTTCATCTAAGGTTCGGTGTTCTTCACGTTCTTCGACGAGGAAGAAGATGTCCTTCAAGAGTTAGAGCAAATCCTCTCCCAAAATCCTCTCGCACAACAAAACCACCCTAATAAAATAAGCGTTGCCTTATTTGATTACTCAAGCCAAAGGTTTTTGAAATTCAAAATCTAATCATTCAATTAAATGAATTAATTGAAGAGTTATGACTGCCCAATTAAAGAGGTGTTTAATACTTAGTTAAACGCAAGAGTTGACTTTCATTTAATGGGGGTGCGGGTGCATTACATAATTGAAAGAGGGGTTTCAGGAAGTTGAAAAGGCGGGGTTCGTGTGGGCCCCACCCCCCAAATATCCTTCCTAGTGGAGTAGGATATAGTGGGTCCCACTCCATACACTTAGCATAGGTTAAACTACTTTAAATAAAATAAAATTGGTTGCACCATTTTATTTTATTCCTTTACTTAACCCATGTTTTTTAATAACCTCACCCGAGCAAACGCAACTCCGGAAAAGGTGTTCCTAAGCAGTTACCGGCATTGCGGTTTCATCAGTGCCCTCAGATTTCGATTCCGAATACCGGTTCAAAAGTTATAAAAACACTCTTGTTCGTTCACTGAACGTACATGAGAAAAACTTCGGGAATTGATCCTGGGCACACCAGACCTTGGAATCAGGTGCTGTTAGAAACTGCGTTCTTGGAAAATCCCAAAAAAATTAAAAAAAAATTCCGTGAAATTTATGGGTCTTTACATTACTCCTACCTCAGGTCTTTACGTCCCCGTAAAGCATTAACACAAACTAGGGATACAAATGCGGTACTGAGCACACATCTGAGCATTCCACTCCCATGTGCTCAGCTGGAGGTTCCCATGCTGCCTACGAAAGCGCACAAGAGGAATCGACTGTCATCGTAGGACCCGCTCCTGTCGATCCTCAACCTCTACTGGAACCCTGGAAAAGTCACCCCATCGTCAACGCCCAGCTCCCCATGGTCGATGGCATGCATCAGATCAAGCACGTATCTCGTCAGTTGAGATACGTGGAAGACAACGTGCACCCGGTGCAACTGAGGTGGAATGGTCAAGCGGTAAACCACCACGCCTACCCAGCTGAGGACATAGAATGGTCCGGTGAACCTCGATGATATCTCGCCACCTCGGTTACATCTCCGTAAACCACGTTGAGGTGAGACACGTATGAGGACGTGATTTTCATCCTCAAACTCTAGAAGTCTCCCTTTCTTGATTAGAACTGAAACTCACAACTCCTGCTCCCACATGGGTGAAGTTGGCTGACTAAAGAGTGATCAGCTACACATTCCTATGCATGATTCTATCCTGTGCTTCCAGGGTTTTACTTTTCTCCGACCAAGGAAAACCCCATCCCAAAATGGTAGATAAACCACATCATTTTTGCATAATACAGTCAATCCGTGTATGAACTTTGGATCCAATCCATACTTAGACCAACATCGTAAGGCCTCAACGCTGCCACCAAGATATTCCAACCGAAACTCACGCCTCGTGGGTCAGATCACACTGTCAGCGTAAGTGTGATTATCGAGTCCCCTCCCAAGGTATCTCCGGATGTGAGGGTCAAGTCTACGGCTTACCGGAAACTCTAGGTCTGGGACAAGAATCGTGGAAATAAGGAATGATTAATATCTACGTCTATTACTATGGCAGCTAGTAGTGGACACAAGCTGTCCCTAGAATCATTCTTAGAGCCATTGGCTCACACTCCTTGACCGCATGCAGCTGCTCTCTTCCAGTGCCCTCCAGCTCCCTGAGCCTAGCGGGGATTCCAAAGGGGGGTGATTGTAACATGTCGAAAAGTACACCACCCCATACCGCTATCCTGACTCTTCTTCCACGTCTGCTGCTCTGCAGATTCATATTTCCTTGAAACTTCCTCTTCTTGAAACATTTTACACGTCTATGTCTCTGAGACTGATGCCAGTTCGCATCTTTCCACTGCTAACATTCACTGGCTATAACCGATCAACCAAAGAATATTCAACCACAAAGGTTCTCTCTAGCACCCTAACATAAGTTGGAATGCATAGAGGAAAGAGTGATTACTCGGATATCCTTTAAACACACCTCACTCTAAGGTCCAAGCTCTAAAGCACTGATCATATTGTAGTCATCAAGTACCATGAACGATTGGTACACCCCGATGAATTCTTAGTTACCGACATGTCATCCTGCCGAAGTTGTATAAGATCTAGACAACTCTCAGCCACTTCCTCAAGCCAGTCCATAACTGCCTGTGAGTCAGGATCGCCTCAGAACATGAGGGTATCTGATGTTAGAACACATGTAAGGCTGTAAGTCTACATGTGTCACATACCGGTATCGTCGGTTGTAACTGCTGACCAATAGGTAGTGATGTATAGCTGGCACACTACCCGAAGGCACTATATCAAGAATCGGTCCGCATACCGAAGCCTCATCACTATGCGAACCATCCTCAAGGTCACTCACTAGAAAAAACTAGTATCCAAGTCTACCATCCACTCCAATGGTGTCTCAGCTAGGTGGAAAACTCTAGCAATCTCCTCCAGCCAGTCCTCTGCTGTCTAGAAATTTGCCTCGCCTCGTAACCTCAGAGGCCTCTACTGCTAAAACTTGTGCATTGCGCTCTGTCGGCATGCACCGTCTACTAGTATGGAATGTGGCATCCGCTTCCCAACAGGTGGTGCTGCTGCTGATGGTACACCACCCGAGGGTGCCAACATAGAAAGAGGGCCCTACACTAGATCCTCATCACTCGGTGAACCGTCATCGAGTACTCTCTCGGAAAATCCAACTAACTGTCTGCGTGGAGACATCCTGAACAGATGCGACACGATCAACGATTTATACCTGGTGAGATGACCTGGTATGGGTTGACTTTAAAACTCTTGGAAACACACATGTAATCAGTGTTTTTCATGCACAAAGTTGGAAATCAGTAGTCAGGGTCCTGGTGTACGGATACGTCGGCCGCCACACCAACAATGGACTCCCAGAACTGAAGACCACACTTGGTACCCTTAACACTATTGCTTCATAGAAAGGAAATATCAGATTTATATGTTCTTTGGTAGAACCAACTCCTCTAATACCAATTTTTCATGACCCGTCCTTGGGACCCGTGTCATGACTACCCCAAGCCCGCCTTCCATAGGCCAGGGGCTGGAGACTAGCACCAAAGGGGAAAAACCTGATAACAGGGAATGCATTGCCTTTATAAAAGTAAACAAAACATCACAGAGTACACACGGAAGTAATACACTAAGAACAAAAGAAAGCGCTGAAAATTAAGTGGGCCAGAATACAAACCTAACTGAAAGTACAGCTACAACTGAACGAAAGTACATCAAAAAAGACAAACAGCTGGAACAATGGAAGCAGCTCCTAGGTCGTCCTCCTCAGATCCTACCTAAAGGGTAGGTACAGATAGCACAGCTCCTGGATCATCCACCACAGATCCTACCTGAAGGGTAGGTACAGATAGCCTCCAAAACACTCTCGCCCGTCAACCTCCACCGAGAGTTGTCTCGTCCTGAATTCCACCTCTGGATACTGACTCATCGAGAGGTCCACCTCCGAGTACCGTCCAGTCCTCGAACACTCGGCCTCTATCAGCGCTGCCCGACGTCTACAACCAACACAACGAGGTGCGGGCATAGCTCGTGTAGGAGTGAGTATACGATAGTCATTAGGGACCCCGAGACCCTCAAGGTCTCACTAAATCCAACAAGGATAACAACAAAGTAGGATCTCAACAGACAACCCTTACTTAGGTATAAGCCCATACTTATACCTATGTTATCATGTAACCCATCTCCATCATGAGGAAACACAAAGGTTATGAAATCAACGGATAAACACTACCTAGGTATATGCCCATACATATACCTAAGTTATCAAGTGACCCATCTTAATCCTGAGGTAAACACAATGGTCATAGACTCACCTCAAAACAGGATTTAATCATGATGTCGAAACCACGGTTTCTGGATAACTCCTCCTATGTCGAGTACAGTGGGTATGCCGCTACAACCAAGCACGCCCCACTAACTTTGGACTGCTGTAATACTCCACATGTCGAGTACTGTGGGCCTGCTGGTACAACCAAGAGCTTCCCACCATGGGTCTGCCGCTACAACCAAGCGCTCCCCCTCATACCCTCTAGAGGTACTCCTTCTGTTGAGTACCGCGGGTCCGCCGCTACAACCAAGAACTCCTCCGACGTGGGTCTTCCACTACAACCAAGCGCTCCCCCTAATAGCCTCCAGAGGTACTCCTCCTGTTGAGTACCACGTGTCTGCTGCTACAAACAAGCTCTCCTCCGCCGTGAGTCTGCCGCTACAACCAAGCACTCCCCACTGGTCTATCCGAAACACACCTAGTCGATAGTTCTGTAGTCGTCAAGTCTCAGCCAGCTACTAGGTCTCTACACTCTGTTAGCTCGTCACCGGAAGGGTCCGTTCCATGAGCTACTAGTCGATACTCCAAGTATCACAATGTCCCATGAAGACGTATCTCAAAGGAACGCCTCACCATAGGGGTCTCAACGCAACAGACAGCGCGTCAATTAGACGCCTAGTCTGTGAGTTATTAGAATTTACGTCCCAGGGGCCCGGTTGGTTTCGTGTGCGAACCAACCCGGCCGTATCTCAACTATACCCCAAACCATCATAGGGTATACTCATAGGGATTGTTTCTCAACATGATTACCAATGTCGTTGACGGTTCGTCAAACGGATGTCCGGTCTGAAAGTTATCAGCTTTTCTGTTCGAGGGGCCCGGTTGGATTTCGGGTTCAATCCAACCCAGCCACTATCCAAATACATACAAACCTCAAGAGAATTATGCCAAAAGTTCCATCTCATCAAGAGGAAACCAACAACGTGGAAGGTACGTCTATCGTACGTCCGGATATCAAGTTATAAGCGTTTCCACTCCGAGGGCCCAGTTGGTTTCATACTCGAACCAACCCGGCCGTATCCAAAGTTCTCCGAAACCTGGAGTATAATATATATAAATGACCGCCTCGATCCAATAATCGCATCGCAATTGACGGTGTGTCCATCGGAGGTCTGTAGCCCATGTTATGGGCATTTGAACGAAAACTGCCCGAAAATAGGGGGTTCGGGCCCGGTCCGACCCGGCCCGAGACCCCCTGGGTCGGCCCAAACCTGGTAGACCCGACTTGGGTCCGGGTCCGGCCCACTAGGGCGCGGCCCGACCCAACTAGCAAGGCCCGGCCCAGCCTGCGCGGCCCGTGTGACCTGCTCGGTTGGCCGAGCTGAGCGGAACAGGGGGGAGGCGTACGCCCCCCCCCCCCCCCCCCCCCCCGATTGAAGCCGCGACCCCTACGTGGGGGCTGGTCCCTGCCAGCGACACGGTGCTGGCTGCCGCATCTCCCTCGGTCCCGCACGGCCGCGGGATCGCTGCCTGCGGCCGCAGCTTTAGTCGTGGCGGACCTTCTTGGCGGCGCGCCGACATGCTCTTTCGCGGACCACTGCAGTTGCTCCGGTGGTCCGTTTTCAAATCTGCATGTGTCGGTGGTCCTCCAAGGAGCCGAAGATTACTGTGATGGGTTAAAAACACCTTTTTGGACCGCCTAATCATTTCCCGTCAATCCGCACTTCGAAAACAAATTGCGGAGGGTCTGGGCTTTGTTCGTTAGCCCATGCCCTCTGTGTTAGAGTTTAAAAAACACAAAATCAAACTCAACCAATCTTGAATATTCACCCCGCAACCACCCTGCATGAACGAGAGATCCACAGATCAACCGGCAGAGATTGATCTGCGCTCTTAGTCCTTTTATCAAATGATAAAAGCAGAAAAAATATAATCCCCCTACCTCAAGCATTTTCGTCGAGCGAGGTTTGTCGCGGAAAGGGACGTCGCGGAATGAGACTCCGTAAGCGTCGCAGAAGGAGGATCGTCAGCGTCATGTCGTCGATCTCCGAGGATGGCATCTCTCACCGGATGCAAGAAGGGAGGAAGATGGTACAACTAACTCCCCTTTGCGGTGACGGAGTTCTTCGTCGAAGGCTCGGTGTTCTTCGCGTTCTTCAACGAGGAAGAAGATGTTCTTCAAGAGTTAGAGCAAATCCCCTCCCAATATCCTCTCTCACAACAAAACCACCCTAATAAAATAAGTGTTCCGTTATTTTATTCCTCAAGCCAAAGGTTTTTGAAATTCAAAATCGAATCATTCAATTAAATGAATTAATTGAAGAGTTGTAACCGCCCAATTAAAGAGGCGTTTAATACTTAGTTAAATGCAAGAGTTGACTTTCATTTAATGGGGGTGTGGGTGTGTTACTTAATTAAAAGAGGGGTTTTGAGAAAGTTGATAAGGTGGGGCTCGTGTGGGCCCCACCCAACATTTATCCTACCTAGTGGAGTAGGATATAGTGGGTGCAACTCCATCCACTTAGCTTAGGTTAAACTAATTTAAATAAAATAAAATTTGTTGGACCATTTTATTTTATTCCTTTACTTAACCCAAGATTTTTAATAACCTCACTCGAGCAAATGTAACTCTGAAAAAGGTGTTCCTAAGAAATTACTGGCGATGCGATTTCATCGGTGCCCTTAGATTTTAATTCCGAGAACCGGTTCAAAAGTTAGAAAAACCCGCTCATTCATTCACTGAATGTACCTGAGCTAAACTTCAGGAATTGATCTCCGGCACACCGGACCTCAGAATCAGGTGCCGCCAGAATCTGCGTTCTTGTAAAATCCCAAAAAAATTAAGGAAAAAAAATTCAAGGAAATTTCCCAGTCTTTACAAGAATAATGGTATGATATCATCACCATAACTTAAAATGTTAATACATAATCAATTAATTTTAAAAAATACGAGTCATGGGATAAAAAATATCATAATAAAAATACATGAATATTATTATTGAGGAATCATCACAAATCCATAAATAATAATAATTTTAGATCATAATCAAAAGAATATGTCACGAAATGTGAGGCACTATTATAGACCTTGAATCCCTCTCATATTTATTTATTAACTACTAAGATGATAAAATTGTACTAGGTCAGGAATAAAAATATATTTCCAATATCAGAGTGGTTCATGCATCATTATATGTTTCTTATTGGTGGTCAAGATTTTTAACCTATTTTCCAATGTGGATAAGTAATCCCAACCTATTTTGAATAGTGGTTCAGATATCACTACGATTTTCTCATACTGGAACGAGCACATCAACATGTTTCCCATAATTTTTTCATGAGATATAAAACATTAATAAATTAATTGAAGGGATATATATTTATAAAATCAATATTAAAATAAAAAAAATACATTTATGTACAATATTTTCATAAATTATTCATTATATCAGTATATCATACCTCATGAATAAAAGACATGGCTCTTAAACATTGAATTAATTCATAATATCATATACAGAGGAAATTAAATGGGTTCTTTAAGCATCAAATCATCATAATAATAATAAATTCATAGACAAAATAAGGGTGGTGTCATTGGATAATAACCCCCATTGAATCATAATTATCCTCAATAGATGTTATCATTTGGGAAAATTAGTTTAAAAGTTCCATGGAATACTTTTTTGTGTGGATAATTCCAATACTGTATTGATTAACTTAATTTAAATCATATTAGTTATAAAATATTAATGAAAAAAAATATTTTAAAAAATATATTTAATCTAGTAAAGGAACCATTAATACATTGGGAAGTCAGGACAACAACAAATTTCATCCATGATGTGTACAATGATAAAAATATTCTATTATAAGTTTTAGTAAAAAGTGCCTCATTCAAAGAATAAATTGGAATATTCCATTACTTTTTTGAATGTAAATAAATTAATAATTAATTTTAAAAATCATTAAATAATAACTAGAACTTGTGATAATATTTTATTGAAATCATGGAAATATTAAAAAAAGTTTCCTTACTAAATAATAAAACATATATTGTTTTCCATTAATTTTTTATGCCTCTTGATTACATAAAGATGGAATAGTGAAAGGAAAAAAATGTATTCCTCATACATAAAAATTCATGAATAAAAATGGAATTTATTTTTTAGATATGGATCAAAAAATTTCCTCATAAAATCTTAAAAATTAAATATTCCTGGTGAAAATTGGATTGAATAAAAAATTTAATACATCAAATCCCACCTTATATTTTAACTGTTTGAAAATGTGTTATCATAATTATAAATATATTATAAATTATTTCTAGAAATGTAATGATATATATTATATCATATTTTTTTTACTTATAACATCTTATCTCCCATTTATTAATTATATTTTATTAAAATCATTATTCAATGTGATAACCTCTTCATTTCTCATACATATCATAGTTAAAAAATCATGATATATTTATATTAATAGTGTTTAAATAATATATATATATATATATCCATAAAATTTTGATATGGTAAAATTAATTACATCATCCATGGAGATGGTAGGCTGGAAATATGCATGAACAAGGTTTGAGCTTTTTGATGGATTGATAGAAATAAATGTAAATAAAATTAACCTAGATAGAAATATTATACATTAGTAAATATCATATATATTACTCAAAATTACCTTTATTCCAAACATGTAAAAAATAATTTAAAATGTAAAAATACTTTATGGTGGTGGTAGTTCACATGTACACATGAGTAACCATGTTTTTTTCCAATGGAAAGAATGTAAGAATGTAGATATGATATTATAATTAAAGAATCATTCATATTTCAAAAAAATATTCTATAAATAGTAAATAGACCATATTAAATATCAATGGACTATTGTTAAAGAAAAAGGATTTCCTCGATATGTAGAGGCTGTAGTCCACTCCTAAGAACTATATATAAATTCACTCACTACATGATGAAATTGATTGTTAAAACCGGTTGTTAGATAATCATAATAAAGTATTAGTGCATCTTTTTGTACTAGAGATGTTATTTTACAATTAATAAATATTATTTAGAGGAGTTAAAATAAGTAATAATGTCAAATAGTTTGGGTAAGTTGACTACTTATTATTCGGTAAACCCCATTTAGTTTTTTTCTTATGGACCCTTGGAAAAAGAAATTTACTAATAGAAAAACATCCATTTAAACTCTAGATAATTTTAGATGATTATTATTCTAGATTAGTTTATGAAATATTTATTAGTGTGTTTGAGTAAGGTATGTGTAGTGTTTCCCATTAATAAGTGAAGATAGATTTATTCATTAAATTAAATATAATATTAAATTAATATAAATTAATTTTTAGTTTTAGGTTGTTAAAAATAAGATATTTTGAGTATATGGTGATTATACATATAAATTCTCCCTTGCATTAAATGTTGAACAATTTTTTTAGATATTTATTTATGATTTTCATTTTTTATTCACCCCATTCTACAATGTTTGACAATTAACACAATATAAAATTTTATCACTTTTTAAGGGTTTTGAAAGTCACCATAAAATAAAAAATTACTCATAAATGTTCCATGAATTATATGTTTAACAATTTCTCATTAAAATGGATAAATATATATTTTTTATAAATTTTATACAATTTCATATATTAATATTTAATATAACTTATCTTTAATGTAACTAATGGTTATATTAATTTAAAATGACTTTGAAAACAAAATTTTTCAAATATTATTGAAATATATTCATTTTAAAAATAAAAAAATTGAAAAATTTAAATATTAAATTATTTCTATACTATAAATCACATAAAAAATAAGTTTATATTTTATATAATCATTTATATAATTTTTTTTTTACTATCAGAAGTATTTTCTCGGTGATCTGTATGAATTTAACGTAGTATGTCTTCAAAAAATTTAACATAAATTACCAAAATACAAAAACTCAGTCATATTTCATATAAATTTTGATAAATAAACATTAGTTGGTTTTATAGAAATCAAACTATATTATTGATATTAAAAGCAATAATTTTAATACATTTAATTTATCTACTACTTAAATATTATAAAGGTAAAAAATGAATGTTAAATGAAAAAGGTCATATTTTCAAATATATATCAAAATTTATTTTAAATAATTATATTTTTATTGTATATCTCAATATTTGTAAAGCTCAATGTTTCATGCTATGAAATAAAACAATGTTATTATAAAATTTAACAATACTTATTCAGTGATACACTTAGTTGTATCTCACCACAACATGAAAACATATATAGTCTTACTGAACATGAAATGACTTATCATATTTTTTAATACTTACAACTGTGATTTAATGTCCTTACATGGTATGGTGAACACAAAATTTTACAATTTTTAATGTATCATTAATTATTTACTAATTAGATAAATTTTATTTAATAGGTAAAATTTAATAATTTTGATAATTTCATAGAAAAAGATCATTTTTAACATTCAAAATAACATTCACTATGCTAATAGAAAGATAAAAATTCTTTTTTATGATTCCATGATTATTTTAAATTATTTAATTTAACCATAACTAATGTTAAATCTAAACATATGGTGATTAAATGAATAACTAATATTAAAAATCCGTTAGATGGTAATAACTTAACCTCATTCAACTAATGACTCACAACTCATGCAAAATGACTCTAAATGGGTTGATTATAGTCTAAAAATAAATAGAGCTTAGTGATTTGTATCACCATAAAATATCATTTCAATATTCATTCATTATGTTTAAGGTTGTTGTATGAAAATTGATTGAACTAAATGGTTATCCAAGTTGATTTTTTACATTATTAGTATATAATTAACCATTTTTATTTCAATATAATTGACCTCATATTTATTTGAAACAATAAATTAGATGTTAGAGAAAAATAGTAATGATTTTCAAATATTTTGATTCATTAGTTTTATGAATAATAATTAAATGAAAAATCAATGGATGTTAATGGAGTGTATGTTTTCCACACTACATTCTTATTAATATGTACATCCAATTCTATTGATGGGATTGATTTCCATTTTCTTTTTCTAGATGTGAAAATTCAATGTAAATTTTTTAGTAATAACTAATAATAATTTTACCCTTTGTCTTAAAAATTTATTTATATTTTCTCCAATATGGTTTTCAATTATCACTATGGAGATGTAATATCTATAGGTTTTATTATCAGGGGTGAAATTGGTGTTATGTTTAACATTCTTTTATTTTTTTATTTTTTTCTTTACATTATTTTGTAAAACATTTTTGTGGAGGATTGGTTTTGTATTTTATTATCTTATCTTGCCACTCACACTGTCATCCCATTTTATACTAATTATATTATCCCTATTTTCAATCAACATATATGATATATGATAGAATATGATGAGGTTAATGGTAAACCAAAAATGATGGAGTTATGTGTCGGGAAGGAGAATATTTTTATTTAGTAGTATTTAAAACCCTATAATATAGGGGTGTTGTAAATAACGTGTTAGAGATGTCTCTAAGGACCTCAGAGTCCACAATAAATGTCAAAGCTAATGTTATATGAATAGTATTGAATGGGATAATATATTTATTAGAGTTTAAAAAAAAATAAAGGTCCGTATTTGAGAAAAATATGATCATCTTCATTATAATTAATTTTATTCTATTTTGAGCACATGTATTTATAAATTTATGTATAGAATATGAATCAATATAATCAACCAATATCATTATGTTTTCTTCTTTTGAAATATATTTTACTATATATATTGTTACACGAGGGTAGCTACTTGAGTGAGTGGAATCATCAATGGATCAATTATTTTTGGGAGCTATGATACAATATAGAAAAATATTAAATTATTTATTTGGTATTGACCTATCAATTTGGATCCAATTTTAAGGATAAAAAATTATTATTAAACTGTATTTCATGAAAACCCAAAAATATTAATATTAATACTAAAACATAAAAGATTAGGAATATGATTTTTTATTAAATCAATGATGGAATATCAGAATGTATTTCTTATTCATACTCTATAAACTATTTAGATGACTCGGGTGGGGATGAAACACTACATAATATTGTGAAGTAAATTTTTTTATGCATGATAAAGTGATCACCCAAATGAGTATCTACAACTCCTTAATTAATTAAACTAGTTTTTTAGGATAAATCAATACCAAATGAAAACTGAATATGTAAATTTAATCCATCATTCATTCCAACTTAAAAACATAAAATATGATAGGATTAAATCACGTGAATATGTTCCACCACATCTATCAAAATTATAACTAGAAGAAGTTCCAAAACACTATATTAAAATTGATGCACAAATAATAGATAAAAAATAATTGGATAATTGTTGAGATGATTTTCTTAACAATAAGTTTCCTTGAGTTAATACCATATTTCAACAGGTAAAATTATTACCATTATAAATTTAGTATTTTGGATTATGACATAATTTGTGTGAGAAATTTGAAAAATTCTATTTAGATATACTACATATCTCCAAATAAATAAACAACACACTAATAGGAACATGGAAGGTATGTGGACAAAAATGTTGAGAAAATTAAAAAATAAATTAATTTTACATCCTGTTTTTTATAATTTTTTAAAATAATGATTTATTAACTCCAAATACATTATGATTATACAATAATGTAACCATTATTTTATCAAGGATGATGATGAACAATAAGAAGTCCCACTAAGGTTGAAGTTTTAATAGATATTTTAAAATGGAATTAGTTTTCAATATAACATACATAATTGGAATGAAATTAATAATGCATAATAATGATTTCATTTTAGTAAAAAAAATATTTTAGTTGATTTTTTTTAAAAATAATTTTTAAAAACATGGTTTAGGGATGATATATTTGGGAACAGGAAAAACATGTAGTGGTTGAAAAACAAAAGGATATATTCTTTCTCATGCCACATAGTTAAATATATATATCATTTAAAAGTGGATCAGAATAAACAAGTATATCCTTAGACACCTCAGCAACTAGTTTTGAAGAATTAATTATAGATGGAATATGGTTTTATGTTTAATGAACAAGAAACTAAATCCACCATTATATATGTGATTAATAATTGGAAATATAAAATTCATGAAAATCTTTAATACAATTCACCTTTCTGGATTTAATTTTTTTTAGTTTACTTATTTCATCCAATAATTTTTTTGTTTAAAATTTTATATCACACTTTACTGTAGAATTAAAAAAACTTTTAGAAATTTAATGATTATTGAAAATATATCACTATAAAAATAATACATGTTGGATTCTTCCATTTCTTTCGATTTAGAATTCATATATATTGCATTTTTTGACTAGGGGTAGTTCGAACTAATGCATGTGTGAATTTCAACATACTAATAGTTCTTTTTTATACTTTTTTATATTTATATGAATATTGAAATTAAATGAATATTCATTATCATTTATCACTATTAAATTTTATTTGGAAGAGTTTTCATGATTTTTTAGGAAATTTATTTTTTTTTCAGCGTTATTATAGAAATGTTTATTTATCTATTATTTTAAATATTTTTCATAGGATTGATAAAATCTAACTCTTATCCACGAAACACCAAAGTAATTAATTTATCTAATATATTGAGGTATATTTATATCAATGGTGACATATTCAACAATATACTCTCACGTTTTTAGAAAAATATAGATTTTGTGTAATAAGTACAACATATGATTTTGTATATTTCACATATTTGGTGTTCATGAAATTATTTTAATAAGATTTAAATTGATATTTGGAATCCAAAAGAATAAACTTGATAAAAATAAATACATAATCTACCATTTATCCCTTATATCCAAGAATTGTTTTACTGCTTTTAGCCGTAGTAAAAAAATAAATATCCCATTTATCAAATTATTATTAATATTTTTTCATGGATATCTCTTATTGGTGGGTAATTGTTCCACATTTTCTACGTTTCCTTTGGGAATATCTTTATATCATAGTGGTGTGATGTGTGTGATTCCATTATTTATACTAGATATATAAATAGGAACATTCCATTATTAATTTTACATTAGATATATATCTATTTTACCCTAAAATTAAAAATGAAATAGAGATATTATTTAATTATTAATTTTCATTAATTGATTTAGGTTTCATCCTTTCATTATATTAAATTTTAATCTAATAATTCATGAATAAATAATTTAAAAAATATAACTTCAAAATTTTGATGAAACCCCTCATTTCTTTCATTATTTGACTTATGGTAAATTTAAATCAAATAATGTGAATCGTGATTGTAAATTTTAATAGGAATTTGGTTAGGTATACTTCTAAAAAAATCACATTAATTTAAATCTTAAATTATTTATGAGTCATTAGTCTTCAATTGAACCCTTTATTTTTAGAACCAATTTAAGCCACCTTTCCTAAATTACCGAATTTCATTGAAAATGGAACATGATTAAAAACATTCATTTTTCATGGTTCATATAGAATAGATTATTCAAAAGACTAAAGTGAAACATAAATTTTCTTTTTATGACTCAAACTCTTGATTATTATTATTATGAGTGAATTTTTCTACGAACATATGTATAGGATAAGTATTTATTGTTTAATGGGTATATTCTATATTTTCACAATTATTAAAAATGATTAAATAAAATACGAGGAGAATTTCTTTTCAGATGGACATGAATAATTCTATTTTTTAAATTATCATAGAAATTATGTCATTATTTATTATTTAATGAATTATATAATGATATTAGTTTACTTTTTTAATTTGTGAAATTTTATCGGGGTGGATCTATAATAGTGAAGCGAATAATCAAATATTTTTCCCTTATAAATTTTAGAAAAACAATTATATTTAATAATGTCCCATAATTTGATTAGTTTTTTATTCAACTATAATTTCTTATTCATTATATAAATAAATATTAAAAATTTAAAATTAACAATTTTTTTATATTGAAAATTTAAGACATCAATTTGTAAATTTTCCCAAGAAATATACACACTAATCTTAACTAAAATACTATTTTTTAGATTAAATTGCTATGGGGATTAATTTAATTTTATTAGGCCCAAAACTATGTGAAAAAATATAGGAAATAAATGAATACTTCAAATTGAAAGAAAATATTTGGGTAGATAGACTAGCCAACCTCTAATTAATGGGTAATAACTCATTAAACATGACATCTGATTGTTTTATTATAATTGAAAATGAAAAATAATTCAAAGGTTAATATATATATATAAAATATCAGTTCAATGTTCAATCACTAAATTTACCTATTATTTCATTAAATTTAAGGTAACAAAATATTCTTAAATATAGAAATGTTTCCTTCAGAAATCCATCTGTATGTTCTTTTACATGTCTCCTATAGTCCTAATATTTTGTTGGATAATATATACTAAATAAAATACTAATGTTGTTTTTTAACACATTTTCATATTCAATTTATTTATTTTTAATATACATTAAAATTTGTGAACATTTTATTGACAGGATAATTGCCACTGCCTCTTCAATATAAATATGTTCCTCCACTTCAATGAAATTGTCAGATTTAAATATTTAGATGATATGTATGGGGTTAACATTAGTAATAGTTTTTAAAATTCTGAATAATATAGGGTTCAATTATCTTAGTTCATTTATCTTTCTTGTTATGACATTTTGATCTCTTATGGTCAACATATTAATGATCATAATAAAAGATATATTCTTGATAGAGGAAGTGGTTTGTGATGTTCTTCTAATTAGGTATCTTTTTAAATTATATTCATTAAAGATTAAAATAGAGTTGGGAATAAGTTTTGTGGTTTTATTATTCTCTTATGAGTCGATTTCAGATCCACTCGTCCATTAAGTATCTCATACTTCATTATTCTTATCCCAAATATAGAGGACTGAGGCATGATACATAATGACTGATATATGGTGGAGTCTTATTTCCTAAATATTGATGACTCTATTGAATATTTTTCATTAAATTTACATAATAGAGGAGTTAGAACTAAGGTGTTAATGTGGTTTCCAAGTCACTATATTTTCCATGGTTAATGTAAATGTTATGGACTACAAATGGAATCGAATAACATATTATATAACATCCAAAATTATGATAATTGATTAACCTATTTTCAATCATAATTGATAAAATCCTTGAAATATTATTTCATTAAAATTTTTAACGCCATTTTATTTATTTTCATATATAATAAGTTACACCTTCTTCCACCCTCATCATCCAGTTATAGTTTTTTAGTTAACAACATATTTTTGATTATAAATAGTGGAATGAGAAGAATACTTTTTTTTTATTCAATAGACAGACCCTGGGAGTCAAATATTCTCAATAATTAGTATCATAGGAATTTATATGACTAATATTAGTGAGAAATACCTTTAAAAAACACGATAAGGAAGGGAAACCAACATTTGTATACTTGTTGATAGATACCATAATTCATGAACTAAATATAGAATCAATATCAGATGAAACCTATATATATATATAATTTTTCAATCTATACCATCTTATTTAAAGACATTAATGCCTTAATTTATACCATAGTTACTAATAAACTTCTATACATCCATTGGGGGATTGAGATTCCTTTAAATAAGTCCATGATGCCTCTTTATTAGATACTTTTCATGTATAGATAGATTAATCACCAGTGAAGGAACCATAAAGATCACAATAGTGTTATATTTAATATGTTACCAATTGTTCAAAAACATAACTAGATACTTATAGAAAAACCTAAATCAGAGTGATTTGATGTTAGGATATCTCTCTTGTCCCTATGGGTAGATGACATAACCAATGTTCTCAGAATATTTTTTCAGGAATAAATATTATAAATGAATAAAAATAAAAAAAGTAACTTGATCAATTTGAAATTACATAATAATTTATTGTAATTTGTTTTAAATAACCAAGAACATCATAATAAAATAAGAAAAAATAAAAAAAATGATGAATGTTATATAATAGTAGACTAACCATTTCATTAAAATGTGGATGATCCATGGATATATTTTGAAATAAAAAGAAAAATAAATGAGGGACATAACCACATTGTTCTATGGTAGTATATCACCATTAGTATAAAATAATATCTATTTAATTTGATGTAATGTAGATATAATAATCATAGAGTGTTAAATGTATCCAAAACCACCCTATAAAATCTAAAAACTCTATGGTAATATAACAGGAACTCAATATGATTTAGAAGTAACCAATTCCACTTTCATAGTCATCACATACATGATGGCCCCTGCCTACTACTTAGTAACACATAATTTAGAAAAATTCATTTGTCACCCCATTATATAAACCATAAACTATAAAAACACTTTTGATCATGAAACCTGGACAAAAAATATCAACGAAAACATCCTAAATTATATTGAAGAAAAAAAATTCATTGAGACTTATCCTCTCAATTATAAAATAAAATCCAATTTATCCCATGTGTACTCCATATAATATCTATATATATGACCTAAATTCACTATATAATTGAAATTATTAATTAAATATATCATTTAATATGTATAACCGTCACGTGTGATTATAGGTGGATGTATAATATCATCTCCTTCCATCAAATTATCAATTAGTGGAGAAGTGTAGAAACCTATGAATAATACCTAAATTATAGGTTATGATAATAAAATTAAAATATTTTGTATAATTATCTTAGATAAAATATTACTTTCTATGATACACACATAAATTTATTACAATATCTATACTAAAAATCCCTAGATTTATTTATTCTCCTAATGAACCACTTTTAAAAAAAACAGCTTTGAAATAGAAATACCCTAATTTATTATTTTTATTCATACACATTAACATTAATGTTATGTTATAATGAATAAATAACTAGTCAATTACATCCTAAAATTTTCATATCAGAAAATCACTGAGGACCAACCTTGAATTTCATTTCGTCTACTAAAAAACTAATGCTATGATCAATCCCTTATGCATACATTAACAAAATACCACACTGAACATCTTAGAAAAACAAATCATCTTGTCTCAACAAAAAATTCATATTTATCTAAACCATTATAACTATATGAATTGTACGTAGTCTAAAAACTTGAATATATAGTGAATCCATATTTGGGATTAAAAATCCCATCCCAATATAAATCATACTACTCAATAGCATTATCCCAGTGGGATGTTAAGGTACTAATACCATAAAATGTCCTTGAAAAGCACTAAACATGGTTAATAAAGTATAAATTCACAAAGAACATAAATAAATATTTCAAGAAATTATTTCCTCAAAGACATATTTGGTTATTATCTAGAGGCGACTCATGCTAAAATCATGAAGATGGATGGTTTCAACATTCCATATAGGATTTGGTTTTATACTGCCAGAGTATATTACATAAAAATGTCATGTTCTTGAATAATTTCCTTATAAGAATATTGGTTACCCAATTATGAAGAATATTTATTAACAATAATGAATTTAAAATGACACTTTATCAGTAAAATATTATCTCCCAGATTTAATCATAGTAATTTGAAAACATTATATATAAATACATATATGAAAGAACTAATGAATTTATTTATATATATTGTGGCTTCTGGTTTTATTATATATTGATTGGTCCCCTTAAAGGAACTTCTTATAAAACCCGGTGATGGGAATAAAACATTAAGTAGTGTGGCACCTTATAAAAAGGAATGTTTTATCTTTTATGAATATATATAATTGAATACAATTTTTAATTATAAAGTTATTAATTTATTGAAAATTGTGTCTTATAATATAATGTTATATAACATTTTTTGCTTATTGAAATGTTTCTTTTAAGGGTTTGGTTGGGTATTTGGTCTGAGAGGATATTTTTATTTTAACATAAAATATGGATTAGGTAATGTAATTTATGGGATCAAATATAAGGTTAATGCCACAAGTTATTTTTGATAACCAAGAGGTGGATATCAAATAATGAAATTTTGTTTATATAAGAGGTGGTTCTTAACTCCAGACATTTTGGGGATCCAATATGTGGATCTAGAATCATATAATAATAGATAACTAAGAGTATGACCATCAATCATGGATTTTTTAGAACCAATAGTTGGATATTAGATCAACGTATTTTTTTTAAAATGAGGTTATAAACAGATGGTATTTTGAGATCCTATACGTGGATCAAAATAATAAGTTGTTAAGTTATCTATGCAAATAATTTCAACCCAAGGTATTCAAAGGGAACTAATAGAAGGATCTAAAAAGAATATATTTTTATCCCATGTATGATGCTATGTCAAAATAATTCCCCTAGGGTTTGGTCTGAGAAGAAAATTATTGTATATGGTTAATGATTTTTTAAAAAAAATTTAGGTTATTAACCATTGTTAAAGACCTAGATATTTATTAAGTATAAGGACGTTCAGTTAGGTTTAAAAAAACTCCCCTTTGATAGTATGGACAAGATTAAATGGCTCCTTAAATATATTATAAACCACCAAGGTAAAATGTTGTGCTTTTAGGGATGTATAACTAGAAGATGAGTGTGGTTCCATAGATTACCAATAATGAATACGATCAACACTAAATGAGTGGCATGGGAAAAGTATGGTTTATAAGAAAATGGTCTAAATCCCTTGGTTCCACACATTATCGAGGAATATTATTGATATGGGGCCTTAAAACATCCTAGATAAAAACAAGGGAGAAGATATAATTTATTGTAGAAAAAAATTTAAGCCCCCTGTAATACCCTATTAATTATATTTTATGTTACATACCTAAATTTTTTATTTAAATAAGTTCTTATGGGAGTGATTTGAAATTTATTCTTATGTTACCTATGATCAGATTCTTCAGGTGACACCCTGTAACAAAATGGTATATATGGGTGTCCATTTAAAGGTTATTGGGGAATTGGAACATATATTTATTTTGTGGAGATTTTTCATCATCTAAAGAACCTAGATATTCATGATGGTTTATTCATAGTGTATTGTAGGGTATATATTGATGGATTATTTTAGGAAAACAAGTGATTATTGATCAAGGCACATGAAAAGTTTCAGTACACAACACATTAGGAATGTTCAAGGGAACACATAGTGTTCAACAAGTAATCAATAAGGATTCATCAAGGTGTGTACATATTCTTCATTATGGGGTTACTGTAAATTTTTACAAGGGTTCACACAAGGATGATGACCATGATATGCACATGGAATATATTTAGTGAATGTGGTTCATTGACAAGGAACAAACTTGACCTTCATCTGGGTAGATGTAGTCAAAAATTTGAGAAACTATCCTATAATAATCATAATGAAAAATATAATATTTAATTTCGGTATCATTTTTTAGAACATTGATATATTAAATAAGGAAATACTGATTATTTTATCCTTTCATTTGGATATGATCATAGATTTAGTTTTTCAAGAACAGTATACATAAAAAATATAATAAATTTGTTCCACAGATTCTGAAAGTATAAATGGTACGTTTTATAAAATTATATGTCAACATTGTTCCCCAAAATTTGTAATAATATTAAAGGAATATATATCCCATGAAAAAGTATTGTCAATTAAGCACATATATATTTCATTTATATCTTCTCTATGAAACGATACATCGTTTTTGAAGAAATATCCTCATACCAACTGGGGAATAATCACATATATTCATTCAAGGTTTATGTCATGGAATATATATATGATACAAACTAATTCAACCTCATTAGTATTAGATTTTTTGGTGAAAAATTTTCAAATTTTAATTGTAAGAAATACAATTTCATGTGTTCATGATGCAGTAGAAACAATCTAATTTTTAAAGTCTTTAATATTATATAGTTAATGAGGATAACATTGTTCATTGTGTTATTTAATCCATGATAAATATATATACTAAAATATTTTTTGAGATTGAGAGGATAATCATAACTAAAAAAATCTGGACTATGCGGTGGAACATTGAAAAATCTATTCTAACGACCATGGGGATCATCTCAACATAAAGAATTTAGTTCCAAGATGGTAATTATAACTGAAGGATACATTAAACACTATCAGGATTATCTCAACTCTATAATATTTTCATAATAATATAGGAATCATAAATCAAGTCTGTTATATTGATTGAATTGGAAAATATGACTCCTCTATTAGGTGCAAGAAGTTGGACTCAATTCTTGTAATTTTTAAATCTAAAGAGATAATTTTCAATAAATTAAATTAGAGATCATAGAAATACCAAAAGTCATTAATATTATAAAAAACAAGAGGAAAATATTTAATCAATGAATTTTAAAATATATGAACAGGTTCAGGACTCGAAGTTTTTTTTTTCAAAGGTGAAGAGTGAATATTAATATGTTTAATAGAAAATATAGGTAAATATCAACATAAGAATATTTTCAAAACTATGAGAAAATTAGTAAATTATAAATATTTATAAAATTAACAGTACAATATTGGCTCACGTTTTTTGGTAATAAAAAGAAGATATCAACTTGAGGTATTTTGGATCATGAGGATGATCTCCCGACTATATTATTCAAACCATGAATCCAATATATACTGATTGGTTTTGGGAATAAAAATGACTATATCAACTCTAAGATTTAATATTCAAGATATTTTATAATCATATATGATATGATTTAAATGGATAGGTTAAAATCATTTGATTGAAAATGGGCTTGATGGATTAATGTGAAACATTAAGGCTATTTATATTCACCTTATGAATGGGAATATATATATACAATATAAATCATATTATATAATTTTCATTGTAAAAATCAGAGAAGATAGAAAGTACGAATTTTTTGACCAGTTGTAATAAAAATACCACCTTCACCATGAAAGTAAAAAATATGTATAATATTGTTTAAAATTCTTCAGGACCATGAATAGACTATAAAGGATTACATTTTTCCTCAAAGAATATTTTTTTATTCTGCATATTGAGGTTTTTTTGAACAAATTAATTAATAATAATTCTAGGTTGATGATAAAATATTTCACATAGTGTTTGTTGGACCATTATCTTGAGTATTCGAATATTCCAATGGTGGTCACATTGGCGATCCACATATATTGTTTCACTATTGATAGGTTGTTTATTAAATTTAACTTATTAAACCATTTCCTATTTCAATTAAGGGTTATACTAATGATTACTCATATATTATTGATATGATGTGATGTACTAGAGAAAATGGATGGTAAATATTTTTTGGGAACCATAGAGCTTACAAAAACATTAATGGATCATATTTTCATATTAAACTAATATTACAAGAAATTATTAGGTGATATGAATAGCGAACATGAATAGTTCCAAAATTAAAATACTAATAGAAGGGAAACTATAAATGTATCCTCTCACTTACCTGGAGTGACAAGTCATATTTAATAAAATAACTATAATGTTGGTTTATATATAATATCATTAACATATCATAATTTAATGTGTTGAACCTAATAAATTATTTCTTTCACCCAAATTATTTCATACGAAATGAATGTGAAATGATTAGCGAATGATTACATGAATTTTCTGCAAGTCACATTTTACTGGTTTTAATTAATTATATATTTTTCACTTTTAATATTTTTTATACTCCCTAAATTTTATATGTGATGTGAAAGGTAATTTATTATAATGCAGATTATGTACATGTTCATAGAATATCGATCATAAATTTTTGACATAATAATATTTTTTATCTCGTTATAATATAATATTAGGTGATGAATGTTAGACAAGAGGTAAATGATTTCATGTTTTTCATGAATTAACCAATATGGGTGGTTCCATGATTAATGTTATATATATTTGAAAAATATGTGCCTATTATTTTATATCCTAGAAAATTAATTTGTTACTATATATAGTCTTGAAAAAAACTGATTCACCAAGAATCATAGGGGATAATAATCATGTATCCATATTTAAGGGGGATGTACATCTAATTATATATGTTTGGGTAAATGATATGCGATCCATATATCACATCATATTCAACGATATTAGGTTACAAAACAAATATATTTCATTAAAGAAGAATTATTGGATTTCATAGTTGATATATTCTTAAAAACCATCCATGTGAATTTTCAACAAATAAAATAACAGTGTTTGTGGGAAATTGAATAAATAATCAAAGAGTGACCTTGTGAGAGTTTAAATTATAAAAAAACATTGTGATTTTTGAAGGGTTGCTACAATATGGTGGATAATGGGTTGTTGTGAAAGTGAAATTTTTTATTAGATCCATAAAATAATCCCCAAAAATTACTATATTTATTTTATGAATTTTTTTTAAGATAATTAAAGTTCATGGAAGGGGGAAAGTATTATATCCCAAAAAAATCACACCATGGAAATACATAAACTAAATTCGATATCACATATGATATGATGTGAAGAATAATTAAATTATGGGGGAATATTTAGTGAATTCTAGTATTTTTTATCTGGACATCTTTTGGTATTCAATTAAATTATGAATCAAGAAACATGATGTTCTTAAAAGAGTAAATTTTTTTATAGATTATGTGGATCATGACACCAGGTATGGTATGTGGAGCCCGAGACAGAAAATCAAAATAGAAAAAGGACTCCTAATTAGACTGATATCTTTTACATTGATGTTCATATTATCGAACATTATCATTAATGGAACTCTGAATGAAGATTATAAGGTTTTTATAATCCATTATATTATGATTTTTTTACATTCAAATAGTTGTATAAACTATAAATTTTATGTCTATCTGTAAAAAAATACGAGTCATGTTGTTTAGGGTCTTATTCTAAGTGACATTAATTGATGTTTGAATAATCAAATATGACACATTTCTATTGTATTAAGTATAAAATCCATACATTATGCATGGATATTATGATTATATTACTCTATATGGTTTTCATATATATAATTTTACATCATTCTGTTCATAAGAATGAATCCATGTTTGGTATGTAATAAAATATATTTAGTTTGAAATAATTGGTTTGATGTTCGAAAATATCTTCCTTAGGATTACTAATACATGAATGATGAAGCAGGATTTTATATGAAGAATATATAAAATATATGGGTGTATAAATTGGAATAAAATGAAGAGATCTTATTTAATGATTATTTTTGAGATATGTGAAATTTTTATGAAAATCATATTATCTATACTGTATAGTTTTCTTCGCCATAATAATGTATGTGTAGAAACAAATTTTAATTTAAACAATGAGAACCCTTCCCTAAAAGTCCACATCAGAGAAGTTGAGTTGAATGGTAGGAGTTCATATCAGTCTAAAGACAAATAAAATTTCATCCCATTATTCTTAATATTTTCTTTTTAAATAGTTGTATTTACATGTGGATTTTATTTTTTTCCCAATCATTAAAAATGACATTTTTTACGTAACATCAAATTAATTTTCCAGGGATTATAAAACTATTTCGATAAATGTGGGAATTTTGTTCAATTTATATTTCACTAATTGATTCAAGTATTTAGGGTTTATAAGAAATTGAAATTAATTTTTCATTACAAATAATTTTATTGGTGGATGATAATGATCATTTTTGTGGGGACTCCAGATACAATGCTTTCGTTTGATATTAGAAAAAATCTCATTAATAGTATACTAATCCATGAGTGATGTTTTTTTAAATTTATTTCCCTACTGTAATTTTTTTTTCAATGTGACATTAAATATTTATTATGGTGGAAACACCATTATTAAATTATTTCTCCAGTATCAATTCTATCTTTATTAATTTAGATAACTAATATATTAAACTCTTGACTATCAAATGATTTATTTGGAATTTCATTATGTTTATTGCAAGAAAAAAATAACAACATGTTGAAAATTTATCATAAATGGATTATATTATGTGGATGGAGAAATATTACCCCATTTCAAAAATATAGTTTATTCATTCACATTATTTATAATTTTTTTAAACATTAAATAAATGATGAATTGGTTTTTTATATCAGAAGGGAATTTAATTTAGTGGGATTTCATTTATCCTCCCAGTGGTGGTAGTAATAATTCCATGAGAGTATATTATTTTTATGAATCAATTAAGAAAATTACAATATATATATATATCTATCTATATGTGTGTGGGTTTCAATAATATTAAATTTCACATTTTATTAGACGATATATTTTAGTGTTTGTTTCCATTATTTATTCACAACATATTTCCAAAATTACTAGATCATTTATTTTGACCCTGAATTTTTTTTCAACCCAATTCATTAAATTTTGAGCGTTTCAATTATCAAATATTATCACATTTGTTTCTAATATTCAATACCATTATTCTTCTTCATAATCGATAATTTCTATCAATATTGATACATTTTTATAGGGTCTATCAAAAACAATTTGATCAGTATCAATCATACACTATAAAAACTACATGAGGATAAAATATTAACGAATGTATGACCCACCATGTAGTTCCATGGGAAATAGTTTATGTGGAAATTTATTCATATGATATAATTATTGTTCACATCATGAAATTAGATCATTTTCTCTTCAAGGGGTGGATAAGGAATACACTATAACCTAATTATTTTTTATGGAATGAGTTCAATGATTTATATTTTCAATGTCACATATCCTCATTTTCTCAAAATGAGGTTGATATAATATATTTACACTTTCACATACAATGTTTCTTATAATGATTATGTGGCATTTATTTCATGATGGATTTCCAATTATAATTCATAAGGAACTACAACATTATTTAAAACAGTTTTTAATGTCATCGATACGTTGATATATTTAAAAATGTTAATATGTTTTTCCCAGATTTATTACATAGATATGTTATAATATTTACTATAGAAGATATAATTCCAATAATTATGTTTGTACATCACATATAGTGATGAAATTTAAAACACTACCATTATACCACTATTAAAAATCAAATTTATTGGGAATAATTTTCTTTATGGAAAAGAGAATTAGTTATGGAATTTATAATATAGATCTCATATTTAACTAGTAAACTTAATTGTAAGGTATTTTTACATAAACTATTTTACTTTATATTGTATTCTAGAAGGATAATATTTGATTCCACTTCATTTTATTTAATTGATCATATAGTTGGGTTGCTCTAGGATAAAAGTGAGTATGATGTTTCTTTGGGTCTACCATGATATGTATTAATTAAAATATAATATTAAATTTTTAATATGGGTTTATACACGAAAAATTCGGTTATTATTTCTATTTTATTTTTATTTGTTCATGTCTTGGTTTTACTGCATCTAAATAGACACTAATGAAATATAGTATATCAACTTGTGATTTTTTACCTATAATGAAATTTTTCATAGATGAATCATAATAGATTTCACTTTGTGACTCATATGAAACTATGATTGGTCGAGTTCCAATGGAATAAAATAATTATAGAAAATGGAAGGTAAATTGACCTAGTATAGTGATAAATTTTCAATTTGAATAACTGTCTTAATTATTTCTTTAATATTATATAAGTATCCCCATTAAAAGGATAATAAATTGAAATTGGTATGATAGATCAGGATTATATTAGAAAATTAGTGACTATTTTCCTCTTCTGTAACTTACTAATAATTGAGTAGAAAATCAATATATTATCCATGTATTCATATAATTTTTCATTGACATGCTCTAACTTAGAAACATATAATATTTTGTAGTAAAAGTATGTTTATATTCATTTCCAATTTTCCATGGTGATGAATTTATATGTAATTAGTACTTATAGATTAGTAGGTCTATATTATCTTTCGTATTCCTTTGATAATAGTATCACACAACTTCATAATATACTTCTATATAAGGTTTATTTGATAAACATACATTTAATTTATAGGTCTTTTCATTTTAATCATGTTTCATATCACTGGTTGGGTATGTATAGATAACATTACTAACACATACCACACATTAGAAGCCACGTTTTCATCAATAATTATTGTAGTATTTTTCATCCATAGAATATTCTTCAAAGGAATAATGATATTTACCTTTATCTATTTACATGGTAATGCAATTAATAACACTGTGAACATTATGATATTACCATCCATAAAAAAATTATGTTTTCTAAAAATATCTTATTAAATAGGGATTTAAAAAAAATATTAATCTAGATAAATGTGTATGAATTTGATAAAATTAAATATATATTTTTATTGATATTTTATAAAGGAGTTTTCCCATAGAGGATGTACATCATCGATTTAGTTATCGATATCCACGATTCATGATACTGAAGTTAGTGGGAGGGTAAAAAAAATTGTAGGATTTGAGGAGTGGGTTTCACAGAGAAAATAACTATTGTGGCTCTATACCCACATTCCAATTTATATTCTTTGTAAACAAAATAACATATTTTTCATCATTTGATATTTTTATATTAAAACTAATCATTTCTAAATATGATATAATAATTAAAATTTTTGGATTCGTTAAATCTGATTACATTATTGTTTTAATAAAAAATGATTTTATATAATCATTTACACAATAGGTATGACTTCAAATATGGTAGTTTATCACCCTAAAATTTTTTATTTTATTTTATTTTAGGATATATAATTTCCATAGAGGTGATTCCATATTTATATGGATGATGAAAAATAATTTCCATGTGATATCATAGAAATATAATATTGAGTTTAAAGGAACATTTTTGTGGATGTTTTCAACTTATTATCCTGATTCTGTGGATATATTCTTTATAAAACCTTATATCAAAGAATTATAATCTTGATAAACACGATTAATATAGTTTTATCATTAGTTTCATTTGTATTAGTGGTCACTTTGAGGTAATTAAATCCATGATTTTTTTATATGACTTTGTTTACTCATATCTACTCATATGCATATGGGTTAAGTCCAAATTTTCTTTATAAGGGCATGGATTTATTTTGAAATTACCCAATAATTATAGTATATGACAATGTATTTTAATTATTAATTGGGAATTTCTGAACCTATGGTCATATCAATATTATTCTAACCCCTATGAAATCATGCCATCTGAAATTTATTAATCTATACTTACTGTTCAAACATAAAAATTATAAGGGTAAAATTACGCCATTGAATTATCCATAAATCATTGCAATTGTTGGGTATAAAATATTTTCTATAAGTTCCATTAATATTTAATATTTACATCCAAATATGTACTATAGTATCAATGTTCTATTGTTTGGTGATTTATCTTAATCCTAATTATTGTATGATTCCTCCTAGTTTGGTTATATATACTAATCTCTCATTGTATTTTCATCAAAAATTCAATTTGGAATATTCATGTTAAATAAAAAACAATATATAACTACATAATCAATTGTAAAAATGTATGATAAGACATATTTTTCATAAATAAAAGAATTCACATTTAGTTCACCATTTTTAAATAATTTCATCCATTTAGGGATATTTATTAAAAATCCCATGTTGATGCATATATATATTTAAAGGATAAAAGGATGAATCATCCCAAAAAAAGAATTTTATTTCATGTTTCATACTCCCTTATATATTTGGTAATGTTGAGGATCGCTTTTACTAAAAAAACACATATTTAATTTAATTAAAGAGTTTAATTTCGACTAGTTTTTTAAGGGACAATATATAATGAAGGAATATTTGATTATAGTAAATGTATTCTATTAAAAACATTAATATTTGAACACATATATGATGTAACTATTGAATTTATTTATATATATGGAGGAATAAGGTGTTATGATAGAGACAATAGTTCAATAAATGGGGATTTCTAGGCATCTCTATGAATCGAATTCAATCCCACCCAGATTAGGTCAATATTATGAGGAATTTCATATGTTATAATTATGTGTAAAGGTATATCATGGTTTCTATTTATGATTATAAAACCATTAGTAGTGGTGTCTTCCAATTTTATGTAACCAGAAAATTTCATCTGGAAAAAATGCCCTTTAATATAGTTTTTTGTACCTATTATAAATTAATTGACAATTTGGATTTACTGAGATTATGAGGAGGGTGATTAAATTATATAAAACCACATAATGGATTTAGGCATGAGTTATTTTTGGGAACAATGAAACGGATTAGTAGACATGGAATTTTATTAATACATAAGGATTTCTTTAACTAAAAGATTTTTTGGAATCTTGGTGAGGATAATAAATCGGGGTATATTTAACAAAAAATTTGTGTGATATCACCTCAAGGTGTTTTTAGCGAACCTATATTTTTATATAGACTAAATTAATTTTAGGGAGATAATTATTTTTTCATGAATAAGAATTTATAGGATATAGGAGGGGGATCATAACTAATAGAATTTAAGGGAATTATGTGGACAATTTGGGCTCAAGGTATTTTTACCCCATGATTTTGTTTTGGGAGAAAGAATTAACATATTGTAAGAACCAAGTACAAATTAATATATTATGGTCAAAGAGTCAATTTGGGTGACATATAGGTGATTATCCTCATTATGAGACCAAGGTGAGGTGTGAGCCCATGCTGTTCAAAAATAGATTGGAAAATCAATTCCCTTTAGGTTAAACAAGGAAAAAATATCTCTTTATTATTATATGAAATTATTAAGAAATAATTGTGTCCCTTATCTTATATATGAGACAAGTACAACTTGGGAACAAATATTACCCCTTATAGACTGTGTATCTCTCTTAGTTGGATCCTTATTGAAGAATGTGTAGTAGAAGTCAATGAACTAGGTATTATCTCAGTTCTTGATTAAAGAAACTTTTAAAAATATCTCTATTACATAAGATTAGATATAGGATTTCATGACATGTTATTTAATTGGAATTATAATTATAAAATCATTGTATGACCCAAATACCACCCATTTTATTTATATTTACATGTTTTTTTTTAAAAAAAATTACATAAGTGAGGTTTTTTATGGAATCCCACATAAGAATAAATACCATGCTCTGTAGATATTCAACTGTCACCTGGTGTTGAAATAAAAATCATGTGGGTAATTTTATATTCATCATATTCATACTTGGGTATCATTCACTAGTAACAAGATTATGAACTCATGTGTTTGGAAGAGTTCTCAAAAACAGGTTGGAAGTGTTCGTGTATAGGTTTTTTCAAGATTAAACAAACATGTTAGGAGTAAGTATGTTGTGTGACACAATAATAGTGTGTAGGTTATTTTATAAATACACATAAATAGTTCTTTTTAGGGTTTTCATTTGTGTTTAGTAGGGTGTACGTGTTCCATTGTCTAATGAATGGTTTTAGGGTTCAAGTAGGTTTCAAATAGATAAAGTTTTTAGTATATTTCTTATAATTAATCATGGGAAATGCTAATGAAAACAAATGAAAAATATCTTTCTGAATCCCAACTTAATATATCCAAAAATAGTTCATTTCGGTTGTTTCTTTTCTCCAAATTATATAATGAAAAACAAAACATAATGAGTTTCAATTAGATTTATTTTATAATGATAAACAATATTTTTTAAAGATAAAATGTATCTACAAGTACCAAAAATTCATATGAATATATGGATAAAATCCATTGTACATTCCCTATATAAGGATCCAAACATATTTATATTTTATTAGAAAGAATTTTCAAAGTATTTCCACCCCTTATTGTATAATATTTCCAAAAACATATCGAGATATCATTTACATCATCTTCATTAATTGAGATACATTTTTTTGAAAAGGTCTTATTTTTTAATTCAAATAAATATTGCATCATGTATTTCAAATAAAATTGTGTCGTACATATTTTTTCATCGAACATTAATATAGAACAGTATGTTAGAAATATGTTTCTAACATTTTAGTTTATAATGTTACCGGAATTATGTAATTTTTTATATTATTACATTAGTTATATTTAGTTTTGATTCAAATTTTGTGTTTTTAGTACTGGAAAATTATCCATATAGATTTTAATTACTCTTGATATAATATTATAAAAAGATTTAAATTTATAAACTAAAACATTTTAATTGTGGTCCATTTATTTTTGGAGATGATGAAAAATGTTAGATTAGGGATATAAGAGATATATCCAATAATATGAGTACAATAGATTATAATATTGTATATGTTATATGATATAATAACATCCTAATCAATATAACATTATTATGTAAATAAATATACTCCAAAAACTAATGTAATGATAAATAAAGAGTCACATGTTTATAAGGATTCAACATACTTAAAAACAATTTGAATTACAATGATTATATATTAGAAAAAAAATCATTTAGAAACCAAAAAAACATTAGAAATTAATAGAAAGAAAAATTATAAGACTTTGGATAGATGGTTATGATATTATAATAATTAATCCATTCCAAAACATTCTAGGATGTATCGTGTGATATAAAATTAAAAATATATTTTAAATTATTCTTATCATTGTGTTTATTTTCCTAAATTATTTAACACTAGTCTTGTGTTGGACCCAGTTTTTTTGGATTAGTTTAAAAAACAAATAGTTGCAACATATGTATCTTTATATACCAACAATAACTACATGTATTAATGGATAACACTAATTTTATGTTGTTTTTTATAACTATACTTGACTTCCCAATGTTTTACTTTTATCAAATAAATCAAAATTAGAGCAGTTATTTTAAAAAAATCAGCTTTGGTAAAATTTTAAAAATTAAATTTTCTTCCAACTACTTTATAGTGACCAAGGATAATAATTTGAGAATTATTTTTTTAATCTATTTATAGTGATAAATGTATTAACAATATTCTTCAAGAACCTAGAACACCACAAAAAATGTAGTTAGTGAATGAAAAAAATATTACTATTTATATAGAACTCAATATATTTTGTGTGAATATAGAATATGAAGTATTTTGGGGTTATGTTGTAAACACCACACACTATAATATAAATCAATTTTTATGATTTTAGTAAAAAAAGTAAAATGAATTATATAGTATAAGAAATAAAAAAAATTATAACTCAATGTCTTGAGATTCAAAGTACTCACTCTAAATATTATTTATAACCTACAAAAATATAATCCACAATCAAATGATTAAATTTTCATTTTTTACATTTTCATTTTTATGGATTTTCATTATTTCAATATGTGTACAAATTATAATAGAGAAACAATGTTTATAATATTTGATAAAAGTAGTCCATTTTCATTTTAATTTGTATTCACGTATATTATGGATTTGATTTAGATTATTATTTAAAAAACCAATTTATTTTAGACCATTTAGTTCATAAACATGTGGAATATTTAACTCTATTAGAACAAAATAATTTTCAGTGGATAGAATGATGTTAATACTAAATAACCTACTTTTATTCCAAATTTTCAAAAAGTAATATAGTTTCATCAAAATAATAATTTTAGTGGTGATATTGATCAGCCTATAAAAATCACATGTACTTCATAAAATTAATATAAAAACGTTTCATTGGGAAATAATACATAACCAAGAATAATTTATGATTTTATTGGTGATATAAAAGAGAAACACCGTCAATTTGAACTAAATATAGATTGAGAATTAGTTAATTTTGAATAAAATATTATAGTACAAATAAATAATTTGGTGGTTAGTGATAAATATGGGTAATTTATTGCCAATTTTAAAATAAGTCTATAATTATTTATAAAAATATATATTCTTGAAATATTAAAAGAATAAATACATAATTGTTTTAATGTAGTAAGTCGTGATTCTATCTAAATTATGCCTTATTTTATAGTTCATCTAAATTTAATTTTATTTCAAATTCAAATATTCTATTCCTTTAAAAATTGATATGTTCAAGATGTTGATATTGGTAAAAACAATATAGTTTATTAAATTCATAAAATTTTAAATCATATATGTAAATATACAATGGTAAATTATATATTGAAACATATAGTAAAATCCTAGTATGATAGACTATAATGATTAATTATTCAAAATAATTAACAATAGAATATTATGTCTAACATTTTACTTCAATAATAATATATTAACAACATATATCTATGTAAATTGCATTATTTTTTAATACAATGTAATATAAATTGCATAAATGATTTTCCAAACTCATGAAAACTGAATTACAGATGAGTATACTGGGTTTACGTGAATTATATAATGGTATAAAAAATTAATTGAAATGAGTCGGAATAAATTTATGTCAGTGTAAATATATATAAATTTAACATAAATTATTTTGTATTTAGTATGATCTTAGTGACAATACTCTAGTGGGTACTTCTTGTAAGAATGTTGTTTATGATTTTGGGATGCTGAGTTTTCATAAACCATATAGAGTAATTATTATATTCTAAATATACATTGGGGATGTATGATCAAATATTATTTTTGTATGGACAATTCAATGTTATTTTTGGATAAAATAACTAATTAACATATACAATTAGTTAAAAAGTTCTTTTATTATCATAATGTATTTTTAAAACATATAATATTACATCATTTTATAGATGAATTTATACTTTAATATTATCTGGATATTGATTTTGGACTATGTATCATGGATATAAAATGTCTTTATAAGACATGTCACACTTTATGTGATAATTTAGTTTATAGGACTTAAAAAAATCAACATTCAATGACAATTTAAAAAATGAAATTTAATTATGTAGTAATTAGAAGTTAATATTCTTGATTTTAGTAGATGCATCACACACTCTCCATTTTTTATTTTTTTAATTAAACACTTAACTTATGTGATAACATTTTCCACATTATATTATCCAAAATAGGTCTAAATCATAAAATAATGAACACATAGATAAATGAAATTTTTTATTTTTCAGAATACTCAACAAAAAGTATATAATTATTAATTTTAAGAAAAAATTGTATTTAAAATATTTTTACTAAAATATTATATTCCAATAGATTCAATTACATAAAATAGAAGATGATAATCAGTTATTATAAACGACTACCTTGAATTTTATTTTCTCACTCTAAATACGGAAAGACAGATAGATAAAGTGGGAATATATTATTTATATTGAATTAATGAAAATGTTACCAAAACAATATTACAAAATAATATATTAGTTTGATGAAACCTACAAAAAAAATATTTTATAATTAATCATTTTTAAAGAGGATACTTCTTTGGAAGGAGAATTTTTTTAAAAAATGAGAAAATATTTATGAAGAAATATCTATCATATATATATATATATTATATGGCCCGAGCCTTAAACCTTACTTAATCTTGAGTTATTACAGGATTACACATTGAAGATCTTTTTGGGTTTAGAGTTTTAGAGAATTAGATCATAAAACTTGCATTATTTTCCACATATAAACAAAGTGGTTACATAAAGATAGTATTCTTCATTCCCATCAATGAAAACATATTTAAAATAAAACATGGATTCTTTCTTGACACTTCCTTTACACCTATCATCATATCATGTACCTTTCCCTTGACCTGTGAAAAACATTTCAAAAAAACTTTGGATGAGCATAAAAGCTCAGTAAGGGATATAAAAATATGGAAAGGAAATATGGGTACATATATACATAAGAATGAAATCATACTTTACCCATAAAACCTAATCACTTTAACATACCTCATCAAATCATGAATAAATCATAGAAATCATAAGACATAAAGGTAACTTGAGGCATTCATAACATTCTTACGTAGGGAGTAACCCTCTTGGTTACGTTTGGAATACCCATCACAGTATATTCCCTAAATCTCTTCGGAGAAACCTTAACGCTTCACTCATTCACATTACCCAATGCATTGGAGATCTATACCGGGCTCACCCGCCCTTAGTTTATCACGGAACCACCCGTCTTCATAATAATGCCCAAGAACCTCAACATAATCGTATCACATAAAACATGCATAAAGGAAACATAACATTTCCACCTTTCAATCACAAGATATAAATACAACACATTGATATAAAAACATTATGAAAACCATTTTCAATACCAAAATAAAAGAAAAGTAAAACATGGTATTTATTTTTCTTTTAAAAACAAGGTATGGCTTGTAGAGGAAGCCGAAACTCAAATAACGGTCACGGCGGCGGAGAAGTCGTTGTCGCCACATACGTACGACAATAAAATTCCCTTTTTTCATTTAGTAAAACGCTTCATATAAAAATATTCATTTTGGATAAAAGTATAAGTCAAAGGGGTTTATACACCGTATAAAATATGGTTGTGTATAAAACAAAATATGCTTCAATGAAAGGAGATTGAGACGAAGTCCCATACCTCGGGTCCAACATGACTCGATTGTACTTTAATGTCCTGAATAATAAACTTGAGTTAATTTCTACTTTCTTAAGAACCTGTTTCAAGTTCATTATTCCTTTTATATCACTTATTACCGTGTCATGAACACTATGCAATTATTTAAGTTAATAATGGTCATTTTAATGATCATTGGTACTTGAGTCAAAAATAAACCCTTAATAATTAAAAGTAGTTCATGTATCCATTATATCTAGAATGGTATTAATGATGCAGATATCATATATGTCATATATATCCAGTACATTAATGCATTTATAATATTACATAATCATTTAGAGGTAAGAAATGGAATGCACCGTTCATGGAGACGGTAAGCCGTACGTACGCATGAACGCTACTTTCATTTCTATTTCGTATTTTATAGAATTGAATCATACTGATATAAAGGTATATTATAATTCCAGTATAATATCATATATATTATCATAGTTCCATCCTTTATACATCCCACATATGGTTTTTAACGAATCAAATCACTTTGAGGGGTCGGTAGTCCGTAATTCCTTAAATGAAGATATCACCTTTACCCATAATGGAAACCATAAAGGTATTCCGAAAATGAAAAATACACAAGCTTAAGGAAAAAAGAAGCATATTATGTATCATATATAAATATAGTGACATATTAATGGCCACCTTTGAAGGTGTTAAAAGAATGTTGAACAATCATCGTTTCGGGAGGCATAAATTCACCATCCACAGAAACAGGATGTTCATTAACCATTAGATGTAGGTGTGTGTAAGTGTAGCTCGAATCCTTCTTATAAAAACATCCTAGTATATTGATGATACTGGATTTGTTACAAAAGAAATTAATAAAAAGTGTTTAGGGGGTTGGAGATGTAAAATAAAACAAAAGGACTCAAAAGAAGACATTACCTTAAAATCGGGTAACTCCCTTTGGTTTGAGCTCAAAGGCTTCCTTGGGAAGACTTCTGCCCAAAGTGAGGCATCAAGGAGTAAAAGAGGTAAGTGGAGAGACAAAATGGTCAGGGGTTGGCCGATCCAAAGGCTTTGGGAGTGTGGGTAAGGAGGTAGAGGTGGGGGCCTTTTATAAGAGGAGAGGAGGGGCACTCTTGGAAAGTAAAGATAAGTTACTTTATTTTAAAAGGAGTTTGGGATTAAAAAGGTCCCACATTGATATAATTCTAGGATAAGGTGATAAGGGTTCTAAATCCACTCATCCAATAGGTTTTGTACATGTGTAGGTTTTAGATTATACATTAACTTTCCATTTTATTTAAATCATTAAATAATGAGGTCATCGCTGTATCATCATGATGTCATAAATAATTTAATTTATTTAATGTCTAAAAATTATAAACAAAATAGTATGATGTAGGAAATATTTTTAGATTTCTAATGAATATTTATATTCAAAAATATGACTTGTATAACCCCATATAAAAATTGTTTTAGTAACATAACTCATGTTTGTGTCATTTTTACTTTAACATTAAATAAAAAGTTATTTATGTCATTTCCCAACCAAAGTGGCTCCATGGGGTCCCCAAGTTGACCCATGGATTTTCTTGGTCACCCATGACAATCCAATGAGGGTAGGACATGTGTCAAGCTCATCTCATACTATTAAAACATTATTTTTACCTTAAACTACACTAATTACCACTAATCGCGATTAAGAACATAATAAGTTACTATTCACCAAAAAATTATTTTAATCCCATTGAACCACATTTTACTTCTTAATGACACCCATTTATGTCGGATTTTTGAAATTAAAAACACAATGATGGAAAAAATTTATTTAAACGGAAAAATCAGTTTTTATAAGTATCACTTAGTGGTTTCACTATTCATCAAAAATTGAAGTTTTTCAGAAAAATACCAAAACATAACCCTAAGCTATATTTGATATTCCAAATTTAAAAATGATGTCTATTTAAAAAAAATCAAATCATATATGTCACATTAATTAATTTATTAATCAATTCCCGCTGTCATGACAAATAGCGTGTTTTTATGAAACAATAAGTATCAAAAGATTGACACCAGTTTAAGTCCAATTTCAAAGTGAAATTGATTCCAATGACCACCATTGTATTAAATGGTAAAAATATATTCTAATTTTACTTTAAAACCAATTCAAAATATAATCTAATCATATAAATAAATTATATTAAAAAGCAGTTTTGATGTAAAATGCAGTATTTTTCACTATTCATAAAAAAATGAACATTGTCAGAAAAATACCAAAAATTCACACAAAGTAAATTTTAATGTCCCAATCATAAAGAATAGGTTTATTTTGACAAAAATAGCTTATAAAATTGTCAAAAGATAGCTTTAAAATGGTTTTCCATCAAACAGCATTAAAACAATCTTTTAAAAATATTAGTGTATTCCATGCTTAAGATTGGATTTATTTTCATTTTAAGCCTCTATAACACTATCTAATTCATTAATAGACATAGATAAAAATATCTATTACTCATTACTTACTTGGTATGTTACATCCTTCCCCCCTTTAGAAAATTTTGTCCCCACAATTTATTTACTTATTGAATAAATTGGGGTACTTATCCCTCATTGCATTTTCAGATTCCCATGTTGCCTCTTCCATCATGTGGTTTTTTCACAAAACCTTTACCTGATTAATCAACTTATTCCGTATCACTTGCTCCTTGTGGTCAAAAATCTGGACTGTTTGTTCTTCATAAGATAGGTTCTCTTTCAGCTAAACTACCTCTGGACTCAAAACATGAGATGGATCTGGCATATATTTTCTCAACATCGAAACGTGAAAAACATTGTGTACCTGAGATAAACTCAGAGGTAAAGCCACCCGGTATGCAACTGATCCAACTCTCTCCAGAATTTCATATGGTTCAATAAAACTTGGACTCAACTTTCCTTCCTTACCAAATCTCATCACACTTTTCCAAGGAGAAACCTTGAGAAAAACATGATCACCTACCTCGAAAGATAGATCCTTCCTCCGGTTATCCGCATAACTCTTCTGCCTGCTCTGAGCTGTTCTCATGTGCTTCTGAATAAGGTGAACTTTTTCTGCCATCTCTTCTACCAATTCTGGTCCCATCAACTTCCTTTCACCCACTTCATCCCAGAAAGCTGGAGTTCGACACCGCTTCCCATATAATGCCTAAAATGGTGCCATCTGTATACTGGAATGAAAACTGTTATTATATGAAAATTCAACCAAAGAAAGATGTTGGTCCCAACTTCCCTGATAATCCATAGAACAAGCTCGTAGCATATCCTCCAAGGTCTTAATTGTTCGTTCTGACTGCCCATCTGATTGAGGATGAAAAGTTGTACTAAAACTTCATTCAGTACCCAACGACTTCTGAAGGCCTTTCCAAAAGTTAGAAGTGAACCTGGGATCACGATCAGATACAATGGAGAGAGGAACTCCATATAACCTGACTATCTCTTTAAGATACAAACGGGAAAGTTGATCTAGGGAAAAAGTATCTTGTATAGCAAGGAAATGAGCAGATTTGGTCAAGCGATCAACAATAACCCAGATTGCATTATTACCTCGAGATGTCTTCGGTAATCCCACAACAAAGTCCATGGATATATTCTCCCATTTCCACTCTGGCACTGGTAAAGGATGAAGCATCCCTTTCGGTAACTGCTGCTCTGCTTTAACCTACTGACAAGTCAAACACTTCGTTTTAAAATCAGCAATATCTCTTTTCATTCCATCCCACCAGTAATACTCCCCGCAGATATCTATACATCTTAGTACTGCCAGGATGAACTGAAAATAGAGAACTATGAGCTTCACATAACAACTCTCTCTTCAACTGTGAATCAAAAGGCACACACAATCTCTTCCCAAATCTCAAAACGCAATCATTATCAATGTTGAATTCAGGCAACTTACCTTTCTGAACCAGCTCTACCTTTTCTGCAACTCACTGTCTTGCTTCTGTTCTTGCTTGTTTCTATCTGATAGAGATGATCTCACTGATACCTGAAACAAAATAGAAGAACTTCCTCAACCATCAACTTCTATGCCAATGTTCATCAAATCCTTAACCAAAGGATCACGTTCCAAACACAACATTGCTAATGAAGTATTACTTTTTCGACTCAAAGCATCAGCCACTTTATTTGATTTTCCCGGATGGTAATGAATTATACAATCATAATCCATGATTAATTCTAGCCATCTCCTTTTTCCCATGTTCAATTCTTTCTGAGTGAATATATACTTTAAACTTTTGTGATCGGTATATATTTCACACATTACTCCATACAAATGATGCCTCCAAATTTTTAAAGCAAAAAACAACAGCAGCTAATTCCAAATCATGTGTAGGGTAATTTACCTCATTAGTTTTCAACTGTCGTGAAGCATAAGCAATTACCTGATCATTCTTCATTAGGACGCAACCAAGTCCTTTCAATAAAGCATCACTGTATATAACAAACTCACCATTCCAGGAAGGTAGTGCCAAAACTAGAGCATTCACCAATCTTCTTTTCAATTCCTGAAAACAATCATCACATTCTTTTGTCCAGATAAACTTAACACCCTTCCGAGTTAGCTTAGTCATTGGACTAGATAACCATGAAAAATTTCTAACAAACCTTCGGTAATAGCCTGCCAAACCAAGGAAGCTACGAATCTCAGTTACATTTGTGGGTCTTGGCCAGTCTTCCACAACTTTTGTTTTTGCAGGATCAACAGTTATCCCATATTTAGAAACAATGTGACCAATGAAAGAAATTTGTTGCAACCAAAAATCACACTTGCTGAATTTCCCATACAATTTCTTTTCTTTTAAGTTTTGCAAGATAACCCTTAAATGTCTTTCATGTTATTTTTTACTTTTAGAAAACACCAAAATATCATCAATGAAAACCACCACAAACTTATCCAAGAACATATGGAAAATTATATTCATTAAGTCCATGAATACAGTAGGTGCATTGGTTAGCCCAAAAGGCATTACTAAAAATTCATAGTGGCCATATCTTGTACGGAATGCAGTCTTCAGAACATCTTCTTCCTTTACCTTCAGCTGATGGTACCCCGATCTCAGGTCAATCTTTGAAAAATACTGAGCTCCCTGGAGCTGATCAAACAAATCATCGATATGAGGCAAAGAATATTTGCTCTTAACAGTGATGTTATTCAAGGCTCTATAATCAATGCAAAGTCTCATTGAACCATCTTTCTTTTTAACAAACAAGACAGGAGCACCCCATGGTGATGTGATAGGTCGAATGAAAGCTTTCTCTAATGAATCTTGCAATTTCTCCTTCAACTCTAAAAGTTCAATTTGAGCCATTCGATAAGGGGGTTTTGAAATTGTCTTAGGATCAGGAACTAAGTCAACAGTAAACTCAACTTCCCGATCTAGTATTATTCCAGGCAACTCATCAGGAAAAACATCAAGATACTCATTTAGCACTGGCACATCATTAATCTGAACAGTTCCTTTATTTTCAACGATGTGTGCAAGGTAACATTCATTTCCATCTTTTACAAGTTTCTCATCCTCTTGATAAGTTATCAACAGTAAGGGTTCATTCTTGTACACAAAATGAAAGTTTTTCTGAAATGAAACTTCTTTATCTCTACATTAAATCTTAGCATGGTTAATGGAGATCCAATCCATACCCAAGATAACATCAAACTCTACTAGAGGTAGAACAATAAGATTTTCAAGTAGGTTCTTTCCACAGATAAGGATAGAAAGATTCTTATAAATTCTTTTTGCCTCAACATTCCCCCAGGTGTTTTTACCAAAATTCAGGAGTCAATTCTTGAGATGGTATTCCAATTTTACTAGAAAAGGTTTCAGAGATGAAAAAATGTGTAGACCCCGAATCAAAGAACACACTGGCATAATCTGAAAAAAAACAAACAAAGTACCTGATACAACTTCATTTGATGGCCCGACATCTGCTGAAGTAGTTGCAAAGGATTTCACCACACCTTTCTGCTTGTAGTCTAACTGCTTCCCATCACTCAAGCTCTTTGTCGGTCACTCGTTTGCATAGTTACCCATCTCATTGCACTTATAACATTTCACTAACTGTAAATCAAATTTGGTCTTACCTTCACCTTGATCCTTTTCAGTACAATCACGAGCCTTATGTCCTATCTTACCTTATCGGTAGCACTTTTTAGAATTCAGAAGACATTCCCCAGCATGCCTTTTGCCACATTTATCACAAACTGGAAACTTAGTTTTCTTACCATCAGACTTTTTTGAAGAATTCTTACCTTTCTCCTGCCACCTCGGCCTCTTCTTCTGTTGGTTGTTATAGAACACTTGATCATCGGCAAAATCCATTTCCACCTTCTCAGCACATCGAACAAGCATTTCATAACTTTTAAACTCACGAGAATCTAATGCCCTTCGATATTTTGGCTTTAATCCTGAGTAAAAATGATTGATTTTACTATCAAGGTCTCGGATAAAATTTGGAGCATACCTTGCCAATCGAGTGAACCTTTCTTCATAGGGAGCCACTGAGTCTTTCTCTTGCCTCAATTCCAAGAATTGATTTTCCATCCTAAGTCGAACAGCCTTAGGACAATACTTCTCAAGAAACATACCTTTGAATTCATCCCAGTCGAGAGCATCAATCTCATCAGCGTTCCTGATATTTTTAACCATCGACCACCACTGATCTGCTTCACCCTCCAAACGGTAAATAGCAAGACTAACCTTTTGATTGTCTAAACACCCCATGACATCAAAAATCTTCTCTAGTGCTTTAATCCACCATTCAACTAGCACAGGGTCAGATGATCCTCTGAATGATGGGGGATGTTGCCTCATGAAATATTCCACCACTGACATGTTCCTCTGCGGTTGATCTGGCTGATCTCTTGTATGGATACCACCGCCATTTATCGCTTGAGTCAACTGTGCCATTACTGTAACAAACTGTTCAGTTCCAATTCTGATCATCTCAGGATGCTGATTCGGAAGGTTATTTCCTTCTGTATGCCTTACTAGCACTACTTCCCTATTTCCTCTGCGGAAAACCATTCTGAACAAACATGTCTTAGATGAAGCAACATGGTAATCTTCAAATACTATATCACTTCAATTTGACCATAAAAAAAATATTTTTGGATAATCATTTAATAGAATTCTAACTCCTAAAGTTATCTAAACCGAACTATGATACCAACTATAAGGCCCCAGCCTTAAACCTTACTTAATCTTGAGTTATTACAAGATTACACAATGAGGATGTTTTCGGGTTTAGAGTTTTAGAGAATTAGATCATTAAACATGCATTACTTTCCACATATAAACAAAGTGGTTACATAAAGATAGTATTCTTCTTTCCCATCAATGGAAACATATTTAAAATAAAATATGGATTCTTTATTGACACTTCCTTGACACCTATCATCATATCATATACCTTTCCCTTGACATGTGAAAAAATTTCAAACAAACTTGGGATTAGCATAAAAGCTCAGTAAGGGATATAAAAATATGGAAAGGAAACATGGGTACATATATACGTAAGAATGAAATCATATTTACCCATAAAACATAAGCACTTTAACATACCTCATCAAATCATGAATAAATCATAGAAATAATAAGACATAAAGGTAACTTGAGGCATTCATAACATTCTTACGTAGGGAGTAACCCTCTTGGTTGCATTTGGAATACCCATCACAGCATATTACTTAAATCTCTTCAGAGAAACCTTAACGTTTCACTCCTTCGCATTACCCAATGCATTGGAGAGCTATATCGGGCTCATCCGCCCTTAGTTTATCATGGAACCACCCGTCTTCATAATAATGCCCAAGAACCTCAACATAATCATATCACATAAGACATGCATAAAGGAAACATAACATTTCCACCTTTCAATCACAAGATATCAATACAACACATTGATATAATAACATTATGAAAACCATTTTCAATACCAAAATAAAAAAAAGTAAAACATGGTATTTATTTTTCTTTTAAAAACAATGTATGGCTTGTAGAGGAAGCTGAAACTCAAATAACGGTCACGGCGACAGATAAGTCGTTGTCGCCGCATACGTACGACAAAAAAATTCCCTTTTGTCGTTTAGTAAAACGCTTCGTATAAAAAGATTCCTTATGGATGAACATAAAATTCAAAGGGGTTTATACACCGTATAAAAGAAGGCTGTGTATAAAACAAAATATGCCTCAATGAAAGGAGATTGAGACGAAGTCCCATACCTCGGGTCTGACATGACTCGATCGTCCTTTATTGTCCTGAATAATAAACATGAGTTAAATTCTACTTGCTTAAGAACCTTTTTCAAGTTCATTATTCCTTTTATATCACTTATTACCATGTCATGAACACTATGTAATTATTTAAGTTAATAATGGTAATTTTAACGATCATTGGTACTTGAGTCAAAAATAAACCCTTTGTAATTACAAGTTGTTCATGTATCTATTATATCCAAAATGGTATTCATGATATAGATATCATATATGTCATATATATCCAGTAAATTCATGCATTTATAATATTACATAATCATTTAGAGGTAAGAAATGAAATGCACCGTTCATGGAGACGGTAAGCCGTGCGTACACAAGAACGCTACTTTCATTTCTATTTCATATTTTATAGAGTGGAATCATAATTATATAAAGGAATATTATAATTCTAGTATAATATCATATATAATATCATAGTTCCATCCTTTATACGTCCCACATATGGTTTTTAATGAATCAAATCACTTTATGGGGGCGGTAGTCCGCACTTCCTTAAATGAAGATATCGCGTTTACCCATAATGGAAACCACAAAGGTATACCCAAAATGAAAAATACAGAAGCTTAAGGAAAATAGAAACATATTATATATCACATATAAATATAGTGACATCTTAATGGCCACCTTTGAAGGTGTTAAAAGAATGTTGAACAATCATCATTTCGGGAGGCATAAATTCACCATCCACGGAAACAGTATGTTCGTTAACCATTAGATGTAGGTGTGTGTAAGTGTAGCTCGAATAATTCTTATAACAAAATCATAGTATATTGAGGATACTATATTTGTTACAAAAGAAAATAATAAAAAGAGTTTAGGGGGTTGGAGAAGCAAAATAAAACAAAAGGACTCAAAAGAAGACATTACCTTAAAATCGGGTAACTCCCTTTGGTTTGAGCTTAAAGGCTTCCTTGGGAGACTTATGCCCAAAGTGAGGCTTCAAGGAGTAACAGAGGGAAGTGGAGAGACAAAATGGGCAGGGTTAGGCCGATCAAAAGGCTTTGGGAGTGTGGGAATGGGGGTAGAGGTGGGGGCCTTTTATAAGAGGAGAGGAGGGGCACTCATGGAAAGTAAAGATAAGTTTCTTTATTTTAAAAAGAGTTTCGGATTCAAAAGGTCCCACATTGATATAATTATATGATAAGTATATAAGGGTTCTAAATCCACTAATCCAATAGGTTTTGTACATGTTTAGGCTTTAGATTTTACATTAACTTTCCATTTTATTTAAATCGTTAAATAATGAGCTCATCACTGCATCATCATGATGTCAAAAATAATTTAATTTATTTAATGTATAAAAATTATAAAAAAATTACTATGATGTAGGAAATCTTTTTATCTTTCTAATTAATATTTATAGTCCAAAATATGACTTGTATAACCCCATATAAAAATTGTTTTAGTAACATAACTCATGTTTGTGTCATTTTTACATTAACATTAAATAAAAAGTTATTTATGTCATTTCCCAACCAAAGTGGCTCCATGGGGTCCCCAAGTTGACCCATGGCTTGTCTTGGACGGCCATGACACATCCAATGAGGGTAGGACATGTGTCAAGCTCATATCATACTATAAAAACATTATTTTTAACTTAAGCTACACTAATTACCACTAATCGCGATTAAGAACTTAATAAGTTACTATTCACCAAAAAATTATTTTAATCCCATTGAACCACATTTTACTTCATAATGAAAACCATGTATGTTGGATTTTTGAAATTCAAAACACAATTATGGAAAAATTTCATTTAAACGGAAAAATCAGTTTTTATAAGTACCACTTAGTGGTTTCACTATAATCAAAAATTGAAGTTTTTCAGAAAAATACCAAAACTTCACCCTAAGCTATATTTGATATTCCAAATTAAAAAATGATGTCTATTTTAAAAAAAATCAAATCATATAAGTCAAATTAATTAATTTAATAATTAATTCGCGCTTTCATGAAAAATAGCGTGTTTTTATGAAACAATAAGTATCAAAAGATTGACACCAATTTAAGTCCAATTTCAAAGTGAAATTGATTCCAATGACCACAATTGGATTACATGTTAAAAATATATTCTAATTTTACTTTAAAACCAATTCAAACTATAATCTAATCATATAAATAAATTAGATTAAAAATCCGTTTTGATGTAAAATGCAGTATTTTTCACTATTCATAAAAAAATGAACATTGTCATAAAAATACCAAAAATTCACACAAAGTAAATTTTAATGTCCCAATCATAAAGAATAAGTTTATTTTTACAAAAATAGCTTATAAAATTGTCAAAATATATCTTTAAAAATGGTTTTCCATCAAAAGGCAGTAAAAAAATCTTTTAAAAATATTAGTGTATTCCATGCTTAAGATTGGATTTATTTTCATTTTAAGCCTCTAAAACACTATATAATTCATTAATAGACATATAAAAAAATATCTATTACTCATTACTTACTTGGGATGTTACATATATACACTAAAAAAATTCATTCTCATGTTTATAATTTATAATTAATTTTAGTAATATTATCTATCATTCCATGATTAACATAATATTTTAAATTATATATATAATGACAAAATTAACATGTATGAATTTAAATTTAGGATATGTGTTTTCAATATTACTGAAAACAGATATTCTTTCCAAAAAATATCAAACCGTTCATTACAATTTATATAGATTTCTTATATTTATTAGTATTCTTTATATTATTAGTACCCACCCAAAAAAAATTGTTTCGATTTTTCTTGCATGTTATATAATATCAATCTCAATCATTTTTTTAATTATTAAAATATCAATGTATATTGATATTAATCTGGATATATTTGATACTATAAATTTTTTATTTTATTTATGATTTTTTCCAAGATCATGTAATCCAATTATTATGGAATCTATGGATATTTCTTATTATAGTGCAATTTTTTCGAAATTACATAAAGATAACTAGTATATTATAAAATGTTTCGTCAGAATGATTATGTGTGAGAAGAGTAAAATATTTCATTTGAATATCTAGGAATTTTTTCTATACGTGATCAATATTGAATATGGTTTCTATTTCAGAAAATATTCCTATATAAGTAAAAATTAAACATAATATTGTTCTTAAGCATGTGGATAATGAAATTGAAATTAGAAATAATTTTTCTTGTTTTACATGAGATATTATAATTTTATATAAAATACAATATTAAACTAGATGATTCATTATAAGAAAACATTTGTATCTAAATATTCATATATGTGATTCATAGAATGAGTCTTAGAGTGCTAAAAGATAATGTACTTAATAACTATAAATATTTTAAGGTTAACCAAATATAATTGGTAAAACATAGAGACAATGACTTATCCTCTATGAGAAAGAATATTAGTGTAAGAACTACTTATATTTCAGTAAAAAAGGAAGAATAAATTGATATTTCTATTATTTAGTAGTATGGAAACTTTTTTTCAAGAAACCAAAACTGTTTCAAAAAAACAATAAATTTTGTAATAGTATATATAAAAAATGGAATAATTTTAACATAATGGGATGAAAATCATGTTGATTTCATGTTACTTTTTTTGGTTTGAATAAAATTAGGTACTTGGAATAATAAATCAAGGAGAAAAGATTATATAAATAGAGGAAAATAAATATAGTGAAAAGATGTGTGATAGTAATGAAAGAAATAATAGTTGACTATAAAAGTATATCGATGATTCTGAAATAATATAAATATACATTTAAAATTTTATAACTCTTTAGAATATTTAATTAACAAATTTTAATTTTTATCTTTTCTATAATTATTTTAATTGTTTTTTAAAATACTAAAGGGGGAGAAATATTATTCTTGTAATAAGTGGTAAAATATATTATTTGGAGAAAATATTTTACTAAATATACTCTTAGAGGAATTTATATTGAAATTATACCATGAAATTTTATTTCATCAGTAAAAAATATGTTTTAATTATGTATTCTAATTATCAATATGGGTGTGACAGTTTTCTGATTTCTTAAACACCCTACAACACCATATTGTGTGTCATATGTGATTTCTACAAATAAACTACCAAGACTAGTAACATGCAGCTAATTAGTATATTAGGTATTGATAATAATATCATGTACTTATAGTGGTACAATTGTTTCATACATTTTTCAATTCATTTAATGTGAATTAAATTTCTCGATTTGTGATATTTTCTTGTTATGGATAATTATAACTTTTTTATTAATTACATTTTCACAAATATAGTGAAATTTATTACGTGGTTATCAACTATTAGATGATAATAATACTTTAAAAATATGCATCAATTAGATTTTGATATTCTAATCTACTAATCAATGAGGCTTCATTTGAGAATTTATACATCTTGATCATGTTTTCTCATCCAACGCCCATTTTGTGTTGAAGGAGAGTAAAATATGGGGATATGAACATAAATATCAAATACATAATTGAATATTTTAGTGGTATTACACATTTTATATCTAAACCGCATTACATTTTTATAATTTTTACATTTTAATTATACAATCATTGGTATCTTTTTAATTATTAGAACTACATTAATTAGAAATATTTTTTATTTATATTGTTGTATATAAATATAATGCATCTTTATAGTTTAAATTTGAGTAAAAATACATAGAAATCAAATTAATTTATATGATTATTCATCATATTACAAATTTTTATTTCAAAGGAACACAATATTTTAGTTTCTTTTGAAAATCAGAACTAAATACCCCATCTTTGTGAAATATATTCAATTTTTACCAGAAATGTCTTCCAATGTAGTGCTTGTAAATAAAACCATTATTTAGAGAAAAGGTAAAGGAAACTATAGAAAAGGGGATCTCAAACTTTCAATAAGGGTAAATAAAAGAATCACATAAGCATAACATTAATATTATGATCTATGAACATGAGCATATAATTTTCAAATCACACACAACATAATAAAGATCATAATAATGAGAAAAGGAATAAATAATTGTATTTAATAAGAAGTGAATCATTAGGTAAAATATATATTATTTCAAGAAATAATAAAATGGTAATAAAACATTGATCTTGGGTCATGTGCATAAATATAGAAAATCCACTGTCTAGGATACCTACAAAGGACTTCATAAAATGTTCGTCTTGTGATAATAACAAATGTACCTAGTTTAATATTGGGATCACTTCACTTGTACCCTCTTTTTTTGGGATTGTGATACACTCCCATAAAACCTTTTCTTTAGAGTTTAATATTCACTCTTGTTTTGATCTTGGTATGCCCACTCATTTACCATATAGCATTGGGATTATGATACCCTCCCAAGTACCCTCATATATTAAGATTAAGATGACCTATTGTGTCGGTCTTGGAATGTCATCCCGTGTATCCACTTCTTTCAAATTTGAATTTCCCTACCATATACCCTCTTTTTTGGGCATTATATTCCCTCTTATTTTAGGTTTGGGGTTCCCTCTACTTTACCCTTAGGTTTTAGGCTTATGGTGACCTCCTATTTCATTATTGGGATTCCCTCACGTGTACCCTCTTTTTTAGGGCTTGTAATGACCTCCCATGTACCCTATGGAGCTTAGAAAACATTTGCTGTCATCCAATGAATTTTAGGGAGATATAGGTAGCACCCATCACATAATAAATTCATACATGCATTTTCCACAAGGTAACAAAACATACATCACATCATGGAACATGAAATGAGGTTTTTTTATAAACATCAAATCACAACCCATGAAATTAGATGGATATCATTCATATTTAAACAGATCATTACATTTGGAAAAATTTTAAGTTTCATAATCATATAACTAAATCACATTTCATGGGAAGAAGAAGGTTCTAAAATCATATAACATGTGGAAGAGAAATGGGTATGATAAACCTCATTCCATCAAAACAAGAACAACTAAATAAGGAATATGAATGGATAATTTTTATATTTTCCTATAAGGGCATGTGTTACATCAATGTATGTAAAATTATATGTAAAATAATTTTGAAATATATTTTAAAAAAATTTCTTGAAGAAAATATTCATTCTCATTTGAAATATACTCTTAAAAACATAAAACCTTTTCATAACAATTTTCATGAAAATAATTTGAAACATTATAATGTAATCATGAAATCCTTTAGGAATTTGTTTTTTAAAACATAAAAAAATCATGAAAAATTTTTGAAAAAAAATTACATGAAATATTATAAAATATTAATAAATTTTTTTTAGAAAAAAAAAATTCATTAAAAAAAATAAAAGAACCATGAAAACATTTTCAGTAAAAATTTCTATGAACTCTTATAAAATAATATTAAAATTTTTTGATGATCATTTTCATTGAAAATAGGTTGACATAATGATATAAATAAATCAAAATCATTTAAATTCCTTAATATAAAATCAACCTTTGGAAAAATTATTAAGGTTATTTTGATTATCATTTAAAAAAAATTTAAACGTAAAAAATTTAAAACCTTTTTCATTGAAACAAAATTTAAAATAATTGATTTCATGAATAATAGGAATAAATTCTTCTAAAAAAATATTTGTAATCTTGTGATAAAATATTCTATGGAATGACAGTCATGATGGTGGGTAAATCCAAACATGCCGAACATTCCTTTTGGACATGAAAATGATTAAAGTAGTGCCTCAACTGTAAAATGAATAGAATATTTCATTTTAAAAAATGTTTTATTTAAACATTAAAACATAGTTAAAAATTTATTTTAATAATCATAGAATAATAATAGAATATTTTTTGAAAAAATATAGAAAATATGGTTTTGAAGGAACATAGATTTCTGAATAAAGATAGTGGTAGAGGTGGACATTATTAAAAACACTTTGTTGATCATTTTATGTACCAAATAAGTTAAATAATAGTTCCATAAAATAAATATAAAATGAATAAATATATTTTTTTTAAAAATAATTATATTTATTGAGTTATGGGTCATAATATTTCATCACTAAGATCATAATAATAAAAAATATCGATAAATGGTGAGATTGTTGGTATAAACCATTACCAATTTAGTAACATTGAATTATAAAACAATTTCAAGAATAACAACACATGAAGCATGAATGATCATGAAAATAATTATATTCATGATATAATGTGTCAATGTTAGTATATACACCTCATCGATAAATATTGGATCATAACCTAGCATGTTTCTGAACGAAGGAAAATTGAGACCCAATTTCATTATGGATTTCGTAACATTTTACATATAAAACCCATTATATGAATATCATAAAATTTATGTGTTAATAATAATAAATTTATATGTTATAATAATATAATAAATCTATGGTATGTATTCACACCACATATACAATATATTAGGTGAAGATGGGTCATGTTTGACAGAAAATAATTTAGGGATGAGGAAACCCATACTACTTATGTAACATTCGAATCGTGATCCCCATAAAGTAATAACATAAATTTAAAAATTTAAATATCATTAAATAGAGTAAATTAGTGATATATAGTATTATGGGGAATGATATACACCACACAAAATAAATTAGTGGTTAATATGGAATGTATCTCGTGAAATTATAAGTAACATTAAATCCTCATACCTTATGTCATGACTCTAATCATACTCATACAAACCTTCTTCATAATAAATGTATGATCATTTTAAATATTTTATATAAAAATATTCTTATATATAATACTATATATAATTTTAATGATAATTATTATTATACTCTTATTAATGATTACATGTAAAGGTTTCACTAGGGTAATATCTGATTTCTTTTTCACATGTGTCTTTGTTTAATATAATTTTTCTCCACATAATTATATCAAGATTTAACGAATGCAATACCAGATATAAATATAATATATATTCATTATATATTTATTTATAATAATTTATATTATATATAAATATTAAATTTAATTCAACATTCTTGGATATGGTAGGTCGTTTGTACGCCAGAAAGTTGTTTCCATTTTTATTTGTTATATTAATAGAATGAAACTAAAGTAAATATATTTATATATATGTCTAATATCATTAAATTAGAATTATTATTTAATATATATCAAATAATTTCTGTAAAACTATCCATAATATGATCCATGTAGTGTGTGAATGAATCAAATCACTTGTAGGAGGTGGTAGTCCACACTTCCCCAAAAGAAATTATCATATTTACTCAAAATTAAAAGGATTAAGTTATGAGTTATATTGTTATTAATGAAGAAAAAATTAATAAAATATATCATATATATCATATATAAGTAGAGTTTACTTCATAATTCCCAACCATGATAAGTGGAATCTGAAAAACTAACAACATTGTTTCATGTGGTTGTAATTCACCATACACCAGAATGGTAAATTCATTACCCTATAGATTGATGTGTGTTTATGTGTAGGGAAAACATTATCATAAGAATAACATAGTATAATTAATTTATTGAGTCTTTTATTTATTCATGTAATAAAATTAAATGAGATAGTAGTGGAATAAAATAAAGGAAATGAGCATGGGGAAGGATGTTACCTCTTCTTTGGGTAACTCCTTTTGGTTTGACCCAAAGTTCTTCCATGGTAGTAATTCGGACAAAGGGGAAATTAAAGGAGTATTAAAGGGAATTTGGGATGTGAATTGGGAAGATATGGGTCAATCCTATGTAGATTTATGGGTCTTAATAACGAGGATAGTTTGTGGCCTTTTATAGAGAATGGAGTGGACACACATGCCATTTTTTAAAACAAGTTACGTGTATCGATTGTTTTACCAAAAATATTCCAAAATAAACCCAAATCAAAAATGAAAGGTGTATATAAGAACTAATTTCATATAATTGGCATTGGATAACTATCTAGGTCATTTTGGCCATTAGGTTTAAGTTATAGTCCTTTATTAGCAAAATTTTACCTTCATCACAGTAATTGATTTTAATCACATTTACAAATATGTTTTCCAAAAATCCAGTTGATATTATTAGACTAAAAATATCATACTGATTATAATATGTTATGTCTTCTTTGTAAAATATATTCATATATTATGAAAAATTATGTATTATACTAACCCCAAATATATAGTGAGAAAGAGGAATTTTAAGGTGATAATGTTCCAAAGTTTATTATTCTATTATATCTAAAATAAAAAATGGCTCCAAAGAGAAAAATTGTATTAATAGTTCTATATTTATTATATTTTTACTTTAAATCCAATTTTAAACAATTTTTTAACTATATAAAAAACTAAAAAAAAATCAGTTGATATTTAGTATTTTTTAGTATTCATCCAACAAATTAGTTTCCTAGATAAATCCCAAGAAATCAAAAAAATCTAATATTTTACTTTATGAACACAAATAATGGATATTGTTTTATGAAATTAAATTTCTATGAGGCTATAAAAATAATTTTATTATTGTTAATAGAGGGGAAAATATGTTCCTTTAAGAAAATATTTTTAAACTTATTTATTTTTTATCAAAATATATATTTCATTACAAATATTATTTTGTATAAAACCATTAGAAATAAAATTTTAAAAGAGGTTATTAAAGTTCTAATTACCATTATGAATGTATATTTTATAGTTACCTTATTTAAATAATTATTATTATAATGTTACGTTTCTTAGAAACTCAATGTTGCGTGTAAATAAAGAGAAGATATTATTGATGTTAGAACAAGCCTACCATAAAGAGTCATATAAAGAAAGTATAAGTCAGTGATTTAAAATAAAATAATACCTTAATTTTATTATGAAATGATAAATTTGATAATTATCAAAATAATAATAATAAATGAATCAAAAAATATGGGGGTGTTATAGTCTACAACCAAAAATTAATTTCTCCCTCAAAATTCATCTTCGTAAGAAATTTATTAATAATAGAATTTTCATTTCATATAAACCCATATCATAAATATTAATTCTAATATATCATTAATATAAGGAATTTTGGAACCCTAAAGGTTACCCAATGTAACTCATAACTAGGTTTCATCTTTTGAGAATGTATGTTGGGAGTTAATATTGGACATTAAAAAAAGTCAAAATCTATATAAGGAGAGATCTATTTCGTCAATAAAATACAAGCTAAATTTCAATAGAAATTTTCATTCCTCAAATTAATAATTCTATAGCGATATTAAAGTACATTGATTCTATACAAATTATTGTATTGGGACAAAATTTTATTTATAAATCATTTTCCCAAAGTTAAAATTTCTTAATAATAAATATTTACATGGAAAATATTTGGAAAAACTTGCGCTTTGATTTTCCTTGATCTACAAAACCTCTTTTTCTAATAAAATGTAATCTTTTAATTCATAAAGAAGTAACAGATCATGAGATCCATGATATTCCATCCCATCTATCATTAGTTATCATCTACCCAATGTCGTTAGAACATGTTATCCATTATTTTCAATCCTTAGAGTGTGAAATAATATATTAATATCAAAAAATTCATATAATGTGTAAATTAATAATTCCATAAGTAATTCACCTTATTACACTTTTGAAAGATGAAAAAACAACACACTAGATTGAAGGACCCTAAATTAGAAAAAAATAATCCATCATATATGAATAATTATTTCTTTCTTGTCACATTCTATGAATGGGAATACCCTCACCATATATTTTCCTAAAACATGGTAATAACATGAATTATTTTAAATATTTTTGGATGAAATTCATGATTCCATATTAAAATGATTATTGGATGTATTACCTAATTCTAAGAGGTTTCAATCGTCTTCCACATTGACATAGACAACATTATCATAAAATGCTTAATTTGTTCTAAGGTCATTTATATAATCCAATTTGCGTTAACCACAAAAATCATCTCATTATCCAAGATAAAAAATTATATATTTCATGAACACATTAAGGATAACATTCCCTTAATCAAAATGACACAATTCAATTAAATTATATTTCTATATCTTTATCCCCATTTAACATATCCTTTTTGAATCATTAATAAAAAATATTATTAAAATACATATATATTTCATTATAAATATAAGATAAACATTGAATTAATGAACATAAATATTTCATTCATCAAAATTTATTCATAACAAATTACTCATTTCTCATTATCTAATTCCATAACAAATCATTCCAATAATATGAAATACGAATAATGTCTTAAGGTACCTCAACCTCAATCCAGTCATACTACATATTTTTATGTTAAAAATAATTTACTAACATTACATTCCTTTCACAAGTCATTTATGGTCTCTTTATATTCACAATAATTAACAATACTCATAACACTATTCAAATTAAACTTTTGAAATAAAAAATTGAGAAACAAATTTTCATAATTCTCATATGTTTCACATCTAAACCATTAAATTTTAACCATTTTATGTCTAGTTACTCCTTTTTATAAAACCATAAACCACAATGTGAGAAACACATATCATATAAGAAAATGACATAGTAAATAAATTCGTACAAGATGTCTAAATAATGACACAAACTTTTTAATAGATGAAACATTTTCATTATACTTTGTTATTCATAGTGATATATTATTAAAATATTTCTTGATGGTTCATAAAGGGTTTGTTAATTACTAATCATTTACCATGGGAGTGTTAACTTGGTGTGTAGTAAGGCCCATTTTCGTGTACTAGGTTATGCTGGAGTCAGGCTCGCCACACCTTGTCGAAGTTATTGACCCTAGGTACATTTGCGCTAGGGAAATATCCACATGTAGTTTCCATATTTTAGTGTAACTCTAGGAATCCAATAAATATATCCTTTACCAAAATTCTATTATATTTTCATATACTTTTTCATATCTTTATACATACACTTAAAGACATATATAGATATCTCACTAAACGTTTCTCATCCTAGATTCCAATGGTAGACTAAACCAATACTTTTATCCAAAAAATAGAGGCCCTTGCTTAAAATAAATGTATTTCACATAAATTTAGATTAATATTTATTATATTACAAATGTAAATGTATAAGGACTATAATTGTTTAGTGTCAATGTAATCATTTAATAAAATATTATGACTTGGTGAAATATCTTCAATGTATCCCACAAGTATCTTCCCATGTAGTACTTATACAGAAAAACATTATTCATAACCAAGGTATTAGAAAAATATCATAGTGGTGACCATTAATTCACATTAAGGTTAAATAATAGAGGAACATATGCATATCATTAATATTAGGTTGCGATAACATGTGTATATCAGTTGCAGATCATACCACGTATATCAAAGATAATAATCATTAGACGTGGAATTAATATCTGATGTTTAGAAGACAATAAATATAAGGGAATTAATATAATAATTATTTTAATAATAACATAGGAATATATCCTTATACATGATTAATACACACAAACATAGAAAATCCTTTTCCTAAGACACCTACCAAGACATTTGTAACATATAAGGGTTTGGATATTTACCCGGGTACCTCATTTGGTATTCAGATTCCCTCCAGTTTACCCTCTTATATCAGGCATTGGATGAAATACCTTGTACACTATTATTTCTATTTAGGTATCCCCTCCCATTTAACCTCTATTTTTTCCTTAAGATTCCCTAATGTTGTTGGTTTCAGATTCCCTCTCATGTAACCTCTTTTTTCAGGCTTCAGATTCCCTTTAATAATCCCTCCAATTTTGGGATTTAGATCCCTATTATTTTAGGCTTTGGATTCCTTCCCATGAACCCTCTTGTTTCAGTCCACATATGATCTCTTTTTCACCCTCTTTTTTGGTACTTCATATGCCCTCTTGATTTAGGAATGGAATGTCCTCCCAGGTACCCTCTTGGTTCAAGCTTATTACTCCCTCTTGTTTCAAGCATGGGATTCCCTCCCGTGTACCCTATTTTATCGGGGTTAGGATTACCTAATTTGTACCATCATGGTCTCATAAGAAATTTATTACAAAGTTCATTTTGCAGTGATATATGTCTAAACCTTCACACAATTTTATTGTACATGTATGTGCCACATGATGGAAAACATTCGTCACATGAAGACCCATGAATAGTTATGGGTTTTATAAACATAAAATAATAACATGTGAAATGAATTAGATATCATTAAAATATAACCATAACATAACATATTGAAAATATTTTGGTTTCCTAATCCTTTCATTAAACCATATCCAGTTAAAAAAAGAAGGTTCCAAAGGAAAATATCATAAAGAAAATAAATGAGTTTCACTAGAATCATTCCATCAAAACATATAATATTCATGAATGAATTTTAATGGATCCGTTGGATTATTTCCAAGAAGGGAATGAGCAATATAAATTTATAACATATTTTATGGAAAATAATTTTAAAATGTATTTCAATAAATTTTTTAAAAAAACATTCATTCTGGTTTGAAAATGTTTCTTTAAAACATTATACATTTGAACAACATTTTCATAGATAATACATTCATAACTTATAATGAAACATAAAATGTTTTTGGGAACCTTCTTCCACGAAATATTATAGTTGAATCTTGATAACATTTTGAAAACCATTTTCCTTGTAATCTAATAAAAAAATCAAGAAAACATTGTGAAACCCATTTTCCTTTTAAATATATAAATTAATCATGACTGATTTTTGAAAACAATTTTCCTTGTAAAATAAAAATAACATTCAACCCATTTTGAAAAAGGAAATTGTAGAAATTAAATTTAATTCTTATTAAAAAATATTCATAAATGATTGAAATGGTTTTCATTGAAAACATCATTTAAATAACTTATAAATAATTTTTTAAATATCATTTAAAACACTTTTAATTCCTAAATAATATTTGAAAAACATTTCTATTAAAAACAAAATTAAAATCATTAATTTACTGAATATTAGGAATATTGTTTCCATTAAAATTTGATGTTATAATTTAAAAATAATCATATATGGAATAAAAATCATGACGGTGGGTAAATATGTATATATAAAACATTTCTTTTGAACCACAAGTGATTAGAAATATTACTCGATTGAAAAATGAAAAGAAGATTCATTTTAAAATCTATTTTGTTAAAAATTGAAATCATGGATTCAAATTTTATTTATTAATTATATCATAATATTAGAATATTTTTTGAAACCTCTTAGAAAACATGTTTTTGAAGGAACCAGAATTTTGGATCAAATAGAGTGGTAAAGTCAGACATTTTTATAAACACGTTCATAGTCATATAATGTACCAAAGAGTTGGAAAATACCACCATTACATATATATACCATGAATAAACATCAGGTAAGAAAAATAATTAAAGTAATTGAGTTATAAATCATATTATTTCATGAAATGGACCATAATCCTAAAAAAACTCGATAAATGATGACATTGTAGATATAACCAGCTAAAATATTTTTTACATTGAATTATAAAAATTTGATAGAATAACATTAAATGAAGAATAAAATATCATCCAAATAAATTTATTCATTATATAATATTTAAATTGTAATATACACATCTCGTGTGATTTTGTTTGCATAACATGTCTTGTGTCTCCAAAAAGAATTGAGACAACATTACATTACATATTTGGTAACTTTTGAAACATAAATCCAATGAAAGTAATATCATCAAATGGATATATAAATAAATTTAAATTTTCAAATATGAATCATATAATACATATATTGGTATTATACACACTACTTATAAGAAATATGAGGTGATCAGGGATTCTGTCTCACAAAAAATAAACTGACTCAAGAAAACCCATACTAATTGATTAACATCAGACTCATGATCCAAATTAATGACTAACATTTATTTAAAGCATCAAATATCATTAATTAAATAAAATTAATGATATAAAAATTCATATGATAGTATATTCACCACAAAAAAAAGTGTGTGGGGGAATTGGTTATGTATCTCATAGCTCAAAAAAGTTAGATGAAATCCCTTTTACTATATGTATTGAAACTCTTTATACTCATATAGTCCCCCTGTATATTTAATATCAGTTTATAGAAAATTATTTATCGAACCATTATATTATATATTATACAATATAATATGTATTTAAGACTTTATATTACCCACTTTATGATGATTCATGGTAAGGTTTTGATTTGGGTAATATCCCCTTTGTTTTCCACATGTTTCTTAATTTGTTTTGTATTTATCCTCAAAAGTATAACATGATTAATATAGTTAATTAAATGATATAAATAATATTAATATTTACTATATATATATATATATTTAATAATTTAATTCATATTGAAATATGAAATTAAATATATCATTCATTGAGACGGTAGGTTGTATGTATGCATGACTGTTGTGTCATTTATATCATTGTAATATTGACAGTTCGAAAGTAATGAACATATATATATATATATATATAATATCATTATAGTAGAATTATTATTTCATGTAAATCATATAATTTTAGTAATCAATTCCTTTATATGTTCCATATAGTGTTTTAAAGAATCACATCGCTTTGAGGACGCAGTAGTCTAGACATCCCCAAATGAAATTAACTTGTTATAAAAAATGTAAATCATGAAGTATTGTGTTATATAATAATTAGTTATCCAAATATCATAATATATAACATATATATCATATATAAATATACAATCCATCATATTTCACAAATATTAGAGGTGGTAAAGGAAATACAAATAACATCGTTTTGTGAGTCTGTACTTGCCTTACATAAAAAGGATATGTTTATAACCCATTAGATGGAATTTCATGTTAGTGTAGGTCAAAACCTTTTCATAAAAATATCATAGAATATTAATGATACCTGTTAAATTATTAATATCTGTAATTTTAATAATTGTGGTATTTTAAAAAAGAATAAAGGAATAGATCATGTAGAAGTTTGATACCTCTTCTTTGGGTAACTACATTTAGCTTGCACCAAATAGATTCATTAGTCATATTTTTGACCAAATTTATTGTTCAAGGAATAAAAGGTGGATATTGGGAACTGAATTCTTCATAGAATGTCTGAAATTATATATTTTAAAATTTTGGAATAAGGGGGAGATGTGGTGTCCTTTATATGGAAGGGAGGGGGAAATGTTGTAATTATTTAAAACATGTTTTCTATACCAATGTTTCAAACAAAAAAATGGAATAAAAACATAAATAATGTAATTTTTTTTCCTAAATATGGAAATAATATGGTGTTTTGATAACTATATAGGTCATTAGGACCTTGAGTATAAGGTTTACTCACTTATTAATCTTAATTATACCTTAATTGTTATAATTAATCTTAATCATCTTCATTAATATTTTTGGCCAAAAATTATGGAGTCATAATTAGAATATAAATATAATACTAATTATAAAGATTTATATCCATTTTTAAAAATTAAATTCAAATAATAAGAAAAATTATTTTTAATGTTAGTCCCTTTGAGGTGGCAAGAGAGCGTAATTTTAATGTGAGAATATTCAAGTGTTTATTAATTATTTATATCTAAATTAAAAATAAATATGATTCTAATAAAATAAATTATAGATTTAATTTATAAATTTATATTTTTTGAATTTAAAACAAAATTTATTACTATATTTTAACTATATATATAAATTAGATGAATAATATTTTTTTGAATTAAAATTTATTATTTTATCACTATTCAGCTAAAAATGAAGTTTCTCGGAAAAATCAAAAAAAACCACCCAAATATATTTTTTACATTATGAATTCAAAAAGTATATTTATTTTATCATGTTAAATTTATATGAGAATATAAAATTATTATTATTATTATTCAGATAATCACATAAAAAGTAGCTCATAAAAAATAGTATTTTTAAACATATAATGAAATTGCCAAAAATAATATATTTCATTATCAAATATTTTTTATTTATATGAAAACATTATAAATTACATTTAAAAAGTAGTTATCACTTTTAATATTAATATGTTTAATGAATATTTTATATTAATGTCATTTAGGTAAATATAATAATAAATTACTGTTTATCATAAACTCATTCTTGCATGTAATGTTAGCCAAGTATGTGTTCCTTGTAGAACATCATTACCTTGTCATAGAATATAACTAATGTATGAATTTATTATTTAATATTAAAAACTATATTTAGAGTTTTAAGAAATTATAAATATCAAAATTAATAAATTCATTCAAAAAAATAACAAAATCTTGGTGTCTTACACCATTATACACCATCCCACAAAACCCATACTTAAAAATAAAAAATATGATCCAAATTTCCTTGATCTAGTCCAAATATTAATAATTTAATTTCTCTATGATCCATTTTAATCAATACCTAACCATTATTGCATTCTCACAATACATAAATGTGTGGTTCATGGAAAAGTCCAAACTATATACCTTCTCCTCCATATGAATCTTCAATGCAGACTTTTCATGAACCAGAATATCCACCAACAACAGATCTTTTCCTAGAACCTCAGTGTTCTCTATAGATACAAGTGTACCACTACTAAACCAAATCACGGGAAATACTTTTTTCTCAAAAAACCACCCATTCAAATTCATTAATTGTTCTATTAATTTTTCTAATGTCTTAATATACTCTAAATTTGTTTCACCATAACAAATTAATCACATAAATCCCCATTCAATAATATATTGTACTATCTGCTACTGAAATATCCCCATCAAAATATTTTGGAACAATACATTAACACCATAATAATTTTTTTAAATTATTTTCTTTTTGATTTCCTTAGATTTACATCATCATTGGAAATATGTTCCCCCAATAATAAATATCATTCAACATAAATCCATTTACTAACTCATAATATCTCACTCGACACACAGTCTATCAAGAAATTCATTTCCTTTCATTAATTACATCTTCATTATATCTAAATTAATGAAGATATTTTCTTAATCAACCATGTTTAACCAGGTGTATCTAATAAAATCTAAACCCATTCAGTCATCTCATGATATGACTTTATCAAGATGGAATAGGAAAATTTTACGATCATATTTTTCATAAGATTAAAATATAATTAGACGACTATCTTTTTGTATTCATTGTGATGGATAAATATAGAATGTGTTAATATTGAATGATCATGACCAATAACACTCAGTGATGTTCTGAAACAAGGATCATTTCCCCTGTTGATTCATAGGCAAAACCTCACCAAATGTTTTCCCATTTCATTGTATGAATATGGATAAAATTTCCTAATTAGGATATCTAATGACCTATATAGATTTCACAAAAAAATCCTGAAAAAAATGTAAAACCCATCTCTAAATACATTCACTATGTCACATATGCATCCTGACACTATATGTTTCTATAAACGAATATCATTAACATACTATTATCAAAAAAATGATCTCTATTATGATAACTCATACATCTTAATCAATACAATTTTACAATATTATCTATGTCAAATTTTAAAATCCAAATATTTTTGTGTTCATTTGAATGCTTTAATTTTTTTTTACATCGACATGATTTCATTAAAAAAATATAAATAAAGTAAAATTTTATATATATATAAAAGTTATCTTAAAAAGCTCCACTTATCTACAAACTCATAATAACATATATAACCATAATCATTTACCACAAAAAATATGTTCCCTCCATTTATTATAGTTTTAATTTTCTATATTATTACAAAATAAATATCATTATATTTTAATCATATGGTGAATCCACATAATTACAAAAAATTATAAACATTAATATATAACATCAAATAATTCTTTCCAAACATGGTTCAATTTCTATAAAATTCATCACAGAACTATCCCATATTCATCCTCCCTTCATATCCGTTTAATAATAACTCCAGAATTCAAAAAACGATGGAATTGGATACGAACATTCTACTATGAACTAAAAATAAAAAACATTCCCTTATACTTACTCAACACATTACTTGTAACTATCTATCAATATTTATACACACATGAATATATTCAAGTTTTTTTTCTGGAAAATATATAACTCAATTGTACATTTATAATGTAAATCCCACACATTCTCATAATAAAATTTTCTACTTATGCATATTCAATCCCAAAAATATATTTTCATCCCTACCGTGCGTGCTCAAATTGAATACCTCATTTCCTAATACATAGTTCACAAGAAATAAAAATTTCATTAAATTATAATAATTTACATAAACATTTTATTTATAATTTTTCATTCAACCTAAATCTAAAGGATTTTTCAACCAAATCAATAAAAATATCATCAATCCACTATTCAAGGACTCAACAATGTGTTTTTCATGTTAGACTACATTCAAAAGCCACCTGGTTTTCTCACCTTCAATTCTGATCATATAAATTTAAAACTTTTTTTCATCACACTATTTCATTGAATAAAATTCCATTCGAAATTCATCATAAATTTTATATTATAATATCTTACAGTAAATTATATTTAATCTATGAGAGAAGATTTATTTCCTATTCTTATAACATTTTAAAATCTAATCCACAAACCACATATGATTCAGTAAAGCGACCTTATTGAATAAAATTTCAGATTGAACCATTCAATATAAATCGTTAAAATAACCAATAATCATCTTCTATGTTTCATAGATGACATTAATCCACCTTTTAATTCATTATTATGTTGGAAGAAACAACTATTATTTACCCAATACAATTCAAATTATCTAATATAAAAATTAGAAAAAATTTTATAATACCATACTATCACACAGAACCCAAGATACTTATGTATTATGTCACCAATTAAATTAAAAAATACCATATTATCCTTATATTGATCAATCATATCCAACAAATAGCACACATCATCAATATCATATGAATCAGTGTTTGATATTCCATTCACGGTGAACCCAACAATATAAACATTTCATTATTTTACCACTCTTGGTTTCTTAGCCCATCAAGAAACCCCATACACACACACACACACATATTTATATATAATGAAATACATAATCATGAAATTATTATTCTAAACCATTTTTAATTATTTCATGCATATCCCACCAATTCATTATTTATTCACACTTCATTCTCACACCATAAACCATATCATATAAAAATATTAAGAACTACTATTCTATACACGATTTATTAAAATGAACGTAATAAATTATTTTGAAAAACAATGAATCATTTGTTATTTTATTTTTATTAAAATTCCATATATTTCAAAATATTTTTAAAACATAATTTATCAAAATTTACCCCAAAATTATTTTTTAAAAATCTATTTTTCCTATTCATACACAATCATGTTATGTTTATGTGAACCTATGGGGTAAGTATAATAGATTACTATGGACCATATAGCTATTCTAATAAAAAAGAAAATTTTAATTCATTAATAAAAATACTTGAAATTAAAATATAAATAACATTAATTAATAATATTTTATAACATTTACTCCCTTAGAACAACATCTAATGGGGCATATGTTAGTGATGAACAAATTTTCAAAATGGTCTAATAACAAACTATCACACCAATAAGTCATAAAACCAGTGAAATAAAGTGTCTAAACTAATTTATAATATACCTAACCCAATTCATATGAAACAAAAATATGTTTGACCATTATATCACCTCAATTATTCCTATTCAAACACCACTGACTATCATATATTGATGATGGTATAATATCATTTTTACTAGGATATGACCACAATAACCTTATCATACTAATTAAAAAAATATATAAAAAATCCAAACAAAAAATATTATTAATGTTGAATTAATGTAAATTTTTATCACTAAAACTATCTAATTTATATAACATAAATATGATTCCCATGTAAAAATTACATCTTTTATAAAATACTAAATTTCTATATATAGATTTATCAGATACATGTTTGTACACAATAAATAAATAAAATACCACTAAGGAAATAATATTGCAATCCAATTCCCCATCCCAAAATCATAAACATAAAATAAACCCCGTTAGTCAACTCAATTTAAACACCTTCCACAATGAAATTCACATGTATATTATCTCAAATATATTATTGCAGGTTTTTCAAGATTAAAATATTGTGTTTGAGTATAAACCAAGTAAGCCACCAAAACCTGGTACATGAAAAAGCACCACAATTTATTAATATTTATATTTTATATATTCACAACATTATATATAAATGAAAAATACTAAACATTTGACAAGTGATTCATGTTGTTAATTTCAAAATATGAAACTAGAATGAATGAACCAATCTAGAGGATCATAATTTTCATTCTATAAGAAATCTAAAATATAGCCATATCACTATACAATATATCCCTTGGTAGTACAAAAATGAAATCATATATGGTTTCCCAATCTTCAATAAATATATTTATTAGGAAAACCATAAAAATACAATTATTTTTTCATGAGGTCATGTTGGTAGAGCTGTATTGTGAACTCAAAGAATCTACTTGACAGTTTCCTTGGATTTTACCAATTTAGCCATTGTGAAAACCATAAAAATAATTGTTTTCTACATAATTTAAGAATGTATATCATGTAAAACAATCATAATACCAACCTGGTGTCTGAATATTAGTTTTATTGGCTTCCAGGCACAGCCCTAGGATGACTATATTACTCCACTTTCTTCTCCTAGAATATATTCAACTAGTGGGAGAGACATTTCACCACTTATGCATGGTAAATTCCAATTTTCATAAGAAAATTTGATGAATAAATCATAGAATACTTATAGCATGTCTAATAAACTAACATAATTTAGCATATCATTTTCTACTTATATTGATTAACCTAGGATTGGTTTTCTCTCCTTATCATAGAAGATATAACTACTTTGACATTAAATTTAAAAAATACTATAATACTTGGACAATATTTGATGGATCACTATTGATCACATAATACTCCATGATTTATAGAAGACACATTAATTATGTATCACCCCACCCTAAATCTTTGTTATGATAAGAGGAAAAGTTCTATAGTCCTTAAGTGATATCCCTAAGAAACCAAAGGGTAGAAATAAATTCCAAGGGTTTAAATTGAAATTTGGGGATGATTTTCCCTAATAGTAGACACAATCTCTAAATAAATTTATACAACCCCCAAGAAACACTAAATGATGAATTATAATTAAATACACAACTCAATTAAATATTAATAGTAAAAAATATTAGAGTTTAGTGGAATTGAAATAAAGGTTAAAGGGAAATAATCCAAATATAATTATATTGGAACAAATTTGGAACCATCCTAGACCAAAATGTAGACACTCACAAGATCTATCATCAGCAAAAAATACATGACATCAATGACTAACTCTTGATAATTATGAAAAATGGCCCTTACCTATATCTCAAGTGATTACAACAAAAAAAAACAAAATTTACAACAATTATGGTGATTATATAACTCCATAAGATTTCCCCCAAGGCATATCAACACACACCACGTGGATAATAATAGGTAGTCTCATTTTATATTAAATAATTTAACATTATATAATTTTTTATAATAATAATAATAATTCATATAAATATTTAATAAATAGTTTCAAACAATTTCATATATTATTTTGGAAAAATATCTCAATTGCACACTGACATGCAGACATGATATATGAAACCATACACCACTCTATATTCAAGAGTGGTGAATTATAATTTCCCAAGGTTGTCAATCTGTGATCAATTATTAGGGATATAATGTTAACTAAACATTCTATTATTTTTATGATTATTTTAGGGGTACCTACGACAATTACCCATCCCACATGCATGTGAATTCACAAAAATAATTGTGAAAAAAATTATAATTAATCTTTTATTTAACAAATTATCACCATTAAACACCATAAATTATAATATGACATCAAATATGGGTTTTCTAGATCAATTCAACATGATAATTCCATGAAACAATAAACCTTATTTAGATATTTTCAAGAGAATGTATTATATAATGATATATTGGGAGATAATCCACCTACCAATATTAAATTTCCATACAAGATTTTGATGTTTCTTCACCTAAACCAGTCACAACTGTTTCTTTATCAATACCCAAGAATATCTCACCGCCACAAAAATAAACCCGTCAAAATGGTCCTATATAAATATATGGGGCCCCATATAAACCAAACAATGATATCCGTTATGTGAAAGAATCAGGACACACAAACCATTGATTGCAAAAAAACGCTCAAGGATTCATTTTTGACAAAGTTCATACATCAATATTAACAATTAGTTTATTAGTGAGTTACTAAAATTAAATGGAAACTAGAGAGGACCAAATCAGATATATTTCCCCCATAGTCCAGGTAAATCCATAAGGTCATGAAAAATTCATGATATCAATTTGTATCCATTATTTCATTCCTAAAGAGGCCACATACACTAATATTTTTTTCAACGCACCTTATTTTATAAGGGATTTTTTTAATAGTATGATTGGTTTTTTCATCTTGAACGGGCGAGGAGAAAACATTCATGCTTCCAAATGTTTCTCATTATCTTCTAAAAACCATCCAAAATGTGAAATACTTTCACAACATGAATGTTTGCTATTGAATTTTTCAAGTAGCCAGATCCCATGTCATCATCCAATTATTCTAATGAATGAATACAATTAAAAACTCAAATGAATTTAAAAAAATAAAAAATTATTAAGATATAAAATCACATAAAATGAGTGTGATAAATTCTCCACACCATTTTACAATTCACCCTTGGGATGCTGGATCAAATCAAGCCATTTCTCCCACATAAATTTTTTCACTTCCCATGTTTTTTGTGGAACGTAACTAAACTTCCATGGTAACAACAAATAGGAAATAGATCTCCCTTGATTATTATATTCAATTTTTTATAAAACTATAAATTGTTAATGGATAATATTATATTATTTATCAAGATTAAAATGATCCCAACTAATCACATGTCGTGGATTGTGATGATACTTCTAATGTGAAGAACCTTGGACAATGTAATGATAAACACCAATTATTGGATGTAATTTTATTTAAAAAGAAATATATCAAATTAGTTATCTTTCTTATAATGTCACCCCATATCATATATCTATATTACCATTTCAATATAATCATTGATTAACATGTTTTAGTGAATGCTTTTAGAAAACAAGTCCATTAACATCAAAAGTTATGTTTCAGTGATGATTGTAGTCATATGACTTCTGCATGCTCTGTGTCATAGCCTAATGTTAATAGATCACAAAAAAAATTTCATTTACGTCATGAAGAATATATGATCTAATAAATTATATCTCCCATATTTCCATCCAATATAAAGAAGAATGACAAGGAATTCGATATAATGTCTCAAATGTTGTAATCGATTTTATCAATAGATAATTGTTTTTGTAGGATAATAAGAAAAAATTCATATGATGCTCACATGAAATACAGACATCCAATACACAAATGATGTTAATATAATCCAATTTATTATTATTTAATTCTTACTATTCATCTATATGTGGATGATATTGTCTACAAGTAGTCAATTGACATTCATGATCTAGTTGTAATGATTTCCAAAATAAAATTAGTAAAATGGGGTTCCCTATCAAATACGATTACATTTCATACACAATGTAATACTAATAGTTCACATATATAAATTTTTTCGAACTCCTTGAACTTTTTGTATTATTTGAAAAGTATATAATTTTTAACTTGGTAAGTCGATCCACTACTACCCATATAACATCATATTTCTATAACATTATTACTCAGAATATGACAATATCCATTGCAAGCATCTCCCAATTTCATATAGATATAGGAATAGAATGAAGAATAAAATATTATCCTTGATGTTATAACATGACCAATTAAATCTTATACATTTTTTCACAAAGACTACAATCATTTGGTTAATACACTTAATCCATTAATGCTCTTTTTTCTCCATCTGCATTTTATGAACACCTAGATGAATATTGCATTGATAGTGGTGGTATTTGAGATGGTTTTTTTCATCAAAATAAGGATAAATTACTATTCAATTATTAAATTATAATAAGTAAAATCTTATATTTTTTTCATTCATTAAAATTCCCCTCACCATTTAGATTTGACAAAATGGTGATAAAATATGTATCTTATATATGAGATTATTTTACAATAATTATCAAATTCAGATTTAGAATCAATAAAAATAAAACTATATTCTGAACCTATAATGAAAAAAATTAAATATTTTTAGAAATGATTCACCTCAACTCCCATGGATCAAGAGATTCCTAGACCATTTTACTACATGATTTCGAACTCAAAACATCTAAAATTGAATTCCTTTTTCTAGGTCTATATAAGTAGTCAAAATCATACCACCTAATGTACTCAGACAATAATTATTTACCCATTTTTGGGTATCGCTGATAAAATATGAAATTAAAACTCTAATGTTTCATGAAAACAAGGAAGGTTTCTCCAAATATTTAATGACTCAAACTCTTTAGGTCATGAAAAACATATATAATTCTATGTCATGCATACGATAGTTCTTCTCACACACTCTCAATATCCTTGAACCATATTTTACTACATGGTTTTCCTTAATGAAAAAACAATTATGACTAGATCCAGATGCATCACGATATAAAAGGTGTGTATTAAAGGGATCAGTAGTGATTTGGATGGTTTATTTAGTGATATAAGACATATATTCCAAAAACTATTTCTAAAAATTATAAATACATACGAATGGAAGAAAATTTGTTATCTGAGCATTCATAGAAGAATTGTGTCTTAAAAAATACCAAATATTTTGTTGATAATAGCCAGAAATTACCAAATAACTACATACCTGAAAAATCATAGTTGGATTCAAAGAAAATACTAAATATATATTACTATGGTCAACTGATATTACATTATCTTGAATTACATGACTCAGATCATAGAATTCATCAATCAATATGTTTATCAAATAAAATATAGCATATAATTTATAGTCTCGCAATATACATAGAATAATTTCCTTATTCTCCTCATAATAATTTATTTTTATAGAGTATACAATAATTTAATAAAAAATAAAATAATAATTCCTCGAGATTGCAATTAAAGATATAGTTTCTCAATGTATATAAATATTTAACTTCATTTTTAGACCAATATGCATGAAGACTTTTTCATAATGGCTATAATGTGTCAAAAATGTTGTTTTCATAATATCCTCTCTTCTGAATCTAAATTGATGATATAGTGAGTATAAAATCATTTTAAAAATTTATTTGGATCCCCTAAATTTGAAAAATTATATCAACCATTTTTGGAAGAGTATGTTGATTTCAAATTGTTACATGATTTAATATAGGATAATCAATTTGAAAATTGAGAGTTCCACCTACATTCATTATGATAAAACGTATAAATCCAATAATGATGAACTAAGACTAATAAATACTTTAATTTATAAATCATAAAGATATACAATTATGTCTCACATTTATGTTGGTATCACATTAAAATATGGAAGAGAAATATGGATTATATGCGGGTGTATATTGGTAGTAAAATTAACTACCATTTTATGTGATATCCTAGAGAGTCTATCAAAAAATGATATAGGCAATGAGAAACTATTTTACGGAGAGTCATATTATTATTCTCATTAGCAGGGTCGAGGTCATTATAGTTAACAAACAAGATAATGTTATATTGTCATTTGATAAATGTCATGTTATTCCATCATTTATATCACAAACTCCATTGAAAATAAGATCACATCCACTTGAGGAAGTGAAATTTACCTACATCATGTAGTATGTGATATGGGCCATAAATCTCACCACAGAGTCTATAGAAATTATAAAAAAATTCCATTCAATGACCATAAATTCTATAGGAACTATACTGCAAAAATGTTAATAAAACATTCATGGAAATTAAAATCATTAAAATCATTACATCTGATGGGATTCTTGATAATCCTGACATGAACCATAATTTCTATGTATAGTCCCAATAATTTAATCATCAAATATTAATTAAATATATCATCACACATTGTCAAACATGATATTCATAATTGGGGATTTCATAAAAACGGTACATCGAATTGTATAGGGAATTGTTTGTTCACTAAAAATATCTTATTATTCTCTATATAAGTCTCACTCAGTTTTCATGGGATATATTTTTTATTTTATTATTTTTCAACTAAAAAAAGTTTTCTCTGAAACATGTTGTTTCACCTATGTCTACGGATGTGAACTATCCTAAATTGAATTTTCCATATGTCCATAAAAATGCTGGGGAAGAGTATTGGTTATTCAAAATATAGATCTTTAATGATTCATAAAAAATGATATGGTATTTTTCCTTTAGTGGTGGGAATTACACTATGTTGAATTAAATTGTATCATTATGTTCATTAAGGAAATTCACTTAAAACAATATGTTTTTCTATTGGATCATGTATGAATGTAAACATATTTTGTAATATGATTTTGAGGTATGATACCTCCCAGATAGTTTAAATCCTTATTATTATTTCTCCCTAAATTAGATTTTAATCATGCCCCCAAGGGAAAAAATATACTTCACCCTACAAGATACCCCATAAGATCCCATTATATCATTGTTTCCATGCTGACCGACTATGTATAACCAATAATAGAGAGAAAAAATATCAATGATTCAATATTTGATCCCAACCACAAATTAATGATACATACCATCTTGGAGACACGTAAATATAATTCATAGTGAAATTAACTATGTAAATAATCATATCTATGCACTCTATCAGGGAGAGGTTTTCTTACTTCAAAATGAATTAATGTATATTTATTACTATCTTGAAAGTGTGGTGAATGAATTTTTCTGTTAATCTATTCCTAAAAAACACCTATGGAATCCCAAATTTGGATTTGGCATGAAAATACAAATCCCATCATTTTCATGAAATAACTTACAGTATAATGGTTTTTAATGAAATCGTTACCTTATTCAGTATACCATGATTGTCGATGAATCATTTCATTCGATATAAAAACACATCTTCTTTTTTGGAATGGAATAACATCATACCATGTGTGTATTCTTATTATATATCTATATTATATGATAGAATTTACATGGTTTATCCTTACAATTTCCTTGGGAAATAGGCCGCAACAAATGAAAAATACATTGTACAAGTTATTGGGTACACTATGCATTAGGTGAAACCACATTATCATCGGCTTCTTCAGGATAATTTACCTAGTGTCTTCATGTTTCATGTTCTCTATGTACAAAAGTTCATTTACACCATTTCTCTATATTAATAAAAGGTTTGAAAAAATTGATGATCATTATAATTAATACCCATTATCATGTAGAACCACCAGTGAAACCATCATTTAAAAATAAGGAAACATTTTAACATTTTTCAAATAATAATTTTAACAATATATAGTAATTGTAGTCTTATTGTGAAGAAAGTATGTAGATTCATGGAATGAAACACTTAATGGATAATACCAAAATATTTAGATAAACAACAACTATCATTTTGTTAAAACCCTTTTTTACCCAGGCACCCTGGTAAAATCAAATTCTACTAATAAAATGATATCTATATAATTTTATGCTATGAATTTCATTTTCCAAAGAACCTATATCCTTATTAAAACTCAAATCATATAAAAAACGTATACCATTTTTAATACCTCATCCCACGTCATTGGATTCATAGGTAGAAAAGTTCTATTTGACGTAGGATATATCAACTAGAAACAAAATTCAATGACTAAATTACAATGGTTTAAGATGATATTATGGGATGATTTTACATATAAATCCTTAGATCATATACAGAATCAAATATATCATCCTTGAAATACTAAATGATGAATGAAAATAAACCACATAACACGATAAAATTCCGATAAAGAAAAACATCATGGATCAAAAAAAAGATATAAGGGAGGATTAAAAAGATATCAAATTGAAAGACATCGACACAAAAGTGGAACCACTGATGACCAAATTGTATTCACTATCATGTTACAGAATCACCAAAAAAAGCATGAAATCAAGGATTACCACCATAAAAGCGCCAAAAAACCCTTCCCTCTATATTAGACGGTGACATCTATAATCCCAAAAAATATTCCAAAAATGGAGTGAGTATATCACCCAATTATAGTTCTGAAAAATCATCCAAACACACATATCTAGGAAAATATCATGTTATAAAATTCTATATAAAATTTGAAGAAGGTAGAGAAATTGATTATATTTATAAAATGTGAATCATTCATATATAACATTAAATAAATAATTTCAAATTATTTATATATATTTCTAATAATCATTAGAAAACCACACCCGTAAACAGATAAGATAAATAAAATTTTGGACATATCTAAACTCATGAGTGGTGAGTTATCCCTATAAAAATATATAACTTGGTGAATAAATTTTATTATGGTAATATTATTCCTGATTCAACCTAATTATACTATGATTTGATGGTGTTATTTCTAACCAATTCTATCCCTAAATAAACATGAACACATACTTACAACGTTATGCCAATTTCTAATGAAATATTTATTTAACAAATTTTCTTCCTTCAATTCCAAAACATTTAAAATCATATAAAATTGGTGATTTCAAAAATAAAATTTACATGTAATTTAAAATATTATAATAATCCTTGTTTACAATGGTTCAATACAACAGACTCTATAATAGTATAGTCGAAGAGATTCCATCTTCATTGATTAAAAGGGAAAAAGGATCGTAAATGATTCCAAAAAATCCTCTAACATTCATTCCTTTATAGAATCCCATTATGATCTCATAAAAAATATAAAAAATATCATGTCATATACACTGATAAATTTTTAGGGTAGAAGGAAACCATGTTGATATAAAAAGAAAATAAAGTAAGATAGCATAAGAATTTATTCCAAAAAAAGATCAATTATTCATTTCTATTGGATTTTATATGTATATGTTCACTAAAAATCTCCCAGGAAACCCATCAATGTTAATGGAAAAGGGGGAATTTTTTATGTGAAATATTTCACCCAAGTTTTATTTAAATTTGGACAAGCACAAAAAATTATCAATGTATGTCAGTGTCATAATTATAATTCCATAAGAGGATACATATGATGATATTCGTGTCATATAAGCTAAATATGTTTTTATAAAAATCCTATTTCATAGAGGGAGTATTTTTCATGGCTTGGGAAGACCTGTAATGACCATTCATGTGATCAAATGTTTCATAACATCATCTCAAAACTATTCATAATGGGATGTCCATTCATGACATGAATTTTTTCTATAGTAATTTTATGGAATCCATATTCCTAGTGTTGATCCTATTATACTAATGAATTAATTACAACAAAATATCCCATTGACATCAAATATATAAAAACAAGAAAAGTGATAAGGTATAAATCATACATTCAGTACATCATATTTTGTGTCAATCCCATAGACTATTCTAATTGAATGAGTAAAAACAATTTGATTAAAATTTATACTAACAATTGGAATAGTCCCTCATCAACTAATATCCTTATAAGGCCTATAAAAATCCATTCAATAATGTTTAATTTAATCACTCTATCGACATTCTAGGATGGTATTATTATGATAATGTTATATATGAAACACATTCATCATAGAAAACCTATCAAATAATAAATTGTAATTCATTCACCTCTTATAAAAACACACCTCATGTATTGATAATGTTCCAATTATGTACCCCAATAACAAAATCTACTTTCAAACACCCATTTTGCTACTTCGCCTACAAACTACCCAATAATGAAACATTAACTTGATTTTAATGATATTCTATGAGAATTCCATTTCATGTGTAATGTTCATCATATATATTATTCTTTTTAACCAATTTTCATTCAAAATCGATATCTTTTAGTTCCAAATTGAGTATCCCTAACTCAAGTACCCATTCTAATAGAGAAATTTTCGTAAAACACTAAAAATGAATTAATTAATTTAATAGGGATGGCATACCACACTAAAAGGTAATGATCAGTGCTCTTCTACTTTTTTATACCCATGTTTAAACTAGTTATCCTTAAGAACATGATCACATTTCTCATGTCAAATTCATCACTTAATTAATTCTATATATCAATTGGAAGTTAAATAATTTTAATCCTCAATTAATTCAAGTGTAATTATCCCTAAAAAAATCAGCATGTGTTACCTTCTAATCAAATCCTTGAACAATGATACAAAAATGGACATTAAAACTTTTTTATCTAGCCATTTGAAAAACATATCAACATTGATATACATTTTAGGATTCAATTATTGTTAAAAATTTATAAAAATATATATATTATTCATTGAAAAATATAATTCCCTTAAAAAATAATCTAAAAAATAATTTATTCCTTATCTTTTTATTAATTTATACATACAACTAAATCATATCATAATGATCATATTTTAATTTTTTAAAAATCTATAATAATGAATATATAGAAACATTTAAATTCAAATAAGGGAGGGGGCGGAAAACAAAGTGATTATGGAATGAGAGTAATTTTTTTCCTTAAATAACCATGGATTAAAAAACTATACATATCCCAACACACTCAGAGATAAAAGGGGAAGGATGTCGAGGTGTAATTCTTGTTTCTTGGAAAAGAAAACATTTTAATTGTTTTAATTTATTTTCATAATAATTTAGTGATAAATAATTATTAATATAGAGTTTTTATAGGAGGATCAATTATAGTGCACTATTAGGATGAGGAAGGACCTAAAATTAGTGGATATGTGTAGTTTTTTAGTAGAGTTTCAATTTAAAAAATATTTACTATAATGGGGGTTTTATCACTTGAATCAAAAAAGAGTAATAAAATATTATTATCATAATACATACTCAACATGTCAAAAAATAATTGTATTTAGTTTCTTATATTTTTCTATAAATATGTGGAATCTATAGGAGAGACTATTAAAACGTATATCCTTCTGGTTCTTAATAAAATACCACATAAGATGAGTTTTTCTATTTTAAAAATCATATATTAAATTATAGCTATTCACTTTCGTCGATGTAAATTATCCAAAAGCAACTTACCTGAAATATATTTATCATTCATTAATCTGTGTTTTTTCATTCATCTCCATCCAAAAACATATTTCATTTTAAGATATTCGTTTTGGAATATTATTTTAATCAATCTCTAAAAATCCATTTTTTTGGTAAATTATATTATTTTACTTCTTTATTTTATTGATGTATGAAGGGTGTATCAAGGTTGTTTTCGAAACAATTTTTCACAGTTAATTATCAGTGTTCCTACTAGAGTAAAAAAAATTATTGTTAAAATGTTTTATTATTTTTATAAAGGAATATTTAGGGATATTGGTTTTATTATTATGACCTTTTATGAAATAAAATTATGTATTTTTATATTTCAGGGAATAATATTTCATTTTAGGAAGATGGATATAATGTAATTTTACTTTTAACAAGATATTAACCTTTTATTAACAAACATAAATATAGATACAATAGAAAAATACGGAATATATTTGTTTAAATGAAACCACATGTTTTATATCAATTAAAATATCATATATTGTTTCTTTTGATATTTTTGAAATAAAAATAATTATTTATGCAATTTGTATAGATGTAAACATGTATGATAATCATGACATTATAAATAGGGTGTTTCTAATAAATATATAATTTTGTATCATTTTTTCCCAAGGATGTTATATGGTTGATCATGTGAATGATTTAAATAATGATACAATATATTTTAATCCTATTGATGATTTTTGGAAGTGGTGTTTGGGTACTAATATAGTTATCACATTTTTCAGTGACCAAGAAAATGATTTTAATGCTCATAGATTCTCATGAAGAAAGACTAAATTAGTGTTCTAGGATATCATTAATATAATTTATAATAAATATATTAGATTTAAGTAAAACATGAAATTTACAAAAATAACATATAGTAGGAATGTATTGATTTACCAACATAATTATGATGTCACAAAGAGAAATTTTTACCAAGATAAATGATGTTGTAAGTATTAAAAGATTCTAATTGAATATGTTAATAGAATTAGATGACATGAAATTTGAAGAATGATTACATAGGTTAGAGTAAAAAATATACAAGATCATATATAAATATAATATTATAGAATTTTGATAGAATTTTTATATAAATTATCAATAATAAATTGGAATCGTGAATCGTTAACTATCGGTTATCATATCACACTAACAAAGAAAGTGTATTAATGAAAAATTAGATATAAGATATATTGTTAAATATTATTTTGTTATTTATAATTCACTACATATCATAAAAAATGTTATCATTGTCTTTCATAAGATTATTGTATTGATTCTGATGTTATAAAGAGGTTGACACAAACTCTGATTAAGAATTAATGTATTTTTTGTGTCTAACAATACATAATGTGTAATGCAATGACTTTGATGAATTTTTATACAGTTTAATTGATTACATAATGATCATGGACATTAATTTTTTTCAAATTATTATTTAGATATGTGGATGATTTTATTTAGAGTATACAGAGTTTCACTAGTTACATTAATAGGTTCCAGGACAATGCACTTCACCAATGAAATTTCTCATTTTCTTTTAAAAATTTATGTTTTAAATAGATGTAACATTTTGGACTACTCCAATATTACATTCACAAACCTATAACACTCCACCACCCCTCCATCAAATATACCTTTATTGTATCACATCTTACCCTTTGAATTCCATCCCAAGTGAACGTCATTATGGGGGAATCATCATATATGTGAATCAAATTCCCTCCCTCTTCCCTATTTATCCATCTCCATCAAATTTTATCTCACATAACTACAATATCAATTAATATTTCCATTAATTTTCATTTAAACATAATATTTCTAAATTTTATGGTTGAAAAACCTAAATAAAGACATCTAACATCTTATGGACACATAACCATCAATGTATCTCCATCTGTTGAAATTAAATTTCAAATAATTATATAGTTAATATTTTAAACTATTCTGACTGAAAATAATGGTATCATAATTATCTATGAAATTTACATGATTTTTGTTTCCTATAAAACACAGTTTCTATTAAAATTGTACCTCCATGTTTTTAATACTGTAGTTTTCCCATGTAAAACTATTACACACAAAGGGTTTTTAAAAATTACAAAAATTTATTTTTATTGAAAAATATACTATTTTTATATATAATAATGTGTAATGAATAATAATGACTTATCAACATATCTATATCTGAGTTACCTATGAATTTGGATAGAATTGGGAATACATAGGCCCAGATTTGTGATCAGTTATTAACTTTGAAAATATTTTTTATTTTATTACATTTAAAATTAGGTATTGTTTCAAATAGATGGTTTAAAATTTATTTTATATTTTCAGTTATATTATGTTATGTTTTATATGATTTTCCAAAAAATGGTATAATATTTTGTGTAGCATATAACCTTGAGTTTTAATCTATTATCATCACATGAGAGGAAGCTGATTATAGTTGTTAAATAATTATCGAAAGAAATTGAAAATAATTATATTTTTTATCTTATCATGTTTTTGGATTAATATATAAAGGCTATATAGATATTAGGGTTATTAATGATTTTTTTTTTAAAAATTAATATGTTATTATTATTTCATTTCCGCTCCACTATTTGTATGTCCTGGTAATCCTTGGGTAACATGGTGGAAAATATTGTTATTAGAAGTCAATAACTTTTTTATCACTCTAAATTTTCATCTGAATATATAACTTCAATTTTTGCATTTTTTTACTCAATCAGTTCAGGTAGGGTAATATTGACAACAACATAGTTGGATTATGAGGTATATCAATCAGATGAGTTCCATCATTGGGTTATCTTAGACTATCATTAGATCCCATTGTCATCACAATAATAATTTATTTATGATTATTATTAGATGATAAGTTTATGGTTATTCCATAATGTTTCCCTTTAAAAAAATTATTTATTATTCTGGTTTAATTATTTTGATTTCATACCCATGATGTTTTTTATTTATGTTGGTAAGAATTTTATAAGACCAAAAAAATATTATTTTCAATAGGAATTGATATTTTTCAAATCTAATCATTTAACCCCAATTACATAACTTCCATGATAAATATTTTCCACATTATAGGGAATAATACAGCCCAAGATTATTTTTATTGTAACATTTTATTTCTTTATTAATGTTATACATGTTTTCTTTAATATTCTTACCTAAGAAATTCAAAATAAATGAATAAAAATATACATTCTTTATATGAGATCCCTATTTTATTTTAAATAATGAATGTTTATTTTTATATTAAATCATATATATTTTATAATTGTTAATAAATCATTCCTTATTTCAAAGTCTCATTACATTTTATACAAATTAATTTTTTTTTAAAATTTTCATTGTTTTACTTAAAAAATAAATGGAATGGAATCATAGTTAAATGATAAACAATGTTTGTGGAGATGATATAAACTAGTAATTTTGGGTCCATTATTATTATAAGTTAATAGTTCAACACAATATCCCCAATCATAAAGAATATAATTTCTAGTATTTGGGATTTTATGTGATGGTGGTGACAGATCAAGATCACTTAGTTTTCCTAAGGCGATATATGTTATGAAACCGCTTGGTTTTTTAATGTTTTGACATATTTACCCCCCACACAAACATTACCTCATCTAAATTATAATCCAATGGTACATGAATTATTAAATATATTTTTAAATTTATGTATTCAATTTTTTTATGTTTAATATTATTTTTTAGATATTAATTGTTAAATAATTATTCTTCCATGTCTTGTTTGGTTCCATTATATTTCTAAACATACTATATTATATGTAAGGCCCTATATTATAATGAATTATATTACTATATTTATGAGTTGTAATAACACATTATCTTTGTCCAATTTGGTGAAATAGTTCCCAACAATGTATACTCTTATGCCTCTACCATTGTTACGAGAACTGGGTAATCGATAATGTATTTTTGGATAGTTAATGGGCTGACACATGTACCAGGATATGGTAGCTAAGGATGTCCCCTGATAAAATTATATTTGATTCTAGGACTATCTGAATATTAGATAAATTTAGAAATAAGTTTTCTTCAAAAATATTAACTATTAAACATTTATATTATTTGAATCTCATGAATATGTAATTTCTGTTTCATGTTTGTTTTAAAAATTTTCAGTAAAATTCATCATTTTAAGGAATTTTTAAGGAAAAATAGTTACATTAATTGGTAGGGTGTATGGGTTGTTTACCATAATCATATGTCATGCATCTTTTAAGGGTGTTGTTTTATTGATTATTATTTTCTAAAGGCTTCAAAGAGTTTTCAATTAATAATTATGATCTATTTATGACATATATTATAGATAACAACATGAAATAAAATTTTTTATTTACATTCGAGTATTACATATTTTATATTAATATATGATTATTTATCAATTATTTTTTTAGTAGATTATTTTTATAGGTTTGATTTATTTTACTAAATTTCCTTATAATTTTGGGTTTTTTATGGGTCATATTGATTTTTGGGGAAATGATATTATTTATTTATATTATCGTGAATTATTCTGACATTCTTCATGAAAATATTTCAATTCAAAATAATTAAATTGGTTTTGGAATGTATTTAAAGATTTCATATTTTATTCATTTGAATTTAATAAAAGTATCTTCACCCTATGTAAATGAACTTTTTTGTATGGGGTTAATGAATGAATTTGTAAAGTGTTATTATGAAACCAGAATGTTTTCAGGTTATTTTTTTAAGTTACTTAGATATGGAAATTATTTTTCAATTAGATATTATATATTTATTTATTTGATAGTTTCCCTATGTTATATACATTAGTTTAATAAAAAATAATCTATTTCAAAAAAGTGTTACATGAAAATATAATGATAAAAAATTTTTGTTAAACATTTATTAAAATATTATAGTTTAAAAGGGTTTATATAGAGGGTTATAATTTAATAATGTAAATAAAATAAGGAATTGTATTTTTATTTGTACCAATAAACAGTTTTCTGATTAAAAGAGTTTCATTGTTATTGATCACTGTATTTCAGGAATATATTTTATGTTAATTTATGGTATTGAATTAAATATTTAAATGCATAATCCTTCCAATTTTGGATCATATTGAATTGTTTTTCTTTTACAAGAGAAATAATAGATTTATAAAAAATGAATTCAAAGTGGAAAATATGGAGCTAAAAGGTACTGTATTTTTTAGGAAAGAGTGTAGCTGGAAAATTAGATAAGAATAGTCACACGTTGTTTAAAACACTGCATGACATTATTTTTCAAAATAAGTTAGTGCCCCCTAAAGAAGGTCATGATGATTACACACTGTGAAGTAATTACTCATCTTATACAAAAATATATATCCGGAACATTTGAGAAATGAAATGGAAATTTCACTACTTATAAGGATTACACAACATGTAAAATATTACATTCCATGAATTTTTTTATAAACGTAATTATAATTATGCTGGATGTCAAGGGTTTGATTTAAACCATTATTTTTTAGGCTTCTTCCACAAACTAGTGAGGATTCTAGACCCGAGGGGAAGCATTAGGATGATTGGCCACTATACGCATGGAGTGAAGATCCTATACCCAACTACGCCACCATTCTTCATCCCCTATTTTCATTGGGTACCCATTCTTCCCATTCTCAGTATGGATAGCATGATAGATTAGTTTTCATTGTTCCTAGAGATTTTATTATTGAGGGACATGCTGCATAGGGTTTATTTCTATTTATTATTCTAGTTTTGGATTTATGGAACATCATTTATCAATTCCAATACATTTTTTTCGTATTTCATGACCATTGCTACATTTTGAGGACTATCATTTCATTTTGTCAATTAATTCGATATTGTTTGTATATCCATTAACAATCCAAGGTTATTTATGTTTAAATATATTTTTGGTTTTCTAGATCAGTGAAATATATTTGTATATGACCATTCCAACAACCTAATCATAGAAAATTTGCAGGGTACCCAGAACTACTCTCCTTGCTTATGCAATTCCAACAAAAAACAAGAATAAAAACATATCAATTGAATAACTATAATATGAAAATGAATATCAGTATAACAAACATACTTCTAAATGCAGGTGGCATCGACGTCTCTCATTAGAATTAGACATTTATAGATCCAATCTTAGAAGATCAGATCTGGTAGGATTTGTCTCATAGAGGGGTGATGGTGTTCGGGTTAACCCTCGGTGGTCCCAGTATCACGATGGCGGGCATGGATTGATGGAAGAGGAGTGGATATATAGATATATATTTTAATTTTTCCATGGTGAAAACACAGGTGGGATGAATTTCATGGTGATGGTGAGGGGTACATGAACGGGTCTGGTCATGCGGCAATAAACAATGCAGGAGCTATGGCGTGGTGTGGATGGAAAAGTGTTTTCAGGCAGGGTTCGATGCGGCGATGTAGAATTGTGGTTGCAGTGGGGGGTGGGGGATGATGCTGGGGTCACGATGCCTTCCTGATGGTGTCTCTCATCAGAAAGAGTTGGGTCTAGATTGTCTAGTAGCAATAATGGGTATTCAAGAGTTGAATTGCAATGTCATTCACCGATGATTAGGGTTTCTCTGTCCTAGTTTCTCTTATAAAGGGCTTTATGTTCATGGGATTTTTTGGTTGTGTTTCTGTAATGTTTTTTGTCATTTTGGGATCTCAGTTCATTAAATCATCAGGCCCGATACCTCTGGGCCTATGGGCTTGAAACGAGTTTCCCCATACATAGTTCAAAATGGGTTTCTTCTTTCATTTTTTTAATAATGGGGCTTGACCAAAAACAAATTGAATAAAAATTTATTATTAATTTTTTAATTTTATTGAAATTTAAATTTTTTATGTTCTATTTATTATTTGAAGAATTTTTTTTAAACATTTTATAATTTATTTTCATTTAATTCACTAGTATTTCTCATTATTGTTCGCTAAATTTGTTGGTTTAAAAGAATATATATAATGATATTCAATATAACACAAATTTTTTTGAAAAACATTAATGTATATATGTACTCAAAAAAATTACATTGAATGGGGTATCTCTTATAAATATTATTATTTGAAATGAATTAAAATTTTTCAATTTTGGTGGATGTGTAGTTATTAATCATGATTTCGATTGTATATTGATTTGTGTATAGAAATATTACAAAACATTGTTCTATGTTTATATGAATTTAGTTGTCTCTATGTAATGTTCATAGATTGTGATGAATGAATTATTTCAATCTAAACTTATTTATAAAGGGGTTGCAAGATCATTTTATAGAGTATTGTCCATTAATGATTATTATCAAATGTTTTATGATGTACTATGTTTCAAAATAAATATTTTTATATTGTTTTATTGTTCATTTATTCCATAACTAAATTATTATACTGATGTATTCAGCTATAAAGTAGTATTTTTATTTCCTATTATTTCATATATATGGTTTTTCTCAAGTAATTTATAAACAATATTGGCTAAGATAATTTTTTTTACTATTACTTTAGTAATTGATAAAATTATGACTTATGTTTTTAATGATTTTTAACAACTATTTTTTTGAAGTAATTATAAAAATAATTTAAATTTCCAAGGTACATTTCTTCTCTTAGTTCTGGTATTTCAGAAATAAACTCTTCTTTTTGGAAAATGATTTTTCTATTTTAGAATAAAAAAATATTAAATAGTATATACATTGTACATTTCAATATAAATATTTGAAATTATATATTTCAATGGACAAAAATATTAAAATTTATCTTCAAATACCTATCCCCACTTATGTAAACTAGATTTATGGATGATTTCAATATCATTGGGATTTTATATAAATTTCATTTTTTAAACATTAACCTTTATTGGGTTATTTCTATGGGTTGTGAAATATTTTCAACTTTTAATCATGATTGTTCATCTTTATGAGGAGTGTGATATTTATTTATGTGTAGTGGTGGTATATCTAATCATGAAATGGATTGAGATATTTTAAAATTATAATTTAAAAATTAATTTATGTATAAAGTTTCTAATTTGTGTTTTCTATTTTTATTTGATTAACTTATTTGATTTTATATTATTTGAGGCTAATAAATTGGATGTAGTTGAGGATTTTAATATTGACCATGATATTATTTTTCTTACAACCAAAGAAATTATAACAGAATATACTATGTTTTGTATCATACAACATATGTAACATCATGGTTATACAATTCTATACTCATATTATTCTGACGCGACTATTATAACCAAAACATTAAATGATAGGGACATAATATTATTTAACAGCATTTTAAATATATAATGTTCATACTAATTTTTTATGTAGTAACTAAAAATTAAAAAATAAGTGTATTTTTAATCATTTCCTTCAATTTTATTTTTTAGTAAAATTATTTTATTCGTCAAAACCATATATTCTTAAAAAAAGTTTTTTTATTTTTCAGTTAAAAATAATATAATTAACTTCAGGATCTATTATAAAAGGTATTTGGTAAAATGAATAACAGTTTTTTATTCATCATTTAAAAATTTTCTTATGAGGATTTTTTTATAAATTTTCAAAATGAATACTTTTTTAGTTAATAGTGTAAAATATTGTTTTTTAATGTAATTTATTTTCCATAATTTATGTAATAAAAAAGTACCATTATGTTTAAAATTTAGTTTAATTTAAAAAAAATACAATTTATTTATATTTCATGAAAATAAATTCTTTTAAACCATCATTATATTTTATTTTTGAATATGTTTTCTTCCCTTAAAAATGGATTTTTGAGGAACCTATGTTTATGTACGAAATGTTTATACATTTAAATTAATTAAAGGATTACCTAATTGGGAATGTTTTAAATGAAATTTAAATATTATATATTAATAAAAATTAATTTATTTTCTTACAATTATTATCATTATTCAAATAGTTAATATAAAATAATCTTTTTCTTAAAAAGTACACTCCCTGAAACCTCGATATTACGTTGTGTATGCAGGTTTTTTACATTTAATTTTTCTAATTATATCCATAGAATATATTAAAATTAATTCCATATTTTATTTTATAATATAAAAATTATTTAGTAAGGACATTATCATATTTAATCATAAAAATTACCATGGTGAAAAAATCATTTCCTTTAGGATTGATAAAATAATCTAATAGGTTATAGTGAAAACGAAAAGCTCAAAATACATATGAACGAAAACATCAAATGGTTTGATTCTATGATTATTTAAATTAAAAATACATTAAATAATTAGTTATCTATCTGATTCTCTTTAATTAGTTCTGCACAAATATTTTTGGCTTTATGGATAAAATAATTAATATTTAATCACTTCAAACCACCAATCCTTGGGTATAATTACCAATACACACCACACCTTCTCTAAAAAATGCTATGTAGTTCATCAAATATCTACCAAAAACAATCCCCTAAACACTCCGTTTTTCAATTATATTTTAGTCCAAACAAATGATCAATTCCTATATCATTAAATGTTCCTCTAAGGAGGTGATATTCAAGACGTGAATTTACTAAACCACCTCTCTTAATTTCTTTTTTTCTTCTACCTTTTCCTCACCACCTTATACCATTAAGGCTTAATAACTATAGTATAATGAATATACTAGAATTTTATATTTCAATTGTAATATATCATATCCACTCCATTTATTATATCTTCTTACTCATAAAAACAATACCATTTGTCAAATTTTTGAGGTTAAACATGTCTGTGTAGAATGTTTTTTTTTTGTTTTACATTTCCGTATTAAAATATAGTCGGAAAAAAATTATTCTAGTTAATATAATGTAATAGATTTATTATAATATATTTAATGGTCTGATAATAATATTTATAAATAATATTTAATAAAAGGAAACTACTGTGTGATTGTTAGAAATACAACCAAGATATACGTACCATATTTCTATATTTTGTTTTCAAATAAATAATATACATAAATGAAATAAAATTTATTTATAATAATAAAATTACACCCTTTCCCATAAATGGACCATCTTGGGAAACATAAACACGCATCACACCCTAGATGATCATTCCAAAATCAATAGTGATGATATATGTATGTTCTCACACTGATGAGTAAGATCATATTCTATGTTCAAAGGTATTATGTAATAAAAGAAACAATATTTTCCATTTCTTTGTCTGATTATTAATGGATTAGAAATTCATCCATGCATAAGGAAATGAAATAGGTGCATGAAATGATGGTTTCATGAAATTTTTCATCTTGTCCACCATCGTAGATGTCAATTGAGACATATAGCATGTTCGATCTCCAAACAAAAAATGATCAACCCACATAAAAATTTAGTTTGCGTCTTGAATCATCTTCCCCCATTACAAAAGATTTCATAAATAAATAAAATCATACCCCATACATTAGGGTGACTATTCAGAATATGATGCATCACAGTTCCACACATAAAACCAATCTTCAACAGCATCCTATCAATATGTGACATTATTTTTAGATGCCCTTACTCAAGAGGTTTCCTATGGGTCCAAAATTCTCTAGTCCCACATTTGAGAAATATGCACTCATCCACATTATTCACATGTAATGTTCAAAAAATTCATCACATATACCCAACCCTAACCTTGATCACAAACCTAAGAATTTTTTCACCCCTATATTGAGAATCCAATTCCCCCTAGGTGTATGAGAACCATGATCGAGAATCCATTTTTCACAACACCCATACCTTATACGCTCCACTTTCATGCACCCTTATAAAATTTTTTCTATCATGTTCATGGAACCTACTAATATGTCTGATATGCCTATATATCAAGTGTTTCCATAAATATTTCATCTCATTATAATTACCAAAATACCTATATCATCTCACCATTGGAACCATAAAATGATCCCCTTGAGGAACAATTCCTCTCATCATTACCTTGAATTTCCAATTCCAAGCCCCACCTAAAAGAGCATGATGTATGGCCACAGAGGCTATATGGGTGAGGAATTAGTACCACATGTCTGAGATTTATGATGTAAAATAGATTTGATCCTTATACTAGTCATATGATGTTAAAATGGATGGAAATATCCTTATCACATGAAGTAAAATTATCACCTTATCCTTTTCTCAAAGAACATTAGGCTCTATGTGTGAGTGACATGGAATGATATCCCCCTCATAGGGAATTATGTATTCTACAAGTGGAATTATATCCAATATTAGTAATGATTAAAACATTATCCACCAACCTTGTATTTTTTCTCTTATAATCACACCACCATATATCCACTAGTGTAAAATGGGAATATGCGACCTTTAGATCTAATTATTCCACTTGTTTATCACAATAAGCATAAGAAAAATGGGATAAGAGGGTAGCATCCATCATGAAATATGAATGATCCCAAACATCCACATCAATGGGACACATCCATGCATAATCCACCACCATAAAGACCCTTTGGGACTTCATCATAAACGTAATGCCTACCCTCAAATCAAATGGAAATCCCCTTGAGTGTAAGTCCCAAAAACCATCCTATATTTGGCCTCATCCACACGTAATCATTAAACACATGCTCCCATGGGTCTCCTTATTCTCTGTAATCTCTAACTCATTCATAACTATGTGGTATTTGATTCTCATCCATTTGTTGTAACACCCCGAGCATTCATGTTATGCTTCTCTTTTAATAATGCAATAGCTTGCATTGTACGCAAGTTTGAGATTCTAACACACCATGACCAATCAAAGTAGTAGTTATGAATAGTAATACCTACTTTTTGAAATTTTATAAATTTTATTATTCAAAATGGACATCATTTTTGGATTCTTAATATCAAAATTAGCCTATGTTGAATTTTTGGTATTTTTCTGAGAACATCCAATTTTCGATGAATAGTGAAAAATATTTAAAAACAACATTTTTAATCAAAATAATTTATAGTGATAAATTATACTATTGAGTGTTTTTAAAGTATAATTAGAATATATTTTTACCATTTTACCCAATGTTGGTCATTAGAATTAAATTCACTTTGAAATTGGACTTAAACAATTGTCAATCTTTTGATTGGTATTCTTTCTTAAAAACACGCTATTTGTTTTGACAACGTGAATTAATTATAAAATTTATTAATGCAACTTATATGTTTGAAATTTTTTAAAATAGAAATCATTTTTAAATTTTGAATATCAATTATAGCTCAGGGTGAATTTTTGGCATTGTTATGATAAACTTCAATTTTTGATGAATAGTGAAACCATTAAGTGGTAGTTAAAAACTGATTTTTCTTTTAAATGAATCATTTGGACATCTATGATTTAATTTTCAAAAATACGACATACATGGTTGTTATTAGGAAGTAAAATGTGGTTCAATGGGATTAAAATAATTTTTTTGTGAATAGTTACTTTTAAGTTTAATTAATCGCGATTAAAGGTAAATAGTGAAATTTATGGTAAAAATGATATTATAAAAATATTAAAATACCTTTACACATGTCCTACCATTATTATATGAGTCATTTACGACCAATAAAATCCATGGGTCAACTTGGGGACCCCATGGAGTCACTTGGTTAAGAAAATGACATTAATAACTTTTTATTTAAAGTAAAAATAAAATTGTCACAAACATGTGTTGTTTTACTTAAAAAATTATTACATGGGGTTATATAAGTTAAATTCTCAACTATAAATATTAATTGTAAAGATAAAAATATTTCCTACATCATGATATTTTTTTATAATTTTTAGACATTAAATAAATTAAATTTTTTATGACACCATGATGATGCAGCGGTTACCTCATTAGTTAACGATTTACGTAAAATGAAACGATAATGTAAAATCTAAGACTTAAACATTTCAAAAAAATATTGGATGAGTATATTTTGAACCCTTATCACCTTAGCCTCGAAATATATAAGTGTGGGACCTTTAAAATCATAAAATCATTATATAATAAAGTATCATTTTATGACATTCCAAGAGTGCCCTCCTCTCCTCTTATAAAAGGCCCCCACCACTACCACCTTATTCACACCTTCCAAGTCATTTGGCTCAGCTTAACTCTGCCCAAATACTCTCTAAACTTCCCTATATCACTCCTAGAAGCCTAACTTTGGGCATAAGTCTTCCCATGGAAGCCTTTGGCTCAAATCAAAAAGAGTTAACCGATTTAAAGGTAATGTCTTCACTAGTGTTCTTTTGTTTTATTTTGGTTCTCCAACCCCTTAAACTCTTTTTATTCGTTTATTTTTTAACAAAAACAGTATCTTCAATATAATATGATGTTTTTATGATAAGTATTTGATTTAAATTTACACACACCTTTGTCTAATGGTTAAAGAAAATACTGTTTCTGTGGGTGACGAATTACTGCCTCACGAAACGATGATTGTTCAATCATCTTTTAACACCTCTAATGGTGGCCATTATGATGAAACTATTTTTCTATATGATATATATTATGTTTTTTTCCTTATTATTCTTTATTTTTCATTTATGGTATGCAATTATGATTTCCATTATGGGTAAACGCGATAATTTTATTTTAGGAAGTGCGGACTACCGCCCCCTCAATGTGATTTGAATCATTACTGCCATATGTGGGATGTATAAAGCATGGAGTAAATGATATTATATATGATATTATATTTTAATTATAATATATTTTTATATCATTATGATTTCATTCCATTAAATAAGAAATATAAATTAATGTAGCGTTCATGCATACGTACGGCTTACCGTCTCCATGAACAGTGCATTTCATTTATTACCTCTAAAAGCTATGTAATATTATGAATGAATGTATATACAGAATATATATGATATATATGATATCTATATCATGAATATAATTCTGGAGATAATGGATATTCTACCACATAAAAAACTTGTAATTATAAGAAGTTTATTGTTGACTCAAGTACCAAAGATCGACAAAATGAACGTTATTAACTTAAATGACTACATAATTTTCGTAACATTGTAATTAGTGATATAAAAGGGATAATTAACTTGAAAAGGGTTTTTAATCAAGTAGAGATAAACTCTAGTTTATTATTCAGGATATTAAAGAACGGTCGAGTGAATTCAGACATGAGGTAATGGGTAATTCTACAACCTCTTCATTATCAATGGTTGTTTATATGTAGTTATCTACTGGGACCTCTTTATCATCCACGTCCATGTTTCTTAACAATGACTTTCAAAACATTTTTATAATATATTAGACAATGGTTTAAATACTTTTATACCCTTATTTTACCTTATATGTGTTTGAAAGGAATCTTTCCATCATTTTCAAAACAAATCAGAATAGATGAGTGGTAAGGGAACTTCATAACCCAATTTATATTCTTTGGGTTAATCTCTTACTTTCAAATTATGTCATGATATTATTATGTCCTATATTGCATTTTTACTTTATTTATGTGTAATTATAGTGAATACACATAATAGATTTATTTTATTTTAAAAAAAATTATCATTTCAAGGGACTTCGTCTCAATCTCCATTCATTGAGGCATATTTTGTTTTATACACAAATTTATTTTATACGGTGTATAAACCCCTTTGACTTTTACATTTATTCAAAAGGAATATTTCTATAGAAAGAATTTTACTAAACTACAAAATGTAATGTTTTTTTTGTCTTACGTATGTGGAGACAACGACTTCTCCAACGTCGTGACCATTATTTGAGTTTTGGCTTCCTCTAAAAGCCATAACTTTTTTTTAAAAGAAAAATAAATAACAAGTTTTAATTTTCATTTATTTTGGTATTGAAAATGGTTTTTATAATGTTTTTATTATATCAATGTGTTTTATTGATATCTTGTGATTGAAATGTGGAAATGTTATGTTTCCTTTATGCATGTTTTATGTGATACGATTATGTTATGGTTTATGATATGTTTAAACCTGTTCATATAAGGAATGCATTGGACTTAACAAGTGACAGGTGGAGCCCGCTATAGCTCCTCAATGCATCGGCAGGTCTCATGAGACAAACTAGTGTCTTGGCATGAGGCCTTGACAAAATATTATTTGTAGTCTTGGCACGAGGCCTTGGCTACATGGTTATGGTAGTCTGGCAATATTCATTCCATCATTATGAAAGTGGTTATTGATATTGCATGTGATTATTCGACCAGTAGAATATCCATGTGAATAATTAAATGGCATTATCTCATTTTACTTTCTCCATATTATGTTGATGTTCAAGTTTAAAAGGATTTTGTTTTAGTTATACATTGCCTTAAATGTTTATGTTTATTTATGAGAGCTTCCTCTATATTTTTATCCTTACTGAGCATCTAAGCTCACCCCTTTCAATGTTTTATTTTACCCAGGATGTTAAGAAATATTTTATGACTGACCTACAGGGATAGTCTGAAAGGGATAGAAGTGTGGAATATGGAGACTATGTTATTATGATTTTTCAATTTATGATGTAATGTAACATTTATGAATGTATCTAGTGTTTCCAAGGCTACTAAAATAATCGGTCTTTTGAGACTTGATCTTTGTGATCATGCCAACGTTACTAAATAATGCACCGACTTTGGGTAACTGGGGTCGGGGCGTTACAGTTGGTATCATAGGAAGTTTATTACTAACCTTGGATGCTAGATTTAGATAAACTCTAATTAGAGCACATAGCCCTAAGATAGACTTTGAGTATTAGTATAGAAGAACTTCCTAGAATTTTGGTATTATAGAGATTTTTTGAGTTTTCCGAGCAATACATCCCTGTCTGGATATGAGCTGGTAGAGGCGGCTCTGGCATAGATGTACCTTGGGGTAAAACCTAAAAACAATGCTTTGAGCTAGACTCGAACGGGAACTAGTGCATGACAACAGGCCTTGCTTCACTCTTGGTTAAGACACTCATGGGGGATATGCTTAGGATGATTCTCAATTTTTTACAAACCATTATGAATGGTTTCTGAGTATATACTTCCTCAAAGAAACAATTTATTATGATTATGGATTATATCCATAAACCATTCAATTTACATTAAGTATGTTACATGTTTAGAATTATTCATTGCAATTCATAAACTAACCTAGTTTATGCCATTGTATAGAAATGGCACCCAGTAGAAGGAATGTGAACTCCATCAATACGTATGATCCAAAGAGTAAGAAGGATCATATATTTCACGGTATTAAGCCAAAATTTAGAAGGGAAATAGTCTCCAATGTGTTCTAACATATAATGAAATTGTATCATGTGTTAATAAGATAATTAAATAATTCTCTGAGTCTTATGGATTTGAAGGGATGAAAGAGAAGAAAAGAGTGGAAGAAAGAATGATGGATAAAGGGACGAGGGAAAAGAAGAATTTTCCAATATGTGATAACTGTGGGAATAAACACCTTGGAACTTTCCTGAAGGTAATGGGGGTTTGTTATAATTGTGGAGAAAAAGGACACCAAGTGCGTGACTGCAAGTGTAATAAAAAGGTTTCAAATGTATAATGCTTCATCTGCAAGAAGTGGGGACACTACGCAAACCAATGTCCAAATCATCAGAGTATGCCCCAAATGATGTTATTGGATAATAATCAAGTTATGATACTACCATAGATGAGGAGGAATGATTAGAGTTCTTATGTTGTTATTAAAGAATTTTTTCATTTGAGTGTTGTATCATTGATGAACTGGTTATAAGAATTATGGTGTATATAAGGATTGTACTGTAGTACTATTTCATCAAGGACTTGAGATTGTGTGGAAGCATGAAATGTGACTCCACAGCAGGTTAAATTTTTGGAAAATATATGGTAGAGAGAAAGATGAACCATAATATGGTTCTGATACAAAGATAGTGATTTTGGAATAATACATGATTGATTTCGATAAATTATATTGGATATTCTTAACTTATTTGATACTGATTAATGATTTGTATACATTTTTGGATAGAAGGAGTATATCTATTATTATATAAGGAATAAGTGATCATGAATGTAATCAATAAGGATTTATGGTAATTCAGGACGTTGCAGTGTTTTAAAAGAATACATGATGAAGATGTTCACATGTTGTTATGTGGGAAAAAGGATCTTCATTATGTTTACCTTCCTTATAAAATTTGGACTCTGAGTTGGACAGATGTATTTTGGAAAACTATAAAGGTTGGAATGGATTATGTTGAACCTTGGATAGTGTTGTTTAGGGATATAACATTTCTGAAAATTATTTTTGGAATATTATAATACTATAGTTTTAGGAAAAAGACAACCTGTAGGTCAGGGGATAACCCGTCGCTTCAGATAAAGCTGCATGAAACGAACCCACAACCATAATGCGACAGGCCTTTATTACCTACCACTATCTTATAGGAAGTCCCTGGTTATTACAAAATAGTTTTCCTAATCAAAATGGTATGTGTTAATATTTGGATCCTTGTACGATTAGGATGAATATAATATTTTTGAGTTCTATTATCTTTTTAGGTGAAAGATGAGTTTGGGGTAGAAAATAGTTGAAGGTTGAAACTCTACTTGTCAAGTATAAATATATATAAACCTATATATTATTCTATGAATAAATTAATCCTTAAATTTTAGTGAAAATATATTAAAACAAAAAATGTGTTATCCTAATACCATATGTCTTTTTTAACTGATAATATTTTAAATCAACATAGATTGAAGGCTTTGAGGCCCTCAATTTTACACTTGTTTGTGATTGATGGCCTCAATCACTCCCTACAAATATTTACTTTTTTCCTCTAATTATATATCTCTAATTTCCACCAATTTTCTTCTTATCGAGATCATAATTTGTTGGTGACTATTTCATTTCCATTTCACTCTTATTATGGCTAAATTTTATTAACTTTATTTCCGATGTGGGTTTTAGACAAAGGTATTTTCTATTTTGAACCATTTATTTTCAAAGAAAATTTTCAAATTGTGAGGATGAAATTTATTTAAGGAGGGGAGAATGTAACACCCCAAGCTTTCATGATACACTTCTCTTTTAATAATGCAATAGCTTGCATTGTACGCAAGTTCGAGATTCTAAGACACCACGACCAATCAAAGTAGCAGTTATGAATAGTAATACCTACTTTTTGAAATTTTATAAATTTTATCTTTCAAAATGGACTTAATTTTGGGATTCTTAATATCAAAATTAGCCTATGTTGAATTTTGGCTATTTTTCTGAGAACATCCAATTTTCGATAAATAGTGAAAAATACTTAAAAACAACTTTTTTAATCAAAATAATTTATATTGATAAATTATACTATTGAGTGGTTTTAAATTATAATTAGAATATATTTTTATCATTTTATCCAATGGTGGTCATTAGAATTAATTTCACTTTGAAATTGGACTTAAACAATTGTCAATCTTTTGATTAATATTCTTTCATAAAAACATGCTATTTTTTTGACAATGAGAATTAATTAAAAAATTAATTAATTCAACTTATATGTTTGGAATTTTTTAAAATATACATCATTTTTTAATTCGGAATATCAATTATAGATTAGGGTGAATTTTTGGCATTGTTATGATAAACTTCAATTTTTGATGAATAGTGAAACCACTAAGTGGTAGTTAAAAACTGATTTTTCGTTTAAATGAAACATTACCACTTCTATGATTTTATTATCAAAAATCCAACATACATGGTTGTAATTATAAATGAAAATGTGGTTCAATGGGATTAAAATAATTTTTTGGTGAATAGTAACTTTTAAATTTTATTAATAGCTATTAAAGGTAATTAGTGAAATTTATGGTAAAAATGATATTATAAAAATATGAAAATACCTTTACACTTGTCCTACCATTATTAGATGAGTCACGGACGACCAATAAAATACACGGGTCAACTTGGGGACCCCATGGAGCCACTTGGTTAAGAAAATAACATTAATAACTTTTTATTTAAAGTAAAAATAAAATTGTCACAAACATGTGTTGTTTTACTAAAACAATTATTACATGGGGTAATATAAATTAAACTTTAGACTATAAATATTAATTGGAAAGATAAAAATATTTCCTACATCATGATATTTGTTTTATAATTTTTAGACATTAAAAAATTAAATTTTTTATGACACCATGATGATGCAGTGATTACCTCATTAATTAATGATTTAAATAAAATGAAAGGATAATGTAAAATATAATACATAAACTTGTCAAAAACCTATTGTATGAGTATATTTATAACCCTTATCACCTTATCCTCGAAATATATAATTTCGGACCTTTAAAACACTAAAATCATTATATAATAAAGTAACATTTCGTGACTTTCCAAGAGTGCCCTCCTCTCCTCTTATAAAAGGCCCCCACCACTACCACCTTATTCACACCTTCCAAGCCATTTGGATTGGCCAAACTCTGCCCAAATACACTCTCAACTTCCCTATATTACTTCTAAAAGCATCACATTGGGTAGAAGTCTTCCCAAGGAAGTGTTTGGCTCAAATCAAAAAGAGTTACCCGATTTAAAGGTAATGTCTTCACTAGTGCTCTTTTGTTTTATTTTTCTTCTCCAACCCATTAAACTCTTTTTATTCATTTATTTTGTAACAAAACCAGTATCTAAAATATACTAGGATGTTGTTATGATAATTATTTGATTTACAATTACACACACCTTTTCCTAATGGTTAAAGAACATACTGTTTCTGTGGGTGGTGAATTACTGCCTCACGAAACGATGATTGTTCAATCTTCTTTTAACACCTCTAATGGTGGCCATTACGATGAAAATATTTTTATATATGATATATATTATGTTTTTGTTTTCCTTATGATTCTGTATTTTTAATTTATGGCATGCCTTTATGATTTCCATTATGGGTAAACGCGATAATTTCATTTTAGGAAATGCGGACTACCGCCTCCTCAAAGTGATTTGAATCGTTAATGCCATATGTGGGATGTATAAAGGATGGAGTAAATGATATTATATATGATATTATACTGTAATTATAATATACCTTTATATCATTATTATTTAATTCCATTAAATATGAAATTGAAATGAAAGTAGCGTTCATGCGTACGTACGGCTTACTGTCTCCATGAACGGTGCATTTCATTTCTTACCTCTAAATGTTACGTAATATTATGAATGAATGTATATAATGGATATATATGATATATATGATATCCAAATCAAGAATATAATTCAGGACATAATGGATATTCTACCACATATACAACTTGTAATTATAAGAAGTTTATTGTTGACTAAAGTACAAAAGATCGACAAAACGAACGTTATTAACTTAAATGACTACATAAGTTTCGTAACATTGTAATAATTAATATAAAAGGGATAATGAAATTTAAAAGGGTTCTTAATAAAGTATATATTAACTCTAGTTTATTATTCATGAGATTAAAGAATGGTCGAGGGAAGTCGGACATGAGGTAAGGGTTAATTCTACAGCCTCTTCATTATCCATGGTTGTTTATATGTTGTTATCTACTGGGACCTCTTTATCATCCACATACATGTTTCTTAAAAATGTCTTTAAAAACATTTTTACTATATATTAGACAATGGTTTAAATAAATTTATACCCTCATTTTACCTTATACGTTTTTGAAAGTAATCTTTCCGTCATTTTCAAAACAAATCAGAATAGATGAGTGGTAAGGGAACTTCATAACCCAATTTCTATTCTTTGGGTTAATCTCCTACATTCAAATTATGTCATGATATTATTATTTCCTAAATTTTATTTGTACTTTCTTTATGTTTACTTATAGTGAATACACATAATATATTTATTTTATTTTTAAAAAATGATCTTTGTAAGGGACTTCGTCTCAATCTCCATTCACTGAGGCATATTTTGTTTTATACACAAATTTCTTTTATACGGTGTATAAACCCATTTGAATTTTACATTTATTAAAAAGGAATATTTCCATAAAAATAATTTTACTAAAGGACAAAAATGAATGTTTTTTTGTCGTACGTATGCGGCGACAACGACTTCTCCACCACTGTGAACATTAATTTAGTTTTGGCTTCCTCTACAAGCCATAACATTTTTTTAAAATAAAAATAAATAACAAGTTTTAATTTTCCTTTATTTTGGTATTGAAAATGGTTTTGATAATGTTTTTATTATATCAATGTGTTGTATTGATATCTTGTGATTGAAATGTGGAAATGTTATGTTTCCTTTATGCATGTTTTATGTGATACGATTATGTTATGGTTTATGATATGTTTAAACCTGTTCATATGAGGAATGCATTGGAATTAATAAGTGACGGGTGGAGCCTGCTATAGCTCCTCGATGCATCGGCAGGTCTCATGAGACAATCTAGTGTCTTGGCACGAGGCCTTGAAAAAATATTATTTGTATTCTTGGCACGAGGCTTTGCCTACGTGGTTATGATAGTCTGGCATTATGCATTCCATCATTATGAAAGTTGTTAATGATATAGCATGTGATTATTTGACTAGTATAATATCCATGTAAATAAGTAAATGGAATTATCTCATTTTACTCTCACCATATTATGTTTATGTTCAAGTTTAAAAGGCTTTTGTTTTAGTTATACATTGCCTTAAATGTTTATGTTTATTTATGAAAGCTTCCGCTATATTGTTATCCTTACTGAGCATCTGAGCTCACCCCTTTCAATGTTTTATTTTTCCCAGGATGTGAAAAAATATTTTATGACTAACCAATAGGGATAGTCTAAAGGGGATAGAAGTGAGGACTATGGAGACTATGTTATTCTGATTTTTCACTTTATGATGTAATGTAACATTTATGAATATATCTAGTGTTTACAAGGCTATTAAACTAATCGGTCTTTCGAGACTTGATCTTTGTGATCATACCAATGTTACACAATAATGCACCGACTCTGGGTAACTGGGGTCAGGGCGTTACAGTTGGTATCAGAGGCAGTTTATTACTAACCTTGGAAACTAGATTTAGATAAACTCTGATTAGAGCACATAGCCCAATGAAAGGATTTGAGGATTAGTATAGAAGAACTTCTTAGAATTTTGGTATTATAGAGATTTTGTGAGTTTTCTGAGTAATACATCCCTGTCTGGATACGACCAAGTAGAGGCGGCTCTGGCACAGATGTACCTAGGGGTAAAACCTGAAAACACATATTTGAGCTAGACTCGAACGGGAACTGGTGCACGACAATGGGACTTGATGCACTCTTGGTTTAGACACTCCCGGGGGATATGCTTAGGATAATTCTCAATTTTTTACAAACAATTATGAAGGGTTTATGAGTATATACTTCTTCAAAGAAAACATTTATTATGATTATTTATTATATACATAAACCGTTCAATTTACATTAAGTAATTTACAAGTTTTGAATTATTCATTGCAATTCAGAAACTAAACTAGTTTATGCCATTATATAGAAATGGCACCCAGTAGAAGGAATGTGAACTCCATCAATACGTATGATCCAAATAGTAAGAAGGATCATATCTTTCACGGTATTAAGACAACATTTAGAATGGAAATAGTCTCCCATGTGTTCTCAACATATAAAGAAATAGTATCATGTGTTAATAATATAAGTAAATAATTCTTTGAGTCTTATGGTTTTGAAGGGAAGAAAGAGAAAAAAATGATGGAAGAGAGAATGATGTATAAAGGGACGAGGGAAAAGAAGAACTTTCCAATATGTGAAAACTATGGGAATAAACACCTTGGAACTTGCCTGAATGTAATGGGAGTTTGTTATAATTGTGGAGAAAAAGGACACCAACTGTGTGACTGCAAGTGTTAGAAAAAGGTTTCAAATGTACAATGCTTCATCCGCAAGGAGTGGGGACACTACGCAAACCAATGTCCAAATCATCAGAGTATGCCATAAATGATGTTATTGGATAATAATCAAGTTATGATACTACCACATATGAAGAGGAATGATTAGAGTTGTTATGTTGTTATTAAAGAATTTTGTCATTTGAGTGTTGTATCAATGATGAACTGGTTATAATAATTATGGATTATATAAGGATTGTACTGCAGTACTATTTCATCAAGGAATTGAGATTGTGTGGAACGAAGAAAAGTGACTCCACAGCAGGTTAAATTTTTGGAAAATATGTGGTAGAGAGAAAGATAAACCATAATATGGTTCTAATACCGAGATAGTGATTTTGGAATAATACATGACTGATTTGGATAAATTATATTGGATATTCTTAACTTCCTTGAAACGGATTAATGATTTGTATACATTTTTGGATAGAAGGAGTATATCTAGAATTATATAAGGAATAAGGGATCATGAATGTAATCAATAAGGATTTACGGTAATTTAGGATGTTGCAGTGTTTTAAAAGAATACATGATGAAGGTGTTCACATGTTGTTATGTGGGAAAAAGGATCTTCATTATGTGTACCTTCCATATAAAATTTGGACTGTGAGTTGGACAGAAGTAATTTGGATAACTATAAAGGTTGGAATGGATTAAGTTGAACCATGGATAGTATTGTTTAAGGATAAAACATTTCTGAATATTATTTTTGGAATATTATAATACTATAGTTTTAGGAAAAGAACAACATGTATGTCGAGGGATAACCCATCACTTCGGACAAAGCTGCAGGAATCGAAACCACAACCAGAGTGCGACAGGCCTTTATTACCTACCACTAGCTTATAAGAATTCCCTGGTTATTAAAAATTAGTTTTCCTAATCTAAATGGTATGAGTTGATATTTGGAACCTTGTACGATTAAGATTAATATAATATTTTGGTGTTCTATTATCATTTTGGGTGAAAGACGAGTTTGGGGTAGAAATTAGTTGAAGGATGAAACTCTACTTGTCAAGCATAAATATATATAAACCTATCTCTTATTCTATGAATAAATTAATCCTTAAACTTTAGTAAAGGGATATTAAAACAAAAAATGAGTTATCTTAATACCTTATGTCTTGTTGAACGGATAATATTTAAAATCAACATAGATTGAAGGCTTTGATGCCCTCAATTTTACAATTGTTTGTGATTTATGGCCTCAATCACACCCTTCAAATATTTACATTTTTTACCAATTATATGTCTCTAATTTACACCAATGTTCTCCTTATCGAGATCATAATTTTGTGGTGACTTTTTCATTTCCCTTTCCATCTTATTAAGGTTAAATTTTATTAACCTTATTTCCAATGTGGGTTTTCGACAAAAATATTTTATATTTTGAACCTTTTATTTTCAATGAAAATTTTCAAATTGCGAGGACACAATTCATTGAAGGAGGGGAGAATGTAACACCCCGAGCTCTCATGATACGCTTCTCTTTTAATAATGCAATAGCTTGCATTGTACGCAAGTTCGAGATTCTAACACACCGCAACCAATCAAAGTAGGAGTTATGAATAGTAATACCTAATTTTTGAAATTTTATAAATTTTATCTTTCAAAATGGATTTCATTTTTGGATTCATAATATCAAAATTAGCCTATTTTGAATTTTTGGTATTTTTCTAAGGACATCCAATTTTCGATGAATAGTGAAAAATACATAAAAACTACTTTTTTAATCAAAATAATGTATAGTGATGAATTATAATATTGACTGGTTTTAAAGTATAATTAGAATATATTATAACAATTTTATCGAATGGTGGTAATTAGAATTAATTTCACTTTGATATTGGACTTAAAAAATTGTCAATCTTTTGATTGATAAACTTTCTTAAAAACACGCTATTAGTTCTGACAATGAAAATTACTTATAAAATTAATAAATGAAACTTATATGTTTGTAATTTTTTAAAATAGACATATTTTTTGAATTTGGAATATCAATTATATTTTAGGGTGAATTTTTGGCATTGTCCTGATAAACTTCAATATTTGATGAATAGTGAAACCACTAAGTGGTAGTTAAAAACTGATTTTTTCATTTAAATGAAACATTACCACTTCTATGATTTTATTTTCAAAAATCTGACATACATGGTTGTAATTAGGAAGTAAAATGTTGTTCAATTGGATTAAAATAATTTTTTGGTGAATACTAACTTTTAAGTTTAATTAATCACGATTAAAGTTAATTAGTGAAATTTATGGTAAAAATGATATTATAAAAATATGAAAATACCTTTACACTTGTCCTACCATTAATGGATGAGTCATGGTCGACAAAGAAAATCCATGGGTCAACTTGGGGACCCCATGGAGCCACTTGGGAAGCAAAATGACATTAATAACTTTTTATTTAAAGTAAAAATAAAATTTTCAGAAACAAGTGTTGTTTTACTAAAACAATTATTACATGGTGTTATATAATTTAACCTTTAGACTATAAATATTCATTTGAAAGATAAAAGGATTTAATACATCATGATATTTTTTTTAATTTTTAGACATTAAATAAATTAAATTTTTTATGACACCATGATGATGCAGTGATTACCACATTAATTAACGATTTAAATAAAATGAAAAGATAATGTAAAATCTAAGACATAAACCTGTCAAAAACCTATTGGATGAGTATATTTAGAACCCTTATCTCCTTATCCTAGAAATATATAAGTTTGGGACCTTTAAAATCCTAAAATCATTATATAATAAAGTAACATTTCATGACTTTCCAAGAGTTCCCTCCTATCCTTTTATAAAAGGCCCCCACCACTACCACCCTATTCACTCCTTCCAAGACATTTGGCTCAGCCAACATCCGCCCAAATACTCTCTCAAATTACCTATATTACTCTTAGAAGCCTAATATTAGGCATAAGTCTTCTCAATTAATCCTTTGGCTCAAATCAAAATGAGTTACCTTATTTAAAGGTAATGTCTTCACTAGTGTTCTTTTGTTTTATTTTTCTTCTCCAACCCCTTAAACACTTTTTATTCCTTTATTTTGTAACAACACCAGTATCTTAAATATACTAGGATGTTTTTATGAGAAGTATCTGATTTACACTTACACACACCTTTATCTAATGGTTAAATAATATATTGTTTCTGTGGGTGGCGAATTACTGCCTCAAGAAACGATGATTGTTCAATCTTCTTTTAACACCTCCAATGGTTGCCATTATGATGACACTATTTTTATATATGCTATATATTATTTTTTGTTTTCCTTATGATTCAGTATTTTTCATTTATGGAATTACTTTATGATTTCCATTATGGTTAAACGTGATAATTTCATTTTAGGAAGTGCGGACTACCGCCCCCTCAAAGTGATTTGAATCGTTAATGCCATGTGTGGGATGTATAAAGGATGGAGTAGATGATATTATATATGATATTATACTGTAATTATAATATACCTTTATATAATTATGATTTAATTCCATTAAATATGAAATATAAATGAAAGTAGCATTCATGCATACGTACGGCTTACCGTCTCCATGAACGGTGCATTTCATTTCTTACCTCTAAATGATACGTAATATTATCAATGAATGTATATACTGGATATATATGATATATATGATATCTACATCATGAATATAATTCTAGATATAATGTATATTTTACCACATAAACAACTTGTAATTATAAGAAGTTTATTGTTGACTCAAGTGCAAAAGATCGACAAAACGAACGTTATTAACTTAAATGACTACATAATTTTCGTAACATTGTAATAAGTGATATAAAAGGGATAATGAACATGAAAAGGGTTATTAATCAAGTAGAGATTAACTCTAGTTTAATATTCAGGATATTAAAGAACGGTCGAGTGAATTCGGACACGCGGTAAGGGTTAATTCTACAACCTCTTCATTATGCATGGTTGTTTATATGTAGTTATCTACTGGGACCTCTTTATCATCCACATCCATGTTTCTTGAAAATTTCATTCAAAACATTTTTACTATAGATTATTGAATGGTTTAAATACATTTATACCCTTATTTTACCTTATAAGTTTTTGAAAGGAATTTTTCCGTCATTTTCAAAACAAATCAGAATAGATGAGGGGTAAGGGAACTTCATAACCCAATTTCTATTCTTTGGGTTAATCTCCTACTTTCAAATTATGTCATGATATTATTATGTCCTATATTATATTTGTAATTTCTTTATTTGTACTTATATTGAATAGACATAATAGATTTATTTTATTTTAAAAAAAATTGATCTTTGTCAAGGACTTCATCTCAATCTCCATTCATTGAGGCATATTTTGTTTTATACACAAATTTCTTTTATATGGTGTATAAACCCATTGTAATTTTACATTTATTCAAAAGGAATATTTCTATACGAATAATTTTAATAAATGACAAAAAGGAATGTTTTTTTGTCGTACGTATGTGGCGACAATGACTTCTCCACCGTCGTGACCATTATTTGAGTTTTGTCTTCCTCTACAATCCATAACTTTTTTTAAAAGAAAAATAAATACCTAGTTTTAATTTTAATTTTTTTTGGTATTGAAAATGGTTTTGATAATGTTTTTATTATATCAATGTGTTGTATTGATATCTTGTGATTGAAATGTGGAAATGTTATGTTTCCATTATGCATGTTTTATGTGATACGATTATGTTATGTTTTATGATATGTTTAAACCTATTCATATGAGGAATGCATTGGACTTAATAAGTGATGGGTGGAGCCCGCTATAACTCCTCGATGCATCGGCAGGTCTCATGAGAAAAACTAGTGTCTTGGAACGAGGCCTTGAAAAAATATTATTCATAGTCTTGGCATGAGGCCTTGGCTACGTGGTTATGTTATTCTGGCATTATGCATTCCATAATTATGAAAGTGGTTACTGATATTGCATGTGATTATTCGACCTGTAGAATATCCATGAGAATATGTAAATGGTATTATCTCATTTTACATTCTCCATATTATGTTGAAGTTCAAGTTTAAAAGGTTTTTGTTTTAGTTATACATTGCCTTAAGTTTTTATGTTTATTTATGAAATCTTTCTCTATATTGTTATCCTTACTGAGCATCTGAGCTCACCCCTTTCAATGTTTTTTTTTACCCAGGATGTGAAGAAATATTTTATGACTGACCTACAAGGATATTTTGAAGGGTATAGAAGTGTGGAATATGGAGACTATGTTATTCTTATTTTTCACTTTATGATGTAATGTAATATTTATGAATCTATCTAGTGTTTCCAAGGCTACTAAACTAATCGGTCTTTCGAGACTTGATCTTTGTGATCATGCCAATGTTATGAAATAATGCACCGACTCTGGGTAACTAGGGTCGGGGCATTACATTTTTGATATAAAGGATTCATTTCTGAGTTCCAAACCCAACATGCATATCCAACATCATTTACACTTCACCACATCAACTGTAATATCATTCCCCAATCCTAGTGGTCCACATCATCACCATGTCTATCAGGAATCTCAATGCATTACCCTTACAAAAAACTCCAACTGAGTGAAATCTTATGTGAGAGGTTATCTTTCAATCATAACCCCCACAATATCGCCCGCCAACTATCCAATTATGACATATGAATCCTTAATACATGATATTAAACAACATGGATCAGTCTTAGCTTACGACCATAAATAGCAGCATCTTAATATGTGAGTTATGATTATTATCTTCAATATAGGGTATGTATGAAGAATCACATAGGTTCAATCCTGATCAATGGTAAACCTATGTTCTCCATCATGGTGTTCACCTAATTGATCAACCTCATGCGGTATTCTAATAAACCTTCATGATGTCAACTAATCCAATTATGGGAAACACATCCCAGAACATCGTCTATGCTGAGTTTTGATCAATCCATTGGAAAAATAATCTTGGTGTATCATCAAGCCATTATGATACACACTTACTATATCCTTCCACATGAGGCATTATAATCCACCCATTGGTATAACATCACTTTGTTACATCTTCTGTTTATGGGACACACTTCTCGGATACACCATCCTGAGCTATTCTAACCAATCTATTAGTAAAATATTTGGTGTTCCCTCATAGGGGTACACCTATTTAATTCCACCTCCATTGGAATTGTTGATCAATTTTACTAATCTTCATAATAAGTTAAAAATATTCCATATTATATTTGAACTATATTTTTTGATCTGTCTACACATGACAAGGAACATGTGATTAACCAAAAAACATACCCTATGCATATGCAAAAGATGTTTGATGTGAAATACATGGAATATTTCAACCCATGGGATCAACTACATCATGAAAAAATTGGTTTGCTGAGTATAAATAATTACAAGGCATACTCCCCTAGATTAAGATACCTCATAATCAAAATGAGATTCCGTGGGTTCTGCACATGCGATGCCTCATGAGAGATTCCACCCCATGAGGAAGAGTACTACTGACCATTGTTACTTCAGTCCAGACATGCCAATGATACCCAATTTGAATATATTCATAACTGAAGTATTATTCACTACCTAGATATAAAAATTTTTAGGATAGTGTAAGTGTAAATAATTAGTGTCCAAAAATAGATGGCACCAAGAATGAGTTCCATTAAAATGAATTAACACTATGATGGACACACAGACTATGAAACAAATTCCACAGTAGATCCACGGAATGAATATCTGACATCTCATAATCAAATTTCAATAAATGAGTTGATAACACTATTGAATGTGATGAAATACATCAGCCACTGGAAAGAAGTAATGTGGGGAATTTAGTGTAGTTAATGAGTAAAAAATCACATTGGAGAATCCCGAGTGCAACCTAACATATATGTCGGAAATATTAATGGGGATTGTGATGTCAAACTATAATACTCAACATGGGGACCAATATCATTTGAAATAATATAAGATTTTCACTACACTAGATTTAGACATCAGTTTCCATTTCCCACCATGAAAACGATGTTCTAATCATAGAACTCATCATATATTGTTATAGTTTGCAATTGAGAATTATCCATCCATTACAATTATTGTGCGGTTCTCTCACATAATTTTGGGAATACTAGATTATGTTGGTGTACTTTATATTAAAATCATTTTACATGTATTTTAGAAAAATCCACCTTGTTTGCAGGACCATGACTATAAGAAATTAGCTCATCGACTCCCACAGAAACTGTTGAAGGTGAAATGTGATCACGGTAATCCCGCACAACACTGCCTCTTCCAAAAGAACCCCCAAAACATTAGTTACCATAATATCATCACCATCTCACCCAATTAAATTATTCAGAGAATGTTGATGGACACACTCATAAATTGATACAAGCCATATGGGGTCATTCCCAATAGGTATTTGGCATTCCAAAACATTGAACCCTCAACACCTCAATGACGCGGTTGCCCCACAATGGTCGTATACAGAGAATGTGTAGTATCTAGTGAATTTCAATTGTTTTTTATTGGTGTATGGAGAGATATTTAATTTTTTTTCATTTTCAATATTGAGAATGTATATATGGTATGATGTTTCATGGATAGGTGTCATTGTTTATTTGGGATTGGCACAATTGTTTAAAACATTGAGTGGAAATTATTTTCTGGATTTGTGGTTGACATTCAAAAGGAATGAAAAGAGAAATATGGTGAATAATTGTTGGTTTATTATACTAGTTTGGAATTATATTTCAACAAGAATTTTTCAACATTATATTACATTGAAGTTAAATAATTTTATAATTTGGTTCCTAACAAAAAACCACCATTCTTATAATAAATTCCTCACAACCCAAACCTATGTCATATGTGGTACTCCCGGGAGGGTATTCCAAAACTGATGGCACTATCCCAGTATAACCTATCATGCGGAATAATGGGAAGAGTGGAACACCTGGATGATAAAATATGATGAAGTGATCCACTTTGTGGGGAGGCATGACAACACAGGTGGTGCCTGACATAGGGTCGTGCCAAGCGGCAATGGGAGTCCATTTAATCATTTTTTCTGAAAAAAATTAGTTTAATTTTGTTAAATATGGGTGTGGTAAATATTAAGGTGTTTTTATGTGTGGATCATAACTATATCCCTTCAATGAACCATGGTTTTCAAATTCACCAATATTTTCATTTGGGTGGTAGGATATTTTTTCCATAATCCAAAACCATGATATCATTTTGATTATCATCATGGGACATATAATCAATGTTGGCCATCATATTATATATAAATCATCGCCCAAGACTTATTTGTTGCAGGATATACAAGGATACATCATAAAAAGCTCGATCAAGGTTCTTTATTCATCGTTTAAGCTCCATAAAAATCCATGATGATTGAAATATTTTAATGAATCATTTTTATCGCTAATCGAATATCAAGAAATGGATTTGATGTGTGGAGAAAATATAATAATTCTATGATGTTGAATAATTAGGTCACAAAACATGGATTATACCGATATTTTATTTCCTATAAATATGACGCGAGGATTTCAATTTAGTGTGTGTCAATTTTTGGAGGTTCTCTCATTTAAAAAAAACAATGTACCATGAATTTCATTGGTTCATAATGGTTTTCACGATCGTTCTTCTTCAATGAAGAATTGAAGGAACCAATGTTGTTTTAAATGTGATATGTAAAATCAGATGGCATTGTGTTGAAACTGGTTTCCACTATTCACTTTTTATAGCACATTTTGTGTATCCCGGCTATCATGAAGAATACATATAAACTGTGTATGCTCATGGTCTCAAGAAGGGATCGATAGAGTATTTTTTCAAAGGAATATTGATCATTTTTTTATTCATAGTTTTTGTTTGATTTGAATTATCACATTGGGATATCAATATTCAGTGTGATGCTTCATACTCGAAATAAGAAAGAATCATAGTGAATGATCTATTTTTGTGTGAGAAGGAGTAAAGGGAAAAGGCAATGCTCTATATAACTGAAAACATGTACGTTTTATTTCCCATGCATACATATTTTTGTATTAATAATTAATTGGAATGTGTTTGTATAATGGTATTATACTAGCACAAAATGTACTGATAAGCTCATATATGGTTTGATGATTTAGTGAATATACACATTCTGAAAAAAAACTATGTGCAGACAGTGTTTGTGTCCAATTATTTAAAAAGACAACAATTAATTTAAACACCTTAATGAATAGATAAATATATATGTATTTTATAAGATGCATACATAAGAAGAATTTTTGATTTTTGATTTTTTTACAAGAGTAATGTATGAGGTCCTTGTAAAACTAAACAAGGATGTGTTAACGATCATGAATTAATGTGTGAATTAATTGGGAATACCATGTGATGTATTTTATAAATTTATGTACTTTGAATAGTGCACATAAAATTTACATTTCATAATCAGTGTGAAGAGTTTTAAAATTGAAGGAAGAACTATTTTACTATTATTTATTATAATGATTTTTGTATCCGAGTTTTTTTGTGTTTTGTTACAATGTGTCTTCAGTATAACAATGAATTATTTCTAGAGTACTGTTCTATAGAACAAAAATGATTATCTAGAAGTGAATAAAGTTATTTTAGAAATAATTTTATTGTTGAAAATGTATTGTAATTATAGATAACCTAGTTTAATCCAACAAGCTTGTGGAGAAGGATCATCAATTGGTCAACCTATCAGTGGATTAGATATTATAAAGAATAAGATAGAGCTTGTATTTACGGCTTATAACCAATCGTTGAAGAGGATGTAAAGACTAGGGGGTCTAACCTATCGAACAGTTTGGGTGTCTTACCGCCAAAGAAGAATGGAACTATTTCTTGGGTGTATAGCTAGGATCAATTAGAATATTGGCTACTAGGGTGTACAACATGTCTCACCCAGAATCATTTTTAGAAATAAAAATATTATATGGCATAATCCATGTTGGGGGCCTATCCAATACGGGGTGGTTTTATGTGGTAGTACCGAACCTTGTAAAAAATTCATGTATGTGGTTTTTCATTTTCATTCAGAATTGTATGCATGATCCATCCATCTTAATATTTGATATGTCTTTAAAATAAATAGTGAATATTAATTTAGAAAAATAAGTCACACCTAATTCACCCTAGCCTAGTTTTATTTCAAAATCCATGGACACATTAGAAACTGCCCCTCATATTAAAAGTGATTTCTTTTGAGAGACAATACACATATTGATCTTGTGACTTTATCCCCTTCATCGAAGAGGTTTTGAATTATTGATTCACACCTAATGAAACTACCTATTTTGATCCTCAATGTATAGCTCTCAAAAACCCCTTCTACACCAGAAATGATTGCTTCTTCTGTATAAAGAACATGTGAACAATACTCTTACTCACCCATCCTCGGGTGCAATGACCCAATATGAATATTGGGTGAATGCTCAAGAAAATTCCTAACTCGAGAAATAAACCTCCTTATGTTTTGATGGGTTGATTCTACCAATTTTTGTCATGACTGAAATCTTATATAGGCTGGATGTCATGATGATTTTCAATACATATGTCTCCCTTCCACCCCCAACATCATAATTGGATGTTAGACACTCTGTTACAATATGTGTGATGTTCCTCCTCATTTCATTCACACCTCTTGTAGAGGTCCTCTTCTCTATTTTGTTGATGGAAGAGTAGGACCTCCCTAATTCATTGACAAACAGTGTGGAGGGCCTCCCAATAATCACGCTTATCAACATGGATTACTCCCCTTCATGTCTCTGTATATCAGAGAAGAGGTTCCCCCCACATAATCAAAAATTAGAAGGCATTTTATCCATATACATATGACCCCTAACATGGTGGTCTTCCCCATGTAATAACCAATTTATAAAAATGCACACCACATGGTATTCCTAGTTTAATCAGAGGTCATCCCCACTCCAAAATATATAAAAAAGAGATCTTCCCCAATTCATCGACAACTAGTATGGTATAACTCCCCATGATATCATAATTAAATAGCATTGAGTTCCACCCCATGTATTATAAATATAGAGAGGAATGCCACACCCCTCCCTCAACAGTTATCATGGAGGACCACCACATGTTTACACCTTGTAAAGAAGTTTTCCTCCCTACCCATTCATCTATCGGGGTAGTGGAATTCTCTATATTCTCAGTCCTCCACATGTAGGTCCTCCTTATTCACGTTTCAATCATTTTTATGGGACTCCTCACACATTAACCTTTGAATATGAAAATCCTCACCAGGGAATCACTACTGATTTGCATGGTGGCCCTCCCCCTGTCCCAGTTGACGAATGAGGATTTCCACCCCACTTTGCCAAAATTTAGAGTGAGCGTACTCCCTAAACCATCACCAGTCAACATAGAGGTCCTACCCACAATGATAGAAACCAAAACAGAGGATCTAATCATATCTCATAAAATTATAGAGAAGGTCCTACCCTCATTACCCCCACTAGAATGAATGTCCTACCCTGGATGAATAATTACACTATACTAAAGAACCATATCGGGGAAGAAGTGATAATCTCCATCGTCAATGAAAAAATATAGGGATTAACCTTATCATTAAATACCCATAAACATCTCATATTCCATGTGGGAATGTGACTCAATGATTGAGATTTCACCCTAGTGATAAGATTTAGAGTCTAGGTATGGAACGAGATTGGTGAGGTTCACCATCCCAAATGGTGAAATACATAGGATAAAAAAATCACTCCATATGTACAATGAAGTGGAGGAATATTGGACTCATTCTAGGGGCTCAACTTGTACCAATCACCTTCATCTCCAGTTTCCCTATCTACCTCTACCCATGATAATGGTGATCTATTTTGTAATGGGATAGATGATGACTATTTAGTTCAGACACAGATGAGAAATATTTCCCTCAAACATGATGCAATGTTGAAAACACAGTATTATAAATACATGATGACATCCTTTACACCACCAACCAAAGACATTATAAGGTAAAAAACTAGTTGAATCCTACTTAAAATAATTCATTGTTAATTTTTCCTCCACCAGGATCTATATTTGGACCACTAATCTATACTAGATCCACCACCCTTTTCATGGTCAGTGGAAAATCAAGATGCGACTAACCAGTAATAGGGAATTTCTTCCAAGATATAAATCATTTGGGAGACTTTAGTTTCTGATCAGTTTATGGGGGGTGTGTTTTCCCAAATGTAAATTCAAAAATCAATATTAAAGATTCCCTCATAGATGGCCAAGACTCATACTTCAATAATACCCTCTAAGAGACCCTTCAACACATCTATGACCATTAGATGTTGTATCCATGGAGCTCGGAGAATTATGATGACATCGATCAGTAGTACCAAATAGTTGAACTAGAAACACTCCCAATGTCTTATAACCTTTTTTAATCTAGCTACCACTGATCCCCCCAATGGATATGAATCAATATCCTCATATTTATCTTAATGATAATGGAGGAGGAATCTCCCCATGTTTATAATAGAGGGTGAGTATGAATGTTTCTATCCACTTCAACATTACCCTATGACTACCTAAACTACCCAAAAAATGAGTATTTTCCTATAGGTATCTTCACAGAACAAATATTAATCCATTTTTTTCAATGGATAAGGACACTAAATAATTATTTGAGGAGTAAAACCGATCATGGGGGTATCATAGTATAAATGTTCCCCTCTTATAAGTGTTTTAACTCATTTTAAAAGGAATACACATGGAACTAGGTATCCCTCTACACAATTGCATGTCCATCAGAACAATGAAAAGGTAAAGGAACATCTATATCCTTATGATATATTTGATATTACATTGATTATAAGGAATTCTCCCATGGTCATTTCCACAATTTAGATGGAGATGTGGAAAAAGATGATCATTGAATAACTCTAACTAAATGGGACCCGAATTATGGTGCTACCAAACAAGATAATATTCCTCCTCCACTTATATTCCTGGAATACCTCCATATATACTTTTCCCTAGTGGATATCAGTGGTCTATTTTATCTATACAATTTAGATGATGGAGTGTATGGAAAGAAAACATGGTATTGGTCACTAGACCCACCTATGAATTGTAACCACTTTCATGATCTTGGTCATGCTCTCCATGAGAAATTTATGTCACCATTCGATTTAATGACCATGTTAATGCATTGGTGGTTAGTTATCCTCATCAAGAAAATGAACCTCACATATTGATTTAACATATTCACACACTACGTACTTTGAGTCCTTGGAAATGTGAAAGGTGGCATTCCAACAAGATGGAAAGTTATACCTAGCATGGGAAGATGACATGAAAAAACCCTTATATTTTGGAAATCCCAACATCACCTATTTTATCAGGTTGGATAACATGAAGAATCATTTGTTCCACTTCATCTTAGGATGTGGGCCCATGTTGGGAACCCCAGATCAGAAGGATCCCCCTTATGTCTGGCGATTCATCATGACATTGGAAGGATATTTATTGGTCTAGAATATCTAGTTTCACATTGGTTACATCAATGGTTGGGAAGACCTTCTCATGGATTTAGTATACGAGTTATACTCTAATATATTTAAGACAATAATTTCTATCCTCTTTAGGTGAAAACAACTTCTGGATGAGCACATAAAGACTTCATCGCCCAATAGATGGGCTTCCTCTATTCACTCAATATGTCATTGACTCAACAGAACCTTCAAAAAGTTTTTATGGGGAACATAAAGGGTAATATGGTCCCTATCATCATCGCATACAACATCCTCAGTAGATTACATGATTTTTATAATAAGGATGAGTTTCTAGATGAATCTTTTCAACTAAATAACCAGCACACTAGTTTCCTCCCTGGGTTCCTACAATAATGGATTACATATAATAATCAGAAATCATTATATGGGTAGAGGCCGCCAAACGCCTATAGTTTTTTCCTCAATCAATGAAAACCCTCCCTAAAAGTAGTATACTTAAAATTATTATCCCCACCTAGTGTATAATCAGGTGGAACCAGCCTTCCATCCACAAAATTGTAAATGCGATAATGTGGCTTCATCCCCGGCCAGTCTCCATCCCCTCATCAATTCCATTCTACTATACTATATTTCCCATATACGATGAAATCGATCAAATCCTTTAAAGATTCATGGGTTCCCTACAATTTCGTATTTTCCCTAGAGTAGAGTATTTTTATTCTTCGAGAGTGGAAGAAGCCTCATAATGTTGAGCATACTATAAAAATACCCATTCCCTAAACACATTTTATTTTAAATATGATAAAATAATTTTTTATGTGTTAACTAATAGTATCCGTGACCAATTGGATAATAGTCTAGTCATCCTAGTTAATGAGTTGGAAATATTTCACAATTCTCTACCGATCCTGACAGCGACATCGATTTTTTAGGTGAGTGGAAGTTACATTCCAACCATGGGACTCAAATATATGATTAATGGTTGGAATGTTGAGTAGTCCCTCATTCCCATGAAATTAAATGTTCCCTACTATCTAGAATTGAACCTCATTATTTCATTTTACCTTCTAATGTCGCCATTTATTAATCTATGTCACAACTCTCCAAATCACAAAAGAATAGGCACTAATGGTTAAAGGGAATGAAAATAACTTCACTTGGGCCAGATATATCCCACTGATTTGGTGATTTCATGCCTCTATATTGTGCAATCACACCCAGGCTCTTCCTAGCCCTAGAATACTCCTCTGATTATAACAAAGTGTATTCATCTATGAACACCATTGAGTTAGTAGATCACGTCATGAACCCCAACAATGACGGGATCTAGAAAATCACCCGCAAAGACTCAGGAATACACTATCTATGATGATATAGAGTAAATGAAAATTACTAGAATATTAAGGAAAATACTATAAATTATTCATCAATGACAATTATACTAGAAATAATATTTTTCATAGAGGTCATTAGGTGTAGTATTACACACCTGGTCTATCAGATAAACCCCCATAATAGACTATGTTAGCTAACAGAGGAGAAAATATTCCATCACATAATGATTATCGACCTTCGAAAAATAATTTTCCTCATTCAACCAAAAGTCATCTAGTAGTGGGTCTAGGTGAGTTAGCGGATGATCAGTGGGATATAGACATCCCCAACTAAAACCTATTCATACAACTAACAACACAAGTTCTATCCCTAGAAAAAGGGTGACCCTTACATGAGAAAATGTGTATTTTTCATGAATGTTGATGTTTTGAAGAACCTCTATATAATTCTTATAAGGATATATAATCTCAAGGTCCTGTTATTATTGAATGAAATATTAAATCCCCTTATTTAATCCTCAATGTTCTTTATTTAGAATGAATTAGAGGTAGATATAGAAGAGGCATTCATTGTAGGTGAGTTTGAGAAAGAATAATTCCATCCATCATTTCATTATCTAGAGGGGATGAAGGAAATCTTGTGAAATTTCATTTTTTCTCTCTATACATCACATGCCAGTTAAATTTCTTGTATATTTAGGTATTCATATTAGACAATTATTTGGGAATTATTCTTATACCTCCATGGATACTCCGCATGTTGGGATTGACTGATGAATATCTAACTCCCTCTGATCTAATGATTTAGATCAATGATAAAATTGAGTAGAATCCTTATGGTATGATTCAACTGATGATCCAATTTGAGGGCTAGGAAGAAATTGGAAAATTCATGGATAAATCCTATGATAATAACCACGAAGACCTTCTAGGAAGGCCCTATCATCACCTGTATATAGAAATATCATTCTCATATCACAAGTGCCTCACATATTCTATTAATACTAATGCATGGGTTCATCTGGGTGATGTTCCTCCCTTAGACACATGTGAATCCTATTACCTATATGGTGTCTATTATAATAGTGATGTGAAGTTTGCACAGAAAAACAAGGATGATTATTCATCTATTTCATCTAGTATATGGAAACATGTGGATGATTCTGTCAACCTCCCTATTCATAAAAATGAACTCAAAATTCCATATTTGGGGAGTTTTTTTAGTCGATGAGAGGATGGAATGTCTTTTCCCAAAATGGGATAGAAGTTGGATGATAATATCATAATCCTACATATGATAGTATAGGGTGGTACCAAAATCTGCAATCCCTATGATGTATGAAAATGTTCTCCCTATGCAATAAATTTTGCAACATTACCACCTCTATTTTATATTATAGTGTTATCAATAAACTTCAACTTGCCACCATTGATTTGATATCAACAATGGACCTTGAATTAAAGGGCCTGAAGAGATTGGATTGAGGGCCTCGATGTCCCCAATTTTAGTTGATAAATATCCACTCAGTGAGAGTTCTATATCATCTCATGAAGATAGTAATGTTTCCCAAGAATCAAAAGGCCATGATGACCCTCCTCCCACCGGTTCTCCTGCCTCTAATGGTGAAAAGTTTTTGGAAATTCTCATACCTTATTCAAAGTGGGAATATCCACCACCATTGATGGGTTGATTCATTTGAATCTCAATAATAATGTATAACTAAGGCCGATGTTGATCTGTACAATAACGAATCTACCGGAAAAATATAAGTATGTCGATCACTAAAATAAACAATGTGATGTCTTCACTGAGAGTAATGAAGTGATTCCATGAATATACCCTCAGGTCTCCATCCATTTTATTAGTCTCCTAGTAAGTCATTTTTGATTCAAGGAGCCTCCAAAAAATTATTACCTCCCATGTTTACATGGTCAAGGATGATGTTGATAATCATATCAAGTCCAACATGATCAGGGATGTTTAGTACCCCATGTTTCATTCCAACATCATTCCCATCAGGATGAAAAAGGGAATATCATACTTTTTATCAACATCATGGTTACCAAAACCCATTTACTAAAAGATTATTTTCCCCATCTAGTGGATGAAATATTGATCGATTCCATGGCTAGGTTATAGGATCTCACATCAGTGATGGATAGTGTAGATTTAACCAGATCCAAATGGCACCTGAAGATGAGAAGTTTACCACCTCTATAGTGTAATATGAGACCCTTTTCTATCTGGTAATTCATTTTGATACAAAGAATACTGGAGCCACATATCAAGGGTCCATTCATCATATATTCAAAAAATAATAAGGAATCAAGTGAAAATATATATGGAAATTTTGTTGGTCAACTCCCTCTAGCTTCTGGATAGTATCAAATATCGTTAGAAATTTTTTTGCTTTCATCATTCCTAGAATTTAATGATGAACCCATTAAAGTGTGAATTAGGGGTTTCCACTGTGAATTTTGTCTAATCCATCATGACATATAGTGTCTTTGAGACTAACTATGAGAAGATAATTTCCATTAACCATATTCCTCCCTCGAGAAACCTCTGTGATCTTTGAGGCCTTTAAAGACACTTACCATACATACTCCGATTCAAGGAGATTTCAGCTGAAAATTTTAGGATGTTATCTAGGATCTTTTATAAAGGCACCATATACTAGTGGTATTAATATTGTTTTTCCACCTTCTAAGAAATCATTCAATATTTTTTATAATGTCTTATATTAATTCCACTAACCTTAATGAATGATTTTGTAATCTATGTGATATCCCTATAATGGTATCATAGTTCCATTAATTCCTATATGAAAAATAAAGGAAGATAGAATAGTTTATACTATGTTTATCAAATGATACATGAAAAAAATACTAGATAATAACCAATCATGAAGTGCTTCCCCATAGTAGTTTTCATAGTGAAAATGTTGATGTATTGTTTTTAGCATCATGAGATACAATTGGTGTCCAAAGTAGATTCATTGAGGTATATCATGAATCACACAATATTGATTGGATGATTTTCGTGATGGATAGTGATCCATTAGTGGTTTAAAATTACATTAATTCTATATAAATTTTTCAATTATCCTAACGTTGATAACATCGTGGCATGTCATCAATCCCCCAAAAAACTACATTTGGACATTAATTTCCCAAATGAGGCCATAATTTCATTGGATTAGTATATTCTATGTTTTCAAATTCATTTCCTTATAACTTTTTAGAGAGAAACTATTATAGGTCTCAAAAGAGTAATATTAAATGAGTATGAATGGGGATCATTATCATCACCCCCCACATTAGTTATCCCACCATATTCAATATTCCTAACAAATTCTTGCACAAAAAATGAGGAAGAGTATCACGCTCTTGTTATAGGTATTGAAATGGACCTTGATATTGATGTCCCCTTCTTGCAGGGGAAGGGAAGATATGAGATAGAGATCAAAGAGATTAATTGTGATTAAATCATTAAAAATTCAGAGCTCATGCCCATGTTGAAGTGCACATGCCAGTTAATGGAATTTTCCCTATATCACTCATAACTGACTCATGTCCATTGGTGATAGAATGGTTGATATGATTCGATATAAAGGTTGGAAACTTATCTTACAAAATGCGACCATGAATCTTTTTTCAGTCATGTGTCAGATCAGATAATCATTGCTCCCATTATTATAGTTTACGGTGACTTCCAGTAAGAAAACTAACTAACTATGAGTGCTTCTATGTCAGGACCTTCACGTTCCTGTGTTATGAAAGAAACCATTAATTCGACCTGTCTTTTTTTCGAGTACTTCCATCATGGAATTCAAGCATCATATAGAGAAAATTGTGGCTGAATCTTTTCTCATTCAACATAGTTCATCCTCCAAGGGGGCATAAATTGGATAAAACACTCTACAAACATTATTTTGATGGAATTATCCACCACTGCATCCAATAATATGAAATTCACCATGTCCTATAGTAAGTTCATGTTTGGTGTTTTGGTTCCCAAAAAGTGGGATTGAATCTATCCCATATTATCTGAATTCTATGATACATATTTCCCACAATGGTTGATGATTTCATCAATTATGCTAAAAGACATCATGTGTTTCAGATCTATGAAAACATTTTCTCTTCTACTATGGGATCTCGTGCACACCACCTTGAAATAATGGTGTACTGTACTTTGGGGACTCAATATTGAGTGACCATATCTTCCAAAAATAGCTCTCCATTTTTATTTAGCTCTATCCATGAATAATATCTTTTTCATGTGGGCATAGGTGAATTATATCAAGGAAGACAATGCAAGTTATATGACCAAAATTCATGGGCTCCCATATCATTAATCTATTCCGAGTCCCTCATGCTATTATAAACTATATAACAAACTCATGGGATGCTGATCTAAAAATGATGTACATGATGTATAGTTTATAGTAAAACCATACATCACGCTGCCATGTATCAGAGAATGGACAGATCGAGGCCATCAATTTTATTCTCTTTAATATTCTGTAGATGATGGTGGAAAGGAATATGAAAATTTGGATAGATAAGATCCCTAAAACCCTATGGTCCAACCGGATAACTACTCATAATTCCACCCATGTTAATTCATATTACCTATAATACTGAACAAATTTATCCCTTCCAATTGAGATCTATCTACCATCTCTCTAAATAGCTCTCTATTACCATAATATGCCAGATAAAATGGTAGAAGTTTGTATAACTGAGGTAGATTCCATTAAATAGAATAGTCTCCAATCCTTTCATAATAAAGAGTGTCACCGTAACAATATATAAAGACCCTAGTACAATATATATCTCCACTTTCTATTTTTTTGGGTGACACAAATCTTCCTCGTAGAACACTGGTGATACCCTGCAAGACACTAGAAATGTTTGAGCCCAAGTGGGAAGGTCCATAAATCATTTATAATTTCACTTCAAATGCGGAAAATATTTGATAAAAATGTTTGTATAACGTATCAATCCCCCACCCAAATCCAAGTTTCAAATTCATTACTTCACGTAATAATTACAAACATGGCCTATACAACATGAAATTAAAATTATTAAAATAGTTCTATACTCGTTGACCTTTAACTAAGAGTCAAAGAACAATGAATAAGAATTTATATATTTTGTGAGACATCATAGGAATGTATCATACATCATGGGCCACTCATTTCCTCATTAACATCATCTTACTCTTTTTGTGCACCAAAAATCCCTTTTTGTAGAGACACTCCCCTCCTTATTCTATACTCTTGGACCATAAACAAAGAGAACACTATCCCTAAAAAACCATAAAGGGATTGAAAAAATTATTGACTCCATGAACATAAAGTAAGTGTCAAATTCTTAGAATCATGACTTTAAACTATGTGTGAGACTCCTTGGGAACATTTCATACATTGCGGGAAACTTTATTCCTTGTTCACGTTGGGGCACTCATGTAATGCACGAAAAGTCACTTTCAATTGAGTGACTATACTCATTAGTCAAAGATCTATAAAACAGAACCTATATCATTTTCACTTTGTAAAATGACCTTAAACTATTTGAAAAATATCTAAGCATCATTGTATTTAACAAATAATATCCTTCCATGAATAAAGACTATAAATTTTATGCAAGATGTCATGGGAATATGTTGTGTGGTGGTAATACTTCTTTGAAATCATTCAAATCGAGTTCATCACTCAGTCACACTATACATTTCATTTTATGGAGACCCTTATCCATGTTACAAACTCAATTTCAATTAACTAAGAGCCTCATTGGCCCATATATAAGTAGTATATGCTTCTAGACTCTCTAACACTAAGAATCAGAACATTTAGTTTTATGCATATTTTATATGTGATGTGTTATGTGGTTTTGGGCATCCTTTGTCCTCATTCACATTGGTTATATCTTGGAAACATCCTAAACATTCCCATTTTATATGGTCCCCCTCAACATGGTCTAAGATCTATGACCATAAACTTGGAGATAACATCTTCGGTGCATGACCCTATACTCCATTCATGGACATGCAAAAGCTCAGGATGACTCTTAAACACATATTAAATGATACTTACCCTCTTTTAAAACTAGATTCCTTATATGACTAGTACGAAATGGTTAAAAAACGCACCACACTTGTCATAAATGGAATGCCTCCTAAAGATCATTAGATTCTTCAATTCCCTCGCCAATGAGGATCATCCTCACCAGAATTGGTCTTCTACCATGCTATATTCAATAAAAATGTATGTTTTTATTATTATCATTATAGGATATCTAGTGATGCCCAAACATCTAATCTTCAGACCCATCATCAAATAAACTGACACTCTGGCCCCTGGGTCACTTTTATGACCCATGCTTTATGAAATTGAACAATTTGTTGTTCTCCTTAAGGTATGTATTTGGTACATATCATTATTATCCCCATTCACATAGGGTTTCACCTCTTGGGTGCCCTATATTAAACATTGGTGAGAATATTGCCCTTTTATTCCAATCAACATATCCCTATACTGTCTCCAAGGTATATACCATACAACCTTAAACAATGTGTATCACCATTCTGAAGTACATGTGGCTTTATTTCAATCTGTATGGGATACATAAAAATGATAGGGATTATCATATCGTCGACTCTGCACAAATCCTTCGAATCCCTCATCCCCTTATAAACAATATTGTATGATATTTATAAACAAAAATCTGTTGCTATCTATTGGTCCAATAATCCTGACCTTAAATTACATTCAGGTCATATCGGGGGTGAGGTGGGTGGATATGGGCCTTTTTGGTCATTATTCACAAGGTTATAGTAACTCCACCACTCTAACCACACCCACTAGGAATTTTCCCTTGGTCCATGCAATACAACAATAATCTATTTACAATACCAACGTTTGAATCCAACTTTTTTATACACCCCATTGGTGTGATCAAATGTGTTGTGGTGGTCTACCTTGAATGCTGAGTCCTACATGGACATTTTGTCAATCCATCTCCATAATTAGATTGTTTCTTAGTTTGGATTTAATCATCATAAAAATCCATACGGTCACCCAAACGGTAATGGTATCTTGATAAGGATCACTCTCATCCTAGTCCATTAACATTATGGTACTCTGTTAACAAAAAAAATATCTTGTGGTTCAAACATGGTCAACAGTCAATCTTAAATTTTCTCACCCAACTTCAGACTGGTGTGGTCGTTGTCCCTGTGTTTCGAAAATAGTCAATAGGTTATCCCTAAACATCATTCCACCCTTATCTAGATTAATATAGTTTCATATTACCTCATTTCACCTTCCATATATCATAGTGAAATTACAACACCCTTTGTGTCACCCCTCTGTGAATATCCATGCATCATATAGGGGGTATGTGTCACTTGGTAATTCACACCTTATATATCCTCAAACCTAATGTGCACTTCCACATGAAATGAAATAATCCTTGTTGTTCCTTGTTTCCATGACAAAGCATGAATTGTGTAGGGCTGTACATTTTTGTAGGTTCGATACAATTTTGGTCAACCATCAGAAAGGATACCATTTTTCAAATTTTATTTCTTAAAACAAGCATTCCATGTCCAAGAATAATGAATTTAAAAACTTGGTCAAACATATTAGGAATGCACGGTGTGGAAATGGGCTCTTATTCCCTCAATAATGTCAAATGTTTTAGTATTACAACTTACACATCACTCATTATGGGATAAATCAAATGATCCATGAAATGTGACAATAAAATATTTTCTTGGGGTCCAAAATATATAATATTAAAATATGATCTCATAGTTCGAACTCTACGACCTTAAACTATAAGTTCAGGTCTAATATTTATGATATTAAACTTTGTGAAATTCATCCTATGAATGTGTAGTGTGCAAAATGACCATTTTCTTCCTCATTCACATGGAATTTGTAATCTTTTAGTGCACTTCATATCTGTTTCAATCATACCATGTTCCATGATCAACAAACATAAACTTGGAGTCCACATCCCTAACTCATGACGATAATATTAGGGCTTAGTACAAACATTATGGCCTAAATATAAGATCTAGGTGTTTGATCATTATGACTAAAAACTATTTTCATCCCCTAAATTCCATAACTCTAGTCTTAGAACTATTTTCCATGAACTAAACTAAGAAACCATAGAGTATGTACCACATTATTCCTCATACTTGTGTGGTACAAATTCCTTATTTTGATCTTTTATACCATGGGTTATTTTCTTCTTTTTGTACAGTTTTTCTTATAACAGTCACTTCAGTAGTCCAAGTAAGATGAATTTAAATTAGTTCCCATGTTCCATTCCATAAAACCTTAAACTATTTTCAATGTCCGGGTCACATGACATTAAAAATTATAATGCACCATCCTCACTATAAGGGGTTTATCTATTCTCCAAACGTCCTTACAATATGATGTTAATCTATGCATATAATCTCCGCATTTTCTTGATGTACATCTAGAAATATTCTTTCAAAATTTCCTGAGAGGTCATATCCTCTCATGTCAGTCATTTTCCACATTATTCACATTTTTACTTTTCACTCCGCAATAGAGATAATGTTTTTATAAAAAGAAATTTTTGGGCTTGTTCTCATACTGATATTCCCAAACCATTGTTCTATAATCCATGCGTTAATAATTCCAAGATATTAAAAATCCATTCTAACATTCTATCATATTAATTCTGTACTTTGAATTCCCCTACATTGGATCCTCATCCTCATCTATATATGAAGGGATCCCATAATGGAATTGTATCATTCCATATTGTCTCACCTACCATCATGTGATAACATACCATAACACATTTGATAAAATTATGAGATATGTTCTCTATTCTAAACATGGACATTGGTTGACCCTAGATTATTTTTTCACATTCAAGAACATTGTTTATGATCAATAAAAAATACAAGAACCCATAATTTTTAGGGTTATTCAAGATTATAATTCAATTATCAAATCATATGGTCATTTCTTGTGTAAAACAATGAACATGACTCATGTGATATAAGGGATTTTTCATTTGGACATTTAAAATCATTATCTAGGTATAATAATTATAACAATGAATGAATTTTGTCCATGAATTTTGAAAGGTTTCAATAAAATATAAGCATTTTCTGACAATCAGGAAAGCCATCATCCACATGTTTGATAATCTCTTGAGTCATGGATAAATATTCATAGTGGTTATATTGTAGAATATTATTTTTGCATCTCTGATAAGCTCTTGTGTGTGGCATTAAGAACCTAATGTCATATCACGATCTCTTCTGCCACCTCATCTTCTATAGGATGATGTTCATTTTATCTGATATGTTCTTTGTTCCGCTCATCTCGGAAATAGACTATTAGAAATTTCTTCTTCCTTAAATGAATCTCACTCCCACCAACCAATGCCATAGTTTTATGATGAACATTGATTTATTTTTGAAGAAAATAGTAAAACAATTCATTTTCTCCTCCAGATGTTGAATTTCATTATTGACATCTCGGTGTATCTAAATGATATCAGACCACAATTGGTTAAATGAAAACTATAAATGAATGACACTATTACACACCAGATCACCAAGAATGTTGAGGACTAGAAATGAAGTTCATGATCATCCTACCCCTTTCTGTAGTAATTGCATAGCCAATTGTGAAGAGACCCATTAGCCACAATAGTTATAGTTCTGGAGTCTATGTTATGAAGAAATATATCCAATTTCTCACCATATGCTAGATTATGTGAATAGGTTATACTATGTTTGGATAAGAGTCTTCAAACTCTTCAGGATGTTTGGGATCATATTACATGAAATCCATAAGAACACAATTATCAGGTTCCTCCTTTGGAATGTTCGTAGATGTTCTAGGCTCCAAATCACAATGTTAGCCTTCTTCGCATTATTTTACCTTGATAACACCATTTTATAATAACACTAATATTCACTGAATTAGTGGAATCACTCAAATATTCAACTTACTATTTTTCTATGCCTATGATCTGATCATATTTGATGACCATCTACTTGGAAACCATCACGAACATCAGAGAAGGACCCCAAGAGGTTCTAAACTCATCTTTTTTCCAAGAATGAAACCATTCAAGAACAAACTGAAAGAGAATAACATTAGTGAATTTGATCAACAAATATATAAATATATTTAATTATAATGATAAACTTATTGGAGATGGTCATTGTTAAATTGATTCATGTAGAATCAGTATGGATCACCACCACAGGAGACCCCTCAATGCCATTTGGTATTTCAATAGACATCACAAACTCCACTTGGGTTGATCCAGGTAGAACTAAATGGAATAGAAAAAAATGTTAATGAGAAGGCTTCATGAGATCTTAATTAGGCCACATGACATGGGGCCATTTCATATAGTAATTAATAAACAATTATATTATGAACCACCATAGTCATGCCAATTTCAAAATAGTGGGAACCACAATTTTGGTTCTAGGGAATGATCCCCCATTGACAACTAGGATAACCTAGGGATCCAAGGACTTCACCATGACCTCTTCAACCAGACCAAAATCCTATTTAGTATCTAGCATTGGATCTAGAGTGTGATCTCCCACACTCATTATAGAGTCTTCACCCCATTTATAAGGGTATCCTTTCCAAATTTCATGATTCTCTAGTACAATTAATATTTCTGTTAGTTCTTCAACAAAATTTAATGGAAGAAATCAAGTATTGTATGTAAATTAAGACATAAAATTAGAAACTCAACAAATTCTTTTTTAAAAACATTGATTTTAAAACATTTATGGGGACTCCATTGATGAGAGGTTGTTCTCCATGATTCCTCATAATTAGATACCTATGCTTCCACTTCTATGGATTCCTCTGCATAAAATCATTTATTATTGATGTGTCCTCCTACCGAGGTTATTTATAAAGAATCACTAAAACCATGGTGGATGAGATTCACTTTTTACCTCATGACATTCATATGAATCCATGGATATCAGATACACTTACCTATTAAAAAATCTCAACCAATGACTAATCCAAATGGTCTTGATGTCTAGATGATTGATTTCATCTCAAAATAGATTTAACCATAGGACCTATGTTGAAAACGATATTTGATATGTACAGAAATACAACAAAATAGAGGGGAATATAGAATAGGAAACTTGATACACATGTATCTAAAGGGAAGACACCATCTTTAACCCATGGATGCATCAGAGACCTTTCTACTCTAGTAGGTTGGAGTTTGATTCTTCCATGCACCATCCACACGAAAGATCTATCTTGAACATCGTGAGATACCTAGTTTTCCCCATGAGGAGTTGCCGACATATACCCTCACTTCCCGGGCTCTCTTCTATCTTCCACTAACACCTGAAAATGATTCTTCGTGATTTAATCTAGTTATTCTACAACCATGTACACAAAATTATCAATTAAAACTCCAGTATCAACATTTAATGGATGAGATGATATTCTTTCAACTGATATAACTATCTATAGAATAAACCATAACTGATGATGGGTAAATGGGGTTTTCTCCTAAAAAACTACCAGGTAGACTATATCCATCCCTTGCTGGAGGAAGCCAATTTTCTTGGAAAGCCGGGATGACTTTTATGTATCACCGTGGACATGGTAGTCAACCCTTTCCAACATAACAACAACTATGAAACTCTGTAGGTACTCCTTTTCTCCCCACATTACTTTAAGGTTTTCCACCATTTTCCTAACTGTAGTTGAGAAAGTGGTAGGTTATTTTCTCAGGGATTCAGATATGAAATATGATACAAGAGTCATGAAACTCTAGAGGTCATACCGCAACAATAGTCATCAGAGACGACCACTGACATACATTTGAAGATCTGATGGCATTTGTGAATTTTCGATCCTCCATGTGGGACTCAATCTTTCTATATAATAATTGGAATGGGCCATGGATCCTCCTCGACTTGCTTCCCCTTAAAACATGTCCTTGTAGTATATAGAACTTAGTTAGTGTGGGACTCCCAAGTTGACTTTATTATTAGCCACCATAATCACCTTCATTACTAGTGCGCTGGTCAAAATCCAAGCCATGTAGACCTAACCAGTATAATCCAACCACTCAATAATGTGTTGAGAGACATAGTGTATAAGACTAGTGGAACCAAAACACTCCCCATTTTGTGCCCCCATTTATCAAACTATCCTTCTAAAAGAGTCAATAAGTATGATCCTAACCCCTCCCACGTGTAACTATTTTATGATGTTTTCCCTATCCATACATTCTGACATTTTGGTCCTTTGTCAGATTAATGTTGAACAATGAAATGAATAGAATATCCCTTTGAAAAATAAGATCATGACCAATGTTATACTTCAACACCTCGAAAAAGATGTGTTTCGGGAGATCAATATACTCTTTATCATTATAGGTGTCCTATGATAGAAGGAACACATCATACAGTAATCCTTCCAATGGAACACCGTCAGTGTATTGGATGTCCGACATACTGATGTTGACATCCTCTTGAGGAATTTGGAATGTAATCTAGCCCACAAAATATTTTATGGGGATCTCTGCCACCCACTCCTATTGATAGTAAAAGTTGAATAGTGATTCCCCCATCGTTTCTTATAGCCTATATGAAGTAACAATTATCAATACTATATGATGGTGTAGCATATCTTGTACTGACATTTCGATTCACTTGTCTCGTTGATGCCTTATTACAGGTCCCAATACTTGTGTTATCCCATGTAATTAACACAAATGCTACACTGAAAAATAGAGATGTTGTGGTTAGGAAATACTTATACCATTGGATTATCCCCTATGATTATCCTGGTTCACCCGTTCAACTCACAGATTATGTTATCCCCATAATCTGTTATAATATGTCCATGAACAATTATATAGAATTTATTGATACAATCTTCATGTGTGAATCAATAGTGAGACATGTTATCTTCATGTGTTGGGATTGTGACCTCGTTCAAATGATTGATATTCCAAAAAGTTATATAGAAGCATATTGGATAGATCATTTGTGATTCTAGTAGCATATCCACAAGCACCTGATTTTCCAACATCACCATCCATTAATGAGGGATCTATGGATTTCATGCCATATTTTCTCTCTGAGATGTGGAAGTGTCATCAATCTCAATTGTATTCTATTGGATGGAAATTATAGATGTGCATGATATTTTTGAGTGTTCCCATAAAATGGAAGGTTTGGTTTAGAAGAGGCTATAATAATCACAAGTATAGTAGAATACCTGAATGATGTGGTTCAGGATCATAATAATATGTTAAAATGAGATATTCTACATAAAATAAGAGGGAAAATATTTCTTTCATTCATAAATATGAATTATGCACATGAGAGAAGAAAGTGTGTCATGGGGAAAGTCTACGATCTTTAAATATGGACATTTCGAATTTTTTATTGGTGTGTACTAGTAGCGTGGGCATGCATGAAAAAATATTTCACTCCACAAGGAATGTTTTATGTGTTCCTTTGGCATGTCAACCCTCTATTTTATATTTCCATCAAAAGCCCAAATTCTTCCCCCTTTTTAGACTATATTTTGCTGAAAGGATCTTGATGGAACCAAAATTGCATTCAATGATGAAAAAATGAGTTTTTGAATCCCAAGAATGTCTTCCACCCATGAAGATAATTCTATAATAATCAACGATTTTGGGAACAAGATCCCACACATTCTTGTAAGATTGTATTCTATGAAAACTACTATAATGTTCTCAAAACAATTAAATTTTTTTTAAAAAAATAGGGAAAAGTATATGAATAAGTAATGACTATAGAACTAAACTGAGATTAGTGAAAAAAATGGAGGCTACTTGAAATGTTATGTCCTCCATGGAAAAGGCAATGTCATGGGATAAATACTTCATTCCCGATCACTAGTGGCAATGTATTTTCCTATGAGAAATCCTATTCCAGTGCGAAATTATTCTACATCATCATGGATGATTTCAATGAAAAATAAGAGCATACACCCTACATTAGGGTGACTCTCCATAATATTATGTTTCACTCTATTGTTCATAAGACCAATATTACATGACATTAATATAGAATAGAACACACAAGGTAGAGACTCTTACGTGATAGGTTTTCTATGGGTACATGATTAACTTGGACCATTGTTGATTAAACATCATCCAACCTATTTTATCTGAATTTAGGAGCACAAAATGAATTCTATTTAACACAACCCTATCCTTTCTCAAAATATCATTATTTTTTGGACCACCAAATTTCCACTCAATGTAATACTTTTGTGTTTGGGAAACATTTTTGAGAAACTATTGTGAACAAGACCCATATTGCGTGTTCACTAATTTCACACACCTATCCAAACAATGGCACAACAATCTCATGGTCCCTTACATGATAACACCTATTCCTATAATGCATGTGTTTCTATACCTATTTCTTCTTATAATAAGAACAATCATATGTATTGATTCCAAGCATAATGACCATAACATGTACCTCATGACATAACACTCCTCCTATCATACCATGGAATTTCCTACATCATGCCTTACCCAATGGAACATGATTTGTGGTAATGTAATCCCAAGGGATGAGGAGTGTGTTTCCCAAAGTTCAAGATTCATTTTGAAAAAGTACCTAGACCCACATCATTGTTTAATGAAATTATACCAGAAGACAACATCCTCAATACATCATGTAATATCATATCCTAACTGTATACTGGAAGAACCAGAATCCCCAGGAATTACTAACATTGAATGACATCCTCCTCAAAGTTTATGACATTCTCCTCAGATATAATGAGATCCTCCTTTCTGGTACCATTATGCATTATCCCCGCACACATTTCTTTTTCTCCTTGTAGACCCCAAAAATCATTCAACCAATGGAAGAAGTTCACAATGGATCCTTTAAATCAACTTACTCCTCTTTTTTGTCCCACTGAGTTTAACACAATTGGGATTAGAGTGCAGTGGTGATACTAATATTTACATGATCTTTAATATAAGTCCCTAGCCTTAAACCTTACATAATATTGAATTAAATGGGTAATTCACATTGAGGATCTTTTCAGGTTTAGAGTTTTAGAGAATTAGGACATAACTATTACATCTCAAAAGATTACAAAGTAGTCGCTTCTACTAAATTTCCATAAAATAAAAACTCTTAAAAAGAAACATGTATAGTTCCATGTTTTAGGTAGCATGACTTTCCCTTGATCCCATCCTTGACCCTATTCCACGCTAAGTCTTGTGAAAAAAAATTCAAAACCTTGGGATGAGAATAAAAAGATCAGTAAGGGATACACAAAGAATGAAAACTGTTAGTTTTTCAAAACAACAAGTAAACCATGTATACTTTATCAAAGTAATAATTTTCACCTCTTCGAAGTAGTAAAAACTCTTCACTGAATAAAATTTCATTACTTACCCTTTTGTAGCCAAAAGATTACCATAAAACCCATATAAAGAACACATAACATATAAAGGTAACTTGGGACATAAACATACTTAAGTGGAATAACCATACGGTCGACTTCCACAAAAATCACTTAATGGAATAGCCATTCAGCCAACTTCCATACATACTTAATAGAATAGCCCTACGGCCGACTTCCATACCCAATGCATTGGAGGTTATAACGTAACCACCCATCCTGGTATTCACGGCACCACCCGTCATATGGTTTATCATGTAACCACCCGTCAAATGTCCAAGTACCAATATAAAATCATAAAACATAAAACCAATATAAAGGAATGATAACATTTCCACATTTCAATCACAATATATCATAATAGAATCCTTTATCAAAACCATTCTCAATACCAAAATACATAAAATAGTATATGGTATTTATCTTATTATAAAAACATTACGGCTTGTTGAGGAAGCCAAAGACCAAATAATACTCGCGGCGGCGGAAAAGGTCGTTGTCACCGCGTACGTTAAAAAAACATTCCTTTTTGTCGTTTAGTAAAACGCTTGGTAGAAAAAGATTCCTTTTGTATAAAAGTAAAATTCAAAGGGGTTTATACATCGTATAAAAGAAAGTTGTGTATAAAACTAAATATGCCTCAATGAAAGGAGATTGAGACGAAGTCCCTTACAAAGACCGTATCCTTGGATTAAGGATAAATCAATTACATAATAATGTGTGACAAATGAATACACCAAATATAAGTGGATATTAAGTGTAAAACAATAAGAGGTTATTCACACATATTCATAGAATGACATATTCAAGGAGTTCAATCTTATCCCAAAGAATCAAAATTGGGTTAAGAAGTTCCCTTGCAAAAATTGGACGGCCTAACGGCGTCACTACAAAATTCAGAAAATGAATTTATGAGAGATAAAAAGGGTATCTCATAATATGGAAATAAAATTTAAATCAATAAGGATATATAAGAACATATCCCAACATAATATTATGTGAATTAAAAGGCATAACAAAAGAAGTCTTTTACAAAAAGAGAAGGGTGAATGGTTCCCTTACCGACATGGGAATCTTTCGAGACATGCACCCCGTGAAAGAAGGACAATACAACATTGATGTAAATACTCATTAATGAAATTATATTACACAATGAGTAAAATAATGGGCAGTACATATACCACTCAATGGAAATTGTGGCAAATGTAGTATAAATCTCACGGGAATAAAAGTGAGATGAAAAATCCCTTACGAAAACTCGGCAGCCTAACGACTCCACAAAAATGGATTGATGAGATCAAATAGGGTATCTCATATCATTACAATAAAATGTACAGAAAGAGGAATATAAAATAACATCCCCCATCATAAAAAAAGAGGAGCATAAATGAAGTGACATAATGGAGAGTACTTAAAGAGAAAGAGAGAGGTTAGATCTCTTACGAAAATTCGGCAGCCTAACGGTGCCACTCAAAACATCCAAAATGGATTGATGAGAGAGAATAGGGTCTCTCATCATATAAACATAAAACTTACAGTAAGAGTAATATAAAAGAACATACCAATCACAAGAAAGACTGTCTTATAAGGAATGACATAAAAGAGTGTACTTAAAAAGAAAGAGAGGAGTAGGATCCCTTACCTCGGGTCCGACTTGACTCGGTCGTTCTTTAACGTCCTGAATAATAAACCTGAGTTAATTTATATTTGCTTAAGAAACATTTTCAAGATCACTATTCCTTTTATATCACTTATTTCCATGTTATAAACATTAAGTAATTATTAATGTTATTAATGTTTGTTTTGTCGATATTTGGTTCTTAAGTCGAAAGTGGACTTCTTACAATTACATGTTGTTCGTGTGGTCAAAGGTTCTTTATATCCAGAATGAAATTCCTGATTTGGATATCATATATATCATATATATCTAGAATATACATGTACTTATAATATCACATAATCATTTGAAGGTAAGAAATGAAATGCACCGTTCATTGAGACGGTAAGCCGTACGTACGCATGGACGCTACTTTCATTTCTTTGTCATATTAATGGAATTAAAACTAAATGAGAGGTATGTATATTTTAATTCCAGAATTATATTCATCATTTAGATGTATCATTCATAATATATATCCATTATACACATGTACTTATAATAGTACATTACATTTGGGGATAAGAAATGAAATGCACCGGTCATGGAGACGGTAAGTCGTACGTACGCATGAAAGCTACTTTCATTTCTATCTCATACTTTAATGGAAAGAAATAATAATGATATAGAGGTATATAATAATTCAAATATAAAATCATATATAATAACATTAAATCCATCCTTTATACGTCTCACGTATGGCATTAACGAATCACATCACTTTGAGGGGGCGGTAGTCCGTACTTCCTAAAATGAAGATATCACGTATACCCATAATGGAAGCCATAAAGGTAATCCACAAATGAAAAATACAGAAGCTTAAGTAAAACATAAACATATTATATATCATGTATAAATATATTGACATCTTAATGGCCACCTTTGAAGGTGTTATATGAGTGTTGAACAATCATCGTTTCGTGAGGCAGAAATTCACCATCCACGGAAACAGTATGTTCTTTAACCATTAGATGTATGTGTGTGTAAGTGTAGCTCGAATTATTCTTATAACAAAATCCAAGTATATTTAGGATACTGTATTTGTTACAAAAGAAAAGAATAAAAAGAGTTTAGGGGGTTGGAGAAGCAAGATAAAACAAAAGGACTCAAAAGAAGACATTACCTTAAAATCGGGCAACTCCCCTTGGTTTGAGCTCAAAGGCTTCCTTGGGAAGACTTCTGCCCAAAGTGATGGTTCAAGGAGTAAGAGAGAGATGTGGAGAGCCAAAATGGGTAGGGGTTGGCCGAGCCAAAGGCTTTGGTAGTGTGGGTAAGGAGGTAGAGGTGGGGGCATTTTATAAGAGGAGAGGAGGGGCACTCTTGGAAAGTGAAGAAAAGTCACTTTATTTCAAAATGGTATTCGGATTTAAGAGGACCCAAATTGATGTATTTCGAGGCTAAGGTGATAAGGATTCGAAATAAACTCATCCAATAGGTTTTGGACATGTGTAGGTCTTAGATATTACATTATCTTTCCATTTTATTTAAATCGTTAAATAATGAGGTCATCGCTGCATCATCATGATGTCATAAATAATTTAATTTATTTAACGTCTAAAAATTATAAACAAAATACTATGATTTAGGAAATCTTTTTATCTTTCCAATGAATATTTATAGTCAAAAATATGCCTTGTATAACCCCTTGTAAAATGTTTTTTAGTAAAACATCTCATGTGTGTGTCATTTTTTACATTAACATTAAATAAAAAGTTATTTATGTCATTTCCCAACCAAAGTGGCTCCATGGGGTCCCCAAGTTTACCCATGGCTTTTCATGGTATTCCATGACACATCCAATGAGGTTAGGACATGTTTCAATTTTATTTCATATTATTAAAACATTATTTTTACCTTAAACTACACTAATTACCTCTAATCGCGATTAAAAACATAATAAGTTACTATTCACCAAAAAAATCTTTTAATCCCATTGAACCACATTTTATTTCTTAATGAAAACCATGTATATCGGATTTTTGAAATTCCAAACACAAAGATGGAAAAATTTCATTTAAACGGAAAATCAGTTTTTATAAGTACCACTTAGTGGTTTCACTATTCATCAAAAATTGAAGTTTTTCAGAAAATTACCAAAAATTCACCCTAAGAAATATTTGATATTCCTAATTCAAAAAATGAAGTCTATTTTAAAAAATTCAAAACATATAAGTCACATTAATAAATTTAATAATTAATTCCTGCTGTCATGACAAATATCGTGTTTTTATGAAACAATTAGTATCAAAAGATTGACACTAGTTTACGTCCGATTTCAAAGTGAAATTAATTACAATGACCACTATTGGATTTAATGGTAAAAATATATTATAATTTCACTTTAAATCCAATTAAAAAGATAATCTAATCATATAAATAAATTAGATTAAAAATAGGTTTTGAATTAAAATACTACATTTTACACTATTCATTAAAAAAATGAACTTTATCGGAAAGATACCAAAAATTTACACAAAGTAAATTTTGATGTCCCGATTCTAAAGAAGAGTTTTATTTTGTCCAATAGAATGTATAATAGTGAAAAAAACTATATTTAATGACGGTTTTCCATCAAAAGGCGATAAGTGAACCTTTAGTGAAAACTAGGGCATATACGCCTAGAATTGAATTCTTTCCGTATTTTAAGCCTTTATCTTTTATTGGATAAATGTAAAAACATTTAAAAACAAATATAATCATATTTTAGTTATTTCTATCCATTCCCGCCAATACAATGGCTACATGTTAACTTCCATTTAAAATAATATTATTTTATTATTAGAGTGCAACGTAAGATTCCCAAGAAACTCGTTGTTGTGTGTTGGGTAAGCCATCGAGCATAGCGTCCCCTTTAAAGACATATTAATATTTTATTCAAAAATATGGATAAATATGAATATGTCATATTCTTTATTTACCTAGGGTGTTACATCCTCCCCCCATTTTGGGAATTGCGTCCTCGCAATTTTAAAATTGGGCTTGGAAACATCCTTGAAAGTCCCAAATCGGAAGAAGAGTCGGTAAAACAATCACTTTAAAATAAAGAAATATAAGTACAAAGGTCACCCAAGTTAACCCATACTAGGATTCCATGTATGAAAACATGGACATGGAGGAGAAAACATAGGGTCATGTTCTGATGGAGAGTGATAGAAAACGTGTTTAGGAGAAAGTTAACCATAAGAAAATCACAAACTTGTGATGGGTTAAACGGTATTTGATTCCCCAGTAGGAAAGGTTAATAGACAACATTTTTGTTTTAATTTAATTTTTATTGAGGAATATATTCATAATGAAACATAATCACTTATCGTGTTGACTTTCAACTTTTATTAGATTCCTTACACAAACTCATATTTTCTCCAAAAGACGAGTATTTAGGAAGACTTGTTAACATTAAGAGTACTATAATCAACATCTAGAGAATCACCTAACCCAAAAAAATAGAACTATATAATTCCCCTATATTTAGAATTTAACCAAAACCAAAACCCAAAAGTTTAGTACAAGATCAGATAATCCAAAAAAGGATAACACTTTATAAAAAGAAAATCTATTCTTAATCTCCAAAATTTGTCCAACAAAACCAAAATTTCAAGGAGGACCATTCGATAAACAATTTTTCCATAAAATTCATAAAAGTAAACCAAACTAAGATTGAAACCCAAATATTTGAAGGATTTAGTCACATAGTCTTCCAAGTTAAATAGTAACATTTATCTCCAAACAAAATCAGTTGCTCTTAATGTCTCGTATTGAAATGTAATTAACCTAATCACATATCCTTGATGATAGGTTAATCATTTCCATAGGAAACCCAAAATAAACTTACTATTGATTCCTAAAATCATCCAAATAAAAGGAATCAGTCAAACTAACCATGGACTTCACGTAGTCTAGTGGTAGGCGATAAATACCAGTTGCACTTTGGTTGTGGGTTCGATTCCCGCAGCTTTGTCCGACGCGACGGGTTGTCACACAGTCTGTGTGTTGCCCTTTTTCCAAAACTATATAATTCATAAAACATTTCCCAAAATGAGATAAAATCTTTAAAAATAATCATAACATATTTTAACCGCAAGTTTATCTCATGCCTTTCATTTTCCATCATATCATATAATAACCCATAATTACCTCAAAAGTAAAGATCATATAAACTCTAATGGTTACCTTTATAATTATTACATGTACTTACACATCGGTTGGTCATCTCATACATGATGCCTTACAGAACATACCAAGGTTCAAGTGGTTGACCATGACTCCTTGATAGTTGGTTTAGAACAACCATGAGTTTCCTCATTGAATCTCCCATTTTATCTAGTATCTTAATCAGAGAACCACCACAGTTTCCTTCAAACCTATTGTCTCTTTGGTTCCTTCTAGATCCATCCATTCACTAAAAACACAAATGTCAGTGTGAGTATATCAAAAAAACCATCATGTACTAATGAGGAAGGTAAACACTAAGATATACTTACTCATTCGATTTATATAAAACTAGGACTCTTTCTGAAATCCTAAACATTATAGTAATGTCACTTATGCTTAGAGAATACCCTAACCTCTAAAGTTATCTAATCCAACCTTTGATACCAACTATAAGGCCCTAGCCTTAAACCTTATTTAATATTGAATTAAATGAGTAATTCACATTGAGGATCTTTTCAGGTTTAGAGTTTTAGAGAATTAGGACAGAACTATTACATCTCAAAAGATTACAAAGTAGTCGCTTCTACTAAATTTCCATAAAATAAAAACTCTTAAAAAGAAACATGTATAGTTCCATGTTTTAGGTAGCATGACTTTCCCTTGATCCCATCCATGACCCTATTCCACGCTAAGTCTTGTGAAAAACATTTCAAAAACTTGGGATGATCATAAAAAGATCAGTAAGGGATACACAAAGAATGAAAACTGTTAGTTTTTCAAAACAACAAGTAAACCATGTATACTTTATCAAAGTAATACATTTCACCTCTTCGAAGTAGTAAAAACTCTTCGCTGAATAAAATTTCATTACTTACCCTTTTGTAACCAAAATATTACCATAAAACCCATATAAAGAACACATAACATATAAAGGTAACTTGGGAAATAAACATACTTATGTAGAATAACCATACGGTCGACTTCCACACATATCACTTAATGGAATAGCCATTCGGACAACTTCCATACATACTTAATGGAATAGCCATACAGCCGACTTCCATACCCAATGCATTGGAGGTTATAACGTAACCACCCGTCCTGGTATTCACGGCACCACCCGTCATATGGTTTATCACGTAACCACACGTCAAATGTCCAAGTACCAATATAAAATCATAAAACATAAAACCAATATAAAGGAATGATAACATTTCCACATTTCAATAACAATATTTCATAATGGAATCCTTTATCAAAACCATTCTCAATACCAAAATACATAAAAGAGTATATGGTATTTATTTTATTTTAAAAACATTATGGCTTGTTGAGGAAGCCAAAGACCAAATAATACACACGGCGGCGGAAAAGGTTGTTGTCACCGCGTATGTTAAAAAAACATTCCTTTTTGTCATTTAGTAAAATGCTTCGTAGAAAAAGATTCCTTTTGTATAAAAGTAAAATTCAATGGGGTTTATACACCGTATAAAAGAAAGTTGTGTATAAAACGAAATATGACTCAATGAAAGGAGATTGAGACGAAGTCCCTTACAAAGACGGTATCCTTAGATTAAGGATAAATCAATTACATAATAATGTGTGACAAACAAATACACCAAATATAAGTGGATATTAAGTGTAATACAACCAGATGTTATTCCAACATATTCATAGAACGACATATTCAAGGAGTAAAATCTTATCCCAAAGAATCAAAATTTGGTTAAGAAGTTCCCTTGCAAAAATTGGACGGCCTAACGGCGTCACTACAAAATTCAGAGAATGAGTTGATGAGAGATAAAAAGGGTATATCATCACTTGGACATAAAATTTAAATCAATAAGGATATATAAGAACATATCCCAACATAATATTATGTGAATTAAAATACATAACAAAATAAGTCTTTTACAAAAAGAGGAGGGTGAAAGGTTCCCTTACCGACATGAGTATCTTTCGAGACATGCACCCCGTGAAAGAAGGAAAATACAACATTGATGTAAATACTCATTAATGAAAGTATATTACACAATGAGTAAAATAATGGGAATTACATATACCACTCAAAGGAAATTGTGGCAAATGTAGTATAAATCTCACGGAAATAAAAGTGAGATGAAAAATCCCTTACGAAAACTCGACAGCCTAACGACGCCAAAAAAATGGATTGATGAGATCAAATAGGGTATCTCATCTCATTACAATAAAATGTACAGCAAGAGGAATATAAAACAACATCCCTCATCATAAAAAAAGAGGATCTTAAAAGAAGTGACATAAAGGAGAGGACTTAAAGAGAAAGAGAGAGGTTAGATCTCTTACGAAAATTCGGCAGCCTAACGGCGCCACTCAAAACTTCCAAAATGGATTGATGAGAGAGAATAGGGTCTCTCATCATATGAACATAAAAATTACAGTAATAGTAATATAAAAGAACATCCCAATCACAAGAAAGACAATCTTAGACAGAATGACATAAAAGAGTGTACTTAAAAAGAAAGAGAGGAGTAGGATCCCTTACCTCGGGTCCGACATGACTCGATCGTTATTTAACGTCCTGAATAATAAACTTGAGTTAATTTATATTTTCTTAAGAAACTTTTTCAGGTTCATTATTCCTTTTATATCACTTATTTCCATGTTATAAACATTATGTAATCATTTAAGTTAATAATGTTTGTTTTGTCGATATTTGGTTCTTAAGTCGAAAGTGGACTTCTTACAATTACATGTTGTTCGTGTGGTCAAAGGTTCTTTATATCCAGAATGAAATTCCTGATTTGGATATCATATATATCATATATATCTAGAATATACATATATTTATAATATCACATAATCATTTAGAGGTAAGAAATGAAATGCACCGTTCATGGAGACGGTAAGCCGTACGTACGCATGAACGCCACTTTCATTTCTTTGTCATATTAATGGAATTAAAACTAAATAATAGGTATGTATATTTTAATTAAAGAAATAAATTCATCATTTAGATGTATCATTCATCATATATATCCATTATACACATGTACTTATAATAGTACATTACATTTGGGGATAAGAAGTGAAATGCACTGTTCATGGAGACGGTAAGCCGTACGTACGCATGAACTGTACTTTCATTTCTATATCATACTTTAATGAAAAGAAATAATAATTATATAGAGGTATATAATAATTCCAGTATAAAATCCTATATAATAACATTAAATCCATCCTTTATACGTCCCACGTATGGCATTAACGAATCACATCACTTTGAGGGGGCGGTAGTCCGCACTTCCTAAAATGGAGATATTGCGTATACCCATAATAGAAGCCATAAAGGTAAGACATAAATGAAAAATACAGAAGCTTAATTAAAACATAAACACATTATATATCATATATAAATATAGTGACATCTTAATGGCCACCTTTGAAGGTGTTATATGAGGGTTGAACAATCATCGTTTCGTGAGGCAGAAATTCACCATCCACGGAAACAGTATGTTCTTTAACCATTAGATGTAGGTGAGTGTAAGTGTAGCTCGAATCCTTCTTATAACAAAATAATAGTATATTGAGGATACTGGAGTTGTTAAAAATGAAAAGAATAAAAATATTTTAGGGGGTTGGAGAAGCAAAATAAAACAAAAGGACTCAAAAGAAGACATTACCTTAAAATCGGGTAACTCCCCTTGGTTTGAACTCAAAGGCTTCCTTGGGAAGACTTATGCCCAAAGTGAGGCTTAAAGGAGTAAGAGAGGGAAGTGGAGAGGCAAAATAGGCAGGTTTTGGCCGATCCAAAGGCTTTGGTAGTGTGGGTAAGGAGGTAGAGGTGGGGGCCTTTTATAAGAGGAGAGGAGGGGCACTCTTGGAAAGTGAAGAAAAGTCACTTTATTTCAAAATGGTATTGTGATTTAAGAGGTCCCACATTGATTTATTTCAAGGATAAGGTGATAAGGGTTCTAAATACACTCATACAATAGGTTTTGGACATGTTTAGGTCTTAGATATTACATTATTTTTCCATTTTCTTTAAATCGTTAAATAATGAGGTCATCGCTGCATCATCATGATGTCATAAATAATTTAATTTATTTAACATCTAAAAATTATAAAACAAATACTATGATTTAGTAAATCTTTGTATCTTTCCAATGAATATTTATAGTCAAAAAATGACTTGTATAACCCCTTGTAGAAATTGTTTTATTAAAACCTCTCATGTGTGTGTCATTTTTACATTAACATCAAATAAAAAGTTATTTATGTCATTTCCCAACCAAAGTGGCTCCATGGGGTCCCCAAGTTTACCCATGGCTTGTCTTGGTATTCCATGACACATACAATGAGGTTAGGACATGTGTCAAGATCATTTCATATTATTAAAACATTATTTTTTCCTTAAACTACACTAATTACCTCTAATCGCGATTAAAAACTTAATAAGTTACTATTCACCAAAAAATTCTTTTAATCCCATTGAACCACATTTTACTTCTTAATGAAAACCATTTATGTCAGTTTTTTGAAATTCAAAACAAAAAGATGGAAAATTTTCATTTAAATGGAAAATCAGTTTTTATAAGTACCACTTAGTGGTTTCACTATTTATCAAAAATTGAAGTTTTTCAGAAAATTACAAAAAATTCACCCTAAGCTATATTTGATATTCTGAATTCAAAATGAAGAATAATTTAAAAATTTAAGAAAATATAAGTCACATTAATTAATTTAATAATTAATTCCCGCTGTCATGACAAATAGCGTGTTTTTATGAAACAATAAGTATCAAAAGATTGACACTAGTTTAAGTCCGATTTCAATGTGAAATTAATTCCAACGACCACTATTGGATTTAATGGTAAAAATATATTCTAATTTCACTTTAAAACCAATTAAAAAGATAATATAATCATATAAATAAATTAGATTAAAAAGTGGTTTTGAATTAAAATACAACATTTTACATTATTCATTAAAAAAATGAACTTTATCGAAAAGATACCAAAAATTTACACAAAGTAAATTTTGATGTCCTGATTCTAAAGAAGAGTTTTATTTGGTCCAATAGAATGTATAAGAGTGAAAAAACTATATTTAATGACGGTTCACCATCAAAAGGTGATAAGTGAACCTTTAGTGAAAAATAGGGCATATACGCCTAGAATTGAATTCTTTCCGTATTTGAAGCCTTTATCTTTTATTGGATAAATGTAAAAACATTTAAAAACATATATAATCATATTTTAGTTATTTCTATCCATTCCCGCCAATACAATGGCTACATGTTAACTTCCATTTAAAATAATATTATTTTATTATTAGAGTGCAACGTAAGATTCCCAAGAAATGTGTTGTTGCGTGTTGGGTACGCCATCGAGCATAGAGTCCCCTTTAAAGTAATATTCATATTTTATTCACAAATATGCATAAATATGAAAATTTCATATTCTTTATTTACCTGGGGTGTTACATTTAATATCTACACCTATGGGCTGAATCCATGAATAAACTCATCCATAGTCACCCTATATACCATTATTAAAGGAGTCTACCCAAAAATCTATTAAAATGAAAATCCACATGAATCTAATCATTAATACTATACTTGATAAGAATGCATTCCCACACAATCCCAAAAATCATTATCTTATAAACCACATACTTAGGTTTAATCACCAACCAATTATAAAATTTATGGTATTTAGTTCCCAACAAAAGGGGATATGTAGGAAGCCTCTCCATGGTCATAACCCAACATCCACCTTCATCCTCATGTTCTATGGTCGACATCGTAGGTGATATCATTCCCCTCATCATAGAGATAGTGCATTATCTCTTTTCATTAGGAAGATTAATGTATATTACCAAAAAAAACTCCTACCAAGATAATTACCCTTTTGAAGGATAGATTTCATTCGTAATATACACCCCATACTTCGTAAATGCTCCCAATGTTACATTATCATCATTAAAAATTGATGCTAAACAACATCGGTAAGTCATGTCAAACAACCCAAAATGGTGACATATAATTGTAAGGTTTCTTATCCCAATATTCTAAAGAGGGTATGTAGAATTCATCCCTATGTTTCAATACTGGCCAATGGTAAACCATGGTTCTCCCTCCTAGGGGTGAACCTACCTCACCCTGCTTTATGGGTGTTCTAATCAACCTTTATAGTGTAACATCTTCAATTTATGGGATGAACCTCCTAGATCTGCCTCCATGTGGATTTCTAATCCATTAATAAGTGAACCCTCAAGTTTTGAATTCATACCATTTTGGGAATCACCTCTCGAATCTGCCTATATGGATTATTATAAAAAATACATTTATAAACCATTATTTTCAGACATCTTCAATTATGGGGTAACACCTCCTGGATCCACGTTCATGACTCATTCTGAACCATCCACTAGAAAACTATTTATTGTTCCCTCATAGTGACACACCTAATTTTATACACATACATGGAGATTTATGATCATTATCACCCATATCTACTATAAATGAAACATGTTCCTTGATCTTTCCCAATTATGTTTTTTAATTATTCTCCACATGACACAAAACATGTTATAACCCAAACACATACTCAATGCATTAGCATGAGATTCCTATGTTTAATTCCTTGTAATATATTAATCCATATCATCATCTACCTCATGAAAATAATATAATTTATCAGGTGAATGAAATTGATTATTTACTACCTTAGCGTTAAATACCAAATGATCATCACAGGATCATTGGGTTCTGTGCAAGAGATGCCTCGCATGAGATACCCTCCCAAGATGAAAAATATGGGTAACCATTTTTCCTATTTTCCATAGATTACATTGATTACCAACATGAATAATCTTATGACTTATGGTTTCTGTGTTTCATATAAAAAATAATATCGATAAATAATTATTATGACTATAAAATTCCACTAAGAGAGGTCATTAGGAATAGTTTCTATAAACACTACTTAAATATTTGAGGGATACTTGGACTAAGAAATGGTTTCCAAGGTTGAATACCTGGAAAGAGTATAAGTCATCACATCATGTTGTTTTGATAATGGAGTATACATCACTAGTGATGTTTATGAAATCCACATCACTATTGGAAAAGGGGTTTGTGGGGCAACCAAAGAAACCATCAAGCGCAAAACCAGATTGCGGATGCACAGGAGCACCCCTAAGAAAGAATAAAAAATAATGATATATATGGACCATTTATACATATATAATTATGTTAATATCATTTCATCACACATATAGTGTAGCATTAACTTTGGATATGAACATCCTACACTCATGTAATCAAATCATAAAACCACAAAACAAACACCCTAGAAAAAATGAAATTGAACTTTATAATTAACTAAAATGGAAATTAATGAGTGTAATAAAATTATAAAAAATAAAATATATGTGTAAAAAATTTTGTATTAAGTAATTAATGAATATAATTTGATTATTTAAAAAATTAAGATAAAAAATGAGTCTTTAAGACATAAGGCATGATTATTGGTATCTCAATTTCCACTCATTGAGTATATCATAAAAATAATTGGTTGTGTCGTGATAATATTATGAGTCAAATGAATTTAACTAATAATTTTTTTTATTTAAATTATTTTTATGTGGATTTACACTGGATATATATTAAAAATTCATTGATTAATTATCCGATATATGATATGATATTTGTAAGGGAATATTTATAAAAAAACCTCATTTTAAAAGTATTCATAATGTATAGTAAAAGTATGTATCTTTCAGTTCATTGTTTTAAAAATTATTTTTATGAATGTATTTACATGGAAATGATTATTTTAAAATATAAATTTTCTGATATCTCTAAAAAAATTCAAAATAGGATATTTTTAAGGTTTTCTGTAAGGGGATGTTTTTAAATAATCTTCTTTTTAATGTTCATATTTTTTTATTTGAAAAAGAATTTTTTAATATATATATGAAACGCATGGAATTTCAATAGGTCTTTTTTGATTAATATTTTTGATCTTACATTACATGATTATATGGTTACTTTGAAATAAAATTATTTCCATTGTACATATTCAATTATTAAAACTTATTTCCTTCAAAATTAAAAGTTTATTTTAATCAAATAATTTATTTTGTTACAAGATATTGTTAATTATGTTTAGGAAATAATTATTGTGAATGTTTATTATGACATGTGGTGACTTTATAAACCAATTATGTATCCAAACATGATTAAACATGGAAATTTTTTAATGGTATTCACCAATGTTGGGAGGTTCTATGATAATCCAATTATGGGTAGTTACATTATAACACCGAATGAAATAGGTACTCTGAAGTTAGATGTTTTCCATTTTGGTTACACCATTTTTAAAATTTATATAAAAAAAATGTCCCAAAATATCTATTTAACATTTATATTCATCCTAGTGAGTTCGCATGGAAATATATTTATTTTCATGATATTATTATTTTTTAAAAGATGAGTCCATTTTTGAAGAAAAAAATGTTTTTCTAAGAAAAAACATATTTTTTTCAATGTTCAAAAGATTCCATTGTATTATGTCCCTTGCTAATATATTTATACTCATTCAATTTTTTAAAACTTTCTACATAGGGTTTATAAAAGAATATTTCCTAGTTGAAATCAATGGGAAAACTATAATGTTTTTTCACAAATAAAAATAATGTTTTTAGGGACTTATGATTGGTAGAAAAAATGAATAATGGGTAGAATATGTAACATTTAGAGTTGCATCATTACAACAGGAATCAATAGAGGGTTTAGAAATTTTTTTCATTTTATGGTGTTTTATTATTCTGTTATATTAACAGTTATAGATATCTTTGTGGGTTTACAATTTTATGAATCAATATATGTTCAATGTTATAGAAACCCCTTATTTGGTTTAATGTGATGGATTAATTTGATAATAATGATAAATTTTTATATATTATATTTACAATGGTAATGTATTTTGGTATATTGGATTTTAATGTTAATGTATTATAGAGTTTCTAAGGGTATTATATTATAAATGACCATTCTCATTTTTAATATTTATGATATTTTTTCCATGGGTTAATGATATCCTACATATTAAGGACCATTTATCAATAGAGAAGAAGCATGATATTTCCTAGCCTTATTATCCCTTAGCAATGATTTGATTATCTCTATTATTTAAAATTCATTTACAAATGATTTTGGTAGCTTTCTCAGTATTCAATTCACTTACATGAAACTGTGTAACTTATCTAAAACTTTATGTTGTCCCCAAAGATCTTATGGATCATGGTATATTTTTGTTTACGATTATTAATTTTTTGAAGTCTCTGAAAAAATAAACTAACAAAAATAATATTCTAATTTTCCTTATGGATGATGAAGATAAAGGGGAAATAAAAGAAATAATGTTTTTTGGATTTCAGGTAGGAATTATTTTCTTATGTTCTAAGTATGAATCATTTTTTGGGTTGATATTGATGAATTGTAAGGATATAATTAATATACTTGAATATTGAAATAATGTACGAAGAATAATATTATGAAACATGGTTAATTGTTTAATAAGGATCTTGAATAAAAAAATGTGATTATGTATTGAGATTTAAAATTTATAAAATTGTGGTATTTTATAAATAGTATAGAAATCATGGAACACAAAATGATTTTTCAATATTAGTTTTTTTTTTCCAAAAATTTGGAAACCTTTGTTACTTTGAATTGATGTCTTTAAAATGTGGTGAAATGGTGATAATTTTTAGCGTCATTTATTGAGATCTGATAAATATTTTAGGTACATGTATCACTTATGTTAATGATATGAAAAAAATTGATAAAAAATACCTTTAATTTTAGTGGTCATAATAATTAAGGTATTTTCATATTGTTATTGGCTTATATGATCTTGTAATTTTCTGTAATTATATGTTGTTACTCTTTTTGATGAAAATTAAATTATATGATATAACCTCTCAGGGTAAATATTTTGTGGTAATTTGGAATATGTATCTAAATTTTTTGGGAATTTATAAGGATTTTATTGATATTATTTTATAAAAGGACATCCCAAATGATGTGTGACACCCCACCAAATTCAACATGGCCATTGGGATTAAACCCACAAACAATGAGAGAAATGGGTGTATCTCCTACAAGTATAATATGTTATGTTCTGATTAGATTGAAATTTATTTTGATTATTTAAACTATCTGATTGAAGTGGTTGTGAAAGTATTTGGATCCTATGTTTTATTATACTAATTCCCATGCGATTGGACATTGATTAAGGGATTATGTGATCACTTTTAGTTCAGAAAACATTTAATCTTTTTGGAAAACAATATGGTTAATGTATAAAATAATTATAAATTTTCATTTCAGAAATTATGTTTTTATTATAAATGGAATAATATATGATAATAATGTGGAATTAATATAATTTATGTTATTTATGTAAATAAATAGTATATGATAATGGTTATTTCATTGGGAAAATTTCATTTTTTTGATACATTAAGGGTGATTTATATTTTCCAAATATATAAATTAATTTTTTGCACACTATGTAATCATATACATTGATTTTTGGTATCATGTTTTATTCTAGTATATTTTGTGGAATTTCAAGGATTGTTATTTTATTAATTATCAATCTTGAACATTGGGAATTTAATAGAATTTTGGCGATTAAATTTTTTTTCATCATATAAATGCTTATTCATTTAGGAATATTATATTTTTATTATCCATTTATATTGTTAATTCCAAATTTTATGATCTATATAGAGTAATAATTTTGAATATTTTTTTGATCCCTGGATATTGATTCAGATTCTTTAGGTATGTAAATTCAACTTGAATACTCATCGTTTGTAGAAAATTTGAGATTGTTCTGGAAATTGATTAATGGAAGAAATTTTATTTTTCAAGTAAGTATGTTTCATTATTTTATTACAATATGAAGTATAATAATTCCTCCATTTTTTATATTATTTAAAAAATGTTATTAATATATGTTTTTACCGAGAGATTAACATAATTTTTATCTATCATAGAATTATACATCTCAACTATCATATAACCATGTTCCCTATTAGTCTCCATTAGTCCATCGGTGTTTTCTAATCCCTTTCATGTCAATTCATTCTTTCATGTAATTCTTTTATTTTTCATCATTGGTGACTATCATACTTTCCATTCTAACTTTTCATGTTGTTATTTTACTTCTCATTTTAATGATGTGGTATTTAGTCAATGTTTTTTTGAAAATTAAAACCCCTAGATTTTTTTCTCGATTTAAAATATTTAGGATGAAATATATTTAATGGGTGACTATGAAACATAATTTTTTTATAGAAATCAACATGTTCTAAAGAATACAATATATTTATATTCAAGTGTAAAAAACATAAGACTCTTTTTATTAAAATTTGACCATTGTAAACTATATTTTAAATTAAATGAAATAAATATTATTAACTAGTTAATGAAAAAAATCATGGTAATAATATTTTTAATTTATTAAACAATTATTTCATATAATTAATAGTTTTTTTGTAATGTAATTTAATTATGTTTTTGGTAATGTCAATTAAAAATTCAAAAACATTTTTTCTTCGAAAAGTTATTTTTATTGCATTTTATATACCAAAAATATAATATATTTATTGAAAATTAAAGAAATAAAATTGATAAATTTCATTTCATTTTATAATTAATAATTTTGAAATTATATTAGGATTATTGTTTGTGAAATTTCGGAATAAATCAATTTTTAATGAATAGTAAAAAAATATCAATTTCTTTGAAAGGCCATTTATTTTAATTAAATTGGGCACATAAAATTTAGATATATGTTTTTAATTTAGTTAAATATAAAATATTTATTATTTATTTATACTTTACCACTGAAAATATATTGATCAACATTATATTTAATTTTAGAATAATTTTTCTTCGGCGTTTAAATATAATAATTTCATGAAACTGTTTTGAAGTACATAATGTTTCCCCATTTACATAACTAAAATAATATCTATAGGGTAATATATTAAGATAATTTTATATATTATATATCATAAAATATTAATTTAGTCTCATAAAATTATTATTATTAGTCATAAATTAAATATAAAAATACCTTCTTCTTGAAAAATACACAACATGGAAACCAATTTTTCATCGCATCTATATTTTTTATAGGATTAAATTTTCATGTTAGCTGAATTAAATCATTGAAAATTGAATATATCATTTCATTCAGAAAATCCAAATTAGGTAGTCTCTTAATTTTCCTTTTTATTCACTAAAATGTTACCATGTGAAAAAAATATTTACAACAGTATAGTTAAAATATTTTAACAAGTTTATATGAAAAGTTTAAAATGTAAAATTAACAGAAAAATATATAAAAACGGTGGATGATTTTTCGATTGAAATTAACAAGAGTATAAAATATTAATTATAAATATATATCATTTTAATTAATTCCACCCAAATTTGGTTGGAATGAAATTTAAAATACTTATTCTTTAATTACTTAAACTGCCCATCCTCAAGTGTAATTACTACTACGTACCAGCACCATTCTCCCCAAAAGCCTTGAATATCTCATAATATCCAAATTAAACCTCTATTATAAACATTAACCTTGTATAGCTGCTTTTTTTTCAAACCCAATTTTATTCCAGGGTCTTTAATTAGTCTTTTATTGAGGTTATATTCAAGATGTTTCCTTCTCAAACCACCTTTGATAATTTATTTTCTTATTCCTCCTTCTCCACAAATACATCATCCATCAAGAAATAGAAAATAAAGAATCATGTAAATACTAAATTATTTTATTTTTAATTTAATATATTTTATAATTACCTTTTATTATATCCCCTTATTCAATGAGAATAAACCATTGTCTAAATTATGGCACTTAACCATCTCCCGAGATAATGATTATTCATTTTCCATTACCACCTTAATGGATGGAGAAAAAACTATTTTTCTATTAAAATAATATCATAATATGTATATTATAAATTATTTCATGTTATGAAATCTATATTTATCTATATTGTTAAATAAAATAAAACTAGATAGCAAAGGTCGATAAAACAGCCAAAATAAACTAACTATTGGTCATTTAGAATTATATCAAATGATTCATCTAAATAAAATAAGGAAAAATTATATATTGGAATATCTATAAGCTATAAATAGAATTAATACCATTTCATTACACTTTGAGAGTAATCTTCCATATTTACTAGAACATCCCTAACTATACTCAAGTGAACTGATCATAAAACAATAACTCTATCGAAAAAATGAACATGAACTTTATAAATCAGTATAATTTCCATAAAATAATGTATGGAAATTATAATATAGAAATATATTTATAAAATATTTTGAATTAATTAATTAATAAATATAATTTTACTATAATGGAAATTAAAATAATGTAGGTAAATTTCTAACACAAAGTAAGAAAATTGTTATTACAATTTCTATTCATAAAATTAACATTCTACCTTATTGATAATGTCATGATAATTTTATTTTTAGATTAAATCCTGTTAATATATATTTTTATTTAGAATCTATTTATATGTTTCTATAGATTACACAGATAATTTAATAATTTATTAACGTCTACTTCAATTTTTTGATATTTGTAAGAAATTCATTAATTAAAAACACATTTTAATAGTTTTAACGATTTATATTTTAAATATTTAACATTTATGTCAATATATTTTAAATTATTTTTATGATATTATTTATAAGGAATTAAATTTTATAAAATTTTAATTTTCCATTTTCCCCAAAAAAACAAAAAGGGATAATTTTTTAGTTTTACGTAAATGAATATCTTTAAAAATAATTTTTTATGATTCATTTTTAATAAATACAAAAGGAATGGTATATAATATATATATAGAATGAATTTAATTTAAATCCTACATTTTTCTTAAATATCTTGAATCCTGATTTAAATGATTATATTATTACTTTGAGATAAAAAAATTTCCCGTGTACATGTATAGTTTTTCAAAAGTGTGATTTCACAATAGAGAGTTGACATTATTCAAAGAATTTTTTTATGATGAAAATTTTCATGCTCTATGTCAATTTTTTGGATTTTTTAGTTATTTTTTGTTATAATAAGAGGATAAATATTAAACAAATTATGTGTCGTTACATGACAAAAAAGGATAGGGGGTCACATTAATATACCATGAATGGTAGTTTAGTGATAAACTAATGATATGTGGTGATGTCATAACCTCTAATGACTTTGGTACTACGGAGAAGGGGTATGGACACTTCGGTTACTCTATTTGTATTATTGATATAGAAAATAATTTACCAAGATATATATTTTACATTTATATTCTTTGTAATGTTTTTTCATGGAAAACATTAGATTTTCACCAAAGCTCACTTTTTGAAAAAACAATTCATTTTTCATGGTAAAAGGGTATGTTTTTAAGAAAATGTATTCATTGTTTTTCACTAGCCTAATGGATCACTTCATTTTATCACCATTTTTTTAAATTTTTATACTCCTTTCAAGTATTATGTTTTTTACAATGATTAAAAATGGGTAGGGACAAGGATGAGAAATTGTGATGATTTTTCATGAATAGAAACAATTTCTTTTTATAGAAACATTAATTCAGGGGAAAAATTGAAAATGATAATAATTTATCATTTTGAATGTATGGGTTTACTATATGAGAGTTAGTCATATTTTTCTAAAAGGAAAGACAAAAAATATCCTTAAGATTGTAAAAATGTGAAGTATAATTTTCAATCACTAGAATATGTAATGTGTATTTCTTGGTGCATACTGATGATTTATTTTTATTAATTTTTAAATGAGTCTAAATAGATTTTGGTTTTAATATGTTTTTTTGAAATAATTAAATTTTTAGTATATAATTGGTAAATATAGTAATTTAAATATACTATGGTTATATAAAGTAATTTTATTCAAATAGTTTGCTTCCATTATTTAAAATTTTATATACAAGTTAAATGAATTATACTATTTATAATGTAATTTATTGTGTGTATGGATTAAGAAAATTTTGCATTGTGTTCTCTCACAATCACATGACATTCAATTTCCATCCTAATATAGGCCCAACATATTTGAAACACCAACTCATTATAATGTAAATTCCCAACTCACTATATACTATAAATTATATTAGATAAATATAAATCAACCATAGAAACTATACCATTTTATAATTTCATTATAATGAATATTATTGATATATCATTTTAGATTACAATTAAGTTCACAACTCACAGCTCATTTTAGTTTATCTATCTAATCAACAACTATTCATGTGAAGATTTAATCCTTTCACCATATCACTACCAAGACTTCATCTCAGACACTAGTAATATCTTTATGTTTTGACCTTATAGGTAAAACCATGTGTGACTATACCTCAGCTGACCCCCACTCCCACCAACACTTATAATATTTTCAAATTTTCAACACACATTTTATAATTTAATAACAAGGTTTATCACACCATTACACGATAGTACAACATGAAATTGAAATATGTTATATGATATTTCACCCAGACCACTTAAATCACATCACTCTAAACTATAAAACTAGAAAACTAATCAGTTCTACACTCAATTGCACCATTTTTTCACCTCTAAGTGTCCTAAACCCTATATCGATTCCAATGGTCCTAATATGTACATCATTGAATGTAGAATCCACAAAAGTGGAATTAATAATGATTAAACAACAATAATTGAAATCCATTATCTTGAAATATTCATTTAATTCTTGTGTTCTATAGATCTCAAACTCAATATTTCAAGGATTTCCAAAATCTACCCATTTTGATGACACTGATGTCATTAATGACCAATCATGCCTAAACAAACAATAATTATACCTCTCTTTGGATAAGCATAGGTTACACCAATCAACCCACCATGTATTCATAATCCAAGGATCACAATCATTTCTTATTATATGAGAGTCCCAATTAATCTAATCTCATAATGGTTCCTACCATCACGCATTAAAAAAATAATTAATATCTGACAAACAGATAATCTAGTGCTACATTGCCTTTCCATTTGACTCAAACCATCTTGAGTCATATCCAATAACTCTAAATATCACCTTAATTAACAAATTACCTTTTCTTGCACACTTATTCTATTTTTCAATCCAAGGATCACTATCCAAATCATCTTTCTGGCCATTCCTATCTAGAATGTTAGACAAACCACCAAAATTCAACAAACATCCTTTCACAGTCATAATAAATAAGAAATATCTATTACTATATTGAATAATTGAAATCACATCTAATGGATTAAATTCTAATGAATATATATATATATAAATTCTAATTATCATGGTACTCAAAGGCTTGGAAGAACAACTCTATTTTAAGTCTTAATTTATTACAACCCAACAATTTCAATTGTATGATACTACCATGTTACCAAATTATAACACAAAACTTCTAATATATTGAGTTTTACATAAATGAATCTAAGATCACCCATAATGTATATAAATCACATACTAGGGAATCCAAAACATATAATATGTTTTTCATGATTCCATATCATATATCCCTTAAAACCATTCAGATAATAGACCCAATCAATGATTCACACATATATCTATATATCAAGTATATAATCATCAATCTAGTCACCAACTCAAGGTTACAATTCCCCACCATGATTTTTCATATCATAATATTTCATTAAGGATCTAGATAAAAATTACATGTTGGTGATGGAATCAATGTACGATAATTCATATCAAGGAATCCACTATTGTATGGTTTTCTTTAGCAAAATTAAACAAAAAATCTATAAAAAACAACATATAGTAATTTTTCAACATTATGGATTGAAACATATCTTCTAAAAACATATACATGTGGTTTCATTTAATTATAATGATACAATTGTGATATTGGAAAAACCAAAAATTAGTAATTACTGACAATTAAAATATATTAATCCTATGCTGTTTTATTTTTATATAATTAGTATCAAAATAACACACATGCATATTCAAGAAATTTGAACTAGTTTTCCCAATATAATATCAAAATCCAAGTCATCAACTACCCAAGGAAAAAAAATAACTGAAAAATTAAAAAATTAAAAATATCAACATAATAAAGAGTCATTTTCATTTTAGCAGTTAAACCAATTAACATAAATCCCAACTCCCTAACATCACTTACACCATTTCATGCAATAGTTAAGAATGAATTATATATAGAATCTGTTACACATTCCACCTTGTCTGGTCGTTTTGTAATATACCCAAAACATTGAGATAGAAGAAATAATTATCTAATTATAATGGATAATTGTTACATACTATATAGTAAAAGAATCAATTAATTATGTGATCTCATGAAAACATCATAAAAAAATAGAGGCAATTGACTAATAGAGAGCGTCTAATGTGATATCATGAGGTTCAATAACATCAAATAAAATAAAAAAATTGGTGTAATAACATATAATCTTTATCACAATATCAATAAAATAATAATTAGTTTATATAAAACCTTTTGAAATGAATAATTTGAATTATATATTTATATGAATACTACACATTCCATAAGATAAATGTATACCGAATTGAGAATAATTATTAGTTGATAATATACCTAAAAACCAAAGTAACTAAATATAAATAATATATAGAAAACCTTATAACTACTCTTATTTTCAATAAATGTAAAAAAAATTACACCACCCAATCCATCACCCTCTACCATAAAATATTGGTAATAGTCTATATCATTATATGTTATCATGAGTTTTTCTCATGTACCAATCTATCATGTATACAAAAGGACGGTGTGAGAAAAAATATTTATTCCACCATAAATAGTTTCAAAAACATAAATAGTAATCATAGTATATGATAAATATTATATGCACATAAAAAAATATAATATATAAGAACAACATGTTAACTCACATCAAACCATAGATTTTTATAGTGGTACTTTTTGTTAAACATACCTACTTATGCCATTGTTGGATGTCTTACGATTTATTAATAAAAAAATATTTTGATAATCCAACAACATAAAATTTTATTGAGTTTTAATATTGGAGAACATATCACCCTAGAACATATAATAGAATTTAATAGGCTCATAGACCATAGAATTAGTTCAAGAATATCACAAAACGAGGGTGTAGAATTCCACCAGTCGACATTCTCATATTACATTGAAAATGGATTGGATCCCTCCTAGGAATAATCATATAAAATACACCAAGTGGTTAATATTATAATAACTAACCATCACATAACATTCCCCCAATAGCAGAATACCTCCATAGAACATCACACATCATACACATAGTTTCATCTTCCCTCTATTGAACATCATATATCATATACATTGTGGTCCAGTTCCTCCCAAGAACATCATATATCACATTTTATAATTGATAGTTTATTTTGGTCTCAAACAAATACCTATAAACTTATAGGTTCCCCATTTAAGAATAAACATATTCTCAACACCATTGTGACACTAGTCAACCATTGAGGTAGTCCCTGTATATTAATCATCATAATTTTCAACACATGACAATGACCCTAAATATTTTCCCCAACATAACTTCATGTTCTCGATACCCCATAAGGGTTACATTATCTATCTTAAATATTAGGCTAAAATATCATCAAAATATAATCATAAAATTTATCAATATAATCACAAAAAAATTACACCAAACATAAAATATTGAAAATATGATCATAGAAAACAAAAACATTCAGTAAAAATATCCATCATAATTACCATGTAAATCTAGGTCTGTATCAACTGGTGTGGAAGTATTAATTGTTTAAATTTTAAATTTGATAAATAATTGGTAAAATGAAATTTGAAATTTTCATTTTGATGTCATATTTAGGTTTTGAAATTTTGTTTTTTGATTGAAACTAGATTAACTTGTCTAGTGCATACATGTGGGTAAACATATAAACATAATGTTTTTCTACAAAACATCAAAAAATATGTATCTGGATGAAATCCTATAGATTACCAATATAGGAATTCATCTACCAGTTAAGGACTCCCATGCACATGACATCTAGCCAAAATGTCATTATAGGAACAAGAAAATGCATCCATGGAATTCATCAAATGATGCGAAACGAATTGAGTTTCATAGATCATTTAACATGATTTGATGTACTCGTTGTTCTATCAAAATAAAGTTACTATTTAGAAGTTATTGTCATTCAATGATTGGATAGGAAAATGGTTTGTGGATCCCATTTAGAGATCCAATTTATGGATCATAGTTCATATAGATCCATTCATGATTTCAATGAAAGGTGATAGTACTCTGACATGTCTTACACCCAATTTGATCATGTAAATGTCTTTGATGAATATATTCGTGAGTCTAAAAGAGTGGTTACCCATCAAGATGTTTATATTTTTCTCCATAGTGTGACTCTCAGAAAAATGATACCCCCTTTCCTATAAATACCTCCCCCATTCTTTTATTCAAAAAGGGGATACTACTATGTCGTGGCCACGTGCTCTTAATGCACTGACCTCCATTGAATTGAAATACAATATTTTGTGCAGCCCCTAGGCCCTGAAAAAATTCTTTACTATGTTATTGAGAGCCTCTAACCAATTTTTAGAATCCCTTCATGAAGTAGTATTCTATTTGAAAAGTAATACGGCCCATTGAGGCACTTGATTCTTCACGCAACATTAATTATTCATGAATCAATCACCCAATGAATCATGACTTCTCTCCAAGGAAAGGGAACAATAAATCCTAAATCCCCCTTTGTGAGAGCATATTATTTATAAGCTCTAATCCATCATCAATCCATATCCATCATGAAGCTCTTGCATCCATGCCTTCTAGTCTATACCATGGAGGTTTTACCCGCTAACCACCACTCTAGTTCACTTCTCTGATATGGTCTCAACCCTCTAGGCTGGTCCATTCACTACATTCACCGATCCACACAAATAATCAAGGGACATGCCCAAAACATTTCAGCTAGGGAAGAGGAAATTTTCTCTTATTCCCTTCTACAAACCCACATTCCTCCCTTATAATAAAATGATTTGAGACAGTCCTACCAATTCCTTCAATAAACATTATTCAACCAACTCCTCATGGTCCCTTACCATGTCATGGGTTGAGATTCTCATCATGGTTTCCCCAAACACATTAATTCTAACCATTCTACAATAATATCCTGAATCCTCATCACATGTCCACATTGCCAGGTTTTATCAGAAATAATAAAATTACATAAGTCCCACAAGAACCATTTATGGGCATCATGTACCTAATAGTCCTAAAAATTACTATAAACTGTTGTATACCATCTATGAAAAAAATATGATGCCTCTTACTCCACACAACATATATCACATGTGACAAGAATAACATGTAAACAATCTTCACTACATGAATTTAAACTATAGAATACCCTGTTTTTCAATAATAAGATGCATATTTTTATACGAAAAATATTCAATATGTGAAAATTGTTAGAATCATCACTCCATGATCATGATAAAACCACTAAAAAACAACTTTGGGCCTCATCATCGGGTTTATACCCCATTAATATGAATCAAACAACTAGTGAGTTAGGATACACACATGAAATTACAGGGGAGATTATAAATGAGAAGCTTCCACGCCCAATCCCTAGGCACCTCTTCCATTCACATGACATTAAAGTATACTCTTGCCTCATTAAATGCACATGGGTTTCCCTCATGTCTATACATGACAAAGACATTACGAGAATCTACTATGCATTATCCTAATCCACATCATTGCAACTTCTCACGGCACGAGGCAAAATCATTTCATAAGGCCCAAAAACCTCATCCATTCAAATTAAGTTTAACTGAATCCATACAACGTACAATAGACATGGGATTTTCATGTGACCTCAAATGGGGAAGACATCATAGATAGCTTCCACGCGTAAGCCCCATCCGTTATTGTCCCTCAATAGGAGAACCCAAGTAGCATCCACATGTAATCCTAATACACCATCATCACTCCATATGGAATAAGAAGAAGGAAACACAAGTATTCCCCATCCACCACTTCTGCACCATAGTGTCACCTAGACAGCTTCCAAGATTATTCCCAAGTCACTATTGCTACTCCATAGTAGCACACGGGCTGCTTTTGTTAGTAAGACCCAACCACACTATTCGCTCAATAGTGGGACCCATTAATCATCCTTGCATAATCATCATACACCTCTTCCACTCAATAGTTTCACCTGGGTAGCTTCCACATGTGATCGTAATTCACCATTGTTGTAACACCCCAAGATTCCATGGTACGCTTCTCTTTGAATAATAGAGCAGTGTGTGTTGTATGCAACCTTGAGTTCTAACACACCGCGACCAAGAAAAGTAGCATTTATGAATAGTAATACCCACTTTTTGAAATTATATAAATTTTATATTTCAAAATGGACTTTATTTTTGTATTCTTAATATCAAAATTACCCTAAGTTGAATTTTTTGTAATTTTCTGAGAACTTCCAATTTTTTATGAATAGTGAAAAATACTTAAAAACAACCTTTTTAATAAAAATAATTTATAGTAATAAATTATAATATTGAGTGGTTTTAATGTATAATTAGAATATATTTTTACCATTTTATCCAATGGTGTTCATTAGAATTAATTTCACTTTGAAATTGGACATAAACAATTGTCAATCTTTTGATATATATTGTTTCTTAAAAACACGCTATTTGTTGTGACAGCAAGAATTAGTTATAAAATTAATTAATGCATCTTATATGTTTGGAATTTTTTTAAAATAGACATCATTTTTGAATTCGGAATATTAATTATATCTTAGAGTCAAATTTTGGCATTGTTCTGAAAAACTTCAATTTTTGATGAATAGTGAAACCACTAAGTGGTAGTTAAAAAACTGATATTTCGTTTAAATGAAAAATTACCTCTTCTGTGACTTTATTTTCTAAAATCCAACATACATGGTTGTAATTAGTAGTAAAATGTGGTTCAATGGGATTAAAATAATTTTTGGTGAATAGTAAATTTTAAGTTTAATTAATCGTGATTAAAGGTAATTAGTGAAATTTAAGGTAAAAATGATATTATAAAAATATGAAATTACATTTAAACTTGTCCTAAATTTATTCGATGAGTCATGGCCGACAAATAAAATCCATGGGAAAACTTGGGGACCCTATAGAGCAACTTTTGTAGGAAAATGACATTATAAACTTTTTATTTAATGTTAAAATAAAAATGTCACAAACATGAGTTGTTTTACTAAAACAATTTTTAAATGGGGTTATACAAGTCATATTTTTGACTATAAATATTCATTAGAAATATAAAAATATTTCCTACATCGTGATAGTTTTTTTTATAATTTTTATACATTAAATAAATTAATTTTTGTATGACACCATGATGATGCAGTGATTACCTCATTAATTAACGATTTAAATAAATGGAAAATATAATGTAAAATATGAGACTTAAACTTGTAGAAAACCTATTATATGAGTATATATCGAACCCTTATCACCTTATCCTCGAAATATATAAGTGTGGGACCTTTAAAATCAGAAAAACATTATATAATAAAGTAACATTTCATTCTTTCAAAGAGTGACCCTCCTCTCCTCTTATAAAAGGCCCCACCTCTACCACCTTATTCACACCATCATAGCCATTTGGCTCATCCAACCTCTGCCCAAATACTCTCTCAACGTCCCTATCTTACTCCTACAAGCCTCACTTTGGGTAGAAGTCTTCCCAAGGAATACTTTGGCTCAAATCAAAAAGAGTTACCCGATTTTAAGGTAATGTCTTCTCTAATGTTGTTTTGTTTTATTTTGTTTCTCGAACCCCCTAAACTCTTTTTATTATTTTATTTTGTAACAACACCAGTATAAAAAATATACTAGGATGTTTTTATGATATTTATTTGATTTAAACTTACACAAACTTTTTTATAATGGTTAAAGAACATACTGTTTCTGTGGGTGGCGAAATACTGCCTCACGAAACGATGATTGTTCAATATTCTTTTAACACCTATAATGGTGTCCATTTTGATGAAAATATTTTCATATATGAAATATATATTATGTTTATTTTTTCCTTATGATTCTGTATTTCTCATTTATGTCATACCTATATGATTTCCATTATGGGTAAACGCGATAATTTCATTTTAGGAAGTGCGGACTACCGCCCCCTCAAAGTGATTTGATTCGTTAATGAAATATGTGGGACGTATAAAGGATGGAGTAAATGGTATTATATATGATATTATACTTGAGTTATAATACAGATTTATATGTTTATGATTTCATTACATTAGATACAAAATAGAAATGAAAGTAGCGTTCATGCGTACGTACGGCTTACCGTCTCCATGAACGGTGCATTTCATTTCTTACATTTAAATGTTACATAATATTATGAATGAATGTATATACTTGATATATATGATATATATGATATCTACATCATGAATATAATTCTTGGGGATAATTTATATTCTACCACATAAACAAATTGTAATTATAAGAAGTTTATTTTTGACTCAAGTACAAAAGATCGACAAAACGACCATTATTAACTTAAATAATTACATAATGTTCACAACAGGGTAATAATTGATATAAAAGGAATAATGAAATTGAAAAAGGATCTTATGAAACTATAAATGAACTCTAGTTTATTATTCAGGAGGTTAAAGAACGATCGAGTCAAGTCGGACATGAGGTATGGGAACTTCTTAACCCAATTTCTATTCTTTGGGTTAATCTCCTACATTCAAATTATGTCATGATATTATTATGTTATATCTTGTATTTGTACATTAATTATGTGTACTTATTGTGAATAGACATAATAGATCTATTTTATTTAGAAAATTATCTTTGTAAGGGAACTTCTTAACCCAATTTATATTCATTGGGTTAATCTCCTACTTTCAAATTATGTCATGATATTATTATGTCCTATCTTGTATTTGTCCTTTCTTTATGTGTAATTATAGTGAATACACATAATAGATTTATTTTATTTAAAAAAAATATCTTTGTAAAGGAAATCGTCTCAATCTCCATTCATTGAGGTGTATTCTATTTTATACACAAATTTCTTCTATACAGTGTACATACCTCTTTGAATTTTACGTTTATTCAAAAGAAATATTTTTATATGATGTGTTTTACTAAAAGACAAAATGGAATGTTTTTCTTGTCAACATATGGGGAGACAACGACTTCTCCGCCACCGTGATCATTATTTGGGTTTCGGATTCCTCTACAAGCCATAACTTTTTTTCAATGAAAAATAAATACGAAGTTTTAATTTTCTTTTATTTTGGTATTGAAAATGGTTTTGAAAATGTTTTTATTATATCAATGTGTTGTATTGATATATTGTGATTGAAATGTGGAAATGTTATGTTTCCTTTATGCATGTTTTATGTGATATGATTATGTTATGGTTTATGATATGTTTAAACCTGTTCATATGAGGAATGAATTGGACTTAACAAGTGACAGGTGGAGCCCACTATAGCTCCTCGATGAATCGACAGGTCTCATGAGACAAACTAGTGTCTTGGCACGAGGCCTTGACAAAATCTTATTTGCAGTCTTGGCACGAGGCCTTGGCTACATGGTTATGATAGTCCAGCATTATTCATTCCATCATTATGAAAGTGGTTATTGATATTGCATGTGATTATTCGACTAGTAGAATATCAATGTGAATAAGTAAATGATATTATTTCATTTTATTTTTTCCATATTATGCTAAAGTTCAAGTTTAAAAGGATTTTGTTTTAGTTATAAATTTCCTTAAATGATAATGCTTATTTATGAAAGCTTCCGCTATATTATTATCCTTACTGAGCATCTGAGCTCACCCCATTCAATGTTTTAATTTTTCCCGGATGTGAAGATGTATTTTAGGAATGACCTGCTGGGATAGTCTGAAGGGGATATGAGCATGGAAAATAGAGACTATGTTATTGTAGTTTTTTAATTTATGATGTAATGTAACATTTATGAATGTATCTAGTGTTTCCAAGGATACTAAACTAATCGGTCTTTCAATACTTGATCTTTTGTGATCATACCAATGTTACGCAATAATGCCCCGACTCTGGGTAACTGGGGTCGGGGCGTTACAGTTGGTATCAGAGGCAGTTTAGTACTAACCTTGGAAGATAGATTTAGATAAACTCTGATTAGAGCACATAGCCCAAAGATAGACATTGAGTATTTGTATAGAAGAACTTCCTAGAATTTTGGTATTATAGAGATTTTGTGAGTTTTCCAAGAAATACATCCCTCTCTGGATACGAGCAGGTAGATGCGGCTCTGGAATAGATGTAACTAGGTTTAAAACCCGAAAACACCGCTTTGAGCTAGACTCAAAGGAGAACTGGTGCACGACAATGGGCCTTACTGCACTCTTAGTTACGACACTCCCGGGGGATATGCTTAGGATAATTATCATTTTCATTACAAACCATTATAAAGGGTTTATGAGTCTATACTTCCTCAAAGAAAACATTTTTATGATTATGGATTATATTTATAAAGAGTTCAATTTATGTTAAGTGTTTTACAAGTATGGAATTATGTATTTTGATTCATAAACTAATCTATTTTATGCCATTTTTTAGAAATGGCGCCTAGTGGGAGGAATGTAAACTGTATCAATGCACACACTCCGTGTAGGGATTTCCCTCCTGATCAAGATAATTATTGTAGAGCTGGAGATACAACTTGTGTTGACCAACTTATTACCATACTGGGACAACTCACTCTGGTTAGGAATAATAACCTTACACATATGGAGCACCCTGGTCCGCAACGTAGATGATCAATGTTAGACCACTTCATGAGGCAACAACCGCCAACAATTAATGGGGGTACAAATCCATTATTACCTGAGCAATGGATAAATTCCTTAGAGAAAATATTCCACGCCTTGGGGAGTAGCGAAAGGGAGAAGGTTGTCATGGCAGTCTACCGCCTCACTAGAGATGCCGATCAATGGTGGTCGCTGATTCAAAACACAAAGGAGGATGGAGAAGTATCAAGTATGGAATGGAGGGAGTTTAAGGAAATTTTCTTAGAAAAACACTTTCCACATGACCATCGAGCAGATACGAAAAGGAAATTTCTGAGTCTAAGGCAAAAGGAGGATGAGAATGTCGAAAAGTATGAGGCCAACTTTACAAAGTTAGTGAGGTATGCTGCAGATTATATATGTAACCAAATAAGTAAGATTGATCATTTCATTTATGGGTTAAAACCATTTCTCCGTCAAGCTTTAGTATCACAATCTTTTTCAACATATGAAGATATAGTCTCATGTGCTATCAAGACATAAAAGGAATTCTCTAAGTCTTATGACAACAAAGTAAAGCAAGAGAAGAAGAGAACGGTGGAACAAGAGACAGATTAAAGGAAAAAGGGAAAGAAGGATTTTCCATTATGTGATAATTGTGGGAAGAATCACCCTGGTACTTTCCTAAAAGGAATGGGAGTTGGTTATAAATGTGGGGAAAAAGGTCACCAGGCTTGTGATTGCAAGGGAAAGAATGAGGCTATCAATGTTGAATGCTACAATTGTAGGGAAATGGGGAATTGTGAAAATGAATGTCTTAATCATCAGGGAAACTTACCTCAGAAAATGCCAAGGGATCAAGGACAATCTTATGCTGTTACTACAGTTCAAGTGGAATAATTAATGTATTGGTGCTTTTGGACTCAAGGATTATATTCTGGTTATAATAATAGTGTGATATATATAAGGATTATACTACAGTACATGTTGTTTCTAAAAGGGTTTAATATGATTAAGGTAATCATATTTTTAGTATGTGACAATAAGATAAACATTACATTGTTTGGGGAATCTGATGTTACAATTGATTTTGGAATTTAGAGACCTTTTAGAGAAAGTCTGGGTAGAGGTATTTTGGATAACTATAAAGGCTGGAATGGATTAAGTTGAACTTTGGATAGTATTTTTTAAGGTTAAAACATTTATGAAGATTAATTTTGGAATATTATAATACTATAATTTTAGGAAAAGGACAACCTGAAGGTTGGGGGATAACCTGTCGCGTCGGACAAAGCTGTAGGAATCGAACCCACAACCATAGTGCGACAAGACTTTATTACCTTCCACTAGCCTACAGGAAGTATCTGGTTATTACAAAAGGTTTTCCTAATCTAAATGGTATGTGTTATTATTTGTAACCTTATAAAATTATGATAAATAGAATATTTTTGAGTTCTTTTACCTTTTAGAGTGAAATATGGATTTGTGATAAAAATTTATTAAAGAATAGAAGTCTACATGACAAGTATGTATATTCCCTTACGTTCTTAGTAAATCTCCTAAATAAATTCCCCAACCTTATAAAAGATAACTTAAAACAAAAACATTGCCGGTTAACTTTTCCAACTGGGGATTTAATGACCATTTAACTAATCACAAGTTTGTGATTTTCATGTGGTTAAATTTCTCATAATCCTGTTTTCTACAACTCTTCATCAGACCTTGATGGTTTTTTTCTTCAATATCTATATTTTCATATAATCCTAGTATGGGCTATCTCGGGTGACCATTGTACTTATCTTTCTATCTTTTCATGTTATATTTTTATTAACCTTATTTCCGATATGGGTTTTCCACAAAGGTATTTCCTATTTTCAAACATTTATTTTCAAAGAAAAATTTCAAATTGTGAGGACATAATTTATTGAAGGAGGTAAAAATGTAACACCCCAAGCTTCTATGGTACGCTTCTCTTTGATTAATAGAGCATCGTGTGTTGTACGTAACCTTGAGTTCTAACACACTACGACCAATAAAAGTAACCGTTATGAATAGTAATACCCACTTTTTGAAATTATATAAATTTTATATTTCAAAATGGACTTCATTTTTGCATTCCTAATATCAAAATTACCCTAAGTTGAATTTTTTGTAATTTTCTGAGAACATCAAATTTTTTATGAATAGTGAAAAATACTTAAAAACAACCTTTTTAATCAAAATAATTTATAGTGATAAATTATAATATTTAGTGGTTTTAATGCATAATTAGAATATATTTTTTTCATTTTATCCAATTGTTTTCATTAAAATTAATTTCACTTTGAAATTGGACATAAACAATTGTCAATCTTTTGATATATATTGTTTCTTAAAAACACACTATTTGTTGTGAAAGCAGGAATTAGTTGTAAAATTAATTAATGAAACTTATATTTTTGGTATTTTTTAAAATAGAAATCATTTTTCAATTCTGAATATCAATTATATCTTAGGGTAAAATTTTGGCATTGTTTTGAAAAACATCAATTTTTGATGAATAGTGAAACCTCTAAGTGGTAGTTAAAAAACTGATTTTTCATTTAAATGAAACATTACCTCTTCTTGTGATTTGATTTTCAAAAATCCTACATACATCCTTGTCATTAGGAATTAAAATGTGGTTCAATGGGATTAAAATAATTTTTGGTGAACAGTAACTTTTAAGTTTAATTAATAACGATTAAAGGAAATTAGTGAAATTTAAGGTAAAAATGATATTATAAAAATATGAAAATACCATTAAACTTGTCCTACACTTATTGGATGAGTCATGGACGACCGAGAAAATCCATGGGTCAATTTGGGACCCCATGGAGCCACTTTGGTAGGAAAATTACTTTAAAAACTTTTTATTTAATGTAAAAATAAAAATGTCACAAACATGAGTTGTTTTACTAATTTTTTTAAAAATGGGGTTATAAAAGTCATAATTTTTACTATAAATATTAATTAGAAATATAAAAAGATTTCATACATCATGATAGTTTTTTTATAATTATTAGACATTTAATAACTTAAATTTTTTATGACACCATGATGATGCAGCGATTACCTCATTAATTAATGACTTAAATAAAATGAAAAGATAATGTAAAATCTAAGACATACACTTGTCAAAAACCTACTGGATGAGTATATTTCAGACCCTTATCACCTTATCCTAGAAATATATAAGTGTGGGACCTTTAAAATCCTAAACTCATTATATAATAAAGTAACATTTCAATCTTTCCAAGAGTGCCCCTCCTCTCCTCTTATAAAAGGACCCCACCTCTACAACCTTATTCACACCATCATAGCCATTTGGCTCGGCCAAACTCAGCCCAAATACTCTCTCAACTTCCCTATCTTACTCCTAGAAGGCTCACTTTGGGCATAAGTCTTCCCAAGGAAGCCTTTGGCTCAAATCAAAAAGAGTTACCGGATTTTAACGTAATGTCTTCTCTAAGGTTGTTTTGTTTTATTTTGTTTCTCCAACCCCCTAAAATCTTTTTATTCTTTTATTTTATAAAAACAAAAGTATCCTAAATATACTAGGATGTTGTTATGATATGTATTTTATTTACACTTACACACACCTTCGTCTAATGGATAAAGAACATACTGTTTCTGTGGGTGGCGAAATACTGCCTCACGAAATGATGATTGTTCAATATTCTTTTAACACCTATAATAGTGGCCATTTTGATGAAACAATTTTCGTATATGATATATATATATATATATATTATGTTTATGTTTTATTTATGCTTCTGTATTTCTCATTTATTTCATACCTTTATGATTTCCATTATGGGTAAACACGATAATTTCATTTTAGGAAGTGCGGACTACCGCCCCCTCAATGTGATTTGAATCGTTAATGCCATATGTGGGATGTATAAAGGATGGAGTAAATGATATTATATATGATATTATACTGGAATTATAATAATCCTTTATATCATTATGATTTCATTCCATTAAATACGAAATAGAAATGAAAGTAGCGTTCATGTGTACGAATGGCTTACCGTCTTCATGAACGGTGCATTTCATTTCTTATCTTTAAATGTTACATAATATTATGAATGAATGTATATACTGGATATATATTATATATATGATATATAAATCATGAATATAATTCGGAGGATAATGGATCTTTTACCACATAAACAACTTGTAATTGTAAGAAGTTTATTTTTGACTCAAGTACCAAAGATCGACAAAACAACCATTATTAACTTAAATAATTACACAATGTTCATAACATGGTAATAAGTGATATAAAAGGAATAATGAACTTGAAAAATGATCTTATGAAATTAGAAATTAACTCTAGTTTATTATTCATGAGGTTAAAGAACGATCGAGTCAAGTCAGACACGGGGTAAGGGAACTTCCTAACCCAATTTATATTCTTTGGGTTAATCTCCTACTTTCAAATTATGTCATGATATTATTATTTTATATCTTTTATTTGTACTTTCATTATGTGTAATTATAGTGAATAGACATAATAGATCTATTTTATTTAGAAAATGATCTTTGTATGGGAACTTCTTAACCCAATTTCTATTCTTTGGGTTAATCTCCTACTTTCAAATCATGTCATGATATTATTATGTCCTATCTTTTATTTATACTTTCTATATGTGTACTTATAGTGAATACACATAATAGATTTATTTTATTTAAAAAATGATATTTGTAAGGGACATCGTCTCAATCTTAATTCATTGAGGCATATTTTGTTTTATTCACAAATTTCATCAATACGTTGTACAAACCCATTTGACTTTTACGTTTATTCAAAAGGAATCCTTTTATACTATGCATTTTACTAAACGACAAAATGTAATGTTTTTCTTGTCATACATATGCGGCGACAACAACTTCTCCACCGCCGTGACCATTATTTGAGTTTTGGCTTCCTCTACAAGCCCTAACTTTTTGTTAAATGAAAAATTAATACCATGTTTTAATTTTCTTTTATTTTGGCATTGAAAATGGTTTTGATAATGTTTTTATTATATCAATGTTTTGTATTTATATATTGTGATTGAAATATGGAAATGTTATGTTTTCTTTTATTCATGTTTTATGTGATACGATTATGTTATGGTTTATGATATGTTTAAACCTGTTCATATGAGCAATGCATTGGACTTAACAAGTGATGGGTGGAGCCCGCTATAGCTCCTCAATGCATCGGAAGGTCTAATGAGACAAAATAGTGTCTTGGCACGAGGCCTTGACAAAATCTTATTTGTAGTCTTGGCACGAGGCCTTGGATACGTGGTTATGATAGTCTGACATTATTCATTCCATCATTATGAAAGTGGTTATTGATATTGCATGTGATTATTCGACTAGTAGAATATCCATGTGAATAAGTAAATGACATTATTTCCATTTATTTTTGCTATATTATGTTGATGTTCAAGTTTAAAAGGATTTTGTTTTAGTTATACATTACCATAAATGTTAATGTTTATTTATGAAAGCTTCCTCTATATTGTTATCCTTATTGAGCATCTGAGCTCACCCCTTTCAATGTTTTAATTTTTCCAGGATGTGAAGAAGTATTTTATGAATGACCTGAAGGGATAGTCTAAAGGGGATATGAGTGTGGAAAATGGAGACAATGTTATTGTAGTTTTTTACTTTACGATGTAATGTAACATTTATGAAGGTATCTAGTGTTTTTAAGGCTACTAAAATAATCATTCTCTCGAGACATGATCTTTTGTGATCATGCCAATGTTACGCTATAATGCACCGAATCTGGGTAACTGGGGTCGGGGTGTTACAATTTTCGCACCATAGTGGCACGTGGGAAGCTTCCACATGTATGATCCATTCAACATTATTTTTCCTTAGTGCCAGCTAGGAAGCTTCCAAGAAAACAAAACTCATTCACTGTTTTTCCCCACTTTGTAACTTGATCAGCCTCCATGTATAAACACCATTCACTGTTTCCACTCTATAGCGGCACCTGAACTGCTAGAACAAGTAACCCCCATTCACCATTTCAGCTCCATAGGATCACTATGGAATCTTCCTCAAGTAAATATCAATTACTGTCTCCACTTAATTATGGAACCTGAAAAAATTCCATGTGTATGAACCATTCTTCATTAACTCTGCATTGAATCAACCAAGAATATTCCATGTATAAACCCCATCCAGCATCGCCACTACATAAGGGCACCCCGACTAGTTCCCATCACAAGCCCCATCCACCGTTTTCTCTCCATAGCAGCACACGGGAAACATCCACACGTAATTCCCATACACCATTTATCATCAATAGAGGCACTCAATAAGCTTCACTATTTAAGACTCATCCACCATTTTTTCTCCATAGTTTCAGCCATGCAACTTCCACTTGTCATCCAAATTCATCATTTCTACTCCATAGAGGCACATGGGATGATTCCACAGAAAAGACCCATCATTGATTTTCAATTTATAAAGTCAATTGGACCTCTTGCATGTGTAATACCCATTCACCATTTCCTCTGTATAGAATCACCCATGAAGCTTCCATTCGTTATCCCCATTCTTCTTTAATACTCTACTGTGGCACCAATGTATCATCCATATGTATTCCCCAATCACCATTTCCTCTCTATAGTGGAACCTAAAAATCATCCACATTCATATCCCATTCACCATTGATGATCGATAGTGGCACCCGACAATCTTCCACCCATAAGCACCATTCCACATTTCGTTTAATAGAGGCACCCATGAAACTTCCAATTATAAGACCCATTCATCGCTACCGCTTAATTGTTGTATGTGGGATGATCCCTTGTGAAACCCCAAACCATATCCTCACTTCTCTTATAAGAACATGATATTTCCTCCTATAGTAAGGAACATTTTTCTCATTACGATCTATGCATGTTTTGGTCCATATCTTCATAATAAGGTACATTGAATTCATTATTGATATTTAACCCCAACCCTTGTAAAACTCAGGTGCTCACTCCTAGGTATGTACCCTAATGATGTAACACATTCTCTTTATGGGACACATCATAATAATCCACCTTCATATAGTATTTTGATATGACCTCTAATATCTTTTTAATCCTTTATCAACCATAATTTTACCCTCATTCACCACATCCAAGTATAATTTCATCATTAAAAAAATTTCCCCATATTCCATTCATACCTCCTATCTAGTTGAAATAGCCCTAATTTGTATCAATTTAGGTTGCTAGCCATGTGTAAGAAAGAGAATTTCTTGGTGTGGATTGCTATTTGTAGAACCTAGGCATTCTCAGTGCATAATCCCCCACATCATCCACATTCATTCATCCATGGAATTCCTCTTGAAATGTATTCCTTCAATTAATTATCCCCACATCACCCTTATGAACTATGTGGTTTTGATCCCTACCTTCTAAATAAGGTACACAGTAATCCTTCATGTTGTCCAATGCCATCCACTGGAAATCCATGATGTCTTCCTATCCGAGTAGTCTCAGTGAGTAATCCCCAAACGATCCATATTCAACCAAATAAGTGAAATCCTCGAGATATGGTCCATCTCAGTGTGTAAACACCACATCACCCCTTTAAATAGCTTTGTTATTGATCCATATTTTATACACAGTTTATATAGTAAGCCTACATATAGATAAATTTGAGCCAATTGTAAACCATAGTGTCCCCCTCTCTGGGGTCCACCTCCATGGTTCTCCCTCACAATTTTTTCAGATCACCCTACAAGGTGTGAAACATTCTATTTATGATATTTACAACCCCGAACCTGCTATTATTGGGAATTTTGATCCTTCATCTGGTTAACCTTCCAGGTGTCCAATTATAAGGATCAACCTCTGTAATCTGTCTCGATGGGATGTTATGATCGACTTCATCCTATGTCTAGTTGATGTTAAAATTGTTTCCTAACACATGTTAAACATTGAATTATGGTCCAAAACCTCCTAAGACTTCCCACTTTCATTAGATATCTTATGATCACTGTAGGATTCCTCGGGTTCAATTCCCTTGAAAATTCATCTTTTTGGTAATAGTGTAGGTGTCCAATGTTCCAGTGTCCAGGCTTCCCATTTATTCTCCTCATGACTACACTCCTAACTAATGTTTCTTCCTCAAATAGACCATAGGGAATTTTTACATAGATGTAGTGTAATTAACAATCGTCCACAAAGACACGTCCTTGAGAATGGGTTTTAATAATAAACGATTAATTTATTATGGTGACCTAGACTAGGTGATTAATTTGGAGGAGGAATCCATGGATGGAGGAACTGACATTCCATCATACCATTTTAAATCTTGGATACTACATCACCGTGAAAGTGATGAAAGCCATCGGCTTTTGGAAATCAGGAATGTGGGTAAACAAACTTGATTCAACTATTCAAAAACATGGAATGAAGACATTTCATTTTGGAATGAATTGGAAATGGTAATAAGTTATACCATGACATAAAAATGGTGTAGCCCAATGTCATCAATTTTTAACCCATCAGACTCCCATGCTCAGAGGAGACACAGTCCACATATCACTACATCTTCTAGGGTCCAATTTTTATGTTTACACACATAGAGGGTTGTAAATTCAAATGTAAGAGACTTTTGGTAATGACTATGGAAATCATTTACCTGGGTACTGGGACCTCATTCAAGGGTCCCCATTGGAAAAGATAATTTTATTGCTTTAATTTGAGGTATTAGGACCAAATAACATTTAATTCCATGACAAGAGTACATAATTGGTGTGACTGCGTACCACATGATATATAAGTGAAATTCATTAAACATAGGAATATATTTAGGAACAGAAACCACATTTATAGTTTTTCACTTTAATCATTCTAAATCATCACCACTTAATATCATCCAATCCAAAATACATATAGACCATCAACCTGAGGCCCTAAAACAATCATTAGAAATATAATTAATTATAAAACAAAGATATTAACTAATTTCAAAATTATTTCAATTATTAAATTTATAAATAAGTTATTTGGGATTACCATAATATTACACAATTCATATTTACTCAGAACCAAAACCCAATGAAAATGGTTTCACCCCAAAACTAAATTTAATGAATAGAACTAGCATAATAAAATACAATATTCACATGTCAAAATATGAATGAATTTACCCAAAATTTAATAGAAATACTAAATAAAGTAAATAATTTAAATAATCCAATACAATAGCGAGTAATTTCCAAAAGTTCAAACTAGGAGCTTCAATTAAAATGAAATAATACTATTGATTAGTGTTGATTCCACCATGTTATGAAAATATCATGTCTTGGGACAATAGTTTCAACATACACAAAATATAATAATAATAAGGGATAAAATAATTGACAATGTTGTGGAAAATATACTTCAATATTCTATAAATAACTCATTTTAACCTTCCACTTAAATGGGGTATTAGAGGAGAAAATATAGGTATAATGAGTTAGTGGTAATAGACTCACTTGATAATTATATTTGAATTAAGTAAGGAATTACATTACCTATGAATAATATGCCATTTCCTACTAAAACTGCATGATGGAATCTTGACCCCATAATGACCAATATGGTTTATTATGTGATACCCCTTAGTTACCCTCCCCAACAATTTCAGGTGTGTTATAGAGAAGTGTAAATACAACAACTAGAATCATAAACAACACATCCACCCCCACAGTGTGAATGTCTTTTTCTCAATGTGTAAGGCATCCCTATGAATAACCAAACATTATAGCCCAATCCTTCATGAAATGGCCCTATCCCATACTAATATATACCTCATTAACTATGTCATGGTAAATTACCAGGGGAATGACATCATTGAGTATTATAATGATAAAAAAGTAACCAATCTACCAAACTTAAATATCATAATGGAAAAAATCATGGGACACATCATACATACAAAATAGTATAATACATTTACTCCATAAAATATAGAATGGTAATCATCAGAACATAAATCATCATCCATTACATGAGAATCATTCCATACATTTGTGAACCAATATGTTAGGGTTATTTCCCATATAATGATAATATTCCCATAATATATACCAATTTGTAAGGGTTCTTTCTATTTACATATTCGATATTAATGTTTTTCACCATGAAAGTTTTTGACAATAATAAACAACTATTTGAAAATAAAATCACACAATGTGAACCACTTATTTCATGTTGTGGTACCCCTCACAACCACAATGTAATTCCCCATCAAGCCATCAACATTTTATAACCAATAAAAATCACAAAAAGTTCTACCTTCACTAAAAAAATAACAAATAGGTCATCCAGACCCATATCAAATGTTCACTCGGGCACATGAAACATACCTCAAGCCTCTAAACACATATAATAACAATATTAAGGGATGTTTCAATAGTTGGAATTATTATCAAAAAAAATATTCACCTACTCTAGGACAAAAAATCATTTTCTTTTTGTTCTTTATCAACCCATATGGGCATTGATCATTACGCTAGTTATTATGAGGGACCTAATAAGTGGTAGACTATTGACTTTTAGGATCACACCATTGGTGATCACAATAAAGAACAAGAAAACTATATGGTTAGTGTTCATGTTGTGATATAGACCATAGTATATATTAGAGGGATAATGGAGATCAGTGAGTGTGTAGAAAATGGTATGATCCTTGGCTGTTGAATTATTATTTTGTTTAATTTTCAATTTTTTTCAAAGTTTTTTATTATTTTATATAATTATACCACAAGGTGGCCATAGTTTTTATATATGAATTTATGACCCTAATGATTATATTTTTTATAGAATGTGATTTTTTATTTGTCATTGTATAATTTCCATTATAATATCATTTTATAATAATGTTATCTACTATTAGTGTTAGTGTTATATTTATTTTTCTCCTAAGATGACAATGATAATATTTTCTCTTATAATGGTCTATTCATCCAGTATTTCTACGAAATGACCAAAAGAATATAGGTGATATTGTGAATTTCCTATATTAATATTTTTAATCTATTTTTTTCTCTAGATTGAGGATGTTACAACATGATTCCCTACCTCATAAGATGACAATGTCCAAATTCTGGTGATAGTGATAAGAATAAATGACCACTCTTGGAAAATTGTATTCTTTCTATTTAATTAGATTGATTAAATTTTTTTTATTATATAAGACATATTCAATAATTTATTGATCTATTACAAATAATATAAAGTCTCCAACATCAAAAATTATATGATCATTAAATAATATCCAACATATACCCTATATATGAGAGACTAACATCACAAATAAATAAATACCTAATAGGGTTTTATGTATGTTGTTGTTTTTGATTGTAATTATAAATGAATAATAAAAAAACAAAAATGATTCTATAAAAACATACTAGATAAAATAAAAAATATTATAATATATCTTTTTAATTGACCTGAACTATAATAAATATAATTCCCCTTGTTGATGTATTTCAATGTATTATTAAGTAATATGTTCATAGAAAACACATGCACTTATTTGGTTTTATTATGTCCTAATTAAAATACCATTAAGATTATTTACCATTTAAAATATAGATTATTAATAGTTTTAACATGATTATTATAAATATAGGGTTCTAAAATATCCAATTGACAAAGAAAAATGATGTGATGGCCTAAACCAGTATGATTATACCCTAGGAATCCAATTTATCAAATCATTTGAGGATGATAATATAGTGACCCAAAATTTTATTACACCAATATTACATCATTTAAAAGATAAACAAAATAATAGTATTACAGATAGAGGATCCAAAGGTTTAGTGTCTTGGGAAAAGAAGGACCATACACAACAAATACAACATCAAGCATAATCTTTCCATTAATTTCTTCTTCTCCAGCTTCTTATTGTCACTTGTCCACTATTCAGTTCAATTAGCCACCTGAGGATATACATAAAAAGGGGTGATATTGAAGCCTAGTAAGAGGATATATAAGAACAATATATCATGGGATGAGCATAATCATAACATAGGCAAAAGATCATGAGAGGAGCATAAATAAAAGACTTGAAATGTGGCAATGCATAAAAATTAAACATCATGTCTTAGTGGTTAACTACCACACATATGTGTGACCGAATATAGAATATTTTTAACACATCATTTAACATTAACTCATGAGATTAATCACTTTACAAAATGCATTGGAGTGCTATATAATTTTGGGCACACCCATCAAATTTAAACATTCATATTGCGCTATATAATTCCGGGCGCACCTGTCACATCATAACATTATCATTTATCATGCATGACACAATGAACATATAACATAAATGGACATAACTAATCCATGAAAAGGAATGGGTTTCATCTCATAATAACACAATCATAAAATTTGGGTTCCCAAAAGAAAGAGTGAACAACATTCTTCATATAAGAACCATCAACCTTGAATGAGATGTAAAAGTTGAGTTCTTAAGAGAAGAGTTCTTTCAGAAAACATTTGGATTGAAATAAACATCATTATAAAACATGTATATCCCAGAAAATTAAAGAGAATTATGAAAAAAAGATCTTTAAGGAGTGACCATATCGAAAATGTAGTGAAAGATGTAGAACCCGAAGGATGAGAGTTGGGTTCGAGAATTTCCCCTTACCTTGTACTCGAATGCTTCCATTCTTTTATGTCATGTATAATAACATTATACTCATTAATTAAAAATACAGAACCATGTGTACATTAATATGGTTCATTCTGGTTTCATTATATCATATTATGTTCCTTTGGATGACTTATAGAGTTTAAAAACATTGTTCGGGGATGTTCGTTTTTATAGTATTTCTTGGGTGGTTCACTTGTATTCTTAAATTGAAGTTTGGGTAGAACATGAGTAAACATCCCAAAATGATAGTAAATTTCATTAATGATATTAAATGACATTGAATAATTTTATAATTAATTATATTAAATCCATGTCGATGAATCATTAGATATGAATTAAATGATGGTTATTTGGCTCAATTTGGGCAGTTTTTGGATCAAAATGAACTTGTTTTAACTTATCACTTAGTAATATGTACATAGGTTATTTACATAACTTTAAATAGAACATAATACACCTAAAATATTATTTTTAAACCATAAAAATGGTTTCATGACCAGGTATGAAGGTATAAATGTAAGAAGAAAGCATGTCGTTCTTGAAGGTGATAAATTAACACCTCACAAACAACGTTCTATTTAATAAAATAAAAGGATGAGGGAAAGGGGGTTGGATGATATAATATCACATTAGAATCATAAAAGTACATTATATGTATAATAATGGAGTTACAATACAATTTGGATGAAGATAAGTTGGGAGAGATCAATAAATGAACCTCAACATGAAAGGAAATTAAAGGAGAAGAGAGAGGGAAATTACCTCTAGAATCCTCCTCTTGAGAACATTCTTAAGGGCCTAAGCATGGACTTTTGATGATACCAGAAGCTCTTGGACGTGGGTAGGGGCTAGGGAAGGTGTTTGGGCAGAGTTTAGCGAAGGCTTGGAGCTTGAGAGGTGTGAGGAAATGAGGGTGTGAATGGTGGCTTTTATAGTGGAGGGGAGAGGGGTTTCCTTAATATAAAATTCATTAGTTTATTAATTTACACTAAGACAAGAAATAGTGAGTCTTTAAGGACCAATAATAGTAAATAAGGCATGTGAGTTTGATATTTGGGTGATTACATCACTTGTGATGTCAGGAATAGTGGGTTTTAATTATGATGTATTTATTCCGTAAATTAATGTATTTTACTATTCACCAAAAATTCATGTATCTCAGAAAAATCCCAAAAATTTAGCCCAACCATTTTTTGACGTGTATAATCCAAAAATGAAGTCCATTTTTGAAAAATAATTATCTAAATATTATTAATTTAATATTTAATTAAAATCATAATTTACTTAAAAACAGTTTTTAAGATTAAAACTGGTTTTATAGTACTTTCAAAAATAACGTAGGGTCTAATAAAATTATCTAAAAACTATAAGACATTGATTCAATAATTTATGAATACATTTTAGGGATATAAATTTTTTTATATTAATTAATTAATTATAATTAATTATTTAATACTTACCAAATACCAAAATGTTTACTAAGGTCAAATTGTCACTTTCTAAGATGTCTAAATTTTATTATATTGTTCATAGGTAATGTTACTATTATGTTGGATGATTCACTATTCATAAGGGTAAAATTACTATTCATAAGTTTAGGATACTATTCATAAGGGTAGGTCACTATTCACCAAATATTATTTTTGTTTCATTAGAATCCAAAAATCATCTTGAACACAACCGTGTATGTCGAATTTTCAAAATTCCAAACATAGGTGTGAAAAACATATGTTTAAAGGTAACTTATCACTTAGTAGTTCATTATTTTGTGTTTTCATGTTATTTTATGACATAAATATAAAAAAGGAATTTTCTATTGAAAAACTTTGGGTCGTTACATTCTTCCCCCCTTAAGAAATTTTGACCCCGAAATTTCACTTTACACAAACAGGTGAGGGTACTTCTCCTTCATTTCCTCTTCTAGTTCCCAAGTTGCTTCCTCAAACTTACGGTTCCTCTACAACACTTTTACAAGATGAGTTGTCTTTTTGCGTATAATCTTATCTCTATGATCCAGAATCATTACTGGAAACTCCACATAGGAGAGATCATCTTCCAGCTGCACCACCTCTGAGTTTAGTACATGTGAGGGGTCTGGTATGTACTTCCTCAGTAGTGATACATGAAACACATCATGTAATTGAGCCATATTTTGTGGAATTTAAAGATGATAGGCCACGACTCCTATGCGTTCAAGGATCATAAAGGAGACAATATACCTTGGGGTTAGATTCCCTTTCTTCTCAAATCGCATGACTCTATTCCATGGAGATATTCGAAGGAATAATTTATCTCTAACGTCGAACTCCAAGTCCCTTTGGCGGTTGTTAGCATATATCTTTTTCCAACTTTGAGCATCTTTGATGTGTTTCTGGATGACTTGAACCTTCTCTATCTTCTCTTGAACATGATCGGGTCCAAGTAGCATTCTTTCTGAAACTTCATCCCAACAGGATGAAGTTATACATCGCTTCCCATAAAGAGCTTCATACGGATCCATTTGAATACTCGAGTGGAAGATATTGTTTTATAAGAAATCAACCAATGGGAGATGCTAATCCCAACCACCATTGAATTCAAGAGAGTATGCTCTTAGCGTATCATCAAGCATCTGAATAGTCCTTTTAGATTGGCCATCGGTTTGGGGGTGATAGGCCGTGCTGAAATTTAATTCAGTACTCAAAGCATGTTGATGGATCCTCCAGAACGTAGATGTGAACCTTGGATCACGGTCAGAGGCAATTGAGAGTGGAACACAGTGAAATCTCACCATTTCCTTTACATATATCTTTGCAAGTTGATCAAGTGAGAGGTCTTCCCGAATAGCGATAAAATGGGAAGTCTTGGTGAGTTGGTCAACCATAACCCATATCACATTATTTCCCTTTGACGTCTTCGGGAGACCCATGACAAAGTCCATAGTAATGTTTTCCAATTTCCACATGGGTATAGGCAATGGCTGCATCATACCTTTGGAATTTTGTTGCTCAGCTTTAACTTGCTAACATACCAAGCACCTTGATATATATTCTGCAATATCCTTCTTCATGTTATCCCACCAGAAGTGTTCTCTAAGATCACGGTACATCTTGGTACTCTTAGGATGGATAGATAAAGTTGAGCTATGTGCATTATCCAATATATCCTTCTTTATCCCGGGTGATTAAGGCACACAAAGTTGCGTTTCGAACCAAATCACACCATCATCGTCGATATGGAACTATTTTATCTTCCCTTCCTTTACTGTATTCACCCTCTTTTGTATCTCCACATCATCTCTTTGTGCTTACTTAATATTCTCTTGGATGGAGGGTTACACAATCATTTTGGCAAGTTACGATGTATCCCCTGCCATTATGATTTCCAAATCCATTCTTTGCATATTCAAGAAGATAGGGTCCTTCTCAATCCGCAACATGGATAGATTAGCAGGTTCTTTTCAGCTTAGATCATCAGCTACATTTTTGCCTTTTCAGGATGATAGTGAATAGAGCAATTGTAATCCTTGATTACCTCTAACCATATCCTTTGATGCATGTTGAGCTCCTTTTTTTTGAATATATACGTTAGGCTCTTGTGGTCGGTGTATATGTCACACTTATCACCATAAAGGTAGTGCCGCCAGATTTTAAAGGAAAAAATCATGGCTGCCTACTCTAGATCATGTGTCGGGTAGTTCTCCTCATGGATCTTCAACTATCGTGAGGCGTAGGCTATCACATTATCATGTTTCATGAGTACACAACCCAAGCCTTTCTTTGATGCATCACTGTATATAACAAAACATTCTCCACTTTTTGGTAGTGTGAGTATAGGTGTAGTGATCGACCTTCTCTTTAGCTCCTTGAAGCATCCCTCGCATTCATCCGTCCAGACATACTTTACCCCTTTCCTTGTTAACTTAGTTATCGAGCTAGAAAATCGTGAGACGTTTCTCACAAAATGTCGGTAGTACCCAGCTAATCCAAGAATACTATAGATTTCTATGACACTAGAGGGCATGGGTCATTCCTCAATCGCCTTTGTCTTTGAAGGATTCACAGAAATTCCATCACTTGTGATCAAATTCCCAAAAAACGTGACTTGATACATCCAAAAGTCACACTTTCTGAACTTGGCATACAACTTATCCTTTCTTAATGTCGCCAACACAAGTCTTAGATGTTCTTCATGTTCCTACTTGATCTTGGATTAGATGAGAATATCGTCGATAAACACTACCAAAAATTTGTCAAGGTAATTTCTAAAGACTCTATTCATCAAATCCATGAAGATTGTAGGGGCATTAGTAAGTCTGAAGGGCATCACCAAAAAATCGTAGTGCCCATACCTTGTACGGAAGGCAGTCTTCTGAATATCTTCCTTCTTCACCTTTACCTGACGATATCCATAATGAAGATCCACCTTTGAGAAGTATTGAGATCCTCTTAACTGGTCTAACAAGTCATAAATCCTTGGGAGAGGATACTTGTTCTTTATGGTGATCATGTTGAGTTCCTGATAATCGACACACAGCCGCATGGTTCCATCCTTGTTCTTCACAAAGAGCACTAGCGCATCCCAAGGTGATGCACTAGAGCGTATGAACACATTGTCCAGATGCTCTTGCAGCTGCTTCTTTAACTCCTCTAGTTTGATAGGAGCCATCCTATAGGGACACTTCAAGATACAAGTAGCTCTAGGTATGAGTTCAATTGAGAACTCTACCTCACGATCCGGTGGAATTCCGAGTAACTCTTCCGGAAATACATCGTCATATTCCCTCACGATGGGAATTTCCTCAGGGTTGGAACTTTCCTTCAACTCAACCATTTGGTCGAGGTGTGTTTCTTCATAGGGAATCAACACCCACTCCGTTGAAGGATTATTCAAAGGAGATTCATGATCTTCCTTGCATTTTTAGAGGAGCATGGGATGGTTCGGAATATGAAAATATATTTCCTTTTCCCAATATTTGATATTTGCTCAATATAACGAGTGCCAATCCATTCCCATTATAGCGTCGAATTCCACCAAGGGAAGTATTACGAGATTTTATGGAAGAATCATCCCACATATGCCAACAGGAGAAGAGTCAAACACTTGGGTTGCAATGATTGCACCACTTGGTGTTTTTACAGATATCTGTGCATCAAGGTTTCGAGGCTTCAATTCTATAGTACTAGCAAACATGCAAGATATAAAGGAATGCGTAGAACCAGAATAAAATAAGACTTTTTCAATTCTTGAGTCAATAGTAATTTTACCTTGTAAGACATCATTATCATGCTCCACATTTGAAGTAGTGATGGCATAAGCCTTCCCTTGTTCCTTTGGATTTGGTGGTTGTTGACGTTGATTACCCTCGAGAACTCTAGGATTAGTGCACTGGTTTTCATAGTTTCCTAGCTCCTTACAGTTGTAGCATTGAACCATGAGTGTTTCTATCTTTTTATCAGCTACATTCTCCTTCAATTTCATGTATTTTCGACACTCTTGAGCATGGTGTCCTTCATTACCACACATAAAGCATTTACCCGTCCCTTTGAGTTAGTTCCCATGGTGCAACTTCCCACATTTTTCGCATATGGGTCATTGATTTTTCTTCCCACCTTTATCACTAGATCCACTGGCTTGAAAGTCCATCTTTCGTTTCTTATCCCCATAGCCATTGGACCATTCTCCAAACACCATCTCCACTTTCAGAGCACACCAAACAACTTCTTCATAACTCTCAAATTCTCGAATTTCAAGAGCTTTTTAGAGGTGTGGTTTTAATCCACTAATGAATCTATCAATTTTTCTATAATTGTGGATAACAAAACTCGAAGCGTACCATTCAAGATTTGTGAAATTCGCTTCATAGGTTGTGACAGATTATCCTTCTTTTTTTCTTGAGCTCTATGAATTCTCTCTCCATTTTCGTGCAATGAGTTCTTGGAAAATAATTGTTAAGAAACATTATATTAAAGTCTTCCCATTCCATCACTTCAATTTCCTCCCTTGGCTAGCTGTTCTTAATCAAATCCCACCATTGAACAGCTTCTTTATCTCGATAATAAACGACTAGAGTCACCTTCTCCATCTCAGAACAGTGAATTAAAGAAAAGATCTTCTCAATGGAGTTGACCCACCGTTCCGCAACTAGTGGATCAGAAGATCCACAAAACATTGGTGGGCGTTGCCACTTAAAACATATGATAGCCAGTTGCTCCCTCTTCAGTGAAAGAGGATGTTACTCATTATTATGGTTATTATTCATAACCAGAGATAATTTGGTAAGAATGGCCATGATGTCTTGAACTCCACCTCCCAAATCATTGGGGATGTCTTTCGGCCAATTGTTGCATTGGCCCTCACATGAGTTGTTGGCCTGATTTCTCCTGGTTGCCACCATTTTCTAAATAGAAAAGGATAGAACAAAAAATAAGTAAAAAAGTCATGAATAACTTGTTCATTTAAACAATTATTCCAAAAACATAACATATGAGATCCCTAGGTAAATATTCTTGTGTGCATATTTTTACTTAGTCTCATACTAGAGGTTTTCTCTAGGGTTTACTAATCCTAATTCCCAAATTAACTAAACCTGGCCTCTGATACCAACTATAGCGACCCAGATTTTTCTTAAATTACTATTATATCAATTCGAAGACAAACAAAATAATAGTATTACACATAGAGGATCCATGGTTTTAGTGTCTTGGGGAAACTAGGACCATACATAACAAATACAACATCAAGCGTAATCATTCATTTAATTTCTTCTTCTCTTGCTTCTTTTTGTCACTTGTCCTCTCCTTAGTACATGTAGCCACCCGAGGATATACATCAAAAGGGGTGAGCTAGAAGCCCAGTAACAGGATAGATAAGAATAATATATAATGGGATGAGCATAATCATAACATAGGAAAAATATCATGAGAGGAGCATAAATAAAATACTTGAAATGTGGCAATGCATAAAAATGAAACATTATGTCTTAGTGGTTAACTACCACACATACTTGTGAACCAAGATAGAATCTTGTTCACACATCATTTCACATTTAATCATGAGATTAATAACTTTACCCAATGCATTGGAGCTCTATATAATTCAGGGCACACTCATCACATTTAAACATTCATATTTCGCTATATAATTCCGGGCGCACCCGTCACATCATAACATTCTCTTTTATCATGCATGACAGATTGAACATATAACATAAATGAACATAACTAAACCATGAAAATTAATGGATTTATCTCATAAAAACACAATCATAATCATTGGGTTCCTAAAAGAAAGAGGGAACACCATTTTTGATATAAGAACCATCAACCTTGAATGAGAGGTAAAATTTGTGTTCTTAAAAGAAAAATTCTTTCAGAAAACAATTGGATTGACATAAAAATATTCAAAAAACATTTATATCCCAGAAAATCAAATACAATTATGGACAAATTATCTTTAAGGAGTGACCATATCAAAAATGGAGTGAAAGATGTAAAACCCGAAGGATTAGAGTTTGGTTCGGGAATTTCCCCTTACCTTGTACCTGAATGCTTACTTATCTTTAATGTCCGGTATAATAACATTATATTCATTAATTAGAAATATAAACCCATGTTTACATTAATAGGGGTCATTATGGTTTCATTATGTCATATTATGTTCCTTTCGATGACTTATAGAGTTTAAAAACATTTTTTGGGGATGTTTGTTTTTATAGTATTTCTTGGGTGGTTCACTTGTATTCTTAAATTGATGATTGGGTAGAACATGAGTAAACATCCAAAAATGATATTACATGTCATTAATGATGTTAAAGGTGATTTAATTATTTTATAATGAATTATATTAAATCCATGTCGATGAATCATTAGATAAGAATTAAATGATGGTTATTTGGGTCAATTTGGGTGGTTTTGGGATCACAACGAACTTGTTTTAACTTATCACTTAGTAATATGTCTATAGGTTATTTGAAGAACATTAAATAGAACATAATACAAAAAATATATTCTAATTCAACCATAAAAATGGTTTCATGACCAGATCTGATGGTTGAAAATGAAGAAGAAAGCATGTCGTTCTTGAAGGTGATAAATTAACAACTCACAAACAACGTTCTCTTTAATAAAATAAAAGGAATAGAGAAATGGAGTGGGATGATATAATATCCCATTAGAATCATAAAAATAAATTATATGTATAATAATGGAGTTAAAATAAAAATTTTATGAATATAGGTGGGGAGAGAGAAATAAATGAACTTGAACTTGAAAAAAAAAATTAGAGGAGAAGAGGGAGGGAAATTACCTCTAGAATCCTCGTCTTGAGAACCTTCTTAAGGGCCTAAGCGTGGTCTTTTGATGAGACCATCAGCTCCTGTACGTGGGGTAAGGGATAGGGAAGGTGTTTGGGCATAGTTTAGAAAAGGCTTGGAGCTTGAAAGGTGTGAGGAAATGAGGGTGTGAAGGGTTGCATTTATAGTGGAGGGGAGAGGGGTTTCCTTAATATAAAATTCATTAGTTTATTAATTTTGCCTAAGACAAGTAATAGTGAGTCTTGAACGACCACTAACAATAAATAAGGAATGTGAGTTCGATATTTGGGTGCTTACATCACTTTTGATGTCAGGAATAGTGGGTTTTAATTATAATGTATATATTCGGTAAATTAATGTATTTTACTATTCACCAAAAATTCAAGTATCCCAGAAAAATCCCAAAAATTTACCCCTATATTTTTCGACATGTAGAATCCAAAAATGAAGTCCATTTTTAAAAATTAATTTTCTAAATATTATTAATTTAATATTAAATTAAAATCATAATTTTCGTAAAAAACAGTTTTAAGATTAAAACTTATTTTATAGAGCTTTCAAAAATTACGTAGGGTCTTATAAAATTATCTAAAAACAATAAGACATTGATTCAATAATTTATGAAATTTTTTTAGGGAAATTAATTTTCCTTTAAATTAATTATTTATTTATGACTTACAAAAACGTTTACTAAGGTCAAATTATCACTTTCTAAGATGTCTAAATTCTATTTAATTATTCATAGGTAATTTTACTCTTATGCTGGATGATTTACTATTAATAAGGGTCATATTACTATTCATAAGGGTAGTTTACTATTCATAAGGGTAGGTTACTGTTCATCAAAAACTATTTCTGTTTCATTAGACTCCAAAAATCATCTTGAACACAAACGTGTATGTCGGATTTTCAAATTTCCAAACATAGGAGTGAAAAAACTATGTTTAAAGGTCACATATCACTTAGTAGTTCATTATTTTGTGTTTTGATTTTATTTTATGACATAAATATATGAAGGGAATTTTCCATTGGAAAACTTTTGGTCATTACAGATAACATCTCTTTGATTTTCCCTTAACCAATAAAATGTTCAGATCCTATAACAGAAGCATGAAAACCCCCATTTTCATTAGAAGGTCAACCTCATTGATATCACAACAAAACCCTGTGCATTGAACCACCCAATGAATGTCCCCCATTCGAGCACCTTACAATGTGGGAATTTGATATTATATTAAAGGGAAATGTATCAATACTGTAGAAGTATGAGTGTATTGAATGTTTTTTATATAATAATGAATAAATTTTCATCCTATTATGGTTACATTATAGATGATTTTTATATTGATATAATAAAAAAATAGTAATTTCGGGTAATATTAAAATTCAAATAAATTTTTTTTCCTCCATTAATAAGTTTTCAAGATAAATAATAATTTAATAAAATATTATTTTTAAAAAAAATTATTTAATTTAAATGAATATATTATTTTTATGTTGTCAATTGTTATTTTTATAAGCAATAAAAACTGTTATTTTCATAAACACATCATTTCTCAATAAAGGTAGCTTTCTATTTTTATAGAAAAATTCACATATTTAGATAATTATTAAGATAAAATTATTAATAATTTGGGAATCAGAATATCAAAACTATCTAATGGTGATTTTGTCCTAATTTTTTGAGACAGTCAAATTTTTGGGTAACAATTAAATAGCATATAAATATACCTTGTGTGAATTATGACATCATAATTAACTGAAAGTGATGTAATAAATACTATAAATTTTTTCGAAGACAAAATATATGTTCTACCTTTATTATTATGTGATTTTATGTTTAATTTATATATTTCATAAAGCTCTAATAAATCTTCTAAAAATTTAACATATTTTATAGATTAAGAACAATTTATTTAAGAGTATGACTCACCTCCACATAAGAAAGATAATTATTATTATTAATTTTGACATTTGGACTTATAAATTAAGTAAAACCTCTTCAATTTGGAAGAATCCATGGGAAAACCCGTGGTATGGTTTGTGGTTTTGGTTATTTTATTATGTAGTGTCCAAAACCTAAATAATAAATAAATCCTCATCTTTTACTGTATACCTCCCCTAACGAAACCATTTATCATAACTATAAAACCTTCAAGAACGTCCATACTATGAACTCTACTCACTATAATACTATCAGGTCTCCCAAAAGCTATCATGAATCACCTCCCAAACATTTAGAGTAACACACTCAAGGGATTTCTATCTTCTCATATCCATTAATGCACTCATTTTTTGATATGTATCATTAATTACATTTCCCTTTATATGGATATATTCTTCTGTATTACCCTTACATAAAAGATAATATATTAATGATTACATTACCCTTTCACACTCATTAATCCTCCCATAATCCTTTATGTACACCTGTTACCACACAAAAATTTTGTTTGGATTATTTTCATTATTCAACCAGCATCATGAACTTATTCCATATATGTCCTACTTATAATATTGGGATATGATTTTCAATGTACCTATTACATCAAATTTTATTTGTATTTTATTATATACCCAATTCTCTCTAATAAACAAATTATTTGAATATTTTTTCCTGTTGATATATTGTAGAGATTTCACTATAATTTTCCATGCCAAAATAATAGACTAATGAATACCATATCCATTTCATATCAAAGTGTATCAAATTTATGCACATATACTATTTTGATCGGGTTATACATATACATATTCCATAAACCTCAATCATGGAATAAATTATCCTGCTGAATGAATGTCGTATGATATATGTGGAACACATGATCATGATAATGAAATGAATGTGATGGATGTTTCTATAATTATATGGAACTCTAGTGAATTGGGTAATGATTATTTTCATGATACAACATGATGGGATAGGTAGTGAATCTGATTCCTTTATGGGAATTTTTACATCCTTTAGTGTTTTGGGTTATCATTGTCATATGTTTCTGATGGACTATTTTATCTCGTATCTACATTTCCCATGTTATTAATATCAAGTTATATCATGCCCAAATCTTCATGATTATGATTTGAACTATTTTTTTATTCCTCATTTATATGAATTGTTTCTAACATTTATTTCCTTATTACAGTTTTATTCCCATATTGAGCTTCATATCACTCCCCTTTCTTATGATTTTTTCTAGGATACCTCATGTAGTTTTAAAATCCATGGAATACTTGAAGAATGTTTATGAGGTTTTCAATAATGTTGTTGTATTCATTGTCAAAGACAATTTTTTATGTAGAGGATTCCAAATTAATCTAGCCATGTCGATCATTTAGGCAGGAATATATTTAATTTTATATAATAAATCAAGAATATATTTTTAATAAAGAACATTATTGTTATAGTTTGTATTAGAGTAAAAGTTTAGTAATATTTTTGTTTAGGATTAGAGAACACAATAAAATCCTTACGAATAATAAAATGTATAAAAAACATCACAGAATCCTATAAAGTATGGAATAAGTGATTTATCATGAAAATAAATCCATGTCTATATACTATAGGGGAAGTGGATCTGGATCATATGTACGTATGCATAACAACTCAAATAAGGTGTTCCATGTATGACTTCGTGTAACATGGTACACGAAAACTGGACTTAATTCACACCTAGTTTCACACTCCCAATGGATATGATTTAATAAATTCATAAGCCGATTATAAAAAACTATTAAGGTAAAAAAATGTCTCATTAAAATATAAGTTAGGAAATAGATCATGAGTAAAATATATTTTATCATATAAAGTAATAAGGTAAGGATATAAGTAATAATTCAAAACACTAATTTCAGTAAATTCATATTTTTATGTTTAATAGTTTAAAAATAATCATCCCAATTTTTCTATTTATTCTTGTCAAAGGATGGAAAATAAGAGTAATGGGGGGAAATTTCAGTTTGAAAGGAAATGTGATGACTCCTGCAATGACATTCCAAACCCAAATAGATGAAAAAATTTCGAGCATCTTGTCAATAATCCCTCAGATAACTACTGTTGTGAATAGAATCTTGGATCTGGATGAGCTTCCAAATCCCCATGTGATAGAACAAACTATGATTGGGAGAATTTTGTGATAAAGGCTTCTGAATTTCAATGGATAATCAGATCCCTTAATTGTGGAACAATGGGTCAACTCCATTGAGATAAACTTATCCATCAATTAGTGTTTTGAAAAAGAGATCCCTTTACAGGATATTTAATAGATAGAGGGGGGTGATGATCATTGGTGGAAATTGGTCAATATTATGATACAAGAGGAAGAGGTCTAAGATATAGAGTAAAATTAAATTGAGACAATGTTTTTTGATAAATATTTCCCTCACACTAGTCATCCTAAAAAAGAAATGGACCTCATGGACACAAGAAAAAAATAATTGATTTTATCAATGAGTACAAGAAAAAAATCACAGTTCATTAATGATACACCTCCATCATTGTTTTACACTCAAATGTAAAGATTAACTCTTCATTGGTTGAATAAAACCGAGTTTACTAAAATCCATTATGATTAGTGACCTTGAAATCTATGAGTATTTTTTATGATGTTACCTCAATATAGAAATGGATATCGGGGAATCTCAAGAGTATCAAGTGGATATGAAGTTGAAATTGTAGCTAAATTCTTCTATTATGATGAAGAAATATAACTGTGTTATAAAATTTAGGCAACCCACATGTCAAGTTTTAGGAAAGAAGAACCCCATAAATTTTATAAGTGGGTAGAAGGAATTATTAATGTTTGGGAAGGGAGGTCACACAGCTAAAAATTTCCAACAGGAGAAACCTACAGATGTGATGGAGTTGTTGAATTCTCTAGTTAACCCTCAATACAATGTTCATTGTTAAAACTACTTGTAAAAAAGGATCTTTTCAACCCAATTCACTATCCCAATGGTTTTCTGAGACAACCAAAAACCTTGTAGGCAGTAAGGGAGAGATTTTTCTATCACAACCAATAAGGATCATCCTAACAACAGTGTTGTTTTAGGTATTCTATATACTCATTCAATGATAGAAAATATAGTTTTTTATTATTATTCCAAACATACCACCATATCATGAATGTTTAGTAGGACTTTTCAAACACCGACACAAATAATGGATGTAGAGATGTGAGTGAAATTTGAAAATTTTGAAATTAATGCATCCAGAGATTATAACTCCAACCCTATTAGATTTTTTGAGATAAACAATCAAGGAACCTTGTCAAACCTTATTTGTTGGAATGTGAAGAAATTCATGGAATGGATTCGATTTCCATACATAGATCCAATATACATTTCCTCTAAAACATAATCACTCTCAATATTGAGCATCTACTGTTGATTAATTACAAGTTCAAGGAGGTCGGTGAATCTTATTTACCATCAAAATCAATGTAATGGATATTGTTTCCATATTATCTTGAATATATAGAATAATTTATTGATTCTATGGAAAAAATATCATCTAAGGCATTAGTATTGTGAGGGAATACACATACATGTTTCTAGAGGAATATCCTGATCTCCCTCCTAGACGAGAGGTTTAATATTCCATTGATCTTATACACGGGGTGTCACCATTATCCAAAACTCCATATATAATATTTGTTGTGGAACATGAAGTGTAGAATAATAATCTATGAGGGAATCTTGAAAATTGGTTCATACGATAAAGTTCTTCAACATGTGGTGCACCACTCCTCTTCTTTTAGATGGAGGAGGGATCGATTTTCCTTTTTATTGATTATCGTGAGATCAAAAATATCATGATGAAGAATTATTATCCTCTATCATGTATTGATTTTTTTATCAGAAATGTGGATAGAAATACTTCTCCCTGGGGGATATGTGGTTGGGATATTACCCTGTTATAGTGATTAATGGTGATATCCATAGGACTGCTTTTTTGTAAAAGGTAAAGGATTATGAGTTCATATAAATAAAAGTATGACTCCTATTTCTCTATAATTTTTAATGGACATGATGAATACAATCTTTAAAGATTACCTCATCAAATTGGTTGTTGTATTTAATGATGATAATATAATATACTCCAAAATAAAAGAGGAGCATGAGAGGCATTTGATCATTGGGATGATGTATTAATGGAAGGAGAACATTTATTACATCTACAAAAAATGTAATTTTGTTATTAAGTAAGTCTAATTATTTGGTAATACCAACATAATAATAGGGATATATATGGACCCTTCAATGAAAAAATAATTTGAATGATTGTATAAGACAACATCAATGAAAAATATACATAGTTTCCTTTGATTATATGGGTATTGTTGTTGATTGTTGATTAATGTCTCTTGATTATCAAACCATATAACCAAGATAACTCTGAATGGAATAAATTTTTAATGGAATCATTAGTGTAAATATATATTGAAGGAAGAAAAGGACTCATATCACTTCCCCTTTGACCACAACACCCACAAGTGGAGAACTATTCGTAGAATTAAATTGTGCTTCAAAAATGGAATTGGGTTTTGCATTACTGAGGAATGAAAAAGTCATATAGTTATATAAGGAAGTTAAATGTTCCCAAATAGAAAAACAAAAAAATATTTTTAAGATTTTTATAATGTAATCATTACTGTTAAAATATTTTTATATTATTACTTTGGGGAGATGTGTGAAATATATATAGATAAAAATTCTCAAATATAAATTCACACAATAATAGATAAAAATAATCTAAAGAATATTGTTAGAGTTGATTCATGAATATGATTGGTGGATTCACAACTATAATATGAAATAGATTAATGTGTAATATACTATAAGTAGAAATGATCCAATAATTTTATCATTGATGATAATTGAAAAGGTTCTGAACATTTTAAAATAGAAGAGTCTGAACATGGGAATCATAAATAAAGGGATATCATCAATAATTTGACACATGATTTCTCAAACATATCTTTTATAAAAGATATTTTCTATTCAAAGAGATTATGTGGAAATTTAAATGAATGTCAAAACATTATGAAAATGGAAATCCTCATAGTTTAGTTTAAATGATGAAGGATTTGTGAGATTTTGGTAATGAATTTGTATGACATCTAATACTCAGTTAATGATGGAATTGTTGGACGATGCAGATAGTTCAACTTTCTCCATCCACCGAGGAAGAACCAAGGCACATAGATATATTTGGTAACACTATTTGTTGGACATTATGAAGTAGAATATGGAATATTGTACATCAAAGTTCTTGGTGTGATAAAAAGTGATGGATATAAGAAAGACATCTAAGGGGATGATGCAACTGTTACCCATTCCATCATAGAAATGGTAAAATATCACCATATAAATTTTCACTAGAATTATGAAGATATCCACTGAAAAAAATACAATAAATGTTATTTTTGATCATCTCACAAAAGTATATCATTTATTGTGATTCAATGGTATTTCTCAGTAGATCAAATTTCATTGTTATACATCAAATAAGTGTAAAGGTTTCATGGATTAATACTATTGACTGTGATAGATCTATAAAGACCCAGAATATTCCATGTAATTTATTTTATTAAATGCAAATACTAAGAGTCCACAAAATTAACGGTGTGTGATTTCGAGGCCGTGTGTGCCCTTAATGAATATCTGACCTTTTTTTCGAGTACGTTCAGAGAACGCCAGAGTGGATTTTTGTATCATTTGAACTGGTTCTCGGAATGGAAATCCAAATACACCATTGAACTCGCAGCACTGATATTCGCTTAAGGTGACCTTCACCTCCACTATAGTAGGTCGCATGTTGAAGTTAGTTTTTGGTATTTTTGTGGGAGAGTTAAATGAATAAAAAAATAAACCAACAACTTATATTTTATTTTCTCGAAACCGACATTTTGAATACTTGGTGGTGGGGACCACCCGAACTCTAATTTAATGTGTGTTATCCTTCGTAATTCCCCCAATTAATGTGAAAACATTAATTTAATTAATGTGACAACATTAATTGAATTAATAACCATAAATAAATTAAAGTCGGCTCTTCACCCTTTTGGTTTGGATCGTTGTAAAAGGGGAGAGCTTCGGAGAACTCAGAAGGAGATCCTCCAATGAAGAACCTCCCCCCCCCAAATGAAGAACGAGGACAACATACAAGCCCAGATCAGAAAAGTGTTGCAGGAGAGACGAATGGAGGAATTCCATTCATCAACTTCATCCTCTTCCTTATGCCATCTCCAATGAGAAAACAATTTAGGGGTGTGTTTATGATTGTTCTTATTAGTATCTAATTATTTCCATCCTCTTAAATCGTCTGCTATCGGTCTAACACGAAGAGTGCAGGAAAAACAAACATGGCTTGATCCCTCTGCATAATTATTGAGGACATGTTCATTACAGGCTATGAGGACGGTGGTGGCACAACCGTGCCTCCAAAGGAGACCGCGACCAATCGGCTGCGGCAGAGAGGTGGTGGCCAGCACCCTGCCATCTGTGTGGAACCGTGGCGGCTCCTCTGCACTGCCTGTAGCAAATGAGGCCACATCCCATAGGCTGTTGTGATAGGAGGACAACGGTTGGCATCTAGATTGCTAAGTGGAGGTATATTGGAGTGCATACACACCGCCGGTTGAGAAGGAGGCCAAAAACTGTCGGTTGTGGCGGAGTATGGTGGGGGTCGGCATGCCAGCCGGTCGAGTGGCGAAGTTGTGGCGTGCGTCAGCACCGTCGGAGCAGGAGACCATGGCTGCTCAACCATACTAGAGGTCGGAGGGTATCTATCATCCACCTAGCCGTGGAAGGCCATAAGCACCGTCACACCACTGGAGGAGGACCTATCACGAATCTGGCAGGCCACGTCACACTGGGCGAGACCCCTCCGGCTGGTCCCTTGTGCGAACAAGGCTAACCGAAAGGTCCAGCTAACTATTCAGGTGACATGGGTGGGATTTCCTCTACTCCCAAGTGTAGGCTAGGGCGGACCCTGCCATGGAGAACCACACTACAGAGTGGGTCATGCCCAGTGCGCCGCAACGAACTGTCCGTGCAGGACCGCAGCCGAACAGGTCATGCTCGTCGTGGCCCAGCCCAGACTGGATCGGGTCAACCCAATACGGGTTGGGTCAGCCCAGGTCTGGTCATGCTGGGTTAGTCCGACCGGGTCGGACAAGACCCGAGCCCATCTGGACCGTGATACACCTTTTGGACCATATCATGAGAATCATGCATCCATTTGATGAACCATCTATGACACAAGGATCCTCGGATCAAGAAATTCATTTTGGTATACTAAACTTGAGTTTTGGATAATGATGGATTAAGTACAAGTTACAACAAAGCTGAATCCAACCAGGCCCTTAGAACTGAAACACTAATATCATACAGACTGAATGCCCGATTGACTCAACATCTATCGTGTTGGGTCCCTTTTGATGTGATTGGCATTTGGGATTCTTCTTCGTGGGATGTTGTGGTTGTAAAACTATCTAACGATGTCTTGAGGAGAGGAATCTCAAAGAATCAATCATGCTTACTATGGGGACCCTGTGGTTGGTTGTACATGAAAAATATCCAGTTCTTATGTGGGTCTTCTACAGATCATGTGTTGGTCAACGCTCAGCGATCCTATGTGGGTCAGCGCATACCGATCTGGTGTGGGTCAGCACTCAGTGATCCTATGTTGGCGAGCACATATCGATCCTATATTGGTTATCACTCAGCGATCTTGTGTTGGTTGGTGCATACTAATCCTATGTGGGACTTCTCCAGATCCTATGTGGGTCATATTCAGAAACTGTGTGGGTCATCTTCAATCATGTGTGGGTCAGTAGCAGAGCTTCTTGATGAAGTAAAATGATCTAGCAATATAGATAACCATCTATACTTATGTACTTATGTTATACCTAGTGTGAGTTTAGTCTTTACCTTCATGGTATTCTTCTGTGGGGTGTTACCTTTGTGGTACATACATTCAGGGAATAATTCTGTGTAGTGTTACCTTTTTGGTACTTACCTTCTTGGTGTTACCATCGTGGTATTCTTTCCTATGTGTAACAGTAGTATTTCCTACAAAATAATGGGGCCTTTTGTTACCTCATGAATGAGATGGGTACAGTTGATAACATAGGTATATTTATGAGTATATACCTAGGTTGGGATGAATGTTGTTTACATGATTTATGGTTTATCCTTCGTGGAATCTGAAAGGCCATAGGGGGACTCGGGGTCCCTACTAAGTACCGTTATACTCATCCCTTCACATGCTATGCCTAAACGTTTCTATGTCTTGTGCAGAAAATAGTCAATGCTGATCGAGGTCAAGGGTACCAGACTGGATGCTACTCGAAGGAGGACATTAGATGAGATGATCCGTAGGGACAACCGATCGAGAGTTGTACCTACCCTTCAGGTAGGATTTTTGGTGGGTGTTAAATTGATATGTTCTTTGTTTGTTTTACATGTACATTCTAGTTGGTCTTTTATTGTACACCCTTTACTTAATGCACACACTATTTTTACTATATAGCTTAGTTTGTAATCATATCTTGTTGTGAGCTTGGTTGTGTGAGTTTACAGGTTATTAAAGCAATGCATTCCTGGTTTTTGGGATACTCCTTTCCGATGATTGTCTCTAGCCCCTGGCATATGGAAGGCGAGATTGGGGTTATCACAACATGGGTCTCGAGGGACGGGTTGTGAAAATTTGGTATCATAGGTGTTCAGAACTACCGAGGAACTTGGACTATAATCTTTTAATCAGAAATAATGTTAAGTGTTATGCATGTTGTTATCAATTTGGGGAATCCAGTGTTAGTGCAGCGGCTGACATATCCCGACACAAAGACTGTGACTTCTGATTTCTGACTCAATGCACAACAACACTGATTGCGTGTGTGTTTTTGAAAAGTTTTTATTGTTATCACTTTGAGTCATCTCACCAGGTATAACACAATGACCATGGATCACCTGTTCCTTTTCAGTATTCCTCCACACATACAGCTAGCAATGTGATTAGCCACTAAATGAGGCTAATATTCGTTGTTAATATATATAATTTTCATGTTCTTTATTATTCATAAACACCATTTTAGTGCATTTTACACTTTGAACATCATTTCACATTATGATTGTAATACCTTCTTAAAATGCACTATTATGTGGTATATTTTTTAACATCATTTAATGTACCAAATGATTCATATGATTATACATATTTTAATTTGATATTTTTGGAAATTGATCTACACTCCAATATGAACATGTTTCATTCAGGGATCAATGGAGAATTCATGGAGGATGATGGAGATATTTGGAAATGAAAGGAAGCAATTCTGGAGAAGGATGATTGGACACTAGCCCACTGATGAGACTGTGGGGCCCCAAATATAGGCCCAATGAATTCCAAATTTAGTGGGATGATATTATAAATTTATAGTAACAAATAACTCTGTAGTTTCAAATTCTAATTCGGCCTCCATGGTGTCCATTTAGGCATCCCAAGTTAGAGATAAAATTATGGTTCGGATTCTGCGGCCCAGAACAATAGCCGACTAATTTGATCATATCTCGGAATAAATAACTCCAAATGGGCCCAAAGTTTACCGGTGGTTAGAAGACATCCGTAGATCTATTTGCTTTCTCTATGGACCACTCGGATTCGGCCATATAGAAGGACATCCAAACGCGTCTGTTCCATGGATAAAAGCTGGCTGCCACCTCGGGTCAAATGTGGAAATGTCCAAATTACACAAGCTTTCCACCACCTATGGCCTACCAAAATTAATTTAGATGCTTTGTACTATTGGAGACTCGACCCAAGGGCTCAAAAATTCCTATTTAAGGCAGTGGTGTTTGAGTATTTGGGAATCTTTGAGCTTTCTTTCATTGTAATGTTATGATGCGGTTTTGTTGTCTCAAATTTATCTTCCACATGTAAGTTGTTTTAAATCATCCATGTTTCTTAATAAAAGTTCATCTTCTCTTATTATTATATTCTTCTCCTTATCACTTTGATACCATTAGTTTAAGGTGTGAACTTGTTCATACCAAACCTTGTGAGATTATCACACAACGTTGGAGTGATTGTTATTTTATTGCGTTTTTTTTACTTCACCATTTCCTCCCTCATGAGTCTACTTTCCGCTTCTATTGAAACCATAGAATCAATGGAGGGATAACCCAATTATGGGTTTATCCAAGGGAGTATCAAAGGGCTGGATTTTATTTTATTTATCACCTCATTAATGTATAATAGCTTCTTTAATTGAGATTTTTATTTGATGGTTTTTAAACTCCATCGTCCTTGTTGAATTTAAGGAAACACACTTCAAGTGCTAATACGAACCTTTACCTTGAAGTGCTCAAAACACTGATCCTTCAAGTGTATAGGTGATTAGTATTAAAGGGTGTAGGCATTAAATCAGTAAGTTATGATGTTGTTTTATCTCCTTAAATGAACACATCTCAAATATAAGAAATTGAAATCATTAAAAAGGAAATACGTCCAATCCACCCCGGGCGATATCCTAGGATCAACTCATTATTTTAAATTGAATTCACTTAAATCTATTATATATCATTCAAGACCATCCAAAGCCAATCCATGTTGGCCACTTAATATCCGAAAACAGTCCATAGAATTTACGTGACTATAGGTTTCTTCTTAGGTCTCTGTGGATTCGATAACCCAAGATAAACTACAAGGACCGTCTTACCTTCTTCTTCGGGGTAAATTTGAGCGAGAATCAAATTTTGGAGCCATTTCCGGGGACCTAAGTAAGTTAACATAGACACTATCATCCTTTTTTTATTCTACTTCTCTTTTCTCACTCCTCACTCCTATGGAAGTCAATTTTTAACAAGTCCAAACATGGGAAACCTATCCCTACTTTGATCACCCAACCCCATGTACGATGTACAATGACCATCCTAATTCTTACTTTTGGGATCATCAACAACCTACTGAACCAAAATGTTTTTATTCATATGATCCACAATACATTCTAACATATTATGAGTTCCAATCCCAACAAGGCCAATCTGAACACCCTCCAGTGCACTTCCAACAACTTAATTATCCACCGGAAATAGACCATGTTTCTCAACCCCTTACCCATAATGATCCACAACCATTACTTGAAAAATTGTGTCAACAAATGGAGATAATTAATTTTAAGGTTTCATCATTGACGTTAGAACTACAAAGCATTAAAAATTGGGAGGAACCCATCCCTACACAAATTGTCCCTTCCATAACCTTATGTGAAGTGTCTAGTTTCCCACAAACCTCTTATGAATTTACTGAAGAGAAAACATTTGGATTTAGGGAAGATGAGGAGGATCATGGAATTGTTGATGGGTGTTTGAATTAGGAGGAAATTGAATTTTTGGATTCACAAGAGGGAAATTTGACATCATGGATTGAGTCTCATGAATATAAATCCATTTATGATTTTTCAAAAATTCAAATCACCGAACCATTAAGAGAAATCACAATCATTGATCCCATACCCATTCTTGAAACTGATCTTTCCAATTTGGTGGTTGAATATTCTATTCAAAAGGAACCAATTATGTTGCGAAAAGTTCAATTCAAAGACCGAACCTATTTTTGAAAGTTTTAGCCTACCTGAACTTGAACAAAAGGGCTTTCCATCCACCCCCAAGTTTCCATTCATTGGGGATAGTAAAAAACATCCATTTGTCACCATTTCTTATTTTTAAACCACTAAAAGGGTGATTATTCATAATGTATTAGGAAATACTACAGAGGAAACTGGATCAAACATTTTTGATATTCCTTGGATTTTACCACTCATTTTAGAACATAGGTTTGCATACACCAAAAATTATAAACAAAGAATAAATCTCAATCTAGTGAACATAGAGAAACATGTGGTCCTTAAAATGTTGAATGTTGGTATTGGATAAGTTGGGGGGTTCAAGTCGAGCTAATGACGTTAAACAAAGCGCTGCATGGGAGGCAACCCATGGTTTTCAAGTTTCCTATCATTTTTTTGTTTTAATAAAATTTATATTTTAATTAATCATTTTTATATTTTAAAAAAAAGTCTGTTGACCACTTCTTCTATTATGAGTATGGATGGGTATGAAAGGGGAGCACCATATTAATCCGTGTCACGTGGTGTGATCCTTGAGTAATACCTTACCTAGAGATTTAAAAAGAAGAAAATGTATCATCAGTTTATATTATTTTATATATATACTTATATTTTACTTATATATATATATATAATCTTTTTTTTTTTTTCCTTTTTCCACTAGGGAACTCTGCAAGCGACATGGATATCAAAGGACTAAATTGGAGCAGCATGAACGTCAAACTTCAACAACTAGGTGACTTCATTCCATGACCCTCATTTTCAATTTCCTTTTTGAACTTTCATTCTCTACCTCTACCCCATCTAAATTTTCTTTTCATTAAACACTGGGGACAATTTTATTTTAAGTTGGTGGGGGAGATAAAATAAAAAATGCTTTTGTGTCAAAAAAATGAATTGTTTGAAAAAAAAGTGTAAATGGAAGGAAAAATTCCTTTAACTTTGAACATGGTAATACACATTGCACACTTTGAAACTGAATATCAAATAATTTAGCATGTACTAATTCTGATTTTAATCCTTGTATAATTTCATGAGCATAGATTTTGGAAAGTGTGGCTGTCCAATGTGATATTTCATCGTTTATATTTTCATCCAAATAAAAAAAAGATCACAATGCACGTCCCTTGGATAGTGGGGTATTAGTTTGAGTTCATAGGGTCCCCTAAATAAATACCATAGCTTTGGTGATCATTTTAGTTTAATATTAGTATTCAAAAAAAATATAAAAAAAATTGCGCGTAGAGCAATGAAATGACCTAATGCGTGGATTTCGGCACTTGGGGATCGTGACTCCATAGTTGTCTAGCCCAGAGTTAGTAATTTTATCTCTATTTTTGGTAATTTGAATTTGTTTTTGACTCAGTTAACTCGAGATGATGCCTGAGTCTGTGGGATTCACTTGGTGCCCTAAGGTCTTTGAGCTTGGGAGTCATCGGCAAAGTCTCGCTATAGGGGTTGACTCTTTTGAGTGCAACTTCAATTACCATGGAAAAATTGCAAAAAAAAAACAAAAACAAAAATAAAATAAAATAAATATATGATACAAAAAAATTGAATACTCATCTTAATATTGAAATGTGATTCCACCTTGCGCTTCTATCATTTCCCCCTTGAATAAAGATGAACCCCCATGTCTATTGTGATGCACAACACATCGTCATACTTAATTGACATTGGATGAAATATGGGAATTAATTTGAACAAAGGAATGGGCTTGGGATTGGGATATGATTATGAAAATATCTTGTATTAAAATATTTTTATGGGTTTCATGATTGCTTGGTATAAGGTTTTTTGGTGATCATTGTGAATTAAAATGTTTTTGGAAAAGGGAATTCAAATTTCATATTGTTGAGATATATTTTTCTCGGGAGTAACAAAACTCAAGTTGGGGGGTTTGATTACCACTAAATGAGGATAATATTCATTGTTAATATATATAATTTAAATTTTCTTTATTATTCATAAACACCATTTTAGTGCATTTTACACTTTGAACATCATTTCTCATTATGATTGTAATACTTTCTTAAAATGCACTATTATGTGGTACATTTTTTTAACATCATTTAAAGTAAAAAATGATTCATATGATTATACATATTTTAATTTTATATTTTTGTAAATTTATCTAAACTCTAATATGAACATGTTTCATTCATGGATCAATGGAGAATTCAAGGAGGATGATGGATATATTGGGCAATGAAAGGAAGCAATTCTAGAGAAGGCAGATTGGACACCAGCCCACTGATGAGACTGTGGGGCCCAAAATACAGGTCCAATGAAACCCAAATTTTGTGCGATGATATTATACATTTAGAGTAACAAATAACTCTTAAGGATCGAATGCTAATTTGGCCTCCATGGTGTCCATTTAGGAATCCCAATTTAGAGATAAAAGTCTAAGCTAGATTCTGCATCGCAGAAAAATAGAAGACTAATTGTATCATATCTCGGAATACATAACTCCAAATGGGCCCAAATTGTACAGGTGGTTAGAAGACATCCGGATATCCATTTCTTGCTTCTATGGCCCACTCTGATTCGGCCATATAGAAGGTCACCCAAATGCGTCTTTTCGGTAGATGAAATCTGGCTGCCACCACGGGTCAAATGTGGAAATGTCCAAATTCCACAAGCTTTCCACCACCTATGGCCTAGAAAAATTAATTGAGATGCTTTGTACTATTGGAGACTCTACCCAAGGGCTCAAAAAGGACTATTTAAGGCTGTGGTGTTGGAGGATTTGGGAATCTTTGAGCTTTCATTCATTGTAATGTTATGCTGCGGTTTTGTTGTCTCAAATTTATCTTCCACATGTAAGTTGTTTTAAATCATCCTTGTTTCTTAATAAAAGTTCATCTTATCTTATTATTATATTCTTCTCTTTATCACTTTTATACCGTTGGTTCAAGGTGTGAACTTGTTCATACCAAACCTTGTGAGATTATCACACAATGGTGGAGTGATTGTTATTTTATTGCGTTTTTTACTTCTCCATTTCCTCCCTCATGAGTCTACTTTCCGCTTCGATTGAAACAATAGAATCAATGGAGGGCTAACCCACTTATGGGTTGATCCAATGGAGTAGAAAAGGTCTGTATTGGATTTTATTTATCACCTCATTAATGTATAATCACTTCTTTAATTGAGATTTTTATTTGATGGGTTTTAAACTCCATCGTCCTTGTTGAATTTAAGGCAACACACTTCAAGTTCTAATACGAACCTTTACCTTGAAGTGCTCAAAACTTTGATCCTTCAAGTATATAGGTGATTAGTATTAAAAGGTGTAGGCATTAAATCAGTAAGTGATGATGATTTTTTATCTCCTTAAATGAACCCATCTCAAATATATTAAATTGAAATCATTAAAAAGGAAATACGTCCAATCCACCCCGAGCGATAACCTAGGATCAACTCATTATTTTAAATTGAATTCACTTAAATCTATTATATATCATTCAAGACCATCCAAAATCAATCCATTTTGGCCACTTCATAGCCTAAAACAGTCCATAGAATGTACGTGTCTATAGGTTTCTTCTTAGGTCTCTGTGGATTCGATAACCCAAGCTAAACTACATGGACCGTTTTACCTTTTTCTCTTGGGTAAATTTGAACGAGAATCACCATGTTTTCAAGAAGTGTATGTGATGGTATCCCCCGAGTGATGAGTCTTTGGTGTGGGGTCCCCTTACGGATGTAGTACCACCGGGTGGTGTACCAAAATCACCACTACCCATTGGGAAATTGATCCCACCATCCCCATAAGCAGAGGGTGCACACTGCTTGAGTGTGTTGCATAAGTTCTAGCGCCAGAGGCCCCTGAGCCTCCAGGGCTAGATGGATCCACATGTGGCTAAGGACTAGTTGTATTCATGGTTAGAGTTTATCAGCTGGTAGGGACACCAGCTAATCTCATGGTGATCCTTGCTACCAATATTCATCAGGCAGCAGCGGGCAGTTGGTGGGACATGATGCTCTAGGTTCAAGATGTGGTGACTCTCCTCTGGGCAGTCTTTAAGAGAATTTTCAGGGTAGCTTTCATCCCAGTGACCCTACACTCAGTGCATATACAAGAGCATCTCCACATACAGTAGGTTAGCATGATTATGGCTTAGTATTCAGTGAGGTTCACCGACCTCTCGCACTACTCCACTGACATGGTGCAGGACCCTATCATCATGGCACTTACCTCGAGCAGGGAATCGGATGAGAGATTAGAGATTTGATGATTTTTCTTAGCATCCTGATGCATGAATGAGTGTTAGAGCAAGCACTATTAGTGGAGAGATTCCTCGCTCAGTAGTCACCCGCAGCAAGACCCACCACCAGACGCTATGTAGCAGGGAAATCTACAGCTGGCAACAGACATATGGCGTAGAGGTCCATGAGAACAAGACCTATAGGTGTACTATGGCTAGATACATGGTTGGTTGTGTGGGGCTCTTGAGATAGATCTGGACCAGTGAGGAGCATGCAATGTTTCTCGTGCGGTAGGCAAGGTCACATGGATTGCGACTACCCGATCTGTCGTATGTACGACCAGCTGACAGTCGAAGTACTACATAGGCATAGGAAAATATTCAATCTTTGAGGTCCGTAGGCACTAGGTGGAAGTGGTAGAAGAGCTGGCCATGTAGCAGGTCATGGGCAGCGATTCGAGGTTCTACCGCCACCACCCCCAGGCAGGTCACCCTGACCACATGAACAGTTGGACAGGGACGAGCTCAGCACCAGGAAACTAAGGCCTATGATCATCACGCTCCGGAGATGATTCAAGGTATGATCTATGTATACTCTACCCTAGCTACAGTACTTATTGACACATGTTCCAGTCAATCCTTTATTTCAAGGACCCTCGTTCGGAGCTCAGAGATTCCGGTGGAGCTGTTGGCTTGACCCATACGAATATAGACTTCTATGGGATCATATTCAATGATTACGCATAAGTGCCAACAGTGTAATATTACTCTATGAGGTGACAAATTCGTCTGAGAACATCAATTAGTGGTGTATAGGCCTTACGACATCATCTTGGGTATGTATTGGTTATCCAAAGTCCATGCTCAAATTGATTGAATTTGGTGAAAAGTGTGGTGTGTCCACACGGAAGGGACCGGGATTTCCTTCACCGGTGTGAAGGGAACCATTAAAACATATGATAGACTTACCCAGAGGAGGGTGCAGTTGAACAAACATCAGTTGGATAGCCTTACCCTCAGAGAAGATGATGTGGAGAGTCTGAGCAATTTGTTAGTGGTGGACCAATATGCTGATGTTTTCCTAGATTATGTTTTGGGTCTACCTCCTCACAGAGAGGTGGAATTATACACTGTCTTGTACCGCAGGACACCACTGTTATCTACTACAGCATATCAGATAGCTCCTGTGGTGCTTTGAGAGTAGCGAGTACAATTAGAGGCCTGGCAGAGCAAGGGGTTCATTAGGCCCAGTGTTTCTCCTTGGGAAGCCCCAATTTTGTTCACCAAGAAGGTAGATGGGATTTTGAGACTCTGTGTAGACTATCGGATCCTAGACCAGGTGACTGTTAAGAAAATGTACCCACTCTTGAGTATTGAAAATCTCTTGGATCAGCTGACAAGAGCATGGTGGTTTTAAAAGATAGACATGAGATCAGGGGGTCACCAACTCAGAGTACAAGACGAGGATGTGCATAAAATAAACATCAGATGTCGGAATGGATCTTATGAGTTGTTGGTGATGCCATTCGGCATGACCAACTCTCTAACTATGTTCATGGGACTCATGGATAGGATCTTCTCGCCATACCTCGATTTCTTTGTGGTAGTATTAAACAATGACATCCTAATATACTCAGCTTGAGAGAGGAAGCATGCCTGTCATATCCAGACAGTTTTAGACACACTCCAAGAGTACCGAATTTATGGTAAGCCCTCGAATTGCTGGTTTGGGTTCTTGAGAGGTTCAATTCTTGGGTCCCCTCATCTCGGAGGCTGGAGTTGCGGTGGATCTAGTGAAAATAAAGGTTTTTCTTGCTTGGGAGACATCCATGAATGTGATGGAGGTGAAAAGTTTCTTGGGATTGGCCAGTTACTACCAGTGGTTTCTGCCTAACATTTCTAGAGTTGTAGCACCATTATCAGCATTGAAAAAGACAAGGAAACCCTTTGTGTGGTCAAAGAGATGCTAGTATAGTTTTCATGAGCCAAGCCAGAGACTGAAGAGTGACCTCAATAAGAGGTTACAGGAGGAGGGTGTTGGGTACATAGTCTACTATGAAAAATCAGGGATCGGCCTCGGATGTTTCATAATTCAAGAGAGAGCAATGATCACCTATGGTTCTCAATAGCTGAGACAACATGAGCATATCTACACTAACCATGACCTATAGTTGGTATTAGGGGTCTTCTCCTTGAAGATGTGGAAACATAACATTATGGGTGAATATTTAATAGTCTACTATGATCACAAGTGTCTCAGGTATATATTCTACCATAAGGTCCTAAACCTCAGACATCGGTGTAGGCTTGAGTTTCTCCAATAATATGACTTTGTGATAGTCTATACTATAACGAAGGGGAACGTAATAGAATATGCACTCAGAAGGTGATCTAGTATAAAGTTTCTATGTGAGGCGACTGAGCAACAAGCCGCTTTGAGGATATCCTACATGGATCGAGATGGAGAGACTTATCTTCATTCCCTGATAGTAACTCCCCTACTTTTTTAGCGAGTCAGGGAGGCACAGCTTGGAGACACTAATAGCAAGGCCCGACGTGCTCAGATATCCATAAGACATTCACCCGATGGATTTCGTGAAGGTGGGGAGCACTTCATCCACTTCCAAGGGTGTACTATGGTACCGATAGTACTATGAGAGGATGTGTTGGGGGAGTTCCATAAGTCCCCTCTAGCGGTGCATCCTAGAGTGGAGAAGATGTACCAGGACCTCCAGAGTCAGTACTGGTAGCTCTGAATGAAGATAGTTGTAGAAGATTTTGTCTCTCGGTGCCTCACTTGTTAGCTAATGAAGGCAGAGTATCATGTTCTATTGGGATTAGTTCAGCCACTAGAGGTGCCAGATTGGATGTGGGATGGAACCTCCATGGACATTGTGATAGGACATACACACACATGCAAGGGGAATAATTCAATCTGGTAGATCATTGACCGACTCACCAAGTCATCCAACATGTTACCTATTAGAGTGTATGGAATAGTAAAGGGCTTGGGAAGCCTCTACGTGCTGATGATTGTACAGATTCATGGGTTGCCATCTATGATTTCCTTTCATCGTGATGAACATTTTACTTCCTAGCTATAGATGGGGTTTCAGGAGGCGTTCAAGTCTCAGCTTCGATTGATCACCGACTTCCATCCTGAGATGGATGGTCAGCCAGAGCAGAACATTCAGACCCTTGAGGACATGCAACGTGCTTGCATCCATGATTTCGGCCGCATTTTGGAGGATCACTTACCCTTGGTGGAGATCACGTACAACAACATCCAACACTCCTCCATTGGTATGGAACCATTCGAGTCATTGTACGGTCGGCCTTGTAGATCACCATTGTGCTTGGCTGACTCAGGACAACCAGCAGTCATGGGACCAGAGATGGTACGGGCTACTACGGAGTAGGTGAAGGCCATCCAGGAGCGGATTAAGGCTGCACTGAGCAGGCAGAAGTCCAATGTTGATAGGAGACAGAGACCTCTTCAGTTTGTGGATGGTGACCCTATCTTTCTACGCGTCTCACTTTGACATGGTTTGCAGATATTTGGCTGGGGAGACATGTTATCGCAGAGGTTCATCAGACCCATTCAGGTCCACATTAGAGTTAGCGAGGTGGCGTAGCGCCTAGATCTTCCCCCTCAGTTCAATCAGGTGCATGGAATTTTCCATGTATCTTAGCTGAGGACATATGTGCATGAGTCATCTCATGACATTGACCATATAGAGCTTGAATTAGATGATGGGGCGATATTTTTAGAGATTCTCGTAGAGATTGAGGATCGAAAAGAGGGAGTCCAATGTGGGAGATCGATACCTATGGTGCTCGTTCGTTGGAAGCATGAGAACATTTTGGAGAGAACATTGGACCAAGAGGCTCAGATTCAAGCTCAGTACCCCCACTTGTTTCCCTAGTTTGTGTTGTGGCTTTTGGGTAAACAAATCCATGAGGTGGGGAGAACTTAAAGACCTAGAATTTTCAATGTAATTTTATTATATGGAAATATTACGAGTCCACAAAAAATGACAGTGCGTGAATCTGAGGCCCACTGTGACTAGAATGAATTTCATGAATTTTTTTGGGTACTTTCAGTGAACACGTGACCGACATTTTGTAACTTTTGAACGGATGCTCGGAATTAAAATTCAAGGACATCATTTAACTCGCAGTGCCGATATTAACTTAAGGAAACTTTAACATAGACCACAGTAGTTTGAGGGTGGATGTTAGTTTTTCCCTATTTTTTTGGATTTTTAAAATATTAAAAATAAAATAACACAAAATCTTTTTTATTTTCATTAAAACATCATTTGGAATACATGGTGGCGGGTACGACCCAGACCCCCCTTTAATGTGAATTTACCTATAGAATTACCCCAATTAATGTTCCAATATTAATTAAATTAATGTTCCAACTTTAATTGAATTAATAATATTAACTCAATTAAAGATGGATCCTCAACCTTTTGGTTTGGATCATTGGAAATGGGGAGAGATTTAGGTGAACTTGGAAGTATACCCTCTAACAAAGAACCCCCCCCCCCCAAATGAAGAACATATATGATGCGCGAACCTGGATTAGAAATGTGTTGTGGGAGAGATTAACACAGGCATTCCCTTAATCGACATAATCCTATTCCTCATGCCATCTACAAAGAGAAAATAGGGTAGGGGTGTGTTTATTATTGTTCTTCTTAGTTTCACATTGTTTCCATATTCTTGAATCCCCTACTATCAGTCTAACTCAGAGGTTGAGGGCTAAAAAAACATGGCCCGACCTCTCCACAACATTAATGTCGGTGTGTTCTTTGTAGGTTGTGATGACGATGACCGCAGAACCACACCACTGAAGGAGACCGTGACCAGTCAGCTATGGTTGAGAGGTGGTGGTCAGCACCTAGCCGCCTGCGTGGAACTAGGGAAACATCTCCATGCCACCGGTAGCGAAGGAGGTCCCTGATCGTCGTACAATACAGTGGGAGGATAACAATCGACATCTGGTCGGCCACATGGAGGTAGTGCGGCGGCGCCGACACTACCGGTTGAGCAAGAGGCTGCCGCTAATCGGCTGTGGGGGAGTAGGGTGACGGCCAGCTTGCCGGTCGGCCGCGTGTCAAAGTAGTGTTGTGCGTCCGCCCTCCATAGTAGGAGACCGCGACCGCTTGGCTGTGGAGGAGGGTCAGAGGCCAGTCAGATTTCGACCGTCCATGGAAGTCTAGTGGCGCTGTCACCCCGCTGGGATATGGACCAGCCGAGAATCCGGCCGGCACCGTCACACCGAGTGGGACCCCATCAGCGGGTCCCGCATGCCCATAGGGCGAACCAAATGGTCTAAAGGACCATTCGAGTGACCAGGGGGAGCGCCTCCCCCATGTATCTTCTAGGGACTACCCCACCATGGCTGACCACCCAACTGAGCGGGCTGCACCGCAGCGGGCCGCGCCCAGTGGGTCGCGGCGCCCCCTTCATGGGTCTGGGTAGACCATGGCCCAACGGGATAGTCATTCCATGGCTTAGTTCATTCGGGCCAGACCCAAACAGGGGCGGGTCGACCCAAACCAGGTCAGGTCGTTCCAGGCCATGTCGGGCCGGGTCAGACAAGACCCAGGCCTATCTCAACCAAGATACGCCTTTTTGGGCATATCATGAGAACTGAGCGTCCGTTTGACGAAATTTCTGCGGCACCAAGATCATTGGATCGATAAGGTCATTTATTTATAATCCACTTGAGTTTTGGATAATGTTGGAGTACGTATGGGTTGGATCAAAGATGAATCCAACCAGGCCCCTCAAAATAGAAACACAAATAGCTTAAAGACATGGCGCCCGATTGACACGTCTTCTATCACGTTAGGTCCCTTTTGACGTGGTGGACTTTTGGAATGCTTCATCATGGGACATTGTTGGAGTTGAAGTATCAAATGATGGATTGAATAGAGAATTATCCAGGAATCAAGAATTCTTAGTGCGATAACACTACAACTAGTTTTACATGAATGATATTCAGATCTTGTGTGGGTCAGCGCTCATCGATACTGTGTGGGTCAGCGCATACCGATCCTGTGTGGGTCAGAGCTCATCGATCCTGTGTGAGTCAGCGCATACCAATCCTTTGTGGTTCATCTCCAGATCCTATGTGGGTAATCTTCAGATCATGTGATGGTCATCTTTGATCCTAGGTGGGTCAGCAGCAGAGCTTCTTGACGATGTAAGGTGATCTTGCAATATAACTAATCTTCTATTCTTCCTCACATAGGTTATACCTGGTGTGAGCGGAGTCATTAACTTCGTGGTATTCTTTTGTGTGGAGTTACCTTTTCCGTACTTAAATTCATGGTATTATTCTATGTGGCATCACCTTTGTCGTACTTTTCTTCGTGGTGTTACCATTGTTGTATTCTTTCCTATGTGGAATTGTTGTATTTTCGGCTAATGAATTGGGCCTTCTATTTCCACATGAATGAGTTGGGTATACTTGATAACTTAGGTATAGTTATGGAAAAATACCTAAGTAGGGATGAATATTGTTTTGATGATTTTTGGTATATCCTTCATGGATTCTGAGAGGCCATATAGGGTCTCGGGTTTCCTACTGAGTATCGAATACTCACCCCTGTATGGGCTTCCCCTGCACCTTATTGTGTCTTGTGCAGATGATTGAAAACACTGATCAAGGTCGATAGTACCATAACGGAGGCTGCTCAGAGGTGGAATTTAGATGATATGATTGGGATGGATGACCGTTTGAGAGCTATACCAACCCTTCGGGTAGGGTCTATGGAGAGTGTTCAATGGAGATGTTCTTTTTCAGTTTTACATTGACATTCCAGTTGGGCTTGTATTCTGGCCCATTTACTTACTATACACACTCTTTTTAGTATAGAGTTTACTTGGTGCTCATGCCTTGCTGTGATCTTGGTTTTTTGAGTTTACAGGTTTTAATGGAAATGCCTTCTCGGTTTTGGGGATATGGCATTCCGGTGCTAGTCGACTTCCCCTGGCCTACGGAAGGCGGACTTGGTGTAGTCACGGCATGGGCCCTTGGGGATGGATTGGGTCAAGATCGAGATCCAATATTCCACTCTATGTTCTAGTAGAGTCTTCCACATTATCTAAATTCTAATTTTAGCTTTATCATATCACCCTCAAAATGATGACCAACTGCTTGTAGACAAACTGAGAGCAAGCTTAATTGACTTCAGGGATGATTGGACCATCATATTCCACTGGTCGAGTAATCTAACACCAAAAGTTTCGACTCAAGAATCCAAATGGCTCCCTATAATTCTCTCTATGAGAAGAGATGAAAAATATAATCAATATTTAGTGATTTTGGGGAACAAAACCTACTAGGTAATGATATGATCGAGCAAATGGTGGGAATGATTCTGAAACATTAGAAGAACCTCAAGGCTTCTCGAAGTTGAATGAAGAGATATACTGGAAATCATTGATGATTCATAGAGGCTGGCTTTTGAGATATGGAATTCTGTGGCATATATCCATGTAATAAAGAGATGAGATTTGGGATTTTGGGAAAAATTTATCCAATATAAAACTCCAACATTGATGTCCTTGATCGCATCATAGTGGTGGCCTATAGACTTTCACTACCACTGATCATATATAAATTACATGATTTATTCGATGTATCCATATTGAGAGAGTATGTACCAGACCCCTCACATGTACTAATTCCAAATGTGGTACCATTAGAGAATGACCTTTCCTATGGGGAGAAGCAGGATATATCTGACTTCATAAGAAAAGTTCTATGGAATAAAACAATAAACATTCTCAAATATAAATGGAGAAACCCCATGTTTGGATAAGTAAATTTTGAAACAAATTATGTGATGAAACATAGATACCCTCATCATTTTAACCATGTGAAAATAAAATTATCATGGAGGCATTTACTAAGGGGGTGATAGTAATGACAAGAACTATTGTAAATAAAAATTATGATATGATGTATTAAATTATCTTATATTGTTCAATGGTTATATAAAACACATTCACATATCTGGTTTTATTATATTATATATAAAATATCATTAAGAATCATTATCATAGATAATATAGACATTGAAAATTGATCATGTGATTTTTATAAATATATGTCTTTGTCAAATCCAGTAGACACAAAAAAATGTAGTGACTACCAAATCTTGTTGGATCGTACAGAATGAATTAAATTTAATAGATTTTATAAGGGAGATAGAATCATTATAATTTTTCCTTAAGAATTTCCATAATGATATGAATGAAATTAAGATTTAGAAAAATCATTAACGGGCGATGATCAAGCTCTTCGAGATCATACCCCAATCCATGTTCATCGAACAACCCCATGAATGTTCATCCATCACACACCTTTCCAATAGAAGATTTTATGGTGTATCAAAGTGATATGTAACAATACCCTTGTAATAATAGTTTTTACATTATTTTTTATATAATAAGGAATATATTTTCATCCTATTATGTAAACTTTATAAATGATTTTTATTTATATATAATAAAATACAAATAGTATGTTTGGGTAATATTCAAATTCATTAATGAATTTATTTTGATTAATTATTTGAATTTTGGGATAACTAATATCATAATTAAATATTATTATTAAACGATTTGAAATTAATATTAACGATCATATAATTTTTATGAATCCAAATTAAATTTTAATAATTTATCAAAAACTATTATTATAAAAAACCCCACCATTTCTCAATAAATATCTATTACTATTTAAGAGTGAAAATTAACCTATTTATAATATACTTTTTATAAAATGAATATTATTTTTGGAATCATAATTTTAAAATTATCCAATGGTGAATTTTCATAAATTTTCAAGAGAGTCCAATTTTCGAGTAAAAATTTAGTACATTATAAATATACTTTGTAAATTATGACATCATAATGATGAAAAAGTGATGCAATAAATAATATAAATGGGATACATGACTAAATATATATTTTACCTTAATAATAATACTATTTTATATTTATTTTATTAATTTTATAAATACCATTTTAATCCTCCAAAACAATTAATATATTTTATGTGTTTAATACCATTTTTTAAGAGTACGAACCACCTCAAAATAAGAAAGCATTTTATATTATTAATTTTTGACATTGGACATGAAAAATATTTATAAAACCTCCCATTTGGAAAAAAGCATGGGAAATAAACCATTTAATGGTTTGGGGTATTTTTTATTTTATTATGTAGAGTCTAAAACCTAAAAAAAAAATATAGAAACCTCAATCTATTCCTATATAATACCACCCAAGATCCGATTTCTATTTATTAAAAAAATGTGGATCATGTACATACTCTTCCTTACACTCTTGATAATTCTAAAAATTTCCCCCCATTCACTCAATAATCCCCTTCCATGCATTTGGTCTCACACATTCATGTAAGGGATTTCTCTCTTTGAAATTCCATTCAAACACTTCTTTTATGATATGTATCTTAAATTCCATTTTCATATATTGTGATATGTTATTCTATATTCCCCATACATTCCTTTTCATTTATAAATGATTATATCCACCATTCATGGTCATTAATCCTCCCATGATCCTTTATATACACCCTTTAACATGGTGATCATTAGTTAGGATTCATTTATTTATTCAAGGTTCTTTATTAAGTTATGCATACCTTTTCCAATTTATAATATTGGGATATGTATATTCATTTCCCTACTACTACCCATTTGAATTATATTTGATTAGATACCCCCATATTTATCATAAAATCATTTTCATGAATCCTTGTGTTATGCTTTTATACTTCCAAAATTTCTTGCAATTTTCAATTCCAAGACAATTGTATAGGGAATAACGTACACATTTCCTAAAAAGTGTGTTCATATTTATGAACATATACTTTTTGAATTTGGGATTACTTATATATTTTAAAAAATCATTGATCACTAAATAAATTATTATGATTAATGTATCCATGTTGAATGTTCTACGTGGAAAACTAAAACATGAGAACGTAAGGAATGTGACGGGTTCACCAGAAAAAATATATAGATCTCCAATGAAATGTGTAATGTTTAATATGGTGATATTTTAAATTATTATAGGGATTTAGCATTATTTATTTACTTACATTTCTGATTATTATGTCTTGGAAATTATCCTTAGCTTATGCTAATGATGTAGTGTTTTAAGTTGTTTCCATATTTCTCATGTTATAATTATCATACTATATCATGTCTCATTATTCATGATAAAGATTTATACCCTCTTTATTCCCCATAGGCATTCTTAGTGTCTGACATGTATCATATTATGCTATGTTTATACATTTAATGAGCTCTATATGACACACATTTCTTATGTTGGTCCCTAGGTTATCTTGTGATGTTTTAAAATCCATGGATTTTTATAAGCATGTTAAGGAAGTATTTCATTAAGATGTTGAATCCCTAGTTCAATATTTTTTTATATGTTGCAATTTCCCAATTAAAATAATCTTCTTGATCTGTCAGGCTGTATTATGTGATCATTTATTTAATAAACCCTTGATTACTGTGTAATAAAGAAAAGGCTTGTTATATCCTCCATGATCCTTATAGTCCTCTTTCACTTCACATTAGTCTATGATTTATAGGATGTAACTAACCTAATTGGTTTTAAAATTATTTATATAGTCCCACAAAAATATGAATGTGATTATTCTTTAAAAATCTAAATCAATGATAATTTTCAACAGATATAGTCATGAAATACATTAATTTTTGGAATATAATCGTGATCAACCTTTGAATAGGTCACCCAAATCATTATAACTTGTACCAAAGTGGCCATCAAATCTACAATGACACAAAATATTTCACAAAAAACATGATAACATTATTATACATTCATAAATTTAACCACGATCCCATTATTATTCTTATAATAATTGAATATGACTATAGTATCCCATTTTTTTTCATATCAACCATAACCTACTAATCAGTGAAGAACCTTGCAACACAAAAAATGATATCTATATATTTCTTTGACCTCCCCTCAAAGTGATAGAAGTCAAATTATATCCCTATAATTTATGGGGGTTCAAGCTAATGAGATGGAATTATAATCCTATATTTTATCCACTCTCATACTTTTCAATAACAGTATCCTAAATGAAAAATATATAAATAATTAATCTCATTTAGTCTTCTATGAGATACACCTCAATATATAATATTACTTAAAAATATTCTTGTGAGAGTTGAGAACAAATACTCTTGCGAAAAATATTCCTAAATTTTTATGTTATTTTCATATCATCCAATGAAACAAGTCAATGATATTTATTCATATATTAATGATTATTTTAGATGAGGAATAATAAATTTTACTCCCCATATAATCATAGAGTTAAACGGCCAATATCTATCTATAGAGAAGATTTCATCTGTTTTATCCTTCTGAATGGAATACAGAATCTCAAGGTTGAATTTTTGTAGGTACACATCAAAAAATATATACCTAATAATAATATTTCATGGGTAATTTATTTATTTAAAGATATTATGTTATGTCAATAAAATAAATATATCATGAAATAGAAAATTGTATAAATACATTAGTGTAATAATTATGACCTAATCACAATTATAGTTTGTAATGATTGAGTTTCTGGCTTCAACTAATAATATGATACGGTGATTTATTGATTATCCTATATTAATAATCCTCTACGTCAAATTCATGATTGACCATAGTATATAGGGAAACTATTTCCCGTTTAAGGTATGATCAGTATGGACACTAATGTTAGTCCCTTAATAGACATCTGTGATCCCATATCATGTTGATCATTCATTTATAACATCAAAATGTTTTAGTCTATGTCCATAATCATCAATATAAAATAAAATTAAATATCTAATAAACATTGAAAACAATTTTAAATGCTCTGTATTATATTTATATAAAATACATTGTATGGTTTCCCACAAAACATTACTAAATCTACATTCTCATTCTCTAGTGAGATAAAAACATGTAATATAACATTTACATGAATTTAACCTTCTTAATAAAGTGAATCATTAGGGAACATTCATTAACAAGGGACAGTCACAGTGTTCTTAATATAAATTTATAGTTCATTTCATTCCCTTCTTGTGCATAGGATTACAAAAATATATAATTGAAAATACTATCATGATGATGTTTAAAAATAAATGAAAATTCAAATTCATCAGTGACGTGAACTCTATAGAAAATTTAACTAATTGAATAGTATCCAAAAAATATCATATTGTTAATTTCAAACATTTAATGCTTTTAGGTGAATTTTCTCTAGTCTCACCCTAGGTTATTGATAGAATAATCTCATATAAATATTCAAGATCCACTTTTATTACCATAACAATATAAAATTTTATTCATCTTTTAATTTGGGTGAAAATTGTTTGAATTCAATTATCTTATCCTCTACTAATTCAGTAAAAATATGATTTTACTATCAACTTTTATGGAGAAAAATACAATTTCCTTCTAAGGGAAAGAGCATTATTGAATAGATCCCTTTTCATAAAGTATATCTTTTTGGGTGATAAATTCATTCATATAATTTGGTTATATATGAATATATGTTATTAATATAGTTTTATCATCAAATTTAAATTCCATAATAAATACGACCTCCCTTTAAGGTAAAAAATTTCTAAAACAATCATGAAATTCATCGTGAAATCTATTATGTGTAGAAAAAAATTACTTATCTCCTCTTCATCTACTAGGATGATACTTGTCACCTATGATATAATAATTAACATATATTAATTTCCATTCCATGTATGTCATTTTTCTATAAAGCATTCATTGATAACATTATATCTTTTGTATATACAATAATTAATAAACACCTATCTTCAGTTACAATCATTTTGTTCTTGAAAATGCCTAATCAAATACTTTATAAAAATATCATCATAATTTTTAATCATTAAAATGGATATATTCAATACATTTCCATAGTTTCTTGGAACCCTGGAACATTTACAATATTTAATAAAACACTCATTTCTCATTCTCAAGGGAGTTTCAATCCAAAAAAAATATACCATTAATCAAAAAAATACACAATTAATCACATTAATGTCAAACATAATTGTATACAATGTTAAAAAAACTAATAAAATACCATTTATAGAGCATAATCTATTTCTTTATTCGATAAAAATAATTTTTTCAATAAAAATGATACATGAACCAGTATCATGGTCTTTCAAGAAAGATACTTTAGTCTCTTTTAAAGTCATCCATTATTACAATAGTTTCATTTACACTCTTATTCCACTAGTATTTATGGATCATTCAGATGATATGTAGAAAAAAAATTTAGGAGATACTATAAAACAATATTAAGATGCTTGTGTATGTCATCAAAATTTCCCTTAACCTATCGTAGACGCAGTAATTCATTATCACTAATTTTACCATAAATATATGAATGATAGAAACTATTCCGGTTACCTAAATTATATTATTAAATATTCCCCATCAATATATATTAGTAACAAAATAAGGATTCCTTTATGATGTAATGTATGAACACATATCCTAATATCTTGTTCATCTACTACACATGCATGTTATAAAAAATTTCATTTTATTATAACCCATTTATATCATCCATAATCATTTTTAAGGATCAAATACCTATTTTCATATTCTCTCAATAAAGATTCTGATGAAAATAATTTAATTATTCAACATAACTTGAATTTTTATTGAAAGACAATATGACCTAAAATCAATCTACATAACTCATACTAATCTAAAAAAGTTTGGAATTATTTTCCCAAATATCCTCTAAAATTGGTGGAATATAAATGATTTGGTTGATGCATGTATCATAATATATCAAAGATGTATCTACGAACTATATATTTATAAACTCCATGGGAAAATTCATATTTACCATCATAGAGAAAATTTACTCAAAATTGATTATCAACATGAACATCTAGGTTTAAAAAGCCTATAACATGGGCTAAAAATATATTCACCCAATTCATAGATAATTATATAATTGAAACCATTAAATATTTATGTCCTTATATATCATGTTATTTTTATTTTCAAGTGTATATTAGAGAAATTTTAGTATTCCATTATGAAATTTGGTTCACTGTTGCAATGAATAAATCAATGATGCTACACCATGAACTTTATGGATAGATATTACATCATGGCCTCTAGTTTTGAATATCATTCTATATGAAATGATTTACACAATGTAAGAACGCAATTATATTTTCATCAATAATGGTTCACTTGGATTCCATAAGGGTATTTTTTAATTCCTTTCCTTTTATGGATTTACTTGATATCATTATGGTGGTATATTAATGAAATGTCTGAAAAAAGTCATAGAAAACTCTAATTTCAATTCTTAATACCACGAATTATTAATGTGTTTAAATACAAATACATCATACTACTCAATTTACAACTTGACTCATTTTGATAGATTTTATCGCATCATACATGTGCATTGTTTCATAAACAACTGACCATGTATAAAAAATATTTTATACAACTCTAATAAGTAATTATTTGACTATGTTATCAAATAATATAATTACATACCTTGTTTAGAAAACCATCTCGTGGTTCTCATACACAACACATATACATTGAAAATCATACAATAGTAATGTAATAAGGATCAATGAAAATTCCCTAAAATCGTTTTAGGTTAAATAAAGAACCACTAATAAGTTATCCTAGAAAATGGAAATGTAATTTATATAGTTCTCTTTGTTAACTGACCCAAATTCCAAAATCAATTATCATTATTGTACACAATCAATAACATGTTATATGAAATTATAATAGATGTATGATAGATTTATTACCCCACACATTCCACTTCATTATGAGAGTTAATTAACAATATATATATGTATATGTATACCTATAATAATAAATTTATTTCACCACAACGATTATTCAAAACTAGTAATAAAAATCCCACTATATGGTAATATAGATTTACATCCAAATGTTCTAGTCAATCAAAAGTAAAGATATCATTCTAAATGATCTAACACTATCTATAAAGTTCAAAAAAATTTATTTCATACAATTTACTATAGTCCCAACAAAATACACTAAAATAGTTCCATGATTCAATGTTTAATATCTCCACAATTAAACCTTTCTACACACTAATAATTATTTTTAATGGAAATGGTATGATCCATATCATGGGGTGGCTATATAATCAATCAAATATCCATTAATAATACTAAATAAAGAAACAATCATAATAAAAAACATTAATGTAAAATTTCCAATCATAGTGAATGGAAAAGAATGTTAATATCATATCACTATGTCATAGTATAGTGAAACCCTTGTTGAGTTATGCATCAAAATAATTATAACCTAGTTGTTCAATTATATATTTAGTAAAAGAAAATTTAATGTAATAATAAAGTAGAAATTGTATAATGGTATAAGGTATATATTGGGAATTGTCTCATGATCCCTATCAAGATTCTCTAGGACAATAATTTCATAATGTGTTTTCCCTTTACCAATGTAACATACAATGAATTCTATAATCCATAATAGAAATGTGTATGTATACTATCAAGAAACAAAAAAAAGACATTGCAAAAAAACCATAAGATAATTCATAAATTATATGAGTGCATGGATAATATGATATATATATAACCCATATTCATCAACCTAGATGATTCATGTTATTTATTATGACTTGAACTAATGGGAGGTACTACTTATTTAATCCAATTTTAATCTGTGTGGATTGTAATTCATGATTTTTAATCATATATATAACGCTATCACCACACCACACATGGATATCCCATGATATCCACAATTTATTTACATACATTATATTTTTCATTAACATATTAAATTCTAGGGAACAATATTCTCATGTTGGTAGTGATATAACTGATTAAAGATTCAATAATATACAAATAACAATGTTTTCATGTTCTGCTATCCATTATTCATGTATTAACTCATATAGGGTGAGTTATTATAAATTTATCCAATAATAATTGATTTATCTTGATAAAAAATTTACATATTCATATCCATCCTCATGTTAAAAACCAATGAATGGTGGTGAAAAATAATTGTATATGTCCCATTTGTTTGATCAAATCCTAAAATCAACAAAATAGTTTCGTTGTATAAAATGAGGAAAAGAAGAGTTCTATACAAAAATCCATTTTCAACACAATAATGTATCATACAATACATGTCCTAATATAACTAAATATCTCATAGTGATTTTCCTGATGAGTTGGAGATTGAATATCACTCATGAATTTAATTGAACAAATCAGGGACATTGAGTTGATCTTAATTGATATATATTCAATATAGTAATTATCATTACACAAATACATATCGATGTTTAATAAACATATATATATCCTATGATATGGTGTCAACATGGCGTCCAAAATGGGAGCATTCAATGAAACGTTTTTTTAGAAAATTCATTCATTAGTTTTGAAGGTATTTTTCATATTTAATTTTTTCAAAATATGATATTTTATGAGTTATAAATCAATTAGTGTTGATTAAAATTATAAATAATTTTGAAATTTTAAAATTTGAAAAATTTATTCCAAACCGACCACACGAAAACAACAATGTAGTATTCATTATTAGTTTGTGAAAAAATAAATAGACAATGGATATTAGAGAAGTAATTGTCTCTTGATTGTTTAATAGTATGCTACAATAATGTAAAATATATGAAGTTTATATAACTCATTTATCATATATCATAGTAAAAATTAATAAAATTAAGTTATTAGTGGTGTCAATAAAATTAATGGGGATGCTTGAGAACTATCCATGGGAATCTTATGTGATTATTTTTGGTTTAATTAAATTTTCAAATGTAAAAACCCCATGATCTAGGCCCAAAGATAAAACACATTTATTGGTGACTATTTTGTGATTAAAATAGATATATATTTGAAAAGGATGAATTATTAAATTCGTGTCCATTAGTATTAAAATAAATCCTAAGGGTTGAAATAGATTGTAAATGAATAATGATATATTAGGTGATTTTAGTATGAATATTAGACCTATATTTCATCAACACTATAATTCCATAGGGTAAATCCATGTGTCATCTTAGTGATATATATATATATATATATATTCATAAATATGTAATTGATGAATATTGATGATAATTTGATATACATTACAATTACAATTCAAATTATATTTTGATTATGACTTATAAGAAGAACACGAGTACACACTTGATCAAATATAAATAAGATCACGAGGTTTATAATGAAAATTTGAATCATCTTGGTCATTCTTATACTTATATCATATTAGTAATAACACAATTGATTCCTCGTTTATGTTGAAAATAATATATGAACATGTACATAATAATCACAATAATTTTTCAAAAACAATATAATATTTTTTTAATCATATACAATAACAAGTAACATGAAAAATATATATGATATTTTTTTATTTATAACCACTAATTAAACTAACCCCAATCCAATTGTTGTTTACACTCTCTCATGGATATAAAATATGGCTACTGATCCACCTATATAATTTCATTGTATTTAGTTAATGTCACAAGATGTCTATATAGATTCAGTCTTAATTTACATTGATATTACATCATTTAAAATTATTATTCATCATATTAGAAAATTACATTCTCTATGATCATACTAGTTTAGTGTCTTTTTAAACTCGGATTACAGTCTTCTAGTCTAGTGAAAGACCTTAAATGTTTCCCTGAAAGATCTTAACATTTAAAACTCAGACCAAAAAAATTTCTTCTTGATATGGGTAAATGGAATATATTAATGGTCGAGTTCACATTCTCGATATGGGGAAATATAGGAGATACATGAGTATAACATGAGCATAATCTTATAAGAACATGACAGTAAAATTTGAAAACCATACAATACATAACAATGATAATATACATGAGTCCTGGAATAAATATTGGTGGTTTATATGACCTAAATCATAAGGTAGTCATATAATAACATGAATCTTCATTTCAGGTAAGGATCTAGATTTCCTATTGTTTTGGATGAAAAAGGATATAAGTAGGAATTTTCTATGTACTCTATGTGTACCTCAGTGTACACTCTGTGTACCCGGTTTCTACGTACAACTATGTACTGGTCGTGTAACGGCCGAGTACATGGTCGTGTGAAGACTTGGTAGATCGCTTAACTAAGGGGGCCGATTAAGGACACTACACAGAATGTAGTTTAAATGAACTCATTGTGTATTTTTCTTATATTTTTGATAAATCAGTTTGGGGTCCTGTATCATCTTCAGAAACACCTTCTTCTAGTAGTGGTTTGTATAGGAGTACGATAGAAGGGATGAAGAAATTCTATCCCCTTTAGATTCTCCATTTGATCTCTTATTAAGATGAAGTTGGTTGCATTGGAATCCCACCAGTGAATTCTCAAATCATCTATAAACAATTCATATTGATTCCTCCTCTATCATGAGTTATTCAATGTTGGGTGTTTTTCACCTATTAGTAGATCTATGCTGATGTAGGCCGATTCCAGGGTGGACGTTCAAAGATATCGATCGTGAGACATCAAGGTAGGTGGTTTTTGCCTTTTGTTGTTATTCTTTGTATTATATATTTGAAAAGTGAAGCATAACCAAATTTGGGGTATTTCTTGATTTGGAATTTAAACCTGTTTATTACCTTCTATGGTATGATGTTTAATAAAGGGTTTCTTCTTATGCGTATGGTTTAATACCATGGTTATGGGACACCCCCATGACTGTGTTTCCATTGTTTGATCATTTATGGCTCTTTTTATGGGATTCCTGTTAGTATTGCCCAGTTTTTCATGCCTTGATTTATATTGATAGTGATAGATTGAATATATGAAATGCATGTGATATTTTTGTGAATAATTGTATATTTCATAGTTTTAGATTACAGGATCCACTTTGATATTATATGCGCATTATTTTCCAATAGACCATGAGAGACTTAGTGTAGATGATTGGACCTCGGTATTGACCGTGAGTGCTACCCAAGTGGTATTAATGATTACCTTATGCTATTTTGACCTTGGTGTATTGATCGTGATAGATACTGAGGAGGTCTTTTAAAATTTATTGATATTATGATCACCAAGGTTTATTGACCATGAGAGTTGCCCAAATGGTCATTTGAAAATGATTTGAGATATGCTAGATCAAAGGGGTTAGACCATGATGGCTTCAAATAGGGTGATTATTTAATTAATGGGTACTATGTTAAAATGAATGGGTTATACCATTAGAGAATTCCAAGAGTGTTTTTTGTGAATGACTGATTGATTGAGACAAGTATGCCAAACCAAAGCACAACTATGGACTCTGACTAACATGATTTTTTAGGTGGTAATCTGTGACATCTGTTTTGTTACATATATAAGGGATACATAAATTAGGCTAGATCCCATGGGTTACATAATTAAATGGATTGGATAATTTAAAACTATAAATTAATTTAATTGAAAACTACAGGACTGTTTACTTTTGAGTACCTCAATGTTTATTGCTTTATATACGCATATTTCCTGATATATATACACTGGTAGTTAAGCACAAATATTTTGGTGTTTTCATAATGGTATTTTTCATAAACTCTATTTGGTTCATGATTTTGGACACCAATAGATTATATTTTTGCATGTATATATAAGGTAAATCACCCTTCTTCATCAGGTACTTGATTACTATCGAGGTGGATAGTATGGGACCAAGATGAGGATTGTGATGCTGCTATAGTTTACTTGTTTTATTTATACACTGGCTATGTATTTATTTCCATATTTGTGACTTGTTTGACTTCATTATTAGATACATATTCCACGAATGATATATATATATATATATATATATATTGTATCCTCTATTGTATTTACTTTCAGTCTTACGCAATTTACTTTTGTTGGTATTGTTACTTCTGCTATTTTTTACTATTTAACTTCTACTGTGCATACACTTCCTATGATGTCATTTTATTTCCATTATTAGACATTGGACCTCACTCATAGACGGTAGCCTCTGGTATTTGTGGAAAATATGATTATGGTTATGTGACCAACTGGGGTCAGGGCATGATTGGGTGGCACCAGGATCTAGGACATTATAAAGTGGTATCAAAGGGGTTATTTTTTACTTTTCCATATTGTTTTGATCCAATAGACTAGGATTATAATAAATTAGTAGTTTTTTAAAATATGTGATTTTGAATAGAAAACCCTTCTACATATAAAAGCTATGTTACCCTGAATATATGAATTTTATGTTTAGGAAATTGTTAGAGTTGATTTGATTTCACCATTGGGTGATTCACTTGTTTTGTTTTGTTATGATCGATATCATAGTGGTTATATTTTTTCTACCTGATAGGATGAGGGTGTTACATCTCATTTATCATATAGGCACTTGGTAGAGATCACATTCCATGCATTCTTGTCATTCCTTTTTGGGAGCATTTCTGATTCCATGCTGTTTTGATAGGTGTTCAGCAAGATATGTATGGTGTTGTGAGAGATTTCAGGATAAAAATACCTACTATTTTGATAGGGTATTGGTATTTGTAATGTTTCATTTGAATAGATACAAATATTTGGTCATTGAGTTGTTATGGGACCTCATGGATCAAAATTTGGTGGATCATATATAATCTTTTATTGATATCTATTAGGATGTGATGTGAAAAAAGTATTCAAAACATTGATTTGTGTGGAGTATGGGCTCTCATGGGTTGGAATAAGTAATTTCAAGGAAAAATAATATGTTGTGAAGGATTATGGAGAATTTTCATAGGCTTACTGTTTAGAAACCCATAAAACACATCATGTGGTGTTATGAACACCCACCATGTGTTCAAATGTTCTGAAAATACTGACTTTTCCTAAGTACATGTCATGTACAATATGTACACGTCCTGTAGTTTTTGGCTGCGTGACTGACTGCATGATAAGAGACATGGGGTTGATAAATTTCTTGAAGAACACACTATTTACTGGGAATACACGACATGATGTAAAAGACAATGTATCTAGTTGTGTGACAAATGAAACAGGTGGGTAAAATGTAGGTTCTACATGTTTTTTCTAGCTCACTCATGCCATTCGTAATCGACCATGTATCTAGTCATGGGAATAATGACACAGGTGTATGGATAATATGTGGTACACCCCATGTCTAGAGTGTGCACATCGTGTAGTGTTAAACCAGGATAGAATAGTGTAGTTCTAGAAATGTAGAAGAATTTTTGTAGGTAAGAATATTCTAGTATATGTTGTCTCTCAGAGGAACACATCATTTTTATGGGGTGTTACACGCCCATGTTTTCAGGGGAATACACCCATGTTAAAAGGATATGGGAACACATCATGTGGTAGTTATACATGTTGTGTAACCATTTTTTATAGATAAAAATATTCCTTCTCCTATTACATTTTATCAGTTTTATATTTCAGTCCATGATAATAATAAACTAAGGTGTGTTTTTGACATTTTAGGGTCAGGCCACCAAGAAATCCTCCTATTTCATGCCATGTATAGGGTGATGATATGACACCAGAAGTGGTTGATCAGGGACTACCAGTAGATCCACCCATTGTTCCCATCATGGAACCATCTATTATACTAGACAATGGTGCTGATGGATAGTTCCATGAATGCTTCATGAGGATGATGCCTATGTTTTAGGGAGCACCACATCCTTCATCGTCTATGGAGATGTTGACATGGGTTATCCAATAGTAGTATCCTCTCTCTTATATAGGGGATGGAGGGCCATAGGATGTAGATTCAGGTTTGGAGGCCATTATTTCTATCATCAAGAATCTAAAGAACAACTCAAAGGAGGGTGAATCATTCAACTTATATGCTACGTGATTCAAGAAAGATATGGTGTGATGTTACCTAACAGAAGGTACATCGTTGGGATATTTCTTCAGAATAGTTTTAGTAGACCTTCTATGATTACATCTACCCTGAGACGTTGTGGGCCAAAAAGCCATGGAGTTCTTGCATTTTGAGTAGGGAGCTCTTTCAGTTATGGATTACTCATCTCATATTACATAGCATCAGTTCTTCACACTTGTTTTAGGAGGTGACGAGTTATCACTATATAGGCGGTCTGATGATGGTCTCAAGTATGAGTTCTGATAACATGGGAATGTTTTTTGGTTGAAATCAGTGACTGCAATAGTAAACATTGTTTTGATTACTGAGAAAAATCTGATGGAGTTAAGAGCTATGAGCAAGATTGGTTTGGTATATAGGGTTGGTTATCTTTTGACCGTTTGTAGGACATGCCATAGAGAGATTACACACATTGGTCTTTCCAATATTAGGGATGTACCTTTATGTATCTAGGTGGTGTTCAACTAGTTCGAATGGAGTGCACACACAAGACTTCAGTTCCAAAGAGACACATTTGAGTGCCGATCATGCAGAAACATGTGTCATCATCAGAAATTTTTCTAGATGTTGTCACTAGCAGCGGGTGAGAGAGGATCTATAATGACTCCACATTCAAGATCAGTACCACGAGTATTTCCTAATGAAAGTAATTGGAGTTCATTAGGGTGCTCTGGATGAAGAGCTGGTCGTGGATGTGGTATCTAGATTTCAAGTTTTCCCAGACAGTAGGGTGGATCAAATTTGGGCATCTAGGCCGGGTCGCAGGGTTGGGGTCTAGGTCATTCATTTGCGGAGGAGAAGAACTAGAAGTATCAGAATCCAAGGCCCTCCATGATTAGAGGTACAATTCTAGATTCCATAGGTTTATCTTCTTCTCATTTAAATATAGGAGAATCCCATATTTTAATAACAATTACCTTTGTAGAGATCCTTAGGCTCTGTATCTTTACATCTGATGATGTTATGATGCTAAACACTTTGTTGGAGATTAGGAAAGCTAGTGTACGTCACCGAAAGAAGTTCCCTCTCAATGTTGGTGGGAGTCTCTTGTTGTAGGAGCTCTATGTCATAGAGATGACGTTCTTCGATATCATTCTCAGAATGGACTGGTTGGTCTTTTTTCAAGCCTTTATTTACTACTAAAGCCGTTGGGTGAGTTTCACATCACCAAAGGGTGGGTATTTTCTAAAAAAGGGTGAATGGAATGTCCATGCGAGTAGAGTGGGACCTGATCATCATTGGTTAAAGGGAATTATAGACCAAAATTCTAGTTTATATCTTCATGACTAGGGAACTTCACAGATGTAATTTCTTCCAGTGGTGGGTCGTTTCAGAGATTTATTTCCAGACAACTTCTCAAGATTACCTCTATAGAGTGAGGTAGTTTTATTTTTTTAGCTTCTTCTATGAGAAGCCCCGATGTCCATTCTTCCATATTGGATGGACACACTAGGGTTATAGGAGATCATGAAGAATATATTTCAGATGCATGCAAATAGATTCATCTGAACCAATACATCTACTTGGAGTTCGCCTGTATATTTTGTGAAAAAGGCGGATGATACCATTAGATGTTGTGTGAATTATCAGAAGTTGAACCCGTTAACAGTCAAAAACAAATATCCCTAGAAACATTTTGATGATATATTTGATCATATTAGAGGATCATGGTTGTTAAAGAATATTTACATGGTATATAGTTGTCATAAGTTTTCCATTATTCCATGTGATATACCTATTACAATATTTTGGAGTAGGTATAGTCTAAACGAGTATTTTGTTATGACATTAGGTCTCACAAATGTGTTGGCAGTCTTAATTGAACTGATGTACAAAATGTTTTATCCATACATGTATTCTTTTGTTATGGTCTTCATGGACAATATATGGGTGTAATATTACACTTGATATGGCCATGGCACCCATCTTGAAATCGTATTGAGTAAAATAATAGGTCATCGATTATATGCTAAGCTCTCAATGTAGCACTATTTGTTGGACTGGATTCACTTCTTTAGTTATGTCCTCTCAGATATAGAAGTATCATTAGACCCAAAGAAAAAGAGAGCGGTAGCTTCTTAGAAATAGTCAAAGAACATCTTTGAGGTATAAAGTTCTTTGAGGCTATCTAGTTAATACAGATGATTTATACAAGAATTTTCATCCATAACAGAACCACTAACATGGATGACTAAGAAGGGGGGAAATTACATGTAGAAAAATTCCAACTATTCAGCTTTTTTGGAGCTGAATGAGAGATTTACTTCAACACCGATTCTTATTTTTTCTGACTCGGGAATCAGTTACACCATTTACTATGATTCCTTTGGTATTAGGATGTGATCGTTTCTTACCTATGGGGAAGTATTCATTACAAACCAGTCTCGGTAGTTGAGGACACATTAGATGAATTACAGAATGTATGATCTCGATTTGGTTATAGTTGTCCATGTTTTTAATGTTTGGAGACATTATCTTTTGGGAGAGGAATTCAAGGTTTTGACTAACTAAAAACACCTCAAGTATATCTTTACATAGTGTGATATGAATTCAAGAAAATGAAGGTAGGTGGAGTACCTTTAGTATATTGAAATTGATCTTCACTATATGTCAGGGAAAGACAATGTCGTTGCTGATTTTTTGAGTAGGAGAACTCAGATACGGGATGATCAGGATACCAATCGTGAGTGGAATCTTATGGATCTATTTAATAAGATGCATTTTTAGGGTCAAAATATACAGGGGATGAAATTTATTTCCATTACAGTTGTTACAACTATACAACTATATCGAGTGATAAAGCGGAAGATAACGGATTTTGAAGGCCTAGTCCTAAGAGAGAGTGTGTCAGGTGAGGTCCCTACTATTGGGTGGACCGTAAGAGAGGATGAGGTTTTTCATTTTTCATGGACGTTTATGGGAGTTAGTAGACAAATTTGAGGAGTTTTTGTGAGATTTTCATTCCACAATATGGGAATTTATTCATAATTTCACTATGATTTATTGAGATCTACAACGTCATTATTGGTGTCGAGGTATGATGAATGATGTAGCTTGTTTTGTTATGATATGTTCTACCTATCAGCAGGTGAAGGTGGAAAATCAAGAACTAGAAGATATTTTACATCAATCAACGATTTTTGAATGGTAGTGGAATGATGTCTTGGTGAATTTTGTGATAGGGTTACCCAAATCTCCGCGATGCAGGGATGTAGTTTGGGATGTTGTTGTCAGACTCACGAAGGTTTCAAAGTTCTTCCGGATCAAGGAAACCTACAGTGATGATGGGATTTTAAGGTTGTACATCCGAGATATTGTACCTTTAAATGATGTTCCACAGTCTATCATTTTATAAAGAGATTCCCAGTTTACTTCTCATATTTGGTAGGGACAATAGAGGGATTTCCATACATAGGTACTTTTGAGTACAACGTTCCATCCCAATACTGATAGAAAGTCCGAGGGAACGATTTAGGTTTGGGAGGAAATTCTTTGATCATGCTTCACGTATTTTAGGGGTCCTTAAGGAGACACATACCCCATAAATATTTTTCCTAAAATAATAGTTTTTAGGAAATGAATCAAATAGAAAATTATGATGCATTTTAAGAAAGGAAATTCCAACCACCTCTATGTTGGATGGAGGTAAGAGAGGTAGCTATGTTGGGACCTCATATAATTCAATATGCCACTGAGTTGGTGGATTTCATAAAAAAGATGATGTCTATAGCACAGTCCATGATGAAACAGTATGTAGAATGATGGAGATGAACTCTGGAGTTAGAGGTCGGAGAGCAGGTTTTCTTACGTGTCACAATTAGGTTGGGACACAAGAGGATTAGAATATAGGGGAAGATTTCTTTAAGATATTTTGGGCGATTTGAGAACATGGAGAGTTTAAGAATGTGTTTTTATATATTTCAGTTTCCTCATAGGTACCAATATAGGCATGAAATATTTCATATTTGTCATCTTAGACATTACTTTTCAGACTCGTGAAACATTTTTTGACTTGAGGAGGTTGAGTTAGAGGTGGATGCATCATTTGAAGATACCCATATTTAGATCGTGGATCATAGTATGAAGTTTTCTTGTGGATAGTTTGTTCATATGGTATGGGTGCTATGTAAACATGTGAGAGTACATGATGATACATGGGAGTGGTTTGCCGAAGTACTATCACAGAGGACAGAGTTGTTCACATCTTCTTCTTCACCACCCTTAGCAGGGAAATTCAGGGATGAATTGATTTAAGGTTCTTTTTTTTAAGAACTAAAATATTTATTTAAGTAATAGATCTGGATTTTGGGTTTTTTGGAGGAAGAAGGAAGAAATGATAATTTTATAAGTACTCATCATGTACCTTAGTGTACACACCGTGTACCCGGTTTCTATGAACTTTATGTGTTATGGCTGAGTGATGACCTAGATGACTACTAAACTCAGGGGGGTTAAAGACACTACATGGAATGAAGTTTAAATGAACATGTTTTGTGATTTTATTTTTATTTTATAAATAGGAGTTGGTTTGTTTCTCATCTTGAAAATTCCTTCCTCTGTCAATGGTTCACACATTAGCTCCATAGAAGGGCTGAGGATCTTCTAACCCCTCCCGATTCTCTGTCCAAGCTCCGATTGAGAAGCTGTCTGGTGCTTTGGAATCCCACCGGATAGTTCTATAATTCTATTGATCCTTTCATCCAAATTTATCCTCTATTGTGAGTTATTTAGCATGGGGAATTTTTTTCGACTTAATTTAGATCAGTGATGATAAAGGATGATTCAAGGGTTGATGTTCAACGATATCAATCGTGAGATATCGTGGTAAGTGGTCTATTCCTTATTTTTCATCTTTTGATTATATATATTCTAAAATTGCCACAAAAAAACATTTTTATTATTACGTGATTTAAAATTTGACCTCGTTTATTACCTTGTTTGGTTTTAATGATTAATAAAGGTTTTTTTCTTATGTGTATGGTTCGATAGCTTGGGTATGAGCCACCCCATGGGTACGTATCAATTATTTTATCATTTATGGCCTTTTGGTCTTGGATTCCTGTTAGGAATGATTTTATTCCTTGGTCTGGTTTATTTGGATTGTGTTTGATTTAATATATGAAATTCATGTGATATTCATTTGAAAGATTATACATGTAGTAGTTTTATATTACAATAGCTGCTTTGATATTATATGAACAATTTTTTTCCAATTTACCTTGACAACCTTGTTATAGATTAATGACCTAGGGTTATTGACCATGTGATCTACCCAGGTTGTTGTTTATGATTAACTTATTCTATGTTTACCCAAGGGTATTGACCATGATAGTTCCCCATGAGGTTTTTTATGATTTATTGATGCTATGTTTACCAAGGGGTATTGACCGTGAGAGATGCCCAGGTGGTCATTTCTAAATGATTACTTCTATGTTAGTCAAATGGGGTTAGACCGTGAGAGCTTCTAGGAGGGTTGTTATTCCATGAATGGGTGATATGTAAAACTAAATGGATTAATCCATGTAATAGTTCCCATAGGTTTGTTTATGAATTATTGAATGATTGTGACGAGTTTTACATGGCAAAGAACAAGCTTGGACTAGAAATTTCTTGATTGTTTAGGTGGTATTCTGAGAAATATGTTTTACTATAAAAAAGGGGATATAGATCTTAGGATTGATCCCAATGCTTACATGATGCAACAGATTAATAATTTATAAATATAAATGAATTAAATAGATAACTTCCATTTTGTTTACTTTTGAGTACATCCTATTTTATTGCTTCATTTCATCATATTGACTGCTATATATACTTTCACTATCGGTTTGGAACCAATATCTTGGTGGTTACCAACTTGGAATCATCTCACACCTTGTTTGGTCATGATTTTGGACACAAAAAATTATTTAGTTGTAGGTATAGACAATGGAATGTCCACTTACCCATTAGTTAAATGATTTCTATTGAAGCTGGATAGTATGGTATTATGCTGAAACTGGCAATGCACCAAGAGTTTACTTTTTTTTTGGTACTCTAGTTTATGTATTGATTTCTAGCATTGTTATTTTTTGGATTCTTTTTTAGATACATATTAAATGCATCACACACACACGAAAACACAGACACACACACACATATATATTTATATTCTGCCCTCTTTTGGATATAATTTTAGTCTCCCACTTTTAAATATAGTTGGTTTTACTTATTCATTTATTGTTTACATTTTTTCTTCCACTGTTTATAGCATTCCATGGAGGGAATATTTTCGTCATTATCTGACCTTGGTCCTCACTGCTATTCAGTAGCCTCTGGCAGTTGGGAAAACGCACATGAGGTTATGTGACCAACTTGGTTCGGGGAACCTCACTAGTAAAGATAATGTTTAACACGTCAGCATTTTTAATTTCGGTTCTATATAACCAAAGTCCAAAGCAAGAAAAATTGGTTTATCCCATTAGTTATAAAATAATAAACATGATAAATCAATATAAATCACTTTTTAAAAAAATTATAAAATAAAAAATGTAAAAAATACCAAGATTGGATATATCACGTCAGTTATTTTTTAATCGACGTGACAGATCTAATATGGGAACTTTATCAGGTCAGTTATTTTATAACCGATGTGATAAATCAAATCTCGGTGATGTATGATGGGGTTATAAAATAACTGATGTGATAAAAATCCATATATCATTCCGGTTATAAAATAAACGATTTTCTACATTGGTTATTAAATAACCAACATAATAAACATAATTTTTTTATCATGATGGTTATTAAATAACCAACATGATAATGCTTTTAAATGATTTATCTCCCGCATATTTTTACAATCTGTTATCTTTAATCCATCGACCTTCGATTCATCTCCCTTGCACAAAATACCTAGAAAGGGTACATGGAAGTTGTTCAATTTTACCTCATTTTTCAAACATCATTCATCATCTTTACAATCAAAAGATTTATTAGGTCGACTCGAAACACTCAAGAAAGCCATACAATCCACAGGTTCATTTTCTAATTTTCAAGACGTCATACACATATGTTTTCAGATGTAATTTTACTATATTTATTATTTCTATCATGTTAAGATTCATAGTGTTCTTTTATACCATGATAATTTATTTTCTGGTAAAATAATTCATTGGAGTAATATCATGAAAGTTATATGATTTTTGTTTCTACCATGTGTGTTCTATCATGTGTGTGTGGGAATGTACCATTGTGTGTGTGAGGGGGGGGGGGTAGCAAGGTGTGGGGGTGTCCAAGGGGTGGGTGCTGTCAAGGGGTGGGAGGATGTCCAGGGGGTGGTGGTGTCCAGGGGTTCTCCAAGGGGGTGGGGGTGGTGTCCAGTGGGTGAGGGGGTCTCTAAGAAGGTGGGGGTGTCTATGGGTGGGGGTGGAGTCCAGGGGGTGATGGTGTCTAGTGGGGAGGCTGTCCAGGGGGTTCGGGGGGCTATCCATGTGTGTGGGGGTGTCCAGGGGGTTGGGGTGTCCATGGGGTGGGGGTTGTCTAGGGGTGGTACTGTCCATGGTTGTGGGGGGCTTTCCAAGGGGGTGGGGTGTCCAGGGGGGTGGGGGTGTCTAGGGGGGAGGGGGCTGCCCAAGGGGGTAGGGGTGTCTAGGGGGGAGGGGGTGTCCATGGGGTGATGGATTTCCAAGGGTTGGGGGGCTATCTAATGGGTGGGGGTGTCCAGGTGAGTAGGAGTGTATCCAAGGGGTGGGGGCTATCGAGGGGGTGGGATTGTATAGGTTTTCCCTACTGGATGGGGGTGGTTTCCAGGGTGGTGAGCGGGTTGTCCAAGGGGGTAGTGGCGGCCAGAGGGTAGGGGTGGTGTCCAGGGGTAAGGGGGTAGGGGGTGCCCCCAGGGTGGGGGTGTCCAGGGTGTGGGGGTGTCTAGGGGTGGGGGGCTATCTTGGGGGGTGTGAGGTTGTTCAAGGGTGTGGTGGTGTCTAATGGGTATCAAAGGGGGTGGGGGTGGTGTCTCGGTGTGAGAAGCTTTCCAAGGGGGGAGGGGTGTCCAGTTGGTGGGGGTTTGTTTCCAGGGGTGAGGGGACTATTCAGGGGGGGTATCTAGTGGGGGTATCTGAGGGGGGGGGGGGGGGTCCAGGGGTTGGGGGTGTCCATGTGGATTGAGGTGTCTAGGGTATGGGGGTCTCTAGGTGGTGGATGCATGTCCAGGGGATGGAGGTGTCTAGGGGTGGGGGATGTCCAAGGGGGTGGGGGTGTCCAGGGAATGTCCAAGTGGTTGTGGAAGATGTCTATGGGGGTGAGGGGGCTTTCCAAGTGGGAAGGGGGTGGGGGTGGAGTCTAGTGGTGAGGGGGATGTCAGAGGGGGTAAGGGGTGTCCAGGGGGTGGGGGTGTTTCGGGGGTGAGGGTGTTGTCCTAGCGGCATGGGTGTCCATGGGGGTGGGGGTTATAGGGGGTTAGGGGGATGTCCATGGGGATGGGGTGTCCATTGGGTGTTTAGGGGGTGGGTGGTCTAGGGAATGGGGGTCCCTAGGGGTGGGAGAGGCTTTCTAAGGGGGTGGGGTGTCCAGAGATTTCTAAGGGGGTGGGTGGTGTCCAGGGGATGAGAGTGATTTCTAAAGCGGCAGGGGTGTCCCGAGGGTGATGTCTAGGGGGTGACGAGGCTGTCCAAGGGGATATGGAATTCTAGGGGGTGAGGGTGCCCAGGGGGGTGTCTACGGGGTTGGGGGATGTCTATGGGGGTGGGGGTGTCCAGGGGAGTGGGTGATATCAAAGGGGGTAAGGGTTTGGACGAGCCCATCACCCCCAGGTCACCACCCCACTATGTGGACACCCCCACCCCCATGGATACCTCTACCAGTGGACATCACCCACCTATTGAAACCCCCACCCCCATGGACACCCCCACCCCTGGATTACCCCCCCACCCCATGGACACCCCCACCCCTCGAAACCCCATCCCCCATGGACACCCCCTCACCCAACTAGACAGCCCCCTCACCCCATGGACACCACCCCGACCCCATTGGACACCCCCACCCCCTTGTACACCACCACCACCCTTGACTCCCCCACCTGCATGGACACCCCCACCCTATGGAAACCCCATCCCCTTGACAACCCCACCCTTTGGACACCCCCATGTACACCCCCACCCCCATTGAATTTCCCACACACACCCCTGGATATCCCCCATCCCTTGTTGCAATAGATTATATACTAGACATTGTATTCCAACGATTCATGAAATATTGGTATACATATATCGCAACGGTTTCCATGAAACCACTGGAATAGATTATTCTTGGAAAACATGTATACTGATGGTAAATGAACCGTTGGTATATATATAACTCAATATTTTCATTGAAACCATTGTAATATATTATCTTCTAACAGTCTATTCCCACGGTTCCTTTAGAACTGTTGGTATAAGGTTATTTCAACGACCATCATGCCAACATTGTGTGAAACCATTGAGATATTCTATCCTAGCAGTTTCAGGGGCTATCTCAAGGGTTTTAAATCATTGGGATAGGTTTAATTATTAGTTGTGAATGTATATTTATTTTCATATTTATACTTCATATTCCTGTTTTGTGGAAGGGTGATTTTGGTATGTAGTTTCCCAAAGATGTATTATTTATGTACCTAAAGAAAAAAGGATCAAAGGTGAATTTACACTGTTATATCATGATTTATATGAGAGAGATGTAATCCTAAAATTTTTACCATATAATTATAAAACTATTATATAAAACTATATTTTCTTTTTAAAATCATTTTTAGGCATATCTTTGTTAAATACGCATATATTTGTTTAATATTTCAAAAAAAAATTACATTAAAATTATTATATTTTTCATATAAATATAAAATTGGAATATCATTAAAATATGTATAATTTTGAAATTTTTAATTGGTAATAATGATTTGAAGTTGGATTACAGCAGATCAAATTAGTAATGAATAAGAAGAAGGTATTGATGCCATTTTGGAATTTTATAAATGGAATATTTTAAGAAGTGACATTTTATTTCTATCCACGCCTTAAATGATTGAATATGAAAAATGTTAAAAGTAGAGAGGTAAAAATTAATTTGATTTTTAATGGTTTTAATCCTAGTTACAACCCTTGGATTTGGAATGGTGAAACTAGAAAGATTTTCAAATCTACTGATGATAATGATTTGCATGATGGTAACTCTGATGGAATTGAAGAAATAATTCGTGATATTCCAGTAGTATTTTTTTTGATATAACCGTTAGTTGAACATCTATATGGTGATGATGAAACCCCATTATATCCTGGTTGTATGGATTTTACGGTTTTTTCAGTGGTGTTATTATTGATTAACCTGAATGTGAAACAAGGATGGATTGATATAAAATTTATAGAGCTACTAAAATTGGGGAAAGGAATTCTTCCAAATGAAATTGATCTTCTAGATTCACATTATAAGGCCATGAATATATTGTGCCTAATGGGATAAGGATAACAAATATTACTCGACTGTCTGAATGACTATATGATATATAGGAAGGAATATGAATTTCTGTCAGAATGTCTTAAATGTGGGACATTACAATATATGTTGAATGAAACATCACATGATAATGTAGAGATTATAGTGATACCTGCCAAGGTATTTTGGTATCTTCCTATAGTTCATATTTTGAAACATTTTTTTTCTAATTCACATGATGGGAAAAGGTTGTGATGACATGCGGATGAGAAGATACGTGATGAAAAAATATGTCAACCAATAGAATGTCCATATTAGAAGAAACTTGAGGAGAAGTATCCTATATTTGGAAATGAAATTAGAAATATCATACTTGGGTTGTGTATAGATGGAATGAATCCATTCTGACCCCTTAGTAACACACACAGTTCATGGCCTCTTTTATTGGTAATTTAGAATATCTCTCTTGTTTTATTTATGAATCATAAATATGTCATGTTGAGTATAATGATCTCTCATATGAAGAAACCCAAAAATGATATTGATGTTTTCTTGTCACTATTGATTAACGATTTGAAACTTTTAGGGGACGATGGTATTAGGGTCTATGATCCTTATAAAATGGAATATTTTCCACTGCATGTAGTGAATATGTTCGCTATAAAATACTTCCTAGTGTATGATTTTTTTTATATAGTGTTAAGGGGTATAAATCATGTAAAATTTTCGATCAAAAAACTTCATACTTTAAATTACATCATGGGATGATAATAGGACACATGGTTCGTCAAATGTTTTTGCTTCTGGATCACTCTTACAGAAAACAAAAAAAGGCATTCACCGGCTCACAAGAATTTTATATTACTCCAAAACCGTTATCCCCTGATGTGTATTTTGAGAGGGTGAAAACCCATGATGCCACATTGGGAAAGGAAAATAAATCTAGTAATGATAGACATAATTGGAAGAAAAGGTCAATATTTTTTTGAGCTACATATTGGAGATATCATGATGTGAAACACAATGTTGTTGACATGCACTTAGACAAGAATATATGTGACTGTTTGATTTGAAAATTTATAGATATTAAAAGAAAGTATAAATATTGGTTGAATGCAAGATTAGACATAGTATTAATGAAAATAAATCTGGAGTTAGCCCCCACTTCTAATGGAAGATGAACATTTATTACCCCGGCTTGTCATAAATTATCCAAGAGGGAGAAAATAAGCACATGTCAGTGTCTTAATGAAATCAATCTACTTCAAGGATATTCTTAAAATGTAAAAAAAAATTCTATTTGAAGGATTTTAAGCTGATAGGTATGAAATATCAGGATTATCACATCATGATGCAACAACTTCAACTAGTTTTATTGCGTTGAATATTGCCCATCCATGTTAGAAATACTATAATGAAGTTGTGTTCTTTTAACTATTAATTTTGTAATAAGGTGATTGATGTGAATGCATTGAAAATTTTAGAAAAGGATGAAATTTTTATAAGTTTTCTATTGTAAATGTATTTTCCTCCATCTTTTTTAATACAATGGTGCATTTAGTGGTTCATCTAGTTCAAGAAATAATGATTTGTGGACCTTTATATGTTAGTTGGATGTATCCTTTTGAATGGTACATGAAAATATTGAAGTGGAATGTTAAGTATCCATATCGACCTGAATCCTCAATTATTGAAAATTATATTTCTGAGGACGTTGTGGAGTTTTGTATAAGCTACTTTACTGCGATAAAGCACATAGGTTTTCCTCTATCTCACCATGAAAGACTTAGTAATGAGGGTAAGGGGATTTGTGTCTTGAAAATCAAATTTATTTCAACTAAACAGATGAAAAATGTAGAATTATACATCTTGAATAACATAGCTAATGCTCAACAATATATCACAATGCATATTAATGAGTTGAAACCATGTCATCCAACGAAGAACGGAATGGGGATTTTGAGTGATAAAAATAAAACCTTTTTCCCAAGGTTTATAAATACCTTTCTGGGTAGATAAGCTGTATTAGAGACATTATGGTGGTTAATGGGTGGTCCAAGTTTAAATGTGATAACATGGTTTGAGTATGACATTTATAAATACACATTACATATGAATGCTCAAGACAACAGAAGTGTAGTTCATAATAGTGGTGTATTGGAGTTTCAGAAAAAATTCATTTTTCGAGTTCTAAAGACAAAAACCCAATTTCAGCATTATGTGCATATTATAGAGTCATTGAAAAAATATGGGAGGTTAATTACATTAAAAATAAATTTCCTATTATTAATTCCACATGGTTTATCGGTAACAACAGGGCCATACACGATGAATTTGGAATGATAGTTGTTGATATGAATTGATTGGAAGACATATTCGATTCTTTTATAATGGAAATACCTGAAAAAAATATTTTCTATGATGTTGATCAATTAGATATGAAATTGTATGTTGTTTTAGAATGGAAATAAAAATATGTTGGTGAGGATTAACTTGATGAAGATTCTGATTTATGTGAGATCCGAAATTCCTTGGAAAGATTAGTAGAAAATATTTATGAGCATTTTGAAGATATGTTTTGTGCCATACGAAATGATCATAGCGAAGGAATTATGGAAAATAATCCATTTGTACATTAATAATAATACACGTAACATTTTTTTAATTCTTTTTTTAATTTACTAATATCATTAATTGTTAGATAGTGTAATTTTTTTCTAAATTAAAATGTGTATTAAAACCAATAAGTAATTTTTTTTATTTTTTTTATGTTTATTTTAGATTATAATTTTTACCATTATGTAAACTATAAATCTATTGATTTTGAGGAATGAAAATTACTTTACTATGCTTACCATGTTTACCATGTTTACAATCATTACCATTTTTACTATGTTTACATTGATTAATTTTGTTTACCTTATTTTACATTTACATAACATAAATATTTATAGATTTTGTGGAATTAAAATTACACTACCATGTTTACCATGATTACCATCTAAAACATGGTTTAACATGCTTACTATATTTACCATGTTTATTAATACGTATCTTAGTTCAATTTTCTATTTTTTGTTTACTTTAGTACATTAATATTTGAATTTGTATATTTTTAAACTAATGTTTTATTTTTTTATTGGATTGATAATTAAATATCAATTAGATGATCCACCCAATGATTCGGGAGATTAGCATCATGATCATACATTTGCGGAGGAACATTCACATGCTGCTCTTGATGTTCCCCAACCATCCTCATGTGATCCCATAACGACAAAGACGAGTGCATAATTTGGTAAATGTGGCTACACATGTTTACAAAATTACCACCAGCCATTAGCCAGGACCTGAAGAAAATCGTGTTGTTTGATGAGAATGACTTTCCTAGAGGTCCATATGAAAAATATTTTAAGTGTTCTGTACCAACATAGGGTAAAAGAAAAGAAATAATTTTTTAATATGATTGGAGAAGTGGGGACAAAGAGATAATATCTCAGTTGTGGGAAATGATTTTGGTAAGATATTTTTTTATCCCTTAACTAATCATTAAATCATTCTAGTATAACATATTTTACATCTTCTTTATTAGATGAAATTTGATATTCCTGAAACTAGATAAGTTAGGAAGAAATATTTGTTGATGGACGAAAAGGGGATAGAGGGATTTCAAATCAACCCTCACATCTGATTACATCATTGTTCATCAAAATCATGACAATCCATGTCATATATATACCTTCATAGATGAATCCATATGGATACAATTTGCGTAAAGTAGATGAAAAGATTCATTTATTATAAGGTAAATGTAAAAAATGTAATCATTATAATATAAATGATTATATTAACGTTTAGTTAATGATTTATTATTATTAATTTACAGAAAACAAGGAAATATCATCAAGAGATCAAATATAAAAATTTATATGCTCGTAGTTTATATTTGGGAGGGTATATGTTATTAAAAGAACACATGATGGAGAAAAATTCAAAAAAACTGAGAGTTGATTCTTCAAGCTATAGAATGGTTTCCCCTCCATCCCCTCCATCTGGACATGAAAAAAGGAAGAGAGCTCGGATATGAAAAAAGGGGAAATAACTTTCGGAAAAATTGAGAATCATACCTGAGAGGATTGTAAGATATTTTTTTTATTTATTTCTGTTAATTATATTCTTTATATAATTTGAATCATTACAGAAATGTTTAGTTAATTAATACAAAATTAACTTGAGGAGAAGAGCTCACATGAGGTATTTATAGGTTCTGGGAGGAAAGATATTTTATCTACATCATTGGGAAAGCCCTAACACCTCAGTCGTATATGAGGATATTTGATAGGTGTATCAATATGAAAAAGGCTTCACATTCTTCATCTTCTTCCATTGAGGGAGTATATCAAAACATAGAAAACTTTGATGCATGATTTCATAATATTAATGCAATGATAGAGGAAAATATTAGAACGTCAGTACAATATATGTTTGTAGACATCCAAAGACAATTTTAGACTGTAGCTCCCACGCCTCCACCTCCCCATGTAGACCCCATTATTTATCCTCCACCATGGCCAGTTGCTCCTACTCCCCCACCTCAGCCTGCAGACCCCTTTTTTTTATAATACTCGTCTTCCACAGCTATCTACTTATTGTCAGTTGTATGTTGATGATCCTCACAATCATGTAGTTGCATATGGGCAGGTATATTTTATAAGAGATACTATTCATCATCAACAGTTAGAGGTAGAGCATCATAGGGTCACTATATTGGATATTATTGATATATCAGCTCGAGTCCCATTTCCAACATATGAGGTGATGATAGTTGGACATTGTATTGACTAAATTTTATTTTTTACATCTAGAAATATGTAAATCATTACCATAGTTGTATGTATGTTATATCTTTTATGTAATTTTTTATTAATGTTGTTTTAACACATGAAAAATAATAATTTGTATATTTAATTTTATTGCAATACTTCAAATTCAAAGTTATATTGTATTGAAAAAAATAATAAAAAATGGTTATGACATTAGATACAAATTCTGGCAGGCTTGACAGATTGTGAAGATATTAATTTTTTTTTGGAAAATCATTATGAGTTTCCATAGTAAGCACAGGTTTTTGGACATGCAATAAATGCGAGGATTGTAAAAAAATTTATCACAGAGCTTGTTACAAGAGATAAGTTGGGCATCAACGTAGTATATATTTTTTCTATGTATGTTTTTTCACCTTTTCCTACATTATATTTATTAAAAATGTATACATATGTCTATTTTGTATTAGGTACCTTTATAACATGAGTGAGAAGAATGAGAAGACAAATGTATATGGATTCATGGACCCACATATGATTTACCCTGAATCACATGCCTTGGACGAGGAAAAAGAATACTTAATATTGCTGAAATATTTCATTATAAACTAATCACATAGTATTGGATGAGTCCTTTTTATGACAGGTATGAAACAAATATGTAGAAAATTGTTCTTCATATTTTAACATAAAAACCACTAACCTTAAATTTTATATAATATTAGTGATCAATGGATGTTATTTCTTTATGATGGAGAAAACACTTTATTAGATATGCTCTGTCCATGGAGATGTGCGTGGTAGTTTTACGAATATGTTGGAAAATTAAAATTCAATTTATTTATTGTGGCTTAAATTATAATGCATTTTAATTGTATCCCATTAAAAAAATTCTCTCAAAGGAAGGGCATAATTTCTAAATAATATAAAGTCAAAGAGTATGATGATAAAATATTTAAAAGTAAAGGTAAATATCTATTTATAATTTATAATTTTTTGTGTAATACATAAATATTATATTTTGAATTTTCTCTCATATAAACTGAATTTTCCTGAAAATCAAAGATTCATCGAATGTGGATATTATATGTTAAGATTTGTGTATAAAAATAATTACAAATGGAATGGCCAAATTATTTTTTACGTTTGATTGGATTTAAGTTTGTTTGTAGTGTAAAATGTAATTTCGAATATTGTAATTATAATTGTGTATTTGGTAGTTAATTTGGTTTGATTTATCTGTTTTCATATGAAATGGTATATTTGTGATGTTATATATGTGAATGTTTAATTTTTATTAGGTTCTCCTTGTTTTGGTATATTTATGATGTTTTCTGGTATGTATTTTGGTCTGGGTTTGGTCTTCTTTTGGTCAGGTTTTGGCTTGTTTTAGGCCTACATTGGCAAATCATAGTATTGGTATTGAAGTTTTATTGAAAAACATGGTTTTTAGGTTTCTTATTATATATCAAATGTAAAAAATGAACGGTTATAGTTTAATACGCCAGTTATTACATAAATGATGTCATATATCCTTTTCCTTGTCGATTATTTAGGAACCGATGTGAAAAAACCTTCAGAAGCTCGATTTATCAAGTTGATTATTTAATAAATGAGGTGTTATGTAGTCTATTATGTTGATTTTTAAATAACAGACATAGTAAATCAATCCTCCGAAGGTTGTTTCTTGAATTTATTGAAAAACTGACGTGAAAAACCCTTTTAGGGGCTCTATTTATTAACTTCGTTATTTAAAAACAACGGCATAAACTATATACCACACATGATATTTTTAACTAATGTGAAAACTATATACCATGTCAGTTAATAAATAAAAAACGTGATAAATCAAGCCTCCGAAGGGTTTTTCATGTCATTTATTTAGGATCCTATGTGAAAAACTATTCCAGTTTATTCTTTTTTACATCAGTTTTAAAAAAACAGATGTAAAAAATTAAATTTATAGTGTTTCCTTTAATAACGACATCTAAAAACCGACGTAAAAATTAAAAAAACATATGTAAAAAAACTTTTTCTTCATAAGTACTTTTAAGTGGATCCTGGATCGAGTACATTATAAATCAAGACCATAATCCATGAGAAAATAACATAAGAATAATAAAAGGAATTGTGGAAGATATATAATGATATAAATTCTTTCCATATATGTCATGTTTCATTAAAAATATTTATGAAGTCCCCTTATGTGGGCTATACCTACTACGTGCGACACACCACTTTCCATAGTCACATACCATTCCTAATAGTGAGATGGGTTCACTACCCAATCCGTCTTAGTATTCTTGGTTTTTTCCCACGACCATCTTAGTAGTCAATTCTCACTCATAAGAGAATCTTAGTGGAAAAATACCATTACATAAGAAAATTTACTCACCATTCTAGCCATGTCTATCTCATAAGATATAAATCATTACCTAACACAATGAAAGAGATATAGTTCCCACCATTCACATATTGTAATCATGCATATTTTTACCATATGATCGTTAATATTCATCATATCATGTCCCTTAAAAAGAGTTGGGGTTCATAAAAATCATATCATAACCAATGCAATAAAATCGTATCATAAACATTTCATCATCTCATAACCTATGGGAATGTTATTTGTCTTATATTCATAAAATAACCCATGAATGGAGGTGGGTATGCTATGTGTTTTATAAGGGAATATCCCATGTAAGATGAATTAGTTGCGTAAAAAACTCTCATCATAATCACAAACCATTCAAATAAAGAATAATAATTTTGTATATGGATAATATCAGCAGTAATGCATAAAATATATCAATTGATATCATCATCGAGAGAGAATGGTTTTAATAAATCACTAGGAAAATTTATTATGGGAAACAAAATATCATTAAAAGTCAATTTTTAATACCTAAAAATTATTCATTGTCGTTTTCTTCCAAAACAACCTTGAAAACTTATAAAATAAGATTTAAAATCATTTAAAACTTATATCTGGGGAAACATTCTTTTCAGTTTGAAAAAAATACATCTTGAACATAAACCTATTTCCAAACCTTTTTCCTGAAAAATATCTCTTCAATCTTATAAACCAGCCATTGAAATCATTGAGACTTGTTTCATTAAAAATAAAATATTAAAACAGAAGAAGAAAACATTTAAAATCATTTAAAATTATTTTTGAAAATAAATAATTTTAGATAATTTATTTAAATTATTATTTAAAACATATAAAATATTCTTTCAAATCATTGAAATCATTATCTTTGATAATAACATTTTGAAAACATATTAAGGGATATTTGAATAAAATTTTAAATGAAATTTAAAAATTTTATTATTATAAAAAACTTTTTCATTGAAAACCACTTTTAAAAAATGAATATATAGAATATTAGGAAAAAATATTTCTTAAAAAGAAATTCTTGTAAATATAAAATCCATCATCAATTAAGTTTTAGTCAAGATGATAAATAAATCAATATATACTTAGCATTATTTTTTCAACGTTAAAAATTTAAAAAGCTCTTCTATTAGAAAAGGAAAGAATATTATTTGTATAAAACCATTTTCATAAAATAATAATACATGTGAAATTTTTTTTAAATATCCTTAGAGACTAGATGAATTTTTTTTAAACATTTTCAGAAAACATGAGTTTGAATGAGCACAGATTTCAATCCAAAAAGATAAATAATGTCGGAATTTATAAAAATTTTGTTCATAATTATCTTAATTACCAAAGTGTAGAAAAATGAAATTTTTTTGGGATGATTTAATTAATATCATTGTAAGAATAAATATTATGCTAATTAATGAAAGATGGATCATGATATTCTATCATTAGAAACATAATCACAAGAAATACTGATAAATAATGATATTATAGAAATAACCTCTTACCACATTATTTACATTGAACCAAAATCCACATGAAAAAATAAAATTACGTGACACATAATATATAATTATAATAAAAATAATTATGATATAACATTCTAAAGTGATGTATATACAACTTCTAAAACATTATAGGTTCACAATATAACATGTGTCTCAATGAAGGAAAATTGAGACAAAATTACTTTATTTAGTGGGTAACTATTAAACCGTAAGCCACATGAATGACATATCATAAATTTATATGCATATAACCATACATTTAAAGATAATAACAATATTATATATTCATTGTAATTATATATACTGAATAAATGAAATCAGTGGTGACTAAAGTAAATGTCTCACAGATATAAAAGTAAGATTGGAAGTCCCCTTAACAGTCGAGTGAAATTGAAATTATGTGATCCATGGATGAATAACACAAACTGAAAATTTTATTATAATGAAATAAATAAAATTCCTGGAATAAAAACTCATAAGGAATTATGTACACCAATAAACATGAATAATAGTTGAATACATCTTATATCTCATAGATGAATAAGTGATACGAGAAAACCCTTACTATAATTATTCTCTCTGATCGTTCAAGTTCAAACCTACTGTATAAAAAATAAAATTGTCATACACATATAACACATAAAATGATTATTTAATATCATTACATATATGATTTTATTGTTACATTATAATACCAATTTATTACTATTTTTATTTTAATGTTACGTTTCAGGTAATAACTACTTTGTTTTTTTCTATATGTTTTGACATGATATTCATGATACAATTACTTAGATGGAGATTTACATACTTAAATACTATAAGAAATTGAATAAATATAACATATATTAATTATATTAGTATTTATAATAATATATAATGTATAGAAATATTAAATAGAAGACATCGTTCATAGAGAGAGTGGTTTGTACGTTTGAATGAATGTTATTTCCATTTTCATATCATATTGAAAGAATGCATGTTAATGGAATATATATATATATTATAATAATAATATAATAATTATTTAATATATATATATATATATTATAATTTTATTAGACCCCTCCATAATACATTCTATATAATGTGGGAATAAATCACTTCAATTTGAGAGGACCGTAGTCCACACATCCACAAATGATGTTGTCATATTAGCAAAAAAAAATTGAATGCTTGATCATATGTGTTAAATAATAATTAAATAAGAATTAATAAATAATTGATAATATATATTATATAAAAATATTATGTATATCATTATTCCTATACTTAAATAATGGTAATCGAAGAATGAGTGACATCGGATCCCGAGGTGGTAATCCACCGTACACATAGTTGTTGACTATGTATCCTAATTAATGGATGTGTGTTTGATATTAGAACATATAAATAACATAAAATATATGATTATATTTATTATAATATATTTCTTATAATATCCTGTAATAAGATGAATTTATGGTGGTGTATAATTAAATAAATTACATGTTCTTATTGAAGGATGTTATCTTTTTCTTTGGAAAATTTCTTTGATTTGTTCTAAATGACTAACATGGATTGATTTAATCCTGAGTTGAGACTAAAATGATGATATGTGGGAATTTAATAGATTTTTTTTTATTTTTTGTATTATAAAATTACTTTATAGGCCTGAATAAGTGAGGGGGATGAGTGCCCTTTTTTAGTGGAGGATGAGTAGGATTCTTGTAAATATAAAAAGGTAAAAAATATTGAGAGTTCTCCCTTACATAAAGATCCTATGTTAATGGTATATATTTTATTAAATGGGTAAAAGGGTCAAAATATGTCTTTGTAATCATTTTTTTTACATATTTAGGTTATTTTTCCATTAAGTTCGAATTTACCCCCTAAGAAAACTCATTTTTACCTTATTCGCTGTAACTAATATTAATTACATTTACTAGTATTTTTGATTGAAAAATGTAATTTTACCATAGAATTGTTAAGTCAAAAGTCTTCTTTTATCTTCTATATCATGTTTTGGAAATCACAAATGTATTCTATCATATGTTTGTAAATTACAAATTGTCTTTTATCATGTTTATCGTATCGTACAATGTTGATCGTACTGACTCTGTCAATCGTATCGTACTGACTCTGTCAATCGTATCATACTGACTCTGTCAATCATACCATACTGACTCTGTCAATCGTATCGTACTGACTCTGTCAATCGTATCATACTGACTCTGCTATTCAAATGTTTATTATTTGTGTTGGTACTTAGTCAAAAACACTCATTTGAATCATACTCATGTTTTTCATTTCTATATATCTCTTGTTCTAACAAAACGATGTCGTTGAGTTAGTTACAAAATAATCAAAACGATGTCATGATTTCTGTTTCAATATGACCGTTGGAGGCAATATGACCGTTGGAACCCGAGTCCTATAAATAGGAGGTCATTTGAAGCTGAGATAACAACGATGAAAAAAAGAGAACGAATGAAGAGACTCTGTGAACTACCAATATTCTAGAGGGAGACACTATGACTTCTCTTATCTGCCTTGTGCGTCCGATCATCATATCGAGGGATTTCTAGTAATTGAAAGACAGAGGTGCCGATTACCTGCAAAATCGAGGGCTGCTGGGGATAGGCAGACAGACGTGCCGATCATCGTATCGAGGGCTGCCGGGGATAGGCAAACAGACGTATTGATCATCGTATCGAGGGCTGCCAGGGATAGGCAGACAGACGTGCCAATCATCGTATCGAGGGCTCACCAAGGTGTTGGTGAGACAGACCTTTTATCCTAGGTGAAAGGATAACCCTTCTCTTTGGGTTAAAATAATTGTAATACTTTTACATTTCCGTTGTTACTTGTATTAGAAAGGTATTTGTATTGTTTCCTTTCTTCTTTACATATTCAATTGTAATTGTTTCAATTACAATCATTCTATTACTTTTTGTATTGATTGATTCTATACGCTTTAAGGTAGAATCATTCATCTTTATATTACTTTGATCATTGTGTTCACCTTGAATACAATTGTTTTACATTACATTAGTATTACAATACATCATACCATTTATATTCAATACAATTGTAGATGTTTGTATTTGTATTAGTTTAAGTTCATTTAAACTAATCTCTTTATTGCTAAAACTCAAAGGTTTTAAACCTACAATTCACCCCCCCTCTTGTATTGTTCCATCTAATAGACAAATATATCTACTATTCGATCCAACAATTGGTATCAGAGCAGGTTTTCCACTGATTTGTATTACTAGTTTTTTTTCTTATTACTATCTTGAATACTTACTACACTAACCTATGGAGTGGAAAAGTTGTTTTTGTTGTATTAGATGACAGGAATGAATATCGGGTCAATAGATAATCTGAATCCTTCTAGACCACCAATCTTTTATGGGAATGATTATGAGTACTGGAGTGATCGTATGAAGACTTTCGTTATCAATACTGGTGTAGACAATTTTATTATGCTTACTGGAGGTTACAAAATTCCTGACAAAGAAGTTAGCACGTTCACCAACCAAGAGAAGCAAGAATATCAACTGAATTACAAGGTACACAATACTTTATTATGCTCTATGACCAGGAATATATATAGTCAGATATCTTCATGTGAAGCAACCAACTGTATTTGGATGAAATTAGAAGTTACTCATTTTAGTACATCTAAGGTTATAGAAACAACGAGAGCAATGCTTCGAACAGAGTATCATGGGTTTGTTTTTCCTTATAGAGAGCCAGTATGTACAGTTCAACAAAGGTTTATGACGATTGTAAACAGCTTACAATCTATGGGAGAAAATGGTCTTGATGATGATGATATTGTTGATAAGATTATAGATATTATGCCAAATGAATGGGAGTCAAAAAGAACAGCTATTGATGAAAATAGAAAAGTTTCCCAGATTACTCTTGATAAACTCTTTGGAACTCTTCTACAGCATGAGACAAGAATGAAGAGAGATGCTGATTTCAATAAGAAGAAGAATGGGAATGGAAGTGTAGCTTTTGCATCTAAAGCCAAAACACCTGAAAGGCTTACAAGGTCTAAATCCAAGAAAGTTGTTGTATCTGATTCAAGTGATTGTAATCTTTCGGATAATGAGTTATCCAATCTTGCTCGAAGGATGAACAAGATTGTGGGAAAGAAATATTTTCAATATATATTCAAAAAGAAAGACAGGAAAGATAGAAAAGATTCATAGGTAACTTCTTATGAATGCATGAAAGCAGGACATATAAGACCTGATTGTCCTTTACTGAAGAGGAAAGATAGAAAAGAGAAGCACTCTGAAAGAAACAAGAAAAGGTTTTATAAGACAAAGAAAGTCTTGAAAGCAAATGATACGTGGAGTGCAAGTGGTAGTGATTCCTCAGATGATTCTTCAGAATATGAGACATCAGGACAAAGAAATATTGGACTTCTAGCCAGATTACCGATTGAAGATCATTGTCTCATGGCCAAGGTACATAATGCTAAAGCTGTTACAAATGTCTCTTTGAATGCAAATTGTATTGATAATAGATATTATGAATCTTCAGATGATTAATCCTCATCATCATAGGATGATACATAACCTTCTTTTGAAGAGGTCTCTAGATTTACTAAATTACTTGAAAATGAAAATTCTAAACTCAAAAAGAGATTTGAAAAAGCAAATACTAGAATTTCTATTTTGACTAAACAAGTATCAGATCTTTCTAAAGATCTTGATGTAAAAACTTCTGATTTTGAAAGTATTTTAAAAACCCTTGATAACGTTAAATCTGATAAGGATAAACTTTCTAAGGATCTTGAAACTGTAATTTCAAAGAAAAATATTTTAGAGTCTAACTCTAGTTCAAATTCAAATGTTTTAGAAAACAATAATTTGGTTTTAAAACTAAAGTCAAAGATTTTATCTTTGAGGAAATGTTTGTCAAACTTTGCTCATGGAAAAGAAAACTTTGACAGGATGTATTCTCAAATTAGACCCTTGAGAAATCGTTCTGGTCTTGGTTATACTTATTCCAAACCTGTTTTTAGCAATAACTATTTTTTCCTCAAAAAACCATTTTCTATTCTAAGTGTCAATGTGGTGGACACTGGAGGAGAGATTGTTCTCTTAACAAAACTCAATCTTTAGGATTTCATAAGGCTCATTTTGCAAAATAAATGTGGATTCCTAAAATTCTTTTGTCTAACCCTTCTGGATCCAAACAAGTTTGGATTCCGAAAATCTAATTGTTTATTTTTCAGGAAAATGAGAAGTGTACCAATAAGAAAATTTGGTACATGGATATTGGTTGTTCTCGACATATGACTGGAAACAAAAATCTTTTTCAAAAGGTTATCAAAACAAAAGGTGGAAAAGTTACCTTCGGAGATAATGCTCAAGGAAAGATTGTTGGTATAGGTAATATTGTTTTTCTTGGAAAAGTTCTTATTTCAAATGTTTTGTTTGTTAAAGGTCTTAGGCAGAATTTCATCAGCATAAGTCAATTATGTGATGAAGTTTACCTTGTGAATTTTAGAAATGATAAGTGTCTAGTTCACAATTCCAAGGATGAGTTCATTCTATCTGCCCATATGCAAGAGAATGTTTACACTATTAACTTAGAAGACCTTAGGAACCAAAACATACCTTGTCTAAGTGTAATAGAAGACCAATCGTGGCAATGGCATAGGAGACTAGGACACTGTAATATGAGAATCCTAAGAAAACACTCAAAGAAAGGACTTGTAAAAGGGTTACCGGACCTTAGATATGATTCTTCAAAAGTCTGTGATCCTTGTCAATTTGGCAAGCAACATAAAACTAGCTTTAAATCAATCAATGAAGTTTCAACTTCTAATGAATTACAGTTTGTGCATATGGATCTGTTTGGTCCTTCAAAATCTGGAAGCATTGGAGGCAAATACTATGTATTTGATTTAGTTGATGACTTTACTAGATTTACACGGGTCTATTTTCTCACAAAGAAATATGAAGCCTTTTCCTATTTCAAAACTTTTAGAGCCCAAGTTAAAAATGAGAAAAACCTACCATTGATAACTATTCATAGTGATCATGGTGGTGAATTTCAAAATTCAGATTTTGAAACTTTTTGTAGTAAGAAAGGTATTACTCACAATTTCTCAGCTCCAAGAACTCCTCAGCAAAATGGTGTTGTTAAAAGAAGAAATCGTATTCTTCAGGAAATGACTCGAACCATGTTGAGTGAATACTCAATTGCTAAGCACTTTTGGACTGAAGCTGTTAGTACTGCCTGTTATACTATAAGTCGTGTTTTAACTAGACCATTTCTTAATAAAACCCCTTATGAGTTATGGACTGGCCGAAAACCTAAAATTTCATACTTCAAAGTTTTTGGATGCAAAGTATTCATTCTGAATACAAATGATAACTCCACAATTTTGCACCAAAATCTGATGAAGGAATCTTTCTAGGCTATTCTACAACCTCTAAGGCTTATAGAGTTTTCAATAAAAACACTTGTACTGTTGAGGAAACAGTACATGTAAAATTCGATGAAACTGATCCTTTTGTTTTCAACCAACCCAATCCTACATCCTCGGATGTGTTTTCTAAAAATGTTTATCAACCTTTATTAGAAGAGCATTATGATAAGGAAAATGTTCAAGAATGTATTCTTGAAACATTTACCACAGAAGATTTTCTACCATATGTTGATGAACAGGTTTTACAAAACCCAAATCAATTGTTTCTTAGGAATCATCCCAGTGATAACATCATTGGTGATATAAATCAACCTGTAAGGACCAGAAATTCCTTAAGAAATGAAATAGAACATCTTTCTTTTCTTTCCCAATTTGAACCTAAAAGTCCAAGTGAGGCCTTAGGTGATAATGATTGGATCAAAGCAATGCAAGATGAACTAAATTAATTTGAAAGGAATCAAGTCTGGACTTTAGTTGAAACACCTAAAGAAACAACCGTGATTGGTGTAAAATGGGTTTTCAGAAACAAGTGTGATGAAAATGGAATCATTGTAAAAAATAAAGCAAGACTTGTTTCTAAAGGCTATAATCAACAAGAGGGAATAGACTATGAAGAAACATATGCCCCTGTAGCTAGACTTGAATCTATTCGTATTCTATTAGCCTTCACAGCATATTTCAATTTCAAACTATTTCAAATGGATGTCAAATGTGCTTTTCTAAATGGTTTTGTTCAAGAACAAGTTTTCGTAGAACAACCTCCTAGTTTTCAAGACCTAAAACATCCTGATCATGTTTTTAAACTTACCAAGGCTTTATATGGTCTTAAACAAGCCCCTAGAGCATGGTATGATAGACTTACATGATTTTGTTTTACAAAACAATTATTCAAAAGGTACTGCAGATCCAACCCTTTTTATCAAAATGGAAAACAAAAATGTTTTGATTTTTCAAATCTATGTTGATGACATCATATTTGGATCAACTCAGAAATCTTTAACTGATTCTTTTGCAAATTTAATGAAATCTGAGTTTGAAATGAGTATGATGGGTGAGTTGACATTCTTTCTAGGTTTTCAAATTTCTCAAAAACCAGAAGGAACTTATATATCTCAACATAAGTATATTAAAGACTTACTCAAAAAGTATGGTTTTGACAAAACTAAAAGTATTAGCACCCCAATTGGTACCTCAAATACTCTTGATCTTGATGAAACTGGGAAACCAGTAGATCAATCAAATTTTAGAGGTATGATAGGGAGTTTGCTATACTTGACAGCTAGTCGACCCGACTTGATATTTTCTGTATGCTTATGTGCAAGATATCAATCTAATCCAAAAGAGTCTCACTTAAAATCCGTAAAGAGAATCTTTCGGTATTTAAAAGACACTATGGATTTAGGTCTTTTCTACTCTTCTGGAAATGATTTTGTTTTAAAATGTTTTTCAGATGATGACTTTGGTGGTTGTAGAATGGATAGAAAAAGTACATCTGGAACATGTCATTTATTAGGAGATTCTTTGGTTTCCTGGTCTTGCAAGAAACAACACTCAGTAGCACTCTCCACTGCTGAAGCTGAATATGTAGCAACTGGAAGTTGCTGTGCTCAAGTATTGTGGATGCAGAACACACTCACTGACTATGGTTTGAGTTTCTCCAAAACTCAAATTCTTTGTGACAATACAAGTGCCATAGCTCTTAGTAAAAACCCATCACATCACTCTCATGCAAAACACATAGATGTTAGGCATCACTTTTTTAGGGATCACACACAAAAAGGAGATATTGTTTTACAATTCATCGGAACGCAAGAACAACTTGCTGACATTTTTACAAAACCTTTACCTTCTGATAGATTTGAATATATAAAACAGAAGCTAGGAATGATTACATTAAAATAATAATTCATATCTACTTCCTGTTTTACATCTCTCCTAATAGTAAGAAACTCCTCGTATAAAGGGGGAGGACATTTCTTTCTATGTCTTTATGTTTCTTTTTTTCTTATGTTCTTTAACTATATACACTTTGGATTTTTTTTTCCTGTTTATCGTATTGATAGTTTTATCGTATCATTCATTTTGTTTCCTTCTGTTTATCGTATTGATAGTTTTATTGTTTCGTTCATTTTTCCTGTTTATCGTATTGACAGTTTTATAGTATCATTTACTATCGACTGATGATGGTAATCAAATTCTTTTCCATCGTACCAATCAATCAATACTATTGAATCGACCGATGATGGTATTGAATTTCTTTTCCATCGTATCAATATTATTGAATCGACCGATGATGGTATTGAATTTCTTTTCCTTCGTATCAATAGTATTGAATCGACCGATGATGGTATTGAATTTCTTTTCCATCGTATCAATAGTTTTTTATCGACCGATGATGGTAATGATTTTCTTTTCTATCGAATCGACCGATGATGGTATTGAGATTATTTTCCATCGTACTGTCAGTTCATGGTAACGAGATTGTTTTGTATTGTATGGTCAGTTCATAGTAATGACTTTGTTTTCCATCGGCATGATGATGTTTCTTTTGTTTCCTTATGATTATATTTTCTTTTGATTGATATCAAAACCAGCAATTACCTTACTTTCTCCGACAGGTATTCTTTTTCATTATTTTTTAAAAAAAATTCTCTTTGTTTTAATCCTAACCATTGATCTGGTTTTCTCTAATATTGACCGTAGAAGATCAATGGTCATCCTTTTTCAACCGTAGAAGATCAATGGTCACCTCTTTATCGCCTATAAATATCCCTCTCCCATCCCCAAACCCACATTGGTTTTTCAGGATTTCAGGCGAAGCTCTGCTTCACCAGCTATAAATCATCGTATGATCTTCTCATCGGCAGAACCTTTATGTCTCAATCCTCTGCTAATACTCCCGCCAAAATGTCTTCAAAGACTTTCACAGAGAAAGACATTAACAGAGAAAGGTTAGTATCTCAGGATTTCTTTGATACGTACTATTCTACAATCATGAGGATCATTTTGTTTCAAGGATGGGAACATCTGTGTGTTGAAAAGCCTGATTCTCAAGATCCGGTTCTTTTTGATGAAATTTGTCAGTTTTACAAAACCGTTTCTTTCGAAAAAGACATGACCATAAACTTTGCTGTGTACGATAGAAAATTTTCTATGTTTGTGAAACAAGCGGCGCATTTTCTAAATGTTTCTATAGAAGGGGATTCTTTCTGTCCATCACACAAACTACCAGAGGAAGTTAGAACATTTAATAGAGAAAGTCCTGAAAAGACTTTGTTTATTATTAATGAGGAAAAGAGAAAAGTGTCTCATCTTTCTCCGGACAATCGTTTTGTAACCTTATGGATGCAAGGTTTTCTTATCCCAAGGAAAGGGGATAGAGAAACTCTGAAAGTTTCTGATATCTTTATGATCGACTATCTTGTAAATATGAGGAAAGTAAATCTCATGGGATATGTTTTTGAAACAATTAAGAATGTCAAGACAGGAGGGATTGAGTCCCATATGATTATGTATCCAGCTATCCTTACGAAATTCATTCTTGAGAGTATGAAGTTTTGTAACATTCCTTTGAAAGGAAAACCCATGGACTTGAGACCATCATGGATCAGTAAGAGTACGATGAAAAAGCTGAATGTTTGTTTTGATCCAAATTCAAAACTTTTTGTCAGAGATGTAGAAGCTGAATTGGCTCAGAATCAATCGGCACCTATGCCAGCCAAAGACATTCAATCTACCAGTGTTACTCAAAAGTATGATCCGCAAACCAGTTCAAAGCCGAAGAAGAAGCCAAGTTACAGTAAGGAAGTTGTAGAAAAATGGAGAAAGGATAAGGAACAGAGAAAGGAAGGTGATCCGAAGTTTGGTCTTGACCCTGCTGAGGCCTTTGCAGAAAGAGTAAGGGTAGAAGAAACCCTTCAGGCTTATAAGAAGAAGAAGGTTCTTTTGAAAAGAAAGGCTCAGGACTTTGATGTCTCTAAAATCTTGAAAGCGGTTGAGGATTCCAGTGCCCAACTAACTGAAGAAGTGCACCAAGAGCCCATCGTACAAAGTTTCCCTGAGGAAGGAAAACAAAAAGAAGTGATGGAAGAGATAGAAGAAGTTGAAGAAGAATAAGGAGACTTTCTTTTAGAATTTCTTCAAAGTTCAAAGAAGAGTAGAGAGGAATCGGTTCAAAAGCTGAGTGAAGGTGTTCAACAAACTCCTCATGCCGATCAGGAACAATATCCAGACAGAATGTCATCTCAAGAAAAGCAAGGTACTCAATCCTCTCATTCTGATAAAGTTGTTGTCATTAGTGACAAAGTGGAAGAAGAAAGAAAGCAGAAAGAAAAAGCAAAAGGGAAACAGTCAGTTGTTGATTCAAGCAGATCGTATGAACTAGCATCGTACGATGAAGATACTGATTCAGAGCATACATTCTCTCTCAAGAAGAGTGACTACATTGTTCATGTTTTGAGAAGAGCTAAGAAGACTATTCCTTAGTTCCCGAGGCTGGAAGGGAAGATTGATTTTATCACTGACAATCAAAAGAAGAAGTCTGGATCTGTGAGAGAATTGAGGAAGAATGTTTTGTCAGTAGAAGTCGATTTGAAAGTTCTTTCAGAAAGCTCAGTTGCTCATAAGAAGGCTTGCAATAAGATGACTAAGTGGTCGTACAAAACAGAGAGCTCATTCAATGATCATGAGATAGCTATTGAAGATATAAGAAGGTTATCAAATGAGCTTTCAATTGCATTTAACAAGCTTGACAAAGAAACGGTTGAAAGGTTGAACCTCTTGTCTTCTCAAAGAGCCGATGTTCCTTCAGTGAAAGATTTGCAGGAGAGAATGAATGTTTTTCAATCTGAATTCTCGAAGGTTTCATCTTTCAAGGATGAAATGGTCTTGCTGAAGAATCAAAATTCTGTGTTATCCAAGGATAACAAGAATCTGAAAAACAGAATTGATACCCTTGAAGAAGTAATCAGAGTCCAGGAGGAGACTATCAGAAATCAAGATCAGATTTTTGCGGACCAACAAGAGATTCTCAAAACTCAGGGAGAATCAATTTCTGAAGACAAGAAGGAGATCAAGAAGCTGAAAGCTGTTCTGCATGATCTTATAAAGAAGGAGAAGGAAAGAGAAAACAAATGATTGTTGTATTTGTTTTCTTTTGGAATTTGTCTTTGTTTTGTAATGACTCTTATGATCCTTTTCTTTTATCCATTGTCCTGTATTGCTTTGCTAACTTTTTCAGACAATTCAAGATTACTCCTTTCTTTTTGAAAATCACAAAGGGGGAGAATATTTTCAAAGGGGAGAATTTTTTACAAAGGGGGAGAATGCTTTACAATGCTCTTAAGTAAAATCTACGAATACAATCCTTAGGAAAGTCCATACCTAAGGGGGAGTTAGTTGTATTCAATTTCTTATTCAGAAGAGTTTTCAATAACTCAGGGGGAGATAAGTATTTCTTGTTCTATTTACATTGTGTGTTGTGCTTTCCAAAAAGGGGGAGATTGTTAAGTCAAAAGTCTTCTTTTAACTTCTATATCATGTTTTGGAAATCACAAATGTATTATATCATATGTTTGTAAATTACAAATTGTCTTTTATCATGTTTATCGTATCGTACAATGTTGATCATACTGACCATATCGTATCGTACTGACTCTGTCAATCGTATCGTACTGACTCTGTCAATCATATCATACTGACTCTGTCAATCATACCATACTGACTCAGTCAATCGTATCGTAGTGACTCTGTCAATCGTATCGTACTGACTCTGTTATTCAAATGTTTATTATTTGTTTTGGTACTTAGTCAAAAACACTCATTTGAATCATACTCATGTTTTTCATTTCTATATATCTCTTGTCCTAACAAAACGATGTCGTTGAGTTAGTTACAAACTAATCAAAACGATGTCGTGCTTTCTGTTTCAATATGACCGTTGGAGGCAATAAGACCGTTGGAACCCGAGGCCTATAAATAGGAGGTCATTTGAAGCTGAGAGAACAACGATGAAAAAAAGAGAACGAATGAAGAGACTCTGTGAACTACTAAGATTCTAGAGAGAGACACTGTGACTTCTCTCATCTGCCTTGTGTGTCCGATCATCGTATCGAGGGCTTTCAAGTAATTGAAAGACAGAGGTGCCGATTACCTGCAAAATCGAGGGCTGCCGGGGATAGGCAGACAGACGTGCCGATCATCGTATTGAGGGCTGCCGGGGATAGGCAGACAGACGTACCGATCATCGTATCGAGGGCTGCCAGGGATAGGCAGACAGACGTGCCGATCATCGTATCGAGGGCTCACCAAGGTGTTGGTGAGATAGACCTTTTATCCTAGGTGAAAGGATAACCCTTCTCTTTGGGTTAAAAGAATTGTAATACTTTTACATTTCCACTGTTACTTGTATTAGAAAGGGATTTGTATTGTTTCCTTTCTTCTTTACATATTCAATTGTAATTGTTTCAATTACAATCATTCTATTACTTTTTGTATTGATTGATTCTATACGCTTTAAGGAAGAATCATTCATCTTTATATTACTCTGATAATTGTGTTCACCTTGAATAGAATTGTTCTACATTACATTAGTATTACAATACATCATACCATTTATAATCAATACAATTGTAGATGTTTGTATTTGTATTAGTTTATGTTCATTTAAACTAATCTCTTTATTGCTAAAACTCAAAGGGTTTAAACCTACAATTCACCCCCCTCTTGTATTGTTCCATCTAATAGACAAATATATCTACTATTCGATCCAACAAGAATAAATAATTATTTCTGATTATTGAAAATATAGAATCCAATATTCTAAATTCCATGTATTGGAGTCAAAAAAATTAACTTAAAATTAATCTCAAAGATGGGGCGAGGCAATGTGTTTTAAAGTGAAATTTTTCTATACATTCAAATGTTTTTATATACAAATTCAATTTTGAAATTATTCCAATTATCTAAATAGTATTAATAGATTTATAATTGAACAAAATATACTTTATAACTGATTTTAAAATATAATTAATATTTATAAATTAATTAAATGAAAATGTTGTTTTCAGTTACAATTATGTGTTTCTCACTATTTATAAAAAATAAAACTTCTTTGAGAAATATAAAAAATCTCCCAAAGTTAAATTTAATAAAACTATTAACTAAATGAAGTATATTTTCAAAATAAAATTCATAATATTTTATGAAATTAAATTCAAAATAGGTTCATCATTAATATGATACAAACTTTCCTTTTAAAATATATATATTTAGGCCTAAAATTTTAGTTATTCATATCACATGTCTTTAAAACACATTAGATTTGAAATTAAATAGGTGATTGAATATAATAAATAAATATATGTATATATATCATTAAAATAAATTATCAATATTATTTTAAATAATCTAATAAGGGAAAACATGTTTGATTGCATAAATATATTTTCCTAGAAAATTATTTCATATTTTTACAAAAGGGATTTATTTTCAAATAAAGTTAATTAGTCAATAAATAAATATTCTTATATTTAAGTGTAATTTTTTTTAAAATTTAAATAATATTATATATAACTTCCACTCAAACTTCTTGGCGAAAATAATGATAAAATTTGAATTATAATATTAATATTCAATTTCATTTTGGAAAATCTAGGTTTTGTTTGTAATGAAAAACATTAAAGGAACTCTGCATTGTTTGTAACAGAAGCCATACATAGGATTATGTGTATCAAAATATAAACTAGGTGTGGTGTATGGTGATTTATTACCATGGTGTTCCATTCAAACCAATCCACAGTTATTTTTCTCACATAAAACAAGTTATATTTAGAGTTTCATGAAAAAAATAATATCAGAAGTATTGAATTAGTTCGAAAAAATATTTCAAAAAATTTATGTTTGTTACCATCTTGCCCACATGAAAGGAATTTACCTCCATAAATTCACATTGGTTGTCATATGAAAAATATGATAATGTTTATTTCAAAAGAACCCACATTGTAAAATGTAATACATAATCAACCTTTAAAAGATAGATTTAAAATGAAAATGGAAAACAAATGTACTTAAAAATCGGTTTCTATAGAAGAGAACATATGTGGAAAGTTAAAACATGGACATGGAAAAGAAATATAACTATCATGTTCTGACAATGAGTGATATATAACATGGTTAAGACAATGTTAATTATAACAAAAACATAACCCCAAGAGACATGAAAAATGTTATTGATATAAAAAAATAGACAAAACTTGAAAAAAAATTAGTCAATGACCCATGAAATTAAATTGGATAATATTCATGGGAATATATATTTACTATATTTGAATACAATCTCTCCCTTTGTGCTGCAATGATTAATTTCCAATTAATTTCTTATTATGAAAATAACGGATAATTTGTTATTTATAATGCATTAAAATATAATGATATCCATAAATAAAATGATAGGTAATTATATATATCATTTTCACAAAAAAATGATTAACTCCATTTATCAGATATTCATAGATACTCATATAGAGAGAGAATGCATTAATCCCTAAAACCTCATAAGATGTTTAACATAAACGATTCAAAAAATGGTCAACCTTATAACACTTCTAGATGAAAAATTCAAAAACACTCTAAATAGTGTTAATAAATTTCATAAAATCAATATGATGTTACTCCCCCATATACTATAAGGTATCTCTAATTATTCACATAATAAAAATGTTAATACCTTTATTTTGTAATCTATTAAAACATGTTAACAACTTCGATTACCATAAATCCTTTTCGAAAACATGCATGTTTCATAATTCCTATGTTTATTGGATATATTCTATAAATCCCAAAATTCTATAACACTCTTCCATGATAGTATAAAAAACATTTTCAAGGAAAAATTTATCATTCCCAAGGATATCAATACCATCCAATTTACATTATAAAAAAATCATTAACATAACATATGGGAAATATTAATGTTTATGTTTTCCTTACACATGTTTTCCCCATTAATATCAACATTCCATTCACTCAAATTTATAGTCTACCAAAATCATTCATCATATTCTTGTAAATTCCATAGTGAAAAACATAAACTGAAAAATACTTATACATAATACAATTTATATAACATAATTTCTGAATCCAAATTCATATACAATTCGATTATTGCACTTCATCCTTAATCCATTTACAATTATTCCTCATCATATTACATAATACCTATTTAATATCATATTTAACCTATAGTGTCTACATCATAAGTAGTACAGCCATTACTTATACCACTACACTTATTCCCTCAATGAATTTTCCACTTTGGACATTAATTTTCATATTGCCCATTAATTACACATTTAAAAAATATAACTTTTGATGAAGCCTTAGGGAGTACATTTGTCTCATTCATTAAATTATCTAACCATTTAATTTTCCCATTACATATAATTGATATGTGTCTATATTTTCCAAAGTCAAAACATCTTATCATTCCTTTAAGAAATTTCCATGGGTTCTTCATTCCACATTCTTGATAGAAATGAAACATAATATTCTTTCCTTAAGGGTCTCCATTACGTATTCTCTCAGTGAACTAACTCACTCCCTTTTTTGGTGAGTCTATGATTTTGTTAAGGTAATTGTTGTTAATCTTGTTCTCTAAAAACGTATCAGACATTTTCATTATATCATTTACACTTGAAATCATCCCATTTTAATTTAGTTTATCATATTTCTATACACATTCAATGTTATAACAGTTCCATATAGTTGAACCATTGAATAAACAACAAATTATTTTGTGAGAAAAACTTATCATAGCATAAAACTTCATATTCATGAAAAATAACTGATAATTTATCTAAATTATAAATCATTATTTAAAATATATTCTATTATAGGGTTATCTTTATATTCATCCTTATAAATTTCATTCTAAACATCCCTAGGGATCTCACTAATGTCTTCGCATTCTAGTTCCCAAATGTAGAAACGAAAATTTAATTGATACCAACTATAGAGACCCAGGATTAACATAAATGAATTTTATATCATTCTAGATGAATATACAACATATTTAAAATATATATTCCCAAGTACCATTATATTTTAGTGTCTATAGAAACATGGAACACAATATCCTAGACATGTGAACTATCCTAAATGTTTCCCAAAAATAACATTCCTTTTAATACTCATATATAAAACCATTCTTCGTAACATAGGGAAATGAAACATAAGAAAGTGTGAGGTCAAATGCTCTGTATGGGTAAATAATAGAGATACGTAAGAATAACATGAGTATAAAGGTTATGAGATCATTGAAAACCCTTTTAAGGGAATACAATACATTTCAAAGAACATACAAATGAGTCATGGAATATGAATTGGACATTAAAATGACTTGAATCAGAATGTAATAAAAAGAATGAGCTAGGAAATAATAATATTGGGGTATGAAATTTAATTTTGGAACACACATAGAAATATTAAATCATTCCCTAGTAGTCAATTCCCATTTTCAAAAAACAAAAGGACCTTTAATGGGGGATACACCTACTGGGCAGTACACACCACCATCCTCAATCATAACCATTTACTTGTAATTGAATCAGATCACTCCCCAAACCATCTTAGTAGTCAATGATCACCCCCATGACCATCTTACTAGTAAAGGCTTACTCCAAACACTATATTATAAGACAACGTCATTTACTGAATGGACTTATCTCCATATACTATCCATGACTTTCTCATGACATATAAACCATTATCCAATGATTTAGAAGGAGATATCGGTCCCATACATCACATAATGAAGTTATGATTATGTGTTCCACAAGATCATTAAAATATTTATATCCTGAACCAAAATAATATAGAGGTTTTTATAAATCATATCACAAAAAAATAAATTAAATTTGTTTCATAAACAATTCATGATATCATAAAGAATATAAATGAAACTTGTTTCATAATCATCGAATAACCTATTAAAGGATTTGGGTTTCCTAATAATTTTATCAATGTATAACCCATGGATAACAAATGGATTTCAGAAAAAATAATTCATATTTATCATAAACCCTTCAATAAATGATTAATAATGGTGTATTTAAATCATATCCCCAGTAATGTATAAAAAATATAAAAGAATATCATCTATGATGTGGAATAATTTTAAAATATTAGTTAGAGAAATTTATATAGAAAATAACCATTGTATAAAAATCTATTTTTAAAAAATAAATTAATTTTATAGTCCATTTCGTTGAAAACCACATAAAAATATGATGAATGAGTAATTAAAAATTATTTAAAAATTATGTTTATTGAAATATCATTTTTTTATTTGAAAATAACTTTTCCAAACATAAAAACATATGAAATCCATTTTATTTCTAAATTTATTTGCAAACCTATTTCAAAATCATTTAAATCATTTGAATATTTTTCTTTGGAAATTACCAATATAAAACATATGAAATAAACCACGAAAATAATTAATGAACTTATTTAACATAACTAAATATTGAAAAAATAATTGAAAAAATCATTTAAAACCTATAATATAATCATTATAATGATTGAAAAGTTTTTCATTAAAATTATTATTTTCAAATCATTTAAAGGATCTTATGAAAATCATTTAAATTTTTTTTTAAAAAAATATTTGAAAACATTTTTATTCGAAAACCACTTCTAAGACAATGAATTTATAAAATATTATGAATGAAATTTTTATTTAGAAAAATTATATTGTAAAAATGAAATAGTTTAATGAAATATATGTCTTTCATAATTGTGGATTAATTTTTACATGTAGATCATTCAATTTGCATTGTAAAATGTTTTAAAAATTTCCATTATAAAAAAATGATACAAGGATTCCCTTTTAAAAAATTGTTTTAACATGTAATTTAGTTGTAAATATATCTTCTAATCATCATAGGTAAATAATGTAAAATTTTCAAAATGATTTTTTTGAAAAAGTGGTTTGGAAATAAGATAGATTTCTATCTGAAAATAGAAATAATGTGGGATTTTCTTAAAAATATTTTCATAATTTCCATAATAAAAAAATTGTGTCAATATTCTACCATTACATGAAAATATTATGAATAACTATAGGATAATAAAATTGATTATAACTATAGAGGTAATATTAATTAAATTGCATCTATAGAAGCATAATAAAAAGTCAATCTCGATAAATGATGAGATTGATGCAAGAAACTATTACCACTATGGTTACAGTGAATCAAATTATACATGAAATAATAACAAAAAATAAAGCTTATTATATCATAAAAATAATGAAATTCATGAAATACAATTATATTCTAATTATATGCACCAAATAAAAAATATAGTTTAATAACATAACATGTATCTCATAGAATGAAAATTGAAGCAAAGTTACTTTATCAATTTTTTTCTTTTGAAATGTAAACACCATGAAATAATGATGACAAAAATGATTGGTTATTATCAATAAATTTCAGTATAATAATCATATAAAAGAGAAATTTAATATTATTACAAATATCTCTAAATATATTTTTAATGAAAATAGACATAGAGATAAATTTTAGTGTTCACATCTTATCTAGATAAATATAACAAGAAAAAAGGTGAATCAATTGTGAATTTTTCTTCTAATATGATATTAATGAAATTAAAATTGATAGAGAAACAAATGAATATACTATAAATTAACGAGATGATAAAGAGTACTAAAAAATAAATCTCAAGTTCTTTGCGTACAATGTGGATTCTAGATTTGAAATTTGAATGTGAATTCATGTCCCTTGAAAAGTGTGAAATTATGGTTCCCCAAATGTGAATAGAAAAAAAATATTTTATTCTGAATTATTTAGAATGATCAAGAGTTGTTTTTTAATTCAACATTCAATACATTTCAAAATGGATCCAAAATATCCTATATCTCAATAAAGGAGAGACCAAATTTTTAATGGCTGTTATCTTAAATTTATCACGTGATCTAAACACTATCGTATAGAAAGTTATTACAATTAGAGAAATCCTTGGAATGTAAAAGAATACATATGGAGACACTAGACTCCTATGACATTCAAGGACATTTCATATCAAACAAAATAAATATTAAATCGAAAAATAGTTTTGATATTTTTTATAATGTTAATGAGTCTCAACTAGGATGTTTCTAGGGCAGAAATTTGACAAATCCCAACAATCCTCTCTTAGGAAAAGATGAAACCCTGAATGAAAAAAATATATTATTCTAGATTTCATGTAGGGGGAAAATTTATTCCATAGAAAAAATAAATTACGGAAAGAAAATTTGGGAAATGTTCCTGAATAAATGTTAACAAAAAAATACCATCAAATACAAATATTGCAAAGAAGAAGAAATTATGGAGAAGAAGAAACTATCCACCAAACCATTTATTCTAAATGAAATAATTGGTTACTCCTTCTTTCCAAATATTTTATTTTAAAAAAATATAAAGGGGATTTATGAATTAGAATGAAAATGTTACTTTTTTGGAACAATGTTGATGAGTTACTTCATGGATTTTCAGGTTTGGAAACTTAAGAAGATTAAAAAGATGATTGCACCCCTTGATGAGGAGATTAAATAAGATTTATCATATTCTAATAACACTCTCATACCCAATTATTTATTTTATTAATAATTTTCATTAAGGGGAGAGTTCTTAGTTGAATAATGGATGAGATAAAGGCGTGATTATACTTGTGCATCTATGTTTTATGATGTGTGCATAATACTGTTAATTTATTTGATAATTTTTATTATTTAATGTAACATTAAATTAAAATTGATAATTTCTAATCATGATTTCACATGAATTATAATTTCTAGGAATATTTGATAGAAAATTTAATATCTCTTATGTTTTTTACATAATGTTACACCATGATGGCTAAATGTTGGTAAACTAAATGATATTTCATAACAGAGCCTTTTGATATCGTCCATATCATATAATTGTTCCCTATAAAATATTTATGTATTATAACTTGTGTTTATGAAGAAATAAAGGATGTGAATCCCCCCCACCACTATTCCATTACAATTTATTTTCAAAAAATTTAGAAAATATTTAAGAACACATATTATATTTTACAATTTGAAGTTATATTGACAAAAAAAATAAAAAGGGTTATATTATTAATCACAAGAGATTAATTTTCATTCAATTAACCAATTTGTTTTAGTGGATATTGTGGTGATACTAGGATAATTGTTTGGATTTTATTTAATAAAAATTCATAATTCAGATTTTATCCATGAAAGTGTGATGATTATTTTTAGGACATTCAATGGGATATAATTATTGGGTTGATGGTTGTAAGATCATTTTCTACAATTTAAAGTAATGTAATTACTTTAAAATTATTTACATTCAATAATAATTAATTTGTGTACCATGAAAAAATATAAATATATTTAAACATAAAATATTAATGATGATGAATATTTCTTGGAAGAATACTAGTGGACCATATTCTATTATAAATATTTTAAATTTTTGGATAATGTTTTTAATGGGGGTTTACAAAAAAATTGGCCATCATAGAATGAAGTAGAATCAGCTCCGTCTTATATTGTGTTTGGAGGAATCAACCACACTTGAGAGCCAACTCACTACACTTTCATAATATATGGATGTATCAAATGCCTACATACACATGTGACTGTGAACATGATGGTTCTTAGGAATTAATGGGTGTGCACAAGGATGTACCCGAGCCATCGTGTGATAGACCACAGTACTGGGTGTGGTGTGTGAGGGGTTGTTTTGGGAGTGTACCTTAAGATAATTGCATATACCATGTGTATATAATGAAGATTTAATAATAAAATTTATCTAATAATTAAATCATAGATGTTTATTGACCTATGTGGAATAATGTTAGCTCATATATATAATTTAAAAAAGACACGTCTATCAAATTTGATTGATGAAGTCACGCAATTAAATGATATGGATATTAACATCATCTATTGTTTAAGTGTTCAACTCTACCTGTATATAATTCCATTTATGAGATAAAAATATCGATTCTCACCCAAGAACTACTACAAAAATAGGCTTTATAAGTGCTCAAAACATGCTTTAAATTTGCTAAAAAATCATTGTAAAGCTCAGCACTGATATAGGGGGGTCCATTTTATAAGCACTCTGAAAATATCTGATAAAGGGCCCTTTTATCAGCGATAAAAAAAGCACTGGTAAAAGACCCCTTTTTCAGCGCTTTTTTAGCTCTCATAAAAAAGTCCTTTATGAGCACTTTTAAAAATATCCGATAAAGGTAAAAAAATAAAAAATAATAAAAAATAATTATATAATGTGGGGATAGATTTTAACAACACTTGACCCCCCTTTATCAGCGCTAAGATGACCCCCTTCAAACTCTCATGCGCGCTGCCATTCCAGCACATCCTCACATGTGTGCACCCCTTTTCTTCCACCCTAACTCAAACTCGCGACCTCCCCCCTTTCGTGGATGCACCTTTACCACTAAGCCATTATGATTTTTTCTCTATTTAAAGATATATCTATTTATTTATATATATAAATATAGTTATATTTATTTGTATATTGATATAGATTCATATTAATATAAATATATTTATTCATATAGTAGTATATATATATATGCATTCGTATATTAAAATAAATTTATATATATATATATTTAGTTATAATATTTTATCTATATATTTATTTGCATATTAATATATACCTGTAAGATTATTTTTAAATAAATTTCTGAAAAAATATGTTTATTATGTGTGTTTATAAATAAATAAATACATATATACTTACATATATACAACACACACACACACACACATATATATTTATGAATAAATACATATATATGTGTGTATTTGAAAAGCTAGGGAATGTTAAAATGACCCTAAAATATAATCCAGAATCCTATTTCAACCCCACAACTAGTCAAATCAAATAAAATAAACAATATTTGATATGATATGTGGTACAGGCCTAACAGACATTCAGATAAGAAGTTATACTTGTTTGAATGTTATTAAATCGGGGTATCCCGACTAAAAATTCAGTATTGGAGAACTTATGATCCTTTTTTGGCTATTGAAAAATGTAAAAAAATCTTTTCTTCTGTCACCAGCTCGTAGAGATCGTCGCAGGCTTCAATTTGATATTTTGTAGAGCTCAAACAGACAACCAGATCAAAAGTTCTGGCCATTTGAAGATTGAGTTATATTTTCAACTTATTTTTGATCTTTTATTAATTTTTTTGAATTTTTGTGTCTTCAAATTGTTATTAAATGATTTTTTGTCAATAATTATTAGAAAATTATTAATTAATAATATTTCTTAAAATATTTTAAATTCATTTTCACTTAATTTTTTATATATTAAATGTAATAGTCTATTTATACTTCTCAAAAACATATTTAAAAAACATATATTATATTTATATCAATATAAATATACTTATTTAACAATATTTTATATTTCATGATTTTTTTGAAACATAAAATTTATCATCGGTAGGAAAAAGCGCTGATAAATCCACCGTTTTTCAGTGCTACTAAAAGAAGTACATATTAAGGGGTCCCCTCTATCAGCACTAAAAACAACATATCTAAAAGTGTAGCGCTTCCCTTGCCTGTTTTTGTAGTAGTGATGATTGTTGAATCAATCAAATTAAATTATCATGGATAGATTTATTCCATGTTTTAAAACTGTATGTGAACATCATAATCTCACTAAATGAATAATGGACTGTTTGAGATCCATTACTACACAAACATCCATGGATGAATTAAAAATTAAAAATTATAATTTACCCAATAATAAATCATTGATTGATGTGTTGGAATGTTCAAAATAATGTGGTATATATTAAATTTTAATCAAATATATATATATGTATATATTTGAATTATAAAACTATGAAAATAATTTTTACGAATCCAGTGCATAAAATATTTAGGAAAGTGACATTAATACTCTGGGTGATTCATATTACGGGTGATAATAATAAAGACTATGTGATGATATTTTTAATTAATTGGGGATTAGTTTAATGTTGTTTTATACTTCAATAATAATAGTCTAGTCACATTGGGTGATATCCCCATGAGAAATAATGAAGAAAACACAAATCCTTTTGTTATATAAAATGAATATCATAGTTATTGCATGATGAGATGCTGAAAAAATATTATATTATTTCTTATATCATTGTTTCTGAAATTAAAATCACATGAGTAGAATTGGATTTTTATGTGAAATTAAGAATAAAAAACACCAAGACCTATTTTAATGTAAATTCATTGAAAATGTGTTATTTCTAACACATTTAAATAATATAACATCAGAGATATAACTTTCTAAAGATTTTATTTATTGTGAATAAATGTGATATTTTAGGTGATGAAGAATGTTGAGAATGAAATTTTGAGAGATCATGCATCCATTATGTAAATTTTTTTTGAGAAAATCAATATATTCAAATATAAAAAAATTAGAATAAATTTGGGATCCATTAAATAAAAATCTACATGTTTTTTTAGGTATTCATAAATTTAGGGAGAAACTAAATTCTTGAACCTTGTAGAGTTCCATGCTGAATATACCTATTTCATATAGCTTTTAATGACCTTTTGGAATTCTTCACGTGATAACATGTAGTTATAATATCATGGAGGTGGACTATAATCTAGAAGATTGATGATCATTCTAGTTGTGGATTTTATTTGTAGAAGTGAAGAAATATTCAAATATAATATGGAAGCGAAAGTATCTAGATAACTTAGTAGAAAGAGAGGAAATAGTGGATTGTATGTCATAAATTCTAGAGTGGATTATATGTTGTATGTTATAATTTGACTCTATGTTGTTTTTAGGATTATTGAGAATCCATGTCGGGGTATTTCCAACATGGCAATGAGTAGGACTTTTACTTGAACCATGTAAATACAATGTGATTATCTCTCTATTTTTAAAAATAAGCATGAAGTAATATTTATATATAATATTTATATATAATATTTATTTTATCATGATCCATATCATGTTCATGATGTTTTATTGAATGATAATTTATTGAATGAGTGTTCCATTGATTATTCCCCAACATTACGGTACCATACTAGTCCTTTAATAATACATTGGTAATATAGTAGTATGAAGTCCATTAAAATTAGTGTCTTGTCTAGAACTTATTGAGGATTTATTACATATTTTTATTATGTTTTTCACTAAATTTATTTATATTATTTACAAATAAAATATGTGTTTTTTTTGATCAATTTAAAGATGAAAACCATCAAAAAAATTGTGTTTCCATGTTGGATGGGATTGTATTCCATTGACGGTGGGTATGAAATTTTTGTATATATTTCTCTCATTTCATGGAAATTCATTACATCACTAGAAAGTGTGTGAATATTCTTATGGATGGTTTAACAATCCATTAACTTCTTGTATGAATATATATTCTCCTTATTTATTTACCACTTTATTTGGGTGCATCTTGGGACTGACATGAATGGGTTTATTATTGAAAAAATGAGGTAAAATTATTGAAAATTTATTTGTATGATCTAATAGAGTCCGGGTATAAACATGTAATGTATTAATAGGGTTCTCCAAATTTTAGAGAACACCCAAGGAAGTATAGAGTTTATCTTATGAAAAATGGTGTTTTTGTTGCCTTGTGTGTGTTAACAATTCGTATAATTAGATTACATGATGTGTATTGTTCTATAGCTTTGTTTCATGTTTTAAATACACATATTGAATTTTTTCATGTCATGAAAAGGTTTTACACAACATGTAATGTTGAAATTTTAATTTTTGTTAGAAGGTGATGATTCTTCAATGTATACTAACACCATGTATTAGATGATGTGTAATGGGATTATGAACTATGTAATTCTCATGTGGGTGGCTTTTTATGGTATTGAACATAAGGGGTTTATTTAATTAATGAATTGAAACATATTTATTTCTCATTCTAATGATTTTACCTATATGTTTTGGGAACCTCCCCACCATCATGATTGATACATTCATAGTTTGATCATCAATTTGAATTGTGGTGTCACTCGGAGTAATCGAATCCATATACTTATTCATTTCAATTGATGTTAAAAGGGACATAGTTATCTTGTATTCTTCTTGAAACATTGGGTGATATTCCTCTATGGGCATTTACATTGTTGTTTTTCATGTGGATAAATTTTTTTCTTCTATGTATATTATGATTAGCAATTTTAACATTATTTTTTATAGACTAATGAATTTAAATATATTTTAGCATTGATTATAGGGACCCTCAAGTCATTAATATGTGAGACCCCATAATTTGAGATTTTGGCATTGATGTTAGTACCCTCATGTCATTTGCGATGTCACTCTGAGATTTTAGGGTTTGTGAGACCACATATTTTGAGGTAGGTCATACAATGTCTTCCTATTTTTGATGAACATTGTTTAAATTATATTGATAAATTATTTTTTAAATGGAATTAAGTAATTTTAATATTTTTCATATGTGTATAGATTAATTTTTTTGATAAAATATTGGTTTTTATTAATTTTGTTAAATTAAAAGGGGTTTTCAATGTTTTGGGATTTGGGTTTAGAAAAATAATTTTCAATGAATTATTTTGATGAAATGGTTTCATTAATCGATCCATAAAATAGAGCATAGTGGAATCATTCGGTAATTATGATGATGGTGTCGTAAAATACCTTGTCCATTGATGCTATCTGGGGGTTCACACATAGGGCGCTCTACTTCTCTCTTGGCATATTTTATAACGATTTGGTAGACACTATTAGGAGGTTCACATTTTTAGTGTTACTCTATTTAAACGATTTTATTCTTATTTCTAGTTTCTTGATGATAATTTGATTGTAAATGTTGGGGGTATTAGGTTTTAGCTATCATGAATTAGTGTGATATTTGGAATTATCTTACTAATTCTTTTAGCTTGTACAATTTTTTTTGTACTAAAATGGATTTATTATGAAATGATATGTGATTCTTGTTTTCCTTTGATTTGATATATATTTTTTGATAAATGCATTTGAGATTCAGTCAAACTATTTTACTAGGTTTTTTATGAAAATTTCTAAAAATAAAAAATTATTTGATTATGCATGTTGTTGATATAAAAATATTAAATTTTATATCATTCCTTGTTTTAATTAAAGGTGGTAATTGTTTATATTTTTGGTTTAGATACATTTTATGGGGAACCATGGTGGGTTCCTAATGATCTTTTTAACTCATACCATATATATCCCTTTAGTAGTGTGTTGACCATATTATTTCTTATAATGCATGGAAAGGCATGGTGTCGGTGTGAGGCAGTATGTTTTTCTATTAGCAGAGTGAGGGTAGCAGGTGGTGAAGTGTTGTTATATTTACTGTGATATCACATGGAGACTATTATAGTGGTTTTTTTAGTATTTTCATCCTTTGTATTTGTAAATATATCTCAGAGATTATTTTCCTCCATTATATTTTTATCGCTTCAATTTTTATCAATCTATAATGAGATATATATTAATTATTTACTCCATAAATTATATATATATATATATATATATTTGATGTTGTCAACTTCAGGATGTGAAAAATTAGTTAATATTTTTTTTTGTTTCTAAGGTGCTAGATGACGGTCCATAGGGAACTGTAATTCCCATCAAGTATGTTGAAATTTTGTTCAGGTACTAGTATCGAGAGGGTATCTAGGTGATGTTTATAATAGTTTGTTGTTAGAGGAGTTTTCCCATGTTTTCTTATCCTGGGACATTTGGTAGAACGAATATAGTGTTTTTAGGACATGAGAGGTACATAGAGGTGAGTGAAAGGAGAACAAATATTGTGATGAGACTCATGTTACCAAGGGATTTGGTATATGTATCTCATATTTTGAGTTCATGATCTTAATATCTATTTTTCTCTTACATTTTTATCGTTTTAATTTCAATAATTCTTTTGTCTGCTCATTTCTTATAATATAATGATGCCGACACAAGGTCCGCGGGTTCTTTAAGAGGGTGAAATATATGCTCCTAAAGGGAAACTTTTTATAAATGAAAAATTTATGAAGGAAATAATGCCGGATGTTTGTGATATTGAATATAATCTACCAAAATTCCATAATTTATTCATTGATATAAAACCAATATCTATATGAGACTAATATTGATCATGGTAGTTTATATCGAAGAAGAAAAAAAATCTATTTACTGTATGAATACAACTCAATAGGTGGTATAAAAACATTAAAATATTGACCATGTCATTTATTTTTTATATACATCTTATTTTATTTCGGTGAAGTGTGTTGTTTTCAGTCATGAGGGTCCCAAAAATATGTGGTTGGATTTTGTGGTGCAAGAATATACGTATGTGGGATGGACCAAGAAGGGATTCAAGACACTATTAATCCAATAATTTTTTATATTTTCATTAATAGTGGTAATGTCACTAGGTTTAAACTCATTTCATTATATATATAGTTTGTTACCGTTATAAAAAAACTTTTTTACAGAGATTTTTCACTCTACACAAGAGATGATAATTAAGAACAAACTGAAATACCATTCATACATGGAATTTTTGCAACTAAATATCACATTGTAGGTATTTATACTGAATAATTACACATATATGGAGATATTGGATATGGATATAATGGAAATTACTATCAAGGAATGAAAAATATTATATTCCTCCCTTTATCTTCCACTCTAGCGGAAACTTCATTAGTTCACATGGGAAAAAGGAAGTGGAAAGACCATCACATGATTGGTGGAGGTGGATATTGATAGAATCCCTCTATAGAACCTATTTTTGTTGCTAGTGGTGTTTCATAAACATGATATCAATGTAGAAAGGTCCGACACACTAAGAATTCGTTTTCATCACCTATAATTTTTTTAATATTTTTGGACTTTATGGTTATATATAGTGTTCCTTACAGTCTATGACTAGGCCTTGATATTTTCATGTATAGTTGACTCTAAAGGACAACTCATCATAATCTGATGTTTAAAAAACTATGGGGCATTATCCCTAGGTCTTAGGTGTGAGATAAATTCACAAAGTAAAAAAATTTCTAGTGGAGGTATATGTGGGTATAGTAATTATGATAGGTTCCATCTTTAGTTCGTATTCCATATTGTTTTCTTTACTTAATACTTGTTCGTCCCACCAATTCATATCTGAGATTTTTTTATATTATTTTCCTTATAATAGTTCTCATGTATTTTATGGTGTTTTTTATACCAATTTTGTAGAAGAAAAATATATGGTTTGAGTGTCCTTGTATGCTACTATTATCTAATGTACAACTAGTTTGGGATATCTTATTATTTTATTGGATTTTTTACATCCTCGTTAAGATGTATTTTCTTATTTCAAAACATGTTACATTTATTTCTATTGTTGGTGTGTCTGATTTCTTGTAGCTTAGGGTTGCTCATAAGATTCTATGGGAGAGTGAGATCTATGGTATCATCATGAAGGACCATCACGACCATATATCAAAAGTATTTTCTGAGCTGTCACTAATGAGTCTGATGAAATTTATTCTTTTGATGACTTTCTAAATATCATTCCATAGTCTAATAAGTTATAAAATATGATTTCCTCTGTCTTCCTCAAGATATAGACATATTTTATAAAATTTATTGTTCAATATATTTAGTCAATTTTGATAGATTCTTATCATATAAAACAAGTGGAGATAATAAATTTATAGAATAAATATAATGTTTTGATGGTGAATTGTTTTGTTCAACCAAGTGTATCACCTTGTGCATCCCCAGTTCATTCCTCTAAGAATTAATATTTTTCAATCTGGTTGTCTTTGGACTATTTGATGTTGAACCCGATAGTGGTTAAAAATTAGTATCATTTTAATCATGTGGATAATTTGCTTTATATGTTCATGGGGTAATTATCTTATCAAATATTGATCTTTGGTCAGGTTATCAAATGATCAGAGTTCGAGAGTCTAAAATACCATAGTAAAATATCAAGAGAATGTATATCAACTATGAGTTTTATATATTGTTATTTGTTATGATTAACAATACTAAATTTAATATGGCATATATTAATCATATATTCCATTAGTATAATGACATATTTTTGGTAGTTTTTTAAATGAAAATTTTGTTTATTTTAGTTCAATGAATTAGAAACATTTGGATGTGGTTCTCAAAATATTTAAGAGTCATCATTTATTTGAAAAAAATTTGAATTGAATTTATTCATTAGATAAGTTATGTTCATAGGGAATGTGATTTATGAACATGGAATCGTAGATGATAATGAGAATGATAATTCAATTTTTTCGGAAAAGGAAAAAATAATTTCATTGAGAGTCAAAGCCTCCTTCATATTTATAGTTTTTATTGAAAGTTACTCATGGATTCCCCAATTATCTAATAACATTTGACATCCCATTTAATGAATTTAGGGGAAATAATATTGTGTAAAAATATTCAACATTATTTAAATGAGGTTAAATTACATATGATATCAGCTCTAATTATTAGGTTAACAGAGCCCGATACGAGTTAGGTGTTATTTTTGAGTATTGTGGTGTAGGATTGTGTTGCATGATCATTTGTGATGATCATGTGATCTCTTAGTCCTTTCTTTATATTTGGATGCATGAGACTAACTACCCCACACATTTTTAGATACTCTCTTAGTTTTTCATGCACATTACTGTTGGTGGAAATGTCGTTTTATTCGATTGGTTCATAGTATTTTATAATCATACAAGTTTTATATATGTATTTTCTTCTAATGAATTGAATATAAAAAAATCGTGATTGGTGTAATAACTCCACTTTCATCACATTTTTTTCTAAAACCCCATTTCACTCCAATAACAGAAGATTCTTTAGGGTTTTCAACCAAGGTCTAAACTTGATTTCTTAGGAATTCATTGATTTCATCTTACATAGACTTTATCCAATATTCATCACCCAAGGCTTCTTTAAGAGTCTTTGGTTCAAATTTGGAATGAAATGAAATTTGTTCAACTTTATTTCTTAAATAAATTATATCTCTTACTGGTTGATGAAAATTTCCAATGATATTTTCATTGGGATGATTCCTAAGTAACAACTAACTTTGATTTTAAAAAACCTGTTCACCAACATAAGGTAGAAAATAATCAGGAGTAAATGTTTCAGAGACATTTTCTTGAACATTATCCTTGTCTAAAAGATCTTCTATCAAAGGTTGGTGATCAGTTTTAGAAAACATAGTAGGAAAAGATTTAGGTTTTTTGAAAATGAAAGGATCATTTTCATCAAAATTAACATGTATTGTTACTTCCACAGTGCAAGTGTTTGTATTAACGAAAGGATAATTTTCATCAGATTTGGGTTGAATTTTTTTTAAGTTGGTTTTGGTATTCAAGAAAAATACATTGCAACCAAAAGCATTGAAGTAAGAGACTTTTGGTTTTCAGTCAGTCCACAACTCATAAGTTGTTTTGTTAAGAAACAGTCTTATTAAAACTGAATTTATAGTATAAAAAGAAGAATATACATCTTCACCCTAGAAATGTTTAGCTAAATAATATTTACTCAACATGGTTCTTGTCCTCTATTGAAGAATATGATTTCTTCTTTCGACATCACCATTTTGTTAAGGAGTTCTTGGAGCTGAGAAGTTGTGAGTAATAACCTTTTTAGTACAAAAAGTATCTAAATCCGAATTTTCAAATTCATCACCATGATCACTATAAATAGTTATCAATTGTAGGTTTTTCACATTTTTAACATTAGGTCTAAAGATTTTTAAATAAGAATATCCTTCTGATTTCATTGCAATAAAATCGACCCAAGTAAATCTAGTGTAGTCATAAACTAGGAAAAACACATAGTATGTGCCTTCAATACATCCCATTTGTGTTGGACCAAATAAATCCATCTTCACTAACTTTAAGGAATTATATTTTTTAACATCATTTATAGATTTCAAGCTAGATTTATGTTTATTTCCATATTGACAAGGATCACAGACATTTGATGAATCAAACGTAAGTTCCGGTAGATCCAGAACAATTTCTTTCCTAGAAAGCATACTAAGATTCCTTAAATTATAGTGTCCCAGTATCCAAGCCAAAGCCATGAATTATCTTCAAATTCACTAAGTCATGGTAGAAAATGACTTCTATTGTTTTCTAGGTTTAAGGTGTACACCTTCTCATGCCGAAGGGTAGAGAAAATATACTCATCCTTGGAAATTGTCAACTAAACATTTTTCATTTCTAATGTTCAAAAAGTAACCTTCATGACATACATAGCTTATGCTTACGAGGTTGTGCCTATGACCTTTTACCAAAATAACATTTGAAATAATAGCTTTACCAGGAAGAATAATGTTACCTATACCGATAATTTCTCCTTGAGAGTTATCAAAATATGTTACTTTCCCACCTTTTGTTTTTAGAATCATCTTGAAATAGCCTTTGTTACATGTCTTGTGCCTGTACCATCCACTATCAATGTGCCATATGTTGTTGGTACTTCCTTCATTTTCCTGAAAAAGAAAGAGATAGTCTTTCGAAATCCAAAATTGCTTGTATACGGAACTATTATATAGTAAAATCTTGGGTAACTATATTTGTTTAGAAAAATAGACTTTATGAAACCCAATGGGTTACAAAACATTTAAAGAACAATTTTTCTTCGAATGCCCCCACTTTGGCATTTGGTATAAAAAGGGGCTCTAGAAGGAACAAAATAACTATTTTTTAAAATAGGTTTTTCATGAGAATTACCTAATCCCTGATTATTACAATGAGGTCGGATCTGAGAATACATCATGTCAAAAATTTCCTTACCAGAAGTAAAATTTTCATGAATTTTCATTGAGGAATATATTCATATTTTAGTCTCAGGACTAAATCCTAATCCTCAAGAATAATTGATTTAGAGTTATGTTTATTCGCTAAAACATCTTTTTTTAAATCATATTTTTATGATCCTTAGAAATTTTTGACTTATGAGAATTAACATCCTCAAGATTCTTAGAAATATTTTTTAAAATAACATTTTTCTCATCATGATCTTTGGAATGATTCAAAATTTCTTTTTTTAAAATAGATTCTCTATAATTTTCTTTATCATGTTTCTTAAAAACATTACAATTTCTCTTTTCTAACAACTAAGAAAATATAGAAAATTACTCATAAGAAAGAAAATAATTATCATTATCTGATGAAGAAGATTCTTCATCTGAAGAAAAACAATTATCTATAATTTTTTCACTTAATTATATATTGGTTAAGGATTCAGGAGTTCGTACCTTAGCCATAAGACCCTAATTTTTTAATGGAGCTCTGGCTATTAAACCAATATTCTATTTCCTAGAAGATTTATATTCTGATGAATTATCAGAATAATCTCCACCTTTGGCACTCCAAGTGTCATTGTATTTCGTGAATTTCTTATGCTTTGATCTGTAGAACTTTATCTTATTTCTTTCAGAATTCATGTCTTTTTTCTATATATTATTAATCAAGGGACAATCAGGTCTGATATGACCAGTTATTCTACTTTCATAGCATGTCACTTCTCCATATTTCTTATCTTTTCCATCTTTATTCTTGTATCTATATTGATTGTTCTTCTACCCACTAATCTTTTTCATCGTCTGAGCAAGATTGGCTAACTAATTTTCTGAAGTTTCACTTTCACTAGATTCATATTGAACAATAAACTTCTTAGCTTTTGATCTGGTAATTATATCTGGAGTCATGGATTTTGTATTATATGATGTGGTTTTAAAAGCAACACCGCCATTTCCATTCTCCATCTTAATATTATCAGCATCTCAATTAATTCTAGTTTCATGTTGAAGAAGAGTTCCAAATAGTTCATTAAGAGAAATCTGAGTAACTTTCTTATTCTCATCTTTAACAGTCCTATTGGATTCTCATTCGTTAGGCATGATGTCTATAATCTTGTCTACAAGAGCTTCATCATCTAAACTATTCTCACCCATTAACTGTCAGCTGGTGATGATAGTCATTAATCTTTATTGTACCTTATATACAGGTTCTACATAAGGGAAGAGGAAACCATGATACTCATCCCTAAGAACATATCTTCTAATTTCAATAACCATGGAAGTTCAAAAGTTATTTACTTCAATAATATTCCAAATACTATTTTCCACTTCACGGGATGAAATTTGGCTATATATATTTCTAGTCAGGGAACATAGCAAGGTATTACGTACCTTAAAGTTCAGATGGTATTCACCCTTTTCTATATTAGTAAAGGTTATAAGTTCCTTATCAGGAATCTTATAATCTCTAGTTAACATAATGTAGTAGTCTACACATGTGTTTATCACAAAGGTATTCATTCTATCTCTTCAGTACTCATAGTAATTTCCATCGAAGATTGGCGGTGTAGTAGGATTGAGATTATCTAAAGATTCAACATGAATGCGTGCCATACTAAAAAGATATTTCATTCCAGAAAACTTATTAGTAGTTTTTTTTAAAACAAATGTGAATATAATAAGAAAAGGAAAACATGATCATGTAAACTTATATGTTGATATATGTATTTCAAAAACATACTCTGATACCAATTATAGGATCAAATATGTAAAAATGAGATGCTAAAATACAAGAGGGGGTGAGGTGAATTGTATACTTTAAAAATTCCTTTAGAACATTTAAAGTTATGTTTAACATGCAATGTACCAGATTTTTCTATGTATTATTTTAATATTATATGGTAATTCATTCGAGACCAGGCTCTGAGATGGCGTGCAGTTCCATGGCCTAGTAAACCCGGAATAAATTTTTAAAATTAATTTAATAATTAAATTATGCGCGCGTGCGGTTTTCCCTAAAATGTGGAAGAACTCTTGAAATGATGCTCGGATTAGAAATCTGAGGGCACCGTTGCATTCAGAACAGTGATTTGACCTTAGGCAAGGCCTAGCATTGGCCGGCGTAGGTCGGTGGTGAAATCCAGTTTTTGGACGTAATGGTAATAAAATATTTAATTAAATTTCTATATTAAATCTTGTTATGAAAAATATCTCTTAACATTTTAATAGAGATTTCCTAGGGGATCAGGGTTACAATTCCCATAAAACTGAATTTCCATGGAGTCTCTGGAAAGATCTGGAGAAAACCTCCCAACGCAGTGACAGTGTTCATGATGAGCTTTGCTGACGATGATGATGCGATGACCGGACGTTCGCCAAAGAACGCTGCAGATCCAGGTAGGATGTTTTGCTTTTGATTTCGTTACCCCGTTCGTGACTCCTATGACGAATGGGGACTAATCTTCGAATTGATTAGCCCATGGATTGATCGTTTTGTGGGCGGGCGTGATTTGGGGTTTTATCAGGAAATCAATTACTTGAGATTTTATAATCTATTCTTTGTTGAGGTTTTGTTCTAATGGAGAAGAACTCGGATCATCACGAACAATGATCGAGGTTCGTCCCTCTTGTTGGATTATTGTTTTTCTCCCTCGTGTTCTTCGTAGCGTATTACGCGTTCTTGGAGGAAATCGATCGTTGAACATTCATTTGATGTCGCAAAGATCCAATATTGTCGATCCAAACCCGGAGCGATGTCACAGACGTGCGACGACAGTTTTGGTGGGTGATTTGGAGCGGGTCAGGAAATACAAGTTTGCGGGCGTTATTCTTTGGATGGATGGTTCAAGGTTATATGATACGATTTAAGGTCCTAAAACACCTGTTACGGTGTTATCATGATGAAATGAACTAACCCCCGGAGTATCGGGATGAACTGATGAGAAACCTTGGATCCGGATGATCAGCTGCATTTCGAGGAGGAAGAATGTGTTTCTGGGAAAATCTCGACAACACGGCGTGTAGTATGGGTTACACGGCGTGTGTACGTCTGCAGACCACATGGCGTGTAATCTGGGAGTACACGGACATGGGTTGGGTATATGGCGTGTATACCCCTCCCGGGCCAGACCCGACCAAATACACAGGATACCCCATGTGCTGGTACATGGGCAGTCGACACAGACACAGACAATGATCATGTACGGGCACATGGTTAGCATACACGGAGCGAACCCCAGGTGCTCGAACATGGCGTGTGAGTCTTCTACACGCCGTGTAGTTACGTTCAATCCGACAAGCCGAATGACATAGGTCGTTTACATGAGTAGCACCCGGAGTCAAGGAACATGAAGAGTGATTCTTCTACACACCGTGTAGTTGAGTTTTACACAACTTGAACGGATGACACATGACATTTACATGGGTAGTACATGTGGTCAAGGAACATAGCTTGTAACCATGCTACATGCCGTGTAACCAATTCTTCATGGATTGAGCCAGTTGCCTTATGTGACTTGGACTCCTTTCCATATGGTTCATCCCCTTGGTCTTTCTCCTGAAGGTCCCCAGTATCATTTCCTATATACAGAAGTATAATCCCTTCAACAGGTGTTCCTAAATAGCATTGTTGGAATCCCCTCTGTGAGATTTAGAGATGGATCATCTATTCATTCCTGGAACCCTAGGTAGATTTCTTGGTATAGACGTGACAAACTTTACCCGGGCGTTGATCCTCTTCTTAGCGAATTAGCTCAGACTGAGTTTTCAGAATCACCCCAAGACATGGTTGTGATCCTCATCTGAGCATCATGTTCTCAAAGTACTTGTTGAGTGTGTTCTCCCAGAATGAGTACTTCGTATCTCTCTCTCTTGAGACCTAGGAGTGTTTTTTCTTGGTTGCATGCTTAGTGGAACCTTCGAGGATGATCCTATTGGTGGTTTCACAATAGTTGATCGTGCATGAGTATATCTGGATATTCTTGTTATATGTTTCATAAAAGTATACTGAGTAGATCTTACTTTACATTCTTTTGTGATATTTCCCTTATTGTATTTCCTTTGTGGTTTCGGGGTGTCCTACTGAGTATTGTTATACTCACCCATGCACGGGCTTTTCCCGCACATGTCGTGTCTTGTGCAGACGAGCAAGCCTTTGACATGATTCTAGGCGGACCAGGACCAGATGGTACTCAGTGATATCAGACAGGCCGAGTTGTGTTCTTACGGCTATAGACTGTAGTCCCAACACCTTTCGTTATAGTTTGGACTTTATTACGGACTCTCTTTTTGGTTGGCTTATACTTTTGGCCCAGGGTTTTACTTTCTTGCACTTTACTTTCCTGTCGTACTCTATGGTTGGGTTTTAGTGTATGCATGCATCTTTTCCATTTTCTAGTTTTCTTACTTTTTAGATTTGTGGTCTTGGAGATGTCTGTGAGTGTGTACAAGGTTATAGGCAATGCCACACATGTTAGTAGCATGCCTACTCGGTGCTAGTCACCAGACCTTGGCCTATTGGAGGCGGGCTTGGGGAGTTTCAACTCATGCACCACTAGTATGGGTCGTGACAGAGTGGTATCAGAGGTGGTCGGTTCTACCTTACTACCGAGAGTATGTGAGTTGGTTTGGGGCAACAGTGGTAAGTTTTTTGAGTTCGGCTTTCAGGCCAGGGACCCCAGTGTTGGTGTGGGCAGTAGACGTATCCATACCCCAGGACTCTGATAACATTATTTTCAACTCGGAGCATGAGAACACTAGTTGCAAGGGGGGAAATAATGTTACATGCATCATAAAGGAATGGTTTGTGGTTTCCATGTCCTTCTTGAGTCAGCTCTATAGATATACTCACTGACTGAGATAAATCCTATTTCTTTACAAGATGCCTCCACGACTCACACCCGCTAGGATCCAGCATATTGATCATAAGGATGACCACCTCAGCGATGAAGCATCAATTCAGGGACTAGATCCCCTGGTTTTATCATCGGCTGGTGTGCCAGTTATCCCGCCACCTGTGGAGGAGTGTTTAGTGACTGCTGTACCCATGGAGGAGGAGCGCAGGCTGAGCACACTCCACGAGTTTCACAGACAGAGACCCCTAGGTTTTTAGGTGATCCTGACCCTCAGGAAACATAAGACTGGCTTGAGGAAGTGACCAGAGTCTTCTGTTTGGTCAGGACACCAGTAGACCATATGGTGATCTTGGAAGCGAGCCTTAAGCAGGGCTTGGTAAGACTATGGTGGAGTTTGGTTATCTAGACTCACGATGAGGGGACTCTTGCATGGTCATAGTTTGAGAATCTCTTAAGAGAGGAGTTTTCACTGGTTACCCTGAGAGCAGTACGTATACAGGAGCTTATTCAGCTCCAGCAGGGATCCATGACGGTGGCTGACTATTCATCGAGGTTTACCGACCTCTCGCAGTACTCGATGGATATGGTCAGAGATCAGTACTTCAGATCTCAGACTTTTGAGCGGGGATTGTGCAGAGATATCTAAGTTAGAATCATCCCTACAATCATTCCTAAATATTATGGGGTGCTTGAGTGGGCTTTGGTGGTCGAGAGCTTCTTGGCAGAGCAGAGACAGCCAGAAGTTGTCAGTAGTGGGCGAGCTAGAACAGAGACTTCGGTAGCAGGCAGCCAACATCAGGGACCCAGGCGTGGGAGACGTTTTCAGAGGATATCCCAGGAGAGGGGATCTATCGTACAGGGTTCAGAGGGTGCAACCAGCTAGCCTTGATAGAGGCGATGCTACTCAAGTGATGGCAGGGGACATCTCGCTCGAGATTGTCCAACACGCCATTCTACTAACATGGGAGTAGAGGATGGACCACCGTGGAATAGGAAACATGTAGATCAGATAGATCCGTGGGGCGACAGACGTGGTAGGGGAGATGGGAGAGTAGCTGGAGGTGGTCAACGTTTTCCCTTTTACCACCACCACCCCCAGGAGGTCCACCCCTGGCTCAGGGAGTTGGTGGATAGTGGCAGGGACAGCTGCAGGCGGTAGAGGCTTATGACCCTGGTACTCTCAGAATGATTAGACGGACAATCTCTGTATTTTCTTCTTTGGCTGTCGTACTGATAGACACAGGTGCAAGTCATTCCTTTCTGGCTGCTTATCATGTTCAAGACCATGAGATTCCAGTTGAGTCATTGACTCAACCCTTATGCTTAGAAACACTGACTGGAGAAGATTCAGAGATCACACACCTCTATAGATAGTGTGACATGACCATTGGATGCGAGAGTTTCAGCTGGAGCCTCTTGGTGGTAGCGTCGAGGACATACGATGTCATTCATGGTATGGATTGGCTATCCATAGTTCATACCCAGATTGACTATTTTAGGTGAAGGGTGCGGTGTGTCCGCAGGGATGGAATGAGGTTCTCTTTTTTTGGGGAAAGAGAGACCCAGGCAGTGTAGGATGGACTCGTGCATAGGAGGGAACATCCGATTTCACATCAGTTGGATAGCCTAGCCTTTGGAAAAACAGATGTTATGAGTTTCCAATTTCCATTAGTAGTGTCTGAGTACGAGGATGTCTTTCCAAAGGATGTCCTCGGACTACCTCCCCATCAGGAGATATAATTCTGCATTGAGTTGAAACCCAGGACAACACCGATATCAGCATCAGCATATCAGATGTCTCTTATAGAGCTTCATGAGCTGAGGGTGCAGCTGGAAGACTTGTAGAAGAAGGGCTTTGTGAGACCCAGCGTTTCACCCTGGGCGGCCCAAGTGATGTTTTCCAAGAAGGCAGACAGGAGCGTGAGGCTATGTGTGGATTACTAGAACTTGAATCAGGTGACCATGAAGAACCGGTATCCACTACCAAGGATCAGTGGCCTCTTTGACCAGTTGAATGGGGCACAATGGTTCTCGAAGGTTGATCTACGATCAGGCTATCATCAGTTACGAGTAACGGATGAGGATGTACTGAAGGCATCTTTCTGATGTCGCTATGGTCACTATGAGTACTTGGTGATGCCCTTCGGTGTGACGAACGCCCCGACAATGTTCATGGGACTCATGAACTGGATCGTAAATCCCTATCTAGACAAGTTTGTAGTGTTCATCATCAACGATATCCTTGTGTACTGTACGTCCGAGGAGGAGCACGCAAGACACCTAAGGATGGTTTTGGACACACTCTGAGAGCACCGCTTGTAATGGAAACTCTCGAAGTGTCAGTTCTGGTTACAGTAGGTCCACTTTCTGGGACACGTTATGTCTGCAAATGGTTTAGTAGTGGACCCAGCCAAGGTGGAGGCAGTGCTAGCATGGTAGCCACCCTAGAGCGTGATGGAGGTGTGAAGTTTCCATGGGTTGGTAGGCTACTATCAGAGATTCATCCTTGATTTCTCCAAGATTGCAGCACCCATGAAAGCATTGACCCGAAAGGGGAATCCTTTCATGTGGATCGAGAGATGCCAGCAGGCTTTCCAGCAATTGAGACAGAGTATGATGAGTGCCCCGATCTTGAGATTACCAGTGGTGGTTGTCGAGTACGTGGTGTTCTGTGACGCACCTGGAACCGGTCTGGGTTGTGTCCTAATGCAGAGGAAAACTATGATTGACTATGGATCATGTCAGTTGAGACCACACGAGCATAACTACAAAACCCATTATCTTGAGTCTTCAACTGTAGTATTTGCCTTTAAGATGTGGCGGAACTACCTTCTGGGCGAGCAGTTTACCATATAATCTGATCACAAGAGTGTCAGATATATCTTTTCTCAGAAGGATCTGAATTTGGGACAAAGATGATGGATTGAGTTCCTCCAGGAATATGACTTTGAGATCGTTTATACTCCTGGGAAGGGGAATGTGGTGGCAGATGCTCTCAGCAGGAGATCCAGTTCGCAGTTGCTAGATGAGATTACAAGGTAGTTGGCCTATTTACAGTTACCCCTCGTGGATAGAGATGAGGGAGCCTACCTTCAGTCGATGGTTTTTACCCCTCCACTATTCTAGAGAACCAGGGAAGCACAACTCAAGGATTTTAGCTGTGAGACTCTATGTGACCAAATATCCAAAGGTGATTTTGCTGATGGATATTCAGAAGGTGGGGAGTACGTGGTTCTTTTCAGATGATGTACAGTAGTACCGGTAACATTACAGGAGGAGGTTCTGAGAGAGTTCCATACATCTAGTTTGTTGGTGCATCAAGGAGTGGCAAAGATGTAACAGGACCTCCAATGCCAGTTCTAGTGTCCAGGAATGAAGAAGAGTGTGGAAGAGTTTGTTTTTCAGTGCCTTACTTGTCTATAAGTAAAGGCTGAGCACTAGGTTCCAGCGGTTTTGACTCATCCCCTTGGGGTTATAAAGTGGAAGTGGGACGGGATATCCACGGACATCGTGACGAGTTTACCACATACGTCTGGGGGACATGATGCCATCTGGGTGATCATTGATCGACTCACCAAGTCATCCCACTTCCTAGCCATACATGAGTAGAGTTTAATAGAGAGCTTGGGACGCCTCTACGTATAGGAGATAGTTCGAATTCATGGAGTTCCATCCACGATCATCTCAGATCGTGATGCTCATTTCACATCCTGGTTGTGGAGGGGATTTCATGATGCTTTTGAGACTCAGTTACGCTTGAGCACATCGTTTCATCCCCATACTGATGGTCAGAAAGAGCAGACCATCCAGGTCATGGAGGATATGCTACAATCTTTCATACTTTACATCGTTCATCTCTGGGAGGATCACCTACTACTGGTGGAATTTTCTTATAACAATAGTTATCATTCCACTATTGGTATGGCACCGTTCGAGGGTCTGTATGGGCGACCTTGCAGGTCACCACTTTGTTGTACTGACACTGGAGAGTCAGCACTCATGGGCCCAGATATGGTGAGACCTACTATAGAGAAGGTGCATGTCATCCAAAAGTGGATGGAGACTGCATAGAGTCATCAAAAGTCTTATTACGATAAGAGGCAGAGGCCCTTGGAGTTCCAGGAATGAGACCATGAGTTATTTCGGGTCTCACGTCGACAGAGGTTGAGGAGATTTGGCCGATGGGGCAAGCTATCCCTGAGGTTCATTGGCCCTTTTCGGATTCTAAGTATAATTGGCGAGGTGGCGTATCACTTGGCTCTACCTCCTCAGATGGATCTGGTACACAATGTCTTCCATGTTTTGCAGCTACGAAGGTACTTGCATGATCCATCGCACGTTATCGACTGGGGCGAGCTGGACATCGATGATGGAGCTACCATTGCTGAGTACCCAGTGGATATCGAGGACTGGTAGGAAAAGATCCTTTGTGGGAGAGATATTCCCTTGGTGTGTGTCTGGTGGCAGCACGGGAATCTCCGGGAGAGCACGTGGGAGTTGGAGGCTCAGATTCACGTGCAGTACACACATCTTTTTGAGTAGCCCTTGTTTTGGCTTTTCAGGGAATTAGAATCCCTAAGGTGGGTGTGATGTAATGTCTTGGATTATTCGATGTATTATTTTAAAATTATATGTGAATTCATTCGAGGCCAGGCTCTGAGACGCTGTGCAGTTCCGAGGCAAGGTGATCCTGGAAAAAATGTTTAAATTTAATTTAATAATTAAATTACGTGCGCGTGTGGTTTTCCTGAAATAGTGGAATAATTCTTCAACAGATGCTCAGATTAGAAATCTGAAGGCACTGTTGCATTCGGAACAACAATATTACATTAGGCGAGGCCTATCATCGGCCGGCATAGGTCAGTGGTAAAATCTAATTTTTGGACGTAACGATAATCAATTTTTTAATTAAAATGTTTTATTAAATCTTGTTATTGAAAATTTCTCTTATCTTTTAAATAGAGATTTCGCAGGGGATCAGGGTTACAATTCCCATAACCTTGAATTTCCCCGGAGGCTCTGAAAATCAATGGAGAAATCCTCCCAATGCGGCGATGGTGTTCTTGACGAGCTTCGCCAGTGACGACGACGCGACGAATGGATCTTCACCAACGAATGTCGCGGATCCAGGTACGATGTCTTGCTTTTGTTTTTCCTTTTCCGGTTCTTGATTCTTACGGTGAACGTGGACTAATCTGCGAACCTATTAGCCCGTGGATTGATCGTTTTGCAGGTGGGCATGATTTGGGGTTTTATCGGGAAATCAATTAATCGAGAATTTATAATCTTTTGTTTTTTGAGGTTTTGATCTAACAACGATGAACCCAGATCATTACGAACAACGATCGAGGATCGTCCCTCTTGTTTGATTATTGTTTTTCTCCCTAGCATTTTTCATTATGTTCTACGCGTTCTTGGAGGAAATCGATCGTTGTGAAATCGTTTGTTGGTGCAATGATCCGAGATTGTGGATCTAACCCCGGAGCGATGTCACCGAGGTGCGAAGACAGTTTCGGTGGGCGATTCGGAGCAGATAAGGAGATATGGGTTTTTGGGTTTTTTTCTTCAGATGGATCGTTCGAGATTTTATGATCCTATTTAAGGACCGAAAACACCAGTTACGATGTTCGCATGATGTAATGAACTAACCCCTGGAGTATCGGTATGAATAGAAAAGAATCCTTGGATCCGGAGGATCGGCCACAACATGAGGAGGAAGACGGCGTTTCTGGAAAAATCCTAACTACATGGCTTGTAGTATGGACTACACATCATGTGTTCGTCGGCGGACCACATGGTGTGTACTCCGGGAGTACATAGACATGGGTTAGGTACACGGCCAAGGACATGGCATGTATACCCCTCCCCGGCCAGACCCTACCAGAGACACGGGATACCCCGGGTGCTGGTACACGGGAAGGAGACACAGACATGGACAAAGACCATGTATGGGAACATGGCCAGCATACACGGAGCGAGCTCCATGTGCTCAGACATGGCGTGTGAGTCTTCTACAGGCAGTGTACTTACATTCTATCCGACAAGCCGAATGACACATGCCATTTACATGGGCAGCACCTGGAGTCATGGAACACAACTTGTGATTCTTCTACACAGAGTGTAGTTGATTTTTACACAGCTTGAACAGATGACACATGCCATTTACAGGTGCAGTACCTGGTTTCAAGGAACACGGTGTGTAACCATATTGCATGCCGTGTAAACAATTCATCATGGCTTGAGCCAGTTTCCTTCTGTGACATGGACTGCTTTTCATTGGGTTCATCCCCCTAGTCTTTCTCCTGATGGTTCCTGATATCATTTCCTATATAAAAGAGTATGATCCCTTCAGCAAGACTTCCTGAATAGAGTTTTTGGAATCCCCTCTGTGAGACTTAGTGTCGGATCCTTTATTCATTCCTAGAAACTTAGGTAGAGTTCTTGGTATCGACGTAACCAACTTTACCTGGGCGCCGATCCTCTGCTTAGCGGATTAGCTGAAACTAAGTTGTTGGAATCACCCCAAGACTTGGTTGTGATCCTCATCTGAGTATAATGTTCTCAAAGTACTTGTGGAGTGTGGTCTACCTAAACGATTACTTCGTATCTCTCTTTCTTCAGACCTAGGAGTGTGTTCTCCCGGTTGCATGCTTAGTGGAACCTTCGAGCTAGATCCTAGTGGTGGTTTAGTGATAGTCGATCGTGCATGAGTATATCTAGATATTCCTGTTATATGTTCCATAAATATATACTGTGTAGAGCTGGATGTACATTCTTTTATGGTATTTCACTTGTTGTATTTCCTTTGTGGTTTCAGGGTGTCCTACTGAGTATTGTAAACTCACCCCTACATGGGCTTTGCCCGCATGTGTCGTGTCTTATACAGACGTGCGAGCCTTTGACAGGATTCTAGGCAGACTAGGACCGGACCGTACTCAGTGAGATCAGACATGCTGAGGTGTTTTCCTATGGCTACAAACTGCAGTCCCAGCACCATTCTTTACAGGTTGGACTTTTTTACGGACTCTCTTTTTGGTGGGCTGGTACTTTTGACCCAGGGTTTTACTTTCATACACTTTAGTTTCCTGTCGTACTTTGTGGTTGGGTTTTAGTGTATGCATGCATCTCTTCCTTTTCGATTTTTTTTTACCTTTCAGCTTTGTGGGCTTGGAGATGTCTGTGCATGTCTACAGGTTTATAGGAAATGCCTCCATTGTTAGTAGCATGCCTACTCGGTGCTAGTCACCAGCCCATGGCCTATTGGGGGTCGGATTGGGGAGTTGCGGCTCGGGCCCCCCTGGGACGGGTCGTGACATAACATGGATAAACATACATTCACAATACCACTTAAAGAACACTATTATATTTCCATAAAATAATGATTCTACCTTAATTCATATAGAATCTATAATATAATCAGTGTAACAGAATTACAATGTAGAAGAAGTTTATACTTCCTAACATTAATAAAGTTAACATACAACTGCATAATTAAAACAACTTGTAATAGTAAACATGTACCAATAATATTCTTTTAACCCAAAGTGAAGGGTATCCAACAACCTTGGATAAAGGATCCTTGATTTATAAATTCAAGAATGAATGTCTTACCCAATCCCTGGTAATCCCTCAATCCGATGATCGGAATCTGTCTTGCTATCCCCGCAAGCCCTCGATGTAGAAAGAAATCAGATCCTCTATCTTCCAAACATGGAAGCACATGATCAGTATGATCGGAGTCTGCACAAATAAAGTATGAATAACTTGTTCACACATGAACAAGTTGTTCATGAAATATGCACGAAGCACTAAGAGTTGTAAGAACCTCTCTCTCTAGAAATCACTTCACATTATTATTTCGTCAATTTCAGTTTCTGAAGTTGAATTCCTTTTCTCATTCAAATGTTCTTGTATTTATAGGCAAAACATCCCAACGGTCAGATCCTCTCCAACTGTCTTATTTTCCCTAAAATTTATGGGGGACCTGGGCACGTGTCAAACACACAACGATTAGTTTATAACAGATTGTATGACATCGTTTCAAGTAACAGATATGATTTTATGTAAAAGATAAATGTTATATATAAGAGAACTTTTAATATGATATCATTGGAATGATACATTTAAAAAACTATAATATTATTAAGAAAACATAATCATAAGATATCAGGAAGTCGGGTTCTTAAGAATAAAATTATCAAGAAAATGAAATCAATAGAAAAAGTAAATCAGATTTTGAAATAGGAATCTCTTTTGTTCTGGAACCGGAATCATAAAATTAGAGTCACTTATACACCAGATTCGGTATCATGAAGTTCAGCATCATATATACACCAAAATCGGTATTGATGATCAGCATCGTATATACACTGGAATCAGTATTGAAGATCAGCGTCATATATACACCAGAATCGATATTGAAGATCGACATCATATATACACCAGAATTGTAATCCTAAAACTGAATCACATATACATCAGATTTGGAATCATAAAAACTGAATAACTTATACATCAGATTTTGAATCATAAAATTTGAATGACAAATAGTAATGACCGATATATATGTATAATAGAATGGAAAATCAGAATGACAGATTTTTAAGTCTAATAGAATGGAAAATCAGAATGATATATCTATAAGCATAACAGATTGACAATTCTGAATCTTAAGAAAAAATACAGAACTAAATCAAATTCCGAACGTAGAAAAAGTGTTTGTGATTTTTAAAACATAAAACCATAAGGAATTGAGTAGACATAAGATATCCTTATAAACTCAGTAATCCATTCACTTGAAGTGGATGAGAATATCATATATAAATAATACAAAAAAAATTAATTTATAATTTTTACATTTATAAAATTCATTATGATTTTAGGGGAATTAGTAAATCCGTAGTGCATGACCAGAAACTCATAGTGACCATAACATGTATAGGGGGATATATTATGAATATATTACTTTTTAACCTTTAGTTAATTATTTCCAAACGAATAATCACCATTGAGAAGTATTTAGCTCCTTGTTGCTGATTGAACAAATTATCAATCCCTGGAAGATGATTCTTGTTTTTACAGTGATCTTGTTGAGTTCTTTATAATCGAATCACACCTACGTGTATCCATATTTTTTCATGAAAAAATAGCACTGGAACACTCCATGGAGTTTCACTAGGTATTATTAACCCTTTTTAGAAATTCATTTGTGGTTTCTTTTTGAAAATCTCCACTTTTATATGATCCATCTTATTGGGACACATTAAAATATGATTAGATTTCGGTATGAGTTCTATTGAGAGAACTACCTCATGAATAGGGGAAATTCTACATAACTCTTCAATAAATACATCCATTTATTCCCTCATAATTTCAATTTCTATGTGGTTGATAAATACCTCTTAATAATTTTTTTGAGCGAGGTATGCTTCTTCATAGGGAATCAACACCCAAACCACTGAACGATTTCCATCGGATATTCATGATCATCCATTCATTATATTAGGGCATGTGATGGTCTACAATATGAAAACACAATTAATTTTCCTAAATTTTTATATGTTTTATATATAATAAGATCCAATCCATTCCCATTATAGTGGAAATTTCCACAAATGGTAGTATCACAAGATTCGTTGGATGAATCGTCACACATATTCCAACATGAGAAGATTCCAGCACATGGTCAAAATGATTGAAACACATGGTGTTTTTAAATATATCCCTACTTCATGATTATGGGACTTTGATTCAATAGTTATAGAAAAAGTTTAGGATTTAAAAGATTATATAGTACGAGAATCAAAAAGGATATTTTTCATCGTTGAGTGAATAAAATTTTTACATTGTATAAAAGTGTTTTCTTGCTCCACATAAAAAGTAGTAATGGAATAAACCTTCCCATGTTCTTTTACCCAAGGTGTCATATTACCCTTATAACCCTCAAGGACTCAATTTTTAGTGTGTTGTATTACATGATGACCCTTCTCCCAATAGTTATAGCATTGGAACATGAGAGGTTCTCTCCTTTCCTCCACAACAATATATTGCTTCCTCATTTCAATTCTATATTCAAGAGAATTATATATTTCTATCCCAAACTTGAAAAATTTCACCATCCCTTTGAGGTAGTTCCCATGGTTCCAATTTATACATTTTTTTGACATGTGGGTAGTTGATATTTCATTCCACCATTCACATTAGATAAACTAGCTTGAAAATCCATCCTTCACTTCTTGTCACCATGCCCATGAGACCATTCTCAAAACTCACCCTCAACATTGAGAGCACATTCATCAACTTCTTTATAAAACCCAATGTCTTTAATTTCATGATCATTTCGAAAGTGTCTTTTTAATACACTAAATATCATATCATCTTTTCTATCATTGTTTCCATCCAAATATGAAGTATACCATGAAATCCTTGTGATCTATTTTATAGACCATGATAAATTCTCAATCCATTTTCATCAGATATGTGAATTCACTCTTCATAATTATATGATGATTTATTGGGACATATTTCATAAGAAATGTTTTATTAATGTCTTCCTACTCCATCTCATCAATTTTTCTTACAACAAAGTGTTCCTGAAAAGTTCCAACCATTGATAGGTGTCTCTATATATCAAATATAAGTAAAGAGTCTCCTTATCTATCTCATAGTTTTCATGAATAAAAAATATACTCTCTATTATTTAGAACAACTTTTCCTCGAATTGTGGATGGGAAGTTTCTCTAAATGTTGGTGTACTTTGCCACATAAAGGACTCAATATCCAATTTCTCCCACATAGATGAAGGAAGAAATTTCACAATATTCATTTTATTTTCCAAAACCAGAAAAATATGGGGGGGAATTACCATGAAATTTTAAACTCGACATCACAAGGCATTGGAAATGTCATTCGGGCAATCTCTACAATGTCCCTCACATGGATTTTTTTCTTGGTTTCTATCCGGCCATAATATTTTCTAAAATAGAAAATTTTAAAACAGAACAAAATTAAATAATTCATGAATAAATGATTTATTCCTTAGTGAAATTATATATATAGTCATATATTATTGGGTAACTACAATTAGAAGTTCCTAAAAAATAATTATCAGGTCCTTAATTATTCTTAGTCTCATACAATGGGTTTTTACTAAGGATCTTTAATCCAGATTCCCAAATTAACTAAACCTTCATCTGATATAGACTATTGAGACCCTCTTTTTCTTACATAACATATTGCATAATTTTATTGAGGAAAGACAAATAATAATTACACAATTATGATCAAATTTTTTAATGTTATTGAAAAATTAGTCCCATACAGATACATTAAAAAATAAAACATCAATATTTGTTTAATTTTCAATTCTATTGTTTCTTATTGGCCCCCATGTCTTCCTTTGTACATGTAATCACCTGAGGATACAGATAAGATAAATGGTTGAGTTGAAAGACCAATATAAGGTTAGATAAGAAATTGAGTGATTAAAATATAGGGTGAGCATAATAATTATCATCATAACATAGTATATAATCATAATAATGACATGAAACATTATTAAAAGTAATAAAATGTAATGATGTATAAAAATAATACACCATGTTGTAGTGGTCAACAATAAAAAATTATTGGGATCAAATCTAACATTATTTTCGTGAATATTTCATTTTTTTCATGAGATACATAACATTACCCATTGAATTTGAGTTTGATATAATTCTGGGTGCACCTGTCACATCATATCATTTAAATTGTTCTAAATAATTTTAAGTGAACCCATCACATCATAACATTTACAGTATCATGAATACGCATAGAATGTATATCATCCTTGAACATAAAAAACACATCAAAGGCAATAAATACAATTTAAATATGTATAAATTTATAAACATCAGAGATCTAAATATAAAATGTGATTAAAATTCATGGTATCAGTATTAATTAATGAAGAAACCACCATATGAGAAGAAAAACATTTTTTTGAAAGAAAAGTTCATTTTGAAAAAAAATTTCATATTTTTATAAAACCATATTGGTAAAATAAATATCACATAAATTATGAATAAATTATATATGAGGAACAAAAATGTAATATCCATACTAAAAATGGGATGAAATCAATAAAACCCAATGAAATAGTGTTGGGTTCCTAAATTCCCCATACATTTTATAAGAATGATTTCTTCACATTAATATCATATATAATCACATTAGTTTCATAAGATAAAAATTATTGACCCTTTATAAATTAATTTTAATGAATATGGTTTTGTTATGTTCATTTATGGTCTTTTTTATTAGTTATAAAATTTAATTTCATTATTATGGAGTGTTCATTTTCTTAGATTCCATGATCTATTCACTTGTATATATGAATGGAAGTTCATGTAAAAGGAAGATAAATATACTGAAGTTTTCATTTTTTGGTCATAATGGTATTATATAATTTTAACAGATCTTATAAAAATTTTGGTTATATTTTATGTGGATGGATCTTTTGATAAATGTAATTGATGGTCATTTTAGGTAAATTTTCCAGTTTTCTAATCACTACAAACTCATTTAGTTTTATCATTTAGTATTATTTGTACAAGTTAGTTCAAAAACATAAATAGGGTTGTAACATAAGTTTTACATATTTGTAAACCATAATAATGATTTAATTAAAATTATTTTTGATTTAAATGACAATCAATGCGCATCACCCATGGTGTTTTCAACTTCCCACATCACAGACTATAATTTTATATTTAGAATAAAAGAGTGACAAAGAGGAGTTGGATAGTGGATATTAAATTAACATTATATCATTACATTATATTAATAATATTGGATTTATCATTCCATTTTGATAATTGAGGGTGACGAGAAAAAAATAATTGAAATTAACTTGAAAATTGATGAATAGGAAAAGAATGATGAATTTATATCTTTGATTTACCATCCTTGAGAACCCCCAAGAAAAAAATGTTTCAATATTTTGATGAGTGATAGAGATACTAGATTTTGGATAGGGTCTTCGGGGGGGTGTATGAGTAGAATTTGAAAAATACACAATTATTTATATGTAAGAGGAAAGGATATTGTGAGAGGTGGTATTTATAGTGGAAGATATGGTTGTTTTCTCATTATTATATTAATTTTATTATTATTTTGACTCAAGAGTATGAATAGTTTTTGAATTATCACTAAATATTTTAAAATAATTAAGGGTTGTTTGATGTTATGGTGATTATATTAACAATGAGTGAAAGAAAATTTTATTTAACTAATATATATATATATATATATATATATATCATAACTTATTGTATTTTACAGTTCATAACAAATTCATGTATTTCAAAAAAATATCTTAAATTAATCCTAAAAATTTATAAATATTTAGATTTAAAAAATAAACACCATGTTTTAAAAATATTTTTTATATTATGATTAACTTATTTTTTTAATTTAAATCATCATTTATTGGGAAAATAATGATTCGGAAACTATATCAGAAATAATAAAACTTTTAAAAATTGATTAAGTACTCTAAAAATTATTGATAAATCATAAGAGATCAAAATATTAATTAATTTATGGATACATTTTCTGAAAATTAATTTTCATTTAAATTACTAAATTAATATTAAAATTGAAATTATGTTTTTATGACTTAAAAAAATTCCAACACCTAATAAATAATTTTTAAAACATATATTTATTGATACAATGATATACTATAATTTGTAAGATCCCTAAATTTTATGTATACGTTCATGGGATATGTGTCTATTAAAATTAATATATTACTATTAATAAGGGTCATATTACTATTCAAAAGGTCATATTCCTATTTCATTGGTATTGGTACTATAACTTCTAAAAATACATCTTATTTCATTAATAATTCATTTATTATGTTTTTATTATAGTCTATATGTGATTTTATGTGATTTATACTATATGATATTACTATAATAAGGGAGAAGTTCCATTGATAAATATTTGGTTTGTTACAAATATTGTGGGAGATTTCCCACACCATCATAGAGAAACTGTTGGAGTAAATGTTTTACTTTTTTCAACCATTTTAATTGGACTTCTCTCCTTGATATTAATTATTAACTATTATAGTTATATTTTTATTTGTTCTCTATCTAATATGGAATATATATTCATGTTTCATCTTCCTTTTCTTTTTATTAATGTTTATATTTAATTTTTTCTGCATCAAGTTGGTAAAAACCATTCCCTCTATTTTTTTGACTCCTGGGTTCTTGATGCAAGACATGGGAATCAAGAATTCCCTTTGGTTATATAGAATTTTTTTTCAAGTACCTTTATTAAGATGAAATACATTATATTTTCATCACAGTTGATACAAACTACAAATATAATTTAATTAATGATATTAGAATTATTGGGAGATCACATATTAAATTACACTTATCTCTCTGGGAGAAGTATTTTATATGAGAAATGGTTAAAAATATTGAATTCAGAGTATATGAAACTAAATTATTTCAATGAGGGAGAAAATGAAGATAATGAGTCGTTATAAACATTTCAGGTTTAATCTGTTGATTGTAAATTCGGTTATGTTGAATTAATGGATGAATTAAATATTGGATTGGAATATCATTTTCAGTTCATATTAATGTAATAGAATTTTTTAATGATTCAACAATAGTGAATAAGTTGATAAAAATTCTCCATGATATATTTGATGTATTTATTTATTCCTCATATGATCAAGATATTAGTGAGTGGAGTATTGATAATCTCAATAATTTCCTAATAGTCTATGATATGTAGAGAGGGCTGACCTTAAGGATAAAAAGAATAATTTATATGAAAAATGTATTTAAAGCATACAATGGTTCCAAAAGCACAAATAAAAGTGTTGTCCAAAAGAGGGAACTAATGTAGATGTAAATTTAAATAATTTCAATGAATTCATATCATTATTTTAAATTTAAAATCATTTATTTTAAGAAAAATTCAAGGGTAATTTTATTTTTAAATTATTCAAAAATGTAATTTTTTTATTTTTAGCATGATCTTAAGAGTGTGATCTTGTAGATCAGAGTAATGATCAATTTCAGTGATCTTGTAGGAGAAAAAATGTTCTAGAATACAATATATGATAAATAATATTTTGAGGAATGAAAATTTAAAATTATTGAAATTAGATAACTATCTAAAATAATATAATGGCACAACTTTTGATGAAGAAATGAAAACTCTAGAATATTTCTATAAGAAAAATACACTAAAAAATCATAATTGAAAATATAATCCCATGGAACCCCCATTTATTACAGAAATTATCATTAATGAGAGAAATATTAAAAAAATTATGATATGAAATGTGGATAAAACAATAAAATTTTATGATTGAGTATATGAAATGTATGAAAGAAACCCATAATCATAAAAAGGATAAAATATATTTTTGGAATGATAATAATGTTTTTAATAATTCCCTTAAAACCATTATATTCAATAAAAATTAATAATATATATTTTGAGCTATCATATAGTATATTTTATCCTTATTAAATTATTGAAGGACTGTTTAAGTTGCGTTTTTTTTATATTAAAATATTAATTATTAATAAAAAACTAGTAATGGGACACTAGGAATGGAAGGATAATGAGAAAATATTAATTCTGAACACTCAAAATATGGCTAAATGTTTTATCAATGAAGATGGTGACATTTATTGGTCACACAAGAATATTTTATACACATGTAAGAAACATATATATTATTCTAATCTAAGAAAACACATTATCTTATACATTCAAGATTATAATTTAAATGGTGGATTGGTAAATAATAGATGAAAAAAAGTTGATAATCTAATATAAAATGGATTAGATATCGATTTTATATTAATGTGGTAGTGCATAAGATCCCAAAAACAATGAGGTGTTGAAGAAAAAAAATTCTTGAGGGTAATACTAAGGGAAAATATAATGTAATTAATGATTCTTATATCATTCAGATATGGAAAAGAAGAATTATATTTCATATTAAAAATCAATTAATGAGAAAATATTAATGTTCCTTATTTACATATAAGGATATTTGACTTATGTGGATGATGAGTGTGATATAGATTTTGGAAGAATATTATATATATACTCCTAAAATGTTTCACTCTTTAATAAAAACGAGTCCATTAATTGAGAGGAATTTTATCTAATTTTTTATATTCCTCATGAGAAAATATTTATAAGTGAATTAACATTTATATTTTAGAATTATTTATATTAATGGAAAATGTGTATATAAGGTTCGACATCAAAAATCCTTAATCAATTTTCATGATTTTCTTACCACGAAATTGAAGAGTAATGGTGACTTGAAATTGATCAAGAAGGGGAGTACTCAAATAAAATTATAGGTGAGGTATCTTATAAATAAATGAATGTCGTAATATCCTTAATACTAGAATGTGGTAATTCATTACATTTAGAAATATAATATAATATTAGAAAATATCTAAAGATAAGATAGAGGATTAATATCTTCATGAAATAATATAAAATGTAAGCTCAATGAATATTGAAGTTGAAAAATTTAGGAAAGGAAACGTAATTCAATTTTATTTATCTTTATAAATGGTTTGAGGCAAAAATTATGTCGTGTTTCTCATAATTATAAAAATTTAGAATATGGTGATCTTTAATGTGAATGAATGTGTAATTTAAATATTAAAGGATGTCAAAATCCTCATCAATAATAAATACATGTGGAAATATATTTAAAATTTAAAATTACCAATATAATTTCTTAATTAGTGTGATGAAAGAATATAAGAAATGACATAGAATAATTCCCTATTTGTGTTCAAATAAACTTATTATGATTTATATATTTGATGAAATGAAATATATAAAGAATATGATTAATGAATGTACGTTTACATATAATTTATATCATAATATATTAATATTTATTGAGAGTCTCAATATTTTGGATATCAAAATGAGGAAACATTTTTAATTGCAATATTGAAATGTTTTTGTTAATTTGTTTGGAATTGAATAATTGTAAATAAGTTATTTTAAACATTTATTTATTATTTTACTAATATAACTAATATTTACTATATGCGTAGTCAATAAAAATAGATTATTAAATAAATTTAAATGTGTGCCATACTATAGCTGTCATGAGTTATGGAGAATTTTCTATTAGATAATGGAATAAAATAAAAATATTCAATGATGTATATTTTTATAATACTAAAATATGAAATGAAGATATTTCAATATAAAAATTAAAATATATTATATTAACTATGTAGAATATCCATGGTTTTTTGTGGTATCTCCTTTTCAAAAAATAACTTCATCTACATAAATTATATTTATGAATAAAAAATATAAATTTATCTTGTACGAACATGATGATATTTTTGTTATATTTTTTGAACTATTTAATTCTAATTCACATATACCATTTATCATATTTATTAATATACAATTTATATAAATTTGTTTTTGAGTTTTTTGGAATAATTAAAATTGGGAAATCATTTTGAACCATGGGTTTTTTGTGTCAATTATTCCCAAATAATTTGATTTTAAAATTGAAGAGTTTATTAAATAAATTATTAGAAAAACAAATAATGGATTTAGGGAACATAGATAATTACACCATTCATAAAATTTATCATTCATGATTTCTTCCCAATATATGTTCTTGAGTGCTTCAATCGGTATGTGATGTTTTTATTATTATAAGTGTTTTTGTAGAGGAAGTCGTTACAATGTAGTGAATATTTTATACTATCTTTTCCATCTATTCCAATTTTATTACTGAATATAATGAGCTAATAATATATACTTATAATATTTTATTTTGACGAGTTATATGGTTTTGAATGGTTTTGGATCAATTGATTAAAAATCTTCATTGGGATATTTCATGTTGTTATCAATTGTGTGATTGAAGTAGAGATCAATGATATTATATTATAATACTATTATCAATCAAAATTAACCTTGGGTTAATAATTATATATTTTTATAATCTAGAAAAATGATTATTCAGATATTTAACCATTTTTTTGTTAGATTAACGTATTTATCCTCAAGAAAAATTTTATTAATAAAAATGTGATCATTTGATTGGAAATATTTAAATCAATTAATAGAATCTATTTTATTTTATTTTATAAATAATCACATGAAAATAAAAACATTTTATCATTATAGATTTTTTTTAATTTTGATTATGTTTTCAATATGGTAATGATAGATGTTCAAGATCATTTAATTTTTAGTTCATTAATTAATTTTAAGTATAATCGATAAAATCTTACAATTTCTTGAAAAAATGATACCTTGGGTGTGGAATCATTTATATTTAGTTTAAAAAGCATCTCCACGAGCCCATATTTAATATTCTATATCAATTAAATCATTTGGAATCGGAGAATGACACTTTTTACATATAGAAATTACTAAATTAAAAATGATTTTTTTAGGCATGTCATATCTATGAGAACATGTGATGATATTAACCATAGTTATCCACCATTTATTAATGATAATTATTAATTGATAAGTAGATAAATTTTATATTTTTAATAATGGATTTTCTAATTATCTTATAGTAATTTATTACTATGAGATTACTAAGAATTATATACATTACATTACTCATGATAAAAGCATGAATATCATGAAAATAATAATTTCTTGAATACATGAATGTTTTCAATGAAATGAAATATATATAGTCAGATATATTATTCTGAATTTTATTATATTTTTGACAAATATTACAATATATAATTTTGTATGTCATAATTTTATGGTGACCCATTAATAAATTATCAGAGTAGATAATCTGGTGTCAAATATTTTTCAAAGATAGTCAGTTTCTTAGATTTGTTAGTGATTAATAACTATACATAATTGATTATAGTCACATAGAGCGAATATGATTATAGATGGATAAATAAGGGAGAATATTATTAATAAACATAAAAATTAGAGATTGTGTTTGTGTGTATGAATATTGAATGATATAACATAAAACATAGAATTATTTGATATGTTAACCATATAATAACTCTAATGAAATAAGATAATAGACTAAAGAAATACAAGGTTATTGAGTTGTGGAATAATGGTGTTTTTTTCGTATTATACATTCAAATAAAAAAAATCTAAACCCTTTTCCTAATATAATATTTATAACCATTTTTCATAGTTTTGTCATATAGAACATAGAGATTATGAATTTTATCAAAAATCAGGGAATATAAATTGGATAATTGTGTGAAATAATTAGGGATGGTTTTTTTGTGATTGGATAGATTTTCACGATAATCCTGGAATATAAGGAGAGAAGAATGAATCTTTATATATGGAATTTTATGAGTGTATAAAACTAGTTAATATCCATCTAGAGTTTCTATTATTGAAAATGAGTTATATAGAATCCAAAAGATCCACATTATATAAATAAATTATTATTTTATATTCAGTAGACACCTAGGGTGATAGTGAATATTCATCTATAAAGTGATCATTAGAATGTTCTGACATTCATAAGAAGTCCCAATTCAATGAAGTATTTCCTTAAAATAAATCTTGATTTATGGATATGGTAACTCTTCTTTTCCTTAGAAATATTTCCTTAGAATAATGCTATATTTATTCTGTAGAAGGTAAAAATTATTTTCCACAATGTGGAGATATTGATTAATTTTTAACTTCCCTAAAGAACATATATTGGAAACTAGATAATGGTTATGGCAGGTTTTATAAAATAAATCATAGGATAATGATATTATTATACAATATATTATGCAGTTGACTGTAAAATGTTTTTTCAATATCAATGTCAATTGGCAAGAATTGGGATTGAAAATTTCATTCGTCTTAGAAGTGATAATCAGAGACTCTTGGTCGAATTAATTGTTGTGTTGCATTCAATTAGAAACAACACCTTTTAAATTTAGGTTTTTTGTATTTTTTTATCGATTTATATATTTACATGAAATAGTCGATTTCTTGAATTAGGGAAAGGTATGATACTCTATAGGAATTGATGCTTATGTGATGGTGAATGAAATATGGATACTTCATAGACACCCATAGGATCCCAAGGTTTCTATAATTCATATTATATATTGAAGAAGGATACATAACTCATTTGAGGAGTATCCTAGTATTAGAAAAATCAAGAAAGATTTATATCTTAAAAATTACAATATATAGTTCATAGTCCACGATGTATAAGATTAATTAATTCTAGGACATGCCTATAGGTTCATCATTTTGTGTGGAATGATATAATTTAATATTTGAGAAAATTACTAGGGTTTGGGGAAATCATATGTTTCATGAACATTGAAACATATATTCCCCTTAAAGAAATATAAAAAATTATTGAGATTCATGTAATTTCAATATACATATATAAAATGGAGTTTCATATGATTTGTCAAATAGATACACCATATTTTTAAGCATAATATACCTTATCTGAAAATATGGGGTTTTCAATATAACCTTTTATGATGACAATACATAAATTTATTGTTATCAGAAGAAAAAATGCATTAGTGAATATAGTTTTTGGGTCATTTATGATGGTGGAGTTTTGATAATTCAAATATTAGAGTTTTCTGAAGTGTCTATATTTTTTTTATAAATACCCAATACCATTATATTAAGAGGCTAATGTGTTCAAAATATGAAAATTATTGGGATAAAATTGGTCTAAACTACCTAAATTCATGTTTTTTAATGGAGTTATATAAAGCAACGAGTTCTGTAATGGTCATCTATAAATCACCATATTCCATATAAAAGTATTTTTTTCTAATTATATCATTATTATAAAGTACATAATTGAATATATTCATGTATAGGTACATATGTGGTCACATTCTAATGAACATAAGGGTCCCATTAAAGTAAATAGTTGTGTGAAGGTGAACATTTGAGTTATTGTGATCTGTTGTAGGATTTGTGAATTTTTAAAAAATTCAGTTTACATAAATTGATTGGAATATGATTTAAAAATTTAAAAAATGATTCAGTTATTCATTATGACTAATTATCATTATGGATTGTGAAGCTTCTATAGTAGATGAGTTCATAACTAGACTATAAATGATTACGGTAAAGAACAACAACAACCTATATCTGAAATAAAATATAGAAAGAGATATATTTTATTAGATTATGATCTTAGGATCATTCCATTAAACTTGTCAGAATAAGGGATGAAATAGCCTTTGGTTCTTGGGTGGTAGTGGGATGACACAAATTATTTTAAGGTGAGTGAACCCAGGTATATGCTTGACCATTTCTAACCCTACAGCTGAAATAGATTTAGTAAATACATTTTCCTTGGTACAGTTGTTTTTAATTCTCCTTTTATGAAACCAATATAGGCTAACCATTTAATTTTTTTAATTTAGATCATCTATATAGGATGAATATTATTTTATGAGTGTAATAAAATCATCAATCATATCATATATCGGATAATATATGCACGGAATAAATCATATTAACATTAAAATAATAACACAATAATTAACCAAATAAGTTGAGTAAATTATCTTTTATATTAGTGACTATTTTTTGTTTTAGAGGTAAAATATAAACATTTTTTATTCCACATATTCCCTCCATTACCCACACAGGGACCCTCACACTATAAACCCTTTTTCAGAAAATAATTAGTATCACATCATATGTTTATCTCATTGGATTTACCTTATTAGACATAATTATACCTTTTTTGAGTGTTTAGTTATATTCTATATTTAAATCTATAAAATGTAGAAGAATATAAATAATAATAATAAATCTGTAATATTCGGAGACCATTAATTAATTTCACTTTATTCTATAACTTTTTTAACATGCGATTCCAATCTTAAAAAAATAGTGAAATTTTGTTAGTGAAATCTGACCATTATAAGAAAGCAATTAAATAGTAAAAAATGAGTAGGATTGAATATTAATTTGATAAATATATAAATTTTATTGTAAATTATAATTTATTTTTTAATTTATAGTAAATGAAAAAATAAAATTTTTGTAAGTCCATTTTCTACATCAAATATATGTTTTCTGCAAAACTCTGTTGAATTCATTTTATGTTAGTGAATAATATTATAAATTTTGGCACCTTTTAGAAAATATTAAAATAAAAAATAAATATCAATTATAAATATCATCATTTACAAATTATCCCATGTTTAAAATTTGATGTTTTTCTGAAAAAAATATATTTTTAATTAATAGTGGTAAATACTAATTTTCGCTGAAAAATATCTTCTCTTTTATATTATTAATAATATAATTTTTTTTATATTATTATAGATATAAAATTATATCCATTTTATTAAACCTAATACATTTATAATTTATTTAATTTTACTTTAATTTAGAATTAAATATTTTATACACGAAAAATACATTTAAAAAAACTTTATTAAATCTTGTTTCATCAATTTGATTTTAAATTAAATTCATATAATTAATTAGTTATAATTATTAATAAATGATTCTTTATTGTGAATTATTTGGTCCAAATTTGTTATGTTGTACCATTTTTGTTTCTTTGGTTAAAATGAAAAGTAACATTAGTAATGTTTATTTCCACGATAAATTGAGAATCAAGTAAAATTAATGTTTAATATATAATGGATTGTAATAAATAATGACACGAACACTTGAAATAATTTTATTTTATGATTTTAACTCTTCCATAATCATCAAAATTTTTAATAAATGGCCTTTTTCTTTTTGGACGTCATCCTGACCTCTATAATATTATATTTAATGAAATGTCTAAAATTCCACACTCATGGTTTTAATATGTATAATATTATTATCATTGTTATAAATAGTGTAAATTCTATAATATAAATTCTATCCTGAATTATAAATTATATAATTAATAATCATATTTTATTTTCAATTTTTAGTGTAGAAATAATTACCATAGTGGTCTATTCCACATTGATGTTGTAAGTATTCAATTAATGAAAAATTTAAGAATTGATATTAAAATAATAAAAATTAAATGATGTAATGAATCCTTCTAATAATTTGTTTTTAAATAAATGAAATATTATACTATTTTGGAAAAAAAAAATTCAATTTGAACTTCTACCTGCTTAGTTTGAAAGTAAATGTAAATGAATGGTTCAAAAATTGAAATTAATGATATTTTATAAAAAACAATATATTATTTATTGATTTAAAATTATTCAAAAATACTATCATTAAAAAATTTAATGTTAACAATTTTATAACATCAACAAAGGTCCTTTGGTAATTCTTTTTTTCCATTATTAGGGACTAAATTAACCCCTAAACAGTAAAAACATTTATATCACATTAATTGTAAAAAGGGTTAAAACAAAAAAGTTCATATTTAAAATAGTACCCACACCTAACCAAATTTTATGATAGAAGATTATTTTGACTCGACCCAATTATTTATTAAAATCTTTTAAATATTGGGCATTTTGTACAAAAAAAATTAAATTATATTAATTCTTAATTATAAGAAAATCCAAGTGTCACTCCCCTCTCTTATAAAATGGAATCACATTCATCTCATTCCATCAAACCTAAAATAACATTTTTTGGATAATCTCCAACAATGTATCTTCCTAAAATATTTACCCACTTTCTAGATTAATTATATTTTGAATATTAGAAAAATTAGAGGAAATATGGTGTAATAAAAAAGAGCTTATTATAAGAAGAGTTATAGTCCATAACCAATATTTTTTTTATTGATTCTTATTTCATTTCCCTAAAATTTTAATTAACCATAATGAAATACTCTAAAAATTAAATAATATAAACATTGATGTTATTAATTATATTTCATAACCTATATCCATCTATAACTTTCATAAAATTGGAAAGGAATCCATCAGTCATGTTTACATCGGACTACCATCTCGTGAAATGACGTAATTTTTTTTTCATCCTCCTATATTACATATGGTAATAATAATGTATTTAATGATTATCTATAATTTTGAATACATGTTTAAAATTTTTTAAATAATATATTACACAATTTTTTTTACCTTTTCATTAAATCAAAAATGATATGGTGGTTCATCCATACATGTGGACATCCACCTCCATGTTGCGATGTTATTAATTTTTCATCACCATATAACTAGGATTTTATATATAAGTACATTTAGATAAAAAATATTGTATTTTTAATATTATGATATTTATATAATAATAAAATAATACTTACCATTTTCCATAATTATTATTGTGAAATGTACATGCTACACACACATAAATATGACCTACCGAGTCATTAACTATAATGAAGTTCATTTTTATTACCATATTTTATGATTGGTTACAAAATTATAATGTATTTATAAAATTATAATTATGTATTTATTAATACTATATATATTATGGAATAATTTTCAAATTTAATATTTTCAATATAACGAATTGATTTTGGACATATGTAACGAATATCATCAAAACATGTGATATGAATTTAATTCATTAAATAACTAAATATAGAATTGTATGTGGTAAAATTAAATGAATAATTAATATTAAAATGTTTCATATAAACTAAATAGTAAAAATAACTTTAATATTGGAAATTATAAATAATTTCTATGATGAGTAAGACTAAATGTATGATACATTCTTTTTACCAATCTCTTTTAATGTTTATATTCCATCTCTTTTTAAAATTTCCAATATTAAAAAAATGATGGATGTTTTATAGGGAAAGAATATAATTTTATTGTATATTTTATGTCTTTGGAATTTATTACAATATTTTTTAAGAGAAATATTTTTACGTAATGATCATTCTTTCTTTACAAAAAAGAAAAAAATATAATGTGTTATTTCAATGTATATAACAACATCAATATTTCCCACCATCACAACCATTATAAAAATTTTGGATTAATTTTTATGATTTTATGTTTTATTCAAAGTAAAACCATATTGATATTTCCCAATTATTTGTTGTATTAGAAATTGTCTTTTAAAAGAGAAAGTTATTTTTATATGTAAATGTGTTTTATATATGGGTTTAAAAGAGTTTCGCAAGGAATTGAGATGATTTGTGAAATAATAGAAATTTTATTTCATAAAATGGTACTTGAAAATTATATATGAGAAATATTTGATCTTAATATATCATATATAAGGGTTTTATCCTAATTCTATCCAATGTGTGAGCTCGATACAGCTTATATAATGGGTTTAGCGCCATTATAGTTCATGGGTGAGCACAATATTGATTATAAAATAGGTGGTCTTCATTATAGATCCCTAATTAAAGGGAAAATGAGATAGGGAAAATGAATTAATTTCATCTAATAAAACTATGCTAATATAATGGGATGGTAATTCTAAGTATAAATATAATGGGCATTTAATGTTTAATTACCATGGTTACACCATGTATTCAAGAATTACTTTGGTGGTTAATCCATGTATGTCTACAATGGTTATTCTATATATAAATATGAATGTATATACATATATAAGAGTTGTATGAAAATGATTCTTTGGGTTTCCTACATGATTTACCTATGATTTCTATTGATTCTAAATTCTTTCTTTAAGAAGATCAGGGTATGTTTTTCTATGGAATTGATTTATTGAATTAGATTAAATAATAATACAGTAAAGTTACAAATATCATTGGTTTTCATGTTGTTCCGTACAAAAAAATTACATTCCATTGATTTACCTTCATTTTTTTCTCATCCCACATTTAAAAAAAAGGTTAGTTATACAAGTAGTTAAGGGAAAGAATTAATCCAGATAAATAAATGAATATTTTTCCTAAAAATCACACATATTTTATTTTAAAAAAATATTTTATATGAAAATATACAATAATAATAAGATTCCACCTTGTAAAATATTAGTTATAAATATAATATTTCTGACCTAATTATATTAATCTCAAAATGTGAAAAAATCATCTTGTATATGAGAATTAATTCTTTGATTAATACGAATGATTTTTTAATGGTTATTTTTGGGACCTTAAATATGGTATAAGAGGTAATATTTAAAGAATATTAAAGATAATGATATTTTATTGAGAGGTTATTTTAACAGTTTTGGATACCGTCATGGGATAATGTGTTTATGGTTTACCATAATTACAAAGTCATTAACTCCACTTTTAAAATTTTATGGGATGGAATTTTAAATTTAATAATGATATTTTGGGAATAAATTTATATTATTGAGGTATATGTAAACATTAGTATTAATATGATGTTTTATTTCAAAATAATGTTATTACACTTTTAAGGATGTACACAGAAAGAGAAGAGATAAATATTGATGATAAAACATTCCATAATGAGGATGCTTTTAAGTTTAGTTTTTATATTAGTTTATTTTATTATCGAAATTTTTTTCTTATCACAAAGATTATGTGATTACAGAATGTAATTATTTTTAATCAAACATTAGGTATGATTTATTTATAGAAAAATGTTACATTTATCATTTATAAATATGTTATCATATCCATATGATTGTTTTGAAATCAATATCGATATGTAATATTTTTATCAATTAAAAGTATGTTTATTTTTTATTTGATAAATGTCAATCGTTGGGTGCTATTGTTGAGTTTTGGTGATTACTATTGTATTTCATCTTATGATGATTTATTTATTTTGGGAATTATATTATCTTATCATATCCATTTTTGATAAGTTATAATGACTTCAGGAATATATTTTTATAACTGTATGGATTATATGATCCATAGGAAGTTGATTATTGTGCTTTATGTATGAAAAAATAATCTAGAATGATCATCTTTTGGAGAAAGAGATGAAATTTTGGCACAAATTGATTAAAGGATGTAATATACTTTTAAAATTTATATATTTCTATAAGTTCTTATAAAATATTTTAATTAATACTAAAAATAATTATAAATTAAAATTTAATGAGGATTTAAGCCAATAACCATCATTTATGAAGAATCGATGGTCTAGTCACCCATCACATATTTATATTTTTTTGGTTTTTAACTTTTTCCCATACCATGTTCTCAATAACAATATATCAGTCCTTGGGAATCATTTTTTAATCCCTGTACATTTTTCACTCCCCAATAGAGATTTCTAATAATAAAACATAATTTTGTGTTATTCAAGAGGATTTAGACTTCCCTTTTCTCTCTTATCTAGTGGATGTTTTATTTACCCTTTTTACAATTTTTGTGTTCTAAAAAAGGAATTTCAAAAATTCATACCCATGGTTTCTGGAACTAAGATCAAATTACGTTGAAAAAAATTTATTAATGTGAGATAATGTAATATATTGCGACATTTAAAAAGGGATTTTGTGTTCAATATAGTGTATTCCATGTAATAACAAGCAAAAACAAACAACAAAATATTATTATTTAAGAATGAAAATCCTAATATAGAAGTTAAATTTAGAGGTATGAATATTATTATATATATATTATATAGGTTCTAATAAATAATAATTTATTTTTCAATTATTATGAAATGCGAAGTCGATATTTAGTAAAACTGATTTATTCTTCAATGATATGATTTCATGAAAAACATTATTGATTAATTTTCTGTTAGAAAATGATATGAATATTTTTTAACTGTTATAAATTGTTTTTATGAAATACATATAATTTTTAAATCATAATATCTGATTTATCCTATTTTTAGTTTTTGATATTTTTCTAAAAATATTTAATTTACAATGAATATTTAAAATTACGAATTTTTATGGAGATCTTTAGAGACCCAGAAATTTCAAGGAAATTTTTTTCTTAATTTTCTTTGGAATTTTACAAGAACGCAGTTTCTGACGGCACTTGATTCCGAGGCCCAGTGTGCCCGGAATCAATTTCCGAAGTTTGGCTCGGGTATGTTCAGTGAACGAAGGAGCGGGTTTTTTTTCTAACTTTTGAACCAGTGCCCGAAATCAAATTTCGAGGGCACCGATGGAACTGCAGCGCCGGTAATTGCTTAGGAAATCTTGTTCCGGAGTTTTGTTTACTCGAGTGTTGATAATAAAAATTGTGGAAGTTTATTTTATAATTACACTACAATTTTTATTATTTTACTCTATGTGTTAGCTCTTGATGGAAGTTGGGTAACCACCCAACCTCCATTGGGAGGTTATGAGGGTGGTGGGGCCCACATGAACCCCACCTCTTCATATCCTCTAAAACCCCCCTCAACTCCCACTTAAATTATGTTAACTTAAGTTATAACCTATGACTTAAATGTTATGAGTTTAATGAGGTGAGTTGTGTGTGGTTATTTAATTTCAAACTCTTGAAATTCAAATGTGTTGTTGTGTTAATAAAATAAAAAATAGTCCTATTTTATTTTTGGTTAGATTTTTGTCACCTTGAGAGAGTTGGGAAGCATCTTCTTCTTTTTCTTCATCTTCTTCAACCTCGACGAAGAACGCGAAAAACACTGTTCTTCAACGAAGAAATTCTCCGCCGAAGAACATGGTTCTTCCGCGACGCCATATCCGTGACATGACGTTCTTCTACCACGTCGTCTCTTCCACGACGGTTTTCCGTGATGGAATCACCGTCAATGACTTCAAATCCCGCTTCACGATGTCGACGTTCTCCTGCGACGCCCGACCTCCGCGACGCTTGTCTTCTGCGGGTCGTTGACGAACATCGTTCCTGAACCGAGGTAGGGAATTATTGTTAATGTATTTATTTTCCGTTCATGATTCTATTTTATCGATCATCGTGGATTTTTAGACTAGATGTTATCATTTAACAAGAGGGGGGCCGGACCACACAAACACGGCCGAACCCCCCTCCTATGTTCATGTTTGATTCTTGTGGATGGAACGGAATGACGTGGTGCCATCGCACCACGCGAGAATCACACGGAAAGTATTACGTGACGTCGTCGCGCCACGCTGTGAAAAGAAACAACAAGGACGTGATGCTGTCGCGCCACGTCGGAGAAACCGAAGACATCCGCGAATGGATTCGGGCCATGGCGAAGGGGTGCGGCGCTAGCACGCCGCGCCGGAGAACCACGAAGACGGCGCGTTTCATTTTTGACGTGCGGATTGACGGGCGACGACGAAGAAGGCCCTTTGGGAGTTTAAATCCCTTCACAGTGAAGGTGGGGTCCCGGGGGAGGACCATAGGCGAAGACGGCAGGAGGAACGGACCACCGGAGTGCGTCCGGTGGTCCGCGGAAGGCGGCGGCGGCGCGCCGCCGGAAAGGAGGCGGCCGGCACACCGCCAGCCTCAATTAGCGGCGAAGGGCGTGGGAGCCGCGCACCCCACCCGCGTATCGGCTCGGCCACACTGGCTGAGCCGCAGCCGGCCGGCCGGGCCGGACAGAGCCGGACCGAGCCGGGCCGGGCAGGGCCGGGCCCAGCTGGGTTGGACCCGGGTCGGGTCGACCCGGTTCGGCGGACCAAGGGGGGGGGGGGGGTCGGGCCGGGTCGCCCCGGGCCCAGACCCCCATTTTCGGGCCACTTTTGGTCAAATGCCTGTAACTTGAGCTATGGGCCTCCAAACTACTCGACGTCAGTGGAAACGCGATACTTGGATCGAGACGGTCGTTACGGTATATCGCACTCAAGGTTTCGGAGAACTTTGGGTTCGGCCGGGTTGGTTCGTACACGAAACCAACCGGGCCCTCAGAGCGGAAACACTCGTAACATGAGTTCCGGACGTCCGAATGACATGCCGTAAACTTTGTTGATTTCCTCTAAGTGAGACGGAACTTTTGGCTTACTCCGCTCGAGGTTTGGATGTCGTCGGAGTGCGGTCGGGTTGGTTCGCTCACGAGACCAAACGGGCCCCTGGAACGAAAAAGCCAATAACTCACAGACCGGGCGTCCGATTGACGCGCCGTCTGTTTCATTGAATTCCTCTTGATGATACAGAACTTTTGGCATTCTCCGCCCGAGTTTTGGATGCAGTTGAGATACGGCCGGGTTGGATTGTACCCGAAATCAAATCGGGCCCCTGGAATGGAAAAGCTGATATCTTTCAGACCGGACGTCCGTTTGACGAACCATCATCGGCGTTGGTGATTATGTTGAGAAAAGGTCCCTATGAGTATACCCTATGAGTGTTCGGGGTATAGTTGAGTTACGGCCGGACTGGTTCGCACATGAAACCAACCGGGCCCCTGGGACGAAAAGGCTAATAACTCACAGACCGTGCGTCTGATTGACCCGCTGACTATTGCGTTGAGACCCCTATGACGAGGAGGTCCTTTGAGATACTTCTTCGTGGGACTTTGTGATACTTGGAGTATCGACCAGTAGCTCGTGGAGCGGACCCTCCCAGAGACGAGCGTGCGGAGTACGGAGACCGTGTAGCCGGCTGAGACCTGACGACTGCTTGACCGACTCGACTTGGAGTGAGTCGACTAGCCCAGTGGACGGAGAGCCCGGTATTTGGCGGCAGACCCACGGTGGACGGAGCGCCTTGTAGTTGGCAGCAGACCCACGGTACTCGACATGAGGAGTACATCTGTAGGCTATTAGGGGGAGCGCCCGGTATTTGGCAACAGACCCACAGCGGACGGAGCACCCTGTAGTTGGCCGCAGACCCGCGGTACTCGACAGGAGGAGTACCTCAGCAGTCTTAGGTTAGTGAGCAGTACCTCGGAGTCGTGACAGGACCACTGTCCACTCCAGAGACGGAGCTCTTCAGCAGTTAAAGTTTTGATAATGAAAATCCTGGTTTGAGCTGAGACTTTTGATCTTTGTATTACCTCATGATTGAGATGGGTTACTTGATAACTTAGGTATATATATGGGCATATACCTAAGTAGAGGTTATCTATTGAGATATTATTTTTGTTTATCCTTGTTTATTTTAGTGAGACCGTGAGGGTCTCGGGGTCCCTACTGAGTATCGTTATACTCACCCCTGCACGGGCTATGCCCGCACCTCGTTGTGTTGGTTGCAGACGACGGGCAGTGCTGATAGAGAAGGTCCAGGTCATCCAAGAGTGGATGAGGACGGCACAGGGCCGACAAAATCCATATGTTTACAGGACTTGGAGGCCTCTAGAGTTCGAGGATGACCATCACGTCCTTAAACGAGTCTCACATCGACGAGGTTTACGGAGATGTGGCCAGGGAGGCAAGTTATCTCCGAGGTTCAACAGACCTTTCTAGGTCCTCAGCTGGGTAGGCGAGGTGGTTTACCACTTGACCCATCCACTTCAGTTTCACTAGGTGCATGACGTTTTCCACGTATCTCAACTGAGGAGATAAGTGCTTGACCCTCCGCATATCATCGACCATGGGGGGATGGACGATGGCGATGCGGTGTCTTTCACGGAGGTTCCAGTGGGGATCGAGGATCGATAGGAGTGGATCCTACGAGGATGATCGATTCCTCGGGTGAGCTTTCTTTGGCAGTATGGGATCCTCCAGGTAAGCACATGGGCGCGGAAAGCTCAGATGCGTGCTCTGTACCGCTTTTGTGACCCTAGTTGTGTTGAAGCTGTACGGGGACGTAAATCCCTGAGGTGGGTGTAATGTAGAGACCCGGAAATTTCAAGCAAAATTTTTTCTTAATTTTCTTTGAAATTTTAAAACAACGCAGTTTCTGACGGCACCTGATTACGAGGCCCGGTGTGCCCGGAATCAATTTCTGAAGTTTGGCTCGGGTATGTTCAGTGAACGAACGAGCGGGTTTTTTTCTAACTTTTGAACCGGTGCCCGGAATCGAATTCCAAGGGCACCGATGGAACCACAGCACCGGTAATTGCTTAGGTACTCCTGTTCCGGAGTTGCGTTTACACGAGTGTTGAAAATAAAAATTGTGGAAGTTTATTTTATAATTACACTACAATTTTTATTATTTTACTCTAAGTGATAGCTCTTGATGGAAGTTGGGTAACCACCCAACCTCCCTTGGGAGATTATGAGGGTGGTGGGGCCCACACGAACCCCACCTCTTCATATCCTCTAAAACCCCCCTCAACTCCCACTTAAATTATGTTAACTTAAGTTATAACCTATGACTTAAATGTTATGAGTTTAACGAGGTGAGTTGTGTGTGGTTATTGAATTTCAAACTCTTGAAATTCAAATGTGTTTTTTTGTTAATAAAATAAGAAAGAGTCTTATTTTATTTTTGGTTAGAGTTTTGTCACCTTGAGAGAGTTGGGAAGCATCTTCTTCTTCTTCTTCATCTTCTTCAACCTCGACGAAGAACGAGAAGAACACCGTTCTTCAACGAAGAACTTCTCCGCCGAAGAACACGGTTCTTCCGTGACGCCGTATCCGCGACGCGATGTTCTTCTTCCACGTCGTGTCTTCTATAACAACCCTGCTTTTTATTACAACTTAAACATGCTTTATTACATAAAACTTCACTTGATCCAACAAAGAAGATCGAGAGGTTTAGTGTCTTTGGGGCTTAGGATCATTACATAAAAACTTTAAACTTGAAATACAATATCTTTATTGAAAACTTCCTTTACATGACAACTACATTCCTTCGTACTTAGCATTGCATGGGATAACCTGAGGACATGCATAAAAAAAGGGTGAGCTATAAAGCCCAGTAAGGGAGTAAAAAATGAATAACATGAGGAGTACAATACTTGTTAGGCAATAGGCATATCAATAGATCATAAGAGAGACATGAACATAAAGGCATGATAAAACATGATAATCATAACATGGAAATGTGGCAACAACACTTAACATTGAATTAGCATGAGCCAAGGCTCATTGCACATGGAGCATGAGTAAACCCTCATTGCACTTGAAGCACGAGTAAACCCTCGTTGCACTTGAATTAGCATGAGTCAACACTCATTGCACATGACGTATCATGATACTATACTTTACCCAATGCATTGGAGCGCTATAAAGGGCGCACCCTTCTTAAACATTTCATTTCATGCATACGTGTGCCACATGGATCCTAAAACATGGATTCATAAAACATAAACATTTCTTCCACGATAAAGTAATGTGGAATTCATACATGAAACTTTACAATCAATACGTATATGTGCATAAAGGTGAATACCCTTGATGGAGAAATGGGCATGGTATTCACTACACAAAGACATTGGCTTAGAAAATCGGTGCGATTTCGGCAGCGTAACGGCGTGACATAAGAATTCATAAAAAAAGTTGATGAGAGAGAAAGGGGTTCCTCATCATATTTACATGTAATGGACAGTAAGGAGATCATATATATACATGTCCCAACAATAGAAATGGAATTTAGATTCATGATACAAAAGTATTGCTTGAATGTAAAAGAAGAGAGAGAAGTTCCTTTCGGAATTTCGGCATAGTAACAGGTGTACATGGGAGGCATTTAATGAGAGAGAAAGGGTTCTCCCATCATTCAAACAATAAGAGGGCAGTATGGGAGAGGTGCGAAACCATACCCCAACATTCATAATTTAAATAAAAAGGGCAATATAACTTAAATAAAATTGACAAAAAATGAGAAAGGAAGAAAACCCCTTACTTGGAAGTGTGCTTCCAAAGGCTAGAGAGAGGCTTGTGAGAGGCTTCTTGGGAGCTTGGGGCGCCTTGGGAGGATTCTAGAGATAGTAGGGCAGAGGTTGGACGAACTTCAAGGGCTTTGAGTGAGGAGGAAGTGGGAGCTTGGGTGGGTTTATATAGGAAAGGTGAGAGAATTCTTTATTATTTAGGTTTGGGACCCCTTATATTAAAATAATCCAAACCACAAACCATCCCATGGTATTTGCCCATGGTTTCTGGAAAAGGAAAGAGGAAAACAATATTTTACATGTCCAAGGTCCGAACGTATTAAAAAATTAGGGTTGCTTATGTGGAGGTGAGTCACACTCCCATGGAAATTAATTTAAAAAGGCAAAGTGTTGAATAAGTCTTGAGGGCTCCATTAATGCTTTGAAAAGTGAGTCAAACAAACCCAAAACCTCATTATTTTAATGATAAAACACATATTGGCCGAACATAAGGATTATGGTATTTTATTACATCACTATTGGGTCATTATGATGTCATAAAACACATTATATATTTAAATGGTATTTAATTTTTACCCAAAAATTTGACTGTCTCAGAAAATTATGAAAAATTCACCGTTGGATAATTTCGACGTCCTGATTCCAAAAATAATATTTATTTTATCTAAATAATTTTCTAAATATGTGAATTTTCACTTTTAAAATAAAAACCGACATTTATAAAAAAAATTCACGGGTTTTGACAGAAATGGATTTCAAACCTTAATAAAAATTTTAATTGCATTCATAAAATTATAAGATCATTTATATTTAATAAAAATTAATTTAATATTAATAATAATATTTTATTAAAATATTATTTAATTCAAAAATCCTTTAATTTAATAAAATATAATTCTTAATTAAATAATAACTAAAAACACCATTTGTACTTTAAAAACTAATTACAATGTATCAAAAATGACTAGAAATTATATTCATTATTATATACAAAAAAATAATGTACATGAACATGGTGCTACTTATTTGTTACATAACCCCTTAAAATAGCCGCATAAGACCTAAGGGTAAGGTGCGCGATGGTGACAGACTCTTGGGGTTGCTCGGATAACATCGCTCGAGTGGTGATCTCTATCAACTTCCATTTTTCCCGTAGACGATCACGTTCGAGCTTGACTTGATGAAGCTCAGCTTGGGCTTGGTCAAGGGAAAAGCCCAAAGACGCCACCTCCTTTCCGAGCTCCGACAAATGGGCTTCGTAAGGGGCAATTCTACTGGATGAGGTCATCGCTTCCTTTGTCTGAGTAGAAAATTGGTTCGTTAAAGCCTTATATTTAAACTACCCAGATGATCACTGTTCAACGGCAATAAAAGTAAAGGTCACAAATCTTAACGTAAAACTTAAAGAAGTTGACATCTTATAAAAACATTTTTCATAAAGAAACATTTAACTGGATCAAGAGGGATTTTCCATTAATGAAACTTTGGGTCGTTACAACATTCCCCCCTTAAGAAATTTCGCCCTCGAAATTTTCCTTTTCCCACACTAAAACAAATGTGGGTAACTTAGCTTCATCATATCCTCCAACTCCCAAGTTTCTTCTTCAAACTTGTGGTTTCTCCACAACACCTTGATGAGGGGCATTGTCTTATTTCGTAGAACTTTTTCTCTACGATCTAAGATCTTCACTGGTTGCTCCTCATAAGAAAGATCGTCTTCTAATTGTACCGCCTCGGAAGAGAGTACATGTGAAGGGTCTGGTATGTACTTCCTTAAGAGGGATACATGGAAGACATCATGCACCTTGGCCATAGTAGGTGGAAGTGCTAGTCGATAGGCCACAACCCCAACACGATCAAGAATCTCGAAGGGGCCGATGTACCTTGGACTTAACTTCCCTTTCTTTCCAAACCTCATGACCTTCTTCCACGGAGATATGCGTAAAAACACCATGTCTCCGACTTTAAACTCAAGGTCTCGTCGACGATTATCTGCATAACTCTTCTGTCGACTTTGGGCTGCCTTGATGTGCTGCTGAATGGTTTTCACCTTCTCCACCATTTCTTCGACCATCTCTGGTCCAAGCAGCTTACGTTCACCGACCTCATCCCAACATGCCGGTGTTCTACACCTTTTCCCATACAGGGCTTCATATGGTGCCATTTGGATGCTTGAGTGGAAACTATTATTATAAGAGAACTCAACCAGAGGAAGATGTTGATCCCATCCTCCTTTAAAGTCCATTGAGCACGCTCTCAACATATCCTCAAGTGTTTGGATAGTCCGCTCGGATTGGCCATCAGTTTGAGGATGATAGGCCGTACTGAAGTTCAGTTCAGTATTCAGAGCATGTTGAAGACTCTTCCAAAACTTAGAGGTAAATCTTGGATCTCGGTCAGACACAATAGATAGTGGTACTCCATGAAACCGTACCACTTCCCTGATATATATTCGTGCCAGTTGATCCAAAGAGAAATCCTCTCGAATAGCAATGAAGTGTGCAGTCTTTGTAAGACGATCCACAATAACCCAGATTGCATTGTTGCTTTTGGATGTCCTTGGAAGTCCAGTGACGAAGTCCATGGTGATGTTCTCCCATTTCCATTCTGGTATGGTCAATGGTTGCATCATCCCCTTAGACTTCTGCCTCTCTGCCTTCACTTGCTGACACACCAGGCACTTTGATGTATATTCAGCGATCTCCTTCTTCATATTATCCCACCAAAAGTTTTCTCGGAGATCTCGATACATCTTTGTGCTCCCTGGGTGAATAGAGAAATTTGAACTATGTGCATCATCCAAAAGTTCCTTCTTCAGCTCCGAACTTGATGGAACACATAGTCTTTTCCCAAACCGCACAATTCCTTCTTCATTAACATTAAAATCTGAGGATTTTCCCTTTTTGATAGCTTCCACTTTTTCTTGGATTCTCGCATCATCATTTTGATCATCCTTTAACCTTTCCAAAAGAGATGGTTGAGCAATCATTTGTGAAAGGATTGATGATGTTCCCTTCTTTATGATTCCCATGTCCATCTTCATCAAGTCTAAGAAGATTGGATCCTTCTCAATTCTCATCATTGATAGAATTGCTGGATCCTTTCTACTTAGGGCATCTGCCACCTTGTTCGCCTTCCCAGGGTGGTAATGTATTGAACAGTCATAATCCTTTATGAGCTCTATCCATCTTCTCTGGCGCATATTAAGATCTTTCTGTGTGAATATATATTTAAGACTCTTGTGGTCAGTATATATCTCACATTTCTCTCCATAGAGATAATGCCGCCAGATTTTCAAGGCAAAGATCACCGCTGCCAACTCCAGATCATGCGTTGGATAGTTTCGCTCATGGATTTTCAACTGCCTTGAGGCATAGGATATCACTTTATCATTCTGCATCAGCACACATCCTAATCCCTTCTTCGAAGCATCACTGAATACCACAAAAAGCTCCCCACGTGTGGGTAAAGTGAGCACGGGTGCAGTGATAAGCCTCCTTTTCAACTCCTTGAAGCTTTCTTCGCATTCATCACTCCAAGCAAACTTTACTCCCTTTCGAGTTAGATTGGTAAGAGGGTTGGACAATCGTTAGAAATTCCTCACAAATCGTCGATAATATCCAGCTAACCCCAAGAAGCTACGGATATCAGTTACCGATGTTGGCCTCGGCCATCCCTCAATTGCATCTGTTTTGGAGGGGTCCACAGATATCCCATTGCTTGTGATGATATGGCCCAAGAATGAGACCTCCTTCAACCAGAACTCACACTTACTGTACTTGGCATAGAGCTTCTCCTTGCGCAAAGTCTCCAGTACAGTTCTTAAATGCTCCTCATGGTCCTCCTTGGTTTTGGAGTATATTAGAATATCATCTATAAAGACTACCACAAATTTGTCTAGGTAATCTCTAAAGACTCTATTCATCAAGTCCATGAATATTGCTGGAGCATTGGTGAGTCCGAAAGGCATTACTATGAATTCATAGTGCCCGTACCTTGTACGAAAACCAGTCTTGGGGATATCTTCCTTCTTCACCCTTACTTGATAATATCCCGACCGCAAGTCGACCTTGGAGAAGTATTGTGCTCCACGCAGCTGATCAAACAAGTCATCGATTCTTGGGAGAGGATACTTGTTCTTTATCGTGATTTTGTTAAGTTCACGATAATCGATGCAAAGCCGCATTGACCCATCCTTCTTCTTGACGAAGAGGACTGGTGCACCCCATGGTGATGCACTTGGGCGTATAAACCCTTTATCCAGATTCTCCTGTAGTTGTTTCTTCAGTTCTTCAAGCTCAACCACAGCCATTCTATTTGGAGTCTTGGATATTGGTAGCGCCCCAGGTATAAGTTCAATTGAGAACTCAACATCTCTTCTTGGAGGAAGACCAGGAAGTTCCTCGGGAAATACTTCAGCGAATTCCCTCACAATAGGCATTTCTTCAAGGGTGGTTTGTTCCTTGGACTTAATCATCTGTGCCAGATATGCGTGCTCATAAGGCAGTAATATCCATGCTTGAGATGATGGAGCTAAAGGAGATTCATCTTCCTCCTGACACTTGTAAAGAATCGGGGGTCGATTCTCCATATGGAGTGTGATTTCCCTCTCCCGACAGTTTATGTTGGCTCTATATAAGGAAAGCCAATCCATGCCAAGAATTGCATCAAATTCCACCAAAGGGAGTATGACGAGGTTCGCCGGGAAATTCAACCCACATATTCTAACAGGGGAGGACTTATACTCATGGGATGCAATGATTGCCCCATTTGCCGTAATCACCGACATCTTTACTTCCATGATTTGTGGTGGTGCAGGGATTGTTCTACTAAACTTTTGAGATATAAAAGAATGCGTAGAACCTGAATCAAAAAGTACGTTCGCTATTCTTGAATGAATAACTAGCGTACCTGTCACCACTTCGTTGTCGGGGTTCACTTCGGCAGAAGTGATGGCAAAAGCTCTTCCTTGCTGTCTTGGAGGTTGTTGATTGCCTCCGATAACCCTTGGATTAGGGCACTGATTCGCAAAATGACCCGGTTCTTTGCATTTGAAGCATTGAACAACGCGTTGAGGTTCGAACGGAGTGTTCCTCCCCTCCGTCGCAGACGCGGGTCCTTCTTGCTGACAGTTAACAGCTAGGTGCCCTTCTCTTCCACACTTGAAGCATTTTCTTTTCCCCCTAAGGCAATTTCCAGGGTGCTTCTTTCCACACTTTTGGCAAGTGGGGTGCTGGAATTTCTTAGCGCCGTTGGATTTATCCATCGGACCACCAGCATTGAAGTCCACTTTCCGCTTCTTGTCCCCATGATACCCCTGTGATTCTCCGATCTCTATTTCAACCTAAAGGGCACATCGGACAATCTCCTCATAGCTGTCAAAGTCACGGATCGCTAATGCTTTCCGCAGGCTAGGCTTCAGCCCACCAAAGAAGCGGTCAACTTTGCATTCGGGGGTAACGACAAAGCCGGAAGCGTATCGTGCAAGCCTTGTGAAGTGTGCCTCGTACGCTCCCACAGATTCCTCATCTTTCTGCTTGTGGGAAAGGAAGTCCCTTTCCATCTTAAGACAGAGGGTGCGTGGAAAATATTTATCGAAAAACATCTTCCGGAATACCTTCCATTCCAAAGCCTCGATCTCCTCCTCAGGCTTTGTATTTTTGATCAACGTCCACCATTGATTAGCTTCACCCTCCATACGATAAGCCACCAGGAGAACCTTATCTTTTTCAGAGCATTGGAGGATGGAGAATATCTTTTCAATGGAGTTGATCCATTGTTCAGCAATCGTGGGATCGGATGATCCACTAAAAGTAGGAGGCCTTTGTCTCATGAAGCTTTCAATAGCGACTTGTTCTTTCTTAGGGGGGGTTGAACGTTCCTCTTGACCAGTGTTTCTATTCAAAACTTGAGTTAGCTGAGAGAGAAGCGTGACAAAGTTCGCGATTCCCGCTCCCATCGGATTGGGCATCTCATTAGTACAATCATCGCACTGATCTTCACAACGGTTGTTAGCCCGAGTTCTCCTATTACCGGCCATTGGCTGGAATAAAAGGAAAGTTAGGGGTAACACATAAAGGGTAATCCAAAGACAAAAGTTGATGACTTATAAATAAACTTTAATCTCTTTAACTCATGAGTCTATAGGATTCAATCCAGGCTTTTCATGATCTTCCTTCTAACATATGTTCTTAGGGGCATTTTTACCTTAATAAGGGTTCATACTAAGATTGTGAATTTATCAAAACATATCCCCCGGGAGTGTCGTAACCAACCGTGCAGCAAGGCCCGTTGTCGTGCACCAGTTCCCGTTCGAGTCTAGCTCAAAGCGGTGTTTTCGGGTTTTACCCCTAGGATACATCTGTGCCAGAGCCGCCTCTACCTGCTCGTATCCAGACAGGGATGTATTTGTTTGATAAACCACTTACTTAGTATTTACCAAAACTTAGGGATGTTTTTATTATGCTTAGTCTTGTATCTATGGCTTTACTAGGGTTTCCTAATCCCAAAAATAACTAAACCTATCCTCTGATACCAACTATGACAACCCTTCTTTTTATTACAACTTAAACATGCTTTATTACATAAAACTTCACTTGATCCAACAAAGAAGATCGAGAGGTTTAGTGTCTTTGGGGCTTAGGATCATTACATAAAAACTTTAAACTTGAAATACAATATCTTTATTGAAAACTTCCTTTACATGACCACTACATTCCTTCGTACTTAGCATTGCATGGGATAACCTGAGGACATGCATAAAAAAGGGTGAGCTATAAAGCCCAGTAAGGGAGTACAAAATGAATAACATGAGGAGTACAATACATGTTAGGCAATAGGAATATCAATAGATCATAAGAGAGACATGAACATAAAGGCATGATAAAGCATGATAATCATAACATGGAAATGTGGCAACAACACTTAACATTGAATTAGCATGAGCCAAGGCTCATTGCACATGGAGCATGAGTAAACCCTCATTGCACTTGAAGCACGAGTAAACCCTCGTTGCACTTGAATTAGCATGAGTCAAAACTCATTGCACATGAAGTATCATGATACTATACTTTACCCAATGCATTGGAGCGCTATAAAGGGCGCACCCTTCTTAAACATTTCATTTCATGCATAAGTGTGCCACATGGATCATAAAACATGGATTCATAAAACATAAAAATTTCTTCCACGATAAAGGAATGTGGAATTCATACATGAAACTTTACATTCAATACGTATATGTGCATAAAGGTGAATACCCTTGATGGAGAAATGGGCATGGTATTCACTACACAAAGACATTGGCTTAGAAAATCGGTGCGATTTCGGCAGCGTAACGGCGTGACATAAGAATTCATAAAAAAAAGTTGATGAGAAAGAAAGGGGTTCCTCATCATATTTACATGTAATGGACAGTAAGGAGATCATATATATACATTTCCCAACAATAGAAATGGAATTTAGATTCATGATACAAAAGTATTGCTTGAATGTAAAAGAAGAGAGAGAAGTTCCTTTCGGAATTTCGGCATAGTAACGGGTGTACATGGGAGGCATTTAATGAGAGAGAAAGGGTTCTCACATCATTCAAACAATAAGAGGGCAGTATGGGAGAGGTGCGAAACCATACCCCAACATTCATAATTGAAATAAAAAGGGCAATATAACTTAAATAAAATTGACAAAAAATGAGAAAGGAAGAAAACCCCTTACTTGGAAGTGTGCTTCCAAAGGCTAGAGAGAGGCTTGTGAGAGGCTTCTTGGGAGCTTGGGGCGCCTTGGGAGGATTCTAGAGAGAGTAGGGCAGAGGTTGGACGAACTTCAAGGGCTTTGAGTGAGGAGGAAGTGGGAGCTTGGGTGGGTTTATATAGGAAAGGTGAGAGAATTCTTTATTATTTAGGTTTGGGACCCCTTATATTAAAATAATCCAAACCACAAACCATCCCATGGTATTCGCCCATGGTTTCTGGAAAAGGAAAGAGGAAAACAATATTTTACATGTCCAAGGTCCGAACTTATTAAAAAATTAGGGTTGCTTATGTGGAGGTGAGTCACACTCCCATGGAAATTAATTTAAAAAGGCAAAGTGTTGAATATGTCTTGAGGGCTCCATTAATGCTTTGAAAAGTGAGTCAAACAAACCCAAAACCTCATTATTTTATTGATAAAACACATATTGGCCGAACATAAGGATTATGGTATTTTATTACATCACTATTGGGTCATTATGATGTCATAAAACACATTATATATTTAAATGGTATTTAATTTTAACCCAAAAATTTGACTGTCTCAGAAAATTATGAAAAATTCACCGTTGGATAATTTCGACGTCCTGATTCCAAAAATAATATTTATTTTATCTAAATAATTTTCTAAATATGTGAATTTTCACTTTTAAAATAAAAACCGACATTTATAAAAAAATTCACGGGTTTTGACAGAAATGGCTTTCAAACCTTAATAAAAATTTTAATTGCATTCATAAAATTATAAGATCATTTATATTTAATAAAAATTAATTTAATATTAATAATAATATTTTATTAAAATATTATTTAATTCAAAAATCCTTTAATTTAATAAAATATAATTCTTAATTAAATAATAACAAAAAACACCGTTTGTACTTTAAAAACTAATTACAATGTATCAAAAATGACTAGAAATTATATTCATTATTATATACAAAAAAATAATGTACATGAACATGGTGCTACTTATTTGGTACATAACCCCTTAAAATAGCCGCATAAGACCTAAGGGTAAGGTGCGCGATGGTGACAGACTCTTGGGGTTGCTCGGATAACATCGCTCGAGTGGTGATCTCTATCAACTTCCATTTTTCCCGTAGACGATCACGTTCGAGCTTGACTTGATGAAGCTCAGCTTGGGCTTGGTCAAGGGCAAAGCCCAAAGACGCCACCTCCTTTCCGAGCTCCGACAGATGGGCTTTGTAAGGGGCAATTCTACTGGATGAGGTCATCGCTTCCTTTGTCTGAGTAGAAAATTGGTTCGTTAAAGCCTTATATTTAAACTACCCAGATGATCACTGTTCAACGGCTATAAAAGTAACGGTCACAAATCTTAACGTAAAACTTAAAGAAGTTGACATCTTATAAAAACATTTTTCATAAAGAAACATTTAACTGGATCAAGAGGGATTTTCCTTTAATGAAACTTTGGGTCGTTACATCTTCCGCGACGGAATCACTGTCAACGACTTCGAATCCCGCTTCGCGACGTCGGCGTTCTCCCACGACTCCCGACCTCCGCGACGCTTGTCTTCCGCGGGTCGTTGATGAACACCATTCCTGAACCGAGGTAGGGGATTATTGTTAATTTATTTATTTTCCGTTCATGATTCTAGTTTATCGATCATCGTGGATTTTTTGACAGGATGTTATCATTTAACGAGAGGGGGATCAGACCGCACAAACACGACCAAACCCCCCTCCTATGTTCATGTTTGATTCTTTTGGATTGAACGGAATGACGTGGTGACCTCACACCATGAGAGAATCACACGGCAAGTATTACGCGACGCTGTTGCGACGCGCCATGAAAAGAAAGAACAAGGACGCGACGCCGTCGCGCCGCGTCGGAGAAACCGAAGACATCCGCGGACGGAGTCGGGCCACGGCGAAGGGGCGCGGCGCCAGCACGCCGCGCCGTAGAACCACGAAGACGGCACATTTCATTTTTGATGTGCGGATTGACGGGCAACGACGAAGCAGTCCGTTTGGGCATTTGAATCCCTTCGTAGTGAAGGTGGGGTCCCGGGGGGACAATAGGCGAAGACGGTAGAAGGAACAGACCACAGGAGCGTGTCCGGTGGTCCGCGGAAGGCGGCAGCGGTGCGCCACACCGGCGCGGCTGTGCCGGTGACCGGCAGTGGCAGCGCGCCGCCGGAAAGAAGGCGGGCGGCAAACCGCCGACCTCAATTAGCAGAGAAGGGCGGAGGAGCCGCGCACCCCGCCCACGTATCGGCTCGGCCACGCCGGCCGAGCCGCGGCCGGCCGGTCGGGCCGGACCGAGCCGGACCGAGCCGAGCTGGGCCTAGCCAGGTTGGACCCGGGGCGCGTCGACCCGGTTCGGCCGACCAAGGGGGGGTCGGGCCGGGTCGCCCCGGGCCTAGACCCCCGTTTTCAGGCCACTTTCAGTCAAATGCCTGTAACTTGTGCTACGGGCCTCCAAACGACTTGCCGTCAGTGGAAACACGATCCTTGGATTGAGACGGTCATTTTGGTATATCGCACTCAAGGTTTCGGAGAACTTTGGGTTCAGCCGGGTTGGTTCGTACACGAAACCAACCGGGCCCTCAGAGCAGAAATGCTCGTAACTTGAGTTCCGGACGTCCGAATGACATGCTGTCAACTTTGTTGATTTCATTCTAAGTGAGACGGAGCATTTGGCTTACTCCGCTCAAGGTTTGGATGTAATCGGAGTGTGGTCGGGTTGGTTCGCTCACGAGACCAACCGGGCCCCTGGAACGAAAAAGCCAATAACTCACAGAACGGGCGTCCGATTGACGCGCCGTATGCTTCGTAGAATTCGTCTTGACGATACAGAACTTTTGGCATCCTCCGCCCAAGTTTTGGATGCAGTTGAGATATGGCTGGGTTGGATTGTACCCGAAATCCAACCGGGCCCCTGGAACAGAAAAGCTGATATCTTTCAGACCAGACGTCCGTTTGACGAACCGTCAGCGGCTTTGGTGATTACGTTGAGAAACGGTCCCTATGAGTATACCCTATGAGTGTTCGAGGTATAGTTGAGTTACGGCCGGACTGGTTCACACATGAAACCAACCGGGCCTCTGGGACGAAAAGGCTAATAACTCACAGGCCGGGCGTCCGATTGACGCGCCGACTTTTGCGTTGAGACCCCTATGACGAGGCGGTCCTTTGAGATACTTCTTCGTGGGAATTTGTGATACTTGGAGTATCGACCATTAGCTCGTGGAGCGGACCCTCCCGTAGACAAGCGTGCAGAGTACGGAGACCGTGTAGCCGGCTGAGACCTGACGACTGCTTGACCGACTCGACTTCGAGTGAGTCGACTAGCCCAGTGGACGGAGCGCCCAGTATTTGGCGGCAAACCCATGGTGGACGGAGCGCCTGGTAGTTGGCAGCAGACCCACGGTACTCGACAAAAGGCGTACCTCTGTAGGCTATTAGGGGGAGCGCCCAGTATTTGGCGACCGACCCACAGCGGACGGAGCGCCCGGTAGTTGGCCGTAGACCCGCGGTACTCGACAGGAGGAGTACCTCAGCAGTCTTAGGTTAGTGAGCAGTACCTCGGAGTCGTGACATGACCACTGTCCACTCCAGAGACGGAGCTCTTCAGCATTTACGGTTTCAATAATGAAAATCCTGGTTTGAGATGAGACTTTTGATCTTTGAGTTACCTCATGATTGAGATGGGTTACTTGATAATTTAGGTATATATATGGGCATATACGTAAGTAGAGGTTATCTATTGAGATATTTTTTGTGGTTATCCTTGTTGGTTTTAGTTAGACTGTGAGGGTCTCGGGGTCCCTACTGAGTATCGTTATACTCACCCCTGCACGGGCTATGCCCGCACCTCGTTGTGTTGGTTGCAGATGACGGGTAGTGCTGATGGAGGCCAAGTGTTCGAGGACTGGATGGTACCCGGAGGTGGACTACACGACGAGTCAGTACCCGGAGGTGGACTACACGACGAGATGACACACGGAGGAGGTTGACGAGCGAGAGCGTTGAGGAGGCTATCTGTACCTACCCTTCAGGTAGGATCCGTGGTGGACGATCCAAGAGCTGCGCCATCTGTACCTACCCTTCGGGTAGGATCTGAGGTGGACGACCCAAGAGCCGCTTCCGTCCCTCCAGCTGTTGTCTTTTTCTGTTGTACTTTGATCAGTTGTAGTTGTATTTTCTGTTGGGTTTGTATTCTGGCCCATTTTTCTTTCAGCACTTCTCTTTGTACTTAGTGTTTACTTCCGCTTGTACTCTGTGGTGTTTGTTTACTTTTATAAAGGCAATTCCTTCCCAGTTATTGGGATTTATGCTTTTGGTGCTTGTCGCCAGCCCCTGGCCTATTGAAGGCGGGCTTGGGGTAGTCACGGCATGAGCCCCGAGGACGGGTTGTGACAAATTGGTATCAGAGGAGTTCGGTTCTACTGCAGAACTTGTAACTCTGATGTTTCTTTCTATGAAGCAATAGTGTTAAGAGTACCAAGTGTGGTTTTCACTTCAGGGAGTCTAGTGTTGGTGCGGGCGGCCGACGTATCCATACACCAGGACCCTGACAACTGATTTCCGACTTTGTGCACGAAAACACTGATTGCAAGTGTGTTTTCCAGAAGTTTTATTTAAATGTCAGCTCAAACCAGGTCAGCTCACCAGGGATAATCTTTTGACCGTGTCATGTTGTTTAATTCAAGATGCCTCCCCGTGGACGACCATCTAGAGCCCTAAGAGTGGTACGTACTGATAGCCTGCCGAGCGACGAGGCCTCAGTACAGGGCCCTATCCCAGTTGAGGCACCAGCGGAGGCACCAGCGGTAGTACTACCCGTTGGGCCACCGATGCCACCAGCCCCAGTAGCAGAGGGTGCACGTCACTTGAGCGCACTGCATGAGTTCCAGCGCTAGAGGCCACCCAGGTTCCAGGGAGGGACGGACCCGCAGGCGGCTGAGGATTGGCTAAAGGCTGTGGTGAGAGTCATCAGGCTAGTGGGGACGCCGACAGATTTCATGGTGATCCTTGCTGCCAGCCTTCTTCAGGAAGCAGTAGGAAGATGGTGGAGCCTGATGCTTCAGATGCATGACGAGGTGACACTTCTATGGGAAGACTTCGGGATCCTGTTCCGGGCAGAGTTCGTACCAGCCACCCTTCGAGCGGTGCAAATACAGGAGCTACTTCAACTGCGGTAGGTCAGCATGTTAGTGGCGCAGTACTCAGCGATATTCACAGACCTCTCGCGCTACTCCACAGATATGGTACAGGACCCATTCTTCAGGGCCCGAACCGTCGATCAGGGGATCAAGAGAGAGATTATAGCTTCTGTTGTTTCTCACAGCATTCCAACGCAGACAGGGGTGTTGGAGAGAGCCCTCTTAGTGGAGAGTTTCCTTGCTGAGCAGTCTCCAGCAGCAGGACCCACCACTAGCCGGCGTGCGGCAGAGTCTTCTGCAGTAGGCAGTAGACAGATGACGCAGAGGTCCAAGAGGACCAGACCTACCGATGGCCGACTGCACGAGTCAGGTTCAGTTGTGCGGTGAAACCAGGGTGGAGTCGGAGCCAGACGTGCCGAGAGTGGATAGTGTTACTCATGCGGCAGAATTGGTCACATGGAACGTGACTGTCTGACCCTCCATGCAGATTACCATCAGTTAAATGAAGAACCTCCGAGGTAGAGGCAGAGGTTTGATCAGGGTGGACCGCAAGGAGCAGGCGGCCATGGCAGAGGAGCTGTCCGTGCAGCTGGAGGTGGACGACGCTTCGGGATGTTGCCACCACCACCACCAGGAGGCCCACCCCGACCGCAGGGGACAGGAGGACATGGGAGAGCTCAGCTTCAGGCAGCTGAGGCCTACAGTCATGGAGCTCCGGAAGCAGATGGACAGGAGCGGGACTAGCTTCCGACCTGGAGGCTATTAATCCTGTTGCTTCTAGTTTTGTTGATGTTTTTCTGTAGTTTCTTTGTGTCTTTGTACTATGAGCTGCAATAATAAAAAAAACACTTATCTTTGTAAAGTTTGCTTTCCTGTGCTTTTTGTTTGGTTGATACTGAGTGGTCCCGGTTAAGACTATTTACTTGACCCTCACTTTCATGTTTTCTACTGAAGGAGACCTAGTGACCACACACTGATGCCGACAGTGTGACTCGACCCTTGGAGGCGAGAGTGACAGTTGGATCTCTTGGTAGTTACGTAGAGGTCTTACGACGTCATCCATGGCATGAATGCATCATTCATGTCAGGATTGACTGTATTAGGCAACGAATGTGGTTCACCCAGGGGATGAGACCGGATTTCTCTTATCGGAAAAGAAGGAATCATAGAAGCTATTGTGAGACTAGAGATGGTCCAGGTCATCCAAGAGCGGATGAGGATAGCACATGGCCGACAAAAGCCTTATGCTGACAGGACATGGATGCCTCTAGAGTTCGAGGATGACCATCACGTCCTTATACGAGTCTCACCTCGACGAGGTTTACGAGATGTGGCCAGGGAGGCAAGTTATCTCCGAGGTTCAACGGACCTTTCTAGGTCCTCACCTAGATATGCGAGGTGGTTTACCACATGACCCATCCACTTCAGTTGCACTAGGTGCACAACGTTTTCCACGTATCTCAACTGAGGAGATACGTGCTCGACCCTCCGCATATCATCGACCATGGGGAGCTGGATGATGGCGATGCGGTGTCTTTCACGGAGGTTTCAGTGGGGATCGAGGATCGATAGGAGTGGATCCTACGAGGGCGATCGATTCTTCGGGTGAGATTTCTTTGGAAGTACGGGAACCTCCAGGTAAGCACATGGGAGCAGAAGGCTCAGATGCGTGCTCTGTACCTCTTTTGTGACCCTAGTTGTGTTGAATCTTTACGGGGACGTAAATCCCTGAGGTGGGAGTAATGTAGAGACCCGGAAATTTCAAGGAAAATTTTTTCTTAATTTTCTTTGGAATTTTACAAGAACGCAGTTTCTAACGGCACCTGATTCCGAGGCCCGGTGTGCCCGGAATCAATTTCCGAAGTTTGGCTCGGGTATGTTCAGTGAACGAACGAGCGGGTTTTTTTTCTAACTTTTGAACCGGTGCCCGGAATCAAATTCCAAGGGCACCGATGGAACCGCAGCACTGGTAATTTCTTAGGAACTCCTGTTACGGAGTTGCGTTTACACGAGTGTTGATAATAAAAATTTTGGAAGTTTATTTTATAATTACACTACAATTTTTATTATTTTACTCTACGTGTTAGCTCTTGATGGAAGTTGGGTAACCACCCAACCTCCCTTGGGAGGTTATGAGGGTGGTGGGGCCCACACGAACCCCACCTCTTCATATCCTATAAAACCCCCCTCAACTCCCACTTAAATTATGTTAACTTAAGTTATAACCTATGACATAAATGTTATGAGTTTAATGAGGTGAGTTGTGTGTGGTTATTGAATTTCAAACTCTTGATATTCAAATGTTTTGTTGTGTTAATAAAATAAGAAAGAGTCTTATTTTATTTTTGGTTAGAGTTTTGTCACCTTGAGAGAGTTGGGAAGCATCTTCTTCTTCTTCTTATTCATCTTCTTCAACCTCGACGAAGAACGCGAAGAACACCGTTCTTCAACAAAGAACTTCTCCGCCGAAGAACACGGTTCTTCCGCGACGCCGTATCCACGACGCGACAATCTTCTTCCACGTCGTCTCTTCCGCGACGGTTTTCCGTGACGGAATCACCATCAACGACTTCGAATCCCGCTTCGCGATGTCGACGTTCTCCTGCGACGCCCGACCTCCGCGACGCTTGTCTTCCGCGGGTCGTTGACGAACACCGTTCCTGAAACGAGGTAGGGGATTATTGTTATTTTTTTTTCCGTTCATGATTCTGGTTTATCGATCATCGTGGATTTTCCGACTAGATGTTATCATTTAACGAGAGGGGGACCGGACCGCACAAACACGACCGAACCCCCCTCCTATGTTCATGTTTGATTCTTTTGGATGGAACGGAATGACGTGGTGCCGTCGCACCATGCGAGAATCACACGGCAAGTATTCCGCGACGCTGTCGCGCCGCGCCATGAAAAGAAAGAACAAGGACGCGACACCGTCGTGCCGCATCGGAGAAACCGAAGACATTCGCGGACGGAGTCGGGCCACGGCGAAGGGGCGTGACACCAGCAGGCCGTGCCGGAGAACCACGAAGACGGCGCATTTCATTTTTGACGTGCGGATTTACGGGCAACGACGAAGCAGGCCGTTTGGGCGTTTGAATCCCTTCGCAGTGAAGGTGGGGTCCCGGGGGGACCATAGGTGAAGACGACAGAAGGAACGGACCACATGAGCGCGTCCGGTGGTCCGCGGAAGGCGGCGGCGGCGCGCCACACCGGCGCGGCTGTGCCGGCGACCAGCGGCGGCAGCGCACCGCCGGAAAGGAGGCGGCCGACGAACCGCCGACCTCAATTAGCGGCGAAGGGCGGTGGAGCCACGCACCCCGCCCACGTATCGGCTCGGCCACGCTGGCCGAGCCGTGGCCGGACCAAGCCGGACCGAGCCGGGCCTAGCTGGGTCGGACCCGGGTCGTCCAACCCAGGGGGGGTCGGGCCGGGTCGCCCCGGGCCCAGACCCCCGTTTTCAGGCTACTTTCGGTCAAATTCCCATAACTTGACCTACGAGCCTCTAAACGACTCTCCGTTAGCGGAAACATGATCCTTGGATCGAGACGGTCGTTTTGGTATATCGCACCTAAGGTTTCGGAGAACTTTGGGTTCGGCCGGGTTGGTTCTTACACGAAACCAACCGGGCCCTCGGAGCGGAAACGCTCGTATCTTGAGTTCCGGACGTCCGAATGACGTGTCGTCGACTTTGTTGATTTCCTCTAAGTGAGACGGAACTTTTGGCTTACTCCGCTCGAGGATTGGATGCCGTCGTAGTGCGGTCGGGTTGGTTCGCTCACGAGACCAACCGGGCCCCTGGAACGAAAAAGCCAATAACTCATAGACCGGGCGTCCAATTGACGCACCGTCTATTTCGTTAAATTCCTCTTGATGATACGGAACTTTTGGCATCATCCGCCCGAGTTTTGGATGCAGTTGAGATACGGCCGGGTTGGATTGTACCCGAAATCCAACCGGGCCCCTGGAACGAAAAAGCTGATATCTTTCAGACCGGACGTCCGTTAGACGAACCGTCAGCGGCGTTGGTGATTATGTTGAGAAACGGTCCCTATGAGTATACCCTATGAGTGTTCAGGGTATAGTTGAGTTACGGCCGGACTGGTTCGCACATGAAACCAACCGGGCCCCTGGGACGAAAAGGCTAATAACTCACAGACCGGGCTTCCGATTGACGCGCCGACTTTTGCGTTGAGACCCCTATGACGAGGGGGTCCTTTGAGATACTTCTTCGTGGGACTTTGTGATACCTGGAGTATCGACCAGTAGCTCATGGAGCGGACCCTCCCGGAGACGAGCGTGCGGAGTACGGAGACCGTGTAGCCGGCTGAGACCTGACGACTGCTTGACCGACTCGACTTGTAGTGATTCGACTAGCCCAGTGGACGGAGCGCCCGGTATTTGGCGGCAGACCCATGGTGGACGGAGCGCCTAGTAGTTGGCAGCAGACCCGCGGTATTCGACAAAAGGAGTACCTCTGTAGGCTATTAGGGGGATCGCCCGGTATTTGGCGACAGACCCACAGCGGACGGAGCACCCGGTAGTTGGTCGCAGACCCGCGGTACTCGACAGGAGGAGAACCTCAGCAGTCTTAGGTTAGTGAGTAGTACCTCAGAGTCGTGACTGGACCACTATCCACTCCAGAGACGGAGCTCTTCAGCAGTTACAATTTCGATAATGAAAATCCTGGTTTGAGCTGAGACTTTTGATCTTTGTGTTACCTCATGATTGAGATGGGTTACTTGATAACTTAGGTATATATATGGCAATATACCTAAGTAGAGGTTATCTATTGAGATATTCTTTGTGGTTATCCTTGTTGGTTTTAGTGAGACCATGAGGGTCTCGGGGTCCCTACTGAGTATCGTTATACTCACCCCTGCACGGGCTATCCCCGCACCTCGTTGTGTTGGTTGCAGACGACGGGCAGTGCTGACGGAGGCCGAGTGTTCGACGACTGGACGGTACCCGGAGGTGGACTACACGACGAGATGACACGCGGAGGAGGTTGAAGAGCAAGAGCATTGAGGAGGCTATCTGTACCTACCCTTTAGGTAGGATCCGTGGTGGACGATCCAGGAGCTGCGCCATCTGTACCTACCCTTCAGGTAGGATCCGAGGTGGACGACCCAGGAGCCGCTTCCATCCCTCCAGCTGTTGTCTTTTTCTGTTGTACTTTGTTCAGTTGTAGTTGTATTTTCTTTTGGGTTTGTATTCTGTCCTATTTTCCTTTCAGCACTTCTCTTTGTACTTAGTGTTTACTTCCGCTTGTACTCTGTGGTGTTTGTTTACTTTTATAAAGGCAATGCCTTCCCAGTTATCGGGATTTACGCCTTTGGTGCTAGTCGCCAGCCCCTGGCCTATGGAAGGCGGGCTTGGGGTAGTCACGTCACGGGCCCTAAGGACAGGTCGTGACAAGATCCATGTTTTCTTTCTAATTATTTATTTAATGGAGGTATATTTTCAACTAGATAAAAATATGATAATTTTCTGTTGAATAAGCGTAATCAATTTTTTTTGAAATAAATTTTATTATTAAATTTATAAGAATGTCGTTTTATACATCAATAGGGAATTTTTTAGAAAACATTTATTCTCATGGGTTTTTATTGATATAATTTTAAATTAAATTATTTTTCATCTGTTATTTAAATTTAGAAAAATTAATACCATATTTTTTATTTTAAGGTCAATATTTTTTAAAAATTTCCATTTATTATTTTCTTCAATATAAATATTAGCGATAGTAATTTATCTTACCACGTTAAAGGGGATATCATGTAATTAGTGTTAAAAAGGGAAAGGAATAAATATTTACTCTATCAAATTCCTATGTATCATGGATTGAGTATTTACCCATCGTGACAATTAAAATGATGGTTATATGGCCTTTTTCCCATTTGTATGTGATTATTACATTTTTAATATTTTATATAAAGTGAAGTAAAATATGTCACACTCATTTCCCTTAATTTAATTTTGTATGGTTTATTAAATTTATTATGTTCTATTTTTGGTCCTATTATCCTTTATTATAATTATATTACTCTCATAATAGTAAAAAACATTTCTTTCACTATAACTATTGAATGGGTTAACAAAGGGTTAAAAAATGACATATGATAATTTTTTTTCTAAAAATATGAAAATTATATTTTATTAGTGTATTTATACTAATAATCATATTATATTATAATACTATAAATTTGGATCTAATTATAATTAAAAATAATTTTATGCTATTTAAATATTTAATGAATTTCCAAAAGTGATCTTCCACTCTCTTATAAAATGGATCCTTTTATTATGATTAAAAACCACCTAAATATCTATTTGATTGAGAAAATACCTGAAAAAATCGTACCATACATACTTAACCACACTCTAGGTTCCTTCTTCTGTGATAGAAAAAAATATATTACATATTATACTTTAATCAAACAGAGGATTTATGATAAAAGGTAACATTCTAAATAGATATTTATTTATTTATTATTCCATATCTATAAAATATTCCATAACCATGATGGTATATTAACATCATTATACACCTATACAATTTTTAATTATTTTTACATCAAAACCAAGATCCATCTCTAACCTCCATCACCCAAAAATGCCTTCCTTCATTCATGTGTATGGTAGATTACATCATCATAATCTGATGTAATATGTTTATCCTCAGTTTTTCTCATGAATGGATAGAATTATGTATACATTATAAATATATGATATTTTTTTATTTTTATCCATATAGAATTATAATACAATAAATAATATCACTTGTTTGCATTCGCTGAAAGATACTAATGTGGTGTGTGTGTTTGTGTCTACTACAACCTCCATGAAGTGGCGTGATCCATTTATAAACAAATCATCACATGGATTGTATTTCTAATTAATATAAATTTAAAAATACTTTATTTATGATATAATGGTTATTTACTAAAAATTAAATAATACATTCATTGTTTACATAATTAACATTTAAAATGGAAACATTATGCATTCGAACATATGACCTATCGTCTCCATGATTATAACATAGTTCATTTTTCCTAGCCATTTTTATTATTGGTTATAGAAGTATAATTTATTTATAAAATATAATATTATTTTAGTAATATTTTCTTATGTATGTAATATTTATCACTTCTTTGACCATATTCATCTTACATAATCCCTTTTGGAAGTACAAAAAAATATTTTAGAAATGGCTAATTTTATTTGAATTGATTACATAAATAAATATACCCCTTTCTAAAATGGAATAATAAACTTGGAAAAAAAATTTAATCATCTATTTAATTTAAATATGTTTGGTATTGAGGAATAAAAATATCATATGTGGCATGTCGGACTCAATGATAAGGTATTTATTTTTAAAATTCATATTTTAAAGATTCCGTTAAAAATTATTTTATTCCATATCAATATTTGTAAATATTATATATTGAATTTTTTTATGTGTAAATAAAGTAATTTTTATGGAATTTTCTATCACATTTGAATTTTTTACAAGGGTTTTCAAAGGTATTCTTTTTGTAGAATTTAATAAATTTCATTATAGAAAAAAGAGTGGAATTTTTTAATTTAATGGAAATGCCAGCAAAATATTTTCCCATCACTAAACCATTATATGATGTTTGGATTTAATTAATACAATTAATGTTTTATTAAAATTATAATACTACATTAATTATTTTTTGTAATTTTATATAGGAAATTAGGTTTTAAAACATTGTGTTGTTTCGATATCTATATTTGTTATATGTAAGGGTTTTAATATGTTTTTTAAAAAAATTTGATGTAATTTGAAATAATAAATTGTTTAGATCATGATATGTTACTTGATAATTATCTAGGAAAAATAGGTGAACCTAACACATCATAGAAAATAGTTAAATCCCATTTTTAGATCATATGTTAGCCTGAAATAGCTATTGGGAAGATTTGATCAACATTATAGCTCATAAGAGAGCCCAATATAGGTTGTGTTGATAGAGATCCCTATTATTATCTCTATGGTATTGAGTAGAAGTAAAAATTTATCAAAATAGATATATTGTAAAATATATTAGTAATATACTGTTATGGATAATACATGTTTAATCATGATGTTTGATTCAAATATATCTATGATGGTTACTACATGTGTTTATGTGTAACTATGATTGCTACCCCATGTATAATTTTGAGGGTTATTTCAGTGTAAACTTATATAAAAATGATTCATCATGTTTCCTAAAATTTTATCTACTATTTAAATCAATTTTATATATTTTGTTTAAAAAAATGAGATTCTTATTATCATATGGAAATGATTTCTTGTATTCCAAAATATAATATTTGGATATTGCTAAATGTTGTAATTGTTTTAATTTTTTTCAGTTGACTAATATATTTCATTCATATTTATGTCCCTTGAAACAATTTATATTCTCCTCTCAAATTTTAAAATATTTATGTTATATTTTTAAGATTGTTCTGAGAAAAAAATAATTCATGTTGAACGTCGTGAATATTTTTCATAATAAAAAAATAGGGATTTTTTTTAATATTAAAATAAATGAAATAATGGACACAAAGTAGAAATTTCACCATGTAAAAATATGGGTTGTCTTGGTATTTGTTTTGACATAATTCGATAAAACATTAAAACTGAAAAGATCGAATCATTTAAGTGAATGAAATATTTATTTAAAACATAATATTATGCAATATTTTAGTCCATGAACTTATATTATCCAATGCAAATACGATGATTTATTGTGTTTCTGGGAAATATATGATTAATTAGATTAGTCTTAGTATTTGTAAAATGGAAGGTATGGATGATTCAGAAAAAGTATATACCTATTCATAGAATTATGGTGAAGTGCAATATAATTTTCCAGATATTCCATGGGATGTTGGATATTCTAACAGCAATAAGATACCATTTTATCCAAAGGTGGAATATGCCTCTAACATACCAATATTCAGAAATATATTTCAATTAAATTAATTATTTTTATATTGGATTGTCTCATATGATGTACAAAACTATAATGATCCATGGAAAATCTTTTGAGTATTATGAATAAAATATTATAATAATAACTCTTGAATATAATTATATTTTAATAAATATGAAATGTATAAAAAATTGGTTTAATAAAATTATTATTTTGAAATGGGATTTTTTTTAATAAAATAATTTTCCTTTATAAATTCTATTTTAATAAAAAAGATAAATTTATAAATATTAGAAAATTAATTCATGAAAAATAACAAAATTAATTAATTTAAAAAGTAAAAATTCTCCTTGGGTGAATTTGTTGGATTTTTCTGAAATTGATTATTTTTATGTGAAGAAAAACAATTTAATTTTAACTAAATTTATAAATTATTGTACTTTATAATTATACAATAAAGTAATATAAATTTATTAAATTTGTTAATAAATTTTTTTAGAATAAAATGGTAAAATAATTCATCTTAAATAGTATTTTAACCAAGGAAACGGTGTGATGAATTTTTCAACCATAGAAAAAATATTATTTTAATTTATATTAATTTCTATTATTTTCGTATATTCAATTTTTTTAATTTTAATAAAAGTTCTTTAAGTGATTTAAAATAGAAAAAAATAACATTGTTAAATATAAAAAATATTATCAGAAATAATAAGTTTAATAATATTATCGTACACAAAAATTTAATTCTTAAAACACATTCTTTGTAAAAACTATTTTCATGCCTCATGTTCTTTAACTATAAAACATGCCTCCCTAAAACATAGTGATATTATTTGATAAAATTATTTTCATCTTTAAAAATAATAAAAAAAGTATTAAATAAGTAAAAATTTCAATTTAGTCAATATTTTTAGTAATTAATGATAGAAATATTAGTTTACACATTAAAAGTTAAAGGGGTAATAAGTTTTAATAAGTGTAAAAGACATAAAAAATAAAAAAAACGTGCTTCCAATTGTGTGTATTAGAGTTTCAATGTAATAAATCCCACCACTATATTATATTAAAATTTTTGGAGACTTTGAAATTTTAACAGTGACATTACATTTTAAAAGTCTAATGGGTACATCAATATTTAAACATACCTTCACTTATGAATGGTTATAACTTTTACAACATAATAATAAATCCATATATTATAATTTATTCCTAAAACACTAACATTTATATCCTAATACATCCCTCTACCATGTTCATAATTTTATATTCTAAATTACATAGCATATTTACTACATTTGAAATGATATTTCCAAGTGAAATTCCATGTTATCAACATGATTCAAGAACTTTTGTGGAAGCCATGAATAAATGTAAGGGGTTATTTTTATAAAATTTTAATTCGTGAGTAACATTTAACATGGTAACCATGAATTATTTTATATGGATTGATTAATACCAAAAATATTTCTATAAACTTTTCCATGTAATTAACGTGTTTTTAAAATCTATATCACGTTCAATCATTAAATGGAATTAGATTTAAATAATATAACTGTCGTATGGTTTATTTGTCTATATTTTAAATCTGAATGATATATTTGAGAGTTTAGATAATATTTTCATATAAAGGGTTCATCCAAAACTCTATCTGTATCATGTATAGTGAATGTATTTTATCACATAAAATATTAATGTCTACCTAATGTTATCCATGTTAGGTTCTTTTGTGTATTAGATTACCATTATGGTATGAGTTTTTGAATTTTAATTTGGATTATCAAAGATATGATGAATAATAATGAATATTAATTTTTGGGGGGTAATCTATTGTATATTCTTATATTTAATTATTAATTTAACTCATTATATGAGATTTAAAAATTCATCACATGTTATTCTATTCGAGGGTTTTAAATTCAAATGAAAATAACTTCATAAGGTTTTTTGTTTACTCAATTATCTTTCATTGAGTTATGATTTTCTTATTTAAACTATATCATATAATATTCTTAAATTATATTATTTGATTTTGAAAATTTTATTGATGGAGAAATTGGGGGTGTGTTATCTTAAACATAATAGTGATTCTTCTTCTTCGATTTAGGGTTTAGATATGATTTTCCCTCACTTCATGGGATCTTTTTTCGTGTCTAGTGAAGGGGGTCTACTTTGAATGATAGTGTGTGACTAAATTATGGTGGTGAGAATTAAATGGATCCATAATATTCTGATAATAAATGTGAGGTGATGAAATTTATGTTTTTTGATTAATCTATATAATGGGAATGAAAGTGTGCGACTGCGTGAAGGTTGTGAGCATCGATTGGATACTCTTGTTATAGTGGTGGTGAATAATGATTATTCATGTAGGATGGATTCATTTGTTTCTTTGTATGAGGAGACACCAACGACAAAGTGTGACATTCTCATATCTATGATAAAATATGTTCCTAATGTGATGAAATATGGTTTTTAAAAATATAGATTGTATTTGAATTATGGTTCACAGGTTATTAATTTAAGTTGGAGTGTGTTGGGACACCCAGATTTGAAACTGATTCTCCGACCTGTTTTTTCATCACTCAAGGAATGTAGTTTTGGAGAATCCTCCAAAAGTGTTCAAAACCCCATGATTAATAAAATTATCTATCTTTTGTTGGTAGAATTCCAATTGGAAGTAACAATGGGATTGAACATCCATTATTACCTAAAGGTTAGAATACCTATTAGATTAATGATTTGGTTTAGTGGATTACATTTTTGTCGGGCTTCTCTGACTAAAGGTGTGTCTCCCTAGGTCATGGTTTTTTATGAATTTTCACCGTTATGGTTCTAATATTCAATTGTGGATAATGGGTTATATGTCTATGTAGTCCGGATGGCTTCATTATAATGAATGGTATTTGGATTTCAATTCCTCTCATGAATGGTATTTGGATTTCAAGTGTGGTGAACAGGTTATTTGTCCTCGAGAATTTTCAGTTTGAACATTTTTTTGAGGATGTTGAGGGAGGCTGATCTCACCTATACCATTATTAATAAGGTAACTCTATCCCCTCTCACTAATGATATAGAAATTGATTTTTAGTTTTAAATAAAGCCTCTTATCTTCAATTATTGTGTGTCTATTGGCCACTCATTGGATTCATTTCAGAGGAGGGTCTCCTGTTAGAGGTGTGGGATAAAGGTTTATCCAACTAATCTCTATCATATGCATCCAAATATAAATAATGGCACTTTGTCGAATCCACCTTCTCATTATAAAGATATACCTAGAAAACCATTATCTAATGAGGCTATTGTGTTGGTCTCTATGGTAAATTATTATGTTCCTAATTTGAATGGAATGGGGATGTGGTTCGATGAGGCTCTGATGATAGATAATATTGGACCCTTAAATGCTATGCAAGACTATATTTATGAGGTTACGTCACATGATGGTCATGCGACATCTTCTATTGGATTGATTGAAGTTGGAATTGATACTGGTGGTATCACAATTTCTACTTCTCCTAGTGGGACTTCAAATAGTATATTGAAAGATGTTTTACATTTTATTGTTGATGGTGAGACATAAGAGATTTCATTATCTTTTCTCGTATGATTGTCTAAATTTTCAGAAGTGGATACTGGAATCGATCAGGAGTAGGGGATTATTTCTTATACTTATCCTATTAAGATGGATATTATTGATATGAAAATTTCTCATCATGTTAGGAAATTTAATTAATAACAGTTATTTCCAATGATTATGGATTTAAAAATTGCTAATTAGGATGCCTAAGATAATACCACATCATGAAAAAATGACAAAGGAGGAATCATCTTAGATGATGAATGTGATAATAAATAGCATAGTAATTTATTAGAAACCAGTATACCTACTGTTAATGTTGGAACTATTTCATTTAACGATGTTGTCATTAATGGCATCAGGATGAAAAATGTTTTTGATCATAGAAAAGGAATGACATTGAATGATTATTCTACTTCACCAAGGAATTATTCTACCATATCATCCTCCAAATCATTAATTTCATGTCCACACCCTATAAAAAATGTCCTAGGATTCTTTTATAGGATTCTCAATCAGGCCCCATCATAGTAGGAATGGGAAACTTCACATTATTCTAATAATGGATATGGAAATGAATTTAATTTAATGGTTCCTAAATTATTTTTTTACAAGGGTTTGTCTCTATGATTGGCCTTTTCCACTCTCGTATTATTTTTTCTTTACATTAATAACAGTTCAACATATTTTCTTCTTTCTAAATATTTTTAATTTATTTTTTTGGGTAATAATATGATATTAACTATATTTCAATAGATTTACCTTTTCACCACCTAATTCCATATTCAAATATTATTTTCTTTTAGGATTTTTGATATATGTAAAGGATTTGGTAAATTAAAATTTTCATTCATTCAGCTGTAACATCATTCCAAGAGAATCATTATTCGATGTTTTCTATAATTATATATCATAAATTTTAAAAGAAATTTTCTCCATTATTTTTTTATAATTTTTTCATCTGATTGTTTTTTCTTAGAATTTAATAATAATACATGCGAAACCTTTTAATGGAAAAAATATACTCTTTAATAATTTTAATAGATCTTCTTTTTCAAGCTCACCCTTCAAAATAATTTTTTCCATTATTATTTTTAAAAATAAATATGTTTCGACTCACTTGACTTTTAAATTCTCCATTACAACATTTCAAAGATAAATTTTACATTTTGTATTTATAATGAGGGGTTTTAACAAAGGAATTTTAAAATACTTAAATGTTTTTATATCTATTAAAATTCAATTATTTAAAATTTATCCAAACATTCACATAATTAATACATTAATTTTTATAAAATAATTTCCATTTAAGAATATTCCTAAAAGTAACCTCTTCTAAATTGTTTTTAGATCACAATTTTAAACCCTTATTTATTATCTAAAAGTATATTATTGAAGATTTTTATTTTTTAATATATAAAATGTTTTCAAATTACTTCAGATTCATCTTAGTGAAGATTTTATATTCTTTTATGTCACCCCCATTTTAATTTATTCTTAAATGTCAATCATTTTCAAAAAATTCACTTCATTTTAGACAAAATATATTTTTAAAGTGACTGTAACATCATCTTTATTGACAACGATAAAATAAATTTACAAATAATTCTTTATGAATTTTCATCCATTTTTATATTTATCTACAATGTTCTTATTTCCTAGTTAATTATTGTTTCCTAAACCGCGGTCTAAATTTTATTATATAATTCTATTTTAGAGAGATTTAAATTTATTTAAATATTATTAACATTCTTGGTGTCAATTTTTTTAAAACTATCATGAAATGTCACAACCTAATTTTTCATCCCATTATTTATTTATGATGTGATGAATGGTCATTTTCAAGAGGAACACATATATATATGGATAATTTATGGGTGGGGTAATTTATTTCCCCCAATACATTTGTTAAGGATTCAAATCATGTGATATGAATAATTGTTCTGTGGTCAGGATGTGGTATATTGGTTCACAAGATAATAAATACTTATGTCTCTGTGATAATTCCATATCATGTTATATTTGCATCAAATGACATATTTATATATTACTTGGATTATTCCCTTTGTATCATGTTTATTTTATCAATTTTTTTCAATGGGAAATGTTTTTCCCATTTATAGTATATGTACTTATATCATGAATTGTGAAAACTCTAATGCTCTCATGTAATTTCAATAAGATATTTCTCTCCAATGATTTTTTTATCATATTCAAATGAGACATCCCTTGAAGATATGTTGGATATTTTTTAACCATAATGTGTACTTGAGTTCACTTACTTCCTATGTTTCTATTTAGCAGGTTTTAATGATGATTGTTTCATCTCATTTTTTAGAATATATTTTGTTGTTTGTAAAATATGGAGATATACAAATAGTTGTTATAAAATAGGCTTCTAGTGCATCTATTCCTCAATCATAGTATGACCCCTATTATAGAGATCATGAAATTATTTTTGATATTTAGTTTTTTGATTCTAGAAATGAATTAAAATAAAGAAACATTCATCTATCTTTTCATCCAAGAGAGAGTTTAATGAAAATTCTGTTAGCACCATATCATAGAGTGTAGTTCTATGAACCCTTCTTTTTAATTTGAAAATAGATTATTCATTTTGATGGTTAGATTAATTACTAATTTTAATTATGTTAGTTTCATGTAAATTCTTATTCTTTTGGGATAATTAGGTTGAAAAAAACTAGAAAACAATAATAGGGAGAAGTCAGTGTGTATGATAATGTTGTAAAATAATGGTATGGTTTTTGGCATTTAAGTTTCAAAAAATTAATAATTTTTATGAATACTAGGATGTGGATGTGTCTGGGAATACATTCACCTAGGGGTACTAACATTGATAATGGATAGTAGTGTATCGGCCAATTCTTCCCATGATGCAGTATGTGTGGGATGAAAATTTCACACTATGATAGACACAACTAGTGGGATATGATTTGGAAATTGAATCTCTCATTTTGAACAATAATTCATGAAATAAATATGTTAGAAAACCAAATAAAAAATTAAACATGTATAATAATGTTTAAACTGATGGGTTGATAGTTTGTCTAATTATATAACTGTTGGATTGAAACTCTCACATGTCTAATTGAATGTTTCATTACACAAGACACTAACATTTACTCTAATTCTATTTGATATTATGATAGTCATTATGAATATAATATTTCATTGTATACAAGATCATGTATGTCTTTATATGGATATCATGTTTCAATATAATCATATAACATAACTATAGAGCCAAATTTTTAAAAAATGGTTAAGGATATTAATACATTCCTATTATGGGGGAAAATATATATTTCCTTGACTACCCTAAGATGACATGGATTATATATAATAAGTTTTTATTTCAAGAGTTTTAATTCTATGGTAGAATATTAAAACATTACATAATCCTGATATTTATGTCAAGAATCAATTCACTTATATTTTATGTTCTTTTTAGGATTATATTTACTGATACTTACGTCCTAACACCTACATAACTAAATTATATATAGAAAAGGGAATAAATATTATTATTCTCAATTTGACTGATAATACAGTTTTTTAATAAAGGATACAATGTTTAATTTTCATTAAAAATCATCATGACATTCCTATTAAATTAATCGTGTTATTACACCTCGTTAAAACCTATGAAAAACATGCTGAAACATGGGACAAGGACATGAAAAGATTAGTAAAAGACATAAAAGATATAACTCTACTACTAGGGTGAAAAATTATATTAGTCATGAAATTATTCTATTTATCTCGATGTTCATTGAGTGAAAAAACTAAATTATTACCACATAAAAAACACAGACACATTGAAATATTCCAATCTCAAATGCCACCAGAAATGGTACTCTGAACCTGGCTAGCCACATGGTTTGAAACTCATCTCCAAAAACACTAGAGGATAACGCCTAGCAATGAGGTACTATGTGAGTCATTGGGGAGACAATTACATCATTAACATAGTATCACAATGAAAGTCAAATAGAACAAACAATAGAAGAGAAAAACAAAGTAGTCAAATGAGGTAAATTAGAAATGAAAGAAAAGAGTTCATATAAATAACTAGATGTGTAACATAAATAGAAATGTATAGATTATGCATGTTTATTTAATATGACTAATGCAGTAATGGGAAATTCAATACAGTACTTATATCTCAAAAAATAAAAAAATGAAAAAAAATGTACCACAGAAGCATCGTAGGCCTCATATTGGTCATATGCTCCTCAGATCCAAATACACAGTTAAAAAAAATATGAAGGAGCTTTCCCCTATCATCACCTACAACCATATAATCTATATAGATCCCATAAGAGGCCCAAACATGGTGTTATAAAAACATCCAAGTAGGTAACCACCCTGAGGCCTATATAGTCTTAATAACAATATGGAATGTTCCAATAATTGTATGTAATATAGTAATGTAAAATTGTTTATGCCAATGGAATTGTTCTACTACAAATTTAAAATGAAACATCCCCAGAAGGTTTCATCCAATAGATTCAAATCCTAACATTTTGTCTATTAACAAGTAAAATAGTTACATGGACACATCGTATATCAATTTACCATATTTTATCCATAGACTCATCATATAAGGATATCAATTAGTGAATGACCATGTCATATAGTGTTGGGTAGTCCACAAGGGCCAGATAAAAGGTTTCAAGTACCAGGGAATCCATGTAATAAATCTTGTCCACGAATGGCTAGATCCAAGAAACATGTCGAATGCGCCCACATTGAGTTTCATGGGAATCCTAGTGGAATCTCACTCTGTGATATTGTTGTAGTCCCATGAGAATGTATATCAACATGTCCAATGTGAGTGTAATAAATACATACCCATGAGGTATTAAGGCCCAAGGCATCCCATTGAATCAATACCCAATGGGTGGAGTCAACCCAAGGAATCCATTACATAGTTCCAGATCCACGGAGAGCAGTCCATATCATTTACCAAACTATACATTCAATTCATACAATTTAAATAATAATCTCCTTGTGAGTATAGCCACTCACATATTATGGAACAATACATGAGTATACACAATCATATATTCCTTTTATCATCCAAAATTACATGTCTCTACCATCCCACAATATCCATTTATCAATTCCATCTAAAGGCCCAACATAATAAGATTCTACAAAGAAATGATATAGTATATCTCCTTAGAAAGTTATTATTCCATTTATTCATTAACAAGATTCCTTTAGTAAGGGACATTCTAACACCCCTTATGTGTTTAAATCGACATCAATATGTTATGTTTCTAATGATAACCCCATGGGTTACCTTTAATAAATAAATGGGTGTCAATGCACTTAAATGGAACTTACATGGATCCTAAAAAGTTCTAACTAAGCCGAGTACAGTTATATTTCTCATAAACGGGGTCATGCTGGAATGTCTGATAGGTGGCATATAGGCTGAACACTCAAAAAGCTCCATAATACACAAAGATAAGAAAATACTATCTACCACAGCTCGATAGTGAGAGGTCATCTTGTATCAAGTCTATATTCTTCAATTATTAGGATAAATATATATAATGAATGAATAATATAATATTATGGAATATTATCCTAAAATCAAATAGTAAAATTCTTCTTATGAAGTAAAAATAAATGGTAAAAATTAATTTTTTATTTCTTGATTTAGATTTGATGATATTATCCATGGACAAAACAGATGTCTGGCGGGGAAACAATTTCACAGCCTTACATAAATGCCAAATAGAATGGATCCAATGTGGGGGATCTTGTTCGTTTGAAGGAAAACCCAAAATTTGTTTAAAAAATTAAATTTTAATTGAAATTGAAATATTAAAGACACCTTTCATGATCGTATTGATTAACAAAACAGTTTCCCAAACTGTATGGAAAATGTTCACATCTCACTGTATTTTTGTGGCATATCAAACAGTTACTCTACACATTCTGAGTAACCATGAAGTATCTATCCATCAATATTCAACAACATTTTAGACTTACAACATGATTGTGCGGCCTCTACTTCATGGTTTCCCAAACTTTGTATAATATACTTCTTCCTCTCGCACGGTTAGTCTTACTATGTGGCCTACCCCACTCGGTTTCTCCTAACCATACACCAGGTCATCAACACTCCAAAAACCAAGCTACATACTATAAATGTGTCCCAAACACCTAAAAAACACATGTGACAAAAAGGGAACATATATAAGGTCATACCAATGAATTTAGAATAAAATGAAACAGATCCATACCTCATAAGAAAACATGGATTTATATAACCTTCCCCCTTATTGTTATTTTTCCAAAATTTCACTCCTATGTGTGGTTATGATTTTTCTGAGAACAACACTGGACACTGAGAACATATATTTGGCTCCCTCCCCAATGTATCATCATGTAAATGTACGTTCTACAATAGTACTAATACTAGTTGAACTAACCATCCTTGGAGAACCTTCGTGGTCCTATCAACGATACGAATCAGATAATATCAAAGGATTCATCAACATAAATCTCAACCTTTTAATGTTGAACAAATTCTATGGGTCCAAATGATAATGGCATAGATGAGATACATGGATGTCTTTCTGCATTGTTCAATACAACTAAGGTAACTGAAAATGATTGTAAACCAAACCGAATCTCATTAAAATCTTTATCGACCCCAAATATCATGGGGAAATATTTCATTGTCTCTTGATATACTTATATCCCATCCTTAGTGAAAAATGAAAGAAAACATGATCCTCAACGTTGAACTCCACATGGTGTCCACTACCACAGACATAGGATTTCTGAAGATACTCTGATATAGTCTTCTACTTCTAAATCAACTAGACCTGCTCAGAATTTTATGGTACGAGGCATAGTCCCAGTAAATCTTCCCCACATTCCTCCAACCCGCACATGGGAGAACATCATTGCATGTCATATAAATCCTTATATGGTTTCATCTATATAGTCTCGTCATAACTATTAATTTAAGAGAACTCAACTAGGGGAATGTGCCTCAACCAAGTTCCCCCAAATTAAAATACACATGCTCATAGCATGTCCTAAAGAACCTATATCATACACTGTTATTTTCCATCATTCAACACATGGTATGATATGCTCAAAATAACCATTGTACCAAACATCCTCTGAAAACCCTATCCGAAATGATAGTTAAAGCAGTAATATCTTTTTGAAATGATAGTGTGTGGCACCCCATGATGACATACTATCTCACAGATATAGAAATTGTCACATCATCAACACAGAAATAATTATTGATAGAAATTAAATGAGTATCCTTCTTAATCCAATCATCAAAAACTCACTCTACATTATTACCTTGATTCAACCTCTGAAAATTAATCAAGAAATCCATCACGAAATGATCCCATTTCCACTCCAAAATAGGTAATTATTATAAAAAAACCCCACAGGTCGGATATGTTCTACCATCAACTATAGACATGTTGGAAAACTCATTATAAAATAGATACCTCTCTCTTCATACCTACCCTCAAATACTAAAGGTGCATTTCATAGAACATCTTGGTGACTCCTGGATGCACTACCCAAACGGAAGCATGAAACTACCGCATCCGTTTCTCATTATATACACCAAAACAAATCCACATCAATAGATACACACATCTCATCCTCACCTACTATCAAACCTCTATGAGGGTGGTCACAAGACAAAAACATTTATAAAAATAGGCCATCATAATCTGGTATCTACCTCATCATATATCAATCAAGTAAATTATAGGTTATAAGTAAGGATGATAGACATGTCTTACATTGTCTGTCATTCACCTCCAAATGAATCTTAGAGAACAAATCCATAGGTTTCCACTTTCTATAGGAATGTTTCAAAAAACAGTAACTATGTCCTCCTTCTAATTTCATTGGCCACTTCATTTCCAGTACCAGGTGTGTATGCATGCTCGTTGTCAAAGGATCGATGATACTCCACCAACCGTCACTACCTAATAGTATGATCACTTTTTATATATATGGAAGTGGGTATTTTTTGGTTAATGTACACCAAAAAACATTATCCTTGTAAAAATAGTCTCTTACAGTTCAATTCATGAAAGACTACAGATAAGTCAAGATCATGCATATGGATTTTCCCCTAGTGTGGCCACAAAAGTAGAGATATGTACACCATGAATCTATCCCCCTATATATGAACATCTCCCATACTAATACCTTATGTATCATGATACATAGTATAGCTCATTCCATGTTCAGTTAGTTTCAGGACTAGGGCAGATTCAACATCCATTTCATCCCCTAAAAGGTTGTCATTCTTGATTATGACCATACAAACATCCCACCTTTATTAGTCAATCCTATCGACGATACTACTAATAGTGATAATTTATGTATGAAATTATGATATTAAACACTGGACCCATGAAACTCCCTAAATAAAAAAGTTCATGGGATGTTCCCTAGGAAACTACATCTCTCAGATTATATGGGTCCACTTATACAATTGGCTCTAAGATGATATGTCCCTAGAAATGAAGCTAACACATCCAAAAGTGGAACTTTGTGATATTGTAATATTACTAATGATCTTTTAGTGTATTCAAAATTATCTCCACATGGTTGGTATTGTCTTTTCATTTTTGAAAATAAACAAAGGCATCGTCTACAAAACCACCACAAAAGAATATAGGTAAGGATGGAACATGGGGTTCATCAATGCCATGATAAATGTTGGCACTTTTTTGAGACTGAGTAGCATATACAAATACTCATGGAGACCATACCAGTTAAGAATGGTTGTATGAGGTATGATTTAATGTCAATCATAAAACTGGTGATATCCAGATCTCATGTCGAGCATCATGAACACTAGTGCTCCTCGAATCTGATTGAACATATCACTTATCTTTGGAAAGGAATATCAGTTTTTAACCGTAAGAAGGTTCAGTTTACAATAGTCCATGTATAGACTAAGGGAACCATATTCCTTTTCACATAAAGGACATGAAAAATGAAAGAGAAGTACTAGGTCTAATAAACCCATTTCCTCCAAGTCCTCTAGTGGTATCTTGAGCTCCTGTAACTCTATCATATAGCACCTGTAAGGAAGAATGGATATTGGTGAATTTCTTAAAACTAGATCGATAGAGAAATAAACCTCAATCTCAAAATGTAACTAATAGAATTCAACAGTTATGACATCCCTGAAATTATCAACCACTATGGGAATGTCTTTCTAACTCATTGAATGATCTTCTAAATATAATCTACTAATCTAGGTGATCATCCCATTCATCCCATGATGCCCAGGTCCTTATCGTCTCTCCTATAAATCCCTTTCACCTTCGTATGTAAACACTTCACACTCTTGTGTTGTGAATATCTCCCTATGTCGATAGAAGATGGCGAACAATTGATAAGATACAAGATATTCCATATTAAGAATGACAACAAGACCTATTATTTCAAGAAAATAAAGGTTCCAGATGAATTGGAAACCTCCCACCTTAATGGGGCACTCCATAAAATAGGAAAATATCACCAATTCCAATTCTTATTGGTGTATCTAGTGTCATAATTCCCTCATAATTAAAAACCATAACTGCATGGGTTTTAATCACCCACGAAGAAATAAAACATTAAGATGAACCTACATCTAAAATAGAAGATGTAACAGTCAATGTTACTAATATCATACCTCTTCTATAAATGGCCCACGATCCTACTCTTGTTTAGTCTATTTAAATACATAATTTTGGACTATATCATGGCAATTTGAAATTATATGGATACTATGAGATGATCCACCCGGCTTTCTATGATATCCTAGTGTCTGGATACCATATCTTTGGAAACCACATTCATGGACCAACCGACCTATACTGCACCATCTCCAAACATGATATGTAGTTGAAGGACCTTCTCTTGAACCTGATGTGATAATTTAACCCCTACCACTTACAACTATAGGGACGGTCTTGAAAAATATATTCATGTTACATATCCTACCACAATCTCGACACTCGACGAGGTCTTGGTTGTAGTTATTCTTCGTGTGGCCTCTCTTACCACAAATACTTAAATACCCCAATCAACCTACACACATAGCCTGGCTATCACTGACATAAAGGAGTCATCAAAATGTTTCTTCATTCCTAAAGGCATAGATCCAATTTGTCGACAAACAACACTCCCCTAATATGTACCCTAATCATCCTTAAAGATAATGTCTGTGATAAATTCGTGATTCACAATCTCAGTTAAAGAAGTCATTTTGAACATTTTAAACTCATATTTGACAGAATACCTAAGACCTTCCTTGATGTATCTTTATCTAGACCTCTCATCAGTAATATATATCAGCACAAAAACTTTAGCTCTGTAAAGAATGTTGAGGATTCCATAACTATCATCATACCCCACTACAATGTCATTAAATCCTAATATCCCTATTATCGTAGAGTCATGGGGTAAAATTAAATGTAGAAGGTGGAATGGAAATCAGCCCAATACATATATATCATCCCATCATCTTGGTTCAAAATTCCTCACCCATAGTTCATTACTCCACATGCAAGTAAGTCTGGATCCTAACCATCTACTCATGAGGATTCTTCAAGGGCTCAAAAATCACTAATGTTGTCTCAATCCATAGCCTTGTATGCTACGGACCGCTATCCCTTAAAATATGGGAGGATGCTTCTACTAGAACACCCTTGTTATCTCATCCATAGTCAGTGCAGGTCATGGTGCTCTCTAGAAGGTTTTTGTATATCAAATGAATACCTCATAGAACTGTGCCTCAACACCTGTGTCTAGAACAACATCTAGAGCTTCCGTATAAACTATAGAATGATCAAGTGGTTTCCTGTGGCCCACCATCTCTTTTTTTATGGTAATATCCACCCTCACGGTTTACCCCCAGAGGAAATCATGGTTGAATATCCCAATAATTCTAAAATGCATATCAAAGAATAACATCATCACTGAAACAATATAAAATCTTAATAAGGTCAGACCCATCCTAGAAAACAAGTCGAACCACAACTAGATCATAAAGAAAGTAGTTTATAATGATAATCCAATGAAACAATACAAATTATTCTTCTTTCACCTCAAAATCTAAGTCTAGGTCAAGTCTCTATTAATAATTTTTCATTTCCAATCCCTTTCCACATTCTGTTGTCTAGAGAATTTCACCAAGGGTATTTGTAATTCAGAAAAAATAAGGTCCCATAACACCTCATGATCTCTAAGAATTGTTCCCATTAAAACATATAGATATATCAATTTTATTTTAGCAATAACATTACTTTAGTGAGGAATTTCCCAATAAATAAGGGCACATACACATTTTGAATTAACAAACTACATCACTCCTCTATCCACTATACAAAAACAATCACAACCATAGGCATATCAACCACAAAACTATCACAATAACATGTAATATGTAATGCATCCTAGATGGAATGGAAAATTTCATGACATGTAATTTTTAACAAGTGGTAATATGATGCATGAAACAGAACACCCCCATATCATCGTGTTGCAACGAAAATAGAACAAATAGTTTCATTAACAATAATAGCATAAATCAGGAGTGCCACAGAATAGTTAAATTAAAAAAATATAGTAGTCGATGTCTAGAAGATAACAATAACATTGAAGGTAATTTGGATTTTCCCTATACAAGCTGTATCAACTCCCAGGAAATGAAAATTACCATACATCATTTACTTCATATCCCTTTATATTATCTACATGTCATAAGGAAACCAATAAGAGAATTCTCTAATACATCATTGTAATGTATCATACTTGGATTCCACCTAAAAAGGACCTTCAAACCTAGTTGTCCACATGGACTTAGACACATCTCCCCAAACGTCAGAGGATGCCGACTAGTTGTGAGAGCATAAGTGAATCAATAGGGAGACTATGCACTAATTACCCTAGAATCACAATGGAATTCAAATAGAACATATAGGTGAAGAGAAATGAACTATAGTGAAATGAGGTAAATGGGAAAAGAAATACATGAATGCATATCAATAACTATAAGTGACTCATATATAGAATGGTACAGATGATGCATTTAGCTAGAAAGAAGAAAAATTATTATGATGTAATACAATACAGTACAAATATCTAATAAAGAAAAACCATCCCCAAATGTATCCAACTGGCATCACAAGCCTCAATTTTCTCTTATGTTCCCCGACTCCAAATCTAAAATCAACTTCTTTTGGTAGGTTTCTTGGACTTATCATCACCTACAACCATATAATTTGTTTGGGTCCCCGAGGAGTCACTAAGCAGATGTGAGATAAATATCCTAGTTAGTAACCACCCATAGGTCTATATAGTTCTAATAGAAACATGTAAAGTGATAGATATTGTAAGTAATATAGTAATGTAAAAGTGTGTATTCTCATTGGATAATTCTACTATAATAGTAAAACCCAACATCCCCTCAAGGATAACAATGATAGATTCATCTCCAAATAAGGAAACTATTACGAAGTAAAACATGAACACTACCATGCCATATATCTATTGACATTATGTTATCCACGACCACTCCATATATATATTTCAAGAATCCAATAGTCATGTCATATAGTGATGTGTATGCCACAAGGGCTGGATCCAAGGTGTCATGTATCAGGGAATCAATGTAATAATTATTGACCTTGATGTGTTGGATCCAAGGAATTTTCCAAGGAATCCACATCGAGTCCCATGGGCGTCCTAGTGGAATCTGGGTCTAATAACATGTTGGATTCACAAGATCATGTATAAATATATTTCACACACATGTATAGGAAATCTGGATTCACGTTGTAGATAAGCCTGAGGCATCCCATGGAATCATGACCCAAGGGGAAGGGTAAATCCAAGGCTTCTACTATCGCATTCCAGATCCATGGAGAGTAGTGCTTGACATTTACCAAAACATAAATTCAATTCATACAATTTATATAATCAAACCCATGTGAGTATAACCACTCAAATAATCAAGCACAATACATGAGTATACTTGTAATACATTATATTTATCAATCCATGTTACATGAGCCTACCCTCCAACATTATCCATTTATCAAATATGTATAATATAAAAGGCATGGAATACAAAAATTCCACAAAGAAAGGAGAAATTTCATTTAATAGGAATGCTATTCAAATTCATTTATGATTTAACGTTCATACATTAACTAGGAAAAAAAATTCACACACCCCTTGGGTTGTTTAAACATGTATAAACATGTTATTTCCTAAATGTTTACCCAATGGGTGACCATTAATCAAGAAACAGGTGACCACACAGCTAAACCTAACCAATAATAATCCACACTAGTTCCAAATAACCCTACTACATATATCTATATCAAAAAATGGGGTCCCATTGGAATTTCCAAAGGGAAAAATATAGGTCGAACGCTCGAAGAGCACAAAAAATTCTATTAAAAATCAAATACCACGTTCTTTGGCTAGACAGTAGAGAGATCGTCCAGTATCATGTCCTGGATCATCCTAGTTCTAAATAAATTTAAATAATAGACCAAGAATGGAATATTAGGGCATATGAACCTAAAATAAAATAGTGTAATCATTGTTCCAAATAAACTTGAATGTCTAAAAAGGAATGTAGGCCTTTTCGATATGGATCTGATGAGATGATCCATGGTCAAAATAATGATTTGACCGTGAAACGGGATCGAAGCCAAGTGTAGGCGCCAAAGAGAAGTTAAACCACATGAGGTATTCTATCATTTAATGGAAAATCCAAAAGGGTTTATAAATGAAATTTTTATTTTAATTAAAATTAAAAAACACTTAGGAGGATTTCATTGTCTTCTAGTATGGTTTCCCAGGATGTGAAGAACCCGTTCACAGCTCACTATCTCCAAGGGGATCATTGCACGATTACACCTCATGGTCTTACCATCCACGGAATATCTATGTCGTATCATTCTATCCAATGACTACAATATTTCAGATTTACCACATGGTCGTGCTGGCTCGACCGAATGGTTTCTGAAATCTTGCTGAAGCAATGACCTCCTATCGCATGGTTAATCTAACCATGTAACCAACCACTCACGATTTTTCCTAAATACCCCTAAAAAATTGATAGAGACATCAAATGAACCCGGCACACTAGAAAAAAACATTGTATAAAAAAGGGCACATATGTGAAACTATAATAAGGAATTTAAACTAAAAAAGGATATTTCCGTTATACGAAAACCCTTTTTCTTACACATTATTTTCTAATGAAACCCATTCAATCCTCTAAAATTTAATTAAACCCCTTTATGAAAAATCTGTGCATCATATTTATAACCCATTCTAATCTTGTGTAATAAGTAATAGGATCCCAATTATACTCATAAGGGGGACCCCCTATAAATCCCTCGTTATTTACTATTATCAAATAGAACATTAACTACTGCATTAGAGAGCTGTCTGGTCACACCCATAGTATCTTTTCAATTGAGCTCTCAATTTTTTTATGAGATATAATGGGGATCAACCCATAATATAATCTCTTTTAGAATCTCCCATTCTATACATATATTTTATCTACCATATAATTAATAAATTAATTAATACTTCAACCTTTAATCATAAAACCATTGAAAAACTATTATAATCCCTTAAGAGAATCACAATCCATTATAAAAATATACATTTCTCATAGAAATATAATTTCAACAACAAAATAACTATAGAATAGATAGAGGGTTCATAATTGTGGAATAATTTTATTTCTTGTAAATAAATCCTTAAATATGTTAACGGTTTGGATAGTGGTAAACATTGGGGTCTCTATATATATTAAAAAAGAACATTTCAATTATCATTTCTAAAGAATCTGAAAACATTAAATAAATTTTTTTGTTTTGAATACCCTAGATCAAAATTTAAAGGAGGCATAATTTTTTTATTTTTTATTCATATCCACTTAAGTACATCCATTAAATAAATTTAAAAATATGAACCTGGATGAAAAATTGTGTTTTTAAGGAAATCAATAAATTTTATTTTTAATAAAATTTTACTTAACATGAGACCTACATTTCATGTTTGTTCCATATATTCATGAATAATAAAATATTATAAATATTTATTTTCTAAGAAAATTAATTTTATTTTAATTTTACAATGTCATATGAAAATTCATAATAATAATTTTTGCAGATTAGAGTTTTTGGTGATAATCACCTCATATGCTAAAAAAGGCATCGGTAGGTTGATTATGGTCAGAGAGGTGATTACCCAGCAAATTTAGAATAATAATAATAAAAGTAATTTTTTTATATCAATTGTAAATTAAAAAATAATAATAAATGATTATTATGAGAAATTCCATAAGGTACAACCTTTGATATGTTATGGTGTACATACACATGTGTAACATTTTCATTTTTCATTGATCATTATGGAATAAAGTGAAGTATTATTTTTTAATTATAAAATGAAAATAATATTATAAATACCATAATATTATCTCAAATATACTTATGTATATTTCATGTGATGTTGTCATGAAAAAAGAATCACGACACAAAGTGAAAGTGCTATTCCACATGTACTCATGAATGTTGTTATAATTTTTTATAAATGAAATTTAATAAAATAGGTATTCTATTATCTTTATTGAATGGTATGTTTTTCAAAAATATCCTTCGCATAGTAAATTTATCATTATAACCAACTATGTGAGTCGGTGATGGAAAAAATTACATTAGTTCATGAGTTGGTGGTCCTATGTACACAAGAATGAAAGGTTCCAATCAAAATTGATGGAGGTTGGAAATTGAAATAAATTATAACATTAAAAATCATTAAATTATATTGTAGATAGTGATATTTTTATATAATCATGGATTTTGATGTTTTAAATTATGTGGAAAGTGAAATAAAAATAAGAAACTCTATTATGAACTATACAATGCCTTCAAACAACCCACTTTTCATAACATCATAAGACCAATATCGTTGGAATTATGACCAATATAAGCAGTAAAGTTTTTGAAACTGTATCAATGGACATAATTTTTAGAGATATTGGATAATAAAAATTTTGTTTAATTATGAATAAATGAAAAGAAGAAGATCCATTTTTTAAGAAATTGGAGGGGAACACAAGGGATTTCTAAAAAATGTTAAATTAATATATATTAATTTTGATGTTAAAGTTGCTCTAAATTAATTATATTCCATGATAATATGAGGATAACAAAAAATAATCTAATTTAAAGTTTCTATTTTTGGAAAAAATATTACCCTAATATTTTTATTTTTACTTTTTTAACCCTTTTGACAATTACTGTGGTATTAATACTTTTTACGCTGTAGTGTTTAATATATTTTCAATAAATGGAAAAGGAACATAAATGGACAATATTTGATTTCTCCGATCATTTATATTTCACATGGTGAATATAAATGTTTTAGTAATTTTAAATAATTTTATCAAATTTATTTATTATAAAACATCATTAAGAACAATTTTGGAACAATAACATTAAATAAAATATAAAAAATAAGATATTCATAAAACAATAAAATTTATAATACATCCATGAAATTTAATTTATATTTATAAAAAATTGTGTAATAAAATCAATAAAACTGTATAACTTTTAATGTTATTAATATCATTAATTTTTTAATTAAATGAATAATTACTCTTTCAGCATTGTGATAGAAGGGAGGGTAATTATTTTATTACTAAAAATTTTAAAAAAAATTAAAAATTCATTTTGAAGATTTTTTTTAAAAATTACTATTTATAAAAAAACGTATCCTATATTTATCCCCATATGAAAAAATATAATTGTCATTTAAAAAAGTAGTTTTACATTTGTCAAATATCTAAACATAAAACATTATAAAGGATATAATAAAATACTACTAGAAATGAAAGTAAAAAATAAAAACCAATCGAATATTATTAATGAAATTGAATCATCCAATAAAATCAACATAATTGTTAATGTCATTTTTATTCCCATTTCATATTATCTGTAAGAATATTTTCCCAATTAACCCATTACCATGGTATTGATGTAACTGAGGTTACTACTGTATTGTCCAAAAATAAAAAGGTCATATTTAAAAAATTAATACATAATAATTCCCATTAGGGAAATTTTCTTCAATATTATTTATTTAAAATTTGATAAATTTTGTTTATTATAAATTCATAAAACGTAATTAAAAGCTATTTTTATAAAATATAGATTTGATGAAAAAATATTCACTTATCGCAAAATTATGTATAATGATGAATAAAATGATGATATTTAGAGTATATAAAATTTAATTATACATTTTTTACTATTAGATAATTTTAAAATCATAATAATCATTTCAAATTTAGTGAAAATGGTAATTTTTTAAATAAAATTTATTCTCAACTTTTCAATTGGCTATTAATATTTAAAAAAAACATTTAAAGTTTATCCCAAATGTATTTTTGATGGTATTATTTGAAAAATGAATTAATTTTATGAACTCAATTTTCATGTTTTTAATATTTTAAATATTATTCCCCTCTCATAGATGTTATTTAATATTATTTTCAGGGAAAATGCATGTTTTATGAGTAAAATGGCTATAATAAAAACTTAGTTATTATTTAAAAATAACAAATCAATTCATTTATATTTACAAAAAATAATTATAGATTTCATAAATTAGGTAATATTATTCATACCAAAAAAATTAATGGCTAGTTTAGAATATCTATATAATAATATTTTAATATTATATTGTGGTAGTTGTTTAAAATCGGTGTTGCGGGTAGCACAAGCTGTCAAAGAAATTACATTTATTTGAAAAACAACTTCATGTTATATCTGGGTGATACATTACCCAACCCATTAAATATATAATTCCTTTATAGTTTTTCTTAGTCTTTAATTGTATAATATAAAGAAACCTCCATCATTAAATTGAATAATAAAACATAAAATAAAAAGGGAATGCAGGAAACAAAAAGTTACCCCATATAATATAAAATCACATTCCTGGCTATGGATAAAATTTAGTAGATATTAAAATATGGACATGGAATATACAACTATCTCTCATATAATGATATTGTATTTTAAAGAAAATTGTGCAGTGAATGTCAGCTGAAATAAAACCATAATTCATTGAGTTATTTATAGACCATAAATTCTTTACAATATAAAGATATAATAAAATGTTATATTATAAAGATTATTTTCCTAGGGTTTGGGTACTCCTTCACAATATAGAATAAGAAAATATTGAAATATACTTTCTAGATATGTGCAATTTAATCCTCTAATCAATTTCATAAAAAATATAATTATTTTATTTAAATGAAGAGTATATGTTCTTAGTTTCTCCATTCATGATGTAATGAAATCAACTTATAATGGATCAAATAACACTAAATATGTATCACAATCTATTAATCATATTGTTAGATTGTAGAAAATACTAAAAATTCTTAGAATATCAAAAAATAATTCCCTAAAATGAATAATCCTCTATATTAATATCAAAATCCTAAATAATAACAAAAAAATATCAACTCCGAATTCATAAATATATACAACAAATTATTAATCTCAAATTAAATTTGATTTATTAATATATCCTTCCTTAATTAATTTATCATTTTTATCCAATCATTATTATTTACTCATAAAGTCTTATAACCAAAAATGAATATGACCAAGTCATTTAATTTCAAAAATATGACAATCATTTCCATAAATATGATTAATCAATGTAAATAATCTTTAAAATCATAAAATCTTTAATAATATTATATTGAATTTATCCCTCAAATAGAATCTAATAATATATTGTTTATCAAAATCTTATAAGGTTTTCAATATAGACAACTTCTTTTTAAGTACCATTATTCACTTAATCAATAAATAACAATTCAATTCTATAGTCATACACATGTTAACATATACGTTTAAAAAATAATGTTAATATTTAATTTAGAAATAATTTATAAAAAATAATTCCATAGACACAAGGACATCATATAACCATGTGTTATGTGTTTCACTCTTTTCACACTTCGTTTGTGGCTTCAATCCACATAGTCTTGCGTTGTGATGGTTTTTATCACAACTTGATGACTTTAATATCACAAAAATCATTCCAATATTACTATTATAACATTCTATAGAATATGATGAAAATCCTAAATAAATAAAACTAACAATCAAATATCATATAATCTCTAAATGTTATCTTTAATTATATTTCCATTAAAATATAAACTAGTTCTTCATTGAATATGAATTCACATTTTAAAAATTCATATACCAAATTAATCTATAAATAATAAATTAATATCTCCTAATATATTACTATCACATAAAACATAAAAAAGGGGAGTATATTTCATTGAACGTATTATCTGACATAAATATACAAATACAACATAATTCTTGAATATAGATACCTTATCCATTCATTATTATTGGTTAATAATGTGTCTCCTTCAAAAACATAAATACTTATTCCATAATAATATAATATGAGAAATTAATATGAAATAAAAAATTTCAATACAAAATCCATGATAAAATCCATACCTTTAAGATGTTATTTTCATTTCCAACATTTTTTTAAAAAATGAATTAGCTATTTCTAAGCATGATTTCAGTACGATCGTGTTGATATGTTTTTCAAAATTCTTCCTATGACACTAATTTTCATAATTCCCATACTCCCCATTGTTAAAACAATTAATTGATAACATGCGAAGAATTTACCACCCCTTTATGGAGTTGACTAGAAATTTCTTTTTTCCATTTTAATATTTTATCCATGTTCCGTTCATTACCATAAACAACACATCATCACTTTACATTATGAGAATTACCCTTGTTATTCTTCCCACATTATTGACTAATCTGACATTGAATTTTTTTTCCCTTTTTCAATTTATCACTTTATCTTATAAGAATATTTATTTATTTATTACATGATTAATTTGAATATTCTCCAAGGTTTAAGATGGTAATTATTTTTTGATCTATTTTTTTAAAATAACTACAGTAGATTACATTACATGGTAGATTCTATTCAATTTCTCGTTCAGACAACCTCAAAATCTTCCATCACTTATGTTGTTGTAGTGTTTCCAAATTTATATATTAATTTAATAAAACCAAAATGGTTATTATGACTATATAAAATATTTAATTAACTATTTTATGTGGAAGACAACCACTATAATTACATTAACCATATTATCATCATCTCTTTTGATTTCTCCTACATAAATGTAATTATACTTATTATACTTATCATTGTGTATAAAATAGTATTTTAATTTTTTCCCAAATAACATCCTAACCTCTAATGTTAACCGAACCATTCCATTTTAACATACTATAAGGAAATGGAAATAAACTTTACACAATATTGAGTTTCAATTCATGGAATAATTATCTTAAATTGATGGATACTTTTAGGCATAGATATATGTATATATATATATATGATTAGATAATAACTCATATACAACAAAACAAAATTTTAAATCCTGGAATCATTTAATTAGTATCAATTTTTCAAATTGTATAAAACATTTAAAATGAAAAATGATTTATTTTTAGGGGAAATAGTAATGATATTCACTTTAAATTTTTATTTTCCCATATCCATATATTTCCCTAATGAAAACATCTAAAAAAATGAGATACACAGAAATAATATTATTAAGATACATAAATGAAATAAATATGTTATACTACTAAATTAAATTAAAATGCATGAAATTATTACCTTTATCTCAATGTTGTTGGAGAAATGGTATAAATCATTTATAAAAGTAACACACACATAGACTTTTTTATCCAGGAAACCCATTAAAAACATAGAAATAAAATAATCACCCTACTTTGGAAACATAGGATATTATATAAATAATAATTTTGGAAGCCATGTTAAAAATGACTCGATCCTAGTTAATTACATGGTAGAAACCATCATGCAACTTAATTAATTCCTTTTATTATAACAAACATTACCCAATTAATTTAATCTTTATGTTGGTGAGCCTAACATAAAATATATATCAGGATTTCTTATTTTTTATGATCTGTAATGTAGATGAGACCACTGTTTATGAAATATTGAAGTCACCCATTTTTCATATATAATTATAAATTATTATATCATGAATAATATAATTTATACTTTCACATATGATAATAATACTTTTAAAAACACACCAAATTTGTATGAAAAAAACATTCAAATATCAAAATATTCAATTAATGTAAAAACCATATCCAATACCAAAATACCCAAAATAGATAAAAATGGTTTTTTATTAAAAAATTTGAATAATATAATGGAATTTAAAAAAAGAAATAATAAATCAATTAGGAAAATAAATTTTTCTCACATACATTATATAAGAACATTGTTATTATATTATGTAAAGAAATTCAAAAAATTCCCACAACATATTATATTTGAATCCAAATGAAAATTTTAAAAATAGACTCATAATATCCCTTATTTATCATTTAATACAATTTAAATTCATCGATAAAAAAATTATAAAAAAATGCATGTGGTAGAAAAATTAGAGTTTTAATGGAATCTTTAAAGGAGTATTTTTTAAAGGAATCCCATTACCATATTCTCAAATTATCACAAGTGTCCAAATTTTCATGAGTAATAATGTTATATTAATTACATACCATATTTTTATATTTAAATATTATTATTTCATTATTTAACTTATTGGAATATCATATAGAAATTTTTATAAATTTATGATCACATTAATGTTTAAGATAGTAATCAGTTGACATATCACGAAAAGGATTTTGTGTGTTGACTGTTGACAATACATTCATTATAGTACCCTCAAAAGATAAATAATTTTGTTAAAATTATAATTTTGGTACATCAATTTATCTTTTTGAAAAAATAATTAAAGATTATTTTTTTAAAAAGGAACTATGTTATAATCATGAGATAGTTGGTCATACGTATGCATGTATAACATTTCAATTTTTCTATGATAAATAAGGAAATAAGTTATGTATTGTTTTACCATTCCAATATAATCATAAAAAATTAGTAAAATATTATTTCATTATATATATATATAATCCACGTGATGTGGTGATGTAAAACAAATTACATTAGTTAGTGTAGGTGGTCGTCCACATGTACGACATAATGAAGTTATCATTTTTTTGTAAATGAAAAGGTAAAACAAATTAGTGTTATATTATCACTAAAAATGATAGATTTTTCATCAATATCATATATATTTTTTAATTATTTAATTATAACCATCCATGAGAGGTGGTGAATAGAATAAAATTACATCATTCATTAAGGTAGCAGTTCTCCATACACATGAATAATGTATTCCATTCCCATCTGAAGGATGTTGGATATGGATATTTGTTGTGAAATACTATAATAAAATATTAGTATATGGGAGATAATGAAGTTATTTTATAGCCATAATTAGAGAATATATCAAGGATATGGATAAAGAAAAAAATGCTCAGTTTAGAACAAACCAACTTCTTCAAAAAACATCTCGATCACTACATCATAAGACTTCTATGGTTGATATTGTGAAAAAACCAATTCATGTAGGATGTATATATGGATTTAATAATGGTATTAGTTTATATTTTGGCTAATATAAATGGGTTTTTATGTCACATGAAATTATAAGAAGGGTACCTTCTATAAGAAATATAAGGGTCACTCTTGGAATTTCATAAAATGTTAGAAATTAATGTTGATTTCCAAATGGATCCAATTTGATAATATTATAATATATGTTGATTATATGTGAAAGTAATCTAAATAAATAATTTTTTTCAATTTTTAGATCTTATTTGAACCCTTATATATAATTTTTAACCATTTTTAACCATTTTGAAAAATTATATTTTTATCAATATCTTTTCCAATTATCATGTCAATATATATAGAATACATTAACAAACATACCATATAATGAGAATAATTTTTTTAGCAACCAGATAATCTTAATTGTTAAAATATTATTTTTTAATTAATTTAAAATCATTTATCAAATAATATTTCCTGAAAAATATCATTATTATAAATTTCAAAACTATTCCTTTAATTTTACATTTCAAACTACATGAAAATAAATTAAATTTCACTAAAATATTTTGAAACATAACCAAAATGTTATTTTTTCAATAAAATTTAAGGATAATATTAATCATTTCAAATTAATTTATATTATATATTTTTTAAATAATTCATTTAATTTATCCATTAATTGAATAATTACTACTTCAAGGTTATGTAAGAATTTACTCATTTAATTCATCACTAAAAATAAAAAACAATTTACAATAATGATCAAAATTAATTTATATTTCCAATGACTATTTGTTACCAAACATATCCTTAGTTTATCCACATGTGTCAAATAATATATTTATCAAAAAAAGTGTGTGAGTTTTTTTACTTTAAAAAAATGTTCGAAATGTCTTAATTACATCCAAATGGAATGAAGGTAATATAACCAAATAATGGATTATTATTGATAAAATGGACAAATGAAATAATATTAATGAAGGTTTTAGCATTATTTTATTGTTATTGTAAAATAATATTTAACATTAATTATATTATTTAACCTTCAATATGATAAAAAATTTCTAAGGTTACTAATCATATTCTCCAAAAATAAAAGTGAACTATTTACGAATATTGGAAAAATTTATTCCAAATATTTGAAAACAAGTCATGATTCTATATTAATAATTTTTTGAATTTTATTATAATATAAATTATATAAAAATAATGACAAAATAAATTTAGAAAATTGTGTTCTTATGCGTAAAATTATATATATAAAAATTACTGTATAATGATGATTCAATTGAGTTTAAATAGAATATATGTAATTAAATTGTAAGGTTGTAGCCTTAAAATTTTCATAATCGTGAGATAAGTCAATAATTCCAATTAATTATCTTTTCATAATTTGTGTTTGAGAAATATAGGACATAACTATTACATTATATCTCAAAAATTACAATGTAGACACTTTTAGTCTAACTAATTTGTTTCCCAAAAATAATACTCAATAAATAAAAAAATTATTGATAAAAATATTCTTGAATTTATCCTTTCTCTTACCCTTCATTATACCCTAGAAAAAAGATTTCAAAAACATGGGGTGAGCATGAAAAGATAATTAAGGGTTATAAAATAAGGAATGAAAACATTATTTCATTAATACATACAAATAAATAAAATCCTAATTAATAATCTTAAAATATTTTTTTTATATAAATAATGATATCATATGATTTATGAATAACACATAGAAATCATAAATCCTAAAGGTAAATTGTGGAATCCATGACATTCATCTATTTTCGCTTTCACAGTTACATAGGGAGTTACATTTTGAATACCCATCACCATATATTCCCTAAATCTCTTATAAGAAACATTAACATTTACCTCTGTCACATTACCCAATGCATTGGAGAGCTATCTCAAGATCAACCGCCATTATTTTATCACCAAACCCCCCATATACATAAACACTTCCCCAGAACCATTACATAATCATATAAAAAACATTAATAAATAAAAGATAACATTTCCAAATTCTAATCACAATATATAATTTCATGATATTAACATAATAAATGATTTCCCAAAACCATTATCAATACCAAAATACACAATATGGGTATATGGTATTTATTTTCTTTTTAAAAATGTTTCATCTTGTTATGGAATCCAAATATGAAATAATACTTGGGGCGGTGGAAAGTTTATTATGATTACATACATTAAAAAACATTATCTTTGTGGTATAGAAAATTAATTTGTAAAAAAACATTACGTTTTGATAAAATTGAAATTAAATGTTCTTTATAAACATTATAAATTAATGTCATGTATAAATAAAAAAATTCTTCAATGAATAAAAATTGACATGATGTAACTTACCTTGAGTCTGATTTGTCATGTTCGTTGTTTATATACCAGAATAATAAACATAGATTAATTTATAATTTCATCAGAACCATTTTCACGCTTATTATTCATCATATATTACATATCACCATGTTAAATATTATATAATTATTTCTGTTCATATTGGTCGTTTTTTCCATATTTGAAAGTTAAGTCGAAAAAGAACTTGTTTTGATGTAAATTGTCTATGTGGTCAAAATTCCATTATATCTAGAATCATATTAATGATTTAAATAACATATATATACATTATATATGTATTTAGATCAAATATATATGTACTTATAATAGTTCATAACATTTGGATATAAGAAATGAAATGCACCATTCATGGAGGTGGTAAGTCGTACGTACGCACGAATGCTACATCATTTATTTTCAAACATAAAGGAACGAAAACTAAATGATACATTGGTATATAATAATTCTAGTATAATATCTATGTTATATCTGTTACATAAGTTAATTAATTCCATCCTTTAAACATTCAATGTATGGCATGAACGAGTCATATCACATTGAGGGGGTGGTAGTCCGCACTTCTTCAATGTGAAATTGTAGTATTTACAGATTATGGAGAGCATAAGGGTATGCTGTAAATGAAAAATAAAGAATATTAGAGAAAATATAAAGATAATATGTCTCTTATAAAAATATAGTTCCATATTAATAAATTCCATGAGAGGAGGTAGGGGAAAATTGAACAACCATCATTTCATGATGTAATAGTTCTTCGTACATAGAAATAGTATATTCATATACACTAGATGGAGGTGTGTGTAAGTGTAGTTATAAAAAATATCATAAAAACATCCTAATATATTGAATATATGGTTGTAGTTATATAATCAATGAATGAGAATATGATAGGGGCGAGGACATAAAATAATGTAAAGGATCCATAGAGAAGACGTTGCCTCTAAAATGTGTAACTCCCTTTGATTTGAGAAAAAATGCATTATTGAATTTCCTTCTGCCCATGTTAAGGCTTATTGGAGGATGGGTGTTATGTTGGGATATTATTTTTTCATAAATGGTATGATTCAAGGGCATGATATGTGTGAGTATATGGGTAGAGTTGATGTCTATTTATAAGACGGATGAGAGGACTTTAGGAAGGTATTGAAATATTACTTTATTAAAAATGATTTTTCGTTTCAAATTGTCCCAAACTCATTTATTAAAATGATACAATGATTTTGAGTTCAAATCCTCTAAACTGATTTGTTTTAGACTTATTTATGGCATAAAATTAACCTTATCTTTTAGCTCTAACCCTTAGTTAAAAACATTTACTCTTACCAAGTCTTCTATCATTTTAATAATATATGGTATCTATATTTACTATAAAATGGAAAGAAAACCATAATAAAATCATTAATTTAATTTTTATCATTTTATAACTCATTTGGCGAAATATAATATTTTAAAGACTATTATAAAATTTAATAAAATATTATTTGTGTTAAAATCACATTTATGTCAATTTTGAAACTATAATGTAATTTAAGTTTTTTTAAAGTCGACACATAATGATTCCTTTGAACCAAAGGCATTAACAAAAATATAATCCAAATACATAGAAATTATGTATAAATTTTATATATATATGGAATTATTTTGATACTGTGAAATTCAATGACACATGATTCCGAGGCCCAAAGAGCCCAACATTGATTATTGAACTTTTTTATGGCACATGTAGTAAATGTGCAAGACGAGTTTTTCTATCTTCTAAACCAGTGATCAGATTGAAAATATAAGGGCACCATTGAATTCTTAGCACCATGAATTTATTATATTAATCTTAACATTGATCAGAAAGGGTTGAATAGGAAAGATGAATTTTGGACATCTAAAAAAACAATAAAATAACTCTTTGAGTTATTTTATTCTTTTCTTCAAACATTGATCGATGGTTGTCAAAATCGCAGCGTAAGAATGAGAATTAAATGAGGGTCATTTAATGAATCTTTTCTTTTGTTGTGTAATCTAAACAACCTTTTAAAATTAATGTTTCATTAAATTAAGGTTGATTAATAAACCACATCAATTAAAACTATGTAAATATCATTTTTTATTCAATCCATTGGCGAACAGAATAACGACCACATTGGAAACCTCTGACATAACGCTGACATCATCTCCTGAAAACAAAGAATGTATATATAGCAACATTCGTTGGAGTATTTGATCATGAGATTGATGGGGGACGAAAAGCTCCAATAAACATGGAACATCAACAAATGTAGATATTCTCTTTTATCTTCAGCACCGAATCCATGTAGGAAATTTTCTTCTCTAAATGTTTACTGATTCCTATTATCTCCTTCATGAAAAATAAAATGAACAGAGATAAACCAACTAATGGAATGATCATCAACTCATTAGATCTTTTCGGAGGATGTTGTGGGGTATTTGATTTGGAGTTATTCATATTATATTGGATTATTTCTATCTTCCCGATGATAAAACCCTGATGTGGAGGGTGAAGGCTGATCTGAATAAGTCCCTGACCCTCCGCCAATCTGGTATATTGTTCGTTCTTCATAGGTGACCATGAAACGTTACCGGAAGGCAATTACATGGGATTTCCAGTGAATGTGGAAACCCAAGTGGACCGTAGGTGAAGACGGGACAAAAAACGGACCACCAAAGCATCTCTGGTGGCCTATGGAATACCACCATTGTGGCCCCTTCAGCGCCGCAGTGATAAAAGGTGACTGGTTCTCACTGACTATGCTGGAGGACAGTGGTGTGCCCGTTAGTGCGCGGTGGAGCCAAGGTGTCGATGCTAGATAGCTGTGACAGTGGAGGACTTTGCGCATGTTGGTGTCGTGTGGAAGAGGACATACCGCTTGGTAGGCACGCAAATGGTCGGCTCTTCAAACCATTACACGGAGGTGGGGCAGTGCCAGCTGTTGCCTCCAGCTAGCCAGATAGAACGCCATGCGTCTAGTCCAACACAAACATCCCAAACCGTGCAAGCTGGGTTCTTTAGGTGAGTCAGGCCACCTACGGTCTGGACCCGCGCTACCCAGGTCAGACCCTTACCAGACGCTCACCTGACACTCGATTCGGGTCGGGTTGTTCCAACTAGGTCGGAACGGACCCGGACCCGACTTTCCATGATTCACTAAAATGGTTAAAACTCACAAACTAGGTGTCTAATTTATGTTATTTCTATGGAATGTGCTCCATTGTGATGAGTTGGACCTTTTGAGATACTCCACATATGTTTTGGAAAAATATTGAGTATGGCTAAGTTAGATCGAGATGGAATCCAACTAGTCCCTATGTAATTTTTTGCCAATATCTTACAGATTGTGTGCCTGGTTGTCGTGTCGTCTATCAATTTGGAACACTTACTACAAGATAGTCCTTTGGTTAACCTCCATGTGTGAATTTGTGGTGATTGAGGTATGAATAATTTCTTGAGAAGAAGATCCTACTAGAATCAAGGGTGCTATGTACCGAAATCCAGTGGTTGGCAGTGACGTGATGAACGAATATCTATACTCTTTGGGTCAGCACCAAGAGATTCTATGTGGGTAAGAATATATATATCCTCTATGGGTAAGTGCCTAGAGTTCTTCATTCGGTTAACACCTATAGATCCTCATTGGGTCATCACTAAGAAATCGCTTCTAGGTTAGCAACTAGCGATCCCATGGGGGTCAGCACTTAGCGATCTGCTAGGGGTCAGCACCTAAAGACCCTGTGCAGACTAGCATAAAAGCCTATCAAGAGAATAAGATGGTATAAAGTAATGAATAATTATCTTTATTCAACTTCTTTATGATTTCACCAATTTTCAGTTGTCTATTACTTTTTTCACTTTGATTAAGATCATGCTTTTTTGTTTTTCCCTTCTGAAATTCTGATAGACATTCGGGGGTCTCGATGTCCCTATTGATATTATGTATACTCACCCCTACATGGGATTCACCCACACCATATTATATCTTGTGAAAACAATTAATAGGATGACTGAGACATTAGAGAGCCTGGGCTAGATGGTACAAAGAGGTGAACAATTGATGTGGTGAGCCGCAATGATGAGCTACACCTACCCATCACGTAGGATCCTTGGTGGATGATTTATGGAGCTTGTTTTTACATTTTATGTACTACTATTTAATTTTATCTTACATACTATCTGATTTTCATTTAGTACTTAAATTTAATCTTAGTAGTGTTACTTTGTGGGGGTTATACTACTTTCTCTCCTTTCTGAATTTCATTTCGCTGTACTGTAACAACCCGGTTCTAGGGGCCTCCCAAAAGTGCCATGTACCTGGTTGGTCACATGTCCTCAAGTGAATTTCCCGGAACACCAGAGATGAGCGACTAGCAGTGTGGGACTTGGGTGTGAAAGTGGGGAAACTATGAACTCATTTGTAGAGTTTCCACTGTAGAATAAAAAATATTAAACAATAGTGGAATCAATAATACCATACAACAAGTAAAAAGTTTAATAATGAAAGTAAATAAACAACTAGAGAACATATATAAATATTCAATGTCACTTATGTCTAGGAAAATAGTCAAAAACATTTCAATTCTAGAAATATAGTGCTGAACTGAAGTATAAAAAAAATACCTCCATGAGTATCTCAAGCTGCTGCATGGTACCATTCTCTCCAACTCCATTGATATCAAGCTCTTAATGATGAAGTGTTGTTACACTGATCTATACCTCCAACCGTAGAATATTTTTTGGTCCAACAACATAACATAAACAGGGTGTGAGATGAATCCCAATAGCCAAACACAAAAAGATAATTTCCTAACAGTCATGGAGTATTTATAGTAGGTAATAATGGGAATGCAGCAATGAACAATGAGTACACAAAAATTGAAAAAATCTAATTTTTTCATTAAAATTTTGTACCATTTAATGTTTATCATTTAATCAAGTAAGTATCACAAATTGGCATCTAAGAATAATTCCAAAGAGGAATGAATCCAATCTTGTGCATGGGCATGGAAGACACATAAAAATAATTCAATGTTTACATTAACCCTTTAGGAAGATCACACAGTCTAAAACCACCATCCATGTAATGCAATAAAAAGGAAAGACACTATGAGGAAGCACTCACTTTCAAATCCCCCTATTTTCTTTCCAAGATAACTACAGTCTCTCTTGGGAAGCACTAAATGTTCATTTCCCATGTGGTCTCATAATGTAAACTATAGTCACTATGAGGGAGCACTAACCATAAATCCCCCCTATGGTCTTGTTTCATGGAAAAATAACAGAAACTCAAGGGAATCACTCAATGAAAATTTCCCATGTGGTCTAACAACACCAAGTTCTCACATCCTAGTGCAGTTAAATCATGTATATATGATATCGACCAGACCGAAGTAATCTCAAGTACTACATGTCTAAACAATTACAATGTGTATCACCAGAGTTTAACAAGTTAAAAAAGTCAAACAGGTCCATCCAATCATGCAAGGTAAGGAAGAAAGGTATTCCTCAATTGAAACTAGGACCCAACGACCCAAATCAATGAAACATGGAAACAAACTAATGGGTAGTTCCTTAAACATGAAATTTCACCTAATATTACATCAACAAACCCTAAATCGTACAATCTATATAAGGAAGATAAAATAGGGCTCAATTTCATTGACCTGAAATACCCAAAACATGGGTAATCGACATTTTGGCTTATAAGACTCTACGAAAACCCACAATATGAAAAATACCACCTACATAAATGTTTTAAGATTGATATAGTGTAACCATAGACTTTGAATCAACCTAGAACATCATAGATCTAGAATAGTGTCAAAAAATGCTCAACCATGAATAAATTGAGAGAGAGATGAAATCAGGAACAGAGGCACTAGATGAGGGAAAGATACTGTGGTGGAAATCCAACACAACTTGTAGTGCCTCGATTAGAGCACAGATAGAGGAATGAGAGGTGCAATAAAAATAGTCGTACATCACTCTCCTATTTGAGACATGGGTAGAAGAAGACGTTTCATGGGATTAGACGTGACCCTAGACTGATATATCAAATTAAAGGAAAAGTAAACAGTTTTTTCATTTAATTTACATGTCATGTACATTCCTTAACCAACCCCTATTTTTGGAGGTCTCCATGTCACCCCACACAGCCATGTCTTGGCAGTTACACGGCCAGAACATAGCTGCCCGCAACATCCTGCTACATGGCTGGTACTCATAAGTACAGAACATGTACATATAAAATATCAAAATTCTCTTCTTTTTTCTGAAAACCACTCAATAACAAGATTGATAACAGAAATGAATATCTGGGTTCCTACAAACATCCTCCCTTAAAAAAGTTTGTCCCATAATTTCCATAACAATTTGATAATGAACAATCCTTGAACTACTCGGGCCTATGCGATTGGACATATGTCTCCCTTAGAACAAAAATACACATAATGTTTAAGTCAGACATGGCATGAAGTAGATGGATTTTACAGACCCGTGTCACTAATCACATGTCTTGAGACACGGTCGTCTTCCACATGACATGTTCGCACTAGACACGTCGTGTTCTACTTGACGTTCATCCACTTATTTTGTCAGTCACACATCTCAATACATGGTCTCTAAGACACGGTGCATACACCCAGTACATGACATGATCCACCAAACATTTCCTAAATTCATGTTAAAGCCCACACAGTCAATTATACTGCCAAACAATACATGATGTGTAGAAAACGTTAATGATGTGTACTTAAGAAAAAAGTTTTCTTCCCCAACAGAATGTTACATGGCATGTATTCATCATCACACACATTGTATTCTGGGGTTTTTCAGACAGTATGCCTTAAAAACTTCTCGGTAACCCCATAAAAATAATAAAACAATCATTAATGTGGAAAACATTGATCTGTTGGGGTCCATAGTGCCACAAATCCATAATTGGCATCATATTCATGTATATCACAAATTATAATAGTGAAATAAATCACATTATTGACCAAATTATGATCCAACTGAGCCCATAACCCATACGCAAGGTGGTCAAACCCTCCTTCTTACACAACATTGTTACGTTCTTGTTCTGGGTGCCGCATAAGGGTTCCCCGTACCCAGTAGGTCACATGGACTCAAGCATATTTCCCCAAACGCTAGAGGATTCTGACTTGTAGCAAGGGACTTGGGGTGATAGTGGGGAAAATATACCCTCATTGGAAGAGTATGAATAGTATAATAACAAATAATATATTTTAGAGGAAGTATTAATACCATAAAACATGTAATCAGTGGAAGACTGAATGTAGATAAACAACTGGAGCACATATATAAATTATTCATGAAACTTATCTCTAGGAAAACAACCAAACAAGTCTCAATGCAAGAAATATAGTACTAAACCAATGAAAAAAAGAAAACAAATAACTCCAGCAGCATCGCAAGCCGCAGATTGGTCTCATGCTCTCCAACTCCATAAAAATCAAGCTCCTAATGACCAAGGGTAATTTTTCCATATCTATACCTGAAACCATATAATCTGTTTCGGTATAATAGCATAACCAAAATAGGGTGTGAGACGAATTATTGAAGGAAATCACCATAATATCTGTGACTAATTTTCAGTGAATATAAATAGCAGGTAATAATGGAAATGCAACAATGAAATAGGAGTACACAAAAGCAAACAATCCTATAGATTCCAATTACATTCAGTACAATTTAATTTTCATAATATAATCATGTATCTATCACATATAGGTATCTCAAAAGACTACTTAAAGGACTGAATCAAAGCTTCTGCATTTCCATGGCATAAGAATTACAACCATTCAATACTTTCACTAACCCTATGGGTAGGTCACATAGTCTAAACCCTCTGGCATAGTAATGCAGTAAAAAGGAATGACACTGTTATGATGAACTCGTTGTCAATTTCCCATGTGATATTTATATAATAACTAATGATTCTCTAGAAAATTACTCAATGTCAATTCCCCATGTGGTCTCGAAACGTAAACTCTATACATTCTAAGGGAGAACTCGTCGTCAATCCCCCGAGGGGTCTCATAGAGTGAAAAAATAACACACTCTGAGGAAGCACTCAATGCCAATTCCCCATGTAGTATAACTACACATTGTTCTAACAACTCTGGGAAACTATATCATGTGTAAATGATATCAATCTGCCCAAAGTAATCTCAACAACTACATGGATAAACAATTTCAACGCATATCACAAGTATTTAACAAGAAGCAAAAGTCAAATTGTTCTATCTAATTATGCATGGTAAGGAAGCAAGGTATGCATCATTGGATACCTAGGTCAAATGATACTAATAATTTAAAATAGGGAAACACACTAATGGAGTGTTACTTAAACAATAAATTTCACATAATATCACAGCAAAAAACCTTAATCCATCAATCAATCTAAGGTAGATAACGTATGGTTCAATTTCCTCAATCTAAAATACCTGAAACATTGTTAATCACCACTTTGTTATATCAAACTCAAATAAAAAAAACGAAAGTAAAAAAAACCACCTATATAGATTTTTTAATATTGATATTGTTGAACCTCAGACTTTGAATCGACCTAGAACGTTGTAGATATAAAGAAATATGAAATCCATTTTCTTTGAATAACTCAGGAGAGAAAATAAATCGAAATGGTAGGATACATGAGAATGAAGGACTTGTCTATGGGAATCCAATGTACCTGGCGGCTCCTTGATCGGAGCTCAAATGGAGGAACGGGAGGTGGTCGAATAAAATTAGTGGTATGTCACTCTCCTGTTCAAGGCACGAGAAGAAGAAGCCGTTTTATGGGGTTAGACACGGCCTCAGTCTGATTTATCAAATAAAAGAAAAATTATATGGCATGTTCATTTAATGTACACGCAGTTTACATGCCTCAACTGGCCTCTACCTTAGGCAATCTTCTGGTCACCCCACATGGCCATGTCTCAGCTGTTAGATGACCAATACATGGATTCCCGTGGAAACCTAGTACGCAGAGTGTACTCCAAAGTACATGACATGTTCTTATAAGATTTAAAAATTCTCCCCTTTTTCTCAAAACCTCCCAAAAACTACATCCACACCAGAAATGAAGATTAGGGTTCTTTCCAATATACCCCCTTATAGAAATTTGTACCCGAATTTCCCTAAAAAGATGGAGAATATGAATCCTCAAACATCTCGGGCCACTACGATTCAACATCATTCTCCCTTATAAAAAAATATAATCATAATGTTTATGTCGTACACGATGTCTACAAGAAGGTTTTACAGAACCATGTAATTGATCACATGGTTGGAGACACGAGAGTCTTCCACACGCCTTGTTCACGCTGAAAATGATGTGTATTACCCGAAGTTCATCCTCCCACGTCGTTAGTGACACGATCGAATACATGGTAACTACAACATAGCGTGTACTCCCAATACACAATGTGTTGCCCCAAACTTTTCCAAACCCCATGTATCTTCCCACACTATCAGTAACACGGTCAAAGACTACACAGCGTGTAGTACAAGTACACAATGTGTACTTAAGAAAATTATTTTCTTCACAAATATATGGATATATGGATTCTATTCATCATCAAACACCATGTATTATGGGTTTTTCTGGATAGTATGCCTTAGAAATTACTATGGAACCCCGTAAGAACAATAAAACAAACATTAAAGAGCCAAACTCAGATCTATGGGGACCCATACTCCCCGTGAATCCATGCATGGTATCATATTCATGTCTATCACAAATTATTACTGGGCAATCAATCACATGATCCACCAAATTCCAATTCATGTGGCCATAAAACCCACATGTCAGAGGATCAGAACCTCCATCTGATACCACCATATAATGTTCCAGTTCCGGGTGCCACCCAATGGTGCCCCGTTCATGATTGTTCACATGGACGGAAGCACATTTCCTTGAATGACATAAAATTACGAGTAGCAGTGAGGGCTGTGGGTGTTATAGTGGGGACACTATGACCTCATTTCCATTGTTTTCTAAATAGAATAACAAATAATAAAGAGTAATTTAAGAAATAATACCATAAAATATGTCAATAGTGGAGGATTGAAAGTAAATAAACAGCTTGAGAACATATAGAAATGATTAATGTCACTTACTTCTAGTAAAATAACCAAACAAGTAACAATGTTGGAAAAATATACTAAACCAATTTACAGAGGAAAACAAATAACTCAAGTAGCATTGTAAGCCAATGCTTGGTCCCATGCTCTCCAGCTACACAAAAATCAATCTGTTGATGAAGAAGGGTGCTTTCCCTTATATATAATTGCAACCACATATTTTATCTGGTCAAAAAGCATAACCAAAATATGTTTTAAGTTGAATCCTGGTAGAGAAAAACCACATGATTTTTTCCTAACTATCATTGTGTATATATAGCAGGTAATATGGAAATGAAGTAAATAACTAGGAGAACACAAAAGTAAACAATATTACTGGTTCCATTTACATTCAGTACCATTTAATGTTCATTATTTAATCAAGTATGTGTCACAAATACGCATCTTTGAATAATACCTATCCACACTGAATCCAATCTTGTGCTATTCCTGGGTAGACGCATTATAGTCATTAAATATCTACATTAACCCTCTAGGTAGATCACACTATCTAACCCCTATGGAGAAGTAATTCAATAAAAAGGAAAGACACTGTAAGGATGAACTCACCACAATTCCCCCTATGATATTTCAAGAATAACTACAGAATATCTAGGGGAAGCACTCAACATAAATTCCCCATGTGGTCTCATAATTTAAACAATAAAAACTCCAAGGGAGAACTCATTTTTAATCCCCCAATTTAGTATCTTAGCGTGATAAAATAACAGACACTCTAATGATGCACGCAACATCATTTCCCCCTGTGGTTTAACTACACCATGTCCTCACATCCCTGTGCAATTAAATCATGCATAAATGATAACAAGCACCCCAAAGTAATCTCAACTACTACATGTTTAAAATATTCTAATGCATATATAAATTATTTAATATGTTGAAAAGATAAATAGTTCCATCCTATCAATCAAGGAAAAGGAGAAAGGTTTGCCTCATAGGCAACCTGGACCAAACGACCCAAATCGTTCAAACCAGAAAACACAAAACTGTGCTGTTCTTTAAACATGAAATTTCACGAAAAATCACATCATAAAACCCATAATCCATTAATAAATCTAATTTAGATAAAATAAGGTTCAATTTCCTTAACCTGAAATACACAAAACATGGGTAATCAGAACTTTGGAAAATTAAATGCAGTGAAAAACAACAAAAGGCAACAAATCACCTACCTAGATGATGTACAATCTATATAATTGAACCTCATCCTTTTAATTGACCTATATAATTGTAGATCTAAAAAACATCAAAATAGCATTCATCCTTGAATAACACAGTATATAGAGAATAAACTAGGAGGAGAGTCTCTAGATGAACGAAGGACTCACTTGTGGGAATCCAATGCCCCCGGTGACACCTCGATTAGAGTTGGGATTGAGGAATAGGAGGTGCTCAAAGAAAATCGGTCGTACCTTGCTTGCATATTTTAGTCATGGGAAGAAGAAAATATTTCTGGGGATTAGATGCGACCACAGTCCAATTTATCTAATAAAATAAAAAGTATAGGGCATGTTAATTTAATGAACATGCCATCTACATGCCTCAGCCGGACCCCGCTTTAGGCAGTATGCAGGACACCCCAAAAGGCCATGTCTCGGATGTTACATGACTAGTACATGGCTTCCTGTGGCAACCTGTAACACGACATGTACTTATATGTAAATGGTTTGTAAATATAAAATTTCCAAATTCTTCCCTTTTTCTCCAAACCACCCAAACAAAAGATACATACCTAAAATGAATATCTGGGTTCATATAGGTATAAAATATCTGTCTGTGTACATAATTAAATTCAATGCCTTCCCTTTTTGGGTTATTCCATTCGGGTGCTATACACCTGCCCCTGGCCTAGGGAAGGCGGGTTTGGGGCATTCACGGTATGATCTATGAGGGATGGGCCATGACAAAGCGGTATCATAGGGTGGTCCGCTCTACTAGAAGAACTATGTTTATATATTTTCATTGGGGTGATAGTGTTAAGTGTTTTGGGTTCGGTTATCGGTTCGGGGAGTATAGTGTTGGTTTGGTAGTCGTTGAATCTGTAAAGACCCGTAAAATTCAAGGGAAATTTTTTCTTAATTTTCTTTGGATTTTTATAAGAGCGCGGTTTCTGACGGCACCTGATTCCGAGGCCCGGAGTGCCCGAAATCATTTTCCGAAGTTTGGCTCGGGTACGTTCAGGGAACAAACGAGCGAGAATTCCTAAATTTTGATCCAGTGCTCGGAATCGAAATCTGAGGGCACCGATGAACTCGCAACGCCGATATTCGCTTAAGGAGACCTTTTCAGAAGTTGCGTTTATTACGGGTTGAAAGTTATTTTTTGGGTTTTTAGATTAAGTTAAATAAAATTTGTGAAATACAAAATTTTATTTTAACTTGATGTTTTTTTAAATCCGTCCAAAGGGAGTTGGGAGTGGGACCCACATCCACTTAATCTCTCTTGGGAGGATTAAGTGTGGTGGGTCCCACACGAAACCCAACCTTCCATCTCCCATTAACCCTCCTTTTAATTAATGTTTGAAAACTTTAAGTATTAATTGAGGTGAGTTGTTCAAATTCAAACCTTTGAAATTCATGTGGTAAAGTTGTGTAATAATATAAGCTTAAAGCTTATTTTATTCTGGTAGAATTCTTTTACCACCTTGAGAGGAATTTTGGAGCTTCTCCTTCTTCTTCTTCTTCTTTAACTCTGACGAAGAACACGAAGAACCTTCGAACTTCGACGAAGAACCCCACGTTCTCGGAAACCGTCTTCCGTGACGACATAACCGTGACATCGACGTTCTTCTTCCGTGACGCTCGACTTCCGCGAATCGTTGTCGATCATCGAACTTCATTCCAGAACCAAGGTAGGGGTTTTTCCTTTTTAAAGTACGTGTTTCATTCCCTCGAACATGAAAGAATAATCCGTTGGGCGTAGTTCCAAATTCTATTAAAAATTTGTGAAACGTTCATGGTTGTGTTTATACGATTGGCCAACTGTTATCATTATAACGGGAGGAGACCGGACCGCACGAACACGGCCGATTCTCCTCCCCCTTCTAATCTTTCGTGTTGATTTAGCGGAGACAGCACGGTGTCGTCACACCGCGCAGGAACAAAAGAATTTATGGCCGGAGCGAGTAGCGATAAAGAAATGCGGTGCCGACGCACCGCGTCGTTGATTACGAAAGAGACCGCGGCCGGAGACGGGCCGCAGCGGAACGCGGTGGCGACCGACGGCCAGCCGGGCCGCCGGCGCTGGAGATCAAGAAGGGCCGCGGCCCTACGGCCGCGGCGGAGCAGCCAGGGGCGGCCGGCCTCGCCGGCCGCCGGAGTTCAGATGAGCCGCGGCTATGGCCGCGGCGGAGAGGGGGAAGGTGGCCGGCCCTGCCAGCCGCTGGTTCGGTTAGAAGGCGGGACCCGCGGGTCCCGTGTGTTTAATAAAAACGTCCGGCTTTTGGCCGGCCGTGATCCGAAAAAGACGGGGGGGGGGGGGGGGTTTACCCCCCGCATGCGGCGCATGCGCGGCACCCTGGCCGCGCCGCCGCTGGCCGGGCCGCGCCGTCACCGGCCGGGCCGGGTCTGGCGGACCGGGTCGATCCGACCCGGGTCGGGTCGGATCCGGGTCGGGTCAACCCGATTCGGGTCACACCAGGGGGGGGGGGGGGGCGGGTCGGCCCGGACCCGGACCCCCCGTTTTCGAGACAGATTCAGTCTTTTGGCCATAACTTGAGCCACGGACCTCCGATCGATGAACCTTCTGTGGCAACGCGATCCTTGGATTGAGACGGTCGTTTCGGTATATCGCACTCAAAGTTTCGGAACACTTTGAGTTCGCCCGGGTTGGTTTGTTTACAAAACCAACCGGGCCTTCGGAGCGGAAACGCTCATATCTTGAGCTACGGACGTCCGATTGATGTGACGTCAGCTTTGTTGTGTTCCTCTTAGAGAGACGGATCTTTTGGAATACTCCACCCGAGGTTTGGATGCAGGTGGAGTACGGTCGGGTTGGTTTTGCCTTAAAAACCAACCGGGCCCCGGGGACGAAAATGCCAATAACTCTCAGACCGGGCGTCTGATCGACGCGCCGTCTATTGCGTTGAGTTCCTGTTGACGATACGGAACTTTTGGATACATCATCTCTGGACTTTGTGACAGATGATGTATCAGCCTCTCGGCTCGTGGAGCGGACCCTCCGAACGAGCTTGCTGTGTGCGGGACCCTAGTGCTGGCTGCGACTGTTACTGTGACTACTACTACTGCGACTGCTACTGTGACTGCGACGACGACAGTACATAGATCCTGTGTGGATTCGAAGACGACAACTACAACACTCAGCTATCCTATGTGGATCAGTGCTACAGGTCCTGTGTGGGCCCGATCCTGTGTGGGTCCGATCCTGTGTGGGTCCTTGCGCTCAGCGGTCCTGTGTGAACCAGCACCTACAAGTCCTACGTGGGCCCGATCCTGTGTGGGTCTTTTTCGGGGGTTAGTTACCTATCGATCCTTCGTGGTTCCGACGACTTAGATGGATCGGAGATCATCTTTATCGTCCTTTGAAGATGTATACCTGTGTGAGCTGAATCCTGTTGCTTTCCTGTGTGGATTGTGTTGTTCTATCCTGTGTGGATTACGTTTTGCTTTCCTGTGTGGAATATGTTTACTTTCCTGTGTGGACTGAGTTTTACTTGGGCTCGGAGGTTGGAGCATATTTGAAATGATGACTTAGGTATATGTATGGGCATATACCTAAGCAGTGTCGGTTGTTACTTCGTGATTGTTCCTTTCTTCGTGGTTTATCCTTTGTGGATTTGAAAGACCTTCAGGGGTCTTGGGGTCCCTACTGAGTAGCTTATACTCACCCCTGCACGGGCTTTGCCCGCACTACGTTGTGTTGGATGTAGACGACGGACAGTGTTGACCTTATCTGAGGCTTGCAGAGCGGGGCGGTACCCGGAGGTGGACCATTGGGCGGGACGTGCTCGGAGCGGACATCGGGACCCGTGGAGCAGTGGAGCTATCTGTACCCACCCTTCAGGTGGGATTTCCAGTGGATAGCTCGGTGTAGCGGCTTTTACTTTTCAGTTGCTGTTTTCTCTTTCGAGTTGTACTTTACTTTCAGTTTGGGTTTGTATACTGGCCCTTTTACTTTTCCGCACTTTCAGTTGTACTCTGCTTTTGCTTAGTGTTTACTTTCCGCTTGCTTACTCTGTGGTGTTTGTTTACTTTACAAAGGAAATGCCTTCCCTTTTTACCAGGATTTACGCCTTGGTGCTAGTCGCCAGCCCCTGGCCTATGGAAGGCGGGCTTGGGGTTGTCACGGCACGGACCCCGAGGGCGGGTCGTGACAAATTGGTATCAGAGGAGTTCGGTTCTACCGCAAACTCTGATCTTTTCTATGTGAAGCAATAATGTTTAGCGTATTGAGTGTGGTTATCAGTCTAAGGAGTCCAGTGTTGGTGCGGCGGCCGACGTATCCGTACACCAGGACCCTGACTTCTAATTTCCGACTTAATGCACAAAAACATTGATTGCGTGTGTGTTTCAAAGTTTTCTTTGTGATTACTTATATCAGCTCACCAGGTATACTGTTCTGACCATGGCGCACCTGTTTCCTTTTCAGGATGGCCCCACGACGGCAGCCAGCTAGGGTTCCGAGAGTCGAGTGTGACGACAGCCCACCGAGTGATGAGGCCTCGGTGCAGGGCCCTTTGTCAGCAGTGGCACCGGCGGTAGCACTACCCACCGAGCCCCCGATGCTTCTAGCACTAGCCAATGACGATGCACGTCGCCTCAGCGCACTGCATGAGTTTCAGCGCCAGTGACCGCCTAGGTTTCGCGGGGAGACGGATCCCCAGGCAGCAGAGGACTGGCTGGAGGCAGTGGTACGTGTGTTTAGGCTAGTGAGGACACCAGCAGACCTCATGGTGATCCTCGCTGCGAGCCTACTACATGCAGCAGCAGGACGATGGTGGAGCTTGATGCTCCAGGTGCACGATGAGGCATCTCTTCCATGGAAGGACTTTGAGAGCCTCTTCCGCTCGGAGTTCGTCCCAGCCACCCTTCGTGCGGTGCGTATCCAGGAGCTTCTTCAGCTGCTGTAGGGAAGCATGACGGACGCTCAGTACTCGGCGAGATTTACTGATCTCTCGCGCTACTCGACTGACATGGTATGGGACCCATTCTTCCGGGCTCGGACCTTCGAGCAGGGTTTGAGACACGAGATCAGGGCATCGCTGATCTCCCTCAACATACCGACTCAGACAGGAGTACTGGAGCGGGCCCTTCTGATCGAGTGCTTCCTTGCTGAGTCTACACCAGCGCAGAGACCCACCGCAGGGCGACACGTGGCAGAGTCATCTGCAGCAGGCAGTTGACGGATGACTCAGGGGTCCAGTCAGACAAGACCTTCGGGCAGACGACCTCAGGGCACTGGCTCAGCAGTGCAGGGCACACAGTGAGGAGCCAGTCTTTCGAGAGGCAGACATTGCTACTCGTGCGGCGGACAGGGCCACAAGGCTCATGACTGCCCGACCCGCCGTGCTGAGGAGCAGCAGTCGGTTGAGGGACCACCGAGGCAGAGGCAGAGGGTCGACCGTGGAGGGCCGCAGGGAGGAGACGGACGAGGAAGATGAGCTGGCCGAGCAGCAGGTGGTGGGCGACGCTTTGAGGCTCTGCCACCACCACCACCAGGAGGTCCACCCCGACCACAGGGAGCTGGTGGGCAGAGACAGGCACAGCTCCAGGCAGCAGAGGCCTACGACCACGGCGCACCTGAGATGATTCGAGGTACTATCTGTGTCTATTCCACCCTTGCTGCAGTACTTATAGACACAGGAGCGAGTCACTCTTTCATAGCCGCTGCCCTTGTTCGGAGCTCGGAGATTCCGACAGAGCCGTTGGCTCGATCCTTACAGCTAGAGACTCCTACGGGAGAAGACTCGACGATTACGCACTGGTGTCGGTAGTGTTAGCTTACTCTAAGAGGAGTGAGCTTCGGCTGGGATCTTCTTGTAGCAGCGTCGAGGCCTTACGATGTCATCTTGGGCATGGATTGGCTATCTACGGTCCATGCGCAGATTGACTGTTTTAGGCGCAAGGTGTGATGTGTACGCACCGATGGGAGTAGGTTCACCTTCACCGACGAGAAGGGAGCCTTAGAAGCATAGGATGGACATACGCGGAGGAGAGGACCGCCCATCACTCATCAGTTGGCTAACCTCATCCTTGGAGCAGTTGACCTGCGGAGTCCTGGTTTTCCTGCAGTGGTGGATCAGTTTGCGGATGTTTTTCCCGACGACGTTCCAGGGCTACCTCCTCGTAGAGAGGTATACTTTTATATTGACTTGTACCCCGGGACAGCCCCGATATCCACTCCAGCATATCGGATGGCCCCCGCTGAGCTTCGAGTGCTACGGGTACAGTTGGAGGACTTGCAGGGCAAGGGGTTCATCCGACCCAGTGTTTCACCCTGGGCTTCTCCGATATTGTTCGCCAAGAAGGCGGACGGGAGCTTGTGACTTTGTGTTGACTATCGTCGCCTGAACAAGGTGACAGTGAGGAACAAGTATCTACTACCAAGGATTGATGACCTCTTTGATCAGCTCAAGGGAGCACGGTGGTTCTTGAAAATAGACCTCAGGTCAGGCTACCATCAGCTCAGAGTCAGAGACGAGGATGTGCAGAAGACGGCCTTCAGATGTCGGTATGGCCACTATGAGTTCTTGGTTATGCCTTTCGGTGTAACCAATGCTCCAGCAGTGTTCATGGCTCTCATGAACAGGATCTTTCAGCCATACCTCGATCGTTTTGTCGTGGTCTTCATCGACGACATTCTGATTTACTCTACGACGGAGGAGGAGCACGCCTATCACTTGCGAGTTATACTAGACACACTACGAGAGCACCAGCTTTATGTTAAGCTCTCAAAGTGCCAGTTCTGGATACTTGAGGTCCACTTCTTGGGACACATTATCTCTGAGGTGGGAGTTGCAGTGGATCCCGCGAAGATTGAGGCTGTGTTAGCATGGGAGCAACCCAGGAGCGTGACTGAGGTTCGGAGTTTCTTGGGACTAGCTGGATACTATCGGAGATTCGTTCCAGACTTCTCTAGAGTTGCGGCACCACTCACAGCTTTGACAAAGAAGGGAAAACCCTTCGTGTGGTCAGACAGATGTCAGCAGAGCTTCCAGGAGCTGAGACAGAGATTGACTAGCGCACCTATCTTGAGGTTGCCTGAGGAGGGAGTAGGGTACGTAGTCTACTGCGATGCATCAGGGACCGGACTCGGATGTGTTCTGATGCAGGAGCGGGCAGTGATCACCTATGGATCACGTCAGTTGAGACCGCATGAGCAGAACAACGCTACCCATGACTTGGATTTAGCAGCAGTGGTCTTCGCTCTGAAGACATGGCGACACTATCTGATGGGCGAGCGCTTTACAGTCTTTTCCGATCATCAGAGTCTCAGGTATATCTTCTCGCAGAAGGACTTGAACCTGATACAGTGGCGATGGCTCGAGTTCCTCCAGGACTATGACTTTGAGATAGTCTATACTCATGGGAAGGGGAACGTAGTAGCTGATGCCCTCAGCAAGAGAACGAGCATTCAACTACTTGAGGAGGCGGCGGAGCAGCTAGCCTCTTTGCAGATATACTTCGTGGATAGATATGGAGTAGCCTTCCTCCAGTCTCTCACAGTCACCCCTCCACTATTGCAGCGGGTCACAGAGGCACATCGTGAGGACGCTGACTGTGAGACAAGGCGTGCACAGATATCCTCGGGACAGAAACCTGATGGTTTCTCCCTTGGAGCAGAGCACGGCATCCTTTTCAGAGGACATATCATGGTACCAGTCGCTTTTCGAGAGGAAGTGTTGAGAGAGTTTCACACTTCTCCTTTGGCGGTAAATCCTGGAGTGGCGAAGATGTACCAGGACCTCAGACGACAGCACTGGTGGTCGGGCATGAAGAAGGCAGTAGCTGAGTTTGTTTCTCGATGCCTCACCTGCCAGCAGTTGAAGGCAGAGCATCAGGTACCAGCGGGCTTGGTACAGCCCTTAGAGGTTCCGGAGTGGAAGTGGGACGGCATATCTATGGACTTCGTGACTGGACATCCACGCACTTCCAGAGGTCACGACTCCATCTGGGTGATTGATGACCGACTCACCAAGTCGGCACACTTCTTACCCATTAGAGAGCAGGGCTCAGTGGAGAGCTTGGGACGTCTCTACGTTCAGGAGATTGTGCGGCTCCACGGTGTGCCATCATCTATCATCCCCGATAGAGATACTCGCTTTACTTCCCGGCTTTGGAAGGGGTTACAGGAGGCGTTCGGGACGCAGCTACGTCTGAGCACAGCCTTTCACCCTCAGACGGATGGTCAGACGGAGAGGACCATTCAGACTCTCGAGGACATGCTCCGCGCATGTGTCCTCGACTTTGGCCGTAGCTGGGAGGACCACCTACTCTTGGTGGAGTTTGCGTACAACAACAGCTACCACTCCACCATCGGGATGGCACCGTACAAGGCATTGTACGGCCGACCTTGTAGATCTCCTTTGTGCTGGACAGACCCTGGGGAGTCACCACTTGTGGGACCGAAGATGGTCCAGGCCACGATAGAGAAGGTCCAGGTCATCCAAGAGTGGATGAGGACAGCTCAGAGCCTGCAGAAGTCTTATGCTGATAGGAGGCGGAGGCCACTGGAGTTCGAGGATGGCGACCACGTCTTCTTTCGGGTCTCACCTCGACGTGGTATTCGGAGATTTGGCTGAGGCGGCAAGTTATCTCCGCGCTTCATCGGACCCTTCCAGATCCTCAGCAGGATTGGCGAGGTGGCTTATCGCCTGGCTCTACCACCTCAGTTGCACCGGGTGCACGACGTCTTCCACGTGTCTCAGCTGAGGAGATACGTGCACGACCCGACGCACATCATTGACCATGGGGAGCTTGACGTTGACGATGGGGCGACATTTACGGAGGTCCTGGTGGAGATAGAGGATCGACAGGAGCGAGTCCTGCGTGGGCGATCGATTCCTCTTGTGCGCATCAGATGGCAGCATGGGAATCTCCAGGAGATCACATGGGAGCGGGAGGCTCAGATACGTGCTCAGTACCCTCATTTGTTTCCCTAGTTTTGATGTACCTTTACGGGGACGTAAAGCCCTGAGGTGGGAGTAATGTAAAGAACCGTAAAATTCAAGAGAAATTTTTTCTTAATTTTCTTTGGATTTTTAGAAGAGCGCGGTTTCTGACGGCACCTGATTCCGAGGCCCGGAGTGCCCGGAATCATTTTCCAAAGTTTGGCTCGGGTACGTTCAGTGAACGAACGAGCGAGAATTCCTAACTTTTGATTCGGTGCTCGGAATCAAAATCCGAGTGCACCGATGAACTCGCAACACCGATATTCTCTTAAGGAGACCTTTTCGGAAGTTGCGTTTATTACAGGTTGAAAGTTAGTTTTTGGGTTTTTAGATTAAGTTAAATAAAATTTGTGAAATAAACAATTTTATTTTAACTTGATGTTTTTTTTAAATCCGTCCAAAGGGAGTTGTGAGTGGGACCCACATCCACTTAACCTCTCTTGGGAGGATTAAGTGTGGTGGGGCCCACACGAAACCCAACCTTCCATCTCCCATTAACCCTCCTTTTAATTAATGTTTGACAACTTTAAGTATTAATTGAGGTGAGTTGTTCAAATTCAAACCTTTGAAATTCATGTGGTAAAGTTGTGTAATAATATAAGCTTAAAGCTTATTTTATTCTGGTAGAATTCTTTTACCACCTTGAGAGGAATTTTGGAGCTTCTCCTTCTTCTTCTACTTCTTCCACTCTGACGAAGAACACAAAGAACGTTCGAACTTTGATGAAGAACTCCACGTTCTCAGAAACCGTCTTCCGTGACGACATAACTGCGACATCGACATTCTTCTTCCGCGACGCTATACTTCCGCGAATCGTTGTCGATCATCGAACTTTGTTCCAGAACCAAGGTAGGGGTTTTTCCTTTTTAAAGTACGTGTTTCATTCCCTCGAACATGAAAGAATAATCCGTTGGGCGTAGTCCCAAATTTTATTAAAAATTTGTGAAACGTTCATGGTTGTGTTTATACGATTGGCCAACTGTTATCGTTATAACGGGAGGAGACCGGACCGCACGAACACGGCCGATTCTCCTCCCCCTTTTAATCTTTCGTGTTGATTTAGCGGAGACAGCGCGGTGTCATCGCACCGCGCAGGAACAAAAGAATTTATGGTCGGAGCGAGAAGCGATAAAGAAATGCGGTGCCGATGCACCGCGTCATTGATTACGAAAGTGACCGCGGCTGGAGACAGGCCGCGGTGGAACGAGGAGGTGACCGGCGGCCAGCCGGGCCGCCAGCGCCGGAGATCAAGAAGTGCCGCAGCCCTACGGCCGCGGCGGAGCAGCCAGGGGCGGCCGACCTCGCCGGCCGCCGGAGTTCAGATGAGCCGCGGCTATGGCCGCGACAGAGAGGGGGAAGGCGGCCGGCCGTGCCAGCCGCCGGTTCGGTTTGAAGGCGGGACCCGCAGGTCCCGTGTGTTTACTAAAAACGGTCGGCTTTTGGCCGGCCGAGATCCGAAAAAGACGGGGGGGGGGGGGGGGGTTTACCGTGTGCGGCGCATGCGCGGCACCCTGGCCGCGCCGCCGCTGGCCGGGCCACGCCGCCACGCCGTCACCGGCCGGGCCGGGTCCAGCGGACCGGATCGATCCGACCCGGTTCGGGTCAGACCAGGGGGGATCGGGCCGGGTCGGCCCAGACCCGGACCCCCCCCCCCCCCGTTTTCAAGACAGATTCGGTCTTTTGGCCATAACTTGAGCCACGGACCTCCGATCGACGAACCGTCTGCAGAAACGCGATCCTTGGATCGAGACGGTCGTTTCGGTATATCGCAATCAAAGTTTCGGAACACTTTGAGTTCGGCCGGGTTGGTTCGTTCACAAAACCAACCGGGCCTTCGGAGAGGAAACGCTCATATCTTGAGCTACGGACGTCCGATTGACGTGCCGTCCGCTTTGTTGTGTTCCTCTTAGAGAGAAGGATCTTTTGGCATACTCCGCCCAAGGTTTGGATGCAGGTGGAGTACGGTCGGGTTGGTTTTGCCTTAAAAACCAACCGGGCCCCGAGGACGAAAATGCCAATAACTCTCAGACCGGGCGTCCGATCGACGCGCCGTCTGTTGCATTGAGTTCCTGTTGATGATACGGAACTTTTGGACACATCAACTCTGGACTTTGTGACAGTTGATGTATCAGCCTCTCGGCTCGTGGAGCGGACCCTCCGAACGAGCTTGCTGTGTGCGGGAACCCTAGTGCTGGCTGCGACTGTTACTGTGACTACTACTACTGCGACTGCTACTGTGACTGCAACGACGACAGTACAGAGATCCTGTGTGGATTCGACGACGACGACTACAGCACTCAGCGATCCTACGTGGATCAGTGCTACAGGTCATGTGTGGGCCCGATCCTATGTGGGTCCGATCCTGTGTGGGTCCTTGCGCTCAGCGGTCCTGTGTGAACCAGCGCCTACAGGTCCTACGTGGGCCCGATCCTGTGTGGGTCTTTTGCGGGGGTTAGTTACCTATCGATCCTTCGTGGGTCCGACGACTTAGATGGATTAGAGATCATATTTATCGTCCTTTGAAGATGTATACCTGTGTGAGATGAATCCTGTTGCTTTCCTGTGTGGATTGTGTTATGCTATCCTGTGTGGATTATGTTTTGCTTTCCTGTGTGGAATACGTTTACTTTCCTATGTGGACTGAGTTGTACTTGGGCTCGGAGGTTGGAGCGTATTTGAAATGATGACTTAGGTATATGTATGTGCATATACCTAAGCAGTGTCGGTTGTTACTTTGTGATTGTTCCCTTCTTCGTGGTTTATCCTTTGTGGATTTGAGAGACCTTCAGGGGTCTCGGGGTCCCTACTGGGTAGCTTATACTCACCCCTGCACGGGCTTTGCCCGCACTACGTTGTGTTGGTTGCGGACGACGGACAGCGTTGACCTTAGCTGAGGCTTGCAGAGTGGGGCGGTACCCGGAGGTGGACCACTAGGCGGGACGTGCTCGGAGTGGACGGCGGGACCCGTGGAGCAGTGGAGATATCTGTACCCACCCTTCAGGTGGGATTTCCAGTGGACAACTCGGTGTAGCGGCTTTTACTTTTCAGTTGTTGTTTTCCCTTTCGAGTTGTACTTTACTTTAAGTTTGGGTTTGTATACTGGCCCATTTACTTTTCCACACTTTCAGTTGTACTCTGCTTTTGCTTAGTGTTTACTTTCTGTTTGCTTACTCTGTGGTGTTTGTTTACTTTACAAAGGCAATGCCTTCCCTTTTTACTGGGATTTACGCCTTGGTGTTAGTCGCCAGCCCCTGGCCTATGGAAGGCGGGCTTGGGGTAGTCACGGCACGGACCCCGAGGGCGGGTCGTGACAGAATCCATACATTATGACCCTGAATTTTTTTTCCAACTCATTAGACGAAAACAAATATAACAGGTGCATTACAAATGTTTTCCATTTGATCTCTTTTGAGTCATCTCACTAGGTATAACTTATTTACATTAGCAAATCATCTTCTTTATAGGATGCCTCCATATAGAAAGTCAGCCCGAATTCCATTGAGAGATCATGACGACGGTCCATTGAGCGATGAGTCATCAGATCAGGGACCTCTTACACCGATAAAACCTTTTGGTGGTGTACCAACAACCCCACCACCCATAGGGAATTAGTTGGAACTAGAACCAGCACTGGAAGGTCCACGCCGACTGAGCATGTTACACGAGCACTAGAGATATAGGCCTCTATGATTTCAAGGCAAGAAAGATCTGCAAGTAGCTGAGGACTATTTGGAGACAGTGGAATGACTTTTATGCTTGGTTGGGACACCAGTAGACCAAATGGTGATCCTACCTTCCAAGTGGTCCGACACAGACATGTAGATTTGGTGGAGAGGGACGGGCTCAGTGTTATGTAGAATAGGTCTATGACCATCGAGCTCTAGATATTATTCGAGGTACGATGCCTGTCTACAACACCAAAGATGCAGTTCTTATAGACCCAAGTTCTAGTAACTCGTTCATTTCAATGGATCTCGTTCGAAGGTAGTAGATTCTGTTGGACTCATTCACTCGATCCTTATGATTAGAGATTCATATGGGAGGGGATTCAACATTTAAACATTGGTGCCGGTAGTGTTAGATAACTATAGGAGGTGAGAGCTTCAGCTGGGATCCCTTAGTAGCAACATCGAGGACTAATGATTTTATCTTGGGTATGGACTGGTTATCTACTATCCATCCTCACATAGATTATTTTAGGCACCATGTGCAGTGTTTCCATGAAAATTGGTCCATGATTTCCTTTACGAGAAGAAGATTTCCTTTGTAGTATATGAGGGAATTTCTTGGGGAGGGTAAGGCCGATCACTCATTGGATGGTTAGCCTCACCCTCAGTGTAGTAGATGAGAGGTGTCTGATCTATCCTATAGTGGTGGAGCAGTATGTGGATTTCATTCATGAGGATGTTTTAGGAATGCTTCATGGTAGATTTGTAGTCTTCTACATAGACATGTACCACAAGATGACACTGGTAACAATACCCAGATATCAGATGGCTCCCACATAGCTTTTTGTGTCCAGGGTATATTTGGATGACTTAAAGAGGGAGGGGTTCTTAAAACCCATTGTTTCTCTTTGGGAAGCCTCAATGTTTTTCTCCAAGATGGAATATTGGAGCTTTAGGGTTTGCATAAATTATCAGAACCTGAATTAGGTGACATTGAGGAACATGTATCCTTTGTCGTGGATTGTTGATCTATTCGATCACCTGAAGGGAGCTTGGTGGTTTTCAAAGAGAAGGCTCAGATCGGTCTATCATCCTCTTTGGGTGTGGGATGATGACATACTGATGACAACCTTTAGATTTTGGTATGGACACTAAATGTTATTAATGATGATTTTCATCATGACAAAAACCCAATTAGTGTTCACGGGACTCATGAACAAGATCCTCCAGCCTTACCTCGATCACTTCATTGGGGTTTTTATTAACGACATCTTGGTGTACTCGGCATCAGAGGAGGAGCACGCCACATATCTTCAAATAGTTTTTGATACAATATGAGGGAACAAAATTTATGTTAAGCTCTTGATGATATAGTTTTGGATACGGGAGGTCCCCTTTCTAGTACATGTCATCTTGGAGGCTAGAGTTATGGTGGATCTAGTGAAGATTGATGCAATGTATTCATGGGAACCACCCAAGAGTGTGATTGATGTTAGGATTTTCTTGGAGTTGGCTAGGTATTACAGGAGACTTGTACCTCACTTCTCATGAGCAGAAGAACTCATGAGAGCTTTGAAAATGAAGTTATAACCCTTCGTATGGATTTATAGGTTTAGGTAGATTTTACCGGAGCAAAGGAAGATACTGAAGACTTCTTCCATCTTGAGGCTACCCGAAAAGGGTCTTGGGTATGTAGTCAATGGTGATGAATCAGGAACTGGATTGGGATGTGTCCTAATTTAGGATCTAGCTATGATAACCTACGGCTCACAATAGATGACGAAACAAAAGAAGAACTACGTGGCTCATAACCTGGAGTCACCAGTAGTGGTCTTTGAGTTGAAGATGTGGCGACAATACTTGATGGATGAACAATTTAATATCTTATCCGATCACAAGAGTATCATGTATAAATTCTCACATAAGGACCTAAACCTTAGATAGTTGATATAGATGGTGTTCTTCCAGAACTATTACTTTGAGATAGTTTACACTCACGGGAATGGAAATGTAGTAGTAGATAAACTCAACAGGATGTCGGGTCATCAGCTATTGAGTGAGGCGACAGGAGTATCTAGTCGTGTTTCATATTTCCTTCGTTGATAGTGATGGTGAAGCATACCTCCATTCTATGATTATCACTCCCCCACTCCTACAGTGAGTTTGGGAATCACAGCATATGGATATTGACTACGAGACCTAACGTGCTCAGATAACCTTAAGACAGGCTCCTGATAGATTTTTGATATGTGGGGATCACATCATGTTTTTAGATGATGAACCATGGTACCAATGATTCTACAGGATGATTTGTTGAAGGAGTCCCATACATCCCCTTTAGACGTACTTCATCGGGTGTCTAAGATGTTCCACGACCTCTGATATCAGTACTGATGACCAGGGATGAAGAATGAAGTGGAATAGTTCATTTCACGATGCCTCACTTATCAAAATGTAAAGGTAGAGCATTGGGATTTAGTAGGCATAGAACAACCACATAGAGGTACCAAAATAGAAGAGGGATTCTATTTCCATCGCCTCCAAACTGGGTTAACACACTCTTCCAGGGGCAAGGACTCTATCGGGGTGATCATGGGCTAAATCACCAAGTCAGACCATTTTCTACCAATCTGATAGCAGGGATCACTAGAGGTATTGACACACCATTATATTCATGAGATAGTAAAACATCATGGGATAAAATAGTTTATCATTTCATGTCATGATGCTAATTTTAAATCCTAGTTGTGGAAGCACTTACATGAGTCATTCAGGACTAAGCTATGATTGAGCACCACCATTCACCCTCAGAATGATGTTTTAATGAAGCAGACCATAGAGACACTTGAGGAAATTCATAATGATTTCATCCTTGATTTTGGCAATAGATAAGAAGACCATCTGACACTGGTGGAGTTAAAATACAACAGTAGCTATAACTCCAAAATCATTATAGTGCCTTTAGAGGCCTTGTATAGGAAATAACGCAGATCACCTCTCCGTTGAACAAACTAGGTAGAGTCAGCACTTATGGCTCCATAGTTGGTATGGGCTACAACAGTGGTGTTTCAGATCATCTAGGAGTGGATGAAGAATACAAAGAGTAGGTAGAAGTCTTATTCAGATATGAGATGGAGACCCTTGGAGCTCAATGAGGTAGACTATGTCTTCCTATGGGTCTCACCCCGACAAGGATTGCAGATATTTTTCTAGGGTAGCAAGCTATCTTCGAGGTTCGTCAGACCATTACAGATTCTCATCAATGTTGGTGAGGTGGTGTACGACCTTACTCTTCCCCCGTAGATGCACTGAGTGCATGAAATTTTCCATGTTTCATAGCTGAGGAGGTACATGCATGACCCATCATACATCATCGAATGCGGAGAGATGGAAAAAGACGATGTGGAAACATTTGGGAAGTTCACAGGGGAGATAGGGGATCAATAGGAGAGGGTCCTTATTTGATGGTCGATTCCTATTGTGTGATTTCAGTGGCAACATGGGATCTTCCATGAGAGAACATTAGAGTATGAGTCTTATATTTGTGATCAGAACCCCCTATTGTTTTAATATCATTTGTTGTGGCTTTCTGGGACGTAAATCCATTAGGTACATAGAATGTAACGACATTGAAATTCCCTATAATTGTTTTTAATTGTATGTAATTATTTTGAAATAGTAAAATTCGAAGACACGTGATTCCAAGGCTAGGATAGCACAAAACAAATTTTTGAACTTTTTCAAGGTACATTCTGTAAATGTGCGAGCGAGATTTTTCTGTCATTTGAACTGATTATTGGATTAAAAATATGATGGAAACGTTGAATTCGAAGTGCTGGGATTCTCTTTTTCAAATTTTAATTTCGATCAGCAAGGTTCATAGGGAATAGTTACATTTTTTTTATTTCATAAAATAATAAAATAACTCCCTGAGTTATTTTATTATTTTCTTCAACCATTGAGCGATGTTGGGAGAAACTATAACGTAGAGATGAGTATTAAATGATGGTCAATTAATGACTCATTTTTTTGAAGCCTCAACACTCATTTAAATTAATTTTTCACTAAATTAATTTTAATTATTAAACCACATTAATGAACACAACACCATGATTTTATTTATTCAATCTGTGGGAAAATGGATTAACAAACGTGTGGGAAACATCTAACGTAACACCGACTATATCCCCGTACAACGGATAATGTAGAATGAGAACTGATCGTTGGAGGATTCTATCTAGAGATTGACTTGAGACGATGAGCGCCAACGAGCATGGAACATCTAAGAATAAAGATCATCTCATTCTTCTGCAGCACCAAATACAAGTAGGTGATTTATTTTCTCTATGTATTAAATGAATCATCTTATTTCATTCTTGAAAAATACAATAAACATGAATCAAATAACTAAAGTGTTGATCAGTGACTCGTTCGATCTTCTGGGAGGTTATCATTGGGATTTTGATTGGGGGATATTCATAATCAATGTGATGATATCTATCTTCCCCAACATAAAAATATAACACAGAGGGTGTGGGACGATCTGAAGAAGTCTTAGACCATCCACTGAACTAGGATGTTTTGGGTTCTTCCTGGGTGGCAGAGAAACGTGATGGCAAGGAGATTCCTTGGGCATCATAGTGAAGGCAACAACTCGATAGTCCCATATGCACAGGCGAGAAGGAAAGAGGAAAGTTGAGAATCTTTGGTGACCTATGGAAGGTGATGATGGAGCGACAGTAGCGACCGATGACCGCTGACAACATTCAGCGGCGGCGACTCACCAATGCCAACGGCACGGATGAGGTGACACCCACTGGCGTTGTAGCGGTATGAGGTGGTTGGATCTCCCCAATAGTGTTGGAGGATAACGGTCCCCGAATTGGCGCACTGCTACAGCTAGGTTCCACTGGTGGATGGTCGTGTTGTCGGAAGAGGGGTGCCCATTAGTTTCGTGTGGAAGGGGAGCGGTCGATCGGCCTCTTGGCAGGTGTACAAACAGCCGTCTCTTTAGGCCGTTACGTGTATGTGGGGCGACGCCAGCTGGTGGGTTGGGTTCTTTAGGAGGACCACGCCCCACCAGGAAGGCCTAGCCACATGGGGGTCACGACACCTATGGGTCGGGACACCTGCAGTCTGGACCCGCAATTGGGTCAGACCCTTACCGGACCAGACATGCCTAGTTTCACTAAAACATGCCTAACATGCAGGCATGGTACTCGATTGACCGACCGTCTATAGAACTAGGGCCCTTGAGACGAGGCAGACCTATTGAGATAATCTAATTGAGTTTTGGAAGAAGATGGAGTAGAGATGAGGGTGGATCAGACTCGATTCAAACTTTACCATACTTTTCATTTTTCCCTATATCATACAAATCATGAATCCAACTGATGGTCCATATGTCACGTTAGAACCCTTATGAGAAGAAAATATTTTGGGTTTCCTATATGTGGGACTTTTCAGAAGTTGAGTTATGATTGCTGGCTTTAGGATCATATTCTCCCGGAATCAAGAGCGCTAAGTGCGTGAATCTAGTGTCTGGCTGTGACATCTTTATTGAATATCGATCCTATGTGGGTCAGCACCTAGCTATCCCGTATTGTTCCACACCTAGGTATCCTATGGGGGTCAACACCTAGTAGTCCTCCATGGGTCGGCACCTAGATATCCTTTTTGGGACGGCATATAGCAATTCTATGTGGGTCAACACCATGATAATTTTTATGGTTCAGGACCTAGATATCCCCTTTGGGTCTGCACCTAGAGACACTATGCGGACCAGTAGCACAACCTCTTGACAGAATAAGATGATCTAGATTAATGACTAATCATCTTTATTCCTATTCATTATGTTTTACCCCTGGCATGATCTTTCATTTACTTTTTTCTCTGTTATTAAGATCAGGCCATGTTGTATTTCCCTTGATGGATTATGAGAGACCTTCTAGGTTCGTGGTGTCTCTAGTGTGTGTTGATATACTCACCCCTCCATGTGATTTAGTCGCCCCTTGTTGTGTCTTGTGAAGACAACGAATAGCTACACTGCGACTTTGGAGAGCCATGGATAGATGGTACACTGAGGTGACCGATTGATGTGGCGATCCGTAGTGATGATATCTACCTACCCTTCAGGTAGGAACCTTGGCAAACGATCTCTAGAGCCTCTTTTACCATTTTTAGTACCACTCTTTCAGTTGGGATTCTATTCTAGACCCTTTACTTCCAGCACTTACATTTACACTTTGTAGTGTTTTTATGGTGGTTGTAATAATTTTTATCCTTTGTGGTTTTCACTATGTGATATTCTCTCTCTTTATGTGTACATGATTAAAGGAAATGCCTTTCCTTTTTTAGATATGTCATTCTGTGTCTAGTCACCACCCCCTAGCCCATGGAAGGCGATCTTGGGGTAGTCATGGCACGGGCCCTGGGGGATGGGTCGTGACATATAATATTTCAATATAATCCCTAAAGTTATTGTATGGCATGAAAATATTCAAATTAAATTTATTTTAATGTTAATAATATGATTTTTTAATCTTTTGGTAATGAATCAATCCATGCATCATCATTGTGCCGTAATTAAATTTCTTTATATCATGTATAAAAATTATAATGAAAATATCATGATATTTTAAATATTTTAATATTTATAATTACTATTTATAATCCAAGATATCACTTATATAACACCATATAAAAGTTATTTTAGTAAAAGATACATGTTTATATTATATTTCTCTTTACAATAAATTAATTCTTGTAAAATATCATTTTCCCACCCAAGTGGCTCCACGGGGTCCCAAAAAAGACCCAAGGATTCCCATTGTCGTACATATATCATAAAATAGGATTATAAGTTATTTTAGGGTAGTTTAATATGATTATAATATTATTTTGTACCCTTATTTACCAGATTTACTTTTTACCATTGGAAATATGGTAATTACTAAAGTTACTATTCATGATATCATAAAATAAAAGATACATATTTGTACAATTTTTACCTTTATGATTCCAAATATGAAATCCATTTTTACCAATTTAAAATAAATAATTGGATGAAATTAATTTATATTTCATTCATATGGTCAAAACAAAAAAGTGGTTTTAAGAAGTAATAACTATAAAAAACATTTTAGGTGTTTATGTCTAATTAAAAATTGAAATTACTTCCAATGACAAAAAATGGATTAAATTATAGACTCCTAATAAAATTACACTTTAAAAACAATTAATAGGGGCTTCTATCTATATAAATAAATTATATGAAAATTCAGTTTTGAATTAAAATGCAGTATTTTCCCCTATTCTTTAAAACATGAACATTATCAGAAAAATACTAAAATTTCATCCAATGTAAATTTTGATGTCCCACATATAAAGAATAAGTTAATTTTGTCAAATATAATTTATTAAAGTTTCTAAAACTATATTTAAATTGGTTCTCTATCAAAAGGTGGTAAAATGTCATTTTTAAAATATTGAGTATTTTATGCTTAAAATTGGATTCATTCTTAAATTAAGCCTCTAAAAATTATTAAATAAATAAAAATACATATAAAAACATGTTTAATCATAATGTATTTAGTTCTATTCATTCCCATCAATACAATGAAAAAGCGTTAACTACCATTTAAAATAATAATAATATTATAATATTTTTCGGTATAACTCAATGTTTTGGGCAACATAATATTTCTAAGAAACATGTTGTAGCGTGTTGAGTATGCTACCACAAAATAATACTATTTAATTTAAAAAAGTGTATTATTCATAAATATTAATAGAAATGAAAAATAATTATTCTATAAATACCTGGGATCCTATATCGTTCCCCCTTTTGGGAATACATTCCTCACAACTCTATTCACTTATCAAATAAGTGGGGGGTATGTTTCCTGCATAACATTTTTAGATTCTCAAATTGCCTCTTCAACCATATGGTTTTTTCAAAAAAAACATTTACCTGATGAATTACCTTATTCTGGAACACTTTCTCACACAAATCATGAACTTGGACTAGCTGTTCTTCATAAGAAATATTCTCTTCTAATTAAACTACCTCCGGGCTGAAAACATGAGATGGACCAGGAATAAACATTCTAAACATTGAAACATGAATTAAATTGTGTACCTAGTAAAATATTGGAGTTAAATCAACTCTATTGGAATGTGATTCAATGTTTTCTAGGATTTTATACGGTCCAATTATCCTCAAACTCAGCTTCCCCTTTTTATGAAAATTCATTACACTTTTCCATGGGGAAACATTGAAAAGGATATGATCACCTACCTCAGAATAAAGATCCTTGCTTAGTTTATCCACATTACTATTATACCATCTCTAAGATGTTCTCATGTGTTTCTGAATCAACTAAACTTTTTCTTCCATTTCATCGACAAATTCTTGTCCCATTAACTTCCTTTAACCTAATTCATCGAAAAAAGATAGATTTGGACACCTCTATACATATAATCCATCAAATGGTTCCATCTGTATTATTGGACTCCTCATGTATAATTTATGTTTTAATGATCTAAAATCATTTTACTGTTAATTACTCTCATTATTATTTACAAATCTTATGCCTGATCACAAATCTTACTTATATTATCAAACCTTTGTATTTATGTTTCATGTTCTCTTACCTTATAATGGTTAATCTTAATTCATATTATGCATACTACTGTTTAAGTATGAATACAATTATTTGTCTATGTATCAAGAAACCATGAGGTTTGACATAGTAAGACAGACTGTGTACAAGACACAGACATCATGAAGTGTAAGACAGACACAGTAAGCCTGACACCGTGAACTCTAAGTCTCAGACACCGTGACCAGTGAGACATCGTGACCTCAACACACCGTGAACCAGACATCGTGAAAGACACACCGTGAGTCAGACACCGTGAGTCAGACCCCGTGATTCAGACATCGTGACATGGAGACACCGTGAAGGACACACTATAAAGCACATACCATGATGGAGACACCGGTTCAAGGAGACACCGTTTTCCGAACTACTGCAACACCATTTCTTATTCTTTTTCTCAATATTATTTAAATAATGGTAATAGTCATATTTGATGTTTTTAATTCAATTAATTTTATTTAATGATAGTTGTTGATTGTTAGGAAACCGTACCTAATACATACTAAAAGGAACCATTCTATTGTCGGTGCTCTGTGAATATAAGGAAGATTTAGCTATAGTAAATAAAGAGAGAAGAACATACGTATGCGTGACAACTCAAGAGACACGAGTGCACTGTACTGAATAGAAGAACAGTCCTGATCATGAAGATGAGATTGAAAGATATTTCAAGAACTCACATTCATGCAATCCGACACTACTGGAGGAACTGAAATCAAGAGAACATTCTCACATTTGAAGAACACAAGATGATCCACATCACTCTATTTTTCCACACAAAACCAGAGAAGGAATCAGAAGAAATTATACTGAATCCAAGGAGTCCAGAGTTCCACTGCCAATCACTAGAGCTTTCTAAACATTCATATACTCTCTCTAAGTGATTTATTATTTACTTTTACAAGCAGTGTGTGTACTATGTATATCTGACACACACACTGTCTCCTACCATGAATTGGAGGATATCAATATTCTCACACCAAACTGTTTATTCTTGTTTACCCACAACAACTGTGGAAGAGGTCCTTGTGTGGTCTAGTCTTTGTTTTTTGGTTTCCCATGAATAACTGTGGTAGAGGTCTGTGCGTGGACTGGACAGTCCCTGTACTGTTGTCAACCCCGATCCAGGGTGTGGATCAAATTTATATAAATTGTTTGAGAGAACTAAGTCTCGGCTTGAGACTGAAACTCTTGGTTATAAATGTTGTTATTCTTAGATTAAGTCTAAAAATATAACATATATATATTTTATAATCCACTGCTATTAATTTTAATTACAGAACTATTTTAAAGTTACTTTGATAGTTAATCTAGAAAGTGTTTGTAATTATTGTAAATCAGTAGATTAGTTTCAAAAGCTAATTTAATCTTCTGATTAAATTAACCGAGACATAATCAATCTTTTGAGAACCTAATTGAACCTTTACAGTTTTACAAATTCACTATAGTTTAACATGGTTTATAAATTGGGGATTTTAATAGAAACATTTTTTAACAAATATTTCTATTGGAACTCAATTCTCCCCCCTCGTGAGTGTCCACTCCGACCAACATGTCTACTGGAATAAAAAATTATATTATAAGAAAACATAACCAAAGAATGATGTTTTTCTCAGAATACCTTGTAATCCATTGAAAAATAAAGTATCATATCTTCTAATTTTTTAATTCATCATTCTAACTATTTATCTGATTGCAGATGAAACTTTTTACGAAAATTTAATTCAGTACCCAATGACTTCTAAAGGCCCTTCCAAAAGTTAGATGAGAACATGGGATCATGATCAGATACAACAGAGAGTGGAACGCTATGTTACCAGACTATCTCTTCAATATACAATCGAGAATGTTTATATATAGACATTGTATCTCAAAAAGGAAGAAAATGAGTAGATTTAGACAATCAATAAAAAATAACCCATATTGCATTGTAACATTGAGATTTTTTTTTGTAATATTACTATGAAATCCATGGAACCATTTTTATATTTCTAAACTAGCACTGGAAAAGGATGAATCATCACATTTGGAAACTACCACACTCCATTAACCTGTTCACAAATAAAACATCTCCACATAAAGTCCAGAATATCTATTTTCAATACATCCCACCAGTAATACTATCGAAGATCTCTATACATCTTAGTAATGTTTTGATAAACTAAAATCAATGATCTATGAGCTTCACATGATAACTCTTTCTTCAAGGGGGAATTACAAGTCACACATAATCTCTTCCCAAACCACAATACATTGTCTTTATCAATGTTAAATTTTCATAACATACCCTTTGGAATCAATTCTACCATTTTCTTCAACTCACTATCTTCATAATGCGCTTGCTTAATTCTGTTGCATAAAAATGATTTTACTACCACTGGAAACAAAATAGATGAATTCCAAGCATAAACAACTTCCAATATATAATTCATGAAATCAAAATCCAATGTATCTCATTCTAAATGTAGCATGGTTAACGCAGAATTACTTTTAGAATTCAAATAATCAACTACTTTGTTTTCTTTACCTAGATTATAATGAATCTTGAAATCATAATCATTGATTATTTCCATCCATCTTCGCTATGTCATGTTCAATTATTTATGAGTGAATATATACTTCATATTTTTTTGATTATTATATATTTCACACATTACACTATATAAATCACTGCTCAATATTTTTAAAGAAAAAACAACAGTTGCTTATTCCAAATCATGTGTAGAGTAATTTAAATCATTATTTTCCAAATTTAATGAAGCATATTAAATTACCTGATAATTTTTCATTAGGTGGAATCCAAGTTCTCTCAATGATGCATCACTATAGATAAGAAATTCACCATTTGTAGAAGGTAGTGCCAAAACTAGAGAAATCACCAATAATAATTACAATTATGGATGACGTTCATCACATTTTATTTTCTTGATGACCATAACATCTTATCGAGTTATCATTGTCAATGGACTATATAATCATGAAAATTTTTCTACAAACCTCTAGTAATATCCTGCTAAACCAAGAAAACTACGAATCTATATTATATCTGTTTGTCTTGGCCTTTCATAAACAACTTTTTATTATCATGATAAAAAATTATACTATCATTTGAAAATGTGACCAAGGAATTAAATTTTTTGTAAAAAAAACTTACACAAGCTGAATTTATAATACATTTTATTTTCAATTAATGTTTGAAAAAAAATATTAAATGACTTTCAGGATCCTCATAACTTTTAGAATACACAAAAATATCATCAATAAACACAATAAAAAACTTATTAATGAACTCACTGAAAATTCTATTCATAAGATCCATGAGTATAGTAGGTGCATTGTTTAACCCAAAAGGCATAACTAAAAATTCATAATGGTTGTATCTAGTACAAAATACAGTTTTTAGAATGATTTCTTCTTTTTCATTCAACTAATTGTACACCAATATCAATTCAATCTTCAAAAAATACTAAGATCCCTGGATCTGATAAAAAAAATCATCGATATGAGGTAAATGATACTTAATCTTAACATTTATATTATTCAAGTTTCTATAATAAATGAAATGTACCATTGAACCATCATTATTTTTAATAATCAAGATAATATTTCCCCATCGAGCTGGGTTAGGTCGATTGCAACCGTTAACTAATAACTCATACAATTGCTTCTTTAACTCTAAATGTTCTTTTCATAACATTCGATAAAGGGGTTTTGAAAGTTTCTTAACATCATGAACTATGTCAATAGTAATTTCAAAATCCTGATCAAGTTTTATACCAGGAAACTCAACAAGAAATACATCAAGATTTTCATTGAACATTGGGACATCCTCAATCTGAACAGTTCCTTTGTTTTCTACAATATGTGGAACATAACATTAATTTTTTTTCTTTTATTAGTTTCTCCACTTCTTGATATGTTATCAAAAGTATGGGTTCATTTTTATACACATAATGAAATTATTTTTGAAAGGAACCCACTTTACCTCTACAGTCAATCATAGTATGATAGATGGAAAGCCTATCCATACCCAAAATTACATCATACTCTAATAGAGTCAAAACAATAAGGTTTGTAAGTATATCCATTCCACACCGAAGGAAAATAAGGTTCTTCTAATTTATTTTTGATTCAAAATTTCCTCCAGGTGTTTTTAATACATGTTCAGGATTCCTATATTGATATTGAATTACCAATTTACATGAAAATTTATCAAAAATGAAAGAATGTGTTGACCTAGTTTTAAATAAAACATAGTAATAATCTAAATTAATTGATAGTGTACCCGATACTACATCATTTGATGGCCCAACATTTCTGAAGAATTTTAAAAGGATTTCCCCACCCATTCATTCTTATAGTTTGGCTTCTTTCTATCATTTTAGTATTTCTATAGACACTCATTTTCATAATGACCCAATTTATTATATATAAAACATTTTTATGAATGTAAATCAGATTTTATCTTACCAATACCCTTATCATTTTCAGTGCAATTATGAGCCTTATGTCCCATTTTACCACATTGGAAGCACTTACCAGAATTCAAAAGGCATTGTATAGTGAACTTTTTAACACAAATTTCGAAAATAGTAAACTTATGTTTCTTACCATATGGAAATTTTGAAGATTTCTTCATTTTCATCTACCCCCTCAACCTCTTATTATTTTTTCAGTCCAAGATAACATGATCATCTAAAAACTCCATTTATACCTTCTTTGAACATCAAAAAAGTCTTTCATAACTTTTGAACTCACGAGAAATTAATTCCCTTCAATAAATTGGATTTAATCCTGAGTAAAAATGATTGATTTTACTATCATGATCCCATTTGAAATATGGATAATACCTTTCTAGTCGGGTGAATTTTTCTTCATAAGTATCCACTAAATCATCCTCCTGCCTCAATTCCAAGAATTTTTTTCCTTCTTATGCCATACCTCTTTAGGAAAATATTTATCAAGTAACATACCTTTGAATTGATCCGTATCAATAGAATAAATCTCCACAATATCCCTAATATTTTTAACCATAGACCACCACTTGCCAGATTCACCTTCAAAATGGTAAAAAAATAGACAAACCATTTTATGTTCTGAACACCCCGTGGAATTGAAAATCGTTTTAAGAGATTTAATCCACCCTTCAGCTAGTATATGGTCAAATGATCTTTTGAATGATGGGGGCGATGCCTCATTAAATGCTTCACTAATGACGTGATCATTTGTGGTTGATCTATATGATCTCATACATGGATATGACTAACATTTATACCCTGAATTAAATGTTCCTTCACCGCAACAAACTATTCAGTTCTGTTTCCGACTATTTCTGATTGCCAATTTATTATAGTGTTTCCCTCTTGATGGCATCCAATCTTAGATTCCCTATTTCCAATGTGGATAACCATTATGAAATCAAACCTATATTTGATGAAGCAATAAGTTAATATTCAAATTCAATATCATTTCAATTTTACCATAAAGGAAAATAATTTATTGATATTCATCTAACAGTATCCGTACTCTTAATGTTATCTAAAACGAACATTGATACCAATTGCAAGGCCCCAGCCTTAAACATTTCATAATAGTGTGTTTAATCAAGAATTCACATTATAGATCTTTTCAGGTTTATATTTATATAGAATTAGGCAATAAATATTACATTTCATCTCAAATATTACAATATTGAAACTTATAATCTAACAAATTTATTTCACAACAGTAAAACTGATAAATAAAACAATTATTTTTTTCTTGATAATAATCTTCTTGAATTATTCTTCTCTCTTACCCTTTATATACCATGTCAAAAAAATTTCAAAAACATGGGGTGATCATACAAATATAAGTAAGGGTTAAAACATAAGGAAAAAACCATTAGTCCATTAATATATAAAAAATAATGAAATCATTTGTTTCACTCATAAAACATAATCTATTTTTCATATCTCATGAAATAATAAATTTTATTAATAACACATATAAATCATAAATCATAAATATAACTTGTAGAATCAATGAAATACATAAACTGTTTCTTTCACAAAAACATGGGTAGTTATGTTTTAAATCCCCATCACAGTATATTCACTTAATCTCATATTAAAAAAAATTAATTTTTGCCTCCATTATGTTCTAAATGAATTGGATAGCTTTGTCAGGCTCACCCACCATTAGTTTATTATGGAACCACCCATATATGTAAACAATCCACCAGAACAATAAGAAAATAATAACACAGAAAACAACCATAATGGAAATATAACATTTCCACATTTTAATTACAATGTCCACTATGATAGCTGGTAGGGTAAAATTGAACAATCATCATTTAGTGAGGCAGTAGTTCACCGAACTCAGAAACAATATGTTCGTATTTATTAGATGGTGTTGTGTGTATGTGTAGTTAAAAACTATCATAAAAACATCCAAGTATAATAATGATACTAGTTTTGTTATGTAATCAATGAATAATAATATAATATGGGGTGAAGAATTAATATAATGTAATGAACAATTAGAAAAACCATTACCTCTAAAATGTGTAACTCTCTTTGAATTGCACCAAAAGGCTTTCTTGAATAACCTTTTTTCAAAGGTTAGGCTTATAAGATAAGGGTAGGGACGTCAAATGCTTATTTGAATAGAAATTAGATAAGCCAAGGGGCTTTAGAGGTGTGAGTAAGTGGGTAGAAGTGACAGAGTTTTATTAGAGGGAGGAGGGTCACTTTAGGAAGGTATTGAAATATTATTTTACTATAAAATGAATTTCGGTTTCAAATGGTTCAAAACTGATTTCTTACAAATATAATATGAATTTGGTTCAACAGTATCTCAGCTAATAGGTTTTAGACAAGATTAGGGAACAAAATTAACCATATCTTGTTTCTTGAACATTTACTTAAAAACATTAATTGTTACTATGTCTTCATGGATTTTGATAATATAAGGATACTATGATTACTATAAAATTATAGGAGAAACATAGTTGGATCATTAATTAATTTTTAATATTATATAAGTTATATGATCAAGTCATAGATTTTAGGACTATTATAAAATTTAATAAAATATTATTTGTTTTAAAAACTCATTTGTGTCTATTTTGACATTATAAAGTAATTGATATTTTAATGTCATAAAAACATGATTCATTAAAATCAAAAGAAGTAAATAAAATATAATATGTCAATATCATCAAGAAAATATTTTTATGGAATAAAAACAAACCAATTAAAATTATTTTAATAATTATAATATCAATTATTTCAATAATTCATTAATGAACCAATCCCCGAATCATCATGGGATCATTATTAATTTTATATATATAATGTCAATAAATTATAACTAAAATATCATGATTTAGGAAATATTTTTATATTTATTATTTGTATTTATAGTTGAATATATCACTTATATTACACCATATAAAAATGGTTTTAGTAAAAAATATAGGTTTATGTTATATTTCTCTTTATTTTTATATAATTCTTTTAAAATGTCATTTTCACACCCATGTGGATCCATGGGGACCCAAATTTGGCACATAGATTTCTATTGTCAGATATATATCATCCAATTGGATGAGAACATTTTTTAGTGTAGTTTAATATTTTTATAATATTAATTCTACACTTCATTACATGATTTCCCATTTTATCATGGTAAATAAAATAATTAATGAAGTTATTATTCATAATGTCGAAAAATAAAATGTATCTATTTGAATAATTTGGACCATATGATTCAAAATATTAATTAATTTTTCAATATGTAAATCACATAATTGTCAACAATTAATTTTAAATTAATTCTCATTGCAAAACCAAAAAAAAACATATTTTTAAGAAGTAATAACTATGAAAAGATTTACAAGTGTTTATGTCCAATTTAATACTGAAATTAAATCCAAAGATGAAAATTGGATTAATTGTTAAAAAAATAATCCAAATACACTTTAAAAACAATTAAAATAAAAATATAACTATATATATAAATTATATGAAAAGGCAGTTTTGAATTTAAATGCAATATTTTTCACTGTTCATTAAAAAATAAACTTTATCAGAAAAATACCAAAATTTCATCGAAAGTAAATTTTGAATTCCCACTTCTAATGAATGTTTATATATTCATATAAAACATATAAAAGTTAGAAAAAATATTTTTAAAAAGGTTTCCCCATAAAAAGATGATAAACAAAAATTTTACTAATTTTAGAGTATTTCAGGCTTAAAATCAGATTCATTCTTATTTTCAGCCTCTAAAATTTATTTAATAAATAAAAAATAATTTAACTAACATTTTTAACCATAATTTAGTTAGTTATGTTAATTACCACCAATACGACATCTAGGCGTTAACTACCATTTAAAATAATAATAATAATATTATTATTTTTTGTATAACTCAATTTTGTGTATAGTGTTAGATTCCAAAAAAACCCATTATTGTGTGTTGAGTACGTATTCAGAAAAAGAATCACTTTTAATGTAATAATAATATATTTTGTATAATTATTAATATAAATGAAAAATATTATTCTATAAATACCGGGGATTTTACATATATTATACTTTTTTTATATTGGTATAAAATTCAATTTATAATGATTAGTTTGAATGAATCTAGGAAACCATTTTAATGAAATAATATTTTTTTTCACTACATATTAAACACCATTATATTTATAAATATAACAAAATGAATCCATAATAGAATTCTGATATTCTGATTAATGAAAAAGATGTAATTTTTTTCAAATGAAAATTCCCAAATTTTAAGAAAGTAATAATATTTATAAAATAACAAAATAAAATAAAATCACTTTTTTAATAAAAAATTTGTTTGTAGAATAAAATTGTATAAATAAAATTTTATTTATTATTTGTAATTAATTAATCATCAAATTAATATTAACTATTCCATTTATTTATAACTCATTAAATATATAGTTTTATTCAATCCCATAATTTTAATATATATTTTATAATGATGATATAATAATGTTTTTATATTATACCAAAATAGTTATTTTTAACATTGTGGTTTGTGTAGTGAAAGATCTCATAGAAGTTAAATTTATTTTGAAAAAAATACTATAATTTTAAGGTGTTACACATACTATCTTTTTGATACCCATATTTATTATTATTAGTTAATTATAATTATAATTTCAACAATATAATATAATTTTTTTGGATTGGATATAATAACTGAAGATTTGGTAATAAAATTTCCTTCAAATAAACATTGAATTAGAAGACTTTTTCTCACAAATCACAAAAATAAAATGACATGAGTCAAATTACATGAATATAACTAAGGAAAATTCAAAATAATAAAACATTTAGTAAAAAACTATATATACTTATTAGAGATGAAAAAAATAGGATAAAAATATAGAAATTATTAAATAGGTATTATTCAATAAAATTTTTTACACTTTATTTATTAAATTTTCAATTAAGAAATAAATTTATAAATTTACAAATTATAAATATTCTTAATATGGATTAGTTTATAATTCACTGTGTGGTAGTTACCTTTGATGTGTTGTTAGGTTTTTTCTAGAATAGTTTATTATTAAATGAATAGTGAAAATATAGTTTAAATGAAATTTCAAATATATATATATTGTTATTAAATGAAAAAAATACAAATTTAATACAAATTTTAATTATTTATTGATTTATTTAAGGGTTATGATCATTCATTTAAAATATAATTATTATACAAAAAAATATTCGATTAATTTTTAAAACATATTAAAAATATTATTCCAATTTAAAAATAACTTTCAATCATTTATTTTAAATAAAAATTTTTTTATAAGCTTTGGTTTGTTCCCGAAACAAATTTATTTTTTAATATCAGTCAATTTATGTCTAGAAAATTAATAATATTTGTCCTTTTAAACAACACAAATATATAAAAAACAATATTTTATTAAAAAAATATTATCATTCATCAACTATGTTTATTATGAAACTAAATTTTATAACCTATCATCATTTTAAGTGATAAATTTATTTTCATATTTCATATCATAATATTTAAATTTTTCAACATAGAAAATTGTAATTTTTTTTTTCAAAAAAAAAATCAATGTACAAAAAACATTCGTTAAAAAAAATATTAGGGTAGAAGGAGTTTTTCTAGTTTTAAAAGAAATTATACATTCAAACTAAATGAATCCTAGTTTTGGCAAGATATTTGGATCAGCCACTAATCCATGCCACTATTACACTAATATTTTATTTCCTTTTTCCCTTAGATAGTTATATAAAAATATTTAAATGTAATGTTTACTCCAGAAAATTACCTTCCATTCATTATAAAATGAGAAAAAAAACCACCACAATGGATTCATGTGCTTTAGTAGATGTGGATAATTTAGTTAAAGGGATAGATGAGAGGGACACTCACACCAAAGGCTTACCCTTGTCCTCAACAACATGAGAAGTGCTTATGTCTCACCCTCAATGATGGGAAATATGAAACTCTAAAACTCATGAAATGCACTCAATACAAGAGAATAATTCCATGATACTATCATAACTAACCACATATCATCTAGACATGGTGAATTCACCTAAAATTTCATAGGTGGGTCAATATACTGCAGAATGGCTTGAGTTATCTATCTCTATTCACAATGAGAAACCTCTAATACTCAAATACATAAAATGAAGCCTCATCACTATGCAGATCAGAACCAAAAACTAGATATGTAATCATAGATCATTGTCTTCATAGTGGCCTCCCAAAATAGAGGATACACACAAAATATAAATATGAATATATGAGGAGTTTAATCAAGAAGGTCCTGAATCTAGTACTCATATTTTTATGGTTAATATTCATATTTTTCCCTAAAATATTTTTATATATGTTTTCCTGTCAACATAAAGTATTTAGAGTCCTTGGGAATTGTTACCTCTACCATCACACCAAAACATGGTTCCATGGTCTAAAATCCGAACTCTATACATTTTAAAATTATTTCCATAATTTTAAAACCAAACATCATTGTTAGAAAATATCTAAACTCGATTCCTAATATGACCAACTCTAATACCCCTATCATGAATGGGAAATAATTGGCCCTCCTGGCTGGTGATAAGCCAATAATAAAACCCCAATCCCTCTACCAAAAATCTTGGGTATTAAGAGTTTCATTGGGTATTATACCACACAAATGGGAGTTGTTATCTTAATGTAATTATATAACAATATATAAATATATATCCATATAGTAGTATAATAGATAAAGGTAAAAAATATTATTGTAAATTAATTAAATGCATTTATCCCACATTAGAGTACCATAATACATACAACAGAAGATAATATGGACAAATAAAAGCCCAAAAAACTGCATACAACCCCAACTTATCGAAATCATTGAGAAATCTACAAAAAATAATCTCCAGGATCAATTATTGGTTCATATTGAATATTTGAACTTCAACTGATCTCTATACATTTCCATTACACCCAGGACTCTCAAAAAATAATTTATAATTCATAATTCATGACATGTGTATGCAAAGACCATGTAGGGGTGAGAATAAAAATTCCTAGCATTATTCACCAAAATTTAAAAACAGAAATAAAAAAGAGATTATTAAACTTGTAATGAAAAATTTATGTCAGCAAGATTCTGATACATATTAATATATGACAAAAATAATCCATATATGATCAATAGAGACACTATGTCTCGTGTTGAGGTCATGAACTCACTACCAGTCAAGGACTTTACAAGATGCTCAAAAGAAAAACAATTCCTAGAGATATAACACGATGATCCTTTTAATTCGATGATGGAACTCTTCCATGTGGTATCTCTCATCAGGTATCACTATATTGATTCAAATCAACATAGAAATTACACTAGTTATGTCAAACTATAAAGAAGCACAAAATATTCTTGGATGGTTAATCTAATTATATATTTGATCAAATTACACCTCACTTGAAGAGAAAAGTTAATGATTCATATATATGGGTCACACTTTTGGACATTTGTTATATCGAAACCTATTTGGTATAAACCTCTACGTAGGGGATAATATTCTCAGATAGGTTGGTCATGATGATTCCAAAACCCCACTTAGTGTTGAATGATAGATGATATAACTCTTAACACTGTGAAGGGGTTTCATAACTCAATGTATAATGAATATCATCAAGGTAAAAAATAGAAGGCCAAAAATTTAAGGCTTCATAGTACTCTCATGGATATAGCCAATGGAAACTAGGACTACAGAAAAATGTATAATGGAATACAACCATGAAAATACTATATCTGAATTGAGAATAAAAACTAATAAAAAATTACCTTGACGGAATTCATGGTGTTTCCCTTGTGGTACATGATGTGTCTCACTATGTATGGAACAAATAATTTCTTTCACTACATGACATGAATTTATCCAAAATACATGAAATATACCTTTGTGTGAACATCATGTAGACGTTGAGACATCACTAAATGTTCCACCATCTCAATCCTATGTAGTCATGTCCATTCTTCTGTAATATAGTTCTACTCAGGAATTCTTGTCATATTTGAATACATTCAAAGTACATAGAATGTTCCTGAACAAAAAACATCGAGGGGTCATCCAAGAAATCAATGTGTTATGTCATATCATGATAAAGTACATTTTAATGTACAATACATATTACCCTACATTCACCATGAGTAGGGACACATGGTATCTTTGGATTGTACTACTTATACGGATTGATCGATAGAGAATGTTATACATATTGTGTTATCTGAAACACATGATGTTTAGAGCCACATGTCTTCCTAGATGTTTAATTTAGGTAAATCATAGATCTTATTTTATTAGTAACACACTTGTTTTCTAATAACCACACAACAAGTAATATTTAGTTCCACATGAAACCAAGTATAAACCAATAGGGGACTATAAAAAATGTTTTCATCATACTATACACTGTGTAGTATGTATTTTACTAGAATATCTTTTCTGTCTCACACAACTCAACCCATGACGATTTCACCTTTAATTAAACCATTAAAACAAAAATAGAAATAAAATATGGTGTTGAACTATCCAAATAAAATTCGTTCTATATAATATTTTTAGTATTTTTTAATTGAAAATCCCCAATGCTCTCCCAGTACTATAATTATGCACTATCATTGTTCATAGATTTGAAATTATTTTTCAAAAAATTATAATTTATAAATATGTAAAATATATTTTCATTATAGTCTCTCATAAATATACAATTAATTTTTTATCTTAGATAAATTTTACATTTATCAAGACTAGTTAATAAATCACATTGTTCTTTGTTATTTTTATTTGTATACTACTCACCAACTCTTGTTTTCTCATATTCTTATAATCAAACAATTCATTACATTATGATGAGGTTTTCCACTTACTGAGTATTTGAAGTCACCCATTTCATATTATTTTATTATGTGGGTTATTAAGAATATTATATCATATGATAATTATATATGAGAGTCTTGTGTGGAAAAATTAGGGAGAATTGGGGAAACCATTTGTAAAATAAGTTGTATTTTAGATAATACAAAAAAATAAACTTATCACTCTTAGGATTGTGTGATTATTTATTATATAGTTGCTACCATATGGATATTATTTAAATTTAAAAAAATTATTTCACATTGTATCAATGTAAATATTTAAGGTAATAGTAATGGGTGTGTTGGGGACGCCTTGAAACTCTGGAATTTATTATCTTTTATCGAAAATCAATGTAAATAACTCTTCATTAGTTAATCACTAACTAAGTGTACATTAATTATATAATCATAAAAACTAATAATATCAAGAATACTGATTTCTATCTAAAGTCTTTCATGAAAATATCTTGTGGCTGGTGATTTTCACCTATGAAAAATGAGGTACAATCTAACTAGATAGTCCTCACGTACTCCAAAAGCCTTCATAAAAATTAATATTGGATCATTGGGTTATAAAATAGAGAATTGAGGTAAGCTTTGACATCAAACCAATAGCATGATGAACTATTCTTCAATCCTAGAGGATGGTTTTGGAACATGGTAATCAAATATCACTCCTATCTCTCTAGAAGATGAGATTGGGGAGAGAGAAACTATCCTACTTCAAGATATGAATAATGATGGAAATTTGATTCCATCATTGTTTATATAGAATGGATGAAGCTTACTGCAATACCACTACAGAACCCGAATAAAAATAACCATCAAATAATTTCAATAAAGACAATAAAAAATTAAATTCATGTTTAAAATGTCATAAATTTATTATCACATAACAAAAATTTGTTAACTGTGTAGTGTGATAAAATATTATCCATTTAAATGAATCTCTAATAAAATAATTATATTTAAAAGCCTTTTATAAAATAGTATGTTTTAGTAAAATAATGTTTTCTCATATTCAATTAACACTTATAAATACATTAAACGAATATATTCAATTCAAAACATTTCAAACTAAAAAAATGATTTTGTCTATATTATTAGGATCAAAAATTAATTCATATTTCAAGAACCCAAAGGTGGTTCCCAAATACCAATGTGGGGGCAAGATAGAGCCTAGTGGTTTGGACACCATGTCTTTTTCTCTTATTATTCAGAATATGTCAAAATTTTGAGTATTAAAATCATATAAATTTCTATGACCATATCCAAATTTCTGTGATAAAATATCACAGAACAAGAGGAGTTTCTAGAAGACCAACAGGGCCATTAATGGGAAAGGGAGTATCCATAATAATGAAAAACAATATAAAAATACGAAAAATGTAATATAATATATTTTTGTTGAAATACCTCATAAATAAGGAAGATCTCATTTTTCATCATCCAATATTGATTTGTTATTTGTTAACCTCACTAGATCAACATCACTTCTTCTATCATGTCCCTGTATTTAATGATGTTACTACCATCCTAATCAACTAGGTCAGAGATATCACATCCTTTTTGAAGAATCATATTATATGTTTATTTTTCAATTAATGTTATAGCATAAATTAAGAAAACAATAGAAGTTATCATGAAATGAATTGAATTCAATAGTTTCATCCTTGTAGGATTGTACATGATCAAATAATATACAATGATAATAATATTACATTGAGAGTCCATTACACATGCTTGAAGATATTGAAATTCTATTAATATTTAAATTTATGTTGTTCCTACTGGAGGGTCTGTCCATATTATCTCATATATACAATACCACCAACTGAAAAAAATCATTTTAACAGTTCTAAATGATTATAATCCCTTAACACATGATATCCAGACGTCTTCTATGTCTGGTCAATACAATTTATCATGACTATATAAATTTTTTTAGTTTAATTTCCATGTACATCAAGGTCCCCAATAGATCTTGATAACATCTATAACTACTTGAAATGAAAAACAATATACATCCATTATAATATAAATAGTGGATGCATGAATATCTACATTACCATAATATGTGTACATCACACTACTCATTTTATGCATGATATGTTATTTAAAATGTAATTTTTTATTTGGGTATAGGGAAAACATGATTAAAATTATCACAAACCCACCATATCCAACTTTGAAATGATCATTGTTTACCTCTCACATGATAAGATCATGTTTCTACTAATTTATGGATTTAGTCATTAGGCCAACCAAGATTCTATTATAGAGTTATTATGATATCTATCAATTTACCTCCTTGGGTAAAATCACACAACTGATAATATACTTGAGTACAATCCTTTTATCCACAATAAAAATATTAACCCATGGACTATAATATTTTTAGTATTGTAATAATTTATATTATGAAAAAAATTAATTACAATGTATGATTCCATTGACTAGATAAAATCATTTCTAATTTTACATTACATCTTTATCAGCATCATATGTTCTAATAGACTCATCATTTTTGAATATGGATACCACTGGAGTTAATGATATTACCATAGACATCATTTTAGTAAGTCTATGATATTAGATAATATTGATAGTATGGAAAGTTGTTGTACCCTTATATCTAGTATTCCTTCCACTCCATGTACTAGGAGCATATCAGTTGTACTCTCACATATATAGTTGGATAGTTTTAACTACATCCCCTAATGATATACAATATTCTACTGATTTTTAAATAATATTAATTATATATTAGATATAAAATATATATCAAATTGTATGACATATGTGATAGATCCATTTCATGAAAAAGTGTAATTGTACTCACCACTTTAATATTATATTATTCTCCATTCATGTGTTATGGGAGAGATTTATTCTAGGAGAAATTTGTACCAATTATCTTTAGAATTATTCAATCATGTACATATAAATACCATTTCAATATATGTACTATTGAAAAGGTCTATGTAATATTTATATATATATTTGTATATCTTTCTCTAATTAATATAGTGTTTTATTTTATGTTCAATTACTAGAGAATATATTTCATTTATATTTTAATAAACATTATACCAATTGTTTGTTCCCTTATTTTAATAAAAAAATTTCCAGAAAAAATTGATTCTCCCTATAACCAATTATAAAAATATAGAAATATTTATTATTAATGAGTATTCACTAATATTGATTATTACATTAATACTATAGTGGATTTAAATAATATTCCTCACTTATTGTCATGTTATAGTGTCTCTATCTCATTCGGGATGAATTGTATGGACACCTTCCTAGATTGGAGGTTTTGACATCTAGTTCCCCATATAATGATCATTTATTGTAGTTACGAAGAGTAAAATTATAATGCATTTAGGAATGCTGACATTGTATAACCAATCAAGCCTTATAGGTTCGACACTTTAACCATCCATGTATAATCTCTTTTGAATACACACTATAGTGTCGCAAGTAATAATCAACTATACATTGGTACATAAAATCCATTTATAAATATTAATTTATTTTTATCAATATTTTCATATTTCATTTACATACTACATATAAGAATCATTATTTTCATCAAATAATGCATCACCATCTATGGTGAATGTGAAACCACTACCCTAATCTTATTCACCCTACATGGTTTATATCCCTGTAACATTCTTCTATAGAGGATCTTATTGAACTTTTACCTATGACTACATTATATTCATCTCCTGAATTGAATAAATACAAGAAAATATTTCTCAGATTATAGAGAAAATTGATGTTTTACATTGTATTGAAATATATTCAGTCACATAAATATGTCTATTGTGTCATAGGTTTTTATTTAATACCATTGAAAACATTTTTATAAATACTATTAGATACATGATTTTTTTATCATGATTTGAGTTTGTATAAATCATTAATATAGAATTTTCATCTAAAATCTTTTTTTTATGAAAAAATTGATGGTTATAATACTAAAAATAATATGATATCGATTTTTCATTTTTGATGGCATATTGTTTTGGGATAATAGCTAAATTTTCATAGAATGCATGGAAAAAATGAAAGTATATTCAATGCATATAAGTATCCAAATTGATTCTCATTTAACTAATATCAAGCCTCTAATGTCTACAAGGAAATTATAATTTATAAATTACTCTATTAAATAATTAATTGATAAATGTATCTATAATAAACCAACCGGGGTCAATAAAACAAGCCCCCAAAACTGGCAAGTCAGATAATATAGGTAAAAATAGATAACTTGAAATATAATATAATATTATAAAAACAAGATATATAACCAAAGAATGAAGATAAAAAAGTGAGATACCACAATGATATACAATCCAATATAAAAACATTGTAAACCAGAATGCAATTCATATCTTCATGTGACCAAAAGTGACGTCTAGACCAACCCTATCTGAAACCAGTAACATCAAGGGAGTCCAATAATATAATAAAATAGTATACAATGTGTAATTCATCTTAGATGACATGTTATAGTTAATGGAATTTGATTTCAAACAAGTGGCTATATGTTTCCGGAAATAGCACACACTCATCTCATTAGGTTGAAATTGAAATAGAAACCACAATTTAACAGAAAATAACTGAATAAATTAGGTGTGTCACCCATTATTGAAATAAAATAAATTTTGATATTCAAAATCCAAAAGATTACAATTCCATTAGAGTTAATTTTGTTTTTCTCTATACACATGGATCATACTCCAGGAAGAACTGATTACAAAAGTCTATTTTCATCTTATCCATGTCTATTATCACAAAATAATAAGGCAACAAGAAAGGACTACATGGATACCAGTGTTAATGACCCAAAAATGTATGCCACTCTAAATGGTTCCCCGAACTCGGTTGGCCAATTGGCCTCAACCGTATTTCCCCTTACTCCCATGGTTTCTGACTAGCAGAGTGGTCCTATGTTAGTTAGTGGGGAGACTATTCACTCATTACCGGAGTTTCAGACTTTATGTAAAATAGAACAAACATCGGAGGTGATACAAATAGTTGTCAAATGTGGTAAACATGAAAATACAAATATGAAAGCATATCAATTGTAACGTCCCGACCCATCTCACCGCTGAACCGGTGGTCGAACCGGTCTCCAGATGACTTCAAGCACGTCTACCTGTATGCGAGAGGCTGTCGAAATGTATCGATGGTGTAAGGATATTTCGTGGGGAGACTGTACCCTCTTATTAGAGATGCACAATAGTATGTCAAAGTATATAAAAAATAGCAAAAGTATTATTGCATAATTAAAAAAAAAATATGAAATATACAACTCATTTTATAAAAGTGGTCAATGCTAGTTATATAGAAGATTATGGCATGACATTCAAATGATACAAAAAATGGAAAGAATTTAACAATACAACATTATTTACATTCCAATACATAAATAAAAAAAACTCAATCCCATAGGAGGTCTCCTCATGCATCCCAAGCTTCCTCTCGGTCTTCCGCACCTAACTCCCAGGTAAATGAAAATAAAACAATCCTTCAATGAAATAGAATTTACTCGGGTACACCAGTGCATTGGCGGCCTGAGTAGGGTGTGAGAAATAAATATTTCTAGGCCAGGACCACCAGTGTCAACCCCAAATCCAAACATTTAATAAATAATTTATACCTTCTGAATGCATGTATAAATAAATCAAGGAGTACAATGTAACTATATACATAAGTACCTGTTTCAGCCCTCTGCTGGTGTCTTAACCAAAATTTTGAAATTTTCATTCATAATCAACAATCATTACGCAATCATTTTCTTTTAGAAATTATTCAAACCAAATTAAATTATAAAATTCTTGATATTCGACCTATGCCCGAAATCCGCCATATACATCACTCACCATAGATGTATCTAAATACCATATAAGAAAACCAAATAAAGAATGAATCTAAGCATGTCCTTTGGCTAGGATAAAACATCATAAGATATTAAATTTTAATCTTTCATGTACTATAGACTAGCATGTACACTTAAAATAGTGATTCCCTGATGGGTCTATCCACTATCAGTGATTCACCCAATTCATCGATATGTTTGAACCCTTTATCATGTCTAATTCACGAATCATTATGTCACAACAGTTTTCATTAACAAATTAATCCATTTTCGGTATGACCAATTGGACCCACAGTCCAATGTCAATTAATGGGAGTTTAACATTATGTCTAGCTCCCTCATGAGTATTTGGTGCATCAGTCATTATCTCACTACCCATTGGTATTTGGATCATCAGTCCCTGTCTCATTAAAGAATTTTTTCATGCAAGATGGGTGTAGAACGCCATGTCTATAACCCCATGAGTATTTCAACCATCAACCCCTATCTCGCAACCTGTTTATCAACCCTACATATATATTTATCATTGGTGTAGATTTCCATTTCTAACACCCCAAAACCACGCTTTAATTAATTTATAAATTAATTAATCCAATATGTTAATTAATTCAACAACTAATTAACAATATAAATATCCCATAAAAAGAGTCAACAACTAATTAAAAATTCCACAACTCAATAGTTAATAATTATTAAAATATTAATTATTCTTAGAAATCCAACTAAATAATTACATTTAATTATCAAAATTCAATAACAAGACTAAACACATCCACTCAAATTGTGATTCGTCCCGGACATTATCAATTTACATGCACGTCATAATCATCTCAAAACATGCTGAACAAGGCCATGTTATTCAAATACCATCTCACAGAGCATATCATATTTTTAAACAACTCTATCCAAGTCAACATAAGACATGGTAAAGAAAAAAGAATCAAAAGGTACCTTTGGCCAACAGTCGTAACAAACAATCCATTGACAATCTTAATTTAATTCATAAAAATTAGTTAATTTAACAATTAATTAATTAAATCATATATCTTTAACCATTCATCAATTAATTATCTATTTACCATTTAACATGTAATAACTAATCTATCCATTAATTATTACAAGTTTCTAATTTATATTCTAAACATGTCAAATATTCATTATTCTCTGTAGAGAGTAAAAGCCCAAATTTTATTCCAACTCATGACTTGATAATTTATTCTACAATTAATTACCCTATTACCCATTCTTCCCCATTCAAATAATATAACTATTTAATCATATCACTTTATCAAATTTTACAAAACATTCTTAGAATCATCTCATGTTAAAGTCTCCATGTATATCTCATGGGAGACATCATTTAATAACATCAAGAGTGTCATGAATCGACATATTATATATCAACTCCAGTAAGAAGATATAAAGAAAGCCAATCCACAGCAAGCATGATATGACATTACCACTAATCAACAGTTTATCATTTATCATCATTTCAAGAAACCATATTAGTTCCATAATCAAGGAAACTCACATTTTCAATTTATTTAATGAAGTTTTATTTCATAAATAATGTGATAGGGATTTGGGAGCCTAACTCTGGGTGACATCATTTTGATTACACAACACATCAATCTACCTGGTGACAATTAGTTAAAAATGGCATACAGCTACACACGCACAACCAATATATATATGTATATTTATAATATATATATATATATATCTAAATATATATTTTCACGTTTTCATGCAGTGAAAAAAAACAACAAATCACAAAAACAACTTTCAAAGACCAAAACCAGTGCAGCATGGTCTATGCACGTACCACTACATACCAAGGACATAGATAAAAAATTCGACACATATTTAGTTGGTTCAAAAACATAAAATGATTTAATTATTTACCATCTAAAAATATCAATGTATTGAATTGGCTCGAACTACCTTGACTTTAGTGGTGGTTTCCAGAATGCGGACTAAAGAATGTCGAGATCCTCGTTGCACAACCCTAGATCAGAAGAACACCAAAAATTCAGGTTACAACATAAAACCTAAATTTGACCCAGCCACAATGGGACCAAAACAACATCAAACCATGATGGAGATGATGTGGAACATCATAAGAGACACTACCTTGAAAATTAGAAATAAATTCAAGGAATAATTAAATGAAAAAGATTGAGGATGATGGACTTGAGAAAGGGGGCATTGTGCGCTATAAGGGAGGCTGCCCGGGGGTGTCGTCCTGCTATAGGGGGTCGTCTGGGGGGTTCCGCACAGCTAGAGGTTGGGAAGAGGACGACCACATAGAGGAGGATGAGGCTATCGAAGCCGCTGCATTGATCCTCTTTGGGGAGAAGATTCTTGCGGGGGTTACGCCTCTTGGAAGAAGAAGAAGGACACACCAAACATATTTTTTAACACTAACACTAACCATAAATGATTAACAAATATACATTAATATTTTTAATAATAAACATAATAATAATAATATCATTAATATTATTATTAATTTAATACTGCCTTTAAAAAAGTCCTCATTAATGATCAAAAAACATTTCTTTTTTACTTCACAAACCCCCATTTAATCATTCTTAAAAGGAAACGTTTCTTTGAGAAATTAAATCTCCCCATTATTAATCATTTAAAATAAAATATATTCGACTTCAATGTAATAAGAATTTTTACTTTCCCATAAATAATTAAATAAGTTTTCCATGAATTTATTTAATTGACACAATAATAATTATTATTACATCCTCATTAGTATTATTATTAAATCATTCATTTTTTCAATTACCTCAAAAAATCATAAATTCATTACTATTATTATTTATAATAAAAATAATTAACATAATTATTAATAATAATAACTCTAAAAGACAATAATAAGATTAATATCATAATTATTACTCAATCTTATGATATAACCAAACACTTGTATATAATCACAACAATTCTTCATTAAATCTGAAATTCCTTTTTTAATTAAGAGTTTCTTTAGTATAACCAACAACCTAAATTAAATTCACATAAGTATTAAACACCTATAATAATGAAATTAAAATATTTTAACATCAAAATAATTTATGACTCCATAATAATTAGAATAAGAATAATAATAATAATAAAATTATTATTAAAACATTATTATATTTAAAAACAAAACTCCCATTTAATATTTTTTATTAATGTAAATAAAATATTAAATTGGGTAAGCTACACGGGTTGGACTACAACCATGCACAACCCGTGCAGATCCATTCAAGTTTACTTTTCCAAATTTGATGCTCTCGAGACACATCGAGACATGACATAAACTATTGGGTAATTATGCAGGTCCAAAAATGTCACCTTTAAGTGTTCTAACACAAGGAATAAAATTTCAAAGCTCGATTTTAAAAAAATCAACTCATCAATAAATTGAAAAAAAATTGAAAACCATTAAATTCCTATCCCAGTTCAAAAACACAAGACATTACAATAAACCCACCTTATAAAATTCTCATCCCTGATAAGACATTGGGAACCACTACAAAAACAACTGACCTACAATGGTAATTTATTCTCGTTATAACTGATATATTATGATCCCAAAACCAAACACACCTTTAACCCTTCACAAGACTAATAACCAAGCCTTTAAAATAATAACCAAATCTCACTTTATAGCTTAAACATCGAATCAAAGCATATATATGAGGCCATTACAAGGACATTGTCAACGAAAATGGTTGAATCATGATCAACCAACATAACATGTTTTTCTGGCATCCCTCAAAAGATGTGGCGAACCAAAAACCCACATTCTCACATTATCTAATGATTTGACATTAACACTATTCCCAAACCATCCACATGTAAAATGTTGTCCTTAACGGACCTCTTGCGAAATTTCTAAGTCAATTCATCAGAAGTCTATTTTAAAAATAACAATGCATCAACACGAATAATGGAGTTACCCAAAGAAACCACAAATCATGTGTTCTACTCAGATAACAACCACTCAACAAACCCATCAATATTGAAACCGTAGAATATCTTAAAACATATGGTACCGTAGTGTCTCCATTATGAGGTCAAGATAGGTGACATGCTTGTTGTATTTAGAAGAGATCACTAAGTGAAAACCAAGGATAATAAAAATATTAGTTAATATACTACAAAAAAAACACTATTAAAAAATCTCAGTATCAACTGCTGACATGTTTACTGAAAACGATGAGAAACTACCCACCTTATAATTTTCCATGACATCTCATGAAATGACCATCCACTCACTGGAGAAGTATTTAAGAACACATTAATGCATGCATGTGATGTTCCTTAAAACACGATATCCATGTCAAACATTGATCCCAAAAACCGTAAACAAACCTAAATGTCAAACCTCTCTCCTAGCTATACAAAACCTAAATAACAAGATTCAAAATCCCATTTTTACTTTTATCCATTTTAATTAATTCATTTCAACATTTCATCATTTGAATGAATTTAAAAAAAAAAACAAGTACTTTTTTATAATAATTGAATTTATTTTCAAAATAATTCCCTATGAAAAGAATATGCATGTTATAAAAAACATTATATTTAATGAATTAACATTTTGTGTTATTCAAATTTAGACAAGAAATTTAGAATCTAAATTGTTTTTACCAAGAAGGAGACCCCTGATTGTCCAATTTATTTAATTTGGGTTCTTCAAAAAGCAACTGAATAATGGTTCATTTCAATAAAAACTCAGTTGTTTCATATTTATAACCATTTATATAAATACTATGGTTATATAAGGTTCAAACACATGGGTGGCCATCTACCTCTCAATAAGGTGCCCATAAACCATTCCGCTGAAATTTGGCTCCCATTTATCAAAATCTACATTTATTAATCATTTTAAATTTCGTTCCCCTTTCTCACATCAAAATAGCTCTTGCATTTTATCATAATTAGTAACACAAGATCATGATATGACCCATAAACATAGAACAACTACCAACCATGCTAATAACTGAAGCAATATATCATATAATAACTCATGCATGTTAATTCTATCACTGAAAAAAATTTATCTACAAAGGCATGTTAAAGCTTATCAAAACATGGATTTTCACCAGAGGCACACTATCCATATTAGCAAGGATATTACTAAAAAAACTACATGGCATGATTTATACATGAAATGTGAATCTTTAAGTGCATAAGATGATGTATGTATGAAACTTCCTTAACATATCATTCCCAGACAATTATTTTTTCAAAATTATAAAAATATAGAAGCTATAGAAAATACACTAGTCATTCAATGTGAAATAATATCAACGATAACCTCTAATATTTAAAAAATCAATTTCCATCCCAGGTCACTTGGTCATTTACTATACATGGGGTGATTTGTCCCAAAAACGAATATTAACCCAAATGTCAACACATTACCAGTCTCATATCTATTAACCCCAAAATAGTATTACAGAGGAAAAGAGACCCATTGATACCACATTGTAATGTCCCGACCTAGCTCACCCCTAAAATAGTGGACAGACCTGTCGCCACATGACCTCAATCACGTCTCCACATATGCCAGAGTCTGCCTACTTGCAACGAGGGTCTAAGGATAGTTAGTGGGGAGAATTTACCCTCTTATTAGAGTTGCACATATGTATGTCAGGGTAAATATAAATCCATAGTGGAAGTAGTAATACATAATTGAAAAAATAGTGGAAGAAAAATAGGATTCATTTTATAAAAGTGGAAAATTCCAATTATACATCATATGTATGAATAACATGAAAATGATACGTAAATGGAATATAGTGAACAATAAAACATGCTTTAAATTACAATATAGAAATAAATAAACAATTAATCAAGCCACGAGGTAGTCCCCTCAAGCATCCTGAGATTCCACTTGGTCCTCTGCTCCTTACACTTATGTAAATACAAACAACAGAATCCTACAAACAAATAAAATCTAATCGGGTACCCCAGTTCAATGGTGGCCCAAGTTGGGTGTGAGATATAAATCCTAGTAGGTCGGGACCACCGAAGTACACACAAAATCCATACATTTAATAAATAATTTAAACTGTTTCAATGCATTCATAAATAAATTATGATATAGAATGTAACTATATACCCATGTACCTGCTTCAGCCCTCAGCTGACGTCTAAACAAACATTATGAAAATTTCATGCATAAAAAACTATCATTACACAAATAATTTTTAATCAATTATTCAAACCTCAGTAAATTATGAAGGTTTAGAGATTCAACCTATGCCCGAAATCCCCCATATAAGTCAATCACCAAATATGTCCTTAATGTCCATCAAAGTGATTAATTTAATGATTGAATCCAATAATGTTCTTTGTATTGGGTATCGCGACATAAGATATTCAATTTCAATCTTTCACATAATATGCCTGAGCTCATCAACATAATATAGTGATTCTCTGCTAGATCTGTCCACTTACATTTATTCACCCAATTTATTCATATGTCTAAACCCTTTCTCATGTACAATTCACAAATTATTATGTCACAACAGTTTTCATTAACTAATAAATTCATTTCATGTAAGACTAATTGGACCCACAATCAAAATAAAATTAAGTGGAGTTGAAAATTAGGTCTAAAACCCTCATGAGTATTTGGAGCGTCATTCTATGTCTTACAGCCCATTGGTATTGGGATCATTAGTCCATGTCCCATAAAAGTATGTTTGCATGCAAGTTGGGGTGTAGAACTCTATATCTATAACCCCATGAGTATTTGGAGCATCAGTCCCTATATCACAACCCGTTTATCAATCAGACATATCTATTTATCATCAGTGTAAAATGTCATGTATAACACCCATAACCCTTCCATTAATTAATACATAAATTAATTAATCCATTCTGTTAATTAATTCAACAACTAATTAACACCATAAATAGCACGTCAAATTAGTCTACAATTAATTAACCCTTCAATTACCCGATAGATAATAATTAATTAAAAATTAATTATTCTCAGCATGAAAACTAATTAATTAAATCTTCATTTAATTATCCAAATTATTTAACAATTCTGAACCCATCCACTCAAATATTGATTCAACCAGGACTTTTTAAATTTTCACTCATGTCATAATCATCTCACAACATGCTGATCAAGGCCCGGATATTTAGCAACCATCTCACCCAACATATAATATTTTCTAAAAACTCCATCCAAGAAAACATAATTCATGGAAAAAAATATGTATCAAATGGTACCCCTGGCCAACAGTCGAAACAAACAATAAATTAAAAATTTAAAATAATGCCTGAAAATTAATTAATTCTACATTTAATTAATTTAATCATTTCTCTTTAACCATTCATTAATTAATTAAACATTTACAATTTAACATGTAATAATTAATCCATCCATTAATGATTAAAAGATTCCAATTTGTATTCTAAACTTTTCAAATATTTAATATTCTCTATATACAGTAAAATACAATATTTTATTCAAACTCTTAACTTGATTATTAATTCTACAATTAATTACCCTATTACTCATTCTGCCCCATTCAATTCATTGAACTTCTTAATCATATCACATTAACCAAATTAGAAAAATATTCTTAAAATAAACATATGGTAAAATCATCATTTATCTTACATGGGTGACATCATTTAGTAAATCAAAAGTATAATTCATCGACATATCATATATCAAATCTAGCAAGAAGAAATATGAACAATCAAACCATGGCAAGAATGATATCTGCTTACCCTTAACCTACACTTTTTCTTTAATAAATATTTCAATAAAACATAGAAGTTCCATAATCAATGAAACACACATTCTCAATTTATTATTGAATTTATAATTATTTATTAACGAGATAGGGATTTGGGACCCTACCACATGGTGACGTTATTCCAATTACACAACACTTTAATTTACATGGTGGCAATCAGTTGCAAATGGAATGTAGTTGCACCTGAACCACCATTATATATATATATATATCAAAATATATATTTTCACACATGGGTGCCCTAAAACCAAAATTAACAAACCACTAAAACTACTTCGGAAGACCAAAACCAATAGAGCAAGGTCTACACACCTACCACAAGATTCCAAGGGCTCAGATAAAATATTAGACTCCTATAAAGGTTGTTCTAAAGAAAACAACATTATAATTATTTACCTATAAACAACATTGATAAACCGAATCAGCGCAAACCGCATCACCTTCGTCGGCGGCTTCCATAACGCAGACCAAGGAATCCCGAGAACATTGTTGTACACCCCTAAAAATGAAGAAACCAAAAAATAATTCTTACAAAAAAAAACAATAAACTCGAAGAAGCAAAAATGGGTACCAAAACAACATCCATATGCAAAATAGGTGATGGGGAACAAAATTGAAGTCCCTACATTGAATATTCAGACTAAATCCAATGAATAATTTAGAGAAAAATCTCACAGACGAAGGACCCGGGAAAGGGGGCGTAGCGCGCTTTAGTAGAGGCTGCCGATGGGGTGTTGTGCTATTACAGGGGGTCGTTCGGGGGTTCTGTACTATTGGGGGTCCGATAGAGGAGGGAGGAATGAAGAAGGATCCCAGATAAGCTTCTCCATCATGCCTCTTAGGGGAGAAGATCTTGATGGGGGTCTCACCTCTTGGATGAAGAAGTAGATCACACACCTCCCATTTTTAAAACACTAATACTACCCATAAAAGATTAATAAATATAAATTAATAGTCATAATAATAATCATATAAAGAATTGTATCATTAATAATAATAATAATATTTTTATAACATTCTCTTTAAAAAAATACTCCTTAATGATCAAAAAACAATTTTTTTGTTAAATCCAAAACCCCAAATTAATCCTTCCTAAAAGGAAATATTTCATTGAGAAATTAAAACTCCCATTCAATCATAAATTAAATAAAAATGTCCTTGGCATCAATGTAGTAAAAATAATTCTTCTCCCAAAATTAATGTAATTTATTTTCCTTGAATATTATTAAGTAACAAAATAATAATAATAATTAAATCCTCATTATTATTATTTTTAAAACCTTCAAATTGTTTTCAATTCCAACGAAAACTCCCCAATTCGTTACTATTATTATTTATAATAATAATAACAATAACTATAAATATCAATAGTTACAACACTCATGAAAAATAATAATAATACTATCATTATTATTACAGAAACAATTGATATAACCCAACAACTCAATTCAATAACAATGATCCTACATTAAATATGAAACTCCTTATTTAATTAAGAATTTATTTATGATACCTAATGACCTCATTAAATTAAGATAATTATTACATGCCATTAATAATGAAATATAAAATATTTTAACATCCAAATAATTTATGACTCCATAATAATGATAATAAAAATTAATATTATTAACACATTATTCTGTTTAATCACAAAACTCCCATGTAATATTATTTAATAAAATTATATTAAATATTAAACTGTGTAAGCAGCTTGGGTTGGACAGCAACCGTGCACTTCCCGTGCAAATCCATCCAAGTGGACTTTTCCAAATTCGTTTCTCTATAGACTCATAGGGACACCGTGAAAATTATCAGGTTATTACGCAAGTCAAAAAAATAGACACCTTTAAGAGTTCCCATAATGGGAATAAAATTTTGGAGCTTGGTTTAATTAAACAACTGACTAGTCCCAAAATAAAATAAAAATCGAAAACATTTTTATTTTAACCCAGTTCAAAAACACCGGGATTTACATCAATAACCAAAAGTGTCTCATGTACAGAATGGTATAGATGATACGTCTATATTGAAGGAATAAAAATAATTATTGGGCAATGCAAGAAAGTATAGATGTATGAAAAGGAAAAAAATTAAAAAATGAATCCTAGTAGAATCATAAACCTTTTCATGGTTGTATGTTCCCCAACTCGAAAGCCACCGTCAACTTCTTGTACATGGGAGGTTTCCACTATCATTACCTACAGAAATATAATTTTTTTGAGGCCTTGAGGAGGAAAAAATTGTTTGTTAGATAAACACCCCAGTAGGTATCCCACTAGAGGTCAATAATGTTCTAGTAACAATATGAAAAAATATTGCATTTGTAAGTAATGAAGATATGTAAAAGTGTGTCTTCCCAAAGAATAAGTCTACTATAATCGTAAAACCAATTCACCCATCAAGGCTACCTACAATTAAGTCATCTCTTAAAAAGATAATTGTTAACAAGAAAAATAATTTTAACCCCCATCTTGTATATCAAATCTCATTTAGTTATCCATGACCTCACCATATATAGATTTCGAGAATCTGACATCCACGTCGTTTAGTGAAGTGTATACCATAATGGGCATAACCAAGGTGTCATGTACCAGGGAATCCATGTAATAAATTTGGACAATGAAGGGCCGTATCCAAGGAACTATGCAAAGGTATCCTCATCAAGTCCCATGAGAGTCCTAGTGGAAAATCGATCTAGGCACTAGTTGGAATCATATGGGCATATGCATCGATGTGTCCGATTCAAGTCCAAGAAAGCTAGATCTACTGGTTATGAAGGTGTACGGAATCCAACATAATCATGACTCAAGGGATATAGTCAACCAAAGATAACCACTACCGCATTATAGATTCTTTGAGAGTAGTCGAGGGAATCATCAAAACCATGTATTAAATTCATACCATTTAAAAAATTAACCCCAATTGAGTATACCAACTCATATAATCAAGAACATGACATGAGTATACTATCTCATACATTAAATTTATCCTTCAAGATTACATGGGCCTTCCCTCCCACATTATCTATAAATCAAATAAATCTAATCCAAACATCATGGAATAAGAATATTCAACAACGAAATGAGGTATTACATCTCTTAGGAAAGTTATTCGATTACATTTATGCTTTAACGACCCTCCTTAAACTATGAATGGAAAAGAGAACATCAATTTTTTGGTTTAAACATGTTATTTGTATTTGTGTCACACTAACTGTGACCTTGAATTATTCAATGAGTGCCAACTCACCTAAGTGAAACCAACATGTATCCTCACTAGGACTGACTATGCCCACTATAGGTAGAAAACTCAAAAGCAGGTTCCCACCGGAATGTCCAATGAGAAGCATAAAGGATGAACTCTTTAAAAATACCATCAAAGACCATGAATATCAAATTCCTCCAACCCCAGCTTTTTCGTGGAGCACTTGTCTAGTATCAATTCCATATTCTTCTATATTTAGGAAAAAGTTAATGTACTCACAGAAAATGGTATATTAGGTCCTATGAGACTAAAATCAAATTAGGAAATCATTGTTTTGAATAATCAAGAACAATTAAAATAGAATGTAGTCCTTTCTAATATAAATCTGATGAGACTATCCACGATAAAAACAGAGATCAGATGGTGAAACTAGATCAAATACTACCATTTGTTTCGAAGGCAATGTCTCCATGATGATGGTTGTTTTTCATTTCAAGGAAAACTGAAAATGTTTTTAAAAATGGTGTTGTAATTTTTATTAAAGTTAAGAAAACTAACAGGATCGTACAGTTCACCCACATGGTTTCCCAAACAATGTAGAAACCATGTATAGCTCACTGTCTTCATGGTGCACATCGCATGGTTACTCTGCACTGTCTGAATAGTTTTGTGATAACTCTGCGGTATCTCCCCATAAAAAGTCATTAATGTTTCAAACCTATTACAGGACTGTGTAACCTCTACCTCTTGGTATTCAAAACAATTTAAGAGAAATATCCTCCTCTCGTGTGGTTATTCTAACCATGCGAACTACCCATCATGGTTTTATATAACCATGCGCCTACCCTTAAACAACCATAAAACTCAGTTTCAAACTCCGAAAGAGCCCAGAAAACTTCATAAACACCCGTGATGAAAACATTTAATCCTATAATAAGTAATTTATTCAAAAAATAAATGTATTCATACATCATATGAAAACCTAGGTACTTACACACTTTTTTCTCAATTAAACCCTTTAAATACTATATAATACAATTGAAAAACATTTATGATAAATAAATTCATCCTATTTATATCCCACATTAATACTACATAAAAAATAACTGTAGTTCAATTATAATAGTTGGGGAAACACTGAATTTAATCCCTCCTTATTTACTATTAACAAATAAAACATTAACCATTTCATTAGAGAGCTATATGGCCACACCGACCGTATAAGATAGATTGGGCTCCCATATTTTTCTTCCTCTATAATGGGTCTCAGATCCTCGTATAAAAAATATCACGATCCCCCATTTAACACATATGTTTTTAAAGTACCTTTTAAATAATAAAATAATTAATTCTTCATATTTTCATCATAAAACTAGTAAAAACTATTTTAAACATTTGTGAGAAACATATTCGGTTATCAAAATATCTTTTTCTTTTAGGGACACATGTTCGATCCCAAAATAACCATTGATGAGATATATGATTCATAGTTGTGTAAATAGTCAATTATATACATGAATCCAAAAAATAAATCCCAATTTAGATTATGGAAAATCATATTGTCTCCATATATTTAAATATGAATATTTCTTTTTTATTTTCTAATGAAATTGATAACATTTAGAAATAATAATTTTGTTGAAAACAGTTGAACAAAATTAAATAGAATAATAGTATTTCATTTATTTTTCATTTATATCATCTTAGATACATCCCAAAAATAATTTTTTTAAAAAATAAGGACAAGGATGAAAAAGTGTGTTTTTAGGGTACTATTTCAATTTGATTTTTAATAGAATGTCACTTAACTTGTCAGAAGAAAGTCATGTGTGTTCCATATATTAATGAATAAAAAAACATATTTTCATTATTTTAATTTATTGTTAAATTCCTTTTATTTCACATGTTACCATATCATATACAAATACTTATTCATTATAGTTCACATTAGAGGTTTTGATGTTAACCGACTAATATGGTAACAAAGGTATCAATAGGTTAACTATGGTCATAGAGGTAATTATATACCATTAAGAGAATAATAAGAACAATGTAAATATTATTATTAAATATTAATTACATAGCTTAAATTAATAATACTTTATTGTTTTGACAAACAGACTATGATACATTCATAGAGTTGGTAGGTTGTCCATACACATTTGTAATGTTACCACCTTTCAATGGTCATTATGGAAATAAGGTAACTGTTGTATTATATTAATAAAATGAAAATAATATTATAAATAAATATAATTCACTAAAATATACTTATATTAGAAACCCATGTGATGTGGTGATGGAAAAAAGCATAACGCATCATGAAATTGATAGTCCACAAGTACACATGACTGTTTTCATCGTTCTTTATGTAAATGAAATTAGAGAAATGAGGTATTATAATATTGTTCTTGAAGGATTAATTTTTCATTATTATCACAAGTGTAGTAAATACCTCATTATTACATACTATGAGAGTTGGTGATGGAAAACAAATTAAATCAGCTCATGTGGCTCTAGTCCAATGTACTCATGAATGAAAAATTGTAATTTGATAATGGTTGATAATGGAAATAAATTATAACATTAAAAAATTTCAACTCAGTTTATTGGAAATACATATGTCTTTATATAATCATGAATGGTGAACATTTCAATGATGTGGTAGAGTAAATTAAATTAAAAAACTCGGTTACAAACTATACAACTTCTTTGGATAAGCCCCTTTTCTTAACATCTTAAGACCACTATGTTTGTTATTTTTCCCCATACATGCACTAATTCTTTGTAAATGTTTCTATATATGGTATTTTAATAGGTAGTGGCTAATACAAATGGTTTTTATTCATAAAACTATTAGAAAAAGGGGATCCATTTTCTATGATAGGGGAGGGGAACTTAGGGATTCCATAAAAATATAAATTTGCATAAATTAATTTTGACGTATAAATAGACCAAAAATAATAATAATCAAAGAGAATTTTAGGGTATCCAGAAATAATATAATAAAAAAGCTATATGATTGGATTATATTTTTACCATTATATATATTTTTTAAGACTTTTAAACCCTAGAAAAAATTATAGTGATATTAATTTTTTTTCACAAAAGGGGTTAATATATTTACAATAAATTGAAAAAGGCCCATATATGGACCATTTTTTATATATCCAAACATTTATTGTTCGCATTGTTAATATGAAATCTTTAGTTATTTTAAATAAATTTATAAATATTATTTCTTATAAAACATCATTACCAAAAAATTTGGAACTATTCCTTTAATTTGACATTAAAAACAAAAAAATGAAATTAGAATAATATATTTTAATATATCCCTAAAAATTAAATTATATTTGTAAAAACTATGACATAAAAACAATTAAAGAGAATTTATTTTAATTTTTTTTATTATCATACATTTTTTCATTAATGGAATTACTACACAACCTATATTGTGTAAGAAATTAGGTTAATAATTTATTTTCTAAAAATTAAAAATAAATTAAAGGTTCATATTAAATCATTTTTATTTGAAATTAATATTTATAAGAAAAAATATCCCCTATTTAACCCTATGGATTTAATATTATTGTCATTTAAAATTTAAGATTTAAATTTTTTCATTTATAAACTAACAATATTATGATGATCATAATCAAATTCCCATGGATAGAAAATGAAGTCTAAAAAATAATAGAAATTATGGATAAAATAGACTCAATAAATAAAATTAATATAAGTGTTATGTTCAATTTTGTTTCTCAGTAATATTATAAGAAACTTTAATTACCCAATTTACCTTTCATCGTGGTAAAAATGTTACTAAGGTTACTATTTATATGTTCCCACAATATAAGGTATATATTTAAAAAAAGTTAACATAACAATTCCAAATTTGAAAAAAAATTTCAATATAAATTTTTTGTAAATTCTAGAAATTATTGTTTTTATAAAATCATAAAACATATTCAAAAAGAATTTATTGAAAAAAATTATTTTCATATAGAAAATTTACCTCTAAACAAAATTATGTTTAATGATGTATCAAATGAAGCTATTTAAAATCAATAAAATTTGATGATACTTTAATACATTTAGATAAAATTCAAATCATAAAAATACATTTAAATTAAACAGAAATTATAGTTTTGTAACGAAATTTTATCTTCCACTTTTCACTAAAAAGTTAATATTTTCAAAATGATACCAAATGTTTACCCAACTGAATTTCTGGTAATTTGATTTGAAAAATTATATCAACTTTGTGATTTTTTTTCATATTTTAAATATTTTAATTATAATTAATTTCTCATAAAAATTGTTAAAAACAATTTTTTAGGAAATTGGTGTTTTTTAGAATAAAATTATATAAAAAATGGAGTTCTTATTTTTTTAATAACTTTTCATACCTTTATATTTATTCTAAAAATTAGATATATTTCATAAATTAATTAATCTTTTTCATATTCACAAGTTTGAAGGATAATTTATAAATTTAATATAATAATATTTTAATATTATATCATGGTTGTTTGTTTCAACTCAGTGTTTCGGGTACTGTAAGCTATCAAATACAATAAATTTATTTGAAAACATAATTCATAATATATCAATGTATTACACTCTCCAAACCGGCAAATATATAATTCACTGAAAAATTTTCTCAGTCATTAAATGTCATATATTTGAAAAACAATTGTCTAATCCAACATTATTCAATGGAAATATGAAACATAACATAAAAAGGGATGGTGGGAAACATAATATTTAAGTAAAATATCATAAAATATCATTCCTATATCAGGAGAAAATTTCGTGGAAATTACTATATAGACATGGAAGATAAAACAATCTCACATGGAATGATATAGTATTTTAAAAAACATAGTCTAGAGAAAGTTAATTACAATAAAACCATGAATCAAGGATCTTCTAAGAGATCATCCATTCCTCAGAAAATAATTTTGTTAGAAAAGATTATATTATTATGATTATTTTCCTAGATTTTTGGTACTAATTTATAATATCAAAAAAGGAAATAAGGAAACATATATTATTGAAAAGTATAATTCAATAATTTTTTCTATTTCATCAAAAATATATACTATTTAATTTATGTATTAGTATAAGTGATAATTTTCTTCATTCATGATGTACTATAATCAACATCTAATAGATCAAAAAATACTAAAAAGATCACAATCTATTACTCCGATTATTACAAAGTAGATAAACATAAAATGGTTACCATAAGGAAATTTTTTCCTAAAATAAAAAAAGCTCCATATTTATCTCAAAATACTTTATAATAACCCTAGATGAACAACTCAAAATTCATCTAAATATTCCCAGCCAGATTTTAATCTCAAATTTAAAAAAATTTAATAACACATTCTATCACAATTTATTTACCATTTTCCTCCAATCATATTTATTAACACATAATTTTGTATAAAAAAATTAATAATCCCAAGTCATATAATTTAAAAAATATTATAATCAATTCCATAAATATGGTGTATCACTATAAAACCTCCTTAAAATCATATATTCATCCAAAAGATAATTTTATAATTACCACTCAAATAAAATGTCATAATATTTTTCTTACCTCAATAGTATTACGTTCCCAATAGAGTTAATTTATTTAGAAAAAACAATATTCACATCATCACTAACTAACTATTAAATTCCCCAATAATGTACTAGATAAAAAAGATCCAAATATAATGTTAATATTTATTTAAGAATTTTTATTTGGAAAAAAATTCCACAAACACCATGACATCATGTATCTATGTGTTATGTGATTCACTGTATTCATCCATCAATTGTGGGTTCAATCCCCATAACCTTGAGGTGTGATGGTTTGTCCCCCATATTATCTGTTTTACATTTATAAAAACCATTTCATTATAAATCCTATAACATTACTTAGAATATGATGAAAATACTCAAAAATAACCTTAATAATCAAATATCATAGGAACTCTAAATTTTATATTTAATCATATATTAATAAAAATATAAAATAGCTCTTCCATTAATAATTTTTCATATTTAAAAAATAATGATTTCATATACCAACAACATCTTTCAATACTCAATTAATATCTCTGAATATATTTCCACAATATAAAACATGAAAAATGATGCCTATGTCGTTGGTCATATTATCTAACTTAAATATACCACTACAACACATCTTTTGAATATAGATACCTTAATAATTATATGATATTTTCTAACAATGTGTCTCCATCTTATACATTAATACATACTCTGTATAAATAAAATTATATTCATGTTGAATAACTCAAGAATATCAAAACATAAACTACGATAAAATCCATATCATTCCAATTATAGTTACATTTTCCACATCTTCAACATAAATGGAATTAGTTATATCTAAGCATTCACCAATATGATCTTGTTGATATTTTTCTTCAACTATCCCCCTATTACTTTGAATTTAATAATTCCTATAATCCCTGCATTTAAAAAACATAATTGAAAACATTGGAAGAATTTAATTACACTTTTTAATGTTACATCCCAAGTAAATAATGAATTTGACATTTTCAAATTTTTTAATATTTTTTATTTATATATTTATTTTATATTAAATGGGATTCTATGATCAGTGACACACCTGATATGCAATAGTGAGATTCTTGGAAAACATAGATTTCACATAACGTTGAGATATACAAAAAAATGTAATAATATTATTAATTAAAAATGTAATTAATGCCAAGCTGTTGTATTGGATGTAATGAATAGAACTAACTAAAACATGATTATTTATTTTTGTTTAATGTTTTTACATTTTTCCAACAAAAGATAGTGGATTAAAATGTGAATTAATCTAATTTTAAGAATAAATACTCTAATATTCATTAATATGTCGATTTACTACCTTTTGACAGAGAAACATATTTAAATATGGTTCTGGTTACTTTTTTATGTTTTATTTCACAAAATAAAATTCTTCATTATGTTTGGGACATCAAAATTTACTTTGGAAAATTTTTTAGTATTTTTTTGATAAAATTATTTTTTAATGAATTAGTGAGAAATAATGCATTTTAATAAAAAAAATATTTCATTATAATTTATTTATATGGATAGATTATCTTATTAATTGGTTTTATACTATAAATATTTTATATTTTTACCATTTAATCCTATTTTCGTAATTGGAAGTAATTTAACTTTGAAATTGGACATAAACAAGTGTCCATCTTTTGATAGTTATTATTTCTTAAAAACAAGCCTTTTGTTTTGACAATGAGAATTAATTTTAAATTAATTAATGAAAATTTTATGTTTTTAGTTTGGTAAAATAAACATCATTTTTTAATTCAGAATATTAATTATATCTTAGGATGAATTTTCGGTAATTTTTTATAAAACCTTCAATTTTAGATGAATAGGGAAAACACTGAGTAGTAGTCAAAAAGATGAATTTTTCATTTTAATGAAATATTACCACTTCTGTGAATTGAATTCCAAATATTCAACATACATGGTTTTCATCAGTATCTAAAAACTTGTTTAAGAAGATGATTTTTTTGTTGAATAGTTACTTCGGACTTTTATTTACCGCTGTGAAAGATAAATAGGGTAATTCATGGTAAAAAAGAAAATTATAATTATATAAAATTAACTTAATACTAGAAAAATCCTTATTGGATGAGTAATTTACGACCAAGAAAATACTTGGGTGAGACTTTTGGCCTTTGAATGCCACTAGGGTTATATAATGTCAATAATAACTTTTTATTTAAAGTAAAAAAAATATCATAAAAAAGTATTTTTTTGAAAAAAAAATTAATGATGGGTAATATAATTGATATATTTAAATATAAATACTAATTATAAAGCTAAAATGATTTTCAATATCATGGTATTTTATTTATAATTTTTAGACATAAAGAAAATAAAATTATTTATTAAACAATAATGATGTTGTGTTTACCTCATTAATGAATGATTTAAATAAATAAGAATATTAAAATTAAAACAAAATACAATACCTTCCCAATTATTTTTGGATGATTTTATTTCTAACATGAGTCCTTTATCTTTGACATTAAGTAGTTTTGGTCCTTTAGAAACTAAATATCATTATATAATAAAATAATATTTTTAATCATTCCAAAATAGCCCCAACTCCCCCATATAAAAAGGCATAACTTCTAACCCATTACTCACATCTCTCAAGCCCCTTGTCTCATCCAAACCCTGCAAAATTAATCTCCCTACATCCCTCTATTCCTCCTAGAAACCTTAACTTAGTCTTAATGCAATTCAAGAAATCCTTTTCGTTCAAACAAAAGGGAGTTACCCAATTTAAAGGTAATGTCTTCTCTTAAGTTTTTTCTTTTATTTTACTTTTCCAACCCCCTAAAATATTTGTATTCCCTTATTTTATAACAACAACGAATCCTCAAAAAACTAGGATATTGTTATGAGAAGTATTTTAACTACACTTCCACACACCTCCAACCAATGGGTAAAGAACTTAATGTTTTTGTGAACAACAAACTACTGGCTCACGAAATGATGATTGTCCAATCTTCTTCTACCACATCTCAAGGTGGACATTATGATTTAACTATATTTATATATCATATATATTATGTTAATGTTTTATCTATTCTTTTGTGATATTTATTATACAAACATATCATTTTTCATTCCAATTTGTATAAACATGATAATTTAATTTGAGAAAGTGTGGACTACCACCCCCACAAGGTGATATGATTTGATCATGACATAAATAGAACATATAATGGATGGAGTTATGAAATTTTGGAACATATATATCATATGAAATTATACTAGAATTATAATATACCAATGTATCATTATGTTTTCCTTCCACTAAATATGAAATAGAAATGAAAGTAGTGTTCTTGCATTCGTATGGCTTGCCGTCTTCATAAACGCTGCATTTCATTTCATATCTCCAAATTTCATGAAATAATATATATATATAAATATATATATTGGATATATATGAAATATATGATATCTAAATCATGAATATCATTATGGAGATAATGGAATTTAAATCACAGGGATAACTAGTAATTAAAAGATTTTCATTTTTGATTCAAGTTCCGAACATCAAAAAATGTCTGATCTGAACTCAAATAATTAACTAATTGTTATGTCAAGGTAATAAGTGATATAAAATGAATAGTAAACATGAAAAATATTCTTAAAAAAGTATTAAATTACTTTAGTTTATTATTTAGGATGAACAAGGAACATTAGAGACAAGTCAGACTAGAGGTATGTTGTTTCTTATATTAGTTTTAATTTTGTGAGATTTCCATTGTTCGCCACTTATTTATTTCATGTGGTGTATTGTTACAGAAATTTGATATATATTATCAATATTATCTTTATATCCAAGTTATTATGTGATTCATTTGGTTGTTATTAACTTTTGGTCATACGACTCGATTGATTACAACATGGTAAGGGGTCTTCATCACGCTTTTTATTCCCGTTATATTAATGCTATATTTGCCACTATTTTAATTTGTGTGGTATATGTAAATCCCATGATTGTACTATTTGTGTAATATTTTTTAATTTATGGGTATTTACATCTTCATTGTATGATCCTTCTTTTACGTGGTGAATATTTCGTATGTTACCCAATTGGTAAGGGAAACTTTTACTCTCCTAATCTAGTCAAATACTTATTTTATGTCATTAAATTTCATTTTAAAAATTTTGGGATATGTTCTTACATATTATTATTTCATTAAATTTTAATTTTATGTGATGAGAGACCATTTTTCTCTCAGCAACAAATTTTTTAAAATTTTAATTGATGTCGTTAGGCTGCTGAATTTTCGTAACGGAACTTCATAACCAAATTTCTATTCTATGGGTTTATCTTATTCTTCATGATTATGTAATGATATGATTATGTGTGGAATAAATATTTATTTTTTATGTAATAATTTCCAATCCTCTTTGTGTGGATATATATTTGATACACATAATAACTCCATTGATAATTTCTCATGTCATTGTTATGAACTTGATAAGGGTAATCTTAACTCCATTTCCATTTATAGAGTTAAAGATACATGTCAATGGTTTTTTTAAAAGAACATGTGTGAATGTCCTTTGATTTATTTACACTAAATATATAATATTATTGACTATATTTATATTTATCACACATAATTATAAAATATATTTATCCTTAATCTATGGATAATGTCGATATAAGAGATTTCATCTCAATTTACCTTCTCGTGAGAATACATTGTTGTTATGCACCAATTATCTTTTATATGGTGTATAAACTGTCCTTGGGAATATTATATCCTGAATCAATTTATTCTAATGATATTAAAATGTTTTTATTAAATGTTATTCCTGAAATATTTGTATTCAAGCATCTCTCATTTAGTTAAGAACGCCATAACTAAAATATTTTTTCTAATGAATTATTCTTATAAATACTTATCATTAATGTCCAAATTTTCAAAATGTTTTTAATGATTTATTTATATGGACATTAATGTTTTAAATTTTTTATACCATTTAATTTTTGAAAGTGGTATGGAACACATGGATTCAAAAATCCTTTTATTAAATGTTTTAAATGGTTTTGAAAATAATTTTGATAAATCATTGATTTCATCAATATAATGAAATGATATATTCTGAGAACAATGTGGAAATGTTTTTGTTCCTTCATGATTGATTCGTTATTTATAATTTTACTTGGAAATTTTATGGGTGGTAACATGATAAACCAAATTACGGTTAGTGCCGTGATAAAACAAGACGGGTGGTTACGTTATAACCTCCAACACATTGGTTATGGAAGTCGCTCGTATGGCTATACCTTTTAGTGATATGTGTGGAAGTCGAACGTATGGTTATTCCATTTATGTATATTTATGTCCCATGTTACCTATATATGTTATGTTTTATTTCTATTGTTTATAATGTAATATTTTGGTTACAAAAGGCTATTCAATGATCTTTTATTTTGATAAGAGTATTTACAACTTCATAAATGTAAAAAGTATTTATTGTGATAAATAATTCATGGTTTAATTGTTGTTTTGAAAAACCAATAGTTTTCATTCTTTGGGTATCCCTTAATGTGTTTTTTTATCACCCCATTTTGTTGAAATGTTTTTCGCAGGATATAAAGTTTAATAGGGGAGGCAATGAAACCTTTAGTGTCAAGTTGGAGGATCTTCGGCATCGCCTCCCCCCATCATCTTCTTCATTGTTCTTGTTTTTTTATCTATCTTACATTTGTTATAGGATATTTTTAATGGATTTTCTATTGGAATCTTGTTTGGTGTTTTGGGGAGATGGCGTTGCCGGAACAACCCTGTCCGTTCTCGCCAATGCCTTCCTCTTGTCATGGTTCAACCGATTTGGAATCCGTTGAGGGTTCTTCTGTGGATTCGATCTGGTCAGATCCAAGCCCAGAACTGTGTTGCTAGCTTATATATTCTCAAACCCCTTAAAAGGTGATTCTCCCATGATGTTCTCTCTTGTCTTCCAGTCCTGGGTGACGACGATCTGGCTTCACAATCCTCTGTTCGTCTTCCTCTTCGAAATGTTGCAGCTGGTCAGAGGGTGTCTCAGGGCAGCGGTGGGGTTTTGTTCTACTGCTGGTTTTTCCAATTTTGTTGAGTTCTTGCATGATTTCTAGTTTTTTGAGTTTGTGCCTGTTAGTTGGATGTTTTGAAGGCTTGATTTCATATTTCTGGATTTCTTTTGGATAAATTATGATGCAAACTATTCTTGTTGATTCAAACAGGTGTTCACTACATTCTCCGATTGAAATATTGAAAGAGTAAAGAGGGCTAAAGATGCAGATTTTGTGATAGATGATGGTGAATTGCTATAAGATGAAAATGAACATGAGGAAGTTATTTTTTTATCAGGCAGTGATACTATAATGTTTGAATTTGGATCGTTTTGTTTGGGGAAGTTTCTTTTGATAATGATTTGTGGAAACACATAGACATTATACATGGAAAATATTCAGATGAGGAGCTAGAGTAGCAAGCATCACCATGTTTGGACCTTCAGATATGGATGTTCGAGAGGGTATGGCATTGGCCATCGGTACCAGGCCCATTCAATCATGCACGGGAAATCCAGTCGTGCGGTCATCAGAAGGTGATACCTTGTCATAATGTTGTTACCACTAGAGAAGGGGTTGTCCTGTAGTTTCTATCTAGGATGTATTTCCTTTTATGTTTTAATTGGCTGAAGTTGTTCTGTTTCACACTTACCCCTTAAAAGTGTCAATTGAAGATACCAAAAAATGTATTTTCACTCATAGTAGTAGTGTCTACATGTAATTTTCATGTTGATATTTAATAGTTATGACCAAATTTTCTAAAACTCTAAACCTGAAAATATTCTCAATGTGAATTCATGATTTAACTAATGATTATATAATGTTTTATGGATGAGGATTATAGTTGATATCAGATTTCAGTTTTGATAACTTTAGAGGTTAAGGTGTTATTTAAGTAAACATGACATAACCATAATGGCTATCATATTATAAATACTCATAGTTATTTTAGAGGTGATAAATCATTATTACATTTTGGTGTGCAAAATAAAAGGTAAACCATTGAGGTTAAGACATGTTAGGTTAATTTTTGAGTTTTATAAAAAGGACAACACATAGACCATTTGACAACGTGTCGCACTGGACAATGATTCGGGAATCAAACCCACAACAAAAGTGCCATTGGGATTTATCACCTACCACTAGCCTACGTGATGTTTTGGGTTAGTATGAATTTTTTTTTTGTAAAATGATTTTATGGGTCTAGAATATGTTGATTTTGGGAAATTATGTTTTTCATATCGATATCATTAATATAGGAAAATGGTTTGGTTATTACGTGACAAATGTTATTTTGGAAGATGTTCTCTCTTTTGGGGAACATTATATTCTAAACGGAAATAAAATACTATGGGATTTCATTTGTGGTGTAATAGAAGAAATATTATTTTTCAGGAATATATTTTTTTAATTTGGAAATAAGGCGATTTGAGTTATTAATGGAAATGATTAACCTATTATAGAGAATATTTGATTAGGTTAATTACACTTATGTGTGAGAATTTAAGAGTAGTAAATGTTTTGGAGATAAATGTTAAGATTTACTGTGGAAGACTATGTGATTAAATCCTTTTGAGGTTTGGGTTTCAATATTATTATGGACTATTTTGAATAATTTTAAGGACAATTGTATATTGGATGTTCTTTCTAGAATTTTGGGTACTTTTTGTTGAATTATAGCGATTATGAATAGTATTTATTTTAATAAAAGATTTTCCTTTTGGGGATTATCAGATCTTGTACTAACCAATTTTGGTTTTGGTTCATGTATAAAGATAGGGAAAATATATAGTTCATATTTTTTAGATTATGGGATACTCTTGAATTTGATTCTAGCACTTCAGGTGTGACCATGTCATCTTGAATACTTACTGTTTGATGAAAAAAGTGTTTGTTGTAGAATTTTATTGATGGATGACACTCTACGTGACAAGTAAGTATATTTCCTTATGATCATAGTCAAGTTATTAATAATAATTTTCAACTCGATGAAAAGGATCAAGAAGGAAAAATGTTATATGCTGTATTTTATCATTGTACATTTACCCAACAACAAATATTTGGTATTTTGGTGGTTAACTTTCAGTGATCATGTTAATTATGACACTCTATTAATCAATGAGAGTAATATTCTCTACCATATCCATGTTTTCATGGAATCTTAGTATATGTTCTCTTAGGTGAACTATTTACTCCACTTCCTTTTCTTAATGTGATAGTTTTATTTACTCTTTTTCCGATGTGGGACATTCAATGAAGTTTATGAGCCCAATTTTAAAATTGTGAGGACAGAATTCCCAAAAGCGGGGAAGAATGTAACAACCAAGGTAAATAAATTATATGAAATTTTCATATTTATTAATAGTTTGGAATTAAATATTAATTTTACTTTAAATGGGATTCTACGATCAATTGCATACCTGATATGTAATAATGAGTTTCTTTTAAAACTTATGTTGCACACAACATTGAGTTATACCAAAAAAATAATATAATAATATTATTAATTTAAATGGTATTTAACGCCTAACTGTTTTATGGGCGTGAATTAATAGCACTAAGTAAAATATTATTATATATTTTTGTTAAATGGTTTTACATTTTCCAATAAAATCTAGAGGGTTGAAATGTGAAGGAATATAATTTTAAGCATAAATACTCTAATATTTTTTAAAGGTCTATTTACCGCATTTTGATGGTAAATCCTCTTTAAATCTTGTTTTGGAAACTTTTATATTTTATATTTCAAAAAAATAAAATTATTCTTTAGAATAGGGATATCAAAATTTACATGGGGTAAATTTGTAGTATTTTTCGGATAAAATTTATTTTTAACGAGTAAGTGATAAATATTATATTTTAATTAAAATATTCCTTTAAATATAATTTATTTATATGGATAGATTATATTTTTAATTGGGTTTAAATTGTAATTAAATTATATTGTACCATTTAATCCAATGTTTGTTATTGGATGTAATTCCACTTTGAAATTGGAGAAAAACAAGTGTCAATATTATGATAGTTATTATTTCTTAAAAACACGCCTTTTGTTTTGAAAATAGGAATGAATTTTAATGTAATTAATGCATCTTATATGTTTTGAATTACGTAAAATATACATAATTTTTTAAATCTTTATATCAAATATAGAATAGGCTGATTCGTTTTTTATTTTTAGGAAAACCGTCAATTTTTAATGAATAGTGAAAATACTAGGTAGAAGTTAAAAAATGATTTTTTTCATTTAAATATACTTTTATCACTTCTATGAATTGAAAATCGAAAATTTTACATACATGGTTGTAATAATTGTGTAATATGTGGTTTAATAAGATGAAAATAATTTTTGGTGAAAAGTAACTTGTGTCTTTTATTTACAACAGTTAAATGTAAATTGGATAATTTAAGGTAAAAAAATATTATAATAATATAAAACTACATTAAAAGTTGTTCTAACCTTATTGTACATGAAATGGCTGAACAAAATAATCCTTGGGTGGTTATTTCGGATTTTTAATGCCACTTGGGTAAGATAATGACATTAATAACTTTTTATTTTAAGTAAATATAAAAATATCATAAACATGTATTGTTTTGATAAAAAAAGTTAATGTGGGGTTATATAATTGATATATTTGACTATAAATATTCATTATAAAGCTATAAATATTTCCTAAATTGTGGTATTTTATTTATAAATTTTAAACATCAAATAAATTAAATTATATATGACATAGTTATGATGCAGTGTTTAGCTCATTACTGAATGATTTAAATAAATAAGATTATAAAAATTAAAACATTATACAAAACATGCCTAATTATTATTGGTGATTTTATTTCTGACATGCATCATCTTATATTTTACTATAATGAGTTTTGGACCTTTAGATACCGAAAATCATTATATAATAACATATTATATTCAAACCTTCCTAAAGAGCCCCTCCCCCCCCTTATAAATATCCATCACTTCTAAACAATTACTCACATATCTCAAGCCCCTTGGCTTATCCAAAATCTACCAAATGAATCCCTCTACATCCCTCTCTTCCACCTATAAGCCTTACCTTAGGCAGAATGCACTTCATGAAATCCTTTTATGTTCAAAACAAATGGAGTTACCGAATTTAAAGGTAACATATTTTCTTATATTGGCAACACACATGTAGTGGAAGAACCACACAAAGAGTGATATTTAATTCCCATTGAAACACTATATAACACATATATAAGACTATTGGGAAAGGTTTCATTATACTACACACAGTGAAGTAAGTATTTTTCTAAAAAGAATTACTATTTCACACAACCCCACCCATCATGATTCCACCTTCAATTGATCCAGGAAACCACAGTTGAATACAAATCCAGTGTTGATCGATCCTAATACATTTTGAAAGGTTAGATATAATACTCATGATCTACTTATGGATGATTCTAATAAAATTGTTCCACTGCATCAGTGAACCATAAATGAACACCCCAAATGTTATCAATAATACAATTTTAACTCCCAAAACACAACATCATTCCTTGATTTTCACAATTAGCTATAAATATGTCCCCTTGATACATTCCATTCCACCAAATACTAAACACACAATGATTATCGTCATGAAATCCTCAAAATAATGTGTTCCCTCCTAGTCAGGCAATGAGAGGACAGAGATAGTGAATCCAAAGTCCGGCCTCCAGTAGGCCCCATGTTGGTGACTAGCACCGAGGGAATAATAAACATACAAATAGAAGGCATTGACCTATAATAGAACATATGAGATATAGGGAGATATAAGAAAGACACCAACAAACTCATACTCAAACAAAAAAAATAAAATATATTTGATGTTCACCTATGTATTGTCATGAAATAACTACCACAACTAGAATGGATTACTACAAGTACCAAAAGAATGTAAAACGATAGTGACCATGAAGGTCGAACTGCTCCTGCCACTGTAAGATAGTATTATCCATCATAATCTCAAACCTAATCCAAGAGACTTGAAAAATATTTTATATATACATAGGGTGAGTATAACATTAAACTTTGTATTATCCTCCCATGATCCACTTTGTAAAAAATTAATGAAATCATACTAAAGAACACTAAACAATAAGTGAAACTAACTCATAACCTAAACATGTATATTATGTTCCCAACCTCCCCATGGATAATCTCAAAAATTATTTCATACAAGATTATATAATATAATAAAGAATATAAATGTTACCATGCTACCACTTCTCCACTAGTTTGTCAATTTCCCAGAACATCTCACAGCCAAAGCATCTCTCTCAAAAAATTCTTCTCGGCAGACACCTAGGTGAAGCACCCAACATCAACCTAATTCAACACAACCACCACATCCACATTACCAAAGTCACCAGGTAGTTTATGAGATCCACCACTGCTAACATTACATGTATCATACATCAGTTATTATACCGCATCACATTATATCCTATACACTGAGTAAGGATCCTTCGGCCATCACAACCTATACACTTTACACCAATAGCAGTCCATTGGAAACCATATCCATAATATATGGGTGTTAATAACCGTAATCCATTACATCACTCTAAAAACATATATAGGTAAAACTAACCACTTTATCTACAAGGAAAATTAACTACTGAGAGTATATAGCGGGGCCAAATGGGGTAGCCACCCATCCATACCCCCATCAGGATATGGGGGAAACACCCCCATGGTTAAGAATCCTTGGGATTTCAGTTACCCAAACAGACAGGATGAAGTACCATAAAGAACCACAAAATGTAGAGAATATAATATAGCACACAACAACAATATGGGTATACCCTAGTCCAATACTCAACTACCACTAACGTCTCTCAGACTCCCAGACACGACTACTGAGACTTGATATCTAATAATAACACAACCATTGAAATATAATTATTAAATTACATATTAATTTTTATCAATTAAAATTTATGTTAATTAATTACATAAACATTAATTAACCATTATCAATTCTATATTACATTTCATTATCATCACAACAATGTTCCATTCACTCTAGAATACCCAAATAATGTCCACAGTTCCATTAAATTGTGACCTCATCATTTCATCCCATTAAGCTCCGACCACATAGGTTAACATCATTTGATCAATTTTTTAATAGAATTATTACATTACCATATACCTAGGCATTCTAGAAAATCATCGAAAGAAAAAAATACATGGGGATCAACATGGTTTGTAGGGGAACTACTTTTCATGTCTTTTCCACCGATAGAAAGAGTGTAGACCCATCCATCCTCGATTAGATAAACATAGAAAGAATATCTCACTCCCACACATGTCTTCCCCTATTTAGAAGAAGAGTAATAAAAACTATAAGTGTCATGAAGTAGGGAATGAAAATTATATAACAAAAAATAAGATAAAATAGAATCCACTTTCATATCAATAATAAACCTAGATTTAATATGTTCTGTCATCCTCATTGTCCTCTACAACACCGACATGCATAATCAAATGGATCTCGCCTATCTAGGTAACAACTTCTTTAACCACGACTGGGCCTCGCAGCCCTCGCATAACACAATCGACTTCCAGGATCATCCATACCAAGCTCAAATCACAACACAAGCTACTGGAAATAAACAGAAAAAACATGGCTCTTGGACCAAAACAAAGAATTTGTCCTTCACACACAACGAGTACTCACATCTCCAATGAATTATGCACATGGCCATTAAAACAAATAGGTTAACTCTAAATCATTAAATTCATTAACTTTATAGTAAAATATTCATTTTATTCCATATTTAATTAAGCGATTTATCAAAACATTAATAACTACACACATTTTAATATCATCAAATTACAAAAAATGGATCCATTTACATTCTTATTTAACATTTTTATATTAATTTATATTTAGCCTTGGATTTATATTCCATACCAATTCCATCAATAATGGAATTCAAACAAGAAAATTATAGATATCACATGATCTAAAAATCAAGAGGAAAACCCTTATCATGATATAAATAAATAACATATGACAAATTCCAATTATTTATTTTTGTTCAAATATTTATCATGTCAATTTCATTGAGATCCAGTGGAAAAAACACGCTAAGTCTAAAACTGTGTGTAAAAGAATAGAGAAACAATGAATCCCATATATTGAAATCATTCATTTTCTCTTTGCACGAGAATGTTCCAACACAATAGATTATAATCACCTACCTCGCAATAACTAAATACACTTGAGGACACCATAGAAAAACTGCATTATTCAACACCCAATAAAGTTACATTAGAAACCATGATATCAAATCCATAGCATGGAATGGATAACAGGTAAAAAATGATCGATGAACCCACAAAAAAAGAGTTAAAATGTAACTATTACCGATGAAAAATCGATAATTTATGCTTGCACCAAAACATGGGCATGAAAGAAGGTAAAACATGGTCCAAGGCTACAACACAATTACACATCTCCTATAGAAAGAATGATCTGGGTGTCCCATACCAAGGAAAAAAATATAGAATAACAGGGGAGAATTTATCCCAACCATTTGAAAATATTAATGTGCTAGTGGATTTGATATGGTTTAAATTTTCTATTAAATGAGGATCTCATCAATATTACTTGGTTTGACCGAGTAATGGAATCAGAACCCTTATGAAAATTAATATTAGAGTTCATGGCTTTTAATAAGCCTTAATGATCATAAAGAGTTATTTGAATGCATTTTATGTCAATGAAAACATCAAAATGGAGAAGTTGTTTTAAGATGGAAACAATGTTGCACCTATCTCAAGATGAAGATGACTCACCAACACCAATAGTTGAAGATGAATCATCGAATGATGACCCACTAATAGTTTAATATGACTCAACCAAAGATGAATCACCTATAAATGAATCACTAATAGATGAATCTCCAACAGATGAACATGATGAACTAGCAGATGACTCACCGACAGTTGAAGATGACTCACTTCCAGATGACATTCTGACAGTTGAAGATGACTCACCGACAAATGAATCATTAAAAGCGGATGATGACTGACTAATTGTTCAACATGAAAGACCTATAGATGAAGCACCAATAGTTTAAAATGACTCACTAACGATGACTCGCCAATAGTTTGAGATGACTCACCGAATGATGAAACGCCGATTGTTGAACAAGAATCCCATACAGATGACTCACCAACAGTTAATGATGACTCACTGATAGATTACAGACTGACCATTGAAGATGATTCACTAACAAATGACTCACTGATAGTTTATGATGACTCACCGATAGATGAATCAGCAACAACACTATTCACATCTGTCTCACTAAAATCATTGTTTACCATTGTGTCACCAATATAAGGGTTCACACAATCGAAAAGACTATTCATAGAATGGGAAATTAAGAAAATTGCAAGAAATAAGTCACAATGGCCTCCTAGAACACCTCAATCCCTTGATTTTAAAAATTGAATGGAATATAGAGGTCTGACACATTACATAATATAACTCTCTCAAAATTATAATCCTTGAGAATCCATATCCATATCAAAGAGGGAAAAAAGGGATCGAACATCACCCCATCATGATAACTCTCAATATTATCTCCACCAAAGTAGCTCAACCAGTTACACAAAGAAACAACACCAAACCAAATAAAAAATATACAAGATCAAAACTACTATCGAGAGAGAGATAACTCTAAAAATGTGTGAAATATAAAAAAAATCAATAACACAAATCCATCTGATAATCAAGAAAGGTCTAAAATTGCAAGATGAAGATCGTTACAATAAAATAGACAAAAATCAATCAAATCACGGTACTGAGCATCTATCTATGAATCACATTCCCATGTACTCACTTCAACACCACCCTGCTGCCACAAGACACAAACCATGTTGATAGCACACACGGGAAACACATTCTCCTTATGGTCCTAAATCTATATAGGCCCCTCATCGACGGATGCATCATCATCAATGCCTATGTCTCCTCAATCAACGATGTGAGAGTCGTCATAAATATGACTACAGAGCTGAAACACATGAAAAATATCATGTATCTTATCAGCTATAGGGGATGTCCATCCCGATACACCACAAATCTAACACAATGCAACACCCCAAAGGCCCAAAAAATTAGGTAGAAATCGTACACGCATCACTAAAACTACACTACCCATGATGGAGAGTCACCTTTATAGACTTGTTATCCCTATTGTCAAACTCCAAAGGTCACCACCTATGATCTACATAGGATTTATTAAAATACAACACTACCTTCATACTTTCACAAATCACCTCAACCATCTCTATTGTGTTATGTACCACTTCTGGCACGAGAATTGATGTCTCTCTAAACCCATTCAAAAACAAGAGGGAAATGACACGTTGTCCCCAAAAGGATTCAAATGGAACCATACCAATGGTGGAGTGAAAAAAAATGTTGTACGAGAACTCTAACATGTTTAAGTCCCTCATCCACCATCCACAATAATATAACAAACATGAGTGCATCATGTCTTTGAGGGTTCAGTTGGTCCATTATGTCTGACCGTCCATCCATAAATTAAATGAAGTGTTAAAGAATAGTCAAGAACAAAAATTATGTCGGAGACCTCTCCACGCCCAGGTTGTAAAAACACAGTTCTTGATCTGAAATTATCATCCTGGGAAACTTTGTCAATGTCAAATCCTCCTCCAGATTTCGCCTAAAAAAACTCATTGGAGATAGACACCATGATTGTAATAATGTGGGATTATTTCATCAAATGATACACAACAACAAATATTGCGTCATATCATCCATGAGATCAAGGTAAATAAGAAATAAAGTCGATCAAGATGTTTTCACACATCCATTTAGGAACATATAATTGCTAGATAAACCCACCTGGAACATGGTTCATGGCCTTCACCCTCTAGAAGGCCAAGCATCAAGACACGAACTATGAAACATCATGCTCTAACCTAGGCCACAAAAACCGAGTCCTTAAAGTACGGTATAATATTTCATGATAGGATGTAATGAAAAGGGAGAACCATGGATCTATCTAAGAACCATTTCATGCATACCCAATGGAATAAAGAGGAATATCAAAAACAACACCCAGTGTTTTTCATCCTCATACCATCCATCAAGGTCCTCACCAGAAATGACTCAATCTCTCCAGACCTCAACATCCAGATCCTCAAACTAAGAATATTCCGCCTGATTCACCAATGATTAATGCACCATCATCTGAAAAATACATCATATTACAAAAAAATATTGCATATATTGATATTATGCTAAGAGTTATTCAATTACTCTCTAGGAATAACATGATTTAAACACTACGACACTACCAAGTCTTTTTCTCAGTGCGTCAGCTAAAAAATACCACTTAATAGGTTTATATGATATTTATAAGTTCTAATATTGTAATAAATCCATCCACCAATGTTATCACAAGTTCATGTCATTCTGTGAGAAATACTAACATAAGATTTTATGATCGGTGAAGACCAGAAATTTCTCTTTGATTATGTAATGTCTTCACAACTTCTGGGAAAACACCGCTGTTTCCAAATCTTGATCATAGATGGAATAGAAATTCTCAGAGGGACACAACTTCAGAGACCCCTAAGAAATCACTAATCTCAATTGCATTAGAACGAATCCTAAATCCAAATGTTAGGCTTCACATAAAACATTAAACTAAACTCCTTATTCTAGTAGAAAAATTAGTGGAGCAATGACCAACATCTTCTTAAGATAGTCAAAAATCATCTTATCATCGATTGGTCCACACGAACACATAATCCTTTTATTCCAATGCTATCAAAGAAGTCCCAAACTAACAGAAATTGTATAGGAACATCTTATAATAGACTCCAAGACCAAAGATACTTCACACCTCTAGAACAATCTTGGGGGTTACCCAGAACACAACAATATATATCTTCAACAGATCAACATATACTCATTAATTGGATACAACATGACCTAATAAATAGAATTATTGATCCCAATAATCACACATCGATATCATAAAAATAATATTCTGTTAATGAAGAACTTCCAAAACATCAGGTAGATTCTCTACATGCCCATCCTCAGACACAAAGTACACATAGAGGTATTTGATAAATACCACAAAAAATATATCTTAGAACTCATGGAACATAGTGTTAATAAACACCAAGAACACATCGGTAGCATTTGTGATGCCAACTAACATCACAATGATCTTATAATTCCCACGACGACAATGTAAAGAAGTATTTGGGATATTCTCATCCTTCACATGGATCTGATGATTTCCTGACCCTGTTTCCATATTCTAGAACAAACATGGAACCTTTTATTGATCGAATAAATCATCAATCTATGGAAGATGATAGCGATTATCCACTGTCACTTTGTTCAAGAGACAACAATTGTTACACAAACTCAATCTTCTAAATGCATTATTAATGAAAAAAACTAGTTCCCCCATGGTGACATTATTTTTTTAACCAAACCATACTACAGACGTCCATCGACTTGTGTACACATATTTATTAAGTCATAAGGGGTTATCCTATATGGAGACATATATATATGATACATTCCTAGTGGTAGCTCAATATCAAACTCGATCTCTTGTGGAAGGGGTAACATTAAAAAATCATTTGGGAATACCTCTAGGTACTCTTCCAAAACTTTGGGAAATGACAAATGTTAAACCTCTGATGAACTTATCATCAACTCATCCATCAATTATTTCAGTGATAGAACACACTTCTAACTGATATGAGGGTCTCGAACATTAAGAAACTTTTTTGGATCTCAATATGAATAGATGAATAAAAACATACTCTTAAATAAATCCACAATATCCTGAAATAAAAAACAACCAATCCACGTCTAGGATGACTTTATATTTTGGTATTCATGAACATTGGAAATCACCCCCAGATAGGTGCTTCAACAGAACTAGCTCACATTCTTTAAATAGGTCAGATATGTCAACTCGACCTCCAACTAACATAGTTAATGTCAAGGTCACTGGAAGCCTCTCTACCTAAATTAACATTGAATGGAAAAGAAAGGTGATATAATGGCTTCCAAATCACCTGAATGAAATATTGCATAAAAACATGTACAAAACTAGCAAAGTATACATTTAATGAATTTTGACTCACCTGGCGCTGGAAACACTAAATAAAGAAGATGACCACAACCTCCTCCATGGACTCTTTGACCCTACTAATTCCAACCAATACATATGCACTCCTCTATCCGATGACAAGTAGAATCTTGCGGATATCCTCTTCCAACCCCATATTGTCTATAAAGATCTATACCTAGGGAAAATTGCTACTACATCCTCAGTTGAAGATACCTAAACAGAGGAACTAGATGATGAATACCTAGAACATGATGATTGCACATAATGATAGGAGGCTATCACTGCTAATGCCCTCTTCCATCATATAAAAAAAGTGCATGATACCTTGGCATAGGCCTGAGAGCTGCTGCCCATAGAAAAATGAGATACTCGGTGATGCGACCTAACACTGGATAAAATAATACCCTTCTTCCATGAAAACTAGGAAGCCCAAACCTCATATCTTCTTCACAAGGAATTCACAAATCCCTCTTCTACTAATCCGGTTCTAGATAATATCCTCCCAAAAGACCACTACCCTCTTCAGAACCTCGACATAACTCTTCATCACAAACGGGGGGACCTAGTGCTAGATATTTTATTTTAATGCCTCCTGAAAATTATTCTCCCTAACTTCCGCATCTAGAAACAATTCTGAAGCATATCATAAAGTGTTCTTGAAATTGATTTCAAACTCTCACACACTAGAGCAATACAATTGAAGTGTAAAAAAAACAACTTCTGATTGTCCTCCTATGCAATAGAGGAATGAAAATCGACTATGAACATGCCTTGGACCTCATCCCATGAGGTTATTGACTCTTTACTATCCCTATGGAACAAGAACTACCAATGCATTCCTGCTCCATGTAGCATCATCACAACCAATGAAACCGAGTGCTTCTTTCGAGCACGGATCTTCATGAAAGATATCTCTATATCAGCCAATCTTTCTTTGGAGACCACATTTGAAATGTAGCCCCCATACTTCTACAGACTCTAGTAGTATACACTCAGAGTGTCCTCCTCCAAGTGTCCTCGTCATCAACCTCTACTCTATGGTGATCGAATAGAATAGCCTACTGAACATATTCTATGTTAAACCTGATGAGTAGTTTGACCTGTAGAAATACCTATAAAAAGAAATAGTTAGAGATTTAAAACCTAGAATAATGACGAAATTGCATTAATTAATTAATTATTTTATTTTATTCATTTTAGGTTAACCCATCCCACAGTCTACGAACTCAAACATAGACATAAAATTGATGATGAGGCCTGATCATTTTCTAGGTTTTTACCCTCTAATAAGTATCACCTTTTCTAGTATCCACTATAAATATAATCGTCTGTTCATCAAATGACATGGGACCAAAAATACCTTTTTATTATCTGTTCATACATGATTACAATGTGTTCTATACTTAGCTATCACTTTTCTCTACCAACCCATTGTAACCTCACATGTGCCTAACACCAAACACCATCCAATCCCACAACCTCACTTCGATACCACTCAGTCATGACCCCCAACCCACAGAGTGTAACCCTACTGGGATAGTAATGAGAGGAGAGTGATATTGAAACATTAGTTTAGCCTCTATTGGGCCCTAGTTTGTAGACTAGAAACACAGGTACAATAATCACACTAATGAGATGCATTATCCTCAAAGAGAACACATGCGGATGAGATAGATAAGATATATACTAACCAATTAATCCATAGACTACAATATAGAATAAATACCAAGTAAAAATATCTAATGTCAGGAAAGAACTACTAGAACCAAAATGGAAATCTATAAGTACCAAAACAAAGTAACATATTGGTGACCCTGAAGCCAGAATAGCTCCTGTAACACCATGATTGTATAAACCATACTGATCTTTAACCTTATCCAAGTGACCAATAATACAGTTTATATATACATAGGGTGAGTATAATAGTATACATAGTAAGATCCTCCCAAGAGCCTCTCATGAAAATGTATGGAAATCATGTTAAATCATATTTAACAAAAAGTGAAATTATCTCATCCCCTAAGTAGGTATAATAGGTCACCATCCTCCCCAAGGATACCCTCACCATGTATCACCTACAATAGTTTATAATATTTAAATAATGTCATGGGTACCCAGCTACCACTTCCACACTTGTTTTCTGTTTTACCCCAATGTCGCACATCCTAAGAATATCTCTCAAAAAAGGATTTCCCATATACACATGGGATAAGCACCACAACATGAACCTCATGGAACATAATTGTAACCTTACCAATGGATAACTAATTAAAATTTAGGTATCTTAGAAAGTGACAATTTGACGATAGTAAACGTTTTGGTATTTTTGTAAGTCATATATAATTAATTTTAATTAATTAATTTAAAAGAAAATGTATTTTGTAAAAATTTATTTATAAATTAATAATACATGTCTTCTTGTATTTTGATAATTTTATAAGACCCTACGTAATTTTTGAAAGACTTATAAAAATAGTTTTAATTTTAAAAAGTGTATTTTTCATGAAAATTATCATTTTAATTTAATATTAAATTAATCATACATATAAAATTATTTTAGAAAATTGGACTTCATTTTTGGATTCTAAAAGTAAAAAATTGGATGGGGTGAAATTTTGGTATGTTTCGGGAATACATGATTTTTTTGATGAATAGTGATATACCAAAATTTAAAAAATAATCTAAATAAGATAATTATAGTGTCATGTATGATGTTATGCTGTTGTTTGCCCACTAGGTTCGGGATCATCAGATAATGTTACAATTATTGATCATGGAAGACTCACTATTCCTTGTATTGTGTGGAAATAATAATCTAATGAATTTTTTATTGAGAAAACCCCCTATCCCCTCCACTGGAAATACCACCCTTCACACCATCATTTCCTCACACCTTTCAAGTTTCAAGCCTTGGCAAATCTCTACCCAATAATCTTCACTATCCCCACCCCCACTTCCAAAAGCTGTTGGTCTCATCAAAAGACCATTATTAGTCCCCTTAATGAGGATCTCAAGAGGAGGATTCAAGATATAATTTCTCTCTTTATTTTCCTTTAAATACTTGTTAATTTTAAGTTCTTTTCTTCTTATCTCACCACATATCTTTCTCCAAATTTTATGGTAACTACATTATAATAAATATACTGGAATGTAATGATACTAATGGGATAATATACAATCCAACCCCCTTCTCATATTTATTTTATTTTATAAAAGAAAGTGTTGTTCTTGAGGTGTTAATCTATCACCTTCCAGAATGACACACTTTCATTTTCAATTCATACCTTTAGATCTGGTCATGAAACCATTTTTATGGAAGAACCATAATATTATATATGTATTATTTCTTATTTTATGTTCTGGAAATATCTTATATATATATATTACTGAATTATTGAACAAAACAAGTTCATTGTGGTAGAAAAACCATCCAAATTAACCCAAACTACCATCCTTAAATTCCTATCTAACGATTAGTCCACATGGTATATAACATATTTCATTATAAGTTCATAAAAACATTTTTAATGTCACTAATAACATGTAATATCAGTTCTGTATGGTTTTCCATGTTCGACATGAACTTTCATTTAAGAATACAAGTGAACCACTCAAGAAAAGCATAAAAATGAACATTTCCGAACAAAGAGAAGAAGAATGTTTTGGAAGAACAACGAAGAAATGAGGCATCCAACATGTCTCAACAGGTGGTTGATTCTTTTGGTGTTGAAAATATTTTAAAATAGAGAATATTGTCTTCAGAGGCAGTTTAATAAACCAGCTAGATGCTATAAGAGACTGTCTATACTGGCAGTATAAATTACCAGTGATGGTAAGGGTATATCCTAGTCGTTGAAAGTTGGAATAGGATTTTTTCTCTTCCCCACTCCAAGTGTATATATAAACACTAGGAAGATATTATATCCTTCCCTCCTATGTGTTTAGCGATCCACGCTGACTTGAGGATTGTATTTTATTCTACCCACAGCAACAACATATCACATTATAGTGGAGAATCCATGAACTGGTCATTTCAATGCATCACAAGGATGTAGCTTCAATTATTGAGAGGTGACCATTGCAAAAATATCATCTGTTTATTTTTATTTATTTCTATTATTTCATCTAATAGGAAAAGGATAATAATATAATCAAGATCCTAATAGGTCATGAGGTACTGGGATAAAAATTTAGAAATTATTTCCAATGTCTCCAACACCGATTCACCCCCCTCCTAGTGTTAGGTATATCCCAAATTGTTCCTCTCCCTAAATAATCATTCTCTTTATATAAATACAAAAATTAAATAAAAATTTAATTATAATATTCTATTTAAAAAATATATTATTTTTATCAAATAAAAATTCATAAATTTTCCAGAAATTAATTATAACTATAGACAAACAAAATTAATTGAAATCATTTTATTGAAGAAAACATGGTTTAAAAAATAAAATTTATTTAATGAAAATTGATTTATTATTCCTAATAAATTAATAAACAAATTATTGAGTATTCCACTAATATATATTTCATAAAATATTTCATCATATTCAATCCCTCTATTTCAATTGGTATATTACAAGCATCTTATAATAAAATTTTAATAGTGTATCGAAATGGTTCATTTTAACATGGTGTGGCATGTAGTGAAATATCTCAGGAGATTTAAAATTGTTTGTTAAAATTTCTATAATATCATGGAATTACACTTATTATATTTTAAATACCTATAGGTATTGTTATTAGTAATTTATTAATTAAATATCCAGAATATAATTTTTTTTAGTGAATGTAATAGCTCAAGATATTAGAATATAATTTTCATTAGATAAAATTTGAATCGATAGATTGTTTGACACAAAACACCAAAATAATGTAATATATGACATATTACATGAATCTAATTAATAATATTTTCCAATATTAAAATATACAGTAATTAAAAACATGGTAAACAATTATAAATGAAAAAATTGGATTAATAATGAATACTTTTTTAAAGGGTATTTTTCATTACAAGTTGTTACACATTATATATTATATTTAAAATTCTTATATAAATATATAAATTTTAAATTTTCAAATATTCTAAATAATTTTTAGTTTTGAATTCATTTTTATATAGTCATCTTAGATTTATTTTTCAGGTTATATCTATAATAGTTGAATTTTTATTGAATTTTGTGAAAACAAATTTTTTAAATAAAATTAAATTTTAAAAATTTATTATTAAATAATAAAATTATAAGTTTTTACAGTTTATAATTTTTAATGGATGTATTTTTGGGTAAAAATTATGAATTTTATATATAAATATAATACAATAAAAAATATGTTTAATTTTTATGATATTTGTAAAATTTCATTCACATTTTAAAATAATTTTCCGCCTTAATTTTAATTTAACATTTTATGGTAAAATTAAGTTTTTTCATGATTTTTCAGAAAAACTGCACTTATATTTTTTATTCTGCAAATTTATCTCTAAGAAATTAATAATATTTTTCATTTTAAGATACACATAAAATATCATAAAAACATAACTTTTTTTAATAAAATGTTATTTTTCATCATGTATGTTTATTATGAATCTAAATTATCTAATCCATTGGTATCTTATATGATTAGGTGATATTAATATTTCAGATTATCTTATTTTAAGTAGTCAACAAGGTATATTTTATTTTATATTTTCAAAATTAATTATCATGTTTAAAAAACATTAGTTACCATAGAAAACTGTAAAATTGTAAAAGTAGTTTCAATAGTTTTAAAGGACATCAAACATTCATAAAAAATGACCCCTAATTATGGGATGATATTTAGATTTCCCAGAAATCCATGCCACTATTATTTTAATATTTATAGCTTTTTCCCTTAGATAATTACACAAAAGTATTTAAAACTAATGTGTACTTCCAAAATCACATTATATTTATTATGAAATTGGAATACAACCACCACATATTGTATAAATTTACCCTAAAATTGAAACATGGAACTGTTCCTTTTTCTCATTATAAAAGATCATATCATATTCGTAGGATCCAATTTCATTAAAAAATACCTAAAGACACCATTACTAATAATATTTTCATGAAAACTACAATTTCCTCAAAAAAATTAATGTGCATTAGTTGTAGTCACAAATTTAGTCAAAGGGTTAACCGAGAGGGATACATAAACCATTGGATCGTACTTCACCTATACAACATGAGAGTGGGTTCTATCTCACCATGAATGATAGAAAATATCTAAATCTATAACTCATGAAACACACTCTATACAAGTTCATCATTCATTGAGACTATCAGAACTAACCACTTCTCATCATTACATGGAAAATCTATATTAAATTCCATAGGTGGGTCAATATAATGCTTAATGGCTTGAGTCATTCATCTCTATTCACCTAGAGGAACTGTGTAATACTCAAATCCAAAAAATGAAGCATCGTAGTTGTGAAGATCAAAAACATAATCATGTTATGTAATCAAAAATGGATTTCATCATAGTGGCATCCGACATTATCCAACACACACAATATCTAAATGAGTTTATGTGGGGAGTTGAACCAAGAAGGACCTGAAACCACTACCCATTACTATATAGTGAACATTAAAATTTTCCATGAAAACCATTTCCTACATGTTCTGAGTCAACAGTAAGTTAACAGAGTCATGGAGAATTGATACGTTGATCATCACACCAACACTAGGTTCCATGGTCTAAATCAGAACAATATATATTTTATTGTTAAAAAATATCTGAATTCTAGTCACAATACATCTGCCTCTAATACCACTCTATCACGAACGAATAATCTGAGGCCAATGATGTTGGTGATATTCCATTAATCACACCCCAATCCCATTTCCAATTAGACTGGGGCTTATGAGTAGCACCAATGATCTGTATCAAAGACATGGGATGTTTTATCCAAATGTAATTATATACCCACATATATATCCATAAATTAATATAATGGAGAACCATAAAAATATTTTATTGAAAATCAATGAATAAAATTTATCCCACATGAGTTAATTCCATTCATAAAGAAGAAACAAAATTTCTATGATAGTTTATCTGAGATATTGAATCTATCAAATTACTCCTCACTAGAAGAGAATAGTTTTAGATTCATATATATGGGGTTACTCATGGGTCCATTAGGTACATGAGACCCAATATGGAATACCCCTCTATGTAGGGGATCATTCTCTCATATAGGTTTTTCATGATGATTCTGAAACACTGCTTACTGTAGGGTGGTAGATGATCAACCATCAAGCCTCATGGAACATCAAGCCTCACTAGTGTAATAGGTCTAAGGAAATACACCAATGAATCAACCATAACTGAAATGATAAGAAAAAATAATAAAAAATTTCATTGAAATATTTATTGTTGCCTCCCTAGCGGTAGATGGTGTGTTTCCCTATGTATGGACATCCCATGTCTTTCAATCACAAGGAATATATTTATCCTAAATACATGAAATGTACCTAGGTGTGAACAACATATAGATTTCAAGACATCACTCGATGTTACACTATGTCATGACTAGGTAGTATGGTCTATCCTCATGTACTACAGTTATTCTCATGTACACTATTTTTCCTTAGTGTATTAATAGTAAAAAAACATGTTTCAGAATAAAAAACACTATAGGGGTCATTGGATCACTAAATGTGTGATTTCATCCTATGATAGTTTTCATTAAAATGTAAAATACATATGCCCCACTATACATGATGTCTGGGGATAAATGGTCTCTTTGGCGGGTACTCCCTATACATATTGAATAATATATAATGATATACATAGTTTTTGATTCAAAAAACATGATGTGTAGAGCCACATGACCTCCTAGTAAATGTAATCCAAGTAAACAATGATCTAGCTATATTGTCACCACAAATGAAGTGTAAGAACCACACAAAGAGTGATATTTAATTCCCAATGAAACACTATATAACACATATATAAGACTATTGGGAAAGGTTTCATTATACTACACACAGTGAAGTCAGCATTTTTCTAAAAAAATTTACTATTTCACACAACCCCACCCATCATGTTTCCACCTTCAATTCATCCCGAAAAACCACCATTGAATACAAATCCATTGTTGATCGATCCTAATACATTTTTTAAGGTTAGATATAATACTCATGATCTACTTATGGATGATTTTAATAACATTGTGCCACTGTATCAACAAACCGCAAATGAACACCCCAAATGTGATCAATAATACAGTTTTCACTCCCAATACACAACATCATTCCCTGATTTTCACAATGAGCTATAAATCTATCCCCTTGATACATTCCATTCCATCAAATACTAAACACTCAATGATTATCGTCATGACCACCTCACAAAAAGGTGTACCCTCCTAGTCAAGCAATGAGAAGATAGAGATAGTGAATCCAATGTCCAGCCTCCAGTAGGCCCCATGTTGGTGACTAGCACCGAGGGAGTAATAAACATACAAATAGATGGTATTGACCAATAATAAAACATATGAGATATAGAGAGATATAAGAAAGACACCTTCCAAATCCTAGTCAAACACAAAATATAAAATATATCTGATGTACACCTATGTAATGTCATGAAATAACTACTACAACTAGAATGGATAACTACAAGTACCAAAATAATGTAAGACAATAGTGACCATGAAGCCCGAACTACTCCTGCTACTGGAAGATAGTATTATCCATCATAATCTCCAACCTACTCCAGGAGACCCAAAAAATATTTTATATATACATAGGGGGAGTATAAAATTAAACTTTCTATTATCCTCCCATGAGCCTCTTTGTGAAAAATTAATGAAATCATACTAAATATCACTAAAACAAGTGAAACTAACTAATAACCTAAACATGTATATTATGTTCCCAAACTCCCATGGATAATCTCACAAATTATTTCATACAAGATTATATAATATAATAAAGAATATGAATGTTGCCATGCTACCACTTCTCCACTAGTTTGTCAATTTCCCCGATCATCTCACATCCAAAGCATCTCTCTCAAAAAATTCTTGTCGGCAGACACCTGGGTGAAGCACCCAACTTCAACCTAATTCAACACAACCACCACATCCACGTTACCAAAGTAACCAAGTAGTTTATGAGAGCCACCACCGCATACATGACATGTATCATACATCAGGTATTATACTGCATCACATTATAGCATATACGCTGAGTAAGGATCATTCGGCCATCACAACCTATACACTTTACACCAACAGTAGTCCATTGGAAACCATATCCAAAATATATGTGTGGTAATAACCGAAATCCTTTACATCACTCTACAAACATATATAGGTAAAACTGACCACTTTTTCTACAAGGAAAAGTAACTACCAAGAGTATAAAGCGGGGCCAAATGGGGTAGTCACCCATCCATACCCCTGCCAGGATGTGAGAGAAACACCCCCATGGTTAAGAATCCTTGGGATGTCAGTTACCCAAAGAGTAAGGATGAAGTACCATAAAGAACCACAAAATTTAAAGAATATAATATATCACACAAAAGCAATATGGGTATACCCTATTCCAATACTCAACTACAACTATCGTCTCTCAGACTCCAAGACACCACTACTGAGACTTGATATCCAATAAGAAGAGAACCATTAAAATATCACTATTAAATTACATATCAATTTTTATCAATTAAAATTTATGATAATTAATTACATAAACAATAATTATCCATTATCAATTGTATATTACATTTTATTATCTTCACAACAATGTTCTATTCCATCTTCCATACCCAAAAAATGTGCATAGTTCCATTAAATTGTGACATCAACATTTCATCCCATTAAGTTCCAACCACATAGGTTAACATCATTTATTCAATTTTTTATTAATAGAATTATTACATTCCCATATACCTAGGCATTCTAGAAAATCATACAAGAAACAAAATACATGGGGATCAACATGGATTTTCAGGGAACTACTTTTCATGTCTTTTCCACTGATAGAAAGAGTGTAGACCCATCCATCCTCGATTATCTAACCATAGAAAGAATATCATGCACCCCCACATGTCTTCCCCTCTTTAGAAGGAGAGTAATAACAACTAGAACTATTATGAACTAGGGAATGTAAATTATATAACAAAAAATAATATAAAATAGCATCCACTTTCATATCAATAATAAGACTAGATTTAACATGTTTTGTCATCCTCATTGTCCTCCCCAACACCGACATGCATAATAAAATGGATCTCGCCAATCTATATAACAACTTCTTCCACCACCACTGTGCCTCGCAGCCCTTGCATACCACAATCGACTTCCAGGCTCATCCATACCAAGCTCAAATCACAACACAAGCTACTGGAAATAAATAGAAAAAACATGGCTCTTGGACCAAAACAAGGAATTCGTCATTCACACACACCGAGCACTCACATCACCAATGAATTATGCACATGGACATTAAAAGAAATAGTTTAACTCTAAATCATTCTATTCATTATCTTTATAGTAAATATTCATTTTATTCCATATTTATTAAAGTGATTTATCAAAACATTCATAACTACATTCTTTTTAATATCATCAAATTACAAAAAATGGATCCATTTACATTCTTATTTTTCATTTTCATATTAAATTGTATTTAATCTTGGATTAATATTCCATACCAATTCCATCAGTAATGGAATTCAAACTAGAAATTTATAGATATCACATGATCTAGAAATAAAGTGGAATACCCTTATCATGATATAAACAAATAACATATGACCAATTCCAATTATTTGTTTTTGTTCAAATATTTATCATATCAATTTAATTGATATCCAGTGGTTAAAACATGCTACGTCTGAAACTATGTGTAACAGAATAGAGAAACAATGAATCCCATATCTTGAAATGAATCATTTTCTCTTTTCACGGGAATGTTCGAACACAATAGATTATGATCACCTACCTCGCAATGACTGCATCCACTTGAGGACACCGTCGAAAAACTGAATTAACCAACACCCAATAAAGTTACTTTAGAAACCAGGATATCAATTCCATAGAATGGAATGGATAACAGGTAAAAAATGATCGATGAACCCACAACAAAAGAGTTAAAATGTATCTTTTTCCGATGATAGATAGATAATTTATGATTCCACCAAAACATAGGAGTGAAAGAAGGTAAAACATGGTCCAAGGATACAACACAATTGCACGTATCCTGTGGAAATAATGTTCTAGGTGTCCCATATGAAGGAGAAAAAGATATAATAACCTGGTAGAATGTATCCCAACCTTTTGAAAATATTAATGGGGTAGTGGATTAGATATGGTTTAAATTTTCCATTAAAGGAGGATCTCATCAATATTACTTGGCTTGACCGAGTAATGGAATCATAAAACTTTTGAAAATTTATATTAGGGTTCTGGGATTTTAATAAGCCTTAATGACCATAAATAATTATTTAAATGCATTTTATGTCAATGAAAACATAAAAATGGAGAAGTTTTTTGAAGATGGAAACAATGTAGAACCTATCGCAAGATGAAGATGACTCACCAAAACCGATAGTTGAAGATGAATCACGGAATGATGACCCACTAATAGTTGAATATAACTCAACCAAATATGACTCGCCAATAAATGAATCACTAATAGATGAATCACAAACAAATGAAGATGATGAACTAATAGATGACTCACTGGTAGTTGAAGATGACTCACTGCCGGATGACTTTCTGATAGATGAAGATCACTCACCGACAAATGAATCATTAAAAGATGATGATGACGTACTAATTGTTTAACATGAATGACCTATAGATGAAACACCAATAGTTTAAAATGAATCACTACTGATGAAACACCAATAGTTTGAGATGACTCACTGAATGATGAAACACTGATTGTTGAACAAGAATCCCAGATAGATGACTCACCAACAGTTAATGATGACTCACTGATAGATGACTGACTGACCATTGAAGATGATTCAATAACAAATGACTCACTGATAGTTGATGATGACTCACCGATAGATGACTCACCAACAACGCTATTCACATCCGTCTCACTGAAATCATTGTTTACCTTTGTGTCACCAACATAAGTGTTCAGTCAATCGAAAAGACTATTCTTAGAATGGTAAATTTGGAAAATTGTTATAAATAAGTCACAATGTCCTCCCAGAACACCTCAATCCCTAGATTTTAAAGAAAGAATGGAACAGAGAGGTCTGACACATTACATCATATAACTCTCTCAAAATTATCATCCTTGAGAATCCATAACCATCTCAAAGAGGGAAAAAATTGTTCGAACAACACCCCTGCAAGATAACTCTCAATATTATCTCTACCAAAGGAGCTCAACCAGTTACACAAAGAAACAACACCAAACCAAATAAAAAACATAACAAGATCCAAACTACTCTCGAGAGAGAGATACCTTTAAAGATGTGTGAAATATAAAAAAATCATTAACACAAATCCATATGATAAACAAGAAAGGTCTACAACTGCAAGACGAACATCATTAAAATAAAATAGACAAACATAAAAAAAAATCATGGTACTGAGCATCTATCTATGAGTCGCAGTTCCATGTACTCAATTCAACACCACCATGCTGCCACATGACACAAATCATGTTGATAGCACACCCGGGAAACACATTCTCCTTGTGTTCCAAGATCTATATAGGACCCTCATCGACGGTTGAATCATCATAAATGCATAGGTCTCCTCAATCAACGATCTGAGAGTCATCATAAAGATGACTACAGAGCAGAAACATAAGAAAAATATCATAAATCATCTCAGCTACAGGGGATGTCAATCAAGATACATCATAACTCTAACACAATCCAACACCCAAAAGGCCCAACAAAAAGGGAAGAAATATTACACGCATCACTAAACCATCACTACCCATGATGGAGAGTCACCTTTAGAGACATGTTATCCCTAGTTTCAAACCCCAATGGTCACCTCTTATGATCGACATAGGATTTTCGAAAATACTACACAAACATTATCCTTTCACAAATCACCTCAACCATATCTATTGTGTTATGTACCACTTCCAGCATAATAATTTCTATCTCTATGAACCCATTCAAAAACAATGGGTAAATGACACGTTGTCTACACAAGGATTAAAATGGAACCATACCAATGGTGGAGTGAAAAAAATTGTTATACGAGAACAGTAACATGTTTTAGTCCCTCATCCATCAACCACAATAATATAACAAAAATGAGTGCATCATGTCTTTGAGGGTTCAGTTGGTCCATTATGTCTGACCATCCATCCATAGATTAAATGAAGTGATAAAGCATAGTTAAGAACAAAAATCTTGTTGGAGACCTCTCCACACCCTGGATGTAAAAACATAGTTCTTGATCTGAAATTATCATCCTGGGAAACCTGGGCAATGTCAAATCCTCCTCCAGATGTCTCCTCAACAAAATCTTGATGGAGATAGACACCGTGATTTCAATAATGTGGGATGATTTCATCAAAATATCCCAAAAAACAAATATTGTGTCAAATCTTCCATGAGAACAAGGTAAAAAAGAAATAAAGTCGATCGAGATTTCCTCACACATCCATTTAGGAACATCTGATGGCTAGATAAACCCACTTGGAACATGGTGCATGGACTTCACCCTCTGGAAGGCCAAGCATCATGACAGGAACTATGAAATATCATGCTCTATCCTAGGCCACCAAAACCGATTCCTTAAAGTTCGGTATAATATTTAATGCTAGGATGTAATGCAAAGGGAGAACCATGGATCTATATAAGAACCATTTCATGCATAACCAATGGAATGAAGAGGATTCTCAAAAAAACACCCAGTGTTTTTCATCCTCATTCCATCCATCAAGGGCCTCACCACAAACGACTCAATCTCTCTAGACCTCAACATCCAGATCCTCAAAAATGGAATATTCCACCTGCTTCACCAATGGTGAATGCACCATCATCTGAAAAATACATCATATTCCAAAAAAATTCATATATTGAAATTATACTGAGAGTTATTCCATTACTCTCTAGGAATAACATGATTTACACACTACGACACTACGAAGTCTTTTTCTCATCGTGTCAGCTACAAAATCCCACTTACCAGGTGTATATGATATTTCAAAGTTCTAATATTGTTAGAAACACATCCACCATTGATATCACAAGTTCATGTGATTCTGTGAGAAATCATAAAATAAGATTTTATGATTGGTGAAGACCAGAAATTTCTCTTTGATTATGTAATGTCTCCACAACGTCCGAGAAAACACCGATGTTTCCAAATATAGATCATAGATGTAATAGCTATGCTCAGTGGGACACAACATCAGATACCCATAAGAATGCACTAATCTCAACTACTTTAGAACGCATCCTAACTCCAAATGTTAGCCCTCACAGAAAACATGAAACTAAAATCCTTATTCTAGTAGAAAAATTAGTGGAGCACTGAACAAAATCTTCTTCAAATACTCAAAAATCATCTTATCATCGATCGGTCCACACGAACACCTAATACTTTTATGTCAATGCTATAAAAGAAGTTCCAAACTAACAGAAATTATCTAGGAACATTCTATAATAGACTCCAAGACCAAAGATACATCACACCTCTAGCACAATCATGGGGGTTACCTAGAACACAACCAAATCTATCTTCAACAGATCCACATATTCTCATTACATGGATACAACATGACCTAATAAATATAATTATTGATCCCAATAATCACACTTCGATTACATAACAAACAACTTCTGTTAATGATGAACTTCCAATACATCATGTAGATTCTCTACATGCCCATCCTCAGCCACAAAGTACACATAGAGGTATTTGATAAATAACACCAAAAATATATCATAGAACTCATGGAACGTAGCATTCATAAACCCCAAGAACACATCTGGAGCATTTTTCATGCCGACTAAAATCACAATGATCTTATAATTCCCACGACGACAATGTATAGAAATATTTGGGATATTTTCATCCTTTAGATGGATCTGATTATTTACTGACCCTATGTACATATTTTAGAACAAACATGGAACCTTTTTTTGATCGAATAAATCATCAATCTATAGAAGATGATGGTGATTCTCCACTGTCAGTTTGTTCTAGAGACAATAATTATTACACAACTGCAATCTTCTAATTTCATTATTAATGAACAAAACTAGTTCCCCCCCATGGTGACATTATTTTTTTAACCAAACCATACTATAGAAGACCATCGAGTTGTGAACACATATTTATTAAGTCATAAGGGGTTATCCTATACGGAGACATCGATATTTGATACATTCCTAGAGGTAACTCAATATCGAACTCGATCTCTTGTCGAAGGGGTAACATTACAAAATATTTTGGGAATACCTCTACTTAATATTCCAAAACATTGGGAAATGACAAATTTTAAATCTCCAATGAACTTATAATCAACTCAACCATCAATTATTTCTGTGGTGGAACACACCTCTAATTGATATGAGGGTCTCGATCATTAAGAATCATTTTTCGATCTCAATCTGCATCGATGAACGAAATCTTACTCATAAATAAATCCACAATATCTTGAAATAAATACAACCAATACCCGTCTAGGATGACTTTATATTTTGGTATTCATGAACATTGGAAATCACCCCAATATAGGTGATTCCACAGCCCAAGATCACATTCTTTAAATAGGTAAGATATGTCAACTCGACCTCCAACTAACATAGTTAATGCCAAGGTCACTGGAATCCTCTATACCTAAATTAACAATGAATGGAAAAGAAAGGTGATATAATGGATTTAAACCCTCCTAAATTAAATATCACATAAACCCATGTAAAAAACTAGGAAAGTGTATATTTAATGACTTTTAGAATATCTGGTACTGGAAACAATAAAGCAAGAAGATGACCACAACCTCCTCCATGGACTCTTTGACCCTACTAATTCCCACCACCACATCTTTACTCTTCTCTTTGATGACAAGGAGAATCTTGCGGATATCCTATTCCAACCCCATATTCTCTATAAAGATCTATAGCTAGGGAAACATGCTAATACTTCCTCAGTTGAAGCTACCTCAATAGAGGAACTAGAAGAGGAATACCTAGAAAATGCTGACTGCACATAATGATAGGAGGCTATCACTGCTAATGCCCACTTCCATCATATGAAAAAAGTGCATGATACCTTGGAATATGCCTAAGAGACACTGCCCCTAGAAAAATGAGATACTGGGTGATGCGACCTAACAATGGAAAAAAATACCCTTCTTCCATGAAAGCTATGACCCCAAACCTCATATATTCTTCACAAGGAATTCACAAATCCCTCTTCTACTAATCCGGTTCTAGATAATGTCCACTCAAAATACCACTAACCTCTTCAGAACCTCGACATTACTCTTCATCACAAACAGGGTGACCTAGTGCTGGATATTTTGTTTTAAAGCCTCCTCAAAATTCTTCTCCCTAGCTTCCGCATCTAGAAACAATTTCGAAGCATATCATAAAGGGTTCTTGAAATGGATTTCAAACTCTGACACACTAGATCTATACTATTTAAGTGTAAAAAAATAACTTGTGATTGTCCGCCTATGCAATATAGGAATGAAAATCAACTATGAACATGCCTTGGACCTCTTCCCATTAGGTTATTAACTCTTTAAGATCCCTAAGGAACAAGAACCACCAATGAATTTCTGCTCCACATAGCATCATCACAACCAATGAAACCCAGTGCTTCTTTCGAGCACAGATCTTGGCGAATGCTATCTCTACATCATCCAATCTATCTTCGGAGACCACATTTGAAATTGAGCCCCCATACATCTACAGACTCTAGTAGTGTACACTGAATGTGTCCTCCTCCATGTGTCATTATCATCAACCTCTACTCTGTGGTGATCAAATAGAATAGCCTACTAAACATCTTCTATTTTAAACATGATGAGTATTTTGACCTGTAGAAATACCTAAAAAAAGAAATAGTTAGAGATTTAAAACCTAGAATAATGATGAAATTGAATTAATTAATTATTTATTTTATTTTATTCATTTTATGTAAACCCATCCCACATTCTATCAACTCAAACATAGGCGTAAAGTTGATGATGAGGCATGATAATTTCATAGGTTTTTACCCTGCAATAAGTGTCACCTTTTCTAGTATCCACTATAAACATAATCATATGTTCATCAAATCACATGGGACCGAAAATACCTTTTTTTATCTGTTCATCCATGATTACAATGTTTTCTATACTTAGCGGTCACTTTTCTCTACCAATCCATTGAAACCTCACATGTGCCTAACACCAAACACCATCCAATCCCTCAACCTCACTTCGATACCACTCAGTCAGGACCCCCAACCAACAGAGTGTAACCCTACAGGTCTAGTAATGAGAGGAGAGTGATATTGAAACATTAGTCTGGCCTCTAGTGGGCCCTACTTTGTAGACAAGAAACACAGGTATAGTAATCACACTAATGAGATGCATTATCCTCAAAGAGAACACATGCAGATGAGATAGATAAGATATATACTAACCAATTACTTCTAAGACTACAATATAGAATAAATACCAAGTAAAAATATCTAATTTCATGAAAGAGCAACTACAACCAAAATGGAAAACAATAAGTACCAAAACAAAGTAACATTTTTGTGACCATAAATCCTAAATAGCTCCTGTAACAGCATGATAGTATAAACCATACTAATCTCAAACCTTATCCAAGTGACCAATAATACAGTTTATATATACATAGGGAGAGTATACCAGTATACTTAGTAATATCCTTCCAAGACCCTCTCATGAAAATGTATAGAAATCATGCTAAATCATAGTTAACAAAAAGTGAAATTATCTCATCACCTAAGTAGGTATAATAGGTCACCATCCTCCCCAAGGATACTTTCACCATGTATCACCGACAATATTTTATAATATTTAAATAATGTAATGGGTACCAAGCTACCACTTCCACACTTGTTTTCTGCTTTACCCCAATGTCGCACATCCTAAGAATATCTCTTAAAAAATTATTTCCTATATACACATGGGATAAGCACCACAACATGCACCTCATGGAACATGACCACAACGTCCACGTAACCAATGTAACCAAGTAGTTTCTTGGAGACACCCCATCTCAGATAACATGTATCACACATCGGGTATTATACCACAAACCATAAAATCCCATACATCAAGTAAGGATCCTCAAGCCCTCCTAGCCAACACACATTACACATATAGTAGTCCTTGGGAAACTATATCGATAATATAAGTGTGTGAATAAACCCAAGACATTATATCCCTCCACACACATATATGGGGAAAACTAACCATCCTACCTACCAAGACAAGTGAATACTAAGAGAAGAGATCAGGTCCAAAGGGGGAGATTCATCCATCCATCCTCCCATTATGATATTGGTGAAAACGACCCCTAGTGTTGAGAATCCATGGGGTGTCAATTTACCAAACCAATAGGGTGGAGTAGCATATAGAAACAAAAAAGTACAAAATATAATATACCTTTAAAACACATTATAGGAATAACCTAGACATAGAATCAATTGCAGCTAACATCTCTCGGATTCCCAACTACCACTACTAAGACTACATCTCCTATAAGAAAACAACCAATCAACGATATTTATTAAATTGCATATCCCTTTTTATCAATATGACATTAATTTAATTAATGATATAAAAAATAATTGACAATTACCAATATCATATTATATTTCATTAGCATCACAACAGTGTTATATGCCATCTTGAATAAACAAACCACATCCACAGTTCCTTTAAACTAAAACCTCACCATTGCATGATAGTAATCTCCAACCCGATGGATTAACTTCGTTTATTCAATCATTTATTAGCATTATTATTACTTTATGATGTCTCCACTCATTATAGAAATTATTCGAAGAAACCAAACACATATGGATCAACACGGTGAGTATGAGAACGACTCATCAAGTCTTTTACACCTATAGAAAGAGCATGGACCCATAAATAACCGAGAATCTAAACACAAAAATCATGTTAAATGCCCTATATTTCGTTGCCTCTTTTTGAAGGAGGGTAAGAAAATACAGCTTCCAAATGTTGTGGGGAATGTAAAGAAGATTAAAATCAACATATTTAAATAGAAATAACTTTCATATCAATGAAATGACCAACTACAACATCTTCCACCATCCCCAGTGTCTTCCCAGACACCCATATACATAAAACAATGCATCTCCCCACTCTAGGCCATAATTACTAACACCATCAATAGGCCTCCCTACCACCACATACCACAATAAACCACCATGATCATCCATAAAATACTCTCAACACATCAAAAGTATAAAAAAACAAACAATTTCCCCTGGGATTCTGGCAATAAACAGCACATTTAACCTTCACACACAACGAGCATTCATAGATCCAAAGACTAAGGTTCATGGCCTTTAAAAGGCAGTGTGTAACTCAAAACCATTAGAGGAATTATATTTATCAAAAAATCAATCATTTATTCCATATTTAATTAACCAATTCAGTTAAACATGCATAACTGCATCCATTTTATTATCATCAAATTACAACTACAACTGGATACATTTACATGCCTATTTGTCTTTATCCAATTAATATATAATTAGTCATGGATTTACGTACATTACCAACTCCATAAAAAATTACACGATATGAATAAAATCATAGATTTCACCTAATCTATCAATCAAGTGGAAAATCATTATCATAGTACAAAGAGATAACATACTATTGATTCCAATTCTTAAATCTAGTTAAAAAATTTGTTATGTAAAATTCATTATTGTTCAGTGGCATAAACATGAATACTCTACAAATACATGTAAAATAATTTAGAAACCATTAATCCCCTACCTCAAAATCCTTCTAATGTTCTTTTCACGAGAAATTTCCAACACAACAAATTATTATCACCTCTCCCTCAACAACTAAGTCCACCTAAGGACGCCATAGAAAAAGAAAATCAATCAACCACTATGAATGGTCCATTACAATCATGGTTATGACAATCCAAAACATGGAAAGGATAACATGATGAAATGGATCAATTAACCAACAATTACAGATATTGAACATAAATTCTATCAAAGATGGATCAATACTTTCTTCTTGCACCAAAATAGGGTCACATATGAAGGGAAAACTGTGTCCAAGGCTACAACACAATTTCACATGACCTTGGGGAAGAATGGTGTGGGGTGTCCCATACAAAGGAAATAAATATGGAGGAAAATATAAAATGTATCTCAGCCTTTTGAAAGCTAAATGGAGTAGTAGTTTGATTTTTCATTTATTGGAAATCTCGTAAATACTATATGGATTGACCGAGTAAATGGATAGGGAAACTAAGTAAATCTAATATAGTAATAATGGGATTTTAATCAGCATTAAATTATTTAAAACATGGATATGACTACATATTACATCATTAAAAAGTCAAATGTGTAAAACTATATGAATATGGAAACACTATTCATCGATTGATCTTGAAAACTGTAGCGCCTACCGACAAAGGAAGATAACTCCCCAACACTATTAATTTAAGATGAATCACTAACAGATGACTCAACGATAGTTAAATATGACTCACCAATATACGACTCACAAAAATATGACTCATTAATAGAGGACACACCGATAGTTGAAGATGAATCATAGAAAAATGAATGAATGACAGTTTAAGACGACTAACCAATAGATGACTCAGTGGTAGTTAAAGAGAAATATCTAATAGATGTATCTATGATAGTTGAATATGACTAAATAATATATCACTTACTGAAAATGGAAGATGACTCATCGATAGATAACTAACCAATAGTTAATGATGACTCACTAACAGATGACTCGCGAACAGTTGAAGATGACTCACCAATATTTTAAGATGACACATTGATAGATGACTCCATAAAAATAAAAGATGACTCAACGATAGATGAATCCACAAAAATTTAACATGACTCCCTGATAGATGAATTAGAGAAAGCTCTTTTTACATCTGTCTCTCGAAAAACATTGTTCAAAAAACTAGAACCCGTATTCACAAAACTAGAAATTTTGAAATTCATTAGAAACACATCACATTGGACTCCAAAAATTCCTCTAAAACCATATTTTTACAACAAAAAAATAGAACATAGAGGTCAAGTCCATTATAATCATTTTTCTGGTATTTTCACACCATAGGATAAATGAGACATCGATGATGAACACAAAAATAATTTAGGGGAGAAAGGAACAGATTAAAAATATAAGGGATGATCCTCCAATAATTTTAAGGTAATACTTTATTTATTCTCAATATAATGATTTTGAAATATATTGTAACAGCAGTTTTGAAACATGGGAAGGTAAACATGCATGTATAAATCAATGATGGATATTGAAAACAAAATGTTAAAAAATGGAAAAATGTTTGATTAGGGAAAGCTAACTGGGAAAAATTTACCAAAAAACACCATACCTCATGTTTGGATGAATTATAGATGAATAATGATCCTATATCACATTCATTGAAATGATCCATTAAGTCAATCATAGAATATGTTCCTCATGGTTCCATGATCATAAATCCAAGATGATGTGGCTATCCGCTAGCACACTCACAACCAGAGATCTCCATCCAATCTCTCTCTCTTTATCCAAACCCTAGGGTTATAAAGATAACCCTACGAGTTTCACATGATTGGATTAAAATTGATATGTTTTTTAGGTCATGTAATATAATGACTAATAATGTATATATACTAAATTTTTAATTATAATCCACCTATAACAAAAGTTACGTAAATAACCCAATGCACATAACAGTTATGTCACACCTGAGATAAAACCTACATTCCTAATTTTATATAGGTATAGTATTTAAAATCATATACTCCATTCAGTTTTTATTCCATTATATATGGAAAATAAATTTTGTGTTATACAAATTTTTTAATAATTTTTAATATCATAGCCCCAACGATATTCAGGACCTATAATTATGCACTAAAATAGTTCCATGATTCGAAAATATTTCCTAAAATATTATAATTTATAAAAGGTAAAAATATATTCATTATAGTCTCACAAACATTTAATATAAAAGTTTTTTTTTAATTTCAGATAAAATTTCCTTTTCTCAAGACTTGCGAATGAATCGTATTATTCATTGTTTTTTTAATAGGATAGTACTCCCATACTCTTGTTTTCTAATATTCTTTTTTATCAAAGTAATTATTAATTACTAATGGGGTTTTACAGATACTGAGTGTTTGAACATACCCATTTTTTATTATGTTGTTTTTTTGTTTATTCATAATAGTATATTAAATGAAAATTCAATATGGGAGTCTAGTTCGGATCAATTATGGGGCGTCAAGAATAAAAATTGTAAAATAAGTTGGGTTTTTAGATAATCCTAAAAAAATTTAAACCAATTATTCTTAAGATTTTGTTATTTTTATATAATTAATATCTACCATATGAAAATTATTTGAAATGAAATATTTTCATTTTACATTGTATAAAATATAATATTCAATTTAATATTACTAGATGTGAAGTTGCAGCCATAAAAATAATGAGTTTATTGGGTTTATGGGAAATCAACATAACCAAATATTCTGTACCAAATCGATTCCAGATTACAACATGAGGATTCATTAATGATGTAATTATAAATAAAAATATTGAACATTTCCACTTCCATTATAATATCGTGGTTGAAAATAACTTGTTACTAGTGTTTTTTATCATGTAAAATGAGGTACAATCTCACTAGATTCTCTACATGTGATCCAAAATACTTATTAAACATGGATATTGGATAACTGATTGATAGTGTATAGAATAGAAGTAGCCATTGGCCACTCAATGAATTCATGGTCACTAAATCATAAATCATCGAAGGAGTTGTTTGGTAAGGGTACTCAAAACACACTCTTCACTCACAAGAAGATGATAGTGTGTATAGAGAAGCTCTCAAACATTAAGCTATGAATAGTGATTGAAAATTGAGTCCTTCATGGAATATATATCTATATATATGTAAGCTATGATATAACTTTGGCACTCGAAAAAAAATCTTCTAATAATATCATTAAAAATAATAAAAACATTTCATGAATGTAATGATTATCATATAATTAATATCACATAACTAAATAATGTATCATACATTGTGTGATAAAATATGACACATTTAAATGAACCTCTTTCCTCATAAATATATTTAAAAATATTAAATAAAATATTATATGTTCAGAAAATATATTTTCCTCATATTCAATTAAAAATTGTGAACACATGTAATAAATAAATTCCATATAATTTTTCCACACTCAAATAATATGAATTTATCAATATAATAGTGATAAAATATTCTCGTCAATTTCCAAAAAACAATTGTGGGGACCAAATGCAGAATTTGGGACCCACAAATCACAATGATGGGGCCCACCTTCTGCTAAACACCTATTATTCAAAATATATAAAAACATTTCATATTCAAATCATATAAAATTATAAGACCATACCACATTTGTCTAGAAAAATTTTCACCAATCGGGAATAATGTTTACAAAACCATTAGGGCCACTAAAGGGATACGTAGTAGCCATAATAATGTACGCCATCATATGACGTCAAACTATGAAATATAATATCTTGGTCTTAAAATATCTAATTAAGATGGATGCCCTCATTTTTCATCATCCTACCATGATTAATTTTTTTTACTACAATAGATTGACATATCTCTACTTCTACCATAGATCTTGATTTAGTGATGTTAATCCCATTATAGTCAAGTAGGTATGTGATACTATATCCTTTCTGAAGAAAAAGTTTTTATCTAAATTATTCAATTAATGTTATACCCCAATGAAGAATCCAATGGGAGATACATTGAAATGAATAAATTCCTTCAATTATTCCTTGTACAAATAGAAAAGATCAAAAAATATACATTTATAATAATCAAACATAATGATTCTATTATAGATGCTTGAAAATAGGAAAATTTAATGTCACCTAAACGATATGTTGTTCTTATTGGAGGGTCAGTCCCCATGATCTTATCAAATCAATATCATGAAGTGAAAAAAATCATATTAGTAATTCTCAATGCATATGATCCCCCAAAACATGATATACATACCTCATCTTTGTCTAGTCAGTACAATTTATCTGGACTATAGGAATTTTTTTGATTAATTTAATTATAACTCTTTGTACTCATTAGATCCTGAGGATATCTATAGCCATTATATATGATAAATAATCTAAATCCATTACATTATAAATAATGTATGCATGAATATCAACACAATCATGATCTGTGACATCACACACAACTCATTTTATGAAACATATGATAATCGAAATGTAATATTTAGGTTGGTTATATGGAACCCACTATTAATATACGCACACTTCCGCAATATAAAACCTTAAAAGTATCTTTTTTATCCATCACATGATAAGATTTTGATAATGAAAATTTATTTATTTAGGCAATAGGCCATCCACATTTCCATTTTATGGTTATTCAGAAATCTATGAATTAAACTCCTTCAGTAATACTAGTAAAAAGATAATATCTATGAGTATAATATTTTATCCAATATCAAAATATGAACCCATGGACTCTACTAATATTAGTATTATAATAATTTATGTTCTTATAAAACATTACATACTTTGCATGATTTCAATAACTAGATCCAATCATTCCATTTTCTACATTACATATTTCACATCATTAGAATTTGCAACATACAAGAAATTTTTGGATATGGATAACACTAGAATTATTGATCATATCATAAAAATTAATAAATCATTTCTATGATATTATATAACATTTATCTACAGTATGTTCAGTTTTATACCCTTATAACTACTGTCCCTTCTTATCAGTGTACTAGGAGCGTATCTCTTTTACCCACATAAGTACAATACTATAGTTTTAACTTCTTCCCATAAAGATATCCTGGATCTCACAGATATTTTTATAATATTAATTATTTGTTGGAAATAAAATATGTATCAAATTGTCTGAAATATGTGATGGATACATTTCTAGAACTAATGGAATTTTACTCACCACTTAAATATTCTATTATTACCCAATAATTTATTATGGGATAGACTTATTCTGTGTGACATTGGTAACAATTATCTCTTAGATATTTCAAACATGTACTTATCAATAGAATTTTTTATATGTAATATTCAAAAGGTCTATGGAATCATTATATATATCTATGTTGATCATTCTCACATGAATATAGGATTCAAATTTATTTTCAAATTATAGTGTCTTTGTTTTATTTCAGTATTAACAATATTTAATACCAATAGTTTTTTCCCTTATGTTAATGAACAATATTTTCATTGAAATATTGATTCCCCCAATAACATAAAAAGGAAAATTTTAAATATTCATTTGAAATGATTAATTTTTTATCATGATTCCTACTTAAATACTATAGTATATTTCTCTATCATGCATCCATTTTTGGCATTTTATATTGTCACTGACCCACTATGGATGGATTGTATGTTCCCCTACCATGATCAAAATTCTTCACATCTAATTCCTAATATAATGATCATTGATTTTATATGTGAAAAAAAAATATTATAATGAATTTAGTAATGATAAATTCGTTTATCCAATCAATTATTATTGGTAACAAGCTTGAACCACCATTGTGTATTGTCTTTTTAATAGCCATGTCAATATTACAAATATTATTCGATTATAATTTGATATATGGAATCCATTATTATAGAGTAATTGATTTTATCAATATTAGAATATTACCAACTATATATTACATGTTTACTTTATTTTATCCCCAAATAATTTATCACTACTTATGGTGAATGTAAAACAATTTTCATGATCTCATCCATCCAACACAGTATATATATCTAGAATTTTTTTCTTCACAGGCTCTTACAGAACTTTTTCCTATGCCAACTAACAATGAATCTCCAAAATTGACTAAATCCAAGAAAAATATTTCTCCTACTATCTAAAAAATTGATGCTAAACCTTTTATATAAATATATTCTAACACATAAATATAACGATTATTTCATAGTTATTTATTTAATATGTTTAAAAAATATTGATAAATACTATTAGATAAAAAATAAGTTTTTTCATGTTTTTTGTTTTTTAATAAATTATATAATTTTTTCATCTAAACATATATTATTTTAATGAAATTTTTTTATAATACAATAAATCATATGATATCCATTTTTCATTATAGATATCATATTGTTATGGGATAACAACTCAATCGTCAAATCATGTATGGAATAAATTGAAGTATATTCAATGCATATAAGTGTCAAAAATGATTCTCATTTAACATATATCATTCTTTTAATGTTTGTTAAGAAATTTGAATTTGGAAATTACACTATGCCACATTTTATTGATCAATGTCTCTATAACAAACCAACTCAGGTCAGATAGGCATGACATTATAACTGGCACATCGCATAACATAAGGAAAAATGATAACTGAAACTATTTTATTATATTACAAAAACAAGATATACAACAAGAGTATAATGATTAAAACTATGAGATACCAATTATATATATATATATATATATATTGGTCACCCAAAAAAGGCTAAACTAAAATGTAAGTCATATCTAAATTTGACCAACAGTGACCTCTTGTCCTACCATATCTAAAAATAGTAGCTAAAAGAGATTACAACATACTAGAACATTACCTTACAATTAATTTAATCATATAATAAAACATCTACAAATACCAAAATTTAAAATTACTATGTGTGCCAAATCCATGATGGATACGATAATAGTTTTTATACAAGGTCTAATATCATGAATGAAACATTTATATACTTTAAAACATAATAATTTATCTGTGAATTTTAAGAAATAAAATCAATTATTAAATCATTTCCCTATAAATTACATTGGTTTTCATAGAATTATTTCATATTATTATACTATACAAATTAAAATTAGATGTGATATAATACAATAAAGAATATAAATACGTCATGATGTAAACATGTAAAAGAATATCCCTAAAACCTAAGAACTTAATTTTAGAGAATAATTTAAATGCCAATATGATCCACTTTGGTGTTTTAAACACAATTTTAATATTAAAAAATGGCAATTACCAAATAATGGCCCTTTTTTAAAATAATGACTATTCCAGAATTTCAACTAAAATCATTTCTCATAGAAAATAAATGGACAACGGAAAGGAATTTATCAATAATGATATTTAATTTATAAAATTATTCCATTGTATAGAAACACATAACTCAACATCATAGAAACATAACTACTTTCAACAATTGTGTCTGGAAACCATGTTAGTGACCATTTAAGGATAAGGATCTCTATGGAATTAAAAAGGATCGACAGAAAATACTATCTGACCATAAAATAATTGAAAAAATTATAACCACAACCAAACTAATAAATATATATGTGTATGAACTACCCAAGGATAAGTATTCCAACCGCAATGGTGGTTAATAAACAAATTATGTGATCTGGATGGGAGGAAGTCACACATGATTGGACATGAAATCCTTTGGATTATAGGTATAATAGAAGCCAAAGAATGAAATGAAAAATCATTTAGGTGAAAATAAAAAAACTCATCCCCACGAAATAACATGGCATATAATTCCACTAGACGTTGTGTAATCCTCCAAACATATATATATTGAAAAAATATATCTCTTTTTATTAATAGTATTATATTTTTTATTATGTGAGGTATAACCATTAAATAGTATGTAAAATTATCACAATGCATACCATATTCATGGATTCTATCTAGAGGCAATTAAATTTAATTTAATTTCTTGTAAAATAAAATAATATAGGTTTTATGTAAAGAATTCCAAAAAAATAAATAACTTCACCATTTTATTTTTCATCTAAACTCATTTTCATCATTAACCATTCCACATAAAAGGAAAATAAAAACAATATCTAAACCATACTGAATATAAAACGTAATGGGTTGTTACAATATCCCCATAATAAATTCATTATTCCATTAGAAATATCTCACGATCCAAAATCTATAGAAATTGTTGTTCACTGAAAACATGTCATTGACTCCCACTCCCTCATGTCATGTATATCCTATCAACACTACCACATTATTTTTCTAATAACCTAAGCATTACATACATGGAAATTAAATTTGTTATTATAGAATACTAAATACATTACAAAAATAGACACCCATTGAATGTATTAGTTTATTGTATTTGGAAACTCAAAAAACATTTTTATAACATGTTGAAAGTTCTTCAACATCCCCTATAATGATATTCTTCTTCAGTGTTCCAACCTAAATCCTTTATTTATATCATGGTAAAATGGAAAAATAAAATGGGGGATATAAAATGCTCAGTTAGGGTAAACATTGGGATCATCAAACAAAATATAATCATAATAATGTAAAAACATGAACATATTTTTTTAATATCAAAAACGTTAGTAATGAAATATATCTTGGCAGTTCAAAAGGAAAAAATCATAAAGGGACATGAACCGTGAAAAATTTTCATCAACATAAAAATTGATTTGTATATAACACATAATAATGGAAATTCATATTTATAAGAGCCATGGATCATTTCCAAGACCATTATAGCAGAAAATGTCCATTACTAAATTGAGTCCACTCCTCATTCAAACCATATATTAATGTACCAAAATTACTTTTTATTCAATCCTGGTATTACTGAAGTGTATTTTCATTCTATTAAAATCATGTATATCTCATAATATATTAATATATTCCCAATTCATTTGAGGGGGATATAGGTCCTACTTATCACATAATGAAAATCATACATATGTGTGCCGCAACAAAACAAAAATCGTTCATCATAACATAACCCAAGGAATAAAATGTGTTTCGTAAACATCATTCCATCACAACATAATCCATTAAAAAAATGGATAAAAATAATCTACATTAGAATAATATGGGTAGTATACTTGAAAAATGTACTTAATTTTATATAGAAAAAAATTTTGATAAAAAAATTAAATTAATTCTTGAGGAAAATATCATTTTTTCTCTAAAAACATTTTCATTTCCTTAAATGTCATGCAGTTTTAATGGAAATGAATTTATTTTAGAAGAAACTTGAAATTGTGTAAATTAATATTCATGTAAATAAATAGCTATTAATGTGTAAAAATACATTCATTCCATATGAGTTAAAAAACATTATCCTTATATTTTTGCTGGAATAGTCAAAAAGTATGTCGAACCGAAAAGAGACTCCTTTCAAAAACATTTTTAAAAATTTACCAATGGGTAAAATTGGCATTAAACAGTAGTATAAGGATATGATAAAAATTTTATATTTATATGTATATAATAATGACATGGATGATAAATATACCACAGTAAATACTTAAGTATTAACAATCTCAAAGAATTGTGATTGCAAAATTACCCCTTTCCAATTTCTAACCAGTCGAATCGTATTCCTAATAATATAATGAAAATTATTTCAGTATATAAATTTTATAAAATTAATAAAATTATACATAAAAACATTCATGTGTAGAAAAAATATCATTAAAAAGAAATAGTTAGTGTATAAGGCATATATCCCACAAAAAAAGAGAAACAAAATAATCCATTATATTATGTCTGGTATCTGTTGTATGTAACCGAACCTCCATTATTATGATTTAAATAATTTTATTGAATTAATCTAGAATCATATTTATGTTTTGTATATGATATATGATCATATTGTCATTTGTTTTGTAATAATATATCATTATTACCCGTTCTTTGTGTATTAACTCCTTCATTTTCCCATGCATGTTTTGTTGAATAAGTTATGGTTCTCCATCATAGGTTATAGTTATATAATTAAAAATGATATTAATAAAATATATATAATTACTATTTTTTAAATAAATTTATATAATATGGATTTGAGGGATATCTTGTAGAATTAATCACATCAAATCATGGAAATGGTAGGTCGTGCGTTGGCAGAAGTGATGATATGATTCCTTTAATTATGAAATTGTATCAATGTTGATGGTATATATATAGTTATTATTTCCATTATTATACCCATACATGTAAATTTGTGCTGAAAAATAGATTACACAACATCATGGTGACGGTAATCCGTACTTATGCACACGTAGTGATTTCATTTTTTATAATATTGATAGAATGATGGAATATTGTTGTTACATAATCCAAATAATATCACAGTATTAAAATGATACGCTATTAAATAATTCATATGGTAATAAACTCATGAATAGGTTGTAAAGGAAGAAAAAATTTAAACGAATTGGTAGAGGAGATTTCCTCCTCTTTGATGAGGTCCCTCTAGATCTCCTCATAATGGAACTCGAGTTGGACTTTTACGAATATAAAAAATTATAGAATGGAAATAAAAAAATTTAGAATAAAAATTGGAAGGATATGGATGACCTTGGATGATCAAATAAAATTTATGAGTTGAGGGAGGATGTTCCTTTTCTAATATAGGATAAGGGTACTTTTAGATTCCTCAAAATAATATTTTATAATAAAATAAATCTTGATAAAAAAATCCAAAATCACCCAAATTAAAATATGATATTACATGATGTTTTAATATCATCAACTAATAAATTTTTCATGTTTACTTCTTTCAATTTAATCCTTAACTTTTTAATAATCACTTAGTTATTCTATTTAAATACAAACAAGGGTTACAAATTTTTCAATATTAATATTATGAAATATTTACTTATATGATATAAAAATGGCCTTAAATAAATAAACTCGAAAATTTTATTACAAATTATTATTATTATATATTTTTTTAAATGTATTATTTGTATGTAATTTAATGAAACATTATTTTGGTGAACAAACAATAGTGAGAATTTTTCCATGATTTAATATAATGATTTTTAAAAATATTATCATAACCAATTAACCTCAAACCATCTATTTTATTATAATAATAATGTCTCAATGTAATCTTTAAATTTCATATGACATATTAATTTTCCACAATTATTTTTATTTTAATATTTTTAATAACATTTATTTGTTATCCCCATTAATAAAATTATTACTACATCATGTTTTTTAAATGACTTAATATACTTAGTTGTGGAAAAAAATAAAAAATACAATATTATAATGAATATAATTATACAAGATTTCATTGGAATATATTTGGTATAATTTATCTTTTGGAAAACTCAATATCTAAAATGTTATATTTATTAAATTGAGAATGTGACAACTTTGACAGCACTTTAAATAAAGTAATCTAAGTGTCACAATATATTATATAATACTACAAATTGTTACTAAATCAACCACTAGATGATTATGGATGATATATACATGACCAAAAAGATTGGAGTAAATTTTGTTCATTTTAATAAAATTATTTTATTGTTTTTTCAAAAATTAAGTAATTTTGGTATCATCAATTTATAATCCATTAAGTCAATTATTTATTTCCCAAAAATTAAAAATAAATTTTCTAGATAATGAAAAAAAAATTTCTCTAAAATGAGTACTTATAGTCGATTATAACTTTTGTAAAAATATATTTTAAATATGTTTTATTATTTAAATCATTAATGTGACATCTTTACATTTTTATTAAATAAATTACAAAAAATACCATAATATCTCCCAAATGGCCCAAAAACATCCAATATAAATTTATTTTTGGTAAATTTGTTTAATAAATTAAAAATTACCACATATATTCATTTATACCACGCATTTTTTCACATGTGGACACATAATACATATTAAAGGCAATGAAAATGAAACGTGTGTCTTTCATGGATTAAAATATTATTAGAGTCACTTTTATGGAAAACATCTATTATATGACATAATTTTAATCCTTTTGTGTTAAGTGTCGAATTAAATTCACAATATACATTTTTTCATTTGTTTTGTTCATTTTATAGGAATTATAAATGTATTTTTAGCCTATATTTTCTAATTTACCCTTTAAAAAGGTATGAAAATTAACAATGTTTACTATTCATATTCCTAAAAAATTAAAGGAAAGTACATTCCAAATTTGAACATAATGAATCAAAATTTGACACCCATTTTTCACAATTCATAACACTGATGTTTCAGAATTAATGATTAAATAAAATGAGTAAAATGTCATGAGAAAATATTTTTTTGGGAAAAAATCCCCTTTTTAAATAGAAAATGTTTTTATTATAAATTCATGGATATAATTATATTCAAAAATCATAACTGGTAAATGTTAAAAAATTAAAATTTAAAAACAAACCAAAACATAATACTATAATTTAATGAATTTAAAATAAAATAACGATTTCAAAAAAAATTAGTATTTTCACTGTTCTTCGAAAAACTAAAAGATATAAAAAAATAAAAAAAATACAAAAAAATGTAAAATTTTCATATTCCTCATTAAAATTAGTTCATTATTTTGTAAAACAAAATATAAAAAAGTGTTAAAACTATATTTAAAATGGGTTTTCCATCAATAGCTGGCCTAACTACAATTTTTTAAAACTACTTGTTTTATCAAAAAATTGAATTTGTTTATATATAATGTCTAAACACATATAATATGAATTTTATACATTAGATTGAATATATGAAATGTATTTATTTTTAATAAAATCCATAAAGAGTAATTTTATTATTTTATAGATTCACATGTTATCATTTAAGTATTTTTTTATATGAAAGTTAAAATTATTCATAACCTCCATTATAATGGCTGCGTTAAAATATTTTTTTGTTCGTTTATATTCAGTATGGAGTGAAATGAATTCTATAAAATTAACTTGAAATTTTATGTAAAACAACCAAGGAATATCATTTTGTATACTTCAAGCTAATATGGTTTAACATATTGAGAAAGTCTATCATAGTGTAGTATACAACATAAGACAAAAAAATCATTCTCTTAAAAATATTGGGGTTTACAATGTGAACCTGTTGAGTTATTTCATCTTGATATACCTTATCTTAGAGATCATTAATATGAACTACCTTCTCAACCAATGTTGTATGAATCTCTATATCCACATCCTACCATCTAATAATATGGTATAGATCTAGAATATACCCATTCAACTAGGAACCATTAAACTCATCTTGGATATATTAAAAAAATGAAAAAATGTGTAACTGATAAACCAAATTTCCAATTATTCCAAATATATCAATGTGACCCATATACCTCATTGCGATCATATCCTACATATAAAAACAAAAATGTCCAATGTGAGGTGAAACACTAAGAAATACTTGTTCACCCAACTCAAACATCAGTAACTTATGTTGATGTTTTGAATAGGGTTTCTGACGAATCTATATTCCTTGGTCAAACACCTCCAAATATACTGACCCTTCTACATCATCTCTTGAACAATGATCTGGACAACAAAGCCTCACTCTCCCAAAACTACAAATCACAAGTGTGATCTATATTTCTTCCCATAAAAATCATCAATGGATTCCTCTTTACAAAATAATGATAAATAATTATATAGAAAAAGTCAACAAAATTCAAATTCATTTCCTAAAATCCAATAACATCGAGAACAAAATACCTATGTAAATCCTCTAGAGCATGGATATACATATAAAACTATCAATGTATAGGAAGATTATAGTTGATATTAATTAAATATTTGAACCCCTCACCACTTACAAACCTTTCCAAAACCTATATGTGATCCTCGATCCCAATTACAAGAAACTATAATGGGAACCCCACAATAATTAAATCACACAGACATATATGTCCCAGGCTCCCCCACATTCATCTTTTCAATGTTCATTTTGATATGTTATAATTTAATGATTCAAACAACAATCACCCAAATTGCATCATTACTATAAGGATTACATAGAATACCGATGAAAAAATCCATGGAAATATCGTCCCACTTCCATACTAGAATTGGTAATGGCTACAAAAATCATGTGTGTCCTTGTTAGTCTTACATTAATCAATGATAAGTTAGTCAAATGAAACAAAAACCTATATCTACTATCTCATCCCATTTTCATCAATACTGATGCCTCAAATTGTTATATATTTTAGTAGCACCACGCCTCATTGAACAAGAAGAACTGCTTCCACATTCCAACCACTCCAATATCATGGAAAATACATAACCAAACCAGATATGGAAGAATAAATCTCTAAGAGGTTGCCTATATGGATAAACTCGATGTCTCCCCATCATAAAGGGTTTCACTAACATTTTGGTACTTGTTGTCTTCCACCTCCCTGAGTGAAACTCGCTCACTTAAATTTAATTATGTTAATATAAATTATAATAACACCTTTCCTCAAACATCTTTAACTTACAAGCTCATTTCTAAAAATAAACTCATTATAGAACAGACCTCAACTAATTCATTTAGGTATTTCATAAGTAATAATATACTCAATTAATCATATAAAAATAAATTCATAGGTGTATACGAAATATCAAAATAAAAGGAATTAGGTACTTCACCCAGAATCTATGTTGAAAAATTAGATAACTATGAGTGAAAATATATTTCACTATATTATATTTACAATATTCCATATACGACACAACCAAGAGATAACTACACCACATTAATAGTGATTAAAAACACTCTACCAAATAAAGATCATTGTAACATCATTTCATCTAATGAGCGCATAACTGGTGAGATCTATAATCAACAAATAAATTCCCCATCATCATGACCATCTCAAAACCTATTCCAGAAGCATTCTATAAACCATCAAAATATGATACAAACACTAGAACAATCAATAGTAGTTCTAAATTAATCATTATTTATGCTCCTAAAAATTTATCTAGAACATGTCATTTCGTTACAATATTAAAACCTTCTAGGTTATGAATTTCATTGAAGAATTGATCATGGAGAAGTCTTGAAAAAATCATCTACAGTAAAAATCCAGACCCTAAATGCATCGAATATCAGACACATTGCTAGGATTCCCCCATGACGTTACAAATTGTACCTATTTAGGATCAACTGTGATTTCCCTTTCCTATATAACATACCCCAAAAATTTCACCTCTTAGTTCAAAATCACACATATTAAAAGCTTACATACAGATTAGTTTCGTTCACTGATATTTTAATGATATCGAAATAGTTCATGTGATCATCCTCTAACATGGTGTTAAAAAATATCATCAGTGAACACACAAAAAAATTGTCTAAGAACCGATGAATGAAATAATACATTAATTCTGTAATGACTGGAAGAAATTTACTAAGAATAAGTGTCACAACAAGATACATTAATTGCCAATATCGACTCCTAAATTTTGTCTTATGTATATCCTCTTTTAGACTCTCAACATGTGATACCCTAAATGCGGGCCAAAAATATAAAATCAACTATCCACTCTAATATGTTCAAAAAAATGATCAATCCTTGTAATATTATATTTTTTCATAATGAAAACCCAATTTAACTTTCACTAATTAAAAAAATATATGATTTTATAATCTACATTCTTCAAAAATAGGTTAGAAAAATACCACCATCACATGCAAGGACAAATAAACCCCTTTGCCTCTAGTTCATCAAGCTAGACCTTGTGTTTCATAAACACAATATATCTATAAGTTAAGAGGGAATAATAAAAAAATATCATAATAGAGATTCTAAATAGTAAACCTAAATATTCTATGTGGTAAAAACAAAAATAATCATCCAGAAAGACCATAAGGGTACTCACACCAAACTACATGAAGTAAAAAACCCAATAAAAGTTAATCTACATCACGAAACATCTCTAAAAACTGGTGTAAATTTACCCCGACATTAGAAACAACATTCCTTTATCATTCCGATCAAGTGTCTCACTCACCCTGGTGAAAATGAGTGACTTCATAGGAAGCTAAAAAATGAACTTGCTGATAATAAAAGTCTATCTAGTCCATAAAAATTAACACCTAATTCATGTTGTCATTATGTCAAAAATTCTAATATAAATCTTTAAGAAGTACCACATCACCTCAATGTCAGTTATCATCACCCGACACATGTGATATATGAATCCATTTTAATAATTCATTCCAAAAGAAATTCAAATATCCAATAAGAATGGAATATGTTTACAAATAATTACCAACACGTTAAATAACAATAAAGATAAAAAATAATTAGAATCACCCACTCCAAAATAATCATGAACCATATAATATTAGATAAAAATGTACCTTTAACACGAGTTGGTCTTACCTCAGATTCATCTTGCACATAATATGATACAAAAATTACAACTATCATTGCCACATGAACATCTTCCTTTGGAATGGGAATAGTCCCACTTCCTTTTGAAGTATAATCATGAACATGAGAACCCTTAGTTTGTGCCAAACCATTCCCTACTTCAATAATATATCATTTAAAAAAATCATTGTAGATGGCCAGATCATAAAAATTGAGCGCATGTCTTATGAGAATATTTATTCTTATTCTTGGTAGGACCTCAACTTTCACACAAGTAGAAGTAACCCTTCACCTACCATGTAATCCCCCTTGACAATATTTTTGACGTAAACTGATCACTCATACATTTCTTTTTCGGGCCAGATTTTACACCTTCAATAACATCCATAACAAACTGAAGCTCCATCCAAATCTATCTTCAATTATATGTCCACCTCAGCTAAAACAATCTTTTCAACAACCTTAAGAAAATATTTATGGAACATTTTTATCAACATAGACAAAATATCAAGACTCATTCCAAACTCAATCCACTAATACTTTATGTATTCATTACTGACGTGCTCTCATTCTAGATGCACTACTCCTCAAAACATATAGAAAAATAAAAAATGGAATGATCCTTTTACCATAATTACAAAAACTCTGAGGAATTATTTGCATCAACTATCTCAGGAAAAATCATGAAGTTAAATATTTTCTGTGGGGAAGCCTGGGTAATATCCTTATGCAACATATCTTTCATAATAGTGTCCCAGGATCCCTTTCCCAGTCCTTCGATAATATACGTGGAAAACCCACCATATAATCATCATTAGTATTCATGAATTCAAATATCATATCCATCACTTATGGAACTCCTTGTAATCCTGGGTCCATTTTCACCATGAATGATAGGGGGATGATTATTCATAAATTCCAAGACATGATTCACTAGAAATCATGGGTTTGTGACACCCATATTGTAAAATATTATCATTGTAGATAAATAAATCTACCAAAATAGGTTCCAATGGAGGATTCATCTACAGAACATCTCTAATAGCTTCATCTATTGTAATTGGAAGTGAATTTATTAGTGTCATTGTTTAACACAAGGAAACATCAAATCAGTTATGTGTATTTCCAAAATAATAGGACCAACATTATGTATTGATAATAATGCTAAAAAATATTTAAATAATAAATTAAAACCCTAAATTAAAAGGATATGTAAAATTTAAATAAAATTATTATACTTTTCCTTTAAATGACCCCAAAATCCAAGTCATATACATTGGAAAATTCACTTACCACCCATGGAAACCCATTTTCTGTCACATAAGTGAGTTTTATCAACCCCTCTTTCACAAATACTATATAAACAATGATGATCTTAACTTTAGTATACACAGAACACATTACCAAACCCAGGATGTTCTAGCACAATTCTAGTTGAGCACCCCTATTGATACCAAATTGTATCAATCCAACGGGGGTGAAATAAAAAATACACCTAAACCAGACCGTCAAATAATATAGTTAAATTTTTTTAACTAATACCAATCTTCTATCTCCTAAAAACATGAAATAAAACTAGAATATGAATTGGAATAAACATATATAACAAAAATATATTTAATAAATTTCATTAAATGGCTAAACCAGAATATAAGGATAATCTCTTTGTTACTAGAAATCACCTCTAGACTAACCATAACTGAATGAAACATCAATAAGAGAAGACCAAATTTTATAATTCGATCCTTCCTTTACCGGAATCCTATAAAAAACATCTATAAATTCCAAGAAGAATATGTACGGCCATATCAAAATCCTAAATGAATGAAACTATAATATTTATACAACTTCTAATATTAGTAATGAAACAATTATATCCTTTAAAAAATAGTTTTACAATTAATTTTCTTTAATAAAAACAATTTATATATAATTTTAAATTTTTATTTATATGGTTTCACTAAATTTATTTTATATTTTTAGAATAGATATAGAAAATGTACATAAAATATGGATGAACATCCATAGATCAAGAGGTAAATAGGTATACACATAACAATGAGAAAACCTCTCTTGAAAAACACTGTGTTACAACTTTATATAAAAACTTGTGAGAAACAATCCATGAAAAAACAATCATGAGATAAAAAACCATTACCAACAAATCAAATCACATATGAAATATATTCTATATGGAATTGCATACATGACAATAAAAAGAACAAACTAACAAAAAATTCTTCCATCCAATACAAATTACTAATATACGACATCGTAAAAGGTTACCTCCTAAGGGGAAACACACACTAAGGATAACCATGTCTCATTCCCAACACACCAAAGGTTCCCAATGTAATTTTTTACAATAAATATTCAAAATATTCCTTACGATTTACTAAATCCATTGAAAAACCAAGCCAATGCACTTAATATTTTGAAACAAATATCCAAAATAAGCATATCAATATTTCATTGAAAACTCTTTTTTAAACTATATTTCATTTCTATGAATCCGTTTGAATAAATTTATCCATTAAGATCAATGAACGACCTAATGTAATTTATATAAAACTATATAAAATTCATAAAATTTATCCATTTAATTTGATGGTTTATCTCTCACCTCATTCTAAATTGTTAAAGGCTCTTTAATAATGACATGGAGATTCTCTATAACTGTCACCAAGGGAAAAAGGTGGCAGTTTCTCTTATTTTGACACTTGTTTCTATGACATGGATTCCATTCCCTTATGAGGTATAGACCATGTCCATGGGGATGACTAGATGTTACACTACTTTAGACCACCTTGATCTAATTTCCCATTCTATTAGGCAAATTTTTCCCATTCCGTACATAAAAAAACAGATATTTATGTGAAATATAGTAAAAACCTAGATGTTTTAAAAAATGGTGATTGGAATAAGTGTGAACATAATTTTAAATTAAATTATCTCCAAAAATGAACATAATAAATATAAAACAATATCTAATAAAAGACCATATCGAAAATCATATCCCCAACCAAAATTAAATAGGATATATAAGGATTACCTAACTGAAGAGAAGAAATATGAGAACCTCAGTGATCATTAATGGAATTTTGTAATCCAAACATGAAGAATTAAATCAAAATAATAATCAATAGGCTTTAGTTCAAGAGGGAGAAGATCATCCGGTGGATGGAATGATAAATAACTGGAGATGAACAATTATAAATCAACCCCTTGTGGAATTATGTTCCCCTTAATTCCATTACATAAAATCTAATCATATATGAACATATACATAGAAATATCATGGATTTAAATTAAATTTTTTTCATAAAAAATGTTTAAACTTCACATAGAGTTTGAAAGTCTAACACATTGTATTTAATTCATGTGTCTTCTCTAACACCCATTAAACATCATGCACTCCCATTAAAAATCGTTTAATTTCTAACCGAATGGAAATAACTATAGTTTTTTACTAAAAATTACAAAACAATAACTAACATCACCATTATATTTATTTTACAAAATCATTTTAGACATTACGCAACAAATGAAAAGGGAAAAAATATAGGTTAAACCATACCAGAAAAAAATTAAATTTGAAAATTTATTTTTCATGTAAGTCACATTATCCATTCTAAAAAAATAAAAACATTAATTTATTAGTATAAGGAAATTTTTTATCATGAATTTCTCCTTGATACGTTCTTTTAATCAATAAATTGATGGCCACATTATTCTTCACCATGAAACTCTGATGAAAATAATATATTATATCCATTTATATGTTATAAATAACTATTCAATACAGAAAAGAATTCAATGTGATCTTATTGGGTGTATTTACTACTAGCTTAACCTTGTAATAAGTTGCTCATGTAGCTAAATTTTTTTATAAATAATTATAGTTGTTATATATTTATATATTATTCATTGTCTAAAAAATAAAAAATGTATAGATAATGTTTATTGTATTTTTCTCAATAGAGACTATATAAATTACACTATATATCTTTTAAAAAATTGTTTATTCATTTTCATGAAATATCATACAAAAACTCATCATATTGAGTCTGGAATTTTATATTCATATATAAAGGTAAATAATTTTGGTATTATTGATCTACTAGTTCTATGTTAATCACCAAAAATAACATTTATTCAAAAACTATAATAATTTTCCCATCTATAAAAAATACATTTGAGATAATTTTTTTTGTAATACTAATTTTTATCAAGAATCATTGATCATGTATATAATTTTTTTTCAATTATAATTGTTGACTTATGAATAACTCATCCTATGATTCTTATAAATTTTACCTTTATTCATGTAATTATTTTATAGTTTCTTGATTAATATATTTAAATAAACATATATCCTACGATTATTTAAAAAATAATAGTATTAAAAAATAAATAATACATTCAATGATGATTGAAAAAAAGTGGGTGACTCTTATTTCCTCTACATTGATTCATTTTTTCTTCTGTTTTTTATCTATTTACAAATGAATAAAATAGACTCATATATAATTACATACCTTTTTTCTTTGGAGGGCTTTTTGAAGGTTTCATTTGAATCAAAACATCCAGTATAACTTAATAATTTTCACTGAAATATTTTAACATTGGAAAAAAGGATTAATGATTCTTTATGTTCGTATTTACTTATAAATCATTACACAAAATATAATGAATAATTTTTTCCAAAACATTCATTTATTAAACATAGAAAAAAATGAATTACATGGGTTAATAATATATGAATGGTATTTAATTATAGATGTTGATCTGTTATTTAATTTACATGTATCTAGTTTAATAATCACCCTATTCGAATCATGATATTTATTATCTGTATAAAATTTTCATATTTGAAACAGCAAGTATCATCATTCATTTCAATATGTTGTACTCACAACCCACATTTTATTTTTATGATAACATTAAGATGTAGCATTAAATACATCATCAGTTAGTCAAAAATAGAAATAATTCAACCATTTCATTCCTAAGGTGGTTTAACAGGTATTGGGGACTCCATCACCATCAATTTCAAAAAACACAGTATTATTCTCAAGAATATGTAATAATCTTACAAACTAATTCTAGTGGGGAAAAAGGATTTCTCCAATATTAATCATAGTGTGTTTTTTATATTTCATTTCATTTTCAACAAATAAATAACATATCATAGTAATACTTTTATCTATATTTCCCATCATACATTACACAAAAAATCAATAAATGTATCCCATTATTTTATCGAACCATAACTTCCCTCACATGATGAATAGTAATGCATAGTCATTATTTTATCATACTATAAAATATACATTTCACCTATCCTCATTGTCCATGGTTTGTATATCCCACAACATATAGTGTTTAAATGAAATCATATGATTTGTTAACCACATTAACTCTGGACTACCATATCAATTTAGGGAAATACCAACTTCTAAAATCAATAACATGATTTACACAACAATTTTTACATATAGATGAAACACATTAGGTTTCAATACTTATTTTTTTCTCAAAGTTAATATATCCAAGACATCACTCACATAATAAAAATCATGTAGTCAGAGGCACCCTCAACTAAGGATGATGAGAACCTCATATACCTTGTTTTATTTTAATTCAAATTATGAATGGTGTTTGTGAAATAATATATATTTTAGTGGTTTTATAATTTATTAAATACTGATTGTTATTTCTATCTGATATCCATATACTACATAATCACACACACATGTAATGACACAATAAATAGAAAAACATTCATCTATTTTATTCTTAATTAACATATAAATTTTAGAATTATTTTTTTATTAGATCACTCTATCATGAGAATTCAAAAAAAAATTAATATACTATACAAAATATGTCACTCGTACTGATAATTTAATAAATTTTTATACATTTATGATATATTGATCGTATTTGTACCCAAGGGTAAAATTAAAAAAGTAATCACTGACTTATATCACATCTCATACACAAGGATATTGTATCACAATAACTTATAGAATAAGAAATTTATCATTTTGGTCCATGTCTTATAACATCCTAATCAATTTTTTTTATAAAACAACTACTTTTATTAAGGCAATGGGGTCATGAGAGTGGATAATATTGTCAGAAAATATTTATCTGGGTGCACCAATGAATATTTATATAATAAAAATCCAATACAATGACGAAATATATTTTGAATTAATTAATTTCATGTATCAATTAATGAAGTAATAAATAATTTAATTAATTAAATTATAGACATACATGGGTCATTCATTTCTATAGAACAATTGATGCAACAATGAATGCATAATAAAATTTATAATGTAATAAATTTATATCAATTGTGTTATTTGAATTCTAATAATTCTACTAAATAATTTATTTCCAATAGATGAATCATAAGATCAATATAATAATTTTCTAATATATATTCATAAAATTTTAATTTATATTAAGTAAATATTAATTGTATTTATTCTAGTTCAACCATATCTCAGATATAACCAAGAGGGTCAAGCATGACCCACCTGTACACATTGTGAGTCTAACTAGACCATTCGGCCATGTTTCAGGTCCGACTGATCATATTAGTGAGGGTGGGTTATCTGTGCAGTTGGGACAATGTGGGGATCAACAAATGTTCCTCGGGAGTGAAAGGAAAATATGGACACAAGTGGTGGATTTAGATATATGGCCTCATGGTGGTGTTGTCCATGGGTTCAATTGTGGTGACATTAGGGGGTACCTATAGGAGATGACTGCATTGGCTGAGGTAAGGAAGTGTGGTTAATCGAATCTTCCTAGTGCACCTAATGAGATATTGGGAGATCTAGGCACTAAGGATGATATTGGGTTCATCATAATCGATGTCTAGTGGATGTCGACCCAAGTGTTGGTCATGATAGGCCTGGATGGTTCAATGATTTCTGGCACATTGATGATCGACATCGGGTGGCTTAGTGAGTTGGCCACTAGACAAGGGAGGTGGTGTCTGTGCAACATGAGGTTTTTTGTTGGTGGTGGGGAGCGCTACCATATTGATCGAATGAAATATTTAGGGAAGTGATGACATGATAGTTGTGGGATTGTACATAGAAGTTGTGGTCAAATTATATAGTTTAAGGAAGCTCATGAAATGTGTCGTAAATGAAAGAACATATCAGATTCTTGTTTCTCCAAAGCAAGAGCCCCTACATTTTACTATTCAGTGTGTCTTACCCATACATCTCATTTCCCCATGTTTTTTTAATATTCCACTTCCATCCACTTCATTTATAGTGTAATAATTTATTTTTTGCTACTTTGTTTTTTATTCCATTAATTAATACATCTCTATTGTGCTTTTTGAGGTCCTACATTATTTTGGGAAAATTCTATAAATAGACTCGTTTTTTGTAGTGTTTAATATTTTTTCCATAAGAAAGATTGACATTAATGTAGAAAAAATTCATCATTTTTATCAAATTTCTAGTGGATTGAATATCCAATAAAATGGAATCAAATGTCGGTACCATGGAATCATCCAATTTTCAAATATTACCACTACAATCCCGTTGTAAGATCCAATGTTTTATGTAGAAAACTATGAATGGCGGTTCATCTTAATTATTCTTTTATTTAGGTCACCATAACTGTGGTATGTCTTCACTCATGGGTTTATAGTGGCCACTATTGAAGAAGATGCTCCAATAAAAAATGATGAAAATGTTGTTCCCAAAAAACAAAGGAAGAATGACAACATGGTGTTTTCCACCTTTATCAAGGGTTTGATGAATTAATATTTGTAAATAATTCCAAATATACATTAAAAAATAGTTTTTGGTATACCTAGGAAAAATCATCAAGGGCATTGATTGAGTGATGTTTTTTAATATTCAAATAGGAAGAGAAGAGTTTGAAGTAGTGTACATGAAATTAGATGAGAGTATCTGTGATTACATAACACATTTAATTGTTATTATTAAATATTTTAAAATAAAAAATGGAAAATGTTGAGATCATTCTTTCCATTGTTAATTAAATTTGATCATTCACAACCATGTTTGGGCACATTGTTGTGGAAATCAAATAATAAAAAGATTTGAAAAACAATCCATTGAAGAATGGATGGGATCATTGCATGTGCATGAGAAGAAAATACAAATGAATGTTGGTTCAACTCTAGAGAATAAAATACAGTAATTGTTCAACCTATAATAATAAAATAATGTCCATTCAAAATGAGGAATTAATGACTCTAGTAATAGTGACAGAGGTAGAGGTCATATATTCCATCCATGTCATCAACAAAAAAACAAACTTTTACCAGATTATATACAATAGGAAATGGGGGAGGTAGAAATATACTTGTTCGCTGAAGCAAAAAAAATATCACTTCCAAAATATTACGAAAATTAGTCATTATTCCTCTGACTGTTGGAGAACAATGTATCAAAATGAATGATCATAAAATGAAGAATATTCTCATCATGAAGAGTACTCCATAAAAATGTTTCATTCACAAAAAAGTTCATCCGAATGACAAGATGTGTGGTATTTGAAAGTGGCTGTAAGAACCCATATGAGTTGTAACAAAAAACTATTTGAGTAACTCAAGAAGATGATTGTGGTGACATGAGTTTTGGTGACTCATTTAAGGTACTTGTGATTGGAAAAGGTAAAAGTAAAATTTATTAGAATAATGATATATCTTATTACATCTCTAATATTTTTATGTACCAAATAATGAAAAATATATATCCTTAGTCTTGTCCAACTCCTTGAGATGGGGTATAACATACACATGTAGAAACCTTCCTTAAATATAATAGATTCTCATAGGAGGCTTGTTTATCAGTTCCAAATTGGGATGAATATCATTATTCCACTACGTATTAACACAATTTCAGAGAAATGCCTCTTTGTGATCATGAAGAACGGATCACCATGATCGCTTCTTTGCTCTGGACATCACCATTCTAGAGTCTTTAAACTCTTATCCTCATCATTCCTGGAGCATGGATTGATGATAATTTATATTCCAAATCATTTGTGAGATTCATGTACACTTGGTAAGATACAAAGGAACTCCTTCCCAAGTGGAGTGTCGAGTAGAGAATATGAACCACTTCCCATGGTTCACACTGATATTTTTGGACCACTTGAAACACCATCACTTGGGTGTAATATATTTTTATTACAACATTATCTTAAATGCATTAGAAAAAATTTGGTGTATTTCATCGATGAAAAATCAGCTGAATTTACTATTATTAAAATTATCAATTCTCATGTTGAAGGTGAATGTGGTTACATTGTAAAAGTACTTAGATCTGAATGAGGCATACAATACACATCAAATTCATTTAATGATTTTGGCTGGGAACTTGAGATCATGAAATGATACACTGTAACCTATATGCCAAAACAGAATGGAATTGCAAAATGAGATAACCACACCATCTTAGACTTGATGAAGAAAATGCTAAGGGAGAAAGGCCTTCCATAGAGTTTCTAAGAAGTTTTGGTTTCATGTATTTCCTTCCCAATCAATTGGTTTCAAAACAAGTGTCTCAAATGTATGAAAATAAAATAGGAATGGAGTGGATACAAATCGAGCATGGAGAACCTGTGAATATTTTGGGATGTTTCCTATGCAGATGTTCCAGAAGAATGAAGAATGAATATTGATGATCGTGTCCAAAATTACATCTCTATTGGCTATAGTGATGCATCTAAAGCCTATATAATCTAAAATAAACTAACTAATAATGTAGTGGTGATTAGAGATGTAACATTTACTGAAGAATAATATTGGAAATGGAATTAAGGAGAATAAAAAAAAAGATATTCTAGTAGAAACTAAAGATCCTGATGAAAGGAATCATTATCTAGAGGAAACACCAACAACACCTACCACAAGTGCATCATCAGTATAATGAAATCCAGAAGTACATTACATCACTCTTGAAAGAACTCCATGAAGTCAAAATTCATATTGATCATCCTCATCGATGGATAATATAAAAATTAAATCAAAAGTGACATCTACGAAGAAACCAAAGAGGTAAATCATTTTCATGTATACTGGTCATGACCCTCTAACAAATTAAGAGTCGATAAGAGAAAATTTCTGGAAAATCATTATAATTGAATAAATTCATTCCATACAAAAAAGTAACACATGAGAGATGACTACACTTCTAAATAGCAAGAGGTTAATTAGTTTTTAATGGTTTTACGAGATTATGTGAAGTGCTAATGGAGAGATTGATTGGTACAATGAGAGGCTCATAGAAAAGGGGTTTGGATAGAAGTATGATGTGGTCTATGAAGATATATTCACTCCTATTTCTCACATAAACATTTTGATTACGATTTTATCTATTCATTTCCATCACCGATGGATGATTTTCTAACAGGATATGAAATCTGAATTTTTGAATACAATTATAGAAGAATATTTCTATATTTACAAACCAAAAGGAATTATTATTCATGTTGAGTAATACAAGGTGTATCAACTGAATAAATAAGTATATATATCGAATAAAGCTTCATAAGCATGGAATAAATTCATTAAAAATTAACTTCCAGAGGATGGAATCACCCAATGTCCATATGAGACTGGCTTATAGATGAAGAAGAATTCTCATGGAAATATTCTTATTTCATCCTTGTATGTTGATGATTTTTTTTAAATGAAATAGTCTCTTGATATTTGGTGAATTTGTGGATGCCATGTTTATGGATTCCAAGATGTCTGATGGTGGACTTAGTTAATTTTTTATTGGAACTGATGCAAATAAAACAATTGGGTTGCATCTATATCTCTCAGAATATATATTCCAAGGAATTTATTCTAAAATTAGAGATGTCCAATTGCAATGTGGTAAACGGGGCTATAGTAATAATCATAAAACTGAAAATAGATGGAGAAGTGTGAATTGTTGAAATTAATTTATTCAAGAGTCTGATTGGAAGCCTGATGTTCCTCATAATATCATGTCCAGATATAATTTACAGTGTTATGCTTATAATCAGGTATGTGGAAGGAACAATAGAATCACAATATCTAACTACAAAAATAATCCCAAGGTATGTCAATGGAATAGTGGAATTTGGTCCTTTCTATCCACACAATGATTAATCAATGATATAGGGTTACTAAGATAGTTATTAGGGAGAAGAACATGATGAATAAATCACCACTTGATATTTGATGTTTCATGGAATGAACACTTTACCATCAAATTTAAGGATTCAAAGTGTTGTCACTCTATCCACAAGTGAAGCAGAGCACATAACAACATATCCCACTATTTGTGATGAAATTTGGTTGAAAAACATTCTAAATGAGCCTAAGAATCCATAGTCTGGATCCACAATTATATATGTGGATAATAATTCACTAATTAAACTAACCAAAAATCCTATTCAACATGGAAGAAGAAAAAACATTGATACCCAATTCCAATTTCTGAGAGATCATGTGAAGAAGAAAATGATAAAATTGGAATATTTCCAAACTATGGAACATATGGATGATATTTTCAAAAACAAATTACCGATAGATGCATTCAAATAGCTATGAAAAATGCATTGAATGAAGCCAGTTTTGGTTTTAAGGGGGTTGTTGGAAATGGAAACACAAATCATTCCATTGGTTATCCAAAGAAAGAGTCTCGACAATTTCCCATGTAGTTCTTCTTACCCATATAGCTCATTATCCAGATGAATTATTCACTTCTCCTTCATATTCGTCATTTCAAGGGAATCAATAAATTTTTCCCTTATTTTATTTTCATTTAATTAATACACCGCCGAAATGTTTTTTTGAATTCAATTAGTTTTTGTGGAAAAGTATATAAATAGACTTATTTGTGTAGTCTATAATATGTATTTCATAATAAATCTTAAATGAAATATAAAAAAATTCTCCTTTTTTCTCTAATGTCATTTTTCTTCTATAGTTAACAAAAGGGAGATAACATGAGTAAGATACATAGGAAGCTGGTTGATGACTGAGAGTAGGATTGATTTGGGAGGGATATTACGTTAAGGGGATCTATCCTAGGTGTAACATGTTATTGGAGCACACCTGTTAATTTTATATATTTATCTCTTATGAAATCTAATAAAATACTATGAACCATTTTTTATTTTTTTTAGTAAACCTACAAAATAGTCAAATATATTTACAAATTTTGTTGCATTAAAAAAATTAAAATATTTCCAGGGCATATCCCGTAGTATCTAAACTAGTATATTAACAATATTTTTATGTTTTCCACAAACATTTATAGAATCATTAGAGTTGAAATTTATTATTTTGTTCATTGGCTATTGGGAATGTGCTCTAGTTCATTAGATGTTTTTTTATACAATCATCATTGGGTATATATATATATATATATATATTTGTGTGTGTGTCTATGTTTTATAATTATAACCATAAACATGAAAATAGTGGATAGAGGGTGTTATATTGATGATAAAAATAAATTCTGCTATCCTTAAAAAAATCTATTGAAATATTTTGGTCATATAGAGGGGAAAATGAAGGGAAAACAAATATCTCAGGACATAACTAAAAGAGACGAATTTTATGAGTTTTTAAGGAGTTATCATATGATTTCTTCATTAGAGGAATACAAATAAAAAATCCTGATGAATGGTGAAATTAAATCATAAATACATAGTCTATTTGGTAACATTGTGCCATATGTCCCAATAAAGGATATAATTATTTTAATATTAGAATAACATGAGAATAAATAAATTCATGATATTTAACCTCAAATGTAAAACCATAGTAGTTTAAAATCATAACTACATATTTTATAACATGTACGAAGCACGACACCAAATGTATAAAGGAATATAACATCCAAGGATTTTATGATATATTTCCTATTTTAAATAAAATAAATCTATTGTATATCTTGTAATGAACAAAATAATAATAAACTTATAACAAATGAATCAATGAATTTCATTTATTGATTGTGTTATACATAAGACCGAGTTTTAACAATAACAATTATTAATATTATTTAAAATTAAATTATCTCATATATTTTAAATTGGAGGAAAAATATAGGATAAAATAACATATCAAATATATAGTTGAATGCATTGGTTAATAATTAATTTTAATCGGATATAAAACCCAATTGGATATAATGGCTTTTTTTGTTAAAAATTATTTATTTCTCTATACTAGTTTATTATTAATAACTTAAATTAATTACAATAAGTGGATTATATCTATGAAATAAATATATTATTTACTCAAATATTTTTTTAATTCATCTAATAGATTTCATAGGAATGATATAAGGAAAAAATAAATTTTAGAAATAAAAAAATTAATTTTTCTAAATATAGTTTTCCAACATTTTAATGGAACACCTCTTTAATACTAAAATTAAAATCTTTTATTAATTTTTATATAACAATTTTTATTAATTTTTGAATGATTAATGAAAAATAATCTTATGATGAATTTTTCGTATTTTTCAACTAATTTTCATTGCTTTTTTAATTATGAAAAATATTGGATTTTAATTGAAAACTACCTTTTCATATAAATAATTTATAATGATAAAATATATATTAAGTTCTTTAAAATTTAATAATATATCCAATATACCTATATTAATCCAATTTAGGTCATTTTAATAGTCTTTATATTGAAGTTAGACATAAAAATGTAGTAAACACATTAAAATTTTGACTTTAAAATCCTGAATTGTCATCTTGTATATGATCAATATTATATTACTTTTGAGACACTTTTCGTGCAAAAAATAAATCTGTTATTAATGCTTTAAATATTGTATTGGTTTTAGACTAAACCCAGTTATAAAAGGCCACATCATCACCTCCTCTCTTCACATCTTCAATCCATTTTGGATCACCCAACACATTCCCAAATAAATCACAATATTTTTTAACCTCATCATAGAAGCCATAGTTTGGGGGGGGGGATTATCCTTTGATGGCTTTAGTTAAAAAATAAGGTCGACACCCATGGAAGAGGAAATGATCTTATGAAAACTTATTTATTTTATTTCCATATACATCTCTATAAATAATTATTATTCTTTTTATATGTAACAGCTAATGTATCTCCCATACACTGATATGTTTTTATTCTATTTTTTAAAGTAATACACTACTCAATTCTATAAAATGGTTTATAAAATCATATTTCATATGTAGAGAAGAAATATAAAAAACACAATACTTTAACCTCACAAAAATGGTCCCTTGTGAGTGGGTGAACAACACAATATACCAAATAGTGGTTAAAATACAAAAGATTTTATCTGTACTAGAAAAGAATTGAAAAGGGATATTTTATCAGTTGTTTTAGATGAACTACTGAGGGGATGTTTTATCATCACATGTTAATGTTATGAAAATGGTACCCTTTATCATCACTTTTAGACACAATAATAAATTATTCCTTTATAAATTCATTTAATATTGTTAATAATGGGGAATGTTGGAGTTTTCATCTACATCAGACTGCAACACTGGTGTTGTGTCCCCTAAGAGCACACTATTGCACCAGCAAAATAACCAAAAAGTGTAAAAAAATGTACAAATATAGAATATTATTGAAATAAAATTTTTATAAAAAATATAAGAAAAATATATATTATGTACATTTAAAACATTTTTTACTAAATTACATTCAAAAATCAATTTCATAAATTCAAAAACATAAATTTTCCTATGCATTTTTCCACCTATCATGACCCATGATATAACCATACAAACCCATCATACTGGATAAAAATATGTCACACTTATAAGAAAAGAATTCATATATTAGTAATAATATAAAATAAATAAATTAAAAATAAATTTTTAATTTTAATCTAATCATTGATTCATGACAGGTGTCACGAACAAGGCCGGGTATCCATTTGACCGGACGTCCGACCTTGTCTGTGACAAGTCCATAAGGGAATTCCCGATCCCCATGGGCTGGAACAAGTTCTTGGGTAACAAGACAAACACCTGTGAACAATTTACCCAAAATAAAATATCGAAATACAACTAACAAGTTAAATAATAGAAATCAAGAAAACAAAACCAAAAAAGCCCTCAAAATTGGACCAAACATAAATTTTAAAACTCCACCCAAAACTATATGAATATTGCAATATAATGGAGACAAACAGAACTATCTTCACCTTCATGTAACATGATGTGACACGTCCTCAAACCACCATATTCTGACATACATCGGAAAACCATCGACAAACCGAACAGTCATCACTAAGCATGATGCCTCAAACAAAAATACACAAGTAACATGATCTACATACACCTAATGGCATATGTATGGTGTGATCCAAATTCATAGTAGGATACCGCCCAATAAAAAGATTCCATGACACAACATAAATGAGATAATTTATCCTGCTTATTTAAACCCATGACATTAAATTTATTTTAAAGCAAACATTTAATAGATGAAAGTAAAAAATAAAAGAACGCTGGATGAAAACCCATTTCACATTAATTACTTTAAAAAGAAATATAAAAATTCATTAAGAACACAGACACACACAAGTGGTCTTTTTATTCTGATAGAAGGAACAACTTCATAGACAATAGAGCATTATAGGTAAAACACATAAGGTTTATCTAAGTCGAGTGGGACCATAAAACCATGTTCATCAATGAAAAGTAACTATACAAATATCTTTTCCCAAGGAAAAGATCCACTAATAGGGATCATACAAATATTCTAGTGGTCCCCCAACATCATCATCATAGTGTAGTTAGTGTTGTTATCGTCCAACCTGTTATGTGAAATGGGGGTCATACCCCATGGAATGACTAGCATACTAGTTCTAGTCTGCCCATCTAGATACCTGGGGTTTTTCGATGTTCACAATCAAGTTCCACGTTCACCTAGTATACCACTTTCAAATATCATAAACCAAATATAACATTATACATGGAATCCACCACTTGAATACCTAGATTACATTTTAAAAACATGTGTAACCCAAAATATCATTCACAAATACATTTACAGTTACTTAATCATTTCAAAAATCCCAATTTGGCATCACTCAAAGAATATCATAATCAATTTTCATAACTGGGAAAACATTATTAAAAAAACATCTAGGGCTAACACAATAAAAATAACCTATTCCAAATAAGAAACCCATTTCAATTAACTTTCTGAACAAATTATTCATAAAACAAGTTTTTTTTAACTTTCACAATTAAATGAACTATTTACAACATTTATAAAACACCAAAAATTGATGCAATGAGGGGTTTCACAAAAAAATTCCTCATTTTATATAAACACACAACATTAAAAATAAAATTGTATGTAACCCTTTCAAATAACACTTTCGCGCCATATAAACAATTCAATAAATCTATAAACTATTTATTAGATCATTTTAGAAAAAACTAAGAAGACTATACAACAAAATATACATAAAACCCCCCTTTTTAAAGAAACATTACACCAATAACCATTGCACACCCTAATTCGTATAACATGTGTGACCTAATAAATTATTTAAATAGTTAAAAAATATAATTATGTAGTCCACTTTGGATTCTCACAAGAAAATTCACAGTAGGATTTTACAAAAGATTCTCCCTATCAAACACCCCTTTCGAAAATCAAATTTATGTAATGAAATCATGATAAATAGTTTATAAAACATATCAAATTGGCACCCATGAGTTTACACCAAAAACCATAGTTCATTCCATATAGAACATCATTCTAAAACCAAATTTGCAAGATAACCTTATCAGAACAAATTTTTCATTATTCAAACAATTTTGAATTAATTTCAATGGTGTGAAACAAGTTGAACACACCAAAATAATCATTTTTCACTTTAACACACATCAAATTAGTCCAAAAAACATTTATCAATAAAAAATTTGAATATAAAACACATTTATAAAATCAAATAGCATATTAAATTAATAAAACGATGAAAGGGTATGTAACCACCTAAAATGAACCATGAATTATCCATAAAACAATGAGAAATCATTATTTTACCTTGACCAAACCACAAGAAAACAAGAACAGACCCTATAACAAGATACAGGTCCAACAAATTAACCATCACACCCAAAGAGAAGTGAAAACACTATAAAAAATAACAATGAATCCTTGGTTTGGGGGAGGAGGGAACTGGTTCGAACATATGGGGGAGGAAAAGAGGTCGATGACTATGGGGAGTTGCAGTGCGATTCTAGTTCTAGTGGAAACGTGGTGAGTCATTGCGACTGGAGGTGGAAGAGTGGCTGGAGATGAGGTTGACACAAGGCGGTGATAGGATGGGAGAGGAGTGAGCAAGGTGTGCACAGTCCAGGAGGGTTTTGGGGGAGTTGTAATACTTTGTGGGGGTTGCGAAGCTAGGGTGCAGCCAGGAGATGGGTGGTGAGTTGTTTGGCGGCTGGTCGAACCAGGGTCAAGGCATGATGGGTTGGGAGGAGGTTGGAGTTGGGTGACATCATTGTAAAGGTGGGCCGCGGCACGATGTAGGGTGGAGGAGAAACCCTACACCAAGAAAAAAAGTAATGAAAATAAAACCTAAAAAAATTTATCATAATAAAAATTATAATTATAACAATAATAATACTAATATCATAATACAATATTAATATTATTGTTATCATTAAATCAAAATTCATTAACTTTTTCACTTTTATTATTTTATTTTATTTTCATTTTACCACTCATTTAATTTTATTTATTCCTTATCAATTCATATTATTTAATTAGTTGAACATCTGGCAGGTATGTGTGGAATCGGGTGAGGCCATGCGATCACCCAGGTGAGGCTATGTAGCTTCGACATCAGATCACAGAACGTTTCCAAGGCCAAAATGTGAGTTTTAAAATATGTTCATGAAAATTTTATATCAGGCTTCAACCTGCACTTCCAGGCCCAAAGAAAATTAGTAAAATAAATAATATAAAAGAGATGGGGGGTGACAATTCTCTCCACCACTTCACTTTACCTCCACATAAATCAACCAAAAGACTGGACCCCAATCAAGAGACGATACCCCCTTGAGGTTCAAAGAGGATCTCTATGAAAAGCAAGCAAAAAGATGAAAACACTTCATACTTAGATAAAGTGACTTATATAAAAACCTCAAAAAACCCCTAATAATATATTATTTCCAAAATGTGTCGCCTACCCCAGAGAGCTAGGACACCTCCAGTTGATCAATCATAGAAAGGAACCCACAAAAATTCCCCCACCATTATAAAATTATAGAAGACTGAGACAAAAGTAGAAAACCAATATGAGGAGGCCCAAGTAGACTCCCCACAATTATGAAAAAGTCTTGCAATGATTCATTATTGAAACATTTGAGTGGAATCAATTATGGGTCTCCTAACCATTTTTCATACAAGAAGATACACAATCTTCAAAATTTATAGACTATGGCCAAACACCCCACCACAATGGGTGGGTAGGGATGACCCCAACTATCGGGGTGCCAAAACAACGACCGAAGACATACCTACATATCCACATACATGGATGAGAACTAATCCAATTTTGAGATCGATTTACCCAATAGACCCTGTAATGACCATTAAAAGAATATGAATTCATTGAGAAACAACCCCCAGGACATTAAGGTAATGTGATGATCACACCTTCTTATAGCCACATGAAACCTCAGTTACCTATACATGCCATTCAGAATAGAGTAGCTCTAAGAAATGATTTACAACTCTTTCACCTCCAATAGTGATGACATTAATTTGGTCGGGGTCCCATACACTCTCCAGTTTCGGACAACACGCCAGCTTCACTCTGAGGCCAATGGGTGGAGCCCATATGTTTGAAGCATCTCCTTCCTTGCATTTTGGTATTGAAGACTCTCGAATGGAGATTCTTATTTCCTGGTTCCACAAGAAACCATACTCTATTAAAGGCAACACAATCAAACAGAACACACTTTGACATACACATGCTCCCACACTGCACATTTACAAACACAAGAGTTCAAATGGTGTACTTTCATCACCGTTTGTCACACCGAATGACAAAAAAACACCATAAATCATCACTGAACACGACCATTGGTTTTGAGAGAAGAATTACATGGGTAGAGACTTCAAAATGAGTATTAAAAAACATCTGTTTCCTACTATCGACCACAGTATCCCCTGTGACTAGGTCTTCCATAATAGTGGTCTAATACAGACCATTTCTTAAATGAAACAAACTGAGGTCCAATGTTCATTTAGACTAGCATCCCTCACCGACAACTCAAGGATACTTCCACCATTCCCACTAGAATCTCCATAATAGTTTCCAAAAAATATATTCAACATAATGAGGTAAAACATCACCCTTTTCTATCAAATGGATAAAGGAAACCAAAGTTCTATTCAACCCACCGCACATCACCCTCCCGATGTCGGAGGATCTTTTTGATTATAAAATGGAGAGGTGGGATGAATCCTAGCATTAAAGAAGTGTATTATTTGACCAACTAGAGTGATAGTCAATTGATATTTTCTTGTGGAAAAACATCAATAGCATGTTAACGCTTTATAGGGGTGTTCAATAGTCAAGAACTAAAATCTTGGACCTAATAAAACTTGTTTATTACTAAGACATACCACAATAAATCACTAAACATGCAATGGGATCCACTGCAATGTGCTTCCTAAAGAACTTTCCCAAAGAAAAAACTAACCACACACTTTTACACAAAATTAAAAATAAGAATTTCAACTCAATAACCAAATCAGTCGAAATGGATTCTTAGCACAAAATCCCTCACATCCAACACTTTAAAAACACATGGAAACCCAACACAATCATCGATTATTTAAACACCAAATTTTCCTTTAACATATATTTTTAAAAATAAACGAAGCTGGTGGATTTCATAAACACCAATGGGGTCCTATGGGCTAAACACATGCAAGTTCGCATGTCACACTGGGACCCACCTCATGACCATCCAAGAACACATACACTTATTCGATTAATCATTTCTCTTTCCATATATACCCATGCAAGTGGTTGCCTGTGAGAACACCGAGTATCAAAACCAGACCATTCCATTTTTCAAAAACAAAACATCCAACCCACACTTTTCAAACGTCATACATCATTTTTTTAAAATAGATTAATTTCAAAACCCGTTCCTAGACCAAATAATTTTTAGATTAAAACCAGATTTCCATGAATAAAAAATAAAGAGACAAGGGGTGATGAAAGAAGAAAATAGTGTCAGCGGGTGATTGGGACCTATGGTTGGAGGCCATACGCCAATCAGACCACCTCCATGGGGAGTATTATAAGAACGCAACCCCATATCCACATGGAATTCTAGACACTATGAGCTCACTAAGCTCACTGGGACCACTGAACCAACTCCATTTTCTATTCGCCCAACAAGATCAATCCCGAGGACTAGGGAGTTTGTCAATCCTAAAAATACCCAGGTAACTCGAGTCCCCTCACGAGGAGAGCTGTAAAGGAAACATGATCGTAGATAGAATTCTGATTTCTGACACCCATAACATTGGTGTACCCAGACTCTATCCGAATAAAACATGACCCAAGAGAGAAAACCACCTTTGATACCATTTTGTCACGAACTGGGTGTAACACCCGAGACTTTTATGTTATATAAATCATCAAAAGAATCTTTTTCTACACAACACTTGCTTGGCTTTCTTTACACGAAATCGTGCCCTTCCTTGATAGCTTGCGTCGTACACAATATCGAGTTTCACTAAACAACGATATGCTATTAAAATATTATTAAAACTAGACGTTATGAATAGTAATAACCACTTTTTGAAATTTTGTGAATTTTATTTTTCAAAATGGAATTCATTTTTGGATTCAGAATACCGAAATTAGCCTAGGTTGAAATTTTGGTATTTTTCTGAAAACTTTCAATTTTTGATGAATAGTGAAACCACTAAGTGGTAGGTTAAAAACGGAATTTTGCATAGAACTTAATTTTACCGCTTCTGTGAATGAAATTTCGAAAATCCGATAGACACGGTTGATATCAGTAAGTAAAATGTGGTTCAATGAGATAAAAATATTTTGTTGGTGAATAGTAACTTTACTTTTTTTTTACCACGGTTAAAAGTAAATAGTGTAATTAAGGGTAAAGATGATATTATTATTACCCTAACACAAGTCTTAATTCTATTGGACAAGTGTAATTCGACCAAAAATAAACTTAGGAATAAAATATGACCATTTAGGCCCACTTGGATTAGATCAGGACATTGATTATTAATTTATTTAAAGAAAGGTTAAAATAGTTAAAATCAAAGTTTAATAAGTAAATAATTTTTAATATGGGGTTATACATAGGATAAATTCGACTATAAATATTCATTAGAAATCTAAAAATATTTCCTACATAATGGTATTTTATTTTTAATTATTAGACATTAAATAATTTAATTTATTTATGACACAATGATGATGCAGTAATTATCTTATTAATGAAATATTTACATAATTGATGTTATAAACACAAAAATAAATGTAATTTGAGACATTTTATGAATCCCACTAATTGTATAGGTTAATATGACATGTTATTATTGATGTAATTACCTTTCTTAGAACTAATAATTCTGTTATGATTTTCACAAAAATCAATTACTAAATAGTGTCAAAATTGACATAAAATAGTTTGTAAAACAAATATTATATTATTAATTGTTATTTTATTCCTAAAAATATATGGTTTGTCCAAATGACTTAGATAAGGTTATATATATTAATAATAAACAACTTGGGGTTCATTTGTCTGCTTATAGTAAGTTTATTTACATTATAGTATAAGAACACAAGAAGATATGGTAAAAGTAAAATTATTTATCTTAATGTTAAATCTAAATGATAAGGTTAAAATAGGAACCTAAACTTGTCTAAATTCTATTGGATGAGAGGATTTCGACCCATCCCCACCTTAGCTTATAAATATTTCAATTTGGAGCTATCTAAAACCGAACTTCACTTTATAATAAAATAATAGTTTTAGTTATTCCAAAGGTACCCCTCTCCTCCCTTATAAAAGGACACCTCCTCCCCCTCTTCCTCACACCACTTTGAGCCTTCAAGCTCGGCCAACCCCTGCCACTTTCTCCTATCCACTTCCATAGAGACATACTAGAGGTCCTGGTATTCTTAAAAGACCAATTTTAGTGCCCTAAAAGAAGGTCTCAAAGAAGCACTTCAAAGAAGAGGTAATGTCCGTTACCGATTCTTTCATCTTTATTTCTTCTTCCACTTCTTCTTCTTTAGTTGTTTCATTATGAAGTAATAACATCAGTATCACTCATATACTGATATGTTATTATAAGTATGAAACAACCCTATTTCACCATCTATCCATCCTACGGAAAAAAAAATCACCGCGCGTGCGTACGTACGGAATACCGTCTCCACGCCATGGTGTAATCTATTTTCCACCACCACCTTACTTGGATGGGTATAATGGTGTAAATAATAACTATATATGACTATTATAAAGTGATATTGATTATGAAATAGTATACATATACTCCAATACAATTCCACGATCATAGGAACGATATCATCACTCGTGCGTACATACGGAATACCGTCTCCACGATGTGATGCGACTCGTTCTACATGATCTTCATTTCATAATGATTTTATAAATGAATTGAATGAATGAATATGATATATATTTCACTAATACCATTCTGGAAATGAGGTATCTATAACCCAAAGAAAAGAATAAGAATTTATTCGACAAAACACGCATAAGAACAAAAAGTTATAAACACCCGAATAACAAGTAGCAATGAAATATTACTACTAAGAAGCTAAGAATATGACCATATATGATATCATAAAAATAAGTATGATTATGTATTAAGTAAATAACATTATTTAAATCATTATACAGGAGGTTCGGACACTTACAAAGCAAGTCGGACCTAAGGTAAGGGAAAATATCACAATCTCATTTTTATCCGAAATTGTTTTTACTTTGGCATTTACTGGGGTGTATTTTATCATCCACATCCATGTTCCCTCAATATGTAATATTGTTTCCATCTAATTACAATATTTTAAATCCAATTTTACCCTTCGGTGAGTTTTTAGTAAAAGATATGAATGGAATCTTTTATCGTTTTTTGTACGAGGTACTTTTTTGACTTTTCCGAAAAAAAGTACGAGAAGAATGTTTTTTTTAACTTATACGGCATGAATGGATTTTTAAAAAATTATTTCCAAGAATCTTACTTGACAAGTTTTCAAGTTTATTTTTAATCAACTTCTTTTAGTTTAAAGTTGTATGACATGTTAAGAAAGGAAAAAGGTTTTTGAAGAAGAAAGGATATTTTCCTCAAGAATGGAGTTCAAGTGTTTTATCAAAATTATTTTCCATCTAAGATAATAAAGGGTTATGTTTTTATCTCTATTATTAAATTTATTTGATAATGTTGTGATGGAATTATTTTTATGAATTCCTTTATCTTATATGAATTGTTTTATGATGTCATGATGTTTAAGATTCCCATTTTTATTACATGGGTTATGAAATGATGTATGATTTATGATTTTGTGGCACACATAAGAATGGTATCATTATGAGATGGGTGGGACCTATATCTCCCTCCAATGAATTGGGTAAAGATTTTATATCTCATGAGATAGACATGGCTGGAATGGTAGGTTATACCGGTTCAGTGAAACAGGACCGAAACGAGGGTGACTCGGTTCAGAAAAGGACTTTGTCCACTAAGATAGTCTTGGAAATGAGTCTTGACTAACAAGAAATGATTCTCTATGATTATGTGTATATGCCACAAATTTTCATGTTTTAAGTTATGATAATTGTGATTACATTTCACTGCCATGATTTATCCCATGTTATGAAATTATGATCTCTTTTGCAGGTTAAGATTTCCAAAAGTTATGTGCTTGTGTATATGATGTGATTGATATTTTTTTTACCCTTACTGAGCATTTGAGCTCACCCTTTTATATTTTTTCTTTCCCCAGGTCAGGAAGAAGGTTATTATGTAAGATATGCCAAAAGGGACTATAGATATGATGAAATAAATGGGAGACATTGTAGACGCTTTATGAACCAGTTGTTTATGTTTCCCAGTTTCTAAAGAAACTATAACTATACGGTCCTTTCATGGTTTTATTATATGTTGTGATAAGTATGCTTCAATTTTGATATATTAACAATGTATGTAAAGTACGGGTCGTTATAGTTGGTATCAAAGGAAAGGTATAGTCAACCTTTGGAAACTAGGATGTGAAAGCCTTAGTAAGAACCCTAAGGATAAGTCTAAGCATAGAACACAATATTAGTGTTTTAGAAATGGCCATGAATAACCTAGGATAAGACCTTAAGTGTGAAATTTTATTCTTGATTATGTGGTTTTCCTATTATAATTTGTGTTTCTCACACTATTCTTCTTGGTTTTAGTCAATGGCTGGAACTCGAAGGAACCGTGTTAATGCGGAATGCGACGAGCAATGCAATGATTGTCCCCCTGGGCAACCAAACATTATGGGAGCTGGAATGAAAATCTTGTAGCCATGCTCACACAACTTTCTCAAGCTATGAATCATGCAGGACTTCCAAACGAGCAAAGGAAGGAGCAACATTCTGTTGAATCCTTCATGAGGCAGCGTCCACCTTCTTTCAGCGGGTCTACTGATCCATTAGTTGCTGAACAATGGATTAGTACTACTGAAAAGATATTTTCAGTTCTTCAATGTTCTGAACATGATAAATTCATCCTAGAAGTGTATCGTTTGAAAGGAGATGCTGATCAATGGTGGAATCTTATTAAGAATACGAGGCAAAGGGATGAAATTGAGTCCATGGAATGGGATGAGTTCAAGAACTTATTTTTCAATAAGTACTTCCCTCGTATTCTCCGAACAAAGATGGAGAAAGAGTTTCTTGAACTAAAGCAAAAGGATGATGAATCTATTGGTACCTATGAAGCAAATTTTACAAGAATTTCAAGTTACGCTTCTGGTATTATTATCCAACCCGAGAGTAAGATCGATCGATTCTTTAGTGGCTTAAAACCAAGTCTTCAAAGGGCGTTAGTCATAAAGGACTTCAATAGCTACAAGGAAATCGTTCGATGTGCTCTCAAAGTTGAGATGGAGATTGGAGTAACCCATCAGTCATATGGGTTTGATAAGAAGAGGAAAATGGAATTCAAAGGAAAATCTAAAGAGCACACTGAAAAGAAGAAGAGCTTTCCCTTATGCTCAAAGTGTGGAAAGAAATATGGAGGGAGTTGTCTTAAAGGGACAAGTAAATGTTTCAAATGTGGAAAGGATGGTCATCGGGCATTTGAATGTCGCGATGATGGGAAAAAGATGTCTAATGATGCAAACAAAGGAAGGGATACACAGAATGAACCTACTACACATCAATGTTTCAAGTGCAAGGAGATGGGGCATTATGCCAATAAATTCCCTAATCCAAGGGTTTATGATGATGGTCGACGTCAAAAAACTCTCAAGGCTAAAGACAAAGGAAAGTCACATGCAATTTCTATTAGCGATGTGGAGTACGATAACGATGTGGTGAAAGGTACAGTTACCATCCACTCTAAAGAAGAAAATGTTTTATTTGATTTTGGATCCACCCACTCTTTTATTTCTGAAGAATTTTCTAAGGGTATCACCGTATTACCTCAACAATTATATGTTGAGTTAGCTGTGACAACACCTAATGGCACAACAGTCGCATCAAAATTTATAATTCTTCTCCGATCGAAGTTTGTGGGAAAGTTCTTCCTGCAAATCTTGTTATCCTTCCTATAGTGGAATTTGATGTGATTATTGGCATGGAGTGTGTTTCTTTTTATGGAGCTCATATCAATTGCCAAAGAAGGGAAGTCACATTTCATATTCCAGATCAATCTATGATCGTCTATCAATGCAAGGATGAACATAACCTTCCATTGGAAATTTCTTCCATTTTATGGGTATTGATTCCACTAAATGAAGGTTATTTATCTCAAATGGTTGGTGAGAAACTCACGATTAATAATATGTCCATTGTATGAGAGTTTGATGATGTCTTTCTGGAGGAATTACCGGGTCTTCCACCAAATCGTGAAGTTGAGTTTTCAATAGAACTCGTACCGGGTGCTTCGCCTATTTCAAAGACACCTTATAGAATGGCCCCAATTGAGTTGCAGGAATTGAAGAAGCAACTCCAATAGAATCTTTATAAGGGATTCATACGCCCTACTGCATCACTTTGGGGAGCTCCTGTTCTATTTGTTAAGAATAAAGATGGATCAATGAGACTCTGCATTGATTATCGAGAACTTAACAAGATCACTATCAAGAACAAATATCCTCTCCTACGCATTGATGACCTATTTGACCAACTATGCGGAGCTCAATACTTTTCCAAGATTGATCTTCGTTCAGGGTATCATCAATTAAGGGTCAAAAGGGAGGATATACCAAAGACGGCTTTCCGTACAAGGTATGGACACTATGAATTTATAGTGATGCCATTTGGTCTTACTAATGCCCCTGCTATCTTCATGGATCTGATGAATAGAGTCTTTAGAGACTATCTTGATCAATTTGTGGTAGTCTTTATAGACGATATTCTTGTCTATTCAAAAAGCAAAGAATTGAAGACCCTGAGAAAGGAGGATCTTTATTCCAAATTTACCAAGTGTGAATTTTGGCTTCAAAAAGTTGCATTTTTGGGTCACATAATCTCAAAAGAGGGGATATCTGTGGATCCAGCAAAAATAGAGGTTATCGAAAGATGGTCGAGACCAACAACAGTAACTGAGATCCGAAGTTTTCTTGGATTGGCTGGATATTATCGACGGTTTGTGAAAGATTTTTCACGATTATCTAATCCACTCACCAAGTTGACTCGGAAAAGAGTTAAGTTTGTCTTGACGGAAGAATGTGAAAAAAAAATTCAAGGAGTTGAAAAGAAGGTTATCTAGTGCACCTGTGCTCACACTACCTTGTAGTGGAGAAAGGTTTGTGATCTATATTGATGCATCCAAGAAGGGATTAGGGTTTGTTCTTAAGAAAAATGATATGGTGACAGCTTATGCCTCACGACAGTTGATAATCCATGAGAAAAATTACCCAACACATGATTTGGAGTTAGCTGCGGTAATCTTTGCATTAAATATTTGGAGGCATTACCTTTATGGTGAAAGGTGTGATATTTATACTGATCATAAATTTTTAAAGTATATTTTCACAGAAAAGGAGATGAATATGCGTCAAAGAAGATGGTTAGAGCTGATTAAGGATTACGACTGCTCAATCCATTACCACTCTGGGAAAGCAAACAAGGTGGCAGATGCATTAAGTCAACAAGACCATGCCAATTTATCCATGATGAGGATCAAAAAAGATCCAATATTTATGGATTTACAAAGGATGGATCTTGTAATTATAATGGAAGGGGAAAAATCTTATCTTTCTCAAATGAATGTTTAACCATCAATACATGTGAAGATTAAAGAGGCAAAGAAAAAAGATGTCGAGTTACAAAAGAAGGTGAGAAATGTTCCTGAGTTCAACCTTGATTATGATGGGATAATAAAGTTCAGGAATCAGGTTTGTGTTCCTCCCATCCCCGAATTAAAGAAGGAGCTGCTGGATGAAGCTCATAGTTCTTCATTCTCTATTCATCCTGGAAGCACAAAGATGTATAGGGACCTGAAAGAGTACTTCTGGTGGGATGGCATGAAAAGAGATGTTGCTGAATATGTCTCTCAATGCTTGGTCTGCCAACAAGTTAAAGTTGAGAGACAGAAGTCTAAGGGGATGTTACAACCATTACCCATACCCGAATGGAAATGGGAAAACATTACTATGGACTTTGTCATAGGACTTCCTAAAACATCCAAAGGCAATAATGATATCTGGGTCATAGTTGATCGTCTTACAAAGTCTGCACATTTCATTGCTATTAGAGAGGATTTCTCTCTGGATCAGCTTGCCAGGATATATGTAAAGGAAGTGGTAAGATTGCATGGAGTACCACTTTCTATTATATCTGATCAGGATCCGAGATTTACCTCGAAGTTCTGGCGAAGTCTTCAGCATACTCTGGATACAGAGTTGAGTTTCAACACTGCTTATCATCCTCAGACAGATGGTCAGTCTGAGAGAACAATTCAAACCCTAGAAGATATGTTGAGAGCTTGCTCTATGGATTTCAAAGGAGGTTGGGATCAACACCTACCTTTGGTGGAATTTTCTTATAATAATAGCTTTCACTCCAGTATTTAGATGGCTCCTTATGAAGATCTCTATGGAAAGAAATGCAGGACTCCAACTTGTTGGGATGAAGTTGGGGAAATAAAGCTATTAGGACCTGATCTCGTTGATGAAATGGCAGAAAAGGTCAGATCTATTCAACAACACATAAGAGTAGCTCAGAGTCGACAGAAAAGTTATGCTGACAACCGAAGAAAAGTCCTAGAGTTTGAAGTGGGTGATAAAGTGTTCTTACGAATATCTCCTTGGAAGAGGGTAATGAGATTTGGAAAGAAGGAGAAGTTGAGCCCTAGATATATCGGTCCTTTCGAAATACTGGATCGTGTTGGGAAGGTAGCTTATCGATTGGTGCTTCCACTGAATCTCTCTCAAGTTCACGATGTGTTCCATGTATCTCTCCTAAGAAAGTACATACCTGATCCTTCACATGTACTCAGCTCAGAAGTTGTACCGCTGGAGCAAGATCTTTCTTATGAAGAACAACCGATAGAGATTTTGGATCGTAGCGAAAAAGTCCTACGAAACAAGACCACTCGATTGGTGAAAGTTTTATGGAGGAACCACTAATTAGAAGAAGCTATATGGGAGCTTGAGGATATGATGAGGGAGAGGTATCCTCATTTGTTTGTTACAAAGTGACGAATTTCGAGGGAGAAATTCATTTTAAGGGTGGTAGAATGTAACACCCGAGACTTTTATGTTATATAAATCATCAAAGGAATCTTTTTCTACACAACACTTGCTCGGCTTGCTTTACACGAAATCACGACCTTCCTCGATAGCTTGCGTCGTTCGCAATACCGAGTTTCACTAAACAACGATATGCTATTAAAATATTATTAAAACTAGCCTTTATGAATAGTAATAACCACTTTTTGAAATTTTTTGAATTTTATTTTTCAAAATGGAATTCATTTTTGGATTCGGAATACCGAAATTAGCCTAGGGTGAAATTTTGGTATTTTTCTGAAAACTTTCAATTTTTGATGAATAGTGAAACCACTAAGTGGTAGGTTAAAAACTGAATTTTGTATAAAACTTAATTTTACCACTTCTGTGAATGCAATTTCGAAAATCCGACAGACACTGTTGATATCAGTAAGTAAAATGTGGTTCAATGAGATAAAAATAATTTTTTGGTGAATAGTAACTTTTTACTTTTTTTACCACGGTGAAAAGTAAATAGTGTAATTAAGGGTAAAGATGATATTATTATTACCCAAAAACATGTCCTAATTCTATTGGACAAGGGTAATTCGACCAAAAACAATCTTTGGAATAAAATATGACCATTTAGGCCCACTTAGATTAGATTAGGACATTGATTATTAATTTATTTTAAGGAGGGTTAAAATAGTTAAAATCAAAGTTTAATAAGTAAATAAATTTTAATATGGGGTTATACATAAGATAAATTCGACTATAAATATTCATTATAAAGATAAAAATATTTCCTACATAATGGTATTTTATTTGTAATTTTTAGACAATAAATAATTTAATTTATTTATGACACAATGATGATGCAGTAATTATATTATTAATGAAATATTGACATAATTGATGTTATAAACACCAAAATAAATTAAATTTGAGACTTTTTATGAATCCCACTAATTTTATAGGTTACTATGACATGTTATTATTGATTTAATTAACGTGGTTCGAACTAATAATTCTGTTATGATTTTCACAAAAATAAATTACTAAATAGTGTCAAAATTGACATAAAATAGTTTTTCAAAAAAATATTATATTATTAATTGTTATTTTATTCCTAAAAATCTAAGGTTCGGCCAAATGACTTAGATAAGGTTATATATATTAATAATAAACAACTTGGGGTTCGTTTGGATGCTTATAATAAGTTTATTAACATTATAGTATAAGAACACAAGAAGACATGGTAAAAGTAAAATTATTTAACTTAATGTTAAATCTAAATGATAAGGTTAAAATAGAAACCTAAACTTGTCTAAATTCTATTGGATGAGAGTATTTCGACCCATACACACCTTATATTCGAAATATATCAATTTGGAGCTATTTAAAACCGAACTTGACTTTATAATAAAATAATAGTTTTAGTTATTCCAAAGGTGCCCCTCTCCTCCCTTATAAAAGGACACCTCCTCCCCCTCTTCCTCACACCACTTTGAGCCTTCAAGCTCGGACAAACCCTGACTCTTTCTCCTCTACACTTCCCTAGATACATACTAGAGGTCTTTGTTTTCTTCAAAGACCAATTTTAGTGCCCTAAAAGAAGGTCTCAAAGAAGCACTTCAAAGAAGAGGTAATGTCTGTTACCGATTCTTTCATCTTTATTTCTTCTTCCACTTCTTCTTCTTTAGTTGTTTCATTATGAAGTAATAACATCAGTATCAGTAATATACTCATATGTTATTATAAGTATGAAACAACCCTATTTCACCATCTATCCATCCAACGGAAAAAGAAATCACCGCGCGTGCGTACGTACGGAATACCGTCTCCACGCCGTGGTGTAATCTATTTTCCACCACCACCTTACTTAGATGGGTATAATGGTGTAAATAATGACTATATATGACTATTATAAAGTGATATTGATTCTGAAATAGTATAAATATACTCCAATACAATTCCACGATCATAGGAACGATATCATCACTCGTGCGTACGTACGGAATACCGTCTCCACGATGTGATGCGACTCATTCTACATGATCTTCATTTCATAATGATTATATAAATGAATTGAATGAATGAATATGATATATATTACACTAATACCATTCTGGAAATGAGGTATCTATAACTCAAAGAAAAGAATAAGAATTTATTTGACAAAACATGCATAAGAACAAAAAGTTATAAACACCCGAAAAACAAGTAGCAATGAAATATTACTACTAAGAAGCTAAGAATATCGCCATATATGATATCATAAAAATAAGTATGATTCTGTATTAAGTCAATAACATTATTTAAATCATTATACAGGAGGTTCGGACACTTACAAAGCAAGTCGGACCTAAGGTAAGGGAAAATATCACAATCTCATTTTATCTGAAATTGTTTTTACTTTGGCATTTACTGGGGTGTATTTTATCATCCACATCCATGTTCCCTCAATATGTAATATTGTTTCCATCTACTTACAATAGTTTAAATCAAATTTTACCCTTTGGTGAGTTTTTAGTAAAAGATATGAAAGTAATCTTTTTTCGTTTTTCGTACGAGGTACTTTTTTGACTTTTCTGACAAAAGTAAGAGAAACATGTTTTTTTTAACTTATACGGCATGAATGGATTTTTAAAACATTATTTCCAAGAAGCTTCCTTTACAAGTTTTGAAGTTTATTTTTAATCAACTTCTTTTAGTTTAAAGTTGTATGACATGTTAAGAAAGGAAAAAGGTTTCTGAAGAAGAAAGGATATTTTCCTCAAGAATGGAGTTCAAGTGTTTTATCAAAATTAGTTTCCATCTAAGATAATAAAGGGTTCTGTTTTTATCACTATTATTAAATTGATTTGATAATGTTGTGATGGAATTATCTTTATGAATTCCTTTATCTTATATGAATTGTTTTATGATGTCATGATGTTTAAGATTCCCATTTTTATTACATGGGTTATGAAATGATGTATGATTTATGATTTTGTGGCACACATAAGAATGGTATCATTATGAGATGGGTGGGACCTATATCTCCCTCCAATGCATTGGGTAAAGATTTTATATCTCATGAGATAGACATGGCTGGAACGGTAGGTTATACGGGTTCAGTGAAACAGGACTGAAACGAGGGTGACTCGGTTCAGAAAAGGACTTTGTCCACTAAGATAGTCTTGGAAATGAGTCTTGACTAACAAGAAATGATTCTCTATGATTATGTGTGTATTCCACAAAGTTTCATGTTTTAAGTTATGATTATTGTGATTACATTTCACTGCCATGATTTATCCCATGTTATGAAATTATGATCTCCTTTGCAGGTTACGATTTCCAAAAGTTATGTGCTTGTGTATACGATGTGATTGATATTTTTTTTGTTTACCCTTACTGAGCATTTGAGCTGACCCTTTTGTATGTTTTATTTCCCCAGGCCAGGAATAAGGTTATTAAGTAAGATATGCCAAAAGGGACTATAGATATGATGAAATAAATGGGAGATAGTGTAGACGCTTTATGAACCAGTTGTTTATGTTTCCCAGTTTCTAAAGACACTATACCTATACGGTCCTTTTGTGGTTTTGTTATATGTTGTAATAAGTATGCTTCAATTTTGAAGTATTAACAATGTATGTAAAGTACGGGTCGTTATTCTGGGTCGGGTCGCCATCCGACATGCTGCTCGACCCGGTCCATGGCTAGGACCGAAGGGTGTTCTCGATCCCCATAGGATTCCACAAGTACACAGGTATCGAGTGTAACATGTGCTAATTAATTACCAAAATTTAAATACAAAAGAAACTAACAAGATAAAAAAACAAAATCGAGGAAACATAACCAAACAAGCCCTTTACATTGGAAAAAACCTAATGTTTAAAAGTCCATAAAAACTCTAAGAAGACTGCAATGAAAAGGAGACTAAGACATCTTTACACACCTTCATGCAAAATGAGGATCCACCTCCTAAAACCACTGTCATTAGATATACACTAGAAAACCATCAAAAACTGGAACCATCATCACTATCAATGATTCCTCAACCTGGAATACACAAAATACAAGATCTACGTACACCCAATGGTGTATTTATGGTGTGATCCAAATTTCGAGTAGGATACCACCCAATAAAAATGTTCCAGGACACAATATCAAAGAGAAAATTTAATATTATTATTTAAAAACATAACTTTAAAATGATTTTAAAGAAAACATTTAAAATTTGTGAGTAATAAAAGTAAAGAAAACTCAAATAAAGCCCATATCCCAAATATTATATTAATAAGAAAGAGAAACATTCATTGAGAACACAAACACACAGTAGTGGTCCTTCGTATTCTAATAGGAGGAACCACGCCATGGATAATATAACACTATAGGTGAATGTTCTATGGTTTATCCAACTCAAGTGGGACACAAGAACCTCGTACCTTGGTGAAAAGTACCCATACAAATATCTGTTCTCATGCACACGAACCACTAGTAGGGAGCATACTCATAACCAAGTGGTCCCTAAATAACATCATCATAATATTTCTGTTAGTGTTGTCATCATCAAACTATCTATGTGAAATAAGGTACAACCACCATGGGATCACTAGCATACTAGTTCTAGTCCGCCAACATAGATACCAAAGGTTTCCATTATGCTCAATCATGTTCTAAATTTCCCTATTATACCACATTCACATATCACAGACCAAAAAAACATTACACATATAAACCACCACTTGCATACCCAAACACCATTTTCAAAATAGAAACACACGAAAATACCTTCCTAAAATACATTTTCAATTACTTAATCATTTCACAAATCCCAATTTGGAAACTCTCCAAGAAGAACATCATCAATTTTCACAACTTATAAAACATTATTAAATAAAAAAAGGGATTACACAATAAATATACATAATTCAAAATAGGAAATCCATTTCAAATCACATTCTTGAAAAATTATCCTTAAAACTAGTTTCACACCACTTGAAAAAATAAATGAACCGTTTCCACCATTTATAAAACCCATGAAAATAAAAAAATTGGGTTTCCAGCAAAAAACATGCCTTATTTTATATAAACATGCATCTTTAAAAACAAACACGCATGCAACCCTTTCAAAATACCACCTTCATGCCATCTAAATAATTCAATAAATTTTTTGAACTGTTTATTTGATCAGCCTAGGAAAAAATAATATGAATTTACTATAAGATGTACATAAAATCTCTATTTCAAAACCAAAAATACACCCAAAACCATTTCACACCCTAATCCACATCACATGAATGGCCTGATAAATCATTTATAAAGTTAAAAATAACATTAATAAATATTAAACTCAGGTGTTTCTCATGAAATTTCACATTATGTTTTCACAAAAGATTCACCCTATCAAAAATCCATTTCGTATATCACATTTAAGTAAATAAATCAAGTTAAGAAGTTAATAAAGCAATTAAAACTTCCACCCATGACTTAATACCAAAAATATAATTTATTCCTTATAGAACATCACTCTAAAACCAAAAGCAAAATATAACATTATCAAAAAATATTTTCCATTATTAAAAAAATTTGCATTTAATTTCAAAGGGGCCAAACATGGAGAACCCACCAAAACCATCATTTTCCACTTGAACTAATGTCAAAACAGACCCAAAATATATTTTTCACCACAAAATATGATAATAATACACGTTTATAAAAGAAAATATGCTTATTAAATTAATCAAATGATATAAGGGTATTGAACCACCTACCTTGAACCAAAAATGTTTAGAAGAAAGATGTGATATCCCCATTGCAATTCGATAGCACCAGAAGAAACCCATAATAGACCCCAAAAAACAATAGATCAGACCAAAAAAATAAGGATTTCACCATAATAAAATTGAAAACCCTATAAAAAATAAAAACATTATTTTGGGTGAGGAGGGCACTGGTCGAAATAGACGAAGGAGGAGAAGAGGCTACTGACCATGGGGAGATGCGAAACGAGTCCGATTCTAGGGTAGTCAGCAAGTCGTCACGATAGGAGGTAGGGGAGCAGCTGGAGATGAGTCTGGAATAGGGTGGTCACCGGTTGAGAGGATAGGAAGGAAGCCACGCACACACTAGGTGGGTTTCAGGGGGGTTTCAAGGATAGTGGGGTATGGGAAGTTGGGGTGTGGCCGCGAGCTGGGTGGTGAGTGGTTTGACCACTGGTCGAACTTGGGGAAAGGAATGATGGGGAGGGAGGAGGGTGGAGTTGGGCGGTAGCCTAGTAAAGTGGGGAAGGGGTCATGATGGGATACATGGTGGAGGTAAAACCCTACCCCATGAAAACATAAATAAGGCTAAAAAATTATAGTAATAATAATATTAAAAATATTATTGTTATTATTAATAATAACCTCAAATAATAATAATAATTTTATTGTTATCATTAAAAAATTCATTATATTTTTATCAGTTTTCTAATTTTTTTTTTCACCACTCATTTAATTTTATATCTTCATTATTAATTCATTTCATTAAATAACTTGGTCATTAGAAAGGTGTGTGGGGAACCGGGGGAGGTCGTAAGGTATCCCAAGCATGGCCACATGACTTTGATAGAGGTTCGTTGAACACATTAAATTCCAAAATGTGTGTTTTTTAATATGTACTCAAATAATTTATATAGGGCTTCAACATTCAGAACTCGACACAAAGATTATTAATAATATAAATAATGTAAAAGTGGTGGGTGTAAAAACAAGAACTAATTTTATCAGATAAATAATTAACTGATACATACACATCATACAATTTTATTTATGTCTTTTTGAATTATGTTTGTGTAAATTTTTATAAAAGTATAAGATATAAGTGATAAAAAAATTAATTATTTAATTGAAACTAGAATGATGAAAAATAATGTAGGCGTGTTTTCTCGGTTTTGTAGATGTAATGCTCATTTTAAACATAAATGAAACATTCATGTTGAAAATAAAAACATGGAGTCATACTAGTCACACCTTGTTTCACATTTAGGGGACTCTAATTCCTACATGTCCCAAATTATATTTCTTTCATTATCCTAATTTATCAAAATAATCTGAATGTGTTTGCATGATTTCAAGTATATCATGTAGCTTTTTTTACCAAAATGTCCTTATAAACTAGAAGCCCATAATTTTATCATTTTGATAACATAATTTGTATTTTACAAGTGGGTATGGTTCTTACACATCATTAATAACTACTGAATCATTGTCTAAAATTCTTAGGACAACCTCAGTACGTTTTCTCAGTTTTTATAACGTGACACTTTTTAATGCAAAACGTCAATTTTAAACAGATAACAGACACGTGGGGACATATGTGGAACACACTATATCTGATTGAGGTGAATATGATTTTTACACTTCTATATTGGCATATGGATCATTTTTATAGTGAATCAAATCAATCAATGTTACTTTTCACAGTATCAAGTATAATAGATTTTCTTTTTCTCTGATATTAATGACAATTTCAAATAACATGAAACACCTGGAGACATTCAGGTCTCAACATTCCTAAAATTATGGTACAATTGATTCATACATGTCTCAAATGACTTATGTATCATTTTCATAAAATATTAAAACAATACAAATGTGTTTACTCAGTTTTGTGTACATCACATATCTATTTTCTGAAAAATGTAATTTTAAACTAGAAAGACTCTCTTTGTGTAATAACGATCACATAATGTGTCAGTTTTACAGGAGACAGGTTTATAAACATGAAAATTTTCATAGGATTTAAATTCTTTAATTATCATCAAAATTTATGTGTTTTTCATGGTTTTCAGGGAGTGATTATTTATAAACTAAAGTATCAATTTTAATTTGGTAGCAGATACTTTGAGTCATACTAGAGACATCATGTATCTGATTATAGTGCATATGATTCCAACACATCAAAAATTTCATAAGGAAAATACTCATAATTTATAAAAAAAATCAAATTATTTTTTAGTTTACATGTATAGAAGTTATATTTTTTACAAAAAACATTGTAAAATTTTAAAAAAAATCCACACTTTGGGTCATAACGATGAATTTATGCGTCAGATTGAAAACTATCTGATTCATAAACTTCCCAAAATGACCAATTGATCAATTTTATATTGTATCAAAAAAATATGAATGTTTTTCTTAGTTTTTATTATTTCACATACCTTTTTTACAAAAATATGATTTTAATCATAAAACATGAAATCTGAGTCATAATGGTCATTTATTGTGTTGGTTTGATGTGAGAATAGTTCCAATATGTAAAAAATGACTTATCAATCATATTCATAAACAATCAAGGAAAATAAATATTTATTTCTCAGTTATAAGTGAGTGAACTTTGGGAATTAAAATGTTGATTTTAAATTGATATCAGACACTTTGATTGATACTAGGCACATCGCATAACATATTGAGGTGTGATTGATTCATACACATAAAAAATGACTTTTGGATCCTACTATGAAATTATAAAAAATATCTAAATGGGTTTTCTTAGTTTTGAGTATGTAATTTTTCTTGCTTCAAAAATTAATAACATCTTTTTAAAAACGACTCAACTAGAGTCATACTGGTCACATTGTCCATTGGAATTAGGTGAATATAATTTCAATAAGTCCCAAATCCAATATATATTATATTGGACATTTTTTAAAACAATCTGAAATAGTTTTATTAGTTTTTAGTATTTCATTATTCTTATTTACTAAAATGACATATTATACTAGATTGATTCACATTGAGTCATACCATTTACATCATGCTTGGTTCTGACATGAGACTTATTCCTACACATCAGAAATGAAATAATTATATTTATCCTAAATAATACTTACAATTCAATTTTTCATTCTACGTTTTAGGTGACTAATACTTTTTTAACTAACGTTTCGATTTTATATTGATAACAGAGAATTTGAGTCATACGAGACACATCATGTATCAGATTGAGCTAAAAATGATTCCTACAAATTATAAGTGTCATTCTGATCATTTACATAATGAATCATAATAATAAAAATTGTTTTTATAGTTTTTAGTGGGCCAATTGACCTTCTACAAAAAATAATAAAAATTTACAATAAAAAGATTCACTTAAAATCAGGCCAATCTATAAATGACTCATATTGAGGTTTGTATCATTATTAAAACCCCGAAATTAGTTATGGAGAGTTTTCATAATGTATAAAAACAACAAGATTTTTTTTTTGGATTTTAGTGTGTCACCTATCATTTTGAATAAAATTTCATTTTAAACTGGAAACATGAACTTTGAGTCATACCAATAACTTCTTGTATATATTTTTAATGAGACAAATTAATACATGTAATCAGTGAATTTTTAATCATTGTTATAAGTAATGATGATAATACAAGTTCTCTTTCTTGGTTTTTTGTAAGTGACACATTATGAACCATAATGTTAACTCTGAAATGATAACAGACATATTGAGTCATATTGAGAAAATGATATACCATATTGAGGTGTTGGTGATTCTTAAATGTAAAATATTAATTATATATAATTTTCCTAAATTACAAAAAAATGATAGTAAATTTTCAATATTTTTAGTTTGTTAGTATTAAATTTTTACTAAAATTAATGTAAATCTTAAATAAAATGGAGATCATGAAGTTATTTATGTAACACCATGAATCATATTGAGGATTTTAGGATCAATAAATGTCCCATATGACACATTATTAATTTTCTAAATTTATCAAAACAATACTAGTACATTTTCTTGGGTTTGAGTATGTGACATTTTTTTACTAAAACCCCTTTTTAAAATAGAAACAGACATGTTGACTCATTCTATATACATCATGAGTTGATTTCATGTGAGATTGATTCTTACATGTCACCAAATAATTATGATTTGTTATCATAATTTATAAAATATTATTAGCGTATTTTCTTAGTTTCAATGGAGTGAATATTTTTTTAACAGAAATTTGTATTTTTATGTGATAATAAACACATTGTGTCATTATGAACACATCATGTATCAAATTTATTTGTGAATGAGTCATACACATAAAAATTGACATATGGATCATTATCCTGAAATATAGAAAATGTTTTCTCTTTTTACTATTTATTTCAATTTTCATTTTTACTAAATTTAATATAATTTTTCAATAAAAACACACACTTGTAATATAACACTTCAAACCGTTCTTCATAATGAGGTGTGGAAAATTCATACATATAATTAAAAGCATATGTATTATTGACATAATGTATCAAAATAATAAAAATGTATTTCCCTATTTTTAAGTTCACAACATTTAATTATACTAATATTTCATTTAAAATTGGAAACACACAATTTGAGTCAGATTTGTCACATCATGTGTTAGTTTTATGTGAGACTGATTCCAACACATCAAAAATTACTTGTTAATCATATTCCTAAAGTATTATGACAATATCAATGTTGTTTTTTGGGTTTTCGGTTAGTGACACTATGTGAACTAAAATTTAATTTTTAAGCTGATATACGACACTTTGAGTCATAAGAGGCACATCTTATATCATATTGTGGTGTTTTTTATTCCTATACATCAAATGTGACTAATTAGTCATTTTACTATTTTTTCAAAATAATAAAAGAAATAATGTTTTTGTGTATGTATATTTTTTCCAAAAATAATTTCAATTTTGAATAGTGAGACCCACTTATAGTTATAATGGTCACACTATGTATATGATTGAGGTGAGGATAATCCCTATACTTCCCAAGTGACTGATGGATCTTTCTAGTAAGATATCAAAATCATATGAATGTCTTTTCATTTTTTTGTAACTCTGATTTCTTTTTTACTAAAATTTCAATTTTAAATGAAAACATGCACATTGAGACATTATAGGTGCAAAGTTTTCATGAAATCGATTCCTAAACATAAAAAATGGATTTGGAATTACTTTCCTAAATTATCAAGACAATTTGAGGCTATTTTTATGGTTTTTGTTGAGTGATTCTTTTTGAACTAAAATGTAAAATTTAGAACTGAAAATGAACAAATTGAGTTATACCGGACACATCATGGATTTAGTTGATGTTAGGCTAAATACTTCACATAAAAAATCACCGATAGATGTTTTTATTAAATTATGAAAAGACAATGAATATGTTTTCTATGTTATAAGAATGTAATTTTTTTTAATAAAATTAATTTCTATTTTAATTAAAAAGTTACAGATGAAGTCAAAATGGTCAAAACAAGCATATTATTGGGGTTTGGATGATTCATACACATTTGAAATGACTTATGGATCATTTTCACAAGGTTTAAAAAATATCTAAATGGGTTTTCTTGGTTGTGAGTTTATTACATATCTTTTTTTACTAAAAATCCATTTAAACTATTTACATGAACATTAACTTATATAACTCACATCATGTGTTGAAATTACAAGATATTGCTCCTTATATGTCACATTTTAATTATGAATCATTCTCTAAAATTATATTGATAATGTTATATTTTTTGGTTTTTTTCATTTAGTGACCCTTTTTGAACTAAAATGACAATTTTAAATTGGTAATAAACACTTTGAGTCAATTTTGTAAAATTGTGAATCAGATTGAGGTGTGACTAATTAATAATAATAACAATGTCATATAAGTCATTTTAATAAATAATAAAAACAATATTTATGTTTTTTTATCAAATTTAAGTACGACATTTTTTATTTTTTACAAAAATAAATGTCATTATTAATAAAAATTATGCAATAGAAGTCATACTAGTCCCACTGTGCATCACAATGTGGTACAATTTATTGGTACCGATCCCAAATGAATATTGGGGTTATATATATATATTTTTATAACAACTTAGATTCTTCTTCTTTATATATAGTATGTAACATTTGTTTCTAACTAAAATTTCATTTTATATTTGAAACACCCACTAGGAGTAAATCTGGTCACATCATGTAATAGGTGTATGTGTGACTGATTCCTGAACATTATAAATTACCTAAGAATAAAATTCCTAAATTATCAAGAGAATCTATAAATATTTTATTATGTTTTAGTGAGTGAAAATTTATTCACTAAAATTTCAATTTTAAATAGATAACGGACCATTTGAGTCATACCAGACACATCGTGAATCATATTATAGTCAATATAAGTCATATATATATATAATTGACTATGGATTATTTTCTTATAGAATAAAATTAATCCAATATTTTTTCTCAGTATTGAGAATGTGTGTTTTCTTTTTTTGTTAAAATTAATGAAACTTTTAAATAGAAAGATCCACATGGAGTGATAAAGTTACACCATGAAAACAATTGAGGTACTTTTCAATCCTTCACATCCTGTGGTGCACATAATTCATTTTTATAATGTATTAAATCAAAACATACTTTGTTTTCATGAGTTTTTTAGTATTTCAATTGTCTATTTTACTAAAATATCATATCAACGTAGAAAAACACACCCTATGTCCAATCGGTCACAATGTGTGTTGTATTAAATTGAGACTCATTCCAACACATATAATATTTCTTCTAAATTTGTTTCATAAATTATCAAGAAAATCCTAGAGTGTTTTCTAAATTTTAATGACGATAATTGTTTCATCTAATATGTCAATTTTATATTCATAATAGACACTTTCAGTAATATTGGGCATATTGTGTGTCAAATTGATGTGAGGATGATTACTTCATGTCAAAAATGACATATTGATCATTTTTTGGAATATGGAAAACAATATAATGTAATTTCTCAATTTTGAGTATGTGAGTCCTTTTTTACTAAAATTATAGTAAAATATAAATTAAAAACACACATGAAGTATAATGGGTCACACCGTACATCAGAATGAGGTGATAATGAATCCTATATGTCCTAGAAGACATATGTATCATATAAAAAAATATTCAAAACAATATGAATGTGTTTTCTCAATTTTGAGTACATCACATCACTTTTATAATAAATTGTGATTTTAAATTGGAATTCCAATCAATGATTCATAACAATCATATTTTATTCTAGATTGATATGAGATTGACTATTACATTTCATAAATTAGAAAATTATCCAGAAAATATTAGGGTGTATTTATTTATTGGATGTGAGTGATAAGTTTGGACCTAAAATGTCAATTTAGAACTCATAATAGACACATTTAGTCATACCAGACATATCATATATCATATTGTGGTGAAAATGATTTCTAGATATCACAAATGGCGTATAGACCGTTTTCTAAAATTATAAAAATAATAATAAATAATTTTCCAGTTTTTCAGTATGTCATTTTAATTTTAATTTAAAATTGATTTCAATTTTAAATAAAAAAACCCTTTAACTCAAACAGACCCAACCATGAATCAGATTGAGATAATACTGATTCAATAATGTACCAAATGAATTATGGATCATTGTAATAATGTATCAAAACAATCCAATTAAGGTTTCTTATTTTTTTTTATTTTGTTAGTTTTCTATTTACGAAAATATCATTATAATCTAGAGACAAACAATTTGATTTATATCAATCACGTCATGTGTTAGTTTGATATGAGAATAACTTATACATGTCCCAAATTACCTATGAATAATTTTACAAACATATCAAGATAATATTATGATGTTTCCTAAGTCCACAGTGACATTTAGTTTTGGAACTAAAATGTATACATTAAATAAATAACATACACACTGATTCATACCGAGGACATCATGAATCATATTTAGTAATGGATAATTCCTAAACATCTGATATGGCTTATGGATTATTTCATAATGAGTCAAAATATTTTTAATTGATCAGTTTTTATTACAGAACATTTCTTATTTAATAAAATGTAATTTTAAACTTGAAGCACACAATTTTTCTCATACTGCTCACATCGTGTATTAGTTCAATGTGAGATTGGTTGGTACACATTAAAAATGAATTAAGAATCTATTTCTTAAATTATTAATACAATCTGAGAATGATCTCTATTTTTCTCACTATGTCAGTAGAATTTTTATTTAAAATAAATGTCAATTTGAAATATATACATACAATTGGAGTCAGACAAGATATGCCATGAATCATATTGTGTTATGGATGATTCTTATATATTATTAACTAATTATATATTATTTTTATAAATAATCAAAATAATATTAATACATTCAATTTATTTTTAGAATGTGAGGTTTCTTTTTAACCAAAAAACACATTATAAACAAAAATCATGTAGTACGAGTCAAACATATAAAATTGTATATCATATTATGGTGCATCTAATTGAGTATATGTTATGTTTTTTATTTTATATATCAGAATGATCATCTTTCCAACTTTGGTAAACAACTTAGATTGTCTATCACACTAATCTCCCCTACCTCAGGTCCTCCGTGGACTCAGTTGAAATTTATTTGGTCTATAAAATTCTCAAGAAAATTTTCGAGAAAATACATATAGGAGTGAGTATAAAATAATCAATAGGATCCAAAAAACCCCATAACAAAATGAGAGAAACTAAGAGGAAATATTATGCTCGACCATGCAAGAGGGAACCCCGACCAAGAGAGAAAATACATATCATACCATTCAGGGTTGTACATGACATGTCAGGCTAGTCTAAAAGGTGTTTCATCCCCTAAATGTGACAACACCACAAGGACCCTACGATGTCATCCTGATATACACATCTCATACAATATGTTACATGTGGTTTTGAATGTAATACCAGCAACATGATTTCTACTCAAGGATATAAAGGTTGCACGTACATCCATGAGATTGAAATCCCTTAGATCATCTATCACAAAGGCACCTGTATGATAGATTTAATACATCAGGAATAATTTACTAGACATATCTCTAGTTCCCAACAACATAGGTCTTATCATATTTACCTTGAACACACACAATCTAAGGAAATCCATGTTAAGATTCATGCCCCTCAACACTACACACAGTTGAGGGAGTAATGATCCAGATTAAGCACCATGTGTATACTCTCTATGAAAATGTAATGGTGGGACCCAAACCTCGCCACTTCCTCACAATTATGGGAGTACTACTCAGAAAAATCTTGTGAAACCTCTTTCACTCTTGTATGGAGTGTCCCACACCTCAGTTTGGTCAGAGAGAAAAAACTCATAACTAGGTATCATTCATATATGGTGGAGGGGACCTCTCAATGTAACTCTATCCAATAGCTGAGAGATCTTCATCTCCAATGGACGATATAGTCCCTGCTACTATTCAGTTATGTGGTAGTACTACTATGAAATTGAGGACCCTCACCTTAGAATGATAGGGTAGTACCACTCAGATAATGGATAAAATAAACCATGATAAGATAGTTTATTAAATCAATGTTGAATGATGACCCACCACCTAACCTGGTAGGGGAGTTCCACCCTATGGATAGAGAACCTACACCCGAGTGTGATAGGGGAGTACTGACTTGTCTAACTCATTCACTATAGGGAAACCTCACAATGATACTATATGGGAGTACCAACCCCAATCGTAATGACACGCTTCATATAATTATAGAAGAGTAACGACTCTTCCAGTATAACTTATATAAAGGAACCATGCCCTGGAATGATAGGGGAGTACTGTCTACTAGGTTATAGGACACCTTTCATGACATGGTAGGGAAGTACCAACTATATTTATAAAACATATATATAGATCCTAAACCATAGTCTAATAGGTATTACAAAATCTACCATCCAATGAGTATGGCAGGCTCAAACCCTTACATAGTAGGGGAACATTGTCCATCTTTATGAACATCACCGAGAACCAACCACATAGTCCATCAGGGGAGTAACAACACCAAAGGAAACAAAAAAATTGTAATATAACCCACACCCACAATGTTGGGAGTCCCATATCTACCTAAGAAATGAGTTAGGGGAAACCCTCACCATGAAGATCTAGGTTTGTATTATTCTCATCATCTCTATTCACGAACCACCCTAATCTCCGACATCGGCTCAACACTATTTCACCAGCATCTTGCTCTCTTTATTCTACATCGTACATTTATGTTCGTAATGAGGAAACTATCATGTATACGTGGAATACCACTTTGGATAGTATATTAAAACTCTCGAATCTAATTCCATGAGAATTTTATATAGATGTTGGATTATCTCCATGGAGTACACGTTGTGCACAGGGGAGCAGACAACATGTAAGACCGCATGTCCACCTAGTCATGTATCACATCTACATGGTATACAAACACATGTAAGGTACATGGTTTGTAATGGTTTTTCATTCCATTTTCATCTTCAAAATGACCCTAGACATGATCCACTTCTACAAGGCCCAACCAACCATTCTTTAACTGAAGTGCCCCCCATACTATATGGTGTGTTTGGATAAATGACCACCTTCCCATGTAGTTTTCTTGTGTCTATGTTCCAGACCCCATTTCCATGTACAGTGGTTGTCTGATAGTACATGACTACGTGTTTTCACTAATATAACCCAATCCATGACACTTGGTCACATTGAATGGGTCTCTACATGGCGTGTAACCCCTCTACAAGAAATGTAGTCCCCAAAGATTATCTTACCTAAATAGGCCATGCTACATGACATGTTTTAGTGAACTGCATGCAATGAAGATGGTTATTTCTATCAATAATTATCCCAATTTGTCATATTATACCCAAATAACCTTAGATCTACCTAAAATTCGTCAATAGAAATGTATTTGGGCTCTAGAATATTAAATCAATGCATAATTAAAGGGATTCTGACCCAATTACAAATTCTACTACCGTGATGATGAAACAGCTATGATTTGGCTATTGAAAACAGCCAGATCATGATTCCCATTGAGTTAATGACGATATGCATCAAAAAATGGGGATCAGTGGCCTCAATCTTTGTCAATTTGAATTTTCCCATCCATCAACCAATGAGAGGAGGATATTGGAGGAGGAGTATCATCTTCTTGTGTCGTGTACACACAAAACCTGAGTGGAGGGGAAATTATTAGTTTACTATTAATTAATTAATTAAAATTTAACATAATTAATTATGCCACCATAAAAAACCCACCAAATGCCTTTGACTAGACCTCTAGGCACCGAAAACCATAAGTCATGCCTAGGGTAAACAAGAAGTTCTAAACACAACCATGTCATCATATGTAATGACACTGAACTATCTGGTCCATTCCTCTGTGAAAGTCTAGTTCTTGAGGCGTTCTAGTGGTCATGGTGACTTATCCCCTACACATTTCTATATTTCCAATTCAGTGAACAGTTCCACCAGTGAGACCACTGTAAATAGTTCCAATGTTAATCTATTGTAGACAGTTCCAACGGTATCCTTGTGAATAGTTAAAATGGTAGCCTAGTGAATAGTTCTAATGGTAGGCTTATGTGAACAGTTCCAATGGTATCCTTGTGAATAGTTCTATTGGTAGGAATATATGAAATGTTCCAATGGTAGCCTTATTAATAGTTCAAATGGTAGGCTTATGTGAACAGTTCCAACTATAGCCTTATGAACAGTTCTAATGGTAGCCTTATGTGAACAGCTACCAAGGTAGCCTTGTTAATAGTTACAATGGTAGGCTTATGGGAATATTTCCAACAGTAGCCTTGTGAACAATTACAATGGTAGTCTTATGCTAACAGTTCCAATGGTTACATTGGTAACAGTTACAATGATAGTTTTATGTAAATAGTTACAACATTAGTCTTGTGAACAATTCAAATAGTAGCCTTATGTGAACATTTCCAATTACAGAATTGTGAATAGTTACAATGGTAGGCTTAGGTAAACAGTTCCAACAGTAGTGTTTTGAACAGTTCTAACTGTACACTCTAATTCCTTTTCCAAATTTTGAGTTCATGAAGAGTGTTTCTAGAACAGTAAAGTTCCAATGGTAGCCTCTATTTCGATTTCCAAATTTTGTTTTCATGAACAGTGTTTCTAGAATTGTGAGGTTCCAACGGTAGCCTATATTTCCTTTTCAAAATTTCATGTTTGGTATACAGTGTTTCCAATGTCATATGGTTTCTCTACTTCGACGATTCCATTGAAGTAAAATGCATTTAAAGCCTATTTTTATGGTCCCTATGGCCAATTCAATGGCCATAACTCCTATATTAATTTTCCTATGTCTTGGGATGCTTTTACTTGGTCAAATTGCATGGTTTAATGTGTTCTGCTTTTGCTGGAAAATCCAGCGCATCGTAAACCATTTCCTCATTAAATCTACTAATGGCATGAGATATCTTACTCCCTAGTTCTTCCTCCATGTTCTATGGTGTGAGATTGTCGAGTGTTTCATTCCTTCCCATATGAGTTTTTCTATCAATTTTCCTCCTTGGATTGTTTCCCCTCTATATTTGATGCAACCATGCATTATCAACCAATATTCAATATAAGGTATGATCTATCTTCATTCTTTTGGGTTCATATCCTTTTATTTATTCTTCCCAATTTATAGAAATCTATCTCCATGTTCGGAATGGAATTTTCTTGGGTTTTTATTGGGGTGGTGTTGTCTTTGCATCCTTGGGTGGATACAGTTGTCACGGGGGAAGAGATCGTAATCCGTTGTATGGCTTGTTCTCTTATAAAGAACATCATAAACCATTTGAGGTAGGGGATTCATTTTCTTTCTATTATTTTATGTGCGAATATAGAGTTATCATGGTTTAGACCACTATATCATAATGGAATTGGAATAATAAATAATTTAACCAGATAAATAAATTATTTTTGATCGTATATTATTGCCTCTTGTTTTTCGAGATGCGTTATATCTAAGAATGTACTTATAGATTTTCATTCCTGATGGAAATTGGTAATTAATGTAAATATGTAATTAATTGGTAAGTGTTTTGATAAAGACAAAATGGCAAGTAAATTAATCTAGTTGTTGTTGTTGTTGTAATTTGATGTTAATCAATTTGATGCAGTAAACATGTTTAATCAATATGTGATATTTTACTATTTAGTATTCTCAAATATGGGACCTACAAATAATAATTCACATAATTCTAGGTGTATTAAAAAACTTTTTGTTTAGTAAAAGATACTTCCTTATAGAGTTTTGAGTTACCCTCTTGCTTTTTTAAGGGCCAAGATTCCAATTGATATGATGTTTGTTTTCATGCTTCTTGTGTTGTGATATCAGTATTGAAGGCCATTGTGATATGTGGGGATAGGGAGGCCTATTGATTGTGGCTGTAGTTGATGCCTAGAGTGGAAAGATTCATTGGTTTATGCAGGTTGGTGTTGGGGAGGACACCATTGATGATGGAATTAGTTGGATTTGAATGATTGGATGCTTGCCGTTTTTTGATGGTTGTTTATATTTTTTACATTCCCCACTACTCAAGGTAGCTATATTGCATACCCTCCTTCAAAAGCGGTGAACACATGTGAGGTATTCCATGTTCTTTCGGTTTTTAGCTTCCCAAGGGATGATGGGTCTACACACTTTCTATAGGGGGGAAATAATCGATGGATAGTTCATCTAATCACCATGTAGAGCCCCATGTGTTTAGTAGCTCAGAATGATTTTCAAGAATTCCATGGAATATGGGAATGTAATATTGTTAATAAATTTTTGAATACATAATTTTTACCCATGGGGTTGGATCTTCTTAGGACGCAATGCTGAGGTTGAAATTGATAATGGAACGGTGGACCTAGGGTGAAATGATAATGAAATATAATGTGGAAATTTATAATGGTTAATAAATTTTTAAGGAATTAATTAACATAAATTTTAATTGATAAAAAAGGTAATAAAGTAATGTAATAATTCTATTTAAATTGTTGTGTGCTTATAGAAAACCTAGACTTAGAAGTGGTATCTCGGAATCCAAGAGGCGTTAGCTGTAGTTGAGTCTATGACTAGGTTATTCGAATAATGTGGTTGCAAGATATATTATATTCTAATTTTTTTTTTGATTCTATATGCTACTCCACCCTTTAAGTTAGGGAAACTGACACCCTGAGGATTCTGAGCCCTGGGGGTGGTGTTTTCCCTAACATTTCAGTGGGAGGATCGATGGTTGTCTACACCCTTTTCCCTGATCTCTTCTCTTGGTTGTTACTTGTGCTGGTAGGACCTGCAATTAGTTTTCCCCATATATGTGTCTAGAGGGCTGTAATGGCTTGAGGATATTCACAAACATATATTCTGGTTATAGTTTCCTATGGACTACTAATCGTGTAAATTTTTTTGGCTGCGATGGCCTGAGGATCCTTACTTGGTGTATGGGTTGTAATGTATTTAGATATAATTCTCAATGTATGATACACGTTAAGAGAGTTGGGGTGGCTCCCAAAAACTACATGGTATCTTTTCTTATGTTGACATGGTGGTATTGTTGCAAGAGGTGCATGTTGTGGTGCTTCAACCAGGTGTTTGCGAGCAATCCTTTTTGGGGAGAGATAGCAATGGATGTGTGATATTGGGGCAAAGAAGAAACCCGTGGGGAAGTAGTATGATGGAAACATTTATATTAATTATTATATTATATACTATTCTATGTGATACTTTGTGAGAGAATCCATAGAGAGACTGGGAACATATTATACCTGTATAGGTGATGAGTTCTTTTCACGTATTGTTCACTGTGCTTTAGCATGCTTCTTTACTTTTTCATGAGAGGCTCTGGAGAGGATCCTAACGACTATACTGTTATACTCACCCACTGTCTATATAAACTATTTTATAGTCATGTGTAGAAGGTTGGAGATCAGGCTGGTTTCTACTAGCTTTGGGTAACATAAGATTTTTGGTATTTATGGTTAGTGTTTTTTGTTTGTTTTCTTTTGGGTATTTTATGTTTTTTTACCTTCAGTAATAGTAGTTTTTCATGAAATTACATGTGTATTATTGGGATATATTTTATATTTTAGTTTGAGTTGGAGATGGTCGATGTCTATCTTATCTCATTCATTCCAAGTGTTCTCTTAGAGGATAATACCTCCCATTTGTGTGTTTAATATACCCTCAGTGCTAGTCACTAACCTGAGGAAAACACGAGGCGGGACTTGGGGGACATTATCTCTCTATTCAAATTATTGTTCCAGGAGGGTTACCCCATCTGGGGAGGGGTTCGTAACATAGTGGAATCATATTTTTTGTTGAGGGATGGGATGGTGTTTTGTGTTAGGAACATGTGGGGTTGAATTTATAAGTAGGGAAATAGTGTCAGTTATGTTTATCAAGTGATTTAAAAACTGGTGATCAGCTAAGACATAGGCATTTATGGCCCCCTTTGATCTAATGCATGAAACTTTATGTTTAAAATGTATAATAAACTAGGTAATACTAGTTGTCAGGTGGAGACCTAGAACAGGATCAAGCATCATTATTCTATGTGATCATGTTTGAATGGGTAGACCTTGGGATAATTTATCCTAAAATAAATAAATGAAAAATAATTAATTAATGCATAGTCTTCTATATTCCATGTTTAGGAGTGCTAACTATTTTTTATTTTGCATGTATGGCTACAGGTCGACGTTCTCATCTTGTTTGCATAGAATATGTCCAGCAGGCTGTCCAGCAGATTGTATTAGGTTAGTAGTGGAAGAAAAAGACATGTAGAGGAGGTCACTCCGTGAATTTCAGCACTAGAGTCTTCCGAAGTACAACGGCTCCATTTCAGATGTAGTCGTTAAAGACTATTTGGAGTATGCCGAGATAGGATTCAGTTCAATTTGTTCATGGAAGGAGCACTGGGTGTCTTTGGTTGTGACTTTTCCATGTAGAGAAGCGAGGCAGTGGTGTTTCTTGTTCCTAGCAGATCAAGATTACTCTACAATCTCATTGGATGAGTTCTGAGACAATTTTAGAGTCATGTTTCTTTCATCGACCATGAAGGTTTCTAGCCACTAGAAGCTTCATACCCTTTGATAGGAGTTCTCTAGTGTGTGAGTGTTTGTAATCTTCTTCAAGAACCATTTACTATATTCTTAGGACCTATTTCTAGAAGAGGAGGACATGGTGAGGAATTTCAAGGAGTCTTTGCATCCGGATATCCATCGTCATGTCACCCATTTATGCATAAGACATATCTTGAGGTGCTGGAAAGGGTAGAGTTTATCGGGAGGACATTGGCCAAAACAAAATTGTCACGAGATGTGAGTCTTCATGATTCCTCAGGAAGTTGATTTGTGGTTTGGGGTTCTGGGTTTTAAGGGCAGAAGTGTTTCAGTTTGGCCTGTGGTAGGTCCTAGCCCTATGCATCTCGTTTCACCAGAGGAACCTGCTCTTAGGCATAGGCCAAGAGATCAGGGACTTTTATTCTTTTGGCGGTCCTGATCAACAAGCGTGAGAGTTTCCTAACTTTCATTGATGTCATCGTGCACCAGGTGTTCCACACAAGGTTCCTCTATTGAGGCAATTTCTACCGAGGCTGCAGTAGTTGGTTGCACCACCATTGGATCAGTAGAGGGTGGATGGGGCTAAAAGAGGAAATACTCGTGACACTCCCCGTCCATAGAGTTCAGAGAATGACTATGTCAGTGTTCATCATCGAGGTCATGAAGGCCATAGAGGAGGTCATGGTCAGCTTCATGCTTTAGGGTTGCCAGTTTCTGGCGACCCGGACGTCATTCAAGATACCCTTTTCATATTTTCTCCTTGGGTGTATTCCTTGTCTGATTCAGGAGCGACACACTCATTTATATCACATACCCTTGTCCATGATTCTGTACATGAGGTAGAGTGGCTTCCAATTCCCTTGGCACTGACTACGCTAGTTGGAGGTTGAGATGACTTTTTGGAAGTATGTAGATACTGTGAGATAGTGCATTGGAAGCACCGATATTGGGGAGAATTCAAATGTTTACAGATATAACCATATGACTTCATCCTGGGCATGAATTGGTTGTATTCAGTGAAGGATATTTTGGATTTCTTTAGGAAGTATGTTGTGTTATTCAATGAATATGGAGATCCAGGGGTGTTTTTGGGCGAGCGAGACCCTCATATGTGTAAAAGGCGTGTTTCATCCTTATCATCCTAGATGGATGATCTGATGCTGATTTTTTCTGAGGTTCAACAATTGGAATTTCATAGGGTCATAAAAGAGTACCATGATGTCTTTATAGAATAGGTTTTAGCCATACCACCTTGATGATAGATAGAGTTTTGGATCGTGCTACAACAAGTAACATCTCATATCTCTATGTCTCCGTATAGGATGGAACCTTATGAATTGTGAGATCTATGTATACATCTTTATGTTTTTTAAGGTGTGGTTTAGTTTGGATTAGTGTGTCACCGTGGGGTGCACTGGTTTTCATCGTGACGAAGGCAGAAGGCATTTTGTTGTTGCATATCAATTAACATTGCTAAATCAAAGTGACAGTGAATAATTTCTATCCTCTTCCACGGATTGATGATCTGTTTGATAAAATGAAGGCTGCATGTTGGTTATCAAAGATCAAATTGCATTCAGTACATCATTAGATGTGTGTGAAGGATGAAGATAACCCAAAGACTACATTCTGTTGTCATCAAGGGAATTGCAATTTCTTTGTAATACCGTTTGGTGTGAAAAATTATCCAGCTATGTTCATGGGATTGATGAACGCAGTGTATCATGAGTTACTGGATAAGTTCATGGTTGTTTTCCACTATGAAATCCTTGTATACTCCATCTCTGAGGAGGAGCATGCAAAAGATCTACATGAAATTTTGGGAGTTCATCGTCAACACCATCTATTTGAGAAGATGTTGAAGAGTTAGTTTTGTTCTTGAGAAGTCCCTTAATTGGTGCATGTTGTGTCCCAATAGGGATAATATGTTGATCCATCAATGATATAAACAGTTGTGTCTTGTAAGCCCCTAAGGCAGTGGCAGAGGTGAAAAGCTTCCTTGGCCTTTCAAGATACTACAGGACGTTCACATCTGATTTCTATAGGGTTGTGACTCCTTTGAGAGCATTGACAAGGAAGTATTAATCATTCACATGGACAGATCAGTGCCATGTGTCTTTCGAGTATCTGAAGGAGAAGTTAGTTAGTGCTCCAGTTCTTTGTCTTCCAACAGAGGGAGTCTAGTCAGATGTTTTCTGCAATGCTTCGCATCTGGGGTTAGGTTCTGTTTCGATACAACATAGATCAGTTGTTTCTTATGGGTCTTGTCAATTGCATTCCAAAGAATATAATTTTTCCACCCATGATCTTGAGTTGGCATCAGTGGTGGTTTCTATGATGGTTTAGTTACATTACCTCATTGGAGAGCGCTCTATAGTTTTCACCAATCATAAGAGCCTGAGGTATGTTTTATCCCAGCGTTACGTAAACATTGGAAAACGTTAGTGGAAGGAGTTATTAATAGAATATGACATTGAAATATCGTATACCCCTCTAAAGTGTGAATGTTGAAGCTGATATGCTAATAAGAAGTCACATAGTTACAGAGTGCATGAATTTGGTGATTCATGGAGAGTAATGGATGAACTATTAACATTACATCTCGATATGGGAGAAGTATAGGGAAGATGTTTTCTTTTTAAGATGATGGTGTTGTCATCTCTGGTGCCCCATTTGGAAGAGTCCCAATTGGGGGATCTTGAGGAAGAGGTCCGGAGAGACCGAGTTGTTTGTGGTGAGGCCCCATATGGTTGGTTTGAGAATGACCGGCCCTGAGTGTTGTATCACAGAAGGCCAGTTGTTCCATTTTATATGCACGATGTTGTTTCTAGATAGTTACATAGATAGCCTATAATGGAGCATCTAGGCATGATAAATATATATCGAGCCTTGAGGAGTCAGTTTTGGTGGCCTGGGTTGAAGTGTAGTGGCAGAGCTTCTGTCTCGATGATTGTTCTACCAGAAAGTCAAGGCTGAGCTTCATGTCCCTGGTAGTTTGCACCAGCCATTAGATATTCCTTAGTGGATGTGTGAGGACATCTCAATGAAGTTTGTTACTAATTTACCAATATCACTAGGGATACATGATGCTATTTGTGTGGTGGTGGATGTTTTAACAAAATCATCCAAAATTATAGCGATCATGGAGTCAACCTCAGTGGAAGTCATGTCGAGGATGTATCTGGGGGAGGTACTAATACTCCATGGAGTCCCAAGGATGATCATTTCTGATCTAGATCCTTGTTTTACCTCCAAGGTGTGGAGTGGTCTCTTGCATGATTTTGGTTCTTAGCTATTCCTTGACACTAATTTTCTTCTAAAAATAGATGGTCAGATATAGCATACTATCCAGACTCTTTAAGATGTTTTACACTCTTGTGTCGTTGTTTTTGTCAGTTTGTCGATGAGGAAATTAACATTGGTGGTGTTCTCTTATAAAAATAGTTTTCAGTCCACCATCGTTATTGAAACATTTTAATCATTTTGTGGCCAACAATTACATTCTCTATTGTGTTGGATTGGGTTCATAGAGTCAGCAATTCTCAGACCGGAACTATTGCAGAGTACAAAAATGATGGTTCATGAGATTTGTGAGAGGATGAAGATTGCACAAGATCATCAGAAATCATATGTCGATCAACATAGGATACCCTTATAGTTTGATATTGAGGATAATGTGTTTCTGAAGGTGACTCCCCATCATGGTCAGTGAATCTTCAATCACGGGAGTATCTATTCTCCTTGGTTTTTTGGTCATTTCGAGGTTTTGGTTCGTGTATGAGTTGTGGCCCATTAGCTAGAACTTTCCCCGAAGATGATTATGAAAAAGGATGTTTTTCATGTGTCACATATCATTCATTATCATCATGGTGACTCTCATGTCATCGATTGGGGAGTGGTTGATGTTGATGATGATGTGACCTTCGAGGAGCATCCAGTATCGATACAAGACCAAAAATGAGAATGTTTTTCACAGTCATTATATCCAATTGGTTTGTGTCTTGTGGTGACATAGTGTCTTGGAGGAGAGTACCTGGGAACGTGAGTCTCCAATATGTTCATAGTACCCCGAGTTTTTTTTATGTTTAACTATTTTCATGTAAAAAAAATATTATTTCTTTGTGGTTGTACACCTTTCATGTTTATGAGAAGGATTTCATCAGTTTATTCTTATGGATTTATCTCCTTTGAGTTGTAATTTAATGTTACTCAAATTGATAAAATATGCATGTTTAATCAATTTTGGATATTTTATTGTTTAGGTTTCCCCAATTTGGATCCTACGAATTATAAATTGGTTAATTCAAGGTGTATTAATGAAATTATTGTTTGATAAAAGATAATTTCATATAGGGTTCTGAGTTACCCTCTTCCTTGTTTAAGGGAATAGAGCACAAATGATATAATGTTTGTTCTCCTGTAGCTTGTGTTGTGATGTGAGCCTGGAAGGCTGTTGTGATATGTGGGGGTTGGGATTCCTATTGGTTATGGCAGTAGTTGAGTCCTAGGGTGGCCATATGCATCGATTTATGCATGTTGGTGTTGGGGTGGACACTAGAGATGATGGAATGGGTTGGATGTGAATGTTTGGATGTGTTCTGTTTCATGTTGGTTGATTATGATCTTTAATTTCCTTACTAATCAAAGAAACTATCTTGGTTAACCTCCTTCCAAATGGGGTGAAGATGTGCAGGGTTTTCCACATGCTTTGCATATTTATCTTCCCGATGGAAGATATGTCTACACTCATTCTATAGGTGGGAAATAATCGACTAGTAGTTCACCTACTCACCATGTTGTCCCCCTTGTGTTTAGTAGCTGGGAATGTTTTTCAAAATTCCTAGGAATATGGGAAAGTAACACTGTTAATAGATGATTGAATAAATAATGTTATCCCATTGGGTAGGAGGTTACGGGGACAAAATGCAAAGGTTTCAATTTTTAAAGGAAATGTGAACCATGGTTGTGATCAAATGAAATATAATTTGTAAAATATTAATGGTTAATTAATGTTTAAGGATTTATTAACATAATGTGTAACTAGAAAAGTGGAACGAAATAATTTAGTAATTCTATTTAAATGGTTGTGTTCTTATAGTAAACCTTTCCTTAGAATTGGCAGTCGGGAATCCAAGAGATGTTATCTGCAGTTGAGTCTAAGACTATGATATGACCATAGTTTGGTTTTGAGATATAGTATATTATGTACTTCTTATGTTTCAATATGCTAAATCACCCCATTAGTTAGGGAAACTCACACCCTAGGGATTATGAGCCCTGGGGGGGGGGGGGTTCCCCATCATTTTGGTGGGAGGATGGATGGCTGACTACCCCCTTTTTCACCGCTCTCTTCTCTTTGTAGTTACTTGTGCTCATAGGCACAATATTTAGTTTTCCCCATATATGTTTTTAGAGGGATGTAATGTCTTATGGTTTTTTACACAAATATATTATAGTTATAGTTTTCTATGGACTACTATTGGTGCAACGTGTATAGGTTGTTATGGCATGAGGATCCTTACTTGGTGTATGATCTATAATGGCTTGAGGATCAATTAATAATGTGTGATACACGTTATACAAACTATGGTGGATCTCGGAAACTACTTAGTGACTTTTCTTACATGGATTTGGTGTGTTTTTTGGCATGAGTTACATGTTGTAGTGATTCTCCCAGGTTTCTACGGACAATATTTTTTCGAGAGAGATGGATTAGGACATGCGACATTGGGGAAATGTGGCAAACCTGTGGGGAAGTAGTAGTGTGTACCCTTGATATTAATTATTATATTATATACTATTGTATGTGATATGAGGTGAGAGTAGACATGGTGAGTCTAAGAACATAGTATAAATGTTCAGGTGATGAGTTGGTTTCATTTGTTGTTCATTGTGCATTAGCATGCTTTCTTTACTCTTTGACGAGAGGCTCCAGGGAGGATCCAAATGAGTATAATGTTATACTCACCCTATGTCTATATAAACCGTTTTTTGGTTATGTGGAGTAGGTTAGAGACTAGGTTGGTTTCTACTATCATGGGGTGTCCATAACTATTTAGGCTTCATGGGTGTTTTTGTTTTTACCTTCTTTTGAGTATTTTCAATTTTTCCCCTTTCAGTTGTAGCAGTTTTTCTTGATATTAAATATGTGTACTTTGGATTTATTTTATATTTTAGTATGAGTTGGAGTTGGTTAGTTTCTGTCTTTTCTCTCTCTTTCACATGTGTTATCTTAGAGGATAATGCCCCAACATTTTTGTGTTTACTAAAAACATAGTGCTAGTCGCCCACCCGAGGGGTAATGGAGGGGGGACTCTGGGCGTCATTATCTACCTTCTCACATTTCCATCCTAGGAGGGTTACACCTTGTGGGGAGGGGGTCGTTACATGATAAATATTACACAACAATACATATGTGAGGTACAAATGCTTAATGATAATCTCTGGGAAATCGTGAAAAATGTATTTAGTGTTTTTATTATTATTGCACTATGGGACCCTAGGCCTCATCATTCCTCACCAACTCAATGCTATTCATCATAAAATATATTTTTTTTAAATTCCACTGCCTTATGTGTCCCAAAATGAGTCATTAATTTGGGGTAATGTTATAATTTAACAACATACTGGGACATGTACTATGAGTAATAATATGTACACCAATATTACTTATTCTATATATAGATTACGAGAGGCAATGTTTTATCAACTCATTTCCAAATTCATGATTCTCTTTAACAATTTTCATCCACTTAAGAGAATATGATTGATGATGTAGGTTTTTGTATATAATTATTTTGTCTACATTCCATGTCAATTGTTTTTTGGTCCCCGTATGTGACATCATGCCCATCCACATTGGCTTGACTCAAGACAGAAGTTCAAATTTTCCTTAAGTGATATCCCCAATATTCAAAATGCTATCAATAAATGAAATGGGACTCAATTAAATTGGGGGATGATTATTCTTGTGAAATTAAAGACAACCATATCCATCATACCATAAAAAACAATGAAATGATTCATGATAAATATTTATTTAAGTAAATATACATAAACTAATATTCTTACACAACTAAAACCATGAACCATATCTTAGTACTAAATGAAATCTAAGCTAGAATCATCAAAAATGTTGAATAAAAAACCGACAATACTCAAAGACTCAAAGGTCAATGACTCCACAACTCTGAACATCCTCCAAGATGCATCTCAATAAGACATAATCTAATTACCATGAAGCCTCACTAAGAAAATGGGACACCACTCCTTTATCTATGTACAGATAAACTACATCTTCAAAAGAACCAATGTGCCAATATATGGGGTGTGTGAGGAAAATCAATATGATTTTCCCAAATAACATCTTTTCTCACACAACCAAGATAGAACATGCTAGAACATTTATATACAAAAAATTATTTTAAAGATTTTACAAATAATTAAAAATTTAAATCAAATCCCAGTGGTTCACACAAATATATTTTACTATCCAAAATAATTTTCAACGATGAAACCAAAAAAGTCTCTCAAACAATTTAAAAAACATTCATTTTGGAATAAGCATTTTCATTTAACATAACCACTTATCCACACAATAATTCCAAATTGGTAGTACAATAATCATGATCCATCTCTTGTAAATCTACATACTCTTCACAGGGAAACTATATTTGAGTGCCCCAATGATACACGCATGTTCCATATGGTTATGTTAGTACAAATGAATATATGACAACCAATTATGCCAAAACCATGAAAAACTAATTATTCCAAACCATTTCAATAAAGTTAATTTTTAATTTAAACCCATTTATTAAATCAATCCAAACAAAAAATTTTAAAATAATTATTTTATAAATATTCAATAAATAATATTTAACAATAATTCCAAAATTTCAGAAACCATCACTAATGAATGTTTTTTTAAAATATTTTCATAAGAATTTCATTTTCATTTTCCTGAAATTCAACTAGTTTGATAGAATTCATTCATGTCATAATAAGAGGAGTCGAGATTGAATCCACCTACCATAGAAATTATGGAGGAAATGAATAATGACATGAATTATTTTTGAAAACTATTTAGGATATCCAAAAACACGACATATATAATGTTTCCTAAAAACAGAACAACAAAATATCATCATGATTGGAATCCATTATCATATAGATAACCCCAAAGTATAAAAACTATGAATCCAAGAATGTGAAAACTAGTACTTCTAAGGAAAATGATCCACAACGGAGACTTACCTAGCAATCATTCTTTCAACTCACCATGATTTTCCAACTGGTCTCTCCTATGTAGTAGGGGAAGGTATCAACAACCATTAGGAGTACAAAAACCTATGTTAGGTTCAAAATAGAAGAATAAGGATTTTTTTAGATGTAAATCCAAGAGATACTCAGTTTTTAGGATAGAAAATTTAACCATTCATAGTTGGGTCACATTATTAAGAAACCATTAGGCCAAATGTGTGATACCCACTACCTCCCAGCACCCTTCGTATGGTTGTCTCACATGATTTGAAAAACTATACAATAACCATGTTTTAACCGTATTTTACATTTCATGGTTAGTAACAGGTTTTCTGCATGGTTTGGATAAACCATGAACTTAATAGTGCACCTTCCCATTATCATTTATTACACTTTTCTTGGATTCCTATTAGAGTTTCAAATTTTCTACTAACTGTATCCAAACTATTCACCCCATGAAAACCTCCAAATACATTTTTAAATCCATGAAACCCTCTCAAACATCACCAAAACACATTACATAGATAAAATATTAAAATAAAGGGTTACTTACTGGATATTGAGGGTGCTATAACTGACATCAATATTGTCTTTTAAATTGTTCCATGATAGCAGAGTACCGTTCCACATTCAATGATCTTGATTAATTTTACAGATATTGATACATGCAACCGTTATAGAATTTTATGAGTAATTCATCATCCTTATGAAATATTATGAAATCATTTGGAGAAGAATGTGTTTTTTAGAGATCATTCCCATGGAATATAGAATTAATTTACCATAATATGTTCGACATGGGTGGTCGTTTTCTTTTAGTAAGATATTATTCAGGAGACCGTGTTGTTCTGTAAATCTGGTGTCACTCTATCCACCTCATGTTTTTAAATTATATATCCACAATATAGAATAAAATTATTTTGTATTTAGTACACATGGTATATAATGGCGTATTAGAATATCTAATTAACATCTCATACAACATTTTTAATTCATGAAGATCATTTTCGTATTACATTATCATTTCTTCCATGCAATATTTAACATCATTTAGACTGGTATTCATATAAAATTATCTATAAACCACCATATCAACCCAATAAGTGTGAAAATTCAATTCTTCCACGTGTTTAGTCAAACATTTATAGCTCCAATATTTTTTTGTGTAAAATCATATGTTCTTCTAAATGTTTCAAACATATATGTCCTGAATAACAACAATGTAAACCTTGAAAAAAGATTTGAGAAGGTTCTTATGAGCTCTATTCAAAACATGATGATGTATTCAAAATCATCATCATGATACTTTTTAAAATGATTAGAATGTATTAATTTTCATTTCATATACACCATATTTGTTTCCTGAAATATTGATTTTGAATAATAAATAAATAAATACACATATGATATTCATTACGAAAGGGGGAATGATAATGATATAAAAAATATGACGAACCCAACATTTGGTTAATTTAACTAATATATGTAATCTTTGACAGAAATGGGTAATTGAATTTAGGATAATAATTATTTCACTATGGAAGGTGTTATCCTATGAATTCATCAAAATAATGAATTTATAGAAAACAAACATTCGCATCATGTTCATCTCTCAAATAGTTGTTATTTCAGTTTTCCCAAAACACTCATCACCCCTATCTTGTGTATGAATATATAACAATAGTAAAAATATTGAAGTAGTATCCATCCCATATTAGGTATTAGTGATCATTTTGTACAACTGAAACTAAGAGTAGTTCCAGATGAATCAATGTTATGGGGGATTGTACTGAAGATTCAAAATGAAACAATAACTATTGGAGAGATGAAGCTAATGTCGACGCCATTTGTAGTACATCTTTCTCCAAAATGGGTAGTATCTCCAATATTTTAGAATTACAAAATTCTAACATGTTATATACTTGTATACTATTGATTGTGTGATTCGGTGTATTACACATTCTTGTATGTGATTCAAGTGATCTTTACGGTGATATGTTATAATATATGAAATGACCATCCTGCACATGCCTTTTTTAGTTCACTGAATGTTATGAACAAATTACATTTAAATTGTTTTAAAGCGAAAAATTTAAATAATAATATTGAATAGAATATAAAAAATATCATATTTCAGGATAAATTTAGGAATTTAAGTGTTATCTCATTCTAATATATTTTAATTAAATGGTCTATAAACCGGTAGGTGTAAAAAACACTATTATTTTACATGTGATAACAATAAGTATTTAAAATGAATGAAATTAGAGTAAAATTTACGATAATAATTATTGATATATGAATTAATTGGGGGGTTATTATTAATGTAAGTCTCATTATAATGCGAATACATTGATACATTATATATTATTTGTATCAAATATGGAAGTACTCTATTTGACTATATTGATAAAAAATTTATTAATACATGCATAGACATATCACAACATGAACATTGGAGTTAAATTTTAACTTTAATGTATGTAATATAGTATAGTACCCACAATATCACTTTTGTGGTTAGTAAAATGAATTGATATTATACTAATCATAACATTGATCATTTGAAATATATAATTATAATATTTTTCTGATAAATAAGGATAAAATATTCACGTTTATATTATAATGATTTCATTACTACAATAAGTATCAAATAATTCATGTTGAAATACCATCATGGGAAATTATAAATCCCAATTTGGATGGATATTTACTTGTAGATTTTTTTTTTCATTTTCTGTGTAGTAAATAAAATATCAGGAATTTCACATTTGACATTAGGGTCCGAATTCATTAAAAACATATATAATGGAAAAAATGATTCATCAACATTTAAATGGAATTTATATTAGGAAACAATCCAATGCCTCTTATATAAATTAATTATAGAAGTGAAGAAATAATGATAAAATATAAAATGTTCATGTATAATGTAATATATAACAATATTACTTTTAGGCGAGATATGTGAGAGATTTATTATAGAATTGAACAGTAATAATTTATTATGTAACATCATATAAGAACCTTATAGATATATTTAAAAAATATACATAAATGGATATTTCTTAACAAATTAATAGGTAAATTTGGATAAACCCCATGGAATTAACTATTTAGTGAATAACATGATCATACACTAGTGCAATACTAAAACTTCGATATTTCACCAAGTTACTCAAGGTTTATCATAAAATTTAAGTGGATATTAACAATAAAATATATCACATCTAAATAAAATTAAAATAACTACTAAAATAGATTTGAAAATACAAAATCACTTGAATATTTAAACAAATATTCTTGAGCAACCCATTTATAAAAACATAAATAACATAATGATATCAATGACCCATGATAAATCTTTATTACTATAAAAACTACTTCTCACAAATGAATTATAAAGGTGATTAAGTTCAGGGGTGTATATAATGAAAATTTTCAATCTAATTGGGGAAATATATCGAAAATAATATACTAACATTTAAATTATGAATAAAGGCATCATAAATTTAATTTGAAACTCGTCCATAACATTTAAATAATTGAAAGGGAAAAATGATTCAATGTTCTTTACTAAAATAAAAATCATCTTTAAAAATATCCAAACACGGTCTAATTCATAGAAAACCTGGATCAAAGCATGAATAAAGTAATTATAATAAATAATAAATAATTACATCAAATCTATTTTAATTTATTTAGTAAAAACCATGGGTGTAATGTTAACAAACACGTTTTGTACATTATTTCCTAGTAAGGATGTTCAAAATATTTAATCTTATGAACAAATCAATTTATTTTAATGAAAACTAATGAAACATACAAGTAAATCCACAACTCCATCATTGGAAATTATAATAGAATTTACGTTATATAAAAGCATGTATTTAAAACATTAAATAATTCATTGTTCCACATTTCTTGTAAAGTGAATGTATCCATCTTATAAAATGGATTAAATAATTGTGTGGATGACTTAATACACTACAAAAAAGAATTAAAATCCCTTAATGGGTCATTTGAAACCATGAATCATAGAGACCATTAATTAGAAATTCATTCTTAATGGGAAATTAGTGATGAATAATGAATAAAAAGAGATAATGTACAAAAAATGTAAAAAGGAATAATGAACTAAGAAATCAATGAGGGAGAATGAGAAATTAACATAGCTTGGATTGAATCATAAAAACATAATAGAGATTGTAGATACAACACCAAAGATGGGATTTATTCGAGCGTTATATTCATTAGAACATTCATTCATTTGAGACTGGGATTCAAGCCATGGAATTTCATCAGCCTTCATATGAACCTTGATTCACAAAAGGATTCAACGAGGATAAGCACAGAAAGAAGGTAATATTGGTCATAATGATCAGATATCATTACTAGATAGTAAATTGTTATAATTCTATAAATAGATGGGGGACATATTTATCAGCTCCTCCAAAAACTTGATGAAATATATAACATTTCTCATAACATAATTAATACGGGATGATAAAAGGAATATTTATCAGTGGTAAAACTATATCATTTATAATGGATTTATTATTATAATTATTAAATAATTATTACATATATTTATCTAATTATATATATAAATAAAATATATATACAAATATAAATATAGTACATATATTCAATATTAAAATATAATTTTAATAATTTTGTAAGTATAAATATAATTATAAAAATTTAAATTGTATATATACATATAAAACAAAATATAGAAAATAAATTCATTATTTAATTATATTTATTATAATATTATAATTATATAATGATATAATTAATTATTTATTAATATATAATCAATTTTAAGAAATAACATTCATATATAAATATATTTATATCATTATGTATGTCTACATTATTATATATATAATAATAATAAAATATTTGTAAATATAAATATAAATATAAATATAAATACACATATAAATATTCTAAATAGATTCATTATTTAAATTATATTATTATAAGTTTATAATCATTCAAGTATATATTATTAATTATTTTTAATTAAATAGAAAAATATTTTTTAAAAAAATATTTATTTATTTATAATTATAAATATATAATTTCTGAATTTAAAAAATATAAAATTATAAATATATTTTTTTATAAATACATAGAATTATTCTTTTAATCGTATTAATTATTATATAATCTTAAATTTATGCATATGAAAATTGACGGACTTTGAATAACTAAAAACGAGTCCAATTCGAAATTGTTTGTAAACATATATGTCTTCTTAATTATATATAATTTTTTTAAAAACATTGAATATTTATTTTAATAAATATAAATACATATTTATAATATTAAAACATAGAAAATAAATGTAAATAAATTAATTAATAAATAATAGAAAATTATTAAATTCAATAATAAAAAATGGAAAAACAAAAATAAAATAAAAAAATGACTTAATAGAAAAGTATAATTATATTAAAAATAAATAATTAAAATATTCCTATTAAATACATAATATATTAAATGTATGGTGACATAGAGAAATTACAAAATGAATAGTAAAATTAGAAAAATGCATAAATATTAGGTGTGTTTGTTTATATATTGTATTTCATTAATTACGTAAATATATGTTTGTGTGTCATGTATATTAATATTCATTAATTATATATATTTATGTGAAATCAATGTAAATGATGTTTGATTTAATTTAAATTGAAAAATAAAGTGACATTTAATTCTGTCTAATATTACTCCCTGAATTAGTCAATATTTTTAATTAATATTAATTTTTAATTATGAACAATTCTTTCATAAATATATCACTTATTTAATTTAAAAGTATAAACATTTTGTGTTATATAAATCACATTTTATGAATTCTGTATATATATATAAATATATAAGAATATATTTATATATAAAATTTATTAATGAATAATTATATATAATAACTATTAAAAATTAATAATACATTAATAGGTTTTTATTATTACATTTTATTAAATTTCAATGTTTATATTTAATATCTATTATTTATATATTTTTATAATTTATATATACATATATATAAAAAATATATTTTATAATAATTATTTCATCAATAAGTAATTTTTCAATTTATTCATTTTTTAATATTTGTTTCATTATTACACTTTATTCATTTTATTTTTTTTATTTAGTTGGTATAATTAATTCATTTTTAATTTTTTTATTATCTATTACAACTTATTCATTATATATATATATATAATATAATCTATTTACTAATAATTATAATATATATATATATATATTAAATTTATTCATATATATAAACCAATTTTAAATTAATAAAATGATTATTTTAATTTAGACCTTTTTTAATTTGTTTAATAATTTTGTTTTATTAATTATACTAATCTATATTTTTGATACAAACTATATTTATTAATATTAATAATTCATATATGGATATATTAAATTTATTATTTTTTATCAATAATTATTTATTAAATAAAATTGTTATTATTTTAGTTTAATAATTTTTTTTAATTTTTTAAATATTTCATTTTATTTGGTTCTTTATTAGCATATTATTATCAATGATTAATCCCACCCTTTACCACTGTTAATAATAAACCACCGACAAAGTGTACCCTTTATCAATGCTAAAAAACACTCATAATGGTTTACATTTGTCTGCACTAAAAAAAGTGTTGATAAATTGTATCATTTATCAGTGGGAAAAATCACTGAAAAAATTTCTCAGTAATCATCCCTTTTTTAGTTCTGATAATGGATAACAATGTTAAAAGACTCTTTTGTAATAACGTAGACTACTGCCTCACAAACCAATATAGTTCATTTTTTCATTAACACCACTCATTGTTGGTCGTAATGATGAATATAAAATTTATATGTGATATATATGTCATCTATGATTTATTTATGCTTCATGAGTTATAATATGACACATGCCTTTGTGCTTTCCAATTTGTGGGAATACGATATTATTACCCGTGTGAACATAAGACTACCGCTTCATGAGGTGATGTGAGTCATTCATGCTTTAAATGTAATGTATTAAGGATGTTTATAATATCATATGTTATATTTTGGTCACAAAAATGATATTTTAATGATTATATATATATAACCTACATTTCATTTATTCAATATGAAATAAAAAATGAAAGAAAGTTTCATGCATACGTATGACTGGACTTCTCCATTAATGGTGTATTTCATTTCCCATAAAAAATATAAGGATTCCTCTAAATAAATATATAAAATATATATATTACATTTTCATCCTTATATACATTATAAATATTATTATGTCATGAAATATGTATGGAGAACAAAAAAGAACAATTAAAAACATACTCAAAACAGAAGGCAGTCAACACCCAAAACATTGAAACTAATGATGGATTATAAACAAACAGTTGATATGTTGTTATAAAAAGATAATATATGATATTATAAATATTAATATAGTTCTTGTACAATAAATAAAATTTATTAACCATTTATACATGAGGTTACAAAGAGTTCTTCCAAATGTAATTGCAAGGTAAGGGACAACATCCCAATTTCATTTCATTGAGTCATATTGTGTTATTATGCACCAAATATATCTTGTATTGTTTATGTATAGTCACATAGACATGTAATATTTTGAATAGTTCATTTTAAATTATATTTTTTGTTTTCATTTTAATTATTTAATCAAAATGGATTAGAATTAAATGTTATGAAGTGGTAATGAATTTCATATGTCTCTTCCTTTCCATTGGGTTATCTGACATCCTCGTTGCCATTAATATTTTCTGATAATATGTATAATAACTTTTGACTAACAATTGTCTTATTTAAACTTATTTTAATTGTATTTATAGGTGATACAAATAATAATTTAATTTATTAATTTTAATTTAAACATTATGATAATATTAAGAGTTTATTGCACAATATCATTCTAATTGACATTGTTTAATATTGAATTTCCATTAAATGAAATTATTTGATAATTATTTTATAAAATTTTTAATATTAATCCCCTATTATAATTCATGTCCATTTATAATTTATATTATAATTTTTATACTCCTTCGTACATAGAATTTTTTATAACTGTTTTCTTAAGAATATTCGATTTCACTTCTCTTTTTAGTTGGAAATCAGTTATAATATAAATTTTCTTTTTTAAAATGGTTTTTTAACCATTTAAAAAATACTTACTAATGTAATTTTTACACAAAATTTCATTAATTTTTTTTCAATTTAATCTCTATATTTCATTCTAAAAAATGTACTTTAATAATATTTATATGTCGAAGAAAAAAGTTCCTCTTTATAACATGTATGGAATTACTGGTCGACATGACCATTATTTATTTGAAGATTATTTATCAATTTATCCTAGATAATTATAATAAAAATAAAAATTAATTTCCATGAAAATTATTTATATTTTTTTCAAGATGAATTTTTTTTTTCATGAGAACATTTTTACTTATCTTTTAATGGTATTATTATTCATCAAGGATAACTACCCATTATTTTACATATACGAAGATTTTTATACATTTTATTCACTCCATCCTTGTTTATTTTCTAGATGTGTTATTGATATTTTGAACAAGGAATGTTTTGAAATTAAATTCCTTGACTCAATTTTTTAGTAGATAACATTTCCTTGAAATTTTCACTTTCCTAGGACAATTAGAGATTAAATATACTATAAATATCCATATTTTTTTTATCATGGATGGTTTCTTAACAAAAAAATATACCACATAAACATATGGTGTTTATTCTGATTGTTGTTTTTTTATCTTGGTATATTTTGAAAAATCTGTATTCTTTACTCGTTTTTATTTTGGATAAGGAACTTTGTTTATAAATTAAATTAAAATTTCTATATATGAGAAATGATTTGTACTAGTAGAAACATTTGGGGCTCTTTTAATAAAAGCCTCTAGATTCATAGATAGTCTCATGTTATGAATCAGTTGGTGAGCCTTGATTAAATTGGTTTCTACCCATCAGTATTAATCAACCTTAAGAATATATCATAATGGTAAATGTATCATGTTCCTAGGAAACTTGATGTCCAATAGTTAATAATTTTTTTCATATATATTCTTCTATTTTTATCCATGAAATTTTCAATGTGAATAAATATAATGATATATTTTATTCTCAATTTATTGATTAAATGACATGTGATTCCCAATATTTACCTTTCCATATACATTATGTCATATCCAGTTATATAAATTGAATATGTGTTATGTTTATACCATTACATGTTTATTATTCCTTATATAGTTATATAAATTGCATGCGCATTTATTTATTTACCTTAACATATTGATTATTCCATAACGAGTCACTAAATTGGAATCTGTGTTATGTTATGTGCCTTTGCATTCTGATTATTCCTTATAATGTTATTGAAATGGCATGCTTGTTTTCATATAAACCATTCTATAATGACTATTTAATATCATATTATTTAAATGGATTATGTTATTAGTTATTTACCTTTCCAAGTTGATAATTCATTACTAAATCATGAAAAATTCTTTTATACATAATCCTTATTGAGTACTTGAGATCAAGTTAATTTTTACCTATACAAATAATTTTATAAAGTTTATTATGACTGATATGGTGGGTTATTTTAGATGTATTAATGATTTTCTCCAAATGAAATTATGTTTAAATTTTTTTATTCAATTATAATAAAATACTAATGTATGTATCTATATTACCAAGATTAATAATAGATTTAGTTCTTTTGAAAATGATTTCCTAGTAACTTTTTCCAATAAAATTTTAGTAGGTACCAGCTCCAGGATTTTGGGGACATTTTATCTACATTAGTTATTAGGGAATTTTTATTATAAAATATGGGAAATATATTTATAAAAATATAGATTAAAGAATATATCCCTATGACAGAATTTAAAGACACGTACAGAAGAAAATCCTAATATTTTGGGAATATATAGATTATGGGGGGTTTATTTACAATATATACCTTGCTAGAAACTACTTGTGGAACTGTTTATCAAGTATTTTACTAATCATAAAAAACACCAAAAAAGTGTTGTGGGATTGACTCGAGTATAACCAGGTACATGACATCAGGCCTTACTATGCACCTTGTCTGAAAATCCCGATGAATGTGTTTTGGATAAATCACATTTTCTATAAAATACAATATGATGGATTTAAATAGAAAATTATTATGAATGAAATACGTGAAACACAATAATAATGAAGGAACTGTGTCAAAATAAAAATGATGACATATTTATGTATAGGGATTTGATAATTATTTTTTTGAATATTTTTTCCAATTTATTTTTTATTATAATAATTATATTCAATGAATGATTGTGTCATACTATCAAAGATAATATTTATTAATTACATTAATAGGTATAGATATAAAAATAGTTTAATGAGGTTGTTATTGATCATATTTTCTATGTCTTATACATAACATTTATTTTTTACGTGATGGTATTTTACCAAGATTAATGATATTTTGGAGAATTTATGGAAAGATTATGTTATTATAGAATAGTTATTTTTGGTTTAATTAATTTATATTTTATCCAAATGTATTGATAACATTTAGGGTTAATATAATCATTAGTGACATTGTAAAATAAAATTTATCTTCATAATTTTGTTTTTAAAAATCCATGAAACATGTTATTTGAAGATTAAACTTATTTCATGGATTTACACCATCTTTTTTGGAATATTTTAGGAATTATAAAGTTTATAAAATTGACATCCTTCATGATGGGTGAAAATTCATCACATCTAGTGAGGAGGTGCGGTTTGAACTTGTGATCAAATTATGGTTAGGGTTTCACACCTACCACTATCATACGTTATAATCGAAATAATATTTTACTATTATTAGTTAAAAATTTGATGAATAATTATTAATGGTGAGTAGTATTACTAACGATGTCTGAGGATTAATTTATTAACTATATTGTCTTTGGAATATAAATATACATATATAAAGAAAGAATTTTCATTATTTTATGGATGTTATGATCTGTTAAAAGTAAAATTTAGTGCATCTGGCATAAAAAACTCATTTTGGGATATTTATATCCCGAAATAAGAGATTACTTTACGATTGATTGATGTAAAACCAAAAGATAAATGGTAGTTACTAAATAAAATAATATCAAGTAACTATAATTCATTATATTCATAGAAAATAAATGAATTAACGAACTTTTTATAAGTATCTTGAAATAAGAATTTTATCATATTACCATTATTCTTGATGATATCAATATAATTTTCACAATTATTAGATTTACGGGTTTTATCCCCTTAATTTCCATTTATCATTAACATGTTTTTTTCAATCACTTTAATCAGTCACTAGAAATATTTATTATTTTCCCCTATTTTTATATCTTCACTTTCCACTAAGGATCTCTTACATGGAAACCATGTTCTGTATTATTCCATATGACTTGGGTACTTCCCTTTCTCTATTATCAAGAAGAATTTTTTACCAAAAATTCTCAAGATGGGGTAATTAAATGAAATAATTATCAAATAGTAACTGATTATTACCAATAATATGTCTAAATTATGAGTAAATAATTTATTTATGGTCGGGAGAATGTAACACATGAAAAATTTAAAATATAATAAAACTTATTTGGTAGTGTATATGAAATGAAACAATAAATGTGTATGAAAATAAAAAACCTTCATCTTTTAGATATATTTACTATTTTAAGTAAATTACATCTATTTTATATATTGTAATCCATTAAATTTTGATTTATCATTCATTACACACAATAATTACTTTCTTCAATGGACGACGTCACACACAAGATAGAGATTCAATGAAAACTATTGATATAATTTAATTAAATTAAAATTATCTCCTAGAAATTATATTAGAGGATTTGAAAGTGATTAAATAATTTATGAAATATATTGTTGAAATCATTGGTTACCATTAATTAGAAATTAATATAACAATAATTTAATATAAAAGAAATTATTTAAAATTAAAATATTTTCATGCTCCAATACATTTTACCCTGATTAATTAAATTAATTAATTTTAGTGGATTCAATTAATAATATATATATATATATTAAAGTTTTATTAATTATTATTTAATTTCATCTAATATATTTGATTGGGATGATATAAGGTTAAATTCAGTTTTACGTGTAAAAATGTTTTATATATCTAAAGCTAGTTTCCACTGATAAAAAACACGTATTTTATAACTAAATTTGGAAACTTTGTTAAATATTATATTATATTGTAAAATTAATTTTTTAAATATTATGTTAAAACATATATTAGGATGTTTTTTTTGTTATTTTTTTGTGTGATTATTCTTTTTTGGTGGGTAGTGAAAAATACTAGATTTTAATTGAACACTATAATTTCATATAAACAATTTATAATGTTATTTTTTATTACTAACCAAATATAATGTAAAATTTTATAGATAATAAATATATAAATTAAATTAAAGTCACTTTAATAATTCTTTTATTGTATTTGGACATTAAAACATAGTAAATGTATAAAACATTTTACATTTAAAACAGACATTCTCATCATCTATCTATGGGATTAATTTTTATTTATTTTCATCCACTGATATGATAAGAATTTCTCATAATTGATACCATATATTTATTTATAATAATTTAAAATTTCTAATATGATAATTATTATTTTGGGAAAAAAAATTACTAAAATTAGTTAAAATTAGTTATAATAATTTACTAAAAACGGGAATTACCAAGGTACTAATCCAAAGAATGAAGGATAAAAATGTCCTATAATATATTCCATAAATTATTGGATTGACATATTTTTAACTTATACCTTATATTAATTTTATTCTAAAATTATTCAATTAACAGTACTTGAAAAAACGAGGATGGAATTCACTCTTTCAAAACATTAATTTTTTCTACTCAACCCAATTTTTAAAGGCCATACCTCTCATAATATTATCATGATTAAAACAAAATATTTTCTTCCATGACCATCCTAAACAATTCCAAAACATACCTTACCAAATACTAGAAAACATATTTTTGAAAAAAAGACATTCTTTGATGGATTTTGTGAAATCATAATGAAGATAATTTGAGTAGTAGAATTGATCTTGAAAAAGTGTATTTAAATTATTTCCTCTCATCCTAAATAAATTCATATTATACCATGATTATATAAAAAATTATATAACAGATTATAAGATTGATAAGATATTTTTGTGACCTAAAAAACGAGACGCTTTAGCCAAATGGGTTATGAAATGATCATTCATGTGTAATTGGCACTACCGCCCCATAAACTGATGGCGTTAATTTTTTATTACCACCATTGATGGATGAGATTAATGATGGAACTACTATTTATATATTATAAATATAATATTTATGATGTATTTATGATTATTTAATTATTATATCACCATAATATTTGGCATTCCATTTAGATGGAATACAATAACGTTGTTCGTGTGTACGGAAGATAACCACCCTACGAAGAAATATGATTCATTCATGCATTACAAAGAATGTATTAATGATGGTTTTAATAATAATATTTTATATAAATTAAATTAAAATTTTAATTTAATGGTATAATATATATACATCCTATATTATTATTTCATACAATATTATATGAAATTGGAAATTTTGTTCGTGTATATGAAAGACCAACTATCTCCATGAATTTTGTATTTCATCTCCCATAACAAAATTTTATAGATTACTATAAAATCGTATATACCAAATATATATTTTATATAATTTATATATTACATTCTGTTGATGATTAAATAATGATCCATTGATGTGGATGAAAAATTAACATGTGATAACATACTCTTAAAACTATGCAATTAACAACCAAAACTAAAAAAATGAATGATTATTAACAGACGGGTGATAATATGTTATAAAAGGGTTATATTTTATATTATAAATATTTTTTTTATTTTACATGTTAATAACATGATTAAAACAATTATATAAATGATAAAATGGAGTTCATCCAAATGGAACCATAAGGTATGAGACTACATTTCGATTTCATTTCATTGAGCCATATTGTATTATTAAGTTCTTAATTTCATTCTAATTGTGTATATACTTCTCATATGAAATATAATAACATAAATACATAATTATTTATGTTATTTTACATTCCAATTTAAATTAATTTTTCTATGTATATTTGAATTAAAAGTAACTAATTGTTAAAGAATTTCATAAGTCAATTCCATTTAATTGTGTTATACTACATTGTTGTTGACATTAATAATTTATAAAAATGTGAATAATGACTCATTTAGTATATATTTAGTTATTTAAATTTTTTTATGTGTAATTACTTTTGATAAAAAAAAATTGATTCTTTTATTAACTAACAATTTAGTGATATAATTATTTTAAAGGTTAATTTCACATTATCATTCTAACAGAGATTGTTTATTCTTGGATTTTCATTACAAGAAATTATTTCATAATTTTTAATAAAACCATTAATTATATTCTCTTATGGATTTTTATGATATTTTTTTGGATATATTACTTATGTTCAACAACCTAGTACAAAATTTTTTTTAAATAATATTTTTATGAAAACCCATCATCATTTCTCTCCCTGACCAAGAATACGTTTTCTCTCAAAATCATTATTTTATAAAATTTTCCTCAACTATATTTTTGAAATTATAAAAGTAATTTATTAATATAAAATTTACCCATTTTTCATTAACTAGTGTTTTCAAAAGAATCTTCTTGTACCTTTTTGAACATTCATCATTTTTATCATTTTTAAAATAAAAAATATATTATTGCAGAAATTACGTAATTTCATTTCAATATGATATTACTTAATTCAAGGATTAATTTAATGTTTAAAATAAAATTTTTAAATAAAATCTTAATAAAAATTATTTTTCCAAAATGAAGAAGAAAATTTACACTAGAATGTTTTTAATGATATTTTTTTGGTATTTATATTAATCAATGACAATATCCCTTTATATTACATATACTAAAATCTGTATAATTTGTATTAACAACATTATTATAATTTCTCTAAATGGATTATGATTACTCATACCATATAAATTATTTTCATTCACTTCCCTAATAAAAATTTTTAACTAATAATATTACCTTGAAATATTAAAATTCTATAGATCATTGTGAATATAATTTCACCTAAATATCAATATATTCTATCATTGATATGTTAGTTTCTTAAATAATGCAACATTTTTAGTTATGGGTTTTGTTCTGAATATTATTTTATTATATATTTAAATATTTAAAAATCTAAATTATTTACCCAATTAAAATATCTGATAAGGTAAATTATTTATAAATTGATTCGGTAATTTCATAAAAGAGTATTTATGTTGACATGAATACATGGGTGGGGCCCTGTTAATGGTATCCCACTGATGCATGATTGTTCTCATGGGATGAATAAGTTGGCTAACCATATACAAATGGTTTTTTAGTAATGGGATTTATTTTTTCTTATTAATATATTATTTTCATAAGGTCATATTAATAATAGTAATCATGTCATCCAATAATTATATATTTATTCACTAAAATTTTGTAATAATTTTCCATGCTATTTTCATTTTTTTACAAATATTGATGCCATTCATTCTCAATTTATCGATTAAGTGGAAATTTTTATTTATCATTCCATTATTAGTATACTTTATTAAACATTTTAAATAGAATGTGTGTTCAATTATATAACATATTATATTGATTATTAATTATCAGGTAATTTAAATGGAATGTGTATTCCATTATTTTTCATTACATATTGATTTTTCCATATCAAGTTAGAAATTTGATAGGTCTGTTCCATTATTTTCCATCCCATAGAGATTATGTATTATCCTATTATATAATTGGAAGGTATTTTCAATAATTTACCTTTATTTATAGATTAATCCTTATCCAATTATTTCACCATCATGTGTGCTCATTTATCTACCTTAACATATTGAGTATTCGTTATTGAATGACGATTTCTTCAGTTGTACTTACGACATAATTAGAATTTGAACTCACTATTATATTGATTCATTTCCCAAAGATTCAATGGATTTAACTATTAATTAAATGAAGGAATATTATATATGTAATAGTTTTATTCAAAATAAATTATGATGAATTATTTTATTCAGTTGTAATTTGAGACTCATGTATTTATCATGTATTTAAATATTACAAAACTATTCATTTCTTATGGTAATGATTTTCTTCAAACATATACATGTGAAATGGTAGCATGAACTAGATACATTTTAGTAGTATCTGGTTCTCTACATCAAAGTGGTTGTATATAATCCTCATAAAAGTATATATATTCATAACATAACAACTATCTCAAATATGGAAAATTGAGACTAAAATCCATTAATTGTTTAATAATATTTTGACACAGAAGTCACAATAAAGAGTAACATCATGTGAAAATTTTAACATCATTAATGTAAGGGTATTCATGATATAAAATTTCAAATGGGATGTATACACACTGAACTAAAGAAGTTGTTGGGGAATTTGAAAATGTCTCCAAGAAATAAATGAAACACTAGAACCCCCATACCTTAATACACAAATTCCAATATAAGCATTGAAATAATTTTTTTAATAATTTTATTGTTAATATAAAAATTTATCTATGATCCTTAATAATAAATATTATATCATATATGATTTATTTATAACCCTTTATTAACTATTTATTGAAAATTGCAAGTTAAAGACATCTATCGGGCAATTACTACATTGTTTTTCATTTATGTTTTTATTTTCTTATACTTGTAAATATATAATGATTATATATATCTATAACGATAGCCCTGATACGATTTCCATATATATTCAATATCCTTGTTTATTGTGGTATATAAATGTTTGAGATAGAAAATGAAATGCATCATTCATAGAGGAGGTAGTTGTAAATACGCAAGAGCATTGTTTCATTTTGAAAAAATATTAAAATATAGAAAGGTAAATATTATATCCCCATTTTTAAATATTTTATTTTTCATATAAATGATATATGTTTATTTAATCATGTCAATATTATATTCCATTTTCTGCACATGTGAATAATAACTCACACCGCTTTGCAAGGCGGTATTATGTCATACACACGAACGATGTTATCATATTACCATAGTGTGTAATGTAAGATGTAATATGTGATATCATGATTCTAGAATAATTATAATATTATAAATATTATATATATAAAAACAACTATAATTATATCATGCTTTGGGAGGTAGTGATAGAAAACAATAACCCCAGGTTTTGAGGTTGCAATCCTATGTACACATGAATGATATTTATGTATCTTCCTTATTGTAAAAGGATTTTAATATAGGTTATGAAATTAAAATAATAGCATATAATTATGTTTTATATAATATTTTTATTATATCATAATAATTGAATAATATTTTCAAGAATCAGAATAATAAAATAAAACAAAAACCCATACTTAGGAATTCACCTCTTCTATAGAGATCCTCTTTAGTGTTATACCTAACCCCTCATATAAGGGATTATTAAAAAAAATTAATTCTTATAAGAAGATAGGAATTAATAAAGGATATTATCTGGATAGATCTTTTATGAACTAAAGTGAATTGGATTTCTGTATTGTATTAAATAGTTAGCGAACGTTAATAATTATAATGAGTTGGACACTTGATTGTTTGAAAAATAAGAAGGTGTATTCATGTTCTTTACATGAAGAAAGTGTCCAAAATTTTACATTATAAAAACCTAATTATATTACATTTATATATGAATATAAAATGGATTTCAAGAATATTTTGGTTATTTCTAACATATTTCACTTTAGTTTAACCCTAGGTAATCACATTTTTACCCTAACTGCAGAAAATAATTTCGACTATTATAATATTAATTCTAGTTAAAAATTAATTTGTACTTAGATAATAATTTACATTATATTTATTATAAATTGGAAATATATTTTTCTCAATTCAATTAGAAAAATTCGAAATATTAATTATGAAATTAATCCCACATATGTATTTTGAATGATACTTTTCTATAAGGAAATGTTCAAAACATTAAATAATGTTATATTGAATTTAATTACGAAATTGATTATAATAACCTAAAAATATTCAATTTAAAGATATATTGAACTTATATTTATTATAAAACAGTAAACAATTAATATATAATATTTTGAATAATATAAAAGGAGTGAAAAATCATAATAAAAACCAATACGCCTAGAAAACATTATCTTTAATGACTATTCTCCACAACTCGCTAAAAGATAATTTTGACTTGTTTATTTATAAAATTACTATAAATTTTCAAAATAAATTTTATAAAAGTGATAAAATTTATTGTTAATATATGTTCACAAATTGAAGTGATAACATTTTCTTGAGAAAAATAGTATTTTTCCATATTATGAATTACTTATCTAAATATTATTAATTTTTTTAAATATGATTAAATTATCTGAAACAATTATAAATTATATTAAAAAATTAGTTCCTTATATTAATATTTCTGTGGTAAATTGATGGGTTTTAACGGTCTCATTTAAATAATAATATTACTAACATATAATTATTTTTTAAAAATGATTGATATATGTAATACAAGATAATATTAATAATGTGTGTAATGAAATATTATCATTGTTTTGTATGTAATATGTTGTATAAAATTTAATATTATTTAAAAATGATTCAAAAAATATCTTATTGTTACATATAACTTTTACTCACTAAAATATGATTGGATAGTTTTGATGAAACCCAACAACGCTCTCTTGGATTTAACTGATATTTGTTATCATTAATTATATATTGGAAAAATTATATATCGAATAATTCATGGTATATGTGATATACCCATTTTTGGTGAAAATGTAATTCAACACACCACATTAATCTCCTCCTCTTTTCTATGAATAACTTCTGCAAGAGATTTTTTCCATGAGACAATGGTAAAAATTATCTCTCGGATTGTTCCAACATGAATTTATATATTCCATTTCATTTTATGTAATATTGAATAGGTATAATAAAAAATTATATCTAAAAAAGAAGATTTTATTCCTTATAATATGGGTTACTAAATTCTGTTATTATATGGAGAATATTTTCATTCTACTATCAACTAGTTATAAGACTAATAATGGAATTCAATTTGATATTAAATATAGGATTCATAAAAAACAATAAATCTCCCACAATCCTCCTATAGAATCATTGAAATATTAATATTAAATTATTATTGTATTATCCAGTTTCTATCTTCAATACTATAGTAGAATTAAAAAATATCTGACCTTTATTAACATTTTATTGGGTCACCAACCCTTTCTAGTTAAGTCATATATATGACTACCTATATTTGAAGTATTACATTAAATTACCAATATAATGATCATATAAGGTAATTATTAATGTAAAAGTCTAATGGATCTTATTATGAATACATAGTTTGACTAGTTGAACCTAATTGGTAACACACATATACCAGCCATGTATAATCTATTTTTAATACCCACTAATGTATTCAAAATAATATGCCCATGTACTTTTGTACATGGTATCCAATAATAAATATTAATTGATACTTTCAATCATAGATTCTTACCTTTTTTCTGACTTGTAAGATTTAATGTTCACACAAAATAATCTATTACCATCCTAGGTGAATGTAAAACCATTACGATAAATTTATCCTTCCAACACAATTTATATCATTGGATCATTGTTTTTCACATAATCATATAAAACTCATTCATATTAAAATAATAGGATCCTCTCTGACATTGAATAAATCCAAGATAATCATTCATTAAATATATTTAATATATTTTTCAACCCTTTTATAGAAATAAAATATATCATTTGACTATTATTATTCTATCAATATTTTCGATAAAAACTTTTAGATGCATAATTTGTGTATTTATTAGAGTTTGTTAATATCCAAAATAAATGAATATCATTTAAACACGTTGTATTATGATATTATTTATTTATATGATATGATAAAACATATGATATAAAATTTTTTATTATTGTGGGAATATGGTAATGGGATCGTGCCTCTAATTGTGAAGCATGTCTCAAAAAACAATGAATGATTCCATAGTTCATATATTTCCAAACATTCACGCTTGGATTAATTATATCCTATAACTTATTTATATATTTAAATTTTAATTTAATATTTATTTCATGATACATTTTATTGATCAATGAATTCATCTAATAATAATAATTCATTTCTATTACCAACATCATGTTTTTGATGTTTTTATGGATTTTTTTTGGAATTGCTCTATGATACATTTCATTAAATGATAAATGTGTGGTCAAGTTATTATTTGGAACATGGGAAAATTAATATTTTATCATATAATAATTAATATATTGTATATGATGTTTTATTCTTTATTAATAATATTATAAATATTATAAATTATTTTAACCGTTAAGAAATCCACATAATATTTCACACTCTATATATAAAATAAATTTGAATTATTTATGACCTAACATAATTTTTAATGGAGTTATTTTCCAAATATAATTTTGAAAATGTGTCAATAACTCCTAAGGTATTTATCTTGACTCATTTGAAATTACATACTGTGAATGTCAAATAAAAAATATTAGTTCTCCATGGAAAATGTTTTTATTACCATAACAGGGTATTACCAAAACATATATTTTATACTTTTTTGTTGTCTCCATTGATTAATGTCATTCTAAACTAATAGTCGAGTATTATACAACACTAATAACATTCATTAATAAACTGGAATAATTTCCTATTTTGTTCAAAAGACACATGAGATAATTGTTTTTATAATACTTAACCTCTACAAGAATTATTAATCTTGGAAGTTAGAAGTTGTGAACATCCCACTACTGATTTAGGAATCACCATTTCTAAACCACATGGATAATTCACTAAAATTCTTATAATTTCTAATACATACTTGTCTAATTTCTTAAAGTACTCATATGTGTTATTCATATTGTGTTTAAAATCCATATATTACAATAGAGATAATACATTCAATGGATAGTGTAAAAGTATTGGATGCCTCTACATGATTCTAAATTAATTCATTAAATTAAATCTTCCATTAACTTATCTTAGAACACGAAAACAAATAGCCTCTAGGGTAACAAATTTCTTATATTATTTGGAGGATGTTTTGAAGGTTCCATTATAATCAAACAATTTAATAAAATTTTCACATTCAAATTCAACTTATTCAACATAAGAACTAAATATTAATAATTTTTTAAATTCTTATTAACATGGAGAAAATTAACCCAAGGGTGATAAGTTTTTTCCCATATTTTTTAATTTTTAATTTTAAATGAAATTGTTTTATTTTGGATAAAAAAATATGAAGTGGATGTATTTAAAGGTCATGATTTTTCATTAAATTTAAACGTATCTAATGTCGTTATCACTCTATTCATATCATGATTTTTCTTCTCCAAGTAGGCCATTCAGAGTTGGAGAAAAATGTAAAATCATCCATTTCTTGAAATATTATACACAAATCATATAATATACTAATGATATTAATATTTTGTGAACATTGAATAAATCATAAATGAGTCACCTATATGTATCTTCCACAACATTTCTTCGTGAGGTTCCTTAATATGTATTGGGGAATCCAACACCATAAATTTACAATAACATTTGAACTATGTGAATGTGTCTATGATAATCATGAAAACTCAATATAGTGATTAAATTTTCTGTGTAAAATATTAATCATAGTATGTTTGTGGTGTTACATTAAATTTTCTACAAAAAAAAAATTCCAGAATATTTAAATTTCTAGCATGACTACCAATTACACATTTATGATTATATCATTAAATGTATTGAACTATTTTTTCTAATCACGTTATTCCTCAATAATTATAGTAGAATAATAAAATTATAGAGTACTATACTGGTAAGGATCCCTGAATCCTCTCCACATAGTTTAGTATTTGGATATGCCACTACACAGGGAGTCTCAAGGTATGCATCGGATATGACAAAACCATTTTCTTATGACTCCATGATATGTTAAATAATGAACACACTTCTAAAAAGATTAAAATTATTTACACAGTTATTTCCCTCTAATTATTCAATAAGTAATATTTGGAAACATATTTTTTTCCATATTTAATTATGTTACCATATCAGCCTCATAAAAGATTCTCTAATAATAAAAGGTTTCCTCAGCATGGGTAATGTGAAACCAAGACATGTAGTTTTCTTCAAATTCAAATGATGTAATGAATTTAACACATAATTTTAAATTAAGGGTTATAAAATTAAATTATGTATGATATAATTTTCAATCTATTATTCTCGTACTATGTGATCTCATCCACATTTTACTATGCAATTAATAGGAAAACATTTGATTCATTAATTTTAACATAATATATGAATGTTATGCCTATAATTATTTTTTGATCATTCTGTATAGGAAAATCCAAAAATGATAAAAGAAATACATTAATTAACCAATCTATAATACCGAAAATGAGATTATATTATTGGGTTATCCATTTATTCTTAGTGGATCAACTCTGACCATATGGTTAAAATATTAGAATCGTCAATAAGTCATATTATAGAACATTACATAAATAATGTATCACCATATTGTCTAGAATACCACCTAATATCGGCTTAGTCCACCCCTTAAAATTTATTATCCCCGCATCATCTTAATAAAAAAATAAATGCATGCTGATGAAAAGATATAAGGAGGGAATAATATAAATACCTATATTTTATCTCAGAATACAGAAATGTATTCATATAATTATGAAAAAAGGTGATGTTTAAAAAATAATTTATTTAATTAATTACATGGATATTATTTAGTTACAATAAATAAAAAAATTATTTACATACGTGGGATGATCTATGCTCAAGGTCAGTCGATGAGAAAGTAAATGTGTAATAAAAATTATTTTTTAAATAAAAGTATATCCAAGAATATAATTAAATTTAAATAATTTAGTTTATATTTAAATTTCAAATAAAATATTCCAACAGTCTTAATTTTATTTTCTAAATTTATATTTCAGAAATTAATAATTGTGTATCTATAAATACATTTTTTTTAAAAATTTATCCCATGCAGCATGTAGCCTGAATATGAATAGGAGTGTCCGGAAAGGACAACCCATACCTTTTATGGGTTTGGAAGGACCCACTTATCCTGTTTTAAGAAGATTCGATCAAGGATTTGGGATGTTGGTTATATGTGTAAAGACCCAGAAAATTCAAGGAAATTTATTTCTTAATTTATTTAGAATTTTATGAGTACGCAGTTTTTGACGGCACATGATTCTGAGGCCCGGTGTGCCCAGAATCAATTTTCAAAGTTTAGCTCAGGTACGTTCAATGAACGGACAAGCGGGTTTTTCGATCTTTTGAACCAGTGCTCAAAATGGAAATCTGAGGGCACCAATGAACTCGCAGCTCCGTTAATGGCTTAAGGGGACCTTTACCACAATTTCTTTTTAAGTGGGTTGAGATTTAATAATTTTGGATTTAGGTTGAAATAAATAAAATTGGTGTTTAAAATTTTATTTGTATCTTTGGTAGTTATATCCTACAAATGGGGTTAAGGGTGGGACCCATAATGACCTAACTTCCCAAGTGAGGATGTTTGAGGGGTGGGGCACACACGAACCCCAATCTCTAATCTCCTTTAACCTTCCCTAAACTCCCTATAACTCTTATAAACCCCACATTTATCTCCCATGCATTTAAATGTGCCAACTTCCCCTAATTAAGAGAGCCCTTTACATTCCCCAATCCCTTTAATTATGCCAACAGATTATTAAATTAATTTGGTTTGATTTTTGAATTACATGGGTTAATAAAATAATATCCATAGTCTATTATTTTATTTTGGGACATTCATTGTATTAAGAGGAGTTGGGAGAGAGTTCTTGAGAAGGAGAGAAAGGTGTTCCTCTCTTCAATGAAGAACAGTTTTCTTCCTCGACGAAGAACGCTTAGCGATTTGAAGAATGTGAAGTTGCCAATACTGATTCCTCCTCGGACGCACCCCAACAACCACAGAAGAGACAATCGATATCCGCGATGCCTGATATTCGACATCAATTGATGAGGTAGGGGAATATTGTATATTTCGGATTTATGTGGTTTATACCCTCGATTTTGAGCATTTATTTGTAGTATTTATTTTTGTGGATTCCTTACCCCGGGTTAAATTTATCATGATGAACGCGAATTAAATAAATTAATTTGCGGATTTATAAACAATTTTGTGAATTAATTTTCTTCTTGTTTATCTGAAATTTTAAATTATTGAAGCATAATAAATATTAATTTCTAATTCCCCATGTTCTTGATTCTCAAAAACGATGACCAAACTAACATGGCTATCGATACTCACTTCGACTATTATCTTTCCTTATTCATTGTCCATGCATTCATCACAAATTCTTCATCCCCAAATAATTTATCACGTTGGAAACTCAATGTTTCACTGAGCGTGACATATGGACGCAAAGATCTCGACCCGAGGATCGTGGATATGTGTTCGTATCTTTCTTTCGAGTTAAATTGAAGATGGAATGGAGTGATGAAGGATATCGTGGTGCAAGTAGGGCGGTCTGGAAGAGCAAGGTTGGTAGGCAGAGGTGGAATCCGCCAGTGAAGCATGTTGGGGTGCTAATTGGGAGAAAGAAGTCATGAATCTTGGAGGAGAAGGGAACTTGGAATAATGTGGTAGATTGGAGAGAGAATAAATTTGAAAGGGATTAAAATTTAAAAGAGAAAGAAAAGGTAAATGAGGTATTTGATGATAAATTCCAGTGCGCAAAGGGCCAATGCGTGATTGAATTTAGAGTTGCATATGAATTAAATAAACAATTAATAATAATAAAAAATATATTTTTGTTATTAATTTTGATGACAAAAAACATTTTAGACCATAACTTATTCATGCAACCTCGGTTTCACGAACCGTCTAGGGCAGGGTGACCCATATTCCGAGACGGACATTCCGATTCCAATATTGGATGTCTTTTCGGGTTTTTGGATCGGGTACCCAAAACACTCTGAAAATAAAAGATTTAATATTATTATTAAATCTTCGACCCGCCATAACTCATGCGTGTGACGTCCGATTGGCTGGCCATCAGTGGCGATGTAATCCTGTCTTTAAGACAGTCAATTCAGGTCAAATGTTCGATACTAAATTCTGTTTCGTGGATCGGGTCCACGAAACACCCAAGGTTAATAATAATATTATTATTACGGGATATTGTATCTAACATATCTCTCTTATACGGTGTCGGAATGATGAACCGTCTATGACATTGCAACCTTGGAATGAAGACAGATGTTTCAATACCAATTTTGGATATTTATGTTGAGGTCAAGGTGCGGGCCCCATGAGGCCCGGTGCGCACATGTTTCGATGAAATGCAACTTTTTCACCAGCTATCCATTTTGGACCAATGGGTAGTCCATCTCATGTGTTTTTTAGTGTGGATCGCAATGGTGTGACCATTTTGTTAACAGATGTCATTTGAAGTACGACCGGGTTGGATCGAATGTGAATCTTGCCAGGCCCTCGGAGCAGAAACGCTTATAACATAACCTCCGAACGTCCGATTGACATGGCGTAGACTTTGTTGGAATCCTCTTGATGAGACGGTTGTTTTGGCCTACTTTACCTGAGGTTTGGACTCGGTTGGAGTAAGGCCAGGTTGGATTGTACCCGAAATCCAATCAGGCCCCTGGAACGGAAATACTAATAACTCTCAGACCAGACGCCTATTTGACGAACTGTCAGCGGCATTGGTAATCACGTTGAGAAATGCTTCCTTTGAGTATACCCCATGGGATTTCGGGGTACATTTGACATATGGCTGAGTTAGTTCGTAAATGAAACCAACTGGGCCCACGGATTAAAAGGCTAATAACTCACAGACCGGGCGTCCGACCGACGCGCTGTCTGTTGCATTGAGACCCCTATGATGAGGCGGTCCTTTGAGATACTTATTCGTTGGACTATATGATACTAGTAGTATCGACCAATAGCTCGTGGATCAGATCCTCCAGGAGATGAGCGTACAGAGTATGGAGACCTTGTAGCTTGCCGAGACCTGATGACTGCTTGTCCGATACGAGTCGGAGTGACTTGACTAGCCCAGTGGGGAGCACTACTATGTTAGAGTGTCAGACCCACAGTGGGGAGTACTACTATGTTTGGGTGGCCGACCTGTGGTACTCAACAGAAGGAGTACCTATGCAGGATATTGGGGGGAGCACTACTATGTTTGGGTGGTTGACCCCGGTGGGAATTACTACTGTGTTTGGGTGGCTGACCCGCGGTACTCGATATGAGGAGTACCTCAGCAGTCTAAGGTTAGTGAGTAGCACCTCAGAGTCATGACAGGATCATGGTACTCATCAGAGGAGGAGCTCTTCAGCAGTTGCGGTTTCGATAATGAAAATCCTGGTTTGAGCTGAGTCAATGACAATTGTGTTTACCTCATGATTGAGATGGGTCACATGATAAAATAGGTTTATATATGGGCATATACCTAAGTAGCGGTTATCCGTTGATTTCATAACCTTTGTGTTTCCTCATCATTGAGATGGGTTACTTGATACCTTAGTAATAAGTATGGTCTTATACTTAATTAAGGGTTATCTATTGAGATCCTTTGTTTTGGTTATCCATGTTGGATTTAGTGAGACCTTGAGGGTCTCGGGGTCCCTACTGAGTATCGTTATACTCACCCATACACGGGCTATGCTCGTGCCTCATTGTGTGGGATGTAGACGATGGACAATGCTGACTGAGGTCAAGTGTACGAGGACTTGACGGTCCCGGTGGTGGACCTCACGACGAGTCTGTACACAGAGGTGGACTTCATGAAGAGATGGTACTCGAAGGAGGTTGGTGGATGAGAGCATTGAGGAGGCTATCTGTACCTACCCTCCAGGTAGGATCCTATGTGGACGACCCAGGAGCTACTTCTATCTTCCAGCTATTTGCTTTTTCTGTTGTACATTTGTTCAGTTGTAGTTTTACTTTTCAGTGGGGTTTGTATTCTGGCCCATTAATTTTTCAGCACGTTCATTTGTACTTATTGTATTACTTACGCTTTTACTCTGGTTGGATGTGTTTATGTTTTATAAAGGCAATGCCTTCCGAGTTATCGGGATTTACACCGTTGGTGCTAGTCGCCAGCCCCTGGCATATGGAAGGCGGGCTTGGGGTAGTCACGACATGAGCCTTGAGGACGGGTCGTGAAAAATTGGTATCATAGGAGTCGGTTCTACCGCAGAAAATGGGACTCTGATATTTTCTTTCTGTGAAGAAAGTGTGTTTAGGGTACTAAGTGTGTATTTCAGTTCAGGGAGTCCAGTGTTGGTGCGACGACCGACATATCCGTACACCAGGACCCTGACTACTAATTTCCGACATAGTGCACGAAAACACTAATTTTGTGTGTGTTTCAAAAGATTGCTTTATGTCAGCTGAAACCAGGTCATCTTACCAGGTTTAATCGTTTGACCGTGTCAAATCTGTTCAGGACGTCTCCATACAGAAAGTCAGTTGGATTTTCCGAGAGAGTACTCGATGACGGCTCACCGAGCGATGAGGCTCTGGTGCAGGGCCTTCTTTCTATGTTGGATCCTTCGGGTGGTGTACCAGCAGAAACACCACATGTTAGGTAGTAGATTCCACCAGCCATACAAGCAGAAGATGCACGCTGACAGAGCGCATTGCACGAGTTCCAACAGTAGAGGCCTCTGATGTTACGAGGTGGGGAAGATTTCCAGGAAGTAGTGGACTGGATGGAGGCGATTGCTAGAGTTCTACATCTAGTTTAGAGCTAGTAGAGAAGATGGTGATCTTAACTACTGGTGTTTCTCAGTGAGTGACCATGAGGTTGGTCCGTGTAGTGATGAGGCTTTGGTGTATAGATTGATGCCTGAGATAGTACCTTCGGGTAGTGTGCCAGCTATATCACTACATGTTGGTCAGCAGTTACAACAGGCGGTACCGGTAAAAAACACATGTAGGATTAGTGTCTTACACATGTTTCAACATCAGATAACCCTCAGGTTCCTAGGCAAGCATGACTCACAAACGGCTAAGGACTGGCTTGAAAAGGTGGATGGAATTTTTCTAGATCTTATACAGCTTTGGTATGATGACATATCAGTAGATGAGTATTTTTCGAGGTGTACCTATCGTTCTTGGTACTTGATGACTACGATACAATCAGTGCTTGAGGGCTTGGACTTCATAGAGAGGTGTTTTTAAGGACAACTGAGCCATCACCTTTCCTTTATGAATTCCTACATATGATAGGGTGCTAGAGAGAACCATTGTGGTTGAATGTTATATGGCTAAGTGGATATAGCTAGTGAATGGTAGTAGTGTAAAAACAAGAAAACTGGTATCAGTCTCAGAGTCTTGGGTGTGTAGGAAGTTTCGAGAAGAACATGTGATTGGGATAGATGATTCTGCAGGGCATCAAATGTGGAAGCATAGCTAGGAGAGAATCATGGGGTGGTGTACATTTAGACATGTTACAACCAACCGCCTTTGTATTCCCCTCCATGCTCAGGGAGCTGGAGGGAAGGGGAAGAGTGTAGCTGCGTGCGGTCAAGGAGTTCTACCGAATGTCTCTAGTGATGATTTGAGGTACAGTTTGTGTCTACTACTAGCTGTCGTAACGACAGAAGTTGATACAAATCATTTCTTCCTTCCACAAACCTCGTCCCAGAACTAGAGTTTCCGGTTAAACTATTGACTTGACCCTCAAGTCTGGAGATACATTTTGGAGGATACTCGATAATCAAACTTACGCCAACAGTGTTATCTTTCCCTTTATGCGAGAGTTTCGGTTGGAACCTCTTTGTGGCAGCGTTAAGGCCTTACGACGTTGGTCTGGGTATGTTTTGGATCCATAGTTCATACATAGATTGACTGTATTAGGCAAAAGGTTGTGGTTTATCTAGAACATTGAGATGGTTTCTTCTTCCATGGTCAGCGAAAAGGGAAACCCAGGTAGCACAAGATAAACTCATTCTTAGGAGTGTGCATCCAATCACTCATGAGTCGGCCAGCCTTACCCTTATGGCAGCAGGAGTTTTGAGTTTTGAGTTTCTCCAGGACAATGACTTCAAGATACTCTATACTCCTGGGAAGGGGAACGATATAGAAAATGCTCTTAATAGGAGATCAGGAATTCCACTGTTAGGAGTGATGATACATCACCTAGAGGAGTTTCAGATATCCTTTGTGGATAGTGTTTGAGATAGCACATGTAAAGCCAGAGATGGTTCAGGCTACAATAGAGAAGGTGCAGATCATCCAGGAGTGGATAAAGTCTGCACAGAGCAGACATATGTCCTATGCTGATAAGAGATGAGACCACTCGAGTTCGAGGGTGATGATGACGTCTTCTTACAGGTCTCACCTCGACAGGGTCTACAGAGTTTTGGCTGGGGTGGCAAGTTATCTCCACCTTTCTTTAGGCCTTTCCATGTCCCTAGCAGAGTAAGTGATGTGGATTACCTCCTAGCCTTTCCAACTAAGATGCACTAGGTGCATGACGTAATCCACATATCTCAGTAGAGGCGATACGCGCACGACCCTTCCAACATCATCGACCATGGAGATCTGTACATCGATGATGGGGTGACTTTCAAAGGGTTCTAGTAGAGGTTGAGGATCGATAGGAGCGGGTCCTACGGGGACTGTCGATTTCTCTTGTGAGCTTTCGATGGAAGCACGGGAACCTCTTGGAGAGCACATGGGAGCGAGAGGCTCAGTTGTGTGCTTGGTACCTCTTTTAGTTTCCCTAGTTTGTGTTATAGATTTACGGGGATGTAAATAACTGAGGGGGAGTAATGTAAAGACTCAGAAATTTCAAGGAAATTTTTTTCTTAATTTATTTGGAATTTTATGAGTACGCGGTTTCTAACGGAGCCTGATTCCGAGGCCCGGTGTGCCCGGAATCAATTTCCAAATTTTATCCTGGGTAAGTTCACTGAACGAACGTGCGGGTTTTTCTATCTTTTTAACCGGTGCTTGGAATTCAAATATGAGGGCACCGATGAACTCGCAATGCCGGTAATTGATTAAGAGGACCTTTACTGCAGTTGCGTTTTAAGTGGGATGCGATTTAATAATTGGGGATTTAGCTTGAAATAAATAAAATTGGTGTGTATAAATTTATTTGTATCTGAGGTGGGGTCCAAATGAACCCCACCTCTCATCTCCCAAATGAACTCCACCTCTCATCTCCCTTAACCTTCCCAAGTGATAATGTTTGAGAGGTGGGGCACAAATGAACCCCAACCTCTCATCTCCCTTAACCTTCCCTAAACTCCCCATAACACTAATAAACCCCACATTGATCTCCCTTGAATTTAAATGTGCCAACTTCCCCCCTAATTAAGAGAGCCCCTCGCATTCCCCACTCCCTTTAATTATTCCAACACTTTATTTAATTATTGCGGTTTGATTTTTGAATTACAAGGGATAATAAAATAATAGCCACAGTCTATTATTTTATTTTGGGACTTTCATTGTGTTAAGAAGAGTTGGGAGAGGGTTCTTGAGATGGCGAGAAAGTTTTTTCTCTCTTCAATGAAGTAAAGTTTTCTTCCTCTATGAAGAATGCTCTGTGGTTCGAAGAACATGAAGTCTCCAACGCTGATTCCTCCTTGGACGCACCCCGACATCCACAGAATCGTCGACCGATCTCAGCGATGCCCGATATTCAACATCAATTGATGAGGTAGGAGAATATTGTATATTTCTCATTTATGTGGTTTATACCCTCGAGCTTCAGTGTTTATTTTTAGAATTTATCATTGTGGATTCCTTACCCCCAGTTTAAATTTCTCATGATGGACGCGAATTAAATAAATTATTCGCGGATTGATAAACAATTGCTTGAATTAATTTTCTTCTTGTTTATCTTGAATTTGAAATTCCTGAAGCATGATAAATATTAATTTCTAATTCCCCATGTTCATGATTCTCAAAAACGATGGCCAAACTAACACAACTATTGATACGAACATTGACCGTGATCTTTCCATATTAATTGCCCGCACATTCTTTGCGAGTTCTTCATCACCAAATAATTAAGTGCACTGGAAACTTAATGTTTCCCTGAGCACGACATATGGACGTGAAGCTCTCGACCTGAGGATCATGGATATGTTTTCAAATATTTTTTCTGAGTAAAATCAAAGTTATAATGGAGTGCGGAAGGATCTCATGTCATGAGTAGGGCGGTCTGGCGGAACAAGGTTGGCAGGCCGAGGCAGAATCCATCGGTGCAGCATGTTGGGGCGCTGATTGGGAGAAAGAATTCGTGAATATCGGAGGAGAAGAGAACGTGGAATAATGTGGTAGATTGGAGAGAGAATAAATTTTAAAGGGAATAAAATTTAAAACAGAAATAAAAGGTAAATGAGGTATTTGGTGATAAATTCCAGCGCGCAAGGGGCCAAGGCGTGATTGAATTTAGAGTTCAATATGAATTAAATAAACAATTAATAATAATAATAAAATATTGTTGTTATTAATTTTGATGACAAACAACATTTTCGACCATAACTTATTCATGCAACCTCGGTTTCACGAACCGTCTATGGCAGGGCAACCCATATTCCGAGATGGACATTCTGATTCCAATATTGGATGTCTTTTCGGGTTTTTGGATTGGGTACCCAAAACGCTCTGAAAATAAAAGATTTAATATTATTATTAAATCTTCGACCCGCCATAACTCATGCGTGCGACGTCCGATTGTCTGGACATCAGTGGCGATGTAATCCTGTCTTTAAGATGGTCGATTCAGGTCAAATGTTCGATACTAAATTCTGTTTCATGGATCGGGTCCACGAAACACCCAAGGTTAATAATAATATTATTATTACGGGATCTTGTATCTAACATATCTCTCTTATACGGTGTCGGAATGATGAACCGTCTATGAAATTGCAACCTTGGAATTAAGACGGGTGTTTCAATACCAATTTTGGATATTTATGTTGAGGTCAAGGTGCGGGCCCCATGAGGACCGGTGCGCGCATCTTTCGGTGAAATGAAACTTTTTCACCAGCTATCCATTTTGGACCAATGGGTAGTCCATATCATGTGTTTTTTGGTGTGGATCGCAATGGTGTGAGTATAAAGATACTTTGTAATGTCATAGACGGTTCGTCATTCCGACACCGACCAGATGTCCGTTTTACTAACCATCAGCGGCGTTGGTAATCACGTTGAGAAACGCTTCCATTGAGTATAACCCATGGGAGTTCGAGGTAGAGTTGAGATATTGATGAGTTGGTTCGTACACGAAACCAACTGGCCCCCCGGACTAAAAGGCTAATAACTCACAGACCGGGCGTCTGATCAACACGCCTTCAGTTGCATTGAGATCCCTATGACGAGACAGTCCTTTGAGATACTTCTTCGTGGGACATTGTGATACATGGAGTATTGACCAGTTTCTCGTGGAGCGGATCCTCTAGGAGATGAGCATACGTATTACGGAGACATTGTATCTTGCTGAGACCTAATGAATGCTTGTCTGATTTGAGTCGGAGTGACTTGACTAGCCTAGTGGGGAACACTACTGTGTTAGGGTGGCAGACCCACGGTGGGGAGCACTACTGTGTTTGGGTGGCAGACCCGCAGTACTCAACAGAAGGAGTACCTCTGCAGGCTATTGGGGGGAGCACTAATGTGTTTGGGGTGGATGACCCCGGTGGGAAGCACTACTATGTTTGGGTGTCTGACCCGCAGTACTCGATAAGAGGAGTACCTCAGCAGTGTAATGTTAGTGAGAAACACCTCGGAGTCATGACAGGATCACGGTACTCATCATAGGAGGAGCTCTTCAGCAGTTGCAGTTTCGATAATGAAAATCCTAGTTTGAGCTGGGTTAATGACCTTTGTGTTTACCTCATGATTGAGATGAGTCACTTGATAACTTAGGTGTATGTATGGGCATATACCTAAGTAGTGGTTATCAGTTTATTTCATAACCTTTGTGTTTCCTCATGATTGAGATGGATTTCTTGATACCTTGGGTATAATTATGGTCTTATACTGAAGTAAGGGTTATCTGTTGAGATCCGTCATTGTGGTTATTGTTGTTGGATTTAGTGAGATCTTGAGGGTCTCGGGGTCCCTACATAGTATCTTTATACTCACCCCTGCACAGGCTATGACCGCACCTCGTTTCATTTGATGCAGATGGTGGACAACACCGACAGAGACCGAGTGTATGAGGACTGGACGGTACCCAGTGGTAGACCTCACGACGAGTCTGTACCCGAAGGTGGACTTCCTGACGAGATGGTACTCAGAGGAGGTTGGCAGGCAAGAGCATTGAGGAGGCTATCTGTACCTACCCTATAGGTAGGATTCGAGGTGGAGGTCCCAAGAGATGCTTCTATCTTCCAGCTATTTGTCTTTTCTGATGTACTTTCATTCAGTTGTAGTTGTACTTTTCAGTTGGGTTTGTATTCTAGCCCATTTATTTTTCAGCACTTTCTTTTGTACTTAGTGTATTACTTCCTCTTGTACTATGGTTGGATGTGTTTATGTTTTATAAAGGCAATGCCTTCCCAGTTATCAGGCTTTACGCCTTTGGTGCTAGTCGCCAACCACTGGCATATGAATGGCGGGCTTGGGGTAGTCACGACACGGCCCCCGAGGACAGGTCGTGACAATATGTACCCATTAGACAATGTGTGGATCTGTTTGAAAGGCCCCTTGGCGAGATGGATGAAGGGCCTGAGATGGTGGTGTCTCCTATGGAAACCCATGGAAGTGATGGCCAATTGAACACCAAGGGACAACGTTGTTTGTACATAAGGAAAATGGTAGACATGGTGGGGGTGTTGAAGCATGGGTGGCCAGATCGGGCCGAAAGGGCATTTGTAGCAATAGTGGAGTCAGGATATATAGAGACAATGGGTTTATTCCTGACCAATTTCTAGTGGAATGGTTATTTAGGTTTGGTCGTGGTAGATGTGGTATGACCATAGATAGTTGATGCATAGATAACCAACTAGGGGTGACATAATGTGGAGGCTCTAGATGATGCCAGATGTACCACCACAACACGAAGGCCAATATTCAATGGTGTTGATCACTACTATAAAATATGTGGTAATTATTACACTTTTAAACATGATTCATTACAGAAAATTACACTAAATAAAACCCAAAATATTTATAGATCAAGTTTTTTGGGGGATTAAGAACATTATATGACTACATAAGACATAAAATACAACATTTTGTTTTAAAACATCATATACACGACCAAAATATTCCTTCATTATTAACATTCCATGGGATAATATAGGGACATATACAAGAAAATAGTGAGCTATAAATTGCAGTAAGGGGGTAAAAAAGTCATAACATGAATAATACCATACATATTAGTAAATATACATTTCAATGGACCATAATATAAAACTAAACATAAATTCATGATATATCATGATTATCATAACATGGAAACGTAGTTACAACGTAAAAAATAGCATCATTAACATGAAGTAATAAAGAAAACCCTTGTGACAAAATAGTAGACAAATTTCCAAAACGGATTCACGTAAAACCGTGTCTCAACATGTTTTATCATGATACTAAACATTACCCAATTCATTGGGGCACTATCGGGGTGCAACCTTCATAATTATTTCAATTTAATTCTAAAGTGTGTCACATAGGTCATATAGCATTGATTCATTCCACATCATAATTTATTCCATGAAAAAGGAATATGCAATACATACATGAAAGTATATAATCAATATGTATATATACATAAACAAAAATACCATTAAAAGATAAATGGGCATCGTATTCACTACACAACGATATTGGAATGGATAATCAAAGTGCAATTTTAGCAGCCTAACAGTGTGACAAAAAAATCATAAAAATTATTGATGATAGATAAAGGATTCTCTAATCATTATACATAATCATTAATGTAAGGCTTTAATATAAATACATTCCCCAACATATGAAAATTTTTAATTGATTGTGTAACATAATAAAAAAACATGAAGAAATAAGAGAAATATAATAAATATTATGATACATTTGGATGATAATGGGTGTACACAGGAGGGATTAATGAGACGTAAATAGGTCTCCCGTCATTCAAACATAAAAAAGGTTGTTTGGGGGAGGAGCAAAAACATAGCCCATCAATTTAATTTTAAAAATAAAATGGAATAACAATATAAGGAAACCTGAAAACAATTGAGAATCGAAGGAATGTGAAGATCCCTAACATAGAAGTGGTGTCACAAAGGCTTTGGAGAGGCTTCTTAGAATCTTGGGGTTCCTTGGTAGGACTCTAGGGAGTGGTGAGTAGAGTGAGGATGAGACTAAAAGTGTTTTAGTAAAGAGGATTGGGTTCTTGTGTGGGTTTATATAAGAAGGGTGGGGATTCTTTATTATTTACGTTTTGGACAATACACACTAAAATATTCAAAATGACAAACCAAACAATGTATTTTTTCCAATGAGGAGTGAAAAATCTTATTTTAAAAGGGCAATATCCTGACATATAAAAATATTAGCACTATATATGTGGAGGAGAGTGACATAATTAAATAAATAAATTTAAAATCCTAAAATAAATTAAACATTATAGAGGATTCAATAAGGCTTGATAAAATAAGGGAAAAAATATAAAATTAAATTCTTTTAATTGGAAAACATATATTGGGACAAGAAGAACTAGTGTAGTATTTATTACATCATTTTTGGTTCATTATGATATCAAAAAACACATATTTTATTTATACAATATTTAATTTTTACCAAAACAATTGTCTCTCTCAGAAGATTATGAAAAATTCACCATTGGATAATTTCGACGTCCTGATTCCCAAAAATATTACTAATTTTATCTAAATAATTTTCTACCACTATTAATTTTCTCTTTTAAACAAAATAATAACATTTATTAAAAATTGACAGGGTGTGAAAAAAATAGTTTCCAAACATTAATAAAAATTATATTTCACTTCATAAAAACTATATACTTATTAATTATTAATAAAAGTAATTTGATAAAAATATTTTATTAAAATATTAATTATTATAAAAATTCATTATTTTCTTAAAATAATTTCGTTAAAATTACATTTTCTATAATGAGGTATAGAAATATAACTCTTATCAAAATGATTACCTAATCATTTACAGATAGAGAACTAATATAATCATTATTTATAAGCAATGATTTTATAAAATTATTAATAAAAACATAGTTTTATAAAATAATATATATATTTCTCAAAAGTATCATTTTTACTTAAAGAGTCAATTTAACAAATTCTTTATTTTTTTAAGAAATAATATTATCATTAAGGAATCTATGTAACATACATTTTATTTATCTGAAGGGATTACACAATATGTAATTAATACCTTTTTACATAAAACACTTATAAAACCTGAATAAGACATAAAAGTAAGGTGTGCAATGGAAATCAACACTTGGGGTCACTCAGATAACATTGCCCAAGTGATAATATTTATTAATGTGATATTTATTCATAATAAATTCTTTTCATTCTTAACATGTTGAATCATGGTTTCAGATTTATCATGAGTGATGTCCAATGATGATGCCTCCTTTCCAAGCTCTGAAAAATGAGTTTCATACGACCTGAGTCTTCAAGATGAGACCATCCTCTCTATTTACATTGTCGTTTGGTTTGGTTAAAAACATATATTTATATATGTTGTGTCATCACTGTTCAATAGCTATATTATCAACACAAAGGATACATAATGGTCATTTATACCCAATAATAAAAAAATGAGCATGTGTTTTATATTAATCAAAAATATATTTTATTCATAAATGATTTCATTGTTAATTCATACACCCCTTAATAAATTTTTCCAATGAAATTCCCATTTTCCACACTAATATAGATGTGGGTAACTCTGCCCCATAAATTCTTCATGTTCCCATGTTGCTTCATCAAACATAAGTTTTTTCCACAAAACCATGATGGGAGGCATTGTATTTTTTCGTAGAAACTTTTCTCTATGATCAATTATCTTTATTGTATTGTCATCATATGATAGGTCATTCTCCAATGGTACCACCACTGAATTTAGTACATTCGATGGTTCAGGTATGTACTTCAACAATAGTGATACATGGAACACATCATTTACATGAGATAGGTTTGGGGGAGTTCTTGTCAATATGTCACTGCTCCAATGTGATCAATGACCTCAAAAGGGATGAGATAAGATGGAAAAAAATTTCCCCTCATCCCAAAAATCATTATACTCTTTCATGGTGTGGTTTTGATGAATACCAGGTCCTTGACATCAATTTCATGGGGTCGTCAAGGACTGTCATCATAGCTCTTTTTTCAACAATGAGAAACATTAATATTCTTTCGGATGGCCTCAACATTATCCACCATTTCTTCGACCATTTTTGTACCTAGAAGTTTTTTCTCACCAAATTTATCCCAACATGTCAGTGTTTTATACGACATCCCATAACAGGCTTCCTACGGATCCATTTGGATGGTTATATGGAAATTGTTGTTGTATGAGAACTCAACTAGATGAAGATGTTGAACGCATACTCATTTTAATTTCATTGAGCATGTTCTCAAAATGTCCTCATGTGTTTGGATAGTCTATATAGATTGCCTATTTGTTTGAGGATTATAATCTATATTGAAGATTACTAGTGTATTCAAAGCATTTTGGAGACTCTTCCAAAACATAGAGGTGAATCTTAGATCTAGATTGAATATAATCGATAGTGGTACACTATGTAGTCTATCCATTTCTCTAATGTATATTTGTTCTAGTTGATCAAATGAGAAATCTGGAAAAATTGCAATAATGTGTATAGAATTTGTAAGATGATCCATAACAACCCGTATAGCATTATTTCATTTTTATTTATTCATAATTATTATGAAAAGTTCCATTGTTATGTTTCTTCTTACCATTTTGTTATGGGTAATGGTTGAATCATCCCCTTTGACTTCTCCCTCTCACCCTTCACTTGCTAACATACTGAGGAAATTGATGCATACACAATAATAACTTTCTGGTTATCCTTAAATAAATGATCTAGGGGATCTCAATACATCTCTATGATTCTTTGGATAATGGAGAAATTCAAACTATGTGCATTATCAAATAGTTCATTCTTTATCTTCGAATTTGATGGAACACATATTGTGGACCAAAAAATCAAAATTCATTATTCATTAATATTGAAGTATAAGGATTTTCCTTGTCTAATAGTTACTAATATCTTATAATTTGCACATCATCCTTTTGATCATCCTTTAACCTTTGCAAAAGAGACAGTTAAGCTGTTATTTGTGAATGGATTGATGATGATCCTTTCTTCATGATTCTATATCCATCATCATTAAAACTAAATTGATTTTATCCTTTTCAATTATAATCAATTATAGAATGTATGGGTGCTATCTACATAGAGAATAAACCACCACGTTCTCATTCATACGTTGGTAAACGACTAGGCAGTCAAAATCATTGATGAGATCTAACCATATTTATTGGCGCATGTTCAGCTCTTTCTATGAGAATATATTTTTTAGTATTTTCTGATCTATATATCTTTCATAATTTTCTCCAAATAGATAATTCTACCATATTTTCACTGAAAATATCACATCTTCTAACTCCAAATCATGAATGGAATAGTTTTTATCATGAATTTTCAATTGCCTTGAGTTATAGGCATTGGCTTTTTTCATCTTCATCAACACATAACCAAGGAACTTATTCGAAACATTGATGAAGATTACAAAATGATACCCACTTTTTGGTAGTGTGATCCCTATAGGAGTTATAAGCCTCTTATTCAAATCCATGAATATTTATTCACATTCATCATTCCATGAAATCATAAATCCCTTATGAGTTATCATGGTAAGAGGACTTGACAACCGTGATATGTTTCTAAAAAATCATCGACAATATCTAGCCAACCTAAGGAAGTTGTAGATATTTGTCACAAATTTTGGAATCGAGAATCCCTCAATTTCATTTTTCTTGTTGGGGTCGACAAATACCCATTTATAGTGACGATATTCCCTAATAATGAATCTTCCTTGAACCATAACTCACAATTGTTTTACTTTTCATTAAGATTCTCTTATCCCAATGTCTCTTGTACAATGCTTAGATTCTCCAAATTCTCATCCTTCATTTTAAAGTATATTATAATATCATCTTTAAGGACATCCATAAATTAGTCAAGGTAAAATATAATGACTATATTCATCATTCCCAGGAATATTTCTAGAGCATCTCGGATTCCCAAAGGCATTAATATGAATTTATAATGGTCATACCTGGTACAAAAAATAATTCTTGGGGATATCCTCTTTCTTCTCCATTTTTAATATCCCAACCGTAGATCCACCTTGGTGATGTATTTTTCTCAACATATCTAATCTAACATGTCATTAATTCATGGAAAATAATACTTTTTATTTACCATTAATTTATTGAGCCCCCGATAATTAATTAAAAGGAGAAATAACCAATACTTCTTAATGACAAAGAGGATCGGTGCACCCCATAGTGATGTACATGGGAATATAAAACCATTATTGAGATTCATCTATAGTTGTTTCTTTAGCTCCACATCATCCACAACTAACATTCTATAGGGATTGTTGGATATTGGAAATTCCTCAGATATAAGATCAATCGAGAATTCAACATCTCTTTTCAGAGGAAGACATGGAAATTACATGGGAAACACATCTACGATTTCCCTAAAAATTGGCATGTCATCGAGGATGGTTCCATCCATACACTAAAAAATCTATTAAATAAATGCCTGATCACAGGGATTTAAATTCTATTCATGATATGACAGTTTTAAATAAGAATCCCCCTCATTCTTTCACTTGTCATAATTTGGGGTCGATTCACTAAATGTATAGAGATTACCCTCTAAAAATAATTTATGTTATATCTATATAGGGGATTCCAATCCATGCCAAAAATTTCATCAAATTACACAAAGGGATGTATGGTGTTGTTTTATAGGAAGTTCAATCAAAACATTGTGACAAGGGAGGATTTGTAATCATGGGATGCAATAATTTCCCCATTTCTCGTTCTAAATGAAATCTCTACATCGATTATTTCTAGTGGTGTTTGGATTGTTAAACTAAATATCCGGGATATTAAATAATGCATAGAACTATGGAAGATAACTATACCCTTCAAATTATGATTATGGTTCTACTCTTACAAATATAAACATAGAGATGAGTGTCTTAAAGTATTAACACGTAACGGGGAAGGCAATGATATTAAAGTGATAACATCTAAATTACATTTATCTTTTTAACATTTGAATTTATTTGCTTCGATCTATGCTATCCATTATCTACTTCATTAAAATATATTATTAGGTGCATTTTATTATGTTTCCTTATTAAAGGTCAGTACCAATATAATGAATTTATCAATGTATATTCATCGGGAGTGTCAAACCAAGAGTGCAGCAAGGCCCATTGTTATGCACCAGTTCCCGTTCAAGTCTATCTCAATGTTGTGTTTTTGGTTTTTACCCCTAGATACATTAGTTATAGAGCAACCTATACATGTGATTATATAAAATTGGATATATTTTCTTGATAAACAACTTACTATACACTCGCTAGAATGTAGTGATTCATTTCATGTTCGGAGTCTTATCCCTAAGGCTTTCACATGGGAATTTTAATCATAATCAAAGAAATAACTATGCCTATTATCTAATACCAATTATATCAACCCTAGAATTTATTAAACAATTTAACATGATTTATTACATAAACATGCACTCAATAAAACCCATAAGATCAAGAGGTATATTTTCATTGGGTATTAGGAACATTACCTGAACACATAATACAGAAAATACAACATCTTTATTGAAAAAAAATTTATAAGAAAACTACATTCATTCTCACATTGAATTCCATTGGATAACCTGAGGACATACAAAAGATAAGGGTGATCTATAATGACCTGTATGGGAGTAAAAAATGCATAACATGAAGAATTCAATACATGTTAAGAAATAGAAATATTAATGGATAATAAGAGAAACTTGGACATAAATACATGATATAGCATGATTATCATAACATGGAAATGTGGAAACACTATAAAACATGGCATTATTAACATAAAGGAATCAATTAAACCCACATCCCAAAATGGAGGAAATGTTTACTAAAATAAATCAGGTAAACCCCTATCCAAAAATGACATATCATGAAACTAAACATTACCCAATGCATTGGAGTAGTATCTGGACTCACCCTTCATAATAATTTCAATCACATGATTACGTGTGCCACATAGATCATATAACATAGATTAAGTCAACATCATCATTTATTACATGATAATGGAATGTGGAATACATAAATGAAAGTATATAATCGATAAAAATACCATTTATAATGGTGAATTCACATGATAGAGAAATGGGTATGGTATTCACTAGATGATTATTTTGGCATTGAAAATCATTGTGTAATTTTAGCAGCCTAACGACGTGACATAAAAATTCATAAAAATTGTTAATGTGATAGAAATGGGATTCTAATAATATATTAATTATATTTATTTTGAGGTGTTCATAATAATACATTTCCCAACATTCGGAATTTTGAAATGGAATGCGTAACTTAATAATTAAACCGGAAGACATAGGAGAAAAGGAATAACTCTTACGAAATTTTGGCACGGTAACAGGTGTACATGGGAGGTATTAATTATAGAGATAGAGGTAATACATAATAAAAACATAATAACATCATTTTTGAGGAGGTTCAAAAACATACACAATCGTTTGTTATTGAAAAATAAAAGGGTATAAAAATATAAGGAAACATGGACAAAAATGAGAAAGGATAGAAAGTGATATTCCCTTATTTGGATGTGTTATCCCATAGTCATGGGAGAGGACTATAGGGAGCTTGGGGTGCCTTGTGATGACTATAGGGAGTGGAGAGAATAGTTAATATGATCATAAAGTAGTTTCAGTGAAGAGGAATGGTTCTTGGGTGGGTTTATATAGGAAAGGAGTAGAATTCATTATTATTTTGGTTTTTGGCACTACATAGTAAAATATTAAAAACTACATTAAAACTATTGTTTTCCCCAAATATTTTTCAAAATAGTAGTGTAAAAGATCGCATTATAAGGCTGGAGTCTAAAAATATTAAAATTTTATCCTTTCTTATGTTCAGGTGAGTCACGTTATTAAAGAAATGGTATTAAAATCTAATAATATATTATAGCATTTTTATGATTCAATAAGGAATTATAAATTAATAAAAACAATTATTAAAATACATTATTTTAATTGGAAGACATATATTGGTCTGAGAATACCAATCTTAGTATTTATTACATCATTTTGGGGTTGTTATGATGTCATAAAGAACATATTTTTTTTATACGTATTTATTTTTTACCCATAAATTCAGCTATCTCATAAGATTAGGAAAAATTCATAATTGGATAATTTCGACATAATAATTCGAAAAGTAATATTCATTTTATCTAAATAATTTCCCGCATATGTGAATTTTCCATTTGAAAATGAAAACTGACATTTATTTAAAATTTATAGACTTCGAACAAAATAGTTTTCAAACTGTAATAAAAACAATATTTTACTTCATAATAATTGTATACTAATTTATTATTTGTAAATTTAATTTGATTAAAATAGTTTATTAAAATATTAATAATTTCTAAAATTAAGTAATTACATAAAATTAATTATTTACAAATACCCTTTTGTTTTATCATATAATAATATAACTCTCATCAAACTGATAACCTAATCATTTATAGATACAGTACTCATATAATCATTATTTATAAATTTTATATAATATTTTTAATATAATCCATAGTTTAATATAATAAGGTATAAATTTATCAAATGTAATATTTTTATCCATATAGTCAATTTATCAAATTCATCATTTTTTTATGAAAGACTATCCTCATAATTTTTTTTATGGAATACAACTTTTATTTATAGAAAGGTATTAAAAATAAGTAACTAATAACTTGTTACATAATCCATTATAACACCCACATAAGTCATATGGGTAAGGTGTGTGATGGTGATATACTTTTGGGGTGGCTCAAATAACATTTCTCGTGTGGTAATCACTATTAACTTGAACTTCTCCTGTAGTAAATTTCATTCAACCTTTACATGTTGAAGCTCATATTGAGATTTATTAATAGAAATGACCAGTGATTCTACCACATGTGTGAGCTTTGATAAATGAGCTTGATACAAACCGAATGTACCGAACAACGAAATCATCTCTTTTTGTCTATGTTGAATAAATTTATTGAATAATTATATTTATATCAGATGTGTGGTCACTGTTCAAATTCTATATTATCAACTGTAATGATGCGTAGCAGTCACATAGACCCAATACTGAAAAAGTTCATGTCTTTTCTATTAAAAGAATGAAAATTTTATTCATAAATGATCAGGTCATTAGAACTACCATATTGTCTAGCAGAACTGTTTGGGAGGCAAAAAAGCTTTGATGGTGGGATCACAAGCAGCTGATGAAGGAATTGATGGAATATCAAACCAGACACAACCTGTGTAAATTAAAAATTCCTTCCCCATGTGGATATTTTATTTTTTAATGTTAATATTTTCTTTCTTTGTACATTGATATAAATTTTTGGAAATTGAAGTTTGAAAATATGTTTCAATACATGCATTAAATGTATTTTTTGTTCTCATCCATTTTTCACTCTCACTTGTACCAACTTGTATAGACAACCAATTGGTAATAGAGGCATGTTATAAGGCATTCTCATTTTTCTAAATATAGCCACTATAATTTTACCACAGGTTCAAAATTTGTATAAGGAAAACTACCAAAAGTGGTACATCCAAATGAAGGTGTTTTTAGGTCACATGAATTGGGAAATATCATCCCCAATGGTTTTATAGAACCCACTATAGAGGAAGAAAGAGTCTTTACAAATAAAGAATATACTATTCTCAAAAATCATTGGAAGAAAGACAACAAGGCATTGTACCAACACTTTCATGTGTTGGATTTATCTACCTCTAAAAATATTTCTAAATAAACATCTAGAAAACATTATTGGGATACCCTATCAACCATCTTCAAAGGGGTTTATTAGGAGAATTAGGTTCATCATTATACACTGAGAGTGGAGTTCTATATGGCTCATATTAAAGATGATGAGTGTGTCTATGATTATATCTCATGTTTAATTGTCATTTTTAACAATTTGAGAAGAAATGGTGAAAAATTGAATACAATCATGTCATTGAATAAAATATTTGATCTCTTACAACAAAATTGGAACATGTTGTTTTAGAAATCAAAGAATAAATGTATTTCGAAAATCTTTCCATTGAATATTTCATGGGATAATTACAAGACCAAGAGAATATAATTCAAAAGAATGTGGGTTCAATGATTGATCATGCATTAGAGTACAATTTGACTCTATAAGAACAAATAAATGGCCATACACAATGAGGAAATCATGGAAGTAGTCATCTTGAAAGAGGTAGATGGTGTGAAAATCATCCAATCCCTCAAAAAAGAAACAAAATTTTACCATCTTCTATTGAAGACGAAGTGGTGGAGGCCAATTCTTGTGTGGTCATGGAAACACAATGAATGTTAAATTCCAAAATTTCAAAAAAATTGGACATTATGAATCTGAATCTTGTTGAGAAATGGATAAAGATGAATGATCCAACTATGTTGAAGCATCACACCATGTAGAAGAAGTCAATACACACCTCATCTAATAAGAATGGATATGTGAAATGCATGATGTGTGGTATCTCGACACAAGTGAAAGCTACCATATCAGTTATAATAAAGAATTGTTCTACGAACACATAAAAGAACTTCATTGAGAGGTGAGTTTTGGAAACTCATAAATGTTACATATTGTTAGAGAAAAATAAAATCCAAATCAATAAAAAGAATGTTCAGTCCTATTTTATCTCTAATGTGTATTATGTTCCAAACATAGAAAATAATATAATTAGTATGAGGAAACTCCATAAGAAGGGGTATGTCGTAGAAATAGAAAACATTTATTTTTATATAATAGATGCTCACAATAGACTTATTTATCATGATCCAATGGAAATGAATCACATGTTTTACAGAATATCAAAAAAAATCCAATGATTGTCTCTTCAGACAAAATAATAATGACTCATGGAGATGGCATCTTCTCTTTGGTGATCTCTATTTCATAAGCCTTAAACATTTAACCTCATCCATCCTATTGTGTGTATTATCGGCGATTGATGTTACAAATCATGTGCATGAGGAATGTAAACTTATTAACCAATAATTGAACTCCATCCCATGTGAAGTGTCCAAAAGTGATAAGTATCCACTTTCATTTGTTCACACTGATATTTGAGGACCACATGAAACACCCTCACTTATAGGTAATAGGTACTTTATTACCCTTATTGATTATTTTAGTAGAAAATATTGGTTTTATTTCTTTAAGGAAACATATTCTACATTTACTATCTCTAAAAGTTTTCAAATCCAATGTTAAATCATAATTTGGACACAAAATCAATTTACTCAGATCTGACAGATGTGGAGAATACACATCAAATGCATCTCAGGATTTTTGTAGGGAACAAAGCATCAAGAAGAAATACACTACAACCAACACCCCACAACAGAATGTAATTGTAGAAGGAATGAATTGCATCATCCTCGATATGACGAGGATAATGCTGAAGGAGAAAGGGATTCAAAATAGCATCAGGGAAGAGATAGTTTCTTGTAATGAGTATCTTCTCAATCTGTTTCCAACAATGAGCATCATTAAAATTTGACAGAAGAAAAGATTTGGAGTTGTTAAAACCCAAGCATGGCATAACTAAGAATCTTTGGGTGCATCTCCTACAATCATGTTCTAGATAAAGAAAGAGGAATCGTTGTGATCATGGTGATAAGTAAAAATTCATTGGCTATAATATAGCATCTAAGTCCTACAAACTCTAAAACCCACTAACAAATAATGTATGGTGAGTAGAGATGTGGTAATTATTGAGGTTTAATCGTGACAATGGAAGGATGAATAATATAAAAGAGAAGATCATATTGTAATTGAAGATCTTAAAGAAGCACATGATCATTAGGATAAAACACCCTCAACACCTTCCTCGGGCCCATCGTTAGTACACATGTGTCCAATAGTACAATCCATAACTTTTGAAAGCACTCCATCAAGTCAATATTTTACTAGATGGTCCTCACATATAGTGCATATAAGGATGGAAAACATAAGACACATCTATGAGAAACCCGAAGAGGTAAATATATTTTTCTTGTATACCGATCACGAGCCACTAAAATTTCATGAATCTATAAGGGATGAATATTGGTGAATTTTTATGAGATAAGAAAAAAAATACAATATAGAAAAATGACACATGGTAGATGACTACACATCTAAATAGCCTGAAAACCATTAGCATTTTGTGGGTGTACATGATAATGAAAAATTATGTTTCCAATATTGACCGATATTGGGGAAGGATCATAGAAAAGGGATATAAACAAGAGTTTCGGAATAACAATGAATTACTCGCCACCCATATTGCTCACCTAGAAACTATGAGGATGATTATCTACCTTTTAACCCTTCTCATATGGATGATATACCAACTGGATGGGATGTTTTATTTCGATAATGGAATTCTAGAAGAAGATGACTATATAGACCAACTTGAAGGTGTTTTTATGCAATGGGAAAAGGACACACTGTATTGACTAATGAAATCCATATATGGGTTGAAGAAATATCCAAGTGATTAGAATGAACACATCAACAACTATTTACAAGGGAAATGATTTTCCCAATTCCTATATGATCATGAAGTATACATCAATAATAATTCTCATGGTGATATGATTTTGGCAATCCTATGTGTGGATGATTTGTGGATTTTATGTAATAGCTAACTAATGTTTGATGAATGAAAGAATTCCATTTTTTAGGAGTTTGAGGTGACCAATGAAGGACTTATGTCCTTTTTTGGGCTTATATATATTGAATCAACATGGTAGAATCTTTATATATTAGGACAAGCACATCAATGAATTTCTTGAAATGTTTTAGAATGATAATTGCCACACCGTAAAAACACTTGTAGAATCAATCTTAAAACTAAAAAATGAAAGAGAATTAGGAAGTGTTATCTGGTCTTTGTTCTAGTTTCTAATTGGACACCTAATGTACCTCTCAATCCCTAGTCTAGAAAACTTAAATAATATTGGTCTTATAAAGAAGTTACATGTAAGAACCAAAAGAATCACAATTGCTTGCCACAAAAAGAGACCTCTATTATATCAAAGAAATATCGGAATTTGGTATTTTTTATCCGTAAAATGATGAAGCAATTCACTATCAATAATCAGAAATGGATTTATGAGGATACCAAGATTATAGAGAAATCACCACATGATAGGTATTGTTTCTTGTAATTACTTCATTCACATAGAATTCAAATAAGAAAAGCGTGGTCGCCCAATCTACTTGTGAAGTGGTGTTTTTAAAAGAATCATTTACTATTTGTGGTGTAATTGTTTTGAGAAAACTCATAATGGAGTTTAAGAATCCATGTGATGTATCCATAGTCATATATGTGGATAATATTTCTAAAATTGAACTATCCAAAAAACCATGTGAAACATGTATGAATTAAGCCCATCGATATCTAATATCATATTATGATTGATCATATGAAGCATAAAATTATAAAATTGGATTATTTCCATACTGTTGTATAGATGGATAATATTTTGACATTGTAATTACTGACATATGCTTTCAAATAGCTTTCAATGATGCTCAAAATGAATAATGCTTCTGTTTTAAGGGTAATGATGGAATTGAAAACCAAATACATCTGGTGGAAATTCAAAGGTTCTTCCCAAATTGGCAGTTTCATTTCATTAATGTGTCTATTTTATTTATTTTTAAGTACCTATACATTTTTGGTTTTTTTTCTCCAAAAATAATGTGCACTAGAAGATTGAAATTTCCTTCATGTTCTCTACCATATTCATTTCTCAGCTGTCCTAGATTGTATAACCACAAAATATACTATTTCATGACATTCTAATTAGGGAAGGGGTATGCCACAAGCGGAATTCTAATTGGGAGGTTGATGGAAAGGATGATGCATAATTCATGAGTGAGAAAGTGGTAAGGGGTCCAGCCTAGGAAGCAATCACTATAGTAGCATTTTTTTATAATTGAAGATTATGTAGGAAGCCAGTGAAGAACCATTTTTTTATTTTCTCTTAAGTCGACCCTATTTAAAGCCACTAATCCTTATACATTTTTTATTAAAATATTTTAAATTAATTTCCATAGCCTACGAAATATGATTTAAAATGATATTAATGTATATATTTTTTATCTTCACAAACTAGTAGAAAACCATCCCTGTCAAAAATGATGATCATGTTCATCGATAGTCATTTCAGTGTTTGCAATAACCAAAAATTGAATATGGAGAAATATTCAGTTAAATTAAAATATATATATGTATATATATTGTAATTATTCCCATAAAAATTAGATATTCATCTTTATTAAAAATCATATTTTCTTCAACGTAATGATCTATTTTCCGATTGTAATGTTGTCTTTGAATTTAGGATTATTTTGATTCCCTCAGAAAAAATATTAGAAATTTAATTTCTTTACATAATTTAATAATGAGTACACTTGGATGACAATTTTTGGTTCCAGACATCCAGTGGAATACCAAAGAATATTTAATTTCAAAATTTTCACTAGTAATTGACATAACTAAAACCTCGTTGGTTAATAGATACAAGGTTACAAATTGATAATCTCTACTTTGCTAAATAAATGAAAAAAATATTTAAGAAAACCACTATTGATATAAATTGAATCTAAAAAATTGCTCATCACAAACTAATCATTTCTTAGTGTATCTAACATTAAATCCTTATAGATCATCCACACATTCTAAAAATGTCTACTCAAATGACAATCATTGAACAATGATTGCTAGTGTAGAGAATCACATATCCAAATTTGATATTGAAATGAGTGCAAGAGAAATGATTCTTCACCCCGAGAGGGAGTTTGTGCATCTGGGTGCTCAAATATATCTATTTTTTCTCTATAACATCGGAGAAGGGAGATATAAGCTCTAAAACATTATGTTTCAAATATTGTTGTGATTTGAGTATCACATGGATTATATTTATATTCGTTTAATGTTATTAAAATAATAGTTTCCCTCAAATAAACATAACATTCTAATTATATCCACAGTGAATATTATAATGTTATATATGTATCATAAATTTCCAAAAATTTTAAATACATACTAATAATAGATCAACTATGTTACATGATATAATATGATCCATTTAATTGACTCAATACTACAATTTATATATTGAAGAATCTTGAATAGAATATTATTAACTAGAAAAATATATTTTTCTCATATTAACTTAATAATAATGAATAATATTAATAAATAATATCAATTCCAATTACCTAATACTCCAATAAAATGAATATATTTTCTTATTTGTGATAATATATTCTCAATGATCCCCAAAATCCATTGGTGGGGCCCACAAATCAAAGGCATGGGGCTCATCCACACTTTAACTCATATATCTCATAATATTCAATATATTTGAATAATTTTAGTGCTTTACCGACTAGTACCTTGTCTAGATAGTATTGAATACTATTCATAGAGTATGAGAAGTTTTTTGAATCCCATTATGGCCCTTGAAGAAAAAGTTAGTCTTCAATGTAATTATAAACATCCTAAAAAAATATTGTATGTAATATAATCTATTTGGATTGTGGTATTTCATATTGTTGGATTCAATCTTATGTCATCATATTTTATTTCATTTTTATTCAAAGACCTTACTTAATGGGCTTACATTCTTCTACCATTGTCATGGATTTAATGAAGGTAATACCATCTTTATCAGTTGTTCATATGATATTATTTCTTTTATTAAATTAAAAATTCAATCTGGATTATTCTATAAATGTAACACCACAAATGAAGAACCCAACATAAGATTTCTCTAGATGACTTCATTGTAAAATTATTTTACATGTATCATTGTATGTTATAAAATATTATAAATCAATAATATTATCAATTCAAGAGACCATTTCATTCATTCATGGAGAGTAACATCAAATGACTCAAGGAACATGTGGTGTTCTTATTCTAGGCTGGTCATCATGATCTCATCCACACATGATCATTAAGGGAAAACAACATGAGAAGAATTGTCAAGTCTCATGGGCCTCTAGAATCATATAGTCAGGCATAATCAATGTCTTTTTTAAATATTGTATCATGAAAATAGGTAAAACCATTAAGATTAATTTCATATTATCTCTAGTTTCTCATTATATCTTAGGATCTTCTATTACGATTTGATATGAAAAAAATTTATATAAATTATCAAGTAAATAATGAACGAATTAATATCAACACAGTCATTGTAATTGTACATCAAGAATAGATCACTTTTTATATGATATGGTAATAAAACTATATGATTTGTTGTTTTTAATGGTTCTCCACTATTACATTACAATGAAATATTTTTTAGCACTAGATACAAGATTATGGGTATAAGTTAACAAATACTCAAATATTAGAGGATATTGATTTGAAAATAAAGGATGAATAACAAGAGAATATATTAAATATTGAGCCTCCATAAAGAAATCCTATTATGATAAAAATTGATATTTACTAATCAAATTTTGTTAATAAATTAATGGTTTTCATGGAGACATATAGGTCGATGAATAAAGAAACACATGAAAATAGATATTTTTAAATTACATTTAATGTTCTGATGAATAAAAATATAACCAAAAAGATAGTCTTTCACCATATATAAATTAGAATCCTAATGGACATGAATAATGACCTTGCTGAAAAAATGGAATAATGTGTCAAGGAACAACAATGGATTATGATCATGAATGTGTACCTTAGTTATGATTTTCCAAAAATTAATTCATAGATGATGAAAAAATTTGAATTGGATTTTGAACTATCATATGATGTGGAAAACAATATGTCCATAGAAAATTAGTGGAAATATTGCCTTAGAACTAATAAAATTAAACATGAAGCGATGTTAAATTAGGAATTTAATAAATCTTATTTGTGTGGAAGACGACTTCTCTACTGACATAAAATGATAGTATGGTAACAGATCACAAGTCATGGTTTAAATACACAAGTAATGAAAAGAAGATCCCACTTATGGTGGAATTTATTGGTGGAGTCGACATTTGTGGGTATTAAATTTTAAATAGTAAGTGAGATAATCATTTCATATTTGGAATGGATAACTCTAATATGAAGATATTTTCAAAGTGCTACAATTTTGGAATCTAGGAATATACCATCAGGGATTTACTATAATTATAATGGCCCAAATGAAAAATTAAAATCTAACAAAATATTTATTTGACTATATAATGACTATACAAAATATGTACACAATGAGAGATTTATTATTTATGATAAACAAGGTCATATAGAAACAAACAAAATTTAGAGGGGAACTAAAGGTGTCGTAATGAATTACACCATTCCTATTTATAACCAGAGTAGAATTTAGTTTTTAATAATGTATATTAATTTATAATATATATACTCTAATGGGGAAAATTAATAGAGCATAGTGAATGCTGAACCAAGTACCAAATTTTTTTTACTCACTAATACCCACTAATATATATTGAAAAATTACATTGAGGGAAATGAATGATGTATATTCCACATTATAAAGGTGGATAAGTGAATAATAATTTATCTACCAAATATAAAATGATAATATATGGCCCAAATTCCTATCAAATAGGGAATATATGAGGCATCTCTGAGATATTTTTAAAAGTATGGTATTATGAAAGTGAATAAGAGAACCATAATAGTTCACTAGAAAATGGAAAGAGGTGGTTTGAATAGGATATCCAAATATGTTGTTGAATATATATTTTTAAATGAAGAAAAATATAATATTTAGAAAATTATAATTATACGAGTTCTATTCATGGAATTTAGGAACCCTGAAAAAGCCAAGTGTTTTAAAATCTGGTGACTCAACTAGGATTAAGCAAGAGGATAATATTTTTTATAGATGAAAATTATAATCCGTGATGTGTTATGAGATCCTTTTATATAATTTTCTCTATGGAAAAAATATAGTGATTTATGTAATGAAGAACAAAAAATGATGGAGATGAGAAACATAAGTGAAATGAAAATACCATAATTAATGTTTTTGTTTTTAGTGGTATTCAATATAGAGCCCCCATATATTCATTGAATAATATTTATACTATGGATTTCTAGGATGAATTGGAGGATATAAAGGTCTTCTAATTATATTGTAAAAATCTAAAAATGTGGTAAATAGACATTAAAATCAAAGGGTTGTACTAATGTGAATAATAAAATTCATTTATTATAGGAAACTGGATAGGTTCACGAACCCCATGAATCCAAAATTTTATTAACTATTGTTTAATTATTTTAGTGATTAAGTGAGTTAAAATTCGTGGTTATGTTTTTTTAAATGATACAAATTGATTTATTTTCATGATCTAGTGATCCATCTATTGATTGGAAACAATATATTAATTTTTTATTCATTTTCATGATAGTAGACATCATGGTTAATTTTAATCATGGTTATAAATAACATCAGATTATTTGGGGGGTAAATCAAAAAATATGGAAAAATAGAGAGGAAACATAAAAACAATATTTCTTGTTTAATTTTATTTATTTCAATGAGATATGATCATACTGTTTTGAGTATATTTATTTAAATTAGATTCAATATTCATTGATGAATTTTAAAATTTTACTGGGAAATTTTAAATAAATATATTTCATATGTAATCTACAACATCCAAGAGAATGCACCTATTGGGCGAGAGGATAAATTAGTTAAAATGTACTATTTAAGTCGTTTTTTTGATTTATCAATTCAAAAACTGGTCTTGATTTTATCATAAGATGTGATCACAATATAAGACTGAGATTAAACAAATAGAATCATTTATCATGTTAGAATATATGATAATTGGTATCATATTCAATAAAATTTATCGGTTTATTATTTAGATATAATAATTAAAGAAAAAATATGGTAAGAACAATCACCCATGGATTCATAGTTAACTTGAAAATAATGCTATAAGATTAATTAAGATCATCAAGGGTGTTCGTTGGAAAATTTTAATTTTCTAATTATTCTTGATATGTTTCAAAGTATATTTGTAAATTGAATATCAATTGGATTATTTTATGTATCCCTTATTTCCTTCCCTGAGTTCAAACTCAATAATATTATTTGTTTTGTTGGTGTACCATTTCTATTTCTTAAGTACACAAACTAAAAATAATAATGAATACAACTGACGTAGAAATTTGGATTTATCTTGAAAGTCTCCTCAAAAAAATATTCAATGTGGGATAATTAATGGGGGGATGAGTGATGGATTGGTACTAACAAGTGGGGTTATAAAATAGATAATGTTTATGAGTTACATATAATTAAGGGAGAGTAGTGACTCTTTATTCCATGTGTGGACTATGCTGACAATGGGGTAGAAGAATAATACCCTAATTCACATCATTATAAAGGAGATCATGTTCAGTGAAATTATATATGGTCTTAATGGTTTTGAAAAAATTGTCATTATGTTTTATGTCATCAAGAATATAGGGGTAAAATTTAAACATTACTAAATGGAGAACCATTATTTTTCGAGGAACATGTTTTTGAGATACTCTATATAAAAAAATGTGTGATAGGTTATAATTTGGATTTAATGTATCATACATCTATGTACTATCCTAACCCAAAAGGGGATGTATAAGGGAATTAATAAGAAATATGTCTAATAATGAATATTTGGATTTATGATTATTTTTCCAAAAAATTCAAAGGGTGTGATTATTAAAAACCATTTAGAATTGGGGACACTATATTGGATTTTTAATGGAGGTGTATTTAATAAAAACCAAGACATGTTTAGTTAGAGTATGTTGGATTATTTTTTTTATTGGGTCAATGGTTCCATGAATCAACATGGTTCCCAATAAATAAAAGATAACATCAAATATTTTAATTGGTGATACTATATTAGTGTCATGAATATGATATTTGAATATATTAATATATAATGTATAAGTTTCAACCAGTACTATTCAATTTGGATGAATATTATAGATAGAATTTTATGAAATTATAATAAAGAAAATCCCTTCCACTGTGTTTTATCATGAAATGTCACTGTGGGAGTTCTTTGACTATTTGGACATTGATATATCTATGAGGGTAACATTTTAGAAGTGTTTAAATTTATGTAGGATGTTTTCACATAAAAACTATAAAATGAGTCAGAATCATGAAAATTAGAACTTAAACAAACATTTTGATTCTATGATTCCACTAGAAAATATAGAAAATTAAGGACTTTTGTGAATGTTTTGAAGATGTGATAAAACCATTGTTCAAAGAGACGCTAAACCTAGATCCACTTCATTTAAATAAAAAGAAATATTATCTTACAAAATTATGTTTCAAATGATAATTATCAAATAAGACACATTGGATGTGAACTTTTAACCACAACAATGCTTTTTAAAATGATGAATATTGTTTCTATTTATGTATATGATTATTTTATTGAATAAAAAGATTATAGTAGTGATAAAGGTCTATGTTTTACAATAATTAATTGAAATTTGGGGAATTAGTGTACAATGTAATTTTTTTAGAATCTTTAATAAGTGAAAAAAATGAATTCCCCACAGTGATGGTGTGTAATTGTTGTTACATTAACCATTCATGTCTTATGGTGACTTCCATGAATCATTAAATTTTTTGAATTAATTATTCATTCGTACCATTATTTTATGAAATGGAACACTTATTTGAAAATTAATAACCTGAATAGGTAATTAATAAGAAAATTATAGGTTTATAATTTCATAATTGAAATATTTTCAGGAATGTGAATAGTTGTTCTAATGTTTAAATTCTTATGAAATTACATGTTATATATTTCCAATTCGTGAACTATTTATAATTTGATTAGTAATCAATACATATATGGAAAATGAAAGTTTTTATTCCATAAATAAAAAAATTAATTAGTGGATATGATAATATTTTTATTGAAGCATTCCTAATTATTATGTCAATGAGTTTTGGGATGATTAATAGGTTATTATAAGTACAACAACAGATAGATAAATATATCACGTATTAAATTGTATCTTAAAGATCTTTCCCTCTAATAGTAAATATAAAAGGGGTAAGACAATGGAAGCGACCCTTGGGGGGGTTTTTTCTGTAAATAAATATTATAATGAGACTAAATCCATGATTAATATTGATATATAATAACGAAAATAATAAAATATATTTATTTTAAAATCATACACAGAAAAATTTTCCTTATATGGTCCTTTTTTATACTAATGTAGGTGAACTAAGTTAAATTGTTAGGTATTTTATGGATGTTTTAATTACTCACTATAGGGGGAAAATCCAGGAATTTTGGTCATGTGTAAATGAATAATATATTATTATTTCAATAATAATAACATCTTGAATTATATCATAGTTTTTATATATAAATAAATATACCCTACTAAAATAGAGGTCTTGAGGATTTGGGGGTCTGAGAGGATTATGTTATTGTTGAGAAACATGGAAAACTTTTATACCATTATTCACCCCCGTAACATGAAATATGTCACTAAAGAATATTATGGGTCCAAAACTCTAATACTAATTGTCTTATGATGATTCATTGCATTTTTTTATGAAAGGGAAAATGTTAAGATTATATGATTGTTGAAATCCTCAAGGAAATATTTCAGAGAGGGTTACCCATCTTCTAAAATTTCACGTATCTATAAATATATAAATTATAAAAAAAATTTAACTCTATATATTAATTGTCAATGTGGATGTCATTAGAATAATTATTTCTCCTTATATAAGCTTATATGTTTCTAGATATGTAGATATATTTTTGAAAATAACATATTACTATTCAACAATTTGGGGTTCTAAAATGTTGTTATCGATGGTCTTTTTTTATTATATCCATACTCAAACATGATTCTATAAAAAAATATTTTATTAATATATATATATATATATATTGAAAAAATTATGATTAAACTAAGTAGAATACATGGTATAACGATATTATTTTTTCGTGGAACATGATTGAATAAATATCTTACTTTTAGGACATAAAAAAATAAAGGGTTCACATTTTAATTTTAAAGAAATTTTATAGGGTTACATTTTTCATATTAGTCATATTTAATTTCATAATTAAATTATTATTTTGAATGATATTTATTTTTAAGGAAATATGATAATACACATCAGAAATAAAAATTTAGTGAGGGTATATCTATGAACATTGGAAAATAACATATATTACATAATTGGTTTGGTAGTAGTCTAAATATAATTATTTGATTGGTATAATAATTTTTACACTATTGAAAATGATGGCCTTACATTATAGAGAATTATTTTTGATAATGAGGTATTGGATAGGTATTGTATTTGAATTATAATTATACAAAACTCTATTTTTTAGAACATAGATATAATTACAATGTGATGTATTATTAATGATATTTTAGAACTTATGCTTAATTTCTTTACATCAAATGACCCTTCCTGATACCATAACAAAAATAAGTCAATATTTAAAAATATTTATGAATAATCAATATTCATAATTGTAGAATTATTTTTAATTGATCTTTCCATACAAACACAATCCATGTGTTATGTAGGAAAACATTATTTTTTCATCATTGTTGATGATTAACCTGTATATACATCATTTAAATTTCATTATATTAAATTTGAATAATTAAATTTTATAAAAAGACATATATTCCTATTTGAGAGGATAAAAATATTCATGTTATCAACGATTAGTGTGTTTATTTAGAATATTTAATTAATATTAATTTTGAATTTTGTTATATTTGATACACCATTACTCATAATTTCTCCCCACCAGCAACTCCAAAATACATATTTTTAGATAAAATGAATAATATAACACTATTAAATTTACTTTTATTGGTAATATGATGATATTTTCTAAGAATTATTGTAATAGAACCATGATTATTTCATGATACATTTTAGATAATGTTTTATTTTACTTGGTTTGAAAAAAAAACATTGTGAATTATTGAATAAATTGAATAAAAAAATTATACTTCATTGTTTTCAATGATAAATTATTAATTTATATAGTCATGATAATTTATATAACATTGATCTAAAATGTAATAAATTATGGTTTATTCAATAATCCTACATAGGAGTGGATTATCTTTTTTTCATTTAAATATTTGAGATGAATGATGGTATTATATGAGTTAGCTTATTTAAAGATGATACCTATATGAAGTATAAAATATTTATATTATTATAGTAATAAATATTGTTTTTATACTCACTATGTTTTAATCAAGAGTTTAAATCAGATATAATGGTATCTATCATTCCAAAAATTGATCCTAATAAATGATACAAATAGTGTGGATGAGAATATGAGGCACCTTATACCTAGACTTCTAGATTAAGTGCTAAAAATAAATATTTAAAAATTAGAATTATTATAATTTAATATGAACATAAAATTATTTTACAACATTACCATAAGTTAAATTTATATCTCAAAATAATTACACAATAAAAATTATTAATGTATTTTTGTATTTGTGTATTATCTATATATGTAACTTAGTTTATATTAGATTTGATTATTTATTAATAATTAAACCACATATGTTTCCCTTATAGTTTCTCTATTGGATGTAATAACATTTTTATCATTGGGAATGGAATCATAAGAAATGGGTGATCAAAAATGTATACTTTAGGGGACATTATCAACATTCATAAAGGGTTTTAATAGAAGTATATGTGAAAATATCAATAGGGGAGATATATAATTTTCAAAATAACATGTAATAAAGAGTTTTCTAGAAGAAATTATTTATGTATAAGTAAGATCAGATGAATAAAAACATATTCCCAGGAAAACGATAATAGGATCATGAGATAAAAAACATGAGTCACATATAATGAAAGTGGAAAAATTTTAAGATATAAGGGTGTGGCATAAAAATATTCATAGAAATAATATTTTTTGCATACCCGTTAAGAAATTCTTCAAAAAAAATAGGCTTGGTCTAACCACCGTACCTTCATGGGCTTGGAATTTCCACCTATGTACCTTTGTGATGGTCCTTACCCCCAATTTTACATTAGTTCACTTTGGATATTCATCATGTTCACCATTAGGCCTAGGATAATCATCCCACGTACCCTTTATAATAGGAAAATCATGGCATATACCCCATATCTTGGTATAGTCCTCTTGTGTAACCATTAACTTTGTATAATTATATTATGTGACCTTTGGTATGGGATAATCCTCGCGTGTTCTTATAATTACCTTATAATTTATAAATTCATCTCCCTTTTAAATGAGTAAATTAATTTTTAAGTAATAATTTTATAGAATAAAATACAATACTTTAGTTATTTTGGACCATTATTAGTTATATCCTCTAATATTGAGTAGACTGTTAAAATTGATAATCATTTATAATATATCCTTTTTTATAGTTGACATTATTTTAAGAATAAATTTAGAATTATGATAATTCAAATTGATATATAATAATGAAGTGATGTCCCAAAACAAAAAGTTTTCACCCAATGAATCCCATTTATCGAACCTTTTGAAGGAGTCAGAATCATTGGGTTTTACTTTATCCAATCCCAATCTGGTACTCAAGAAATAAATAATTTGTGAAATCACATACGCTATGTGTTAAATATAATTTTTATCATGAAAGAATTTATGCTGAATTAAACACTTTGAGAAATATTCACTAGCACACACCTTAACATTATAAAATATATATGTGTTATAATGGGATATGTATCTAGACCATAATAGTTTGAAATTTTATATTATCATTTTTTACAAAATAATTAATATATTTAACATTTTAATTTATAATTTATAAATTATTAAATGATTATTTTTCTGAAAATAATATTTTTATACGATAAAACATGAATTTTATTTTTTGGGGGAATATAAGGATCCAATCAGGATTTTTTACATGAATTCAATAATTTCAAAAATAAATGATATTTTAATATAATATTATTGGTAAATTATATTATTATAAAAATAAAAAATAATATATATTTTTAAATAAAATATGTTTTTATAAGATTTAATGATCATTTATAATCATAAAACACATTAAATTACAATAATTGGGGAATTTATTATGTGTAAATTCTTATATTTAGAGAATTATCTTGATAATATTAATATTAATTTTTAGATCATTGTGTATATATTATCTAATGGTGAATTTATCATAAATTTCTATGATAACTGAATTGTGGGGTAAAAATAAATCTAGTATAAATATATGGTACCCATGAGGACATCATACAAACCAAAAAGTGAAATAATAAAAAATATAAATTGAATGAATAAAAAAATGTACGTTACCATTTTTAAGTAATGTTTTTCCAATGAATTTTTTTTAATTTTACAATCATTTAATGAATCTTCAAAACCATATATTGTAGGTTATGGTTTAAAAATAAATTATTTAATAACCTGACAATCCTCCACATCACCATGAGTATTATTTTAATGAGTTATGTTGGTAGAATATTAAAATATTTAAAAAAACAAAATTGGAAGAAACCCTAGGATGATACCATAGGAAGATTTGTGATATTGATTATTTTACCATATATAGTCCAAATCAAATGTATTGAAATTTAAAAAAAATCCCCAATATTTTCCCATAAAACCACACCCTGACAACCATTCCACATTAATAAAACCCTTTAATTAGGAAACTTAGTTATATTTCACTTTCTATATCACTACATTGGTGTCCCCTTGAAATTAATAATCACCTCCAAAATATTTAGAGGAACCATTCAAGGTTAAGGATCCACCCCTCTTTCTCATTATTAAAGATCCTTATTTCTGTTATACATTTTTATTATAATTTTTTTATTTTGGAACATGTTTTAAAAATTCCCTATAAATTTCCTTCTGATGTTAATGGTGTCAAAGACCCATTTATCTATCATTAAAACCTTCAATAAATCATCATATACCCCTATTATACTATTGAAGTTATCATGAAGGTTCCCATCAAAAACATTTGTTCAATGAATACCCATCCCAATTTAAACTCATTCGTAATAAACTATTTGAAAATATCAAAAATTTATTGGTTGATTACATAAATGTGATATAATGATATTAATCATGCTATAAAAAGTGATTTAATAAATTATAATGATGAATTATCTATGTCTCATATATGAATGAACTTGATATGAATGTGACATGTGTGCCCAAAGTTATATAGCACTCAAATTCATTTGGAAATGTTTTTATCTCTGGAGATACCATTTATTGTTCAGGGGATGTTATATAACAAAAAAAACATTAGGTTTTCTTGGTTGTTATTCTTGATTTCTTCTTATGATTTCATGTTTAATTTAGTCTCCACATTCTTATGCAGCCTTGATGTTATCAACATATATCATGATTTGATGGTCATGATTATAAATTTCACCACATTAATATCACCATGACATGAATCATTCAAATTTTTTATTCATTCATAATGCTACTCATTGATTATTCACATACTAGGATTTATAGACCATCCATTTCGTATATAAATCACCTGGTTATCTTGTGCAGTTTTAAATGGCCGACGTTTCTCAGAACAAAGTTATATGGTTTAGAACACTGTCCATAATGACTAGAAATAGTGAATACAAATCATGATAATGTATATATCTCATCATTATCTATTCATATAGGAATATTTATGTTAAATATTGACTGGAAAAAAATAATTCGGATAACAAGAATGGGGATATATCAATATTTGTAATTCGATTATTGGAATTCCAACACGTTAACTCTAAATAATAAAGGTATATGTTGTGATGAAACCAATTACAATACCAAAATGTTAAATCTAAAAGAAAATTATTATTTCATAATAGGAATCATAAGGATATCTAGAGGATATAAAACCATCTTGATGGTAGTCGATCACCTTTAAATGATAACACATTTCATTTATATCCATAAAGATTTATCCCTTTAACAAATCACCATGATATATATAACGGAAGTTGTAAGATGGAATAAAGTTACTCGATACATTATTTTTGATCAAGTTAGGAGGTTTACATTGAGTTTCTATTGATTCAATAAATAATCATGGTATATGGAGATGTTATTTAGAACGGCTTATCACCCCTAGAATGATGGTTAGTCAGAGGGAACCATCCACACTCAATATGGTATTTTGAGATCATGATCAACGGTATTCCAATGATATTTATGTAAACAAATTTCCTAAAAATTGTGATCATGAAATAAGATCATCCATTCTTGAATTCATATGAAACCTTAGGATGATTTTTATGTGATGTGGATTCATATTAAGAAATGATTAGATGATATTGGAGATCATAAGATAATGTGTCCTAATATTATATAGGAAATGAAAAATAAGGAACAACCATTCAACAACATATGAAATTATCAAAAAAGTAGATATAAAATATATTAATACAATAAATGATTTGATTTAGAGTATTAGGTTGGAGATTAATGGTTCTATTTTATATCACAATAGAATAAAGTCATGATGTTTCAGAAGAAATGAAATCACAGTCCAAGATACATCAACTGCTTGAGATCCTGGATCACATCAGGGTTATGGCCTATCAACCAGTACTCCCACCTTTCCTTTACCAAGTACATGTTGTGTTATATATATAACGATTGAGTACATACACATGAGACCCCTCACATATTCTAAATATATATATAAAACAATTGTAGTGTACTCTTTCATCTGAGGAGTTGTAGATGAAGTCCATAGATCATAGAGATACTGTTCTTTGATATGTGAAAGCTCATTTGGTTATTATGAAACATAATATAAAAATAATTATGGAATAAACATAGGAAATATGTCTGGGTATTAAATAAAAGTAAAATAATCTATTTAGTATCATGAAATACAGTTTAAAAGGAAAAAACAATAAATGGAGGATTAATTAATTGATATGAAAAGATATAAATGATATTCCCTTCCCAAATGAATAAATATCTTATTAAATAATGAATTCATTGAAAAGACAAACAATAATTACATTATTTTGATCCATTATATGTTATATATTTTCAATTTTTATTTTTTTCATAAGGATCATAACAATTGAAAATGTAGTCACTATACTGTGACCAATATGGCATATAATTATTATGGGTTATGATAAATCGAAATGACCCTGATTAATGAAGTATTGGCCTTGAATAGTAGGATATTACCCTATAAGGCCCATTTCTTCAAGGCTTCATGGGGGGGGGGGGTTGCGTCACTCATATTTTCCGTTTTACCAAGACCAACATGAGAATCAATAACCAAATCATTAGATAAAACAATTATTAGACAAGTTCACATTATCAAGATATTGTCCCAAATAATATTCTCGGTACCCCCACTTGTATGTGCCGGATTCTCAAACCATACCCTCATTGAGTGTTCTTGTTTATTAAAGTGTTATGTATCTATAAAATTATTACTGTTTTTATATTTTCATTTATAATAAAAAATTTATTATATTATTTATTTTTTATTATTTGTTTATAAATGATTAAAAAATTAGTTTTATAAAATTTATTTCTATCACTATGAAACTAAAATTATATTTTATAGTAAATATAAATTTGTAGTAAAAAAATTACAAATTCAATGATTTGTTAATAAACATTATTTTTAATAAAATTTTAATATTAAATAATTTTTATGGAATAATAAATTTTCATATAATATTATAATGTCAAATATAATTTTATAAGTATCAAAAAAAAGTCAACATCAAAAAAACACATATTAATTTTAATAAATGAGAATTTTTTATAGTGTAAATATTTTTATAGAATGATATATAATGATTAAATAAATATAAGTTTTGAAATAAACATGTTAAAATTATAAAATGGGATGTTTTCCTAATCATTGGATCTTGTTAATTTTTTTGGTAATAATTATATACTGTAAAAATATATTGTGTGTATTATAACATTATCAAATCCCAAAAGTGATCTACTAAATAATATAATTATTACCCAGTAAGAAAATTATGTTTCACATTTAAAATAGTTTCTTTATCATGTAATTTTATTAATTTTATATTCCATTTAGGAATCATTCTAAACCTAAATAATATTTAAATTATTTAAATTTAATTGATTTTTGACATTTCTCATCAACAAGGGTGCTATTTAATTGATTTATGTTATTAAATCTATAAAATATTTGAAACCACTATAAATCAACAGATATCAGTGTCAAATAAGATTTTATGGTTTTTGGTTTTTATTATTTTATCATATAGAGTCTAAAACCAAAGTTTAGTAATTATTTAAGAATTCCCCTCTTTTTCGCTATTAAACTCCACCAATGAAACCATTAATCTTCTATAGAGCCCAATTATCATAAAACTACTCATCCTTTACCTATCTTTAATCCTCCAAGTGTGTACCTAACCTCTTAAAAAACTCCTCCCATGTTTTTTAAACACACCCTTAAGGTGATAACTCCACTCCTCCTCCTCTTTATTCAAGGAACATTATTATATAATCAATTTTTTAATATTAAATTATTATTTCTGGAATACATTCTTAAACATCCCTATTAATGCCCTTATGTTGTCAAAGTGATTATATAACCCTTTTTATCCCATTAAACCCATAGTTTAATCTTTATCTACAACTATTTATGATATCAAAATTATCCTTCAATTTCCATGCCACAATATTGTATAGTAGTAGGTAACCATGTCATTCCTCTTAAAACATAGGAATATTTTTATTAATATTATCATATCTAGGATCCAATACGTTGATTGTTTTTGGGGACCCATCTGGTTAGATTTAATTGTGTTAAAATATTAAATATTATTTATATTATACACATTATTTCTTACAGAATATAGTATAACTCTTAAATGGTATCCCAGATCATTAATCAAAGACCATTATTATGTTAGGAACATGATTTTTTCCATTGACATGAACTAAAATAGGTTAGTGTGGGATTGTGGAATAATAATTTTTTTGTAGTCTTTTTGGTGGCTTAATTAAATGAATAATTTATTTAATAAATTAAATAACGTAATACGTAATTTTATAACACTATCAAGGAAATTTTTTCAGGGTTTGCCACATAATCCTTTGGATATACAAGAGAAATTATTCATCCTTTGGCTGGTGAATAATCATCTGATTATTACAAGACTATATATCGATATAGATTGATGCGCAACCCATACAATGACTCATCTCAATCCGTAGAGATCACATTCATCGATGAATATCAATCCAATCTCTAGGTATGACTCCTTTTTTATGGATTTTCCTCATTTTGGTAAATTTATTGATAAATATCATTTAATTCATTAGTGAATCTAAATTGAATCATTTTTATGATCATGTGTAATCATTTAAATTTTTTTATTAAATTTTTCCCTCAATAGGATATTCCCAATTAAATCGATTTACAATAAAATATTGGGGAAAATTTATTAAACCTTTTTTCGTGATTTTATTACAAAATCTCTTCTCATTATTCATTATTAAAATATATGGTCAGGATTCGAAATTTCAGGGTGGAATTGAGCCTGAACAGACCCCCAAATTTGGGATGTATTTTTCATGTAAAAAATGGATCATTTCCCAATGATGTGATCTGGGGTAAACCATAGAATATCAGCTGATTATTTTCCAAGAATCTTGTGTCTCATATAATGGTGGAAAGATAATAGGCATATGGAGCATAAGGTGAACTACTATGAAAATTAGAATCCTATTTCTTGAATACAAATGTACAGAAATTATGAATTTAGGGCTTCCCCTTCAATCCTAGTAGTCTTAGAAGAATGATTTATAGGGGATAATCCAGATCTAAAGAGTATATAGATAGATATTAATATTTAAAAAAAACATAAATACACCTTGTGTAGTAGGAAATAACACACATCATGTGACACATTGGTTTTTGTGGCTAGGGTTTGGATTGAGAAAAATAACACATATTTTGTGGGACACCCATTGGATTAGTAAAAATTGTTCTAGTGACACATTGTGTAAATTGTAATTATATGACATTGGGAATAACTAGACACCTATGGTGTGAAAAACGTACATGGACATGACCTTAGACAGTGGGGAATCCACCAATAGAGATACATTGTGGTCTGAAGTAAACTATCATGAGTTAGATACATATAAAAGGTCATAGAGCATAGGCATGACCTTGTGTGGCACAGACACTCCATGTATACACATGAGTAGGAATTCTTGTATAGTTATGGACACGAATATATTATGGTGTGTGAAAACACACCATGTGGGTCCCATGACACACTGTGTACCACTTATTTAATTACGAGGAAACATATATCCCTATAAATCCTTTGTTTATAATAAGATTTTTTCTATCTAGTATCCTATTGTGTTTATTTGTACATGAAGAATATGATGATGCACTCCATATCAGATTTCCATGTACTGTCTGAGATGTTACATGAATGACTCTTATTTAGGTGTCAACCAACGTTTCCAATTATCTAGAAGAAGGTCACTAAAGAAACTAGAGTTCTCTAGAGAGACCTGGGATTGGATATTCTATCTATAGAGTCATATTCCCATCCAGTTAGATAAAGGATCCTCTTGACAGTGTAGTGCACCCCCATGATGGACCATGGCACATGTCCTCTATCTACATAATTGTACCCACCTATCGGAGAGGGTGTGGGTCCCTATGATACAAGAGTGGAATCCCTCTAATAGACCAGTAAAATTTCCCCTAGATATCTTGTGGTACAACACTATCAGATATGGTGTGAGTCCTCATAACACTAGAGTCGAAGCCCCCTAAAATATTAAGGAATAACTACTCTATCAACCTATTAGAACCCCTATTAGATAGGGAATGGGTCCTTGTGATACCATAGTGGAACATGTTTGATGCTTCAGGACAACTGTTCTATACATATAGATTGTAACCCCATCGATAAATATGGGTGTACTTCCTCTATGGGTTCTTATTGAGTGGAACCCCCTAATGAACCAGGGTAAGGGTCCTCTACATTGAGATTATACCCCCTATACAATGCGAAAATCTGGAGAGGTGTGGGCCTCCATCCAGTTACATATGGAATTATGTGTTAGGTTTTGGGAATCATTGATGGACTTATGTAACTATTTTCACTCTTTTCTTGAGCTTAGTTATGAGATAGAGATCTAATTCTCTCTTTTTGGGATTATTCTCTTTGAGAAATTATATATATATATATAATGTGTGGTGTTTACTCACTTTATTTGGGTTTAGATTTCTAATATTTGTTCTTATTATGTCTTTTATTATTCTCCCATTAAACATCATGTATTCCTACTATATATATATATATATATATATATATAAGTACCCTCGCATGGGATTTTCCCACGTGTTCTGTGTCTTACGATGACGAAATACATGTCAGGAGTGAAATTATGGGAGTTTAGTGATGTTACGTTCATTAGACCACATATAGTGCTCAGACATGGAGACTAAAATTTGGGCCCTCATAGATTCTAAAATTCTAGTTTATTCGGGTTGGGACATCTTTCAAGTTGGATTTTTATTTTTCCCCATGACAATCATTATTACAAAAGAGTAAACTTTTACACCCTATAGTTTTTTCATCTCTATGGTTATATTTAAGAAATTTCATATTTTTTTATTCCTCGGAAACTCTGCATTGATATGGTTGGGTGTGTGATTAATGTTACCTTAGGTAAATGAATTTGATTTAGGTTATTCATTTTAGTTCTTTTCACCACCACTTAGGAAATTGAGGTGGCCTTGGGGGATTTAGGGTTCGATCCCACATTGGTTAGAGTTGTGATATATTAGTATTATAGAAATTAATTCTTTAGGATAGTATATAGAGATATCCCAATAATAAGATTTTCTTGGGTTATCGGAAAATAGTGTCAAACTATCTCGAGTTTCACTCTATGTGCAGTGAATCTAATGTCAGTGGGGTGGTTGACATATTCATTCACTATGATAATGACTACATTATTGTAAACAAGGAATAATGAGACATGGTTTCATAAATAAGTGGTAAATGATTTATATAGAAGTGATTCTTTTACTATCATTCTTGAGTCAACTCCCCATTATATGTTTATATATAAATATATATATTCACATCATACCTTGGTTTGTCATGATTATTTTTTAGGATAACTCTGCAATGATAGCCATCTATCCTACCAATTCTACTTCAGAATGAAAATTAGATGATTGATTGTGTCTCAATTAAGGGACCATTCAATTATATCATTAGTCTATGATTATAGGTAGTTAAAGTACAAGAAATCAAGAAATACATCATATCAAATGGTGAGGCTGGTAGTGCACAAAATGTTGGAACACATCACATGTTCTATTATCAGAGGCCACTGAGGTCCCAGAGTGATCCCAATCCCTATGAAGAATGTGATTGGATAGATTCAGTGGTCTATGTTTTTTATTTTTATCTGGGAACAGATAGATTAGGTGGTTTTGTTGTTAGCTTGACTCTCATTGGAGTAGTTAGGGGCTGCTAGATACTGGTTACCAAGATGCAAAATGACCAAACACACTCAAGACCCTACGTCTAGATGTTGTTCCATGAAAAGTAATACCACTTTGTTCTATGATCAGTTCGGATTTAGTATCCTCTAGTGATATATTATAGAGGGATGAAATTGGATGAGTCAATGTGAGGTTTATAGACTTTATGGGATACACCCACAACATGATCCAGAATGTCTACATCTGAGGATGGATGTTTGATTAGGGAATCAATAGATATATCCAAGCCATTATAATGTCTTTTCGAATTCCCATCAATGATGGGGTATTGGAGTGGACACTGGTGGTATAGATATTCCAATCAGTGGGATTCTAAGAAGATAGATTAGGCATTGGGAATAACATGGCTATTTCATTTGCAATATCTTTAATGGCCAAATTGAAAAGATATCAATGATGGAGTCTTCCAATGATCAAACATATTCATGTGGTCATGGGTATCAATTATGGTGATAGTATGAGGAAATCCCTGAGAAGTGTGTTTCTACTTTTTTTTCAGGTGAGATCACATGGATCTTGATTTCTCGACCCGACATTCTTAAAAGGGAAGGCAGATGGTTTACTGACCACTAAAATAGAAACAAAAACATGATCATGGATCTCCTAGGAGCGGGAATGGATTTCCTATGGGGCCATACTATCATAAAAGCAGGTGGAAAACCAAGAGGGGGAGATATGGATGTTGGGAAGCTCTATGAGATCCTTCCAATCCAACCACCACCACTCATCCCATGTTAGGATCAAGGAGATAGAAGTTGGGTACACAGAAGAATGCTTGGTATGGAGGCCTATAACCCTACATCAGATGAGATTATTTAAGGTTCAATATGTTTTTATTATAATATTTCGTTAGTGTTAGTATACAAAGTTGTGTGTCATTAATTAATCTCTATAATCATAGTGTGACAGATTGAGATCTAAGTTTAAGTTCTAGACCAACATCTTTGACTTGAGGATTCTATGGGGAAAATATCGTCTATATCTTTTATCTTCCGATAGTGAGATATGTCACTTGGTAAATAAAGGTTAATGTGGTACTTTTCGGTCATCCTGATAAACCCTATGATTGAATCATTTGAATTTATTGGTTAACCATGATTTGAACCCAAATTGACAATCATTATAGAATAGATAGATTCCTTCGAACTGATGGTATGCGATTATCCTTTTTGTTAGAGAGATATCACTTGGAAGGATATGGGGTTTCTACAAGTAGGAGGCTTCATAAAGTCACCCATCAGTTTTCGAATATATCCATTGGTGCAGTAGACTATTCAGGATTGTAAATTCATTCAATATTCTTTGAGGTTATTATGTGAAAACCACTAAGGGGGATGGGATTTTTATTTTGATCAACATGCATCCCATGAACTCTACTATACCTTCTATGGTATTAAAATTTCTACTACCGATCTACTAGAAATGTGGTTTCAGTTAGAGGACCTTGGATAGATGGGTTTTATTAGTTATAGAGTGTCCCCCTTGGTATCCCTAATTTTGTTTGTGAAAAAGGCATATGATAACATCTGGAAATGTGTGGATAAATGTTATATAAACTATGACACCATTATTAAGTCAATATATTTCATTATGACTTTTACATTCTTTTATTCTTTGATAATTCTGAACATATTTTCTTAAGGAAATTTATCTTTCTCTATGAAATATTTTCTTAAGAATAATTTGTGTTCTATAAAAATGATTTGGACCATAAATATAGTTTTCAAAAACATATCTAATTATTTCCCAACAAAATTATACAATCTATTTCATAATTCCATAAATTGGATCCTTAGCTATCTCAGAAAATTATTGTTCCAGTGTAACAGCCCGAGATTTTATGAAAAATAGTCTTTTTAATTTCATTAATGTCTTGTGTTGTACGCTACACCAAAAGGAGCTTTCACAACAGGCATCCTTGACTTTCCTTGCATTACACGCAATCGCGACCTACCTCGATATCGTGTGTAGTACGCAATACCGAGTTTCACTAAACAACGATATGCTATTAAAATATTATTAAAACTAGCCGTTATGAATAGTAATAACTACTTTTTGAACTTTTGTAAATTTTATTTTTCAAAATGTAATTCATTTTTGGATTCGTAATATCGAAATTATCTTAGGGTGAAATTTTGGTACTTTTCGGATAACTTTCTTTTTCTGATGAATAGTGAAAATTACTAAATTTTAATTAAAAACAACCTTTTTAATTGAAATAATTAATAGTGATAAATTATTAATTTGAGTGTTTTTAAAGTATATTTAGAATATATTTTTACAATTTAATACAATGTTGTTCATTGGATGTAATTTCACATTTAAACCAGACATAAACAAATGTCAATCTTTTGATAGTTATTATCTCTTAAGAACACGCTATTTGTTTTGACGACATGAATTAATTTTTTAATTAATTAATGAAAATTATATTTTTTGAATTTGGTAAAATAGACATCATTTTTTAAATCATAATATCAAATATATCTTAGGCCTAATTTTTGGTATTTTTCTGGAAAGTTTCAATTTTTGATGAATTGTGAAACCACTAAGTGGTAGTTAAAAAAACTGAATTTTTCATAAAACATAATTTTACAGCTTCTGTGAGTGGAATATCGAAAATCCAAGATACATGGTTGATTTCAATAAGTAAAATGTGGTTCAATGAGAGGAAAATAATTTTTTGGTGAATAGTAACTTTTTAATTTTTTTTACCACGGTTAAAAGTAAATAGGGTAATTAAGGGTAAAAATGATATTATTATTACCCTAACACATGTCCTAATTCTGTTGGACAGGTGTAATTCGACCAAAAATAACCTTATGAATAAAATATGACCATTTTGGCCCACTTGGATTAGATTAGTACATTTATAATTAATTTATTTAAAGATGGGTTAAAATAGTTAAAATCAAAGTTTAATAAGTAAATCATTTTTAATATGGGGTTATACATAATATAAATTCGACTATAAATATTCATTAGAAAGAAATAAAGATTTCCTACATAATGGTATTTTATTTGTAATTTTTAGACATTAAATAATTTAATTTATTTATGACACAACGATGATGCAGTAATTATCTTATTAATGAAATATTGACATTATTGATGTTATAAATAACCAAATAAATATAATTTGATACTTTTTATGACTTAAACTAATTTTATAGGTTAATATGACATGTTATTTGTGATTTAAGTAACTTGGTTCGAAATTATCATACTTTTATGAATTTCATAAAAATCATGTACCAAATAGTGTCAAAATTGACATAAATTAGTTTTTAAAAGAAATATTATATTATTAATTGTTATTTTATTCCTAAAAATCTAAGGATCGGCCAAATGACTTAAATAAAATTATATATATTAATAATAAACATCTTGGGGTTCTTTTGGCTTGATAGTGTAAGTTTATTAACCATATAGTGTAAGAAAACAATAAGACACGGTAAAAGTTAAATTATTTAACTTAGAGTTAAATCTAATTGATATGGTTAAAATAATAACATAAAGTTGTCTAAATCATATTTTATGGGATTATTTCGATCCATACCCAATTTATCTTCGAAATAAGACTCTTTGGAACCATTATAAACCGAATTTGACCTTAATATAAAATAATATTTTGAGATTTTCCTAAGGTGCCCCTCTCCTCCCTTATAAAAGGGCACCTCCTTCCCCTCTTCTTCACACCACTTTGAGCCTTCAAGTTCGGCCAAACCCTGCCAAAATATCATCTCCACTTCCCTAGAATCATCCTATATGTCTTGGTCTTCTTCAAAGACCATCCTTAGTTCTTTAAGTGGAGGTTAAGTGAAGGCGCGTCAAAAAGAGGTAATATCCATTACCGATCATTTTCAATTTCTTTCTTCTTCAACTTCTTCTTCTTTATTTGTTTAATTATAAAGTAATAACATTAGTATTTCATATATACTGATATGTTATTATAAATATGAAACAACTCTAATTAACCTTCTATCCATCCTATGGAAAAAGGAAATCACCGCACGTGCGTAGGTACGGAATACCGTCTCCACGCCGTGGTGTAAACTATTTTCCGTCACCACCTTAATTGGATGGGTATAATGGTGTAATGAGTAACTATATATGATTATTATAAATTGATATTGATACTGAAATAGTATACACACACTTCAACACAATTCCATGACCATGGGAACGATATCATCGCTCGTGCGTACGTACGGACTACCGTCTCCACGACACGATGAGATTCATTATCCATGTTAACCATTCAAGAATGATTATAAAGTACATATAATGAATAATAATGAAATAAATGACATGGTAAATATACTGTATTTAAGTATATATATATTTCATCTACTTACTTCCATTCAAGACAATAAGGAAAGGAAAACAGCGTTCATGCGTACGTACGGACTACCGTCTCCATGAACGGTGTGTTTCATTTCATTTTTCTATCTATTATATATATATATATACTGAATATATATGATATATAAATCATATTTTATTTTCTGTAAGTAAGTAAATCATGATATAAGTAATAATAATGTCCAGAACAACAAGTCCAAACACCTACGATAAATGAAACTATTTTACCCAAAACGCTTCTTTAACATGGAATTTACAAAAGAACGGGTTTTATATAGTCATAAGTGAACCATATATGATATCATAACAATGAATATGATTCTATAATAAGTTAATGGTATTATTTAAATCATTATACACGAGGTTCAGATACGTAGAAAGCATATCGGACATAAGGTAAGGGAAATATCACAATCTCATTTTTATCCGAGATTGTTTATACTTTGGTATTTACTGGGGTGTATTCTATCATCCACATCCATGTTTCCTCAATATTTAATATTATTTCCATTCACCTAAAATTTTTTAAATCCTATTTTACCCTTCGGTGAGTTTTTAGTAAAATATATGAAAGGAATATTTTGTCATTTTTCGTACGAGGTACTTTTTTGACTTTTCCGACAAAAGTACGAGAAGAATGTTTTTTTAACTTATATGGCATGAATGTATTTTTAAAACATTATTTAAAAAAAGATTCCTTTACAATTTTTCAAGTTTATTTTTAATCAAATTCTTTTAGTTTAAAATTTTATGACATGTTAAGAAAGGAAAAGTGTTTTTGAAGTAGAAAGGATATTTTCCTCAAGAATAAAGTTCAAGTGTTTTATCAAAATTATTTTCCATCTAAGAAAATAAAGGGTTCTTTTTTTATCCCTATTAGTACATTGATTTGATTATGTTGTGATAATTTTTAAGAATTCCTTTATCATATATGAATTGTTTTATGATATCATGATGTTTAAGATTCCCATTTGTATTACATGAGTTATGCAATGATATATGGTTTATGATTTTGTGGCACACATAAGAATGGTATCATTATGAGATGGGTGGGACCTATATCTCCCTCCAATTCATTGGGTAAAGATTTTATATCTCATGAGATAGACATGGCTGGAACGGTAGGTTATACTGGTTCATTGAAACAAGACTGAAACGAGGGTGACTCGGTTCAAAAATAGACTTTGTCCACTAAGATAGTCTTGGAAATGAGTCTTGACTAATAAGAAATTATTCTCTATGATTATGTGTGTATTCCACAAAGTTTCATGTTTTAGGTTATGATTATTGGGAATACAATTCACTACTATGATTATCCCATGTTATGAAATAATGATCTCTTTTGCTGGTTAAGATTTCCAAAAGATATGTTCTTATGAATATGACGTGATTGATATTTATTTTTTTACCCTTACTGAGCATTTGAGCTCACCCTTTAATGTTTTCTTTTCCCCAGGATATAAAGAAAGGTTTTAGGTAAAAAAAAAGGGAAGATCTTTATGGGAGATGTTGAAGATCTTTCACCACGATTAGAAGATTATTTTCCGAGTTTCCAAAGACACTAAAATATTACGGTCTTTGTGTGTGTGTTTTTGTTATGTACTAAGAATTCCGCAAAAGTAATGTAATGTCCATGTACGTCAGGCTTCGGGTCTCTATAGTTGGTATCATAGGAAAGGTTTAGTCAACCATTGGAAACTAGGATGCGAATACGTTATTGAGATCCCTAGAGATATTTTTATGGTATGTCTAGGGATGTCTCTAAGGTTAAGTATACGTATAGGTTATAGTCCTAGAATTTCTCTAACGATCTTAGAATTTAACCTAAGATGTTAGATATTGAGGGTACTCCCCCTATACTATGTTGTTTTATCTAGCATGATTTTTGCCTCTCACAAGATTCTTTTTGTGTTTTAGTTAATGGAGGGAACTGGAAGGAATTCGGTTAACATTGAATCCAATGGACAAATTGGTGACTATGAGCAAAAAAATTGTGTAATTCCTAGAGACAAAGATATTGTGATTTTTTCCGAATTAGTCATCGCGATATATGATTAACAAGGTGAAATTTAGTGGTATGCCTAAATCATCAAAGAAGAGGAAGATAAACTATTATGCATGATCGCATGTTGAGGAGCATAAAGAAATGAAGATTGAGATTTCTAAAGAAGGGAAGAAGAACATTGAGGAATACCTCAAATGGAGGGACCGATGTTATCTGTGTGTAGAAAAGGGTTATTGAGTGATATACTGTTATGGAGTTCAATGTCTTATTTGTAGAGAACATGGGCTTTACCCAACTCAATGCCCTGACCTAAAATGTCACTTCTAAATCAAGGAAGGACTTATTCCAGGACAATCATTGAAGTGGATGGACTGAAGTGTTTATGTATTGGTATTCAAGAATAATATTGTTGAGAAACTTTTATGGTGTATTGAAATATTTATGTATTGGTCTATTGTAGTTTTCAATAATTTTAAGGTACTGGTAACCATGAAAAGTGATTCAAATATTTTGGAAAGTAGATGATATGCGCATAATGAATGGATAAGGAGAAAATGAAATGTTTCACAGTATTCATGAGCTCATGATTGATATAAGGACTAAGTGATATCATGGTTTGAGTATATAGAATTTTGAGGATTTTGGTATGTAGAAAGTGTTAACATTTAACTGCATTCATGTTTTCACTAAGGTTCAATGGGTATTCAAGAGAATACAGGATTAAGGCCATTGAATGTTTGGAATGTGACCAACAAGACATATCTTATGATATATGGGGATCAACGATGGTATTAAATCTCTGGTAATTGTTTTCACTATATTATGAGAGTGGACTGAAGTATTATGGATAAGCCTAAAGATTGGAATAGATTATGTTGGACATAATTTAGTATTGTTTAAGTATAGAAGTTTTATTCAATATTATTGATGGGATGTTATAGTAATATAGTTTTAGAAAAAGGACAACCTGCAGGACGGGCGACAGCCCATCGCATCGGACAAGGCTGTGGGAATCGAACACACAACCGAAGTGCGACTGGCCTTTATCCCCTACCACTGGCCTACAAGAAGTCCCTATTTATTAGAAACTAGTTTTATTATATTAAGAAGTATGATATATGAAGTATAAGTCCATTTTAGGAACCATATATCATTAATCTCACTATAGATGGACTTATGTATTTTTTGATAACATTTCTAACCTTTTGTTTGAGACAGATGGAATGACCCATCATTCTATCACATGATCTACTAACACATCACGAATGACAAATTCAACTTCATTTCTTTAAGAGATGAAGTGTAAATTGTCCAACGGCGAGACTGTACCGAAATCACGAAAGTATTTCTTCTAATTTCAATTTCATCAACTTTATGGAAACGATCTTGAAAACCAAAAATGTTGTCCTAGTGCTCTTATATCTGATGAATCAGATGGTACCTTATATCGTCACAAATTTATGGCTTTGTGATTGCTGGATTTTCCATATCCATGTTCTCTACCACTCTCCATCAGAACATGATGGTTAGATTTCTCTTTCATATCCATATTTTCACCTATGTGGAAACCCAGTAATTAGTTTATTTGGGTAATCGTTACATTTCATACATTAGTTTTTAAAGCCAAGTTTTGGTATTCCTTTTTACAATGTGGGTTTCTATTAAAGAAAATTTCGATCAGTAAACCATTTATAACCTCGACGAATTTCGAGGGCGAAAATCATTTTAAGGGGGGTAGAATGTAACAACCCGAGATTTTATGAAAAATATTCTTTTGAATTTCATTAATGTCTTGTGTTGTATGCAACACCAAAATGAGCTTGAACAACACGCATCCTTGACTTTCCTTGCATTACACGCAATCACGACCTACCTCGATAGCGTGTGTAGTACGCAATACCGAGTTTCACTAAACAACGATATGCTATTAAAATATTATTAAAACTAGCCGTTATGAATAGTAATAACCACTTTTTGAAATTTTTTAAATTTTATTTTTCAAAATGGAATTCATTTTTGGATTCATAATATTGGAATTAGCTTAGGGTGAAATTTTGGTACTTTTCGGATAACTTTCTTTTTCTGATGAATAGAGAAAATTACTAGATTTTAATTAAAAACAACCTTTTTAATCGAAATAATTAATAGTGATAAATTATTAATTTGAGTGGTTTTAAAGTATATTTAGAATATATTTTTACAATTTAATACAATTTTGTTCATTGGATGTAATCTCACATTTAAACCAGACATAAACAACTGTCAATCTTTTGATAGTTATTATCTCTTAAGAACACACTATTTGTTTTGACGACAGGAATTAATTTTTAAATTAATTAATGCAAATTATATGTTTTGAATTTGGTAAAATAGACATCATTTTTTAATTCATAATATCAAATATAGCTTAGGCCTAATTTTTGGTATTTTTCTGGAAACTTTCAATTTTTGATGAATAGTGAAACCACTAAGTGGTAGTGAAAAAAACTAAATTTTTCATAAAACATAATTTTACAGCTTGTGTGAGTGGAATTTCTAAAATCCATGATAAACGGTTGATTTCAATAAGTAAAATGTGGTTCAATGAAATGAAAATAATTTTTTGGTGAATAGTAACTTTTTACTTTTTTACCACGGTTAAAAGTAAATAGGGTAATTAAGGGTAAAAATGATATTATTATTACCATAACACATGTCCTAATTCTATTGGACATGTGTACTTTGACCAAAAACAACCTTATGAATAAAATATGACCATTTAGGCCCACATGGATTAGATTAGGACATTTATAATTAATTTATTTAAAGAAGGGTTAAAATAGTTAAAATCAAAGTATAATAAGTAAATCATTTTTAATATGGGGTTATACATAATATAAATTCGACTATAAATATTAATTAGAAATATAAAAAGATTTCCTACCTAATGGTATTTTATTTGTAATTTTTAGACATTATATAATTTAATTTATTTATGACACAACGATGATGCAATAATTATCTTATTAATGAAATATTGACATAATTGATGTTATAAATACCCAAATAAATATAATTTGAGACTTTTTATGACATACACTAATTTTATAGGTTAATATGATATTTTATTTTGGATATAAGTAACTTGTTTTGAACTTATCACACTGTTATGAATTTCATAAAAATCATGTACCAAATAGTTTCAAAATTGACATAAATTAGTTTTTAAAACAAATATTATATTATTAATTGTTATTTTATTCCTAAAAATCTAATGTTTGTCCAAATGACTTATATAAGATTATATATATTAATAATAAACAACTTGGGGTTATTTTGGCTTGATATTGTATGTTTATTAACCATATAGTTTAAGAAAACAAAAAGACACGGTAAAAGTTAAATTATTTAACTTAGAGTTAAATCTAATTGATAAGGTTAAAATAATAACCTAAACTTGTATAAATCTTATTTTATGAGATGATTTCGATCCATCCCCACTTTATCTTCGAAATAAGACCCTTTGGAACCATTATAAACCGAATTTGACCTTAATATAAAATAATATTTTGAGATTTTCCATAGGTTCCCCTCTCCTCCCTTATAAAAGGGCACCTCCTCCCCCTCTTCCTCACACCACTTTGAGCCTTCAAGTTCATCCAACCCCTGCCAAAATCACTTATCCACTCCCTAGTATCATCCTAGAGGTCTTGTTATTCTTCAAAGACCATCCTTAGTTCTTTAAGTGGAGGTTAAGTGAAGGCGCGTCAAAAAGAGGTAATATCCATTACCGATCTTTTTCAATTTCTTTCTTCTTCAAATTCTTCTTCTTTAGTTGCTTCATGATAAAGTAATTAAATAAGTATTTCTTATATACTGATATGTTGTTATAAATATGAAACAACTCTAATTACACTTCTATCCATCCTATGGAAAAAGGAAATCACCGCGCGTGCGTACGTACGAAATACCGTCTCCACGCCGTGGTGTAATCTATTTTCCGCCACCACCATAATTGGATGGGTATAATGGTGTAATTAGTAACTATATATGATTATTATAAATTTATATTGATACTTAAATAGTATACATACACTTCAACACAATTCCACGACCATGGGAAAGATATCATCGCTCGTGCGTACGTACGGACTACCGTCTCCACGACGTGATGAGATTCATTATCCATGTTAACCATTCAAGAATGATTATAAAGTATATATAATGAATAATAATTAAATATATGACATTCTAAATCTACTGTATTTAAGTATATATATATGTCATCTACTTACTTCCATTCAAGACAATAAGGAAAGGAAAACAACGTTCATGCGTACGTATGGACTACCGTCTCCATGAACGGTGTGTTTCATTTCATTTATCTATATATTATATATATATACTGAATATATATGATATATAAATCATATTTTATATTCTGTAAGTAATTAAATCATGATATAAGTAATAATAATGTCAAGAACAATAAGTCCAAACACCTACGATAAATGAAGAGATTTTACCCAAAACGCTTCTTTAACATGGAATTTACAAAAGAACGGGTATTATAAAGTCATAAGTGAACCATATATGATATCATAACAATGAATATGATTCTGTAATAAGTTAATTACATTATTTAAATCATTATACAGGAGGTTCGGATACGTAGAAAGCATATCAGACATAAGGTAAGGGAAATATCACAATCTCATTTTTATCCGAGATTGTATATACTTTGGTATTTACTGGGGTGTATTCTATCATCCACATCCATGTTTCCTCAATATGTAATATTATTTCCATTTACCTAAAATTGCTTAAATCCTATTTTACCCTTCGGTGAGTTTTTAGTAAAAGATATGAAAGGAATATTCTGTCGTTTTTCGTACGAGGTACTTTTTTGACTATTCCGAAAAAAGTATGAGAAGAATGGTTTTTTTAACTTATACGACATGAATGGACTTTCCAAACATTATTTACGAAAATATTCCTTTACAAGTTTTCATGTTTATTTTTAATCAACTTCTTTTAGTTTAAAATTGTATGACATGTTAAGAAAGGAAAAGTGTTTTTGAAGTAGAAAGGATATTTTCCTCAAGAATAAAGTTCAAGTGTTTTATCAAAATTATTTTCCATCTAAGAAAATAAAGGGTTCTATTTTTATCCCTATTATTACATTGATTTGATTATGTTGTGATTATTTTTATGAATTCCTTTATCATATATGAATTGTTTTATGATGTCATGATGTTTAAGATTCCCATTTTTATTACATGGGTTATGCAATGATATATGGTTTATGATTTTGTGGCACACATAAGAATGGTATCATTATGAGATGGGTGGGACCTATATCTTCCTCCAATGCATTGGGTAAATATTTTATATCTCATGAGATAGACATGGCTGGAATGGTAGGTTATACTGGTTCATTGAAACAGGACTGAAACGAGGGTGACTCGGTTTAGAAATGGACTTTGTCCACTAAGATAGTCTTGGAAATGAGTCTTGACTAATAAGAAATGATTCTCTATGATTATGTGTGTATGCCACAAAGTTTCATGTTTTAGGTTATGATTATTGGTATTACATTTCACTACTATGATTTATCCCATGTTATGAAATAATGATCTCTTTTGCAGGTTAAGATTTCCAAAAGATATGTTCTTATGAATATGACGTGATTGATATTTCTTTTGTTTAGCCTTACTGAGCATTTTAGCTCACCATTTAATGTTTTCTTTTCCCCAGGATATAAAAAAAGTTTTTAGGTAAAAAAAAGGGAAGATATTTATGGGAGATGTTGAAGATCTTTCACCACAATTAGAAGATTATTTTCCGAGTTTCCAAAGACACTAAACTATTACGGTCCTTGTGTGTGTGTTTTTTTATGTACTAAGAATTCTGAAAAAGTAATGTAATGTCCATGTACGGCAGGCTTCGGGTCTCTACAGTTGGTATCAGAGGAAAGGTTTAGTCAACCTTTGGAAACTAGGATGCGAATATGTTAGTGAGATCTCTAGAGATATTTCTATGGTATGTCTAGGGATGTCTCTAAGGTTAAGTATATGAATAGGTTATAGTCCTAGAATTTCTCTAACGATCTTAGAATCTAACCTAAGATGTTAGATATTGAGGGTACTCCCCATATACTATGTTGTTTTCTCTAGCATGATTTTTGCCTCTCACAAGATTCTTTTTGTGTTTTAGTTAGTGGAGGGAACCAGAAGGAATTCAGTTAACATTGAATCTAATGGACAAATTGGTGACTATGAGCAACAAAATTGTGTAATTCCTAGAGAGAAATATATTGTGATTTTTGCCGAATTAGTCATCGAGATATATGATTAACAAGGTGAAATTTAGTGGTATGCCTAATTCATCAAAGAAGAGGAAGATAAACTATTATGCATGTTTGCATGTTGAGGAGCATAAAGAAAGGAATATTGATATTTCTAAATAAGGGAAGAAGAACATTGAGGAATACCTCAAATGGAGGGACCGATGTTATCTGTGTGGAGAAAAGGGTCATAGAGTGAAAAACTGTTATGGAGTTCAATGTCTTATTTTTAGAGAACATGGGATTTACCCAACTCAATTCCCTATCCTAAAAAGTTAATTCTAAATCAAGGAAGGACTTATTCCAGGACAATCATTGAAGTGGATAGACTGAAGTGTTTATATATTGGTATTCAAGAATAATGTTGTTGAGATACTTTTATGGTGTATTGAAATATTTATGTATTGGTCTATTGTGGTTTTCAATAATTTTAAGGTACCGGTAACCATGAAAAGTTATTAAAATATTTTGGAAAGTAGATGATATGCGCATAATGAATGGATAAAGAGAAAATGAAATGTTTGACAGTATTCATGAGCTCATGATTGATGTAAGGACTAAGTGATATCATGGTTTGAGTATATAGAATTTTGAGGATTTTGGTATGTAGAAACTGTTAACATTTAACTGCATTCATGTTTTCACTAAGGTTCAATGGGTATTCAAGAGAATACATGATTAAGGCCATTGAATGTTTGGAATGTGACCAACAAGACACATCTTATGATATATGGGGATCAACGATGGTATTAAATCTCTGGTAATCGTTTTCACTATATTATGAGAGTGGACTGCAGTATTATGGATAAGCCTAAAGATTGGAATAGATTATGTTGGACATAAGTTAGTATTGTTTAAGGATCGAAGTTTTTTTCAATATTATTGATGGGATGTTATAGTAATATAGTTTTAGAAAAAGGAAAACCTGCAGGACGGGCGACAACCCATCACATCAGAAAAGGCTGTGGGAATCGAACACACAACCAATGTGCGACTGGCCTTTATCCCCTACCACTGGCCTACAGGAAGTCCCTGTTTAGTAGAAACTAGTTTTATTATATTAAGCAGTATGATATATGAAGTGTAAGTCCATTTGAGGAACCATTATCATTAATCTCACTATAGATGGACTTATGTATTTTTTGATAACATTTCTAACCTTTTGTTTGAGACAGATGGAATGACCCATCATTCTATCAAATGATCTGCTAACACATCATGAATGACAAATTCAACTTCATTTCTTTAAGAGATGAAGTGTAAATTGTCCAACGGTGAGACTGTACCGAAATCACGAAAGTATTTCTTCTAATTTCAATTTCATCAACTTTATGGAAATGATCTTGAAAACCAAAAATGTTGTCCTAGTGCTCTTATATCTGATGAATCAGATGGTGCCTTAGATCGTCACAAATTTATGGCTTTGTGATTGATGGCTTTTCCATATCCATGTTCTCTACCACTCTCCATCAGAACATGATGGTTAGATTTCTCTTCTATATCCATATTTTCACCTATGTGGAAACCCAGTAATCAGTTTATTTGGGTAATCATTACATTTCATACTTTAGTTTTTAAATCCAAGTTTTGGTATTCCTTTTTACGATGTGGTTTTCTATTAAAGAAACTTTCGAGCATTAAACCATTTATAACCTCGACGAATTTCGAGGGCGAAATTCATTTTAAGGGGGGTAGAATGTAACAGCCCGAGATTTTATGAAAAATGTTATTTTTAATTTCATTAATGTCTTGTGTTGTACGCTACACCAAAAGGAGCTTGCACAACACGCATCCTTGACTTTCCTTGCATTACACGCAATCGCGACGTACCTCGATAGCGTGTGTAGTAGGCAATACCGAGTTTCACTAAACAACGATATGCTATTAAAATATTATTAAAACAACCCGTTATGAATAGTAATAACCACTTTTTAAAATTTTGTAAATTTTATTTTTCAAAATGGAATTCATTTTTGATTCGTAATATCGAAATTAGCTTAGGGTGAAATTTTGGTACTTTTCGGATAACTTTCTTTTTCTGATGAATAGTGAAAATTACTAAATTTTAATTAAAAACAACCTTTTTAATCGAAATAATTAATAGTGATAAATTATTAATTTGAGTGGTTTTAAAGTATATTTAGAATATATTTTTACAATTTAATACAATGTTGTTCATTGGATGTAATTTCACATTTAAACCAGACATAAACAACTGTCAATCTTTTGATAGTTATTATCTCTTAAGAACACGCTATTTGTTTTGACGACAGGAATTAATTTTTAAATTAATTAATGCAAATTATATGTTTTGAATTTGTTTAAATAGAAATCATTTTTTAATTCATAATATCAAATATATCTTAGGCCTAATTTTTGGTATTTTTCTGAAAACATTCAATTTTTGATGAATAGTGAAACCACTAAGTGGTAGTTAAAAAAACTAAATTTTTCATAAAACATAATTTTACAGCTTCTGTGAGTGGAATTTCAAAAATCCAAGAGACACGGTTGATTTCAATAAGTAAAATGTGGTTCAATGAGATGAAAATAATTTTTTGGTGAATAGTATCTTTTTACTTTTTTTACCACGGTTAAAAGTAAATAGGGTAATTAAGGGTAAAAATGATATTATTATTACCCTAACACATGTCCTAATTCTATTGGACAGGTGTAATTCGACCAAAAACAACCTTATGAATAAAATATGACCATTTAGGCCCACTTGGATTAGATTAGGACATTTATAATTTATTTATTTAAAGAAGGGTTAAAATAGTGAAAATCAAAGTTTAATAAGTAAATCATTTTTAATATGGGGTTATACATAAGATAAATTCGACAATAAATATTCATTAGAAAGATAAAAAGATTTTATACATAATGGTATTTTATTTGTAATTTTTAGACATTAAATAATTTAATTTATTTAAGACACAACAATGATGTAGTAATTATCTTATTAATGAAATATTGACATAATTGATGTTATAAATACCCAAATAAATATAATTTGATACTTTTTATGACATAAACTAATTTTACAGGTTAATATGACATGTTATTTTTGATTTAAGTAACTTGGTTAGAACTTATCATACTGTTATGAATTTCATAAAAATCATGTACCAAATAGTGTCAAAATTGACATAAATTAGTTTTTAAAACAAATATTATATTATTAATTGTTATTTTATTCCAAAAAATCTAAGGTTCGGACAAATGACTTAGATAAGACTGTATATATTAATAATAAACAACTTGGGGTTCTTTTGGATTGATATTGTATGTTTATTAACCATATAGTGTAAGAAAACAAAAAGACACGGTAAAAGTTAAATTATTTAACTTAGAGTTAAATCTAATTGATAAGGTTAAAATAATAACCTAAACTTGTCTAAATACTATTGGATGAGAGGCTTTAGATCCATCCCCACTTTATCTTCGAAATAAGACCCTTTGGAACCACTATAAACCGAATTTGACCTTAATATAAAATAATATTTTGAGATTTTCCTAAGGTGCCCCTCTCCTCCCTTAAAAAAGGGCACCTCCTCCCCCTCTTCCTCACACCACTTTGAGCCTTAAAGTTCGTCCAACCCCTGAAAAATCTCTTCTCCACTTTCCTATTATCATCCTAGAGGTCTTGGTCTTCTTCAAAGACCATCCTTAGTTCTTTTAGTGGAGTTTAAGTGAAGGCGCGTCAAAAAGAGGTAATAACCATTACTGATCTTTTTCAATTTCATTCTTCTTCAACTTCTTCTTCTTTAGTTGTTTCATGATAAAGTAATAACATCAGTATTTATTATATACTTATATGTTATTATAAATATGAAACAACTCTAATTAACCTTCTATCCATCCTACGGAAAAAGGAAATCACCGCGCGTGCGTACGTACGGAATACCGTCTCCACGCCGTGGTGTAATCTATTTTCCGCCACCACCTTAATTGGATGGGTATAATGGTGTAATGAGTAACTATATATTATTATTATAAAGTGATATTGATACTGAAATAGTATATATACACTTCAACACAATTCCACGACCATGGGAACGATATCATCGCTCGTGCGTACGTACGGACTACCGTCTCCACGACGCGATGAGATTCATTATCCATGTTAACCATTCAAGAATGATTATAATGTATATATAATGAATAATAATGAAATATATGACATGGTAAATCTAATGGATTTAAGTATATATATATTCCATCTACTTACTTCCATTCAAGACAATAAGGAAAGGAAAACAGCGTTCATGCGTACGTACGGACTACCGTCTCCATGAACGGTGTGTTTCATTTCATTTATCTATCTATTATATATATATATAATAATATATATGATATATAAATCATATTTTATATTCTGGAAGTAAGTAAATCATGATATAAGTAATAATAATGTCAAGAAAAACCAGTCCAAACACCTACGATAAATGAAACGATTTTACCCAAAACGCTTCTTTAACATGGAATTTACAAAAGACGGGTATTATAAAGTCATAAGTGAACCATATATGATATCATAACAATGAATATGATTCTGTAATAAGTCAATGACATTATTTAAATCATTATACAGGAGGTTCGGATACGTAGAAAGCATATCGGACATAAGGTAAGGGAAATATCACAATCTCATTTTTATCCGAGATTGTTTATACTTTGGTATTTACTGGGGTGTATTCTATCTTCCACATCCATGTTTCCTCAATATGTAATATTATTTCCATTCACCTAAAATTGTTTAAATCCTATTTTAACCTTCGGTGAGTATTTAGTAAAAGATATGAAAGGAATATTTTGTCATTTTTCGTATGAGGTACTTTTTTTGACTTTTCTGACAAAAGTACGAGAAGAATGTTTTTTTAACTTATACGGCATGAATGGATTTTTAAAACATTATTTAAAAAAATATTCCTTTACAAGATTTAAAGTTTATTTTTAATCAACTTTCTTCAGTTTAAAATTGTATGACATGTTAAGAAAGGAAAAGTGTTTTTGAATTAGAAAGGATATTTTCCTCAAGAATAAAGTTCCAGTGCTTTATCAAAATTATTTTCCATCTAAGAAAATAATGGGTTCTGTTTTTATCCCTATTATTACATTTATCTTATTATGTTGTGATTATTTTTATGAATTCCTTTATCATATTTGAATTGTTTTATGATTTCATGATGTTTAAGATTCCCATTTTTATTACATGGGTTATGCAATGATATATGGTTTATGATTTTGTGGCACACATAAGAATGGTATCATTATGAGATGGGTGGGACCTATATCTCCCTCCAATGCATTGGGTAATGATTTTATATCTCATGAGATAGAAATGGCTGGAACGGTAGGTTATACCGGTTCATTGAAACATGACTGAAACGAGGGTGACTCGGTTCAGAAATGGACTTTGTCCACTAAGATAGTCTTGGCAATGAGTCTTGACTAATACGAAATGATTTTATATGATTATGTGTGTATTCCACAAAGTTTCATGTTTTAGGTTATGATTATTGGGATTACATTTCACTACTATGATTTATCCCATGTTATGAAATAATGATCTCTTTTGCAGGTTAAGATTTCCAATAGATATGTTCTTATGAATATGACGTGATTGATATTTCTTTTGTTTACCCTTACTGAGCATTTGAGATCACCCTTTAATGTTTTCTTTTCCCCAGGATATAAAGAAAGGTTTTAGGTAAAAAAAGGGAAGATCTTTATGGGAGATGTTGAAGATCTTTCACCACGATTAGAAGATTATTTTCCGAGTTTCCAAAGACACTAAACTATTACGGTCCTTGTGTGTGTGTTTTTGTTATGTACTAAGAATTCCGAAAAAGTAATGTAATGTCCATGTACGTCAGGCTTCGGGTCTCTACAGTTGGTATCAGAGGAATGTTTTAGTCAACCTTTGGAAACTAGGATGTGAATACGTTAGTGAGATCCCTAGAGATATTTCTATGGTATGTCTAGGGATGTCTCTAAGGTTAAGTATACGAATAGGTTATAGTCCGAGAATTGCTCTGACGATCTTTGAATTTAACCTAAGATGTTAGATATTGAGGGTACTCCCCCTATACTATGTTGTTTTCTCTAGAATGATTTTTTCCTCTCACAAGATTCTTTTTCTGTTTTAGTTAATGGAGGGAACCGGAAGGAATTCTGTTAACATTGAATCCAATGGATAAATTGGTGACTATGAGCAACAAAATTGTGTAATTCCTTGAGAGAAAGATATTGTGATTTTTTCTGAATTAGTCATCGCGATATATGATTAACAAGGTGAAATTTAGTGGTATGCCTAATTCATCAAAGAAGAGGAAGATAAACTATTATGCATGTTCGCATGTTGAGGAGCATAAAGAAAGGAAGATTGAGATTTCTAAAGAAGGGAATAAGAACATTGAGGAATACCTCAAATGGAGGGACCGATGTTATCTGTGTGGAGAAAAGGGTCATAGAGTGACAGACAGTTATGGAGTTCAATTTCTTATTTGTAGAGAACATGGGCTTTACCCAACTCAATGCCCTGACCTAAAAAATTACTTCTAAATCAAGGAAGGACTTATTCCAGGACAATCATTGAAGTGGATGGACTGAAGTGTTTATGAATTGGTATTCAAGAATAATGTTGTTGAGATACTTTTATAGTGTATTGAAATATTTATGTATTGGTCTATTGTGGTTTTCAATAATTTTAAGGTACCGGTAACCATGAAAAGTGATTCAAATATTTTTGAAAGTAGATGATATGCGCATAATGAAAGGATAATGAGAAAATGAAATGTTTGACAGTATTCATGAGCTCATGATTGATATAAGGACTAAGTGATATCATGGTTTGAGTATATAGAATTTTGAGGATTTTGGTATGTAGAATGTGTTAACATTTAACTGCATTCATGTTTTCACTAAGGTTCAATGGGTATTCCAGAGAATACACGATTAAGGCCATTGAATGTTTGGAATGTGACCAACAAGACATATCTTATGATATATGGGGATCAACGATGGTATTAAATCTATGGTAATCGTTTTCACTATATTATGAATGTGGACTGCAGTATTATGGATAAGCCTAAAGATTAGAATAGATTATGTTGGACATAAGTTAGTATTGTTTAAGGATAGATGTTTTTTTCAATATTATTGATGGGATGTTATATTAATATAGTTTTAGAAAAAGCACAACCTGCAGGACGGGCGACAGCCCATCGCATCAGACAAGGCTGTGGGAATCGAACACACAACCGAAGTGCGACTGGCCTTTATCCCCTACCACTGGACTACAAGAAGTCCCTGTTTAGTAGAAACTAGTTTTATTATATTAAGCAGTATGATATATGAAGTATAAGTCCATTTTAGGAACTATATATCATTAATCTCACTATATATGGACTTATGTATTTTTTTATAACATTCCTAACCTTTTGTTTGAGACAGATGGAATGAACCATCATTCTATCACATGATCTGCTAACACATCACGAATGAAAAATTCAACTTCATTTCTTTAAGAGATGAAGTGTAAATTGTCCAACAGTGAGACTATACCGAAATCACGAAAGTATTTCTTCAAATTTCAATTTCATCAACTTTATGGAAACGATCTTGAAAACCAAAAATGTTGTCCTAGTGCTATTATATCTGATGAATCAGATGGTACCTTAGATCGTCAAAAATTTATGGCTTTGTGATTTCTGGCTTTTCCATATCCATGTTCTCTACCACTCTCCATCAGAACATGATGGTTAGATTTCTCTTCCATATCCATATTTTCACCTATGTGGAAACCCAGTAATTAGTTTATTGGGTAATCGTTACATTTCATACATTATTTTTTAAAGCCAAGTTTTGGTATTTCTTTTTACGATGTGGGTTTCTATTAAAGAAACTTTCGAGTAGTAAACCATTTATAACCTCGACGAATTTCGAGGGCGAAATTCATTTTAAGGGGGGTAGAATGTAATAGCCCGAGATTTTATGAAAAATATTATTTTTAATTTCATTAATGTCTTGTGTTGTACGCTACACCAAAAGGAGTTTTCACAACACGCATCCTTGACTTTCCTTGCATTACAGGCAATCGCGACCTACCTCTATAGCATGTGTAGTACGCAATACCAAGTTTCACTAAACAACGACATGCTATTAAAATATTATTAAAACTAGCCGTTATGAATAGTAATAACCACTTTTTGAAATTTTGTAAATTTTAATTTTCAAAATAGAATTCATTTTTGGATTCGTAATATCGAAATTAGCTTAGGGTGAAATTTTGGTACTTTTCGGATAACTTTCTTTTTCTGATGAATAGTGAAAATTACTTAATTTTAATTTAAAACAACCTTTTTAATTGAAATAATTAATAGTGATAAATTTTTAATTTGAGTGGTTTTAAAATATATTTAGAATATATTATTACAATTTAATACAATGTTGTTCATTGGATGTAATTTCACATTTAAACCAGACATAAACAACTGTCAATCTTTTGATAGTTATTATCTCTTAAGAACACGCTATTTGTTTTGACGACGGGAATTAATTTTTAAATTAATTAATGCAAATGAAATTTTTTTTATTTGGTAAAATAGACATAATTTTTTAATTCATAATATCAAATATAGCTTAGGCCTAATTTTTGGTATTTTTCTGAAAACTTTCAATTTTTGATGAATAGTGAAACCACTAAGTGGTAGTTAAAAAAACTGAATTTTTCATGAAACTTAACTTTAGCACTTCTATGAGTGGAATTTCGAAAATCCGAGAGACACGGTTGATGTCAATAAGTAAAATGTGGTTCAATGAGATGAAAATAATTTTTTGGTGAAGAGTAACTTTTTTGTTTTTTTTACCACGGTTAAAAGTAAATAGGGTAATTAAGGGTAAAAATCATATTATTATTACCCTAACACATGTCCTAATTCTATTGGACAGGTTTAATTCGACCAAAAACAACCATATGAATAAAATAGGACCATTTAGGCCCACTTGGATTAGATTAGGACATTTATTATTTATTTATTTAAAGAAGGGTTAAAATAGTTAAAATCAAAGTTTAATAAGTAAATCATTTTTAATATGGTGTTATACATAAGAAAAATTCGACTATAAATATTCATTAGAAAGATAAAACTATTTCCTAAATAATGGTATTTTATTTGTAATTTTTAGACATTAAATAAATTAATTTATTTATGACTCAACGATGATGCAGTAATTATCTTATTAATGAAATATTGACATAATTGATGTTATAAATACCCAAATAAATATAATTTGACACTTTTTATGACTTAAACTAAGTTTATAGGTTCATATGACATGTTATTGTCGATGTAAGTAACTTGGTTCGAACTTATAATACTGTTATAAATTTCATAAAAATCATGTACCAAATAGTTTCAAAATTGACATAAATTAGTTTTTAAAACAAATATTATATTATTAATTGTAATTTTATTCCTAAAAATCTCAGGTTCAGCCAAATGACTTATATAAGATTATATATATTAATAATAAACAACTTGGGGTTAGTTTGGCTTGATATAGTATGTTTATTAACCATATAGTGTAAGAAAACAAAAAGACACGGTAAAAGTTAAATTATTTAACTTAGAGTTAAATCTAATTGATAAGGTTAAAATAATAACCTAAACTTGTCTAAATTCTATTGGATGAGATTATTTCGACCCATACCCACTTTATCTTAGAAATAAGACCCTTTGGAACCATTATAAACCGAATTTGACCTTAATATAAAATAATATTTTGAGATTTTCCTAAGGTGCCCCTCTTCTCCCTTATAAAAGGGAACCTCCTCCCCCTCTTCCTCATACCACTTTGAGCCTTCAAGATCTTCCAAACCCTTCCAAAATTTATTCTCCACTTCCCTAGTATCATCCTAGAGGTCTTTGGCTTCTTCAAAGACCATCCATAGTTCTTTAAGTGGAGTTTAAGTGAAGGCGCGTCAAAGAGAGGTAATATCCATTACCGATCTTTTTCAATTTCCTTCTTCTTCAACTTGTTCTTCATTAGTTGTTTCATGATAAAGTAAAAACATCAGTATTTCTTATATACTGATATGTTGTTATAAATATGAAACAACTCTAATTACCCTTCTATCCATCCTATGGAAAAAGGAAATCACCGCGCGTGCGTACGTACGAAATACCGTCTCCACGCCGTGGTGTAATCTATTTTCCGCCACCACCTTAATTGGATGGATATAATGGTGTAATGAGTAACTATATATTATTATTATAAAGTGATATTGATACTGAAATATTATACATACACTTAAACACAATTCCACGACCATGGGAACAGTATCATCGCTCGTGCGTACGTACGGACTACCGTCTCCACGACGCGATGAGATTCATTATCCATGTTAACCATTCCAGAATGATTATAAAGTATATATAATGAATAATAATGAAATACATGACATGGTAAATCTACTGGATATATGTATATATATATGTTATCTACTTACTTCCATTCAAGACAATAAGGAAAGGAAAACAGCGTTCATGCGTACGTACGGACTACCGTCTCCATGAACGGTGTGTTTCATTTAATTTATCTATCTATTATATATATATATATACTGAATATATATGATATATAAATCATATTTTATATTCTCGAAGTAAGTAAATCATTATATAAGTAATAATAATGTCAAGAACAACAAGTCCAAACACCTACGATAAATGAAACGATTTTACCCAAAACGCTTCTTTAACATGGCATTTACAAAAGAACAGGTAATATAAAGTCATAAGTGAACCATATATGATATCATAACAGTGAATATGATTCTTTAATAAGTTAATTAAATTATTTAAATCATTATACAGGAGGTTCGGATACGTAGAAAGCATATTGGACATAAGGTAAGGGAAATATCACAATCTCATTTTTATCCGAGATTGTTTATACTTTGGTATTTACTGGGGTGTATTCTATCATCCACATCCATGTTTCCTCAATATGTAATATTATTTCCATTCACCTAAAATTGTTTAATTCCAATTTTACCCTTCGGTGAGTTTTTAGTAAAAGATATGAAAGGAATCTTTTGTCGTTTTTCGTACGAGGTACTTTTTTGACTTTTCCGACAAAAGTATGAGAAGAATGTTTTTTTAACTTATACCGCATGAATGTAATTTTAAAACATTATTTCAAAAAAGATTCCTTTACAAGTTTTCAAGATTATTTTTAATCATCTTCTTTTAGTTTAAAATTGTATGACATGTTAAGAAAGGAAAAGTGTTTTTGAAGTAGAAAGGATATTTTCCTCAAGAATAAAGTTCAAGTGTTTTATCAAAATTATTTTCCATCTAAGATAATAAAGGGTTCTGTTTTTATCCCTATTATTACATTGAATTGATTATGTTGTGATTATTTTTATGAATTCCTTTATCGTATATGAATTGTTTTATGATGTCATGATGTTTAAGATTCCCATTTTTATTACATGGGTTATGCAATGATGTATGGTTTATGATTTTGTGGCACACATAAGAATGGTATCATTATGAGATGGGTGGGACCTATATCCCCCTTCAATGCATTGGGTAAAGATTTTATATCTCATCAGATAGACATGGCTGGAACGGTAGGTTATATCAGTTCAGTGAAACAGGACTGAAATGAGGGTGACTCGGTTCAGAAATGGACTTTGTCCACTAAGATAGTCTTGGCAATGAGTCTTGACTAATAAGAAATGATTTTCTATGATTATGTGTTTATGCCACAAAGTTTCATGTTTTAAGTTATGATTATTGGGATTACATTTCATTACTATGATTTATCCCATGTTATGAAATTATGATCTCTTTTGCAGGTTAAGATTTCCAAAAGATATGTTCTTATGAATATGACGTGATTGATATTTCTTTTGTTTACCCTTACTGAGCATTTGAGATCACCCTTTAATGTTTTCTTTTCCCCAGGATATAATGAAAGGTTTTAGGTAAAGAAAGGGAAGATCTTTATGGGATATGTTGAAGATCTTTCACCATGATTAGAAGATTATTTTCCGAGTTTCCAAAGACACTAAACTATTACGGTCCTTGTGTGTGTGTTTTTGTTATGTACTAAGAATTCCGCAAAAGTAATGTAATATCCATGTACGTCAGGCTTCGGGTCTCTACATCCAGTTTCTTTGATTTCAACGAAATTAGACTTAGATTTCTTCTAAAATAAGTCTCCAATATCTCTTGAAATCGAACACTAATTTCTTCTAAATTCAGAATCAGATTTAATCTCAAATCATACATGTAATTATTCTGAAATAAGAATCTCAGGTCATCTGAATTCAGAATTTGATTTCATCTAAATTCAGACTCAGATTTCTTTTAATATCATACTCTTATTTCTTTTAAAATCGGACTTCAATTTATATTGAAATCCAACTCCATTTTCTCTTAAAATCAGACATTAATTTCTCCAAAAATTATACAATGATTTCTTCTAAAATCAGACTCTTATTTCTTATAAAATCTATCTCCAATTTCTTCCAATGTTGAAATCTGATTCAATATTATTTTGGAATATGATTTTCAATATTTCTAGACTCGGATTTTCAATATCTTATGAGTCTTATTAAATTACTTTCATACAATAATCACATATCTTTAATGTAACATTTCATATTATTATATCCTAAAACATGATAATGTTTCTAAATATTGTTAATGTTTCTCATAGTTCATTATATAAAATGATGTCATCCAATCTATTTTGACATAACCATTTCTTGAGTGCCATGTGTACATGACCCTTCGAAATTTTAAGGAAAAGTTGACTTTTGGAGGAAGAAGTCAACCATTATAATTCATGCTTATAAATGCCCGTCCATTTCACTGATATCATGATATCTATTTTGATATTGATCTCTAGAATGAAGTGATACTCTATGATATATCTAGTCAAACCTACTTTGGCCGAATGTTGTGAACAACATGTTCAATATTAGAACATCTAGTTCAACTTTTGTAATGTGAATCCCATTGTTGATGTTATCAATCGATAAATTTCAGGGATAGGAAGACAGAGGTACTGATAAAATTAGAAATTGATGGATTCTATGGAATGAATACATATTTTAATCTTTGTATCGAGGGCTTACCTTTGTGTGGGTAAGACAGAATTTCTTGAAACTAAAAACAATGTTACCTTAAGATAAGGTTGTTGGATACACTTCTCTTTGGGTCAAATGTTTTCTAATAGTTTTCCTTTTTTTAATTTTTATTTCCTTTGTAAATTTTTAATGATAGAATGTGTAACATTATTACACTTTGATATACTATTATACTTTTATATAAATAAATTCTACACGCTTGAAGATAGAATATTTCTCTAAGTAGACTTGTCTTAATTTTCATTATCAGACTCATCTTATCAGATCCTAAGAAATTTAGATTAATTATTTAGAACTATATAGGGTTTGGGAATCCATCTTATTTAACTTTTTTATAAATTTATCTTCTTATGGATAAAAAAAATTAAACACACAATTCTTCCCCACTTATAATTGTGAAATCTATATCTACATTTCAATCATACAATTGGTAACAGAGTAGTTCTTTGAAATACTTATACTTACATATATGTTTTCATGCTCAAATTTTCATCTCTAAATTTACTTGTCCATGTTTTTAATAAAATTTTATTTCAGAACACTTTGTTTATAAACTCTTTATACTACTGATTTTTGTGGAAAAAATTTATTTTAAGAATATAGGGAATGGGCATTTGATCAGTAGATAATATAAATACTACCTTTCCCACAATCTTTGCTGGAAATGACCATGAATACTAGATAGATAAGATTTAGACTTTTATTATCAACACCATTGTTGATAAAAATTTATTTGAATAGGATACTACAATGTTCCATGCAAGGAATTTAGAAAATTCACCAATCATGAAAAACAAGTGTATCAACTTAACATTAAGGTTTGAAATACATTATTATGTTCTATAACCTAGAATATCTATAAACATATTTCATATTTTGAGTCTTATAATAGCATATGGAAGAAAATTGAAGTAATATATTTTGTCACATCCATGGTTATTGAAATAAGAAGATCTATTCTTAGAGCCAAAAATCATGGATTTATGTTTCTTTATGGAGAAGATGTACCAAAATTCAATAATGGTTTATGACTATAATTACTTGACATCAATATATGCGTGATAAAGGACATGATAATGAGAATCTTGCAGATAAGATAATAGATATTTTTCCCAATGGGTGGGAATCTAAAAGAACACTGATTGATGAGAATATGAATGTTTCGAAAATCACTCTTGATGTGTTATTTGGGACTCTCCTATATCTTGAAACTATAATGAAACGATATGTATAAATAAATAAGAAAAATAATTGATATGGATGTGAATCTTTCACTACAACATAAAATAATATGAAATCCCAGACTCATGAAAGAGTTACTAGATCAATATCTAAAAAAGGTAGAGTTATATATGAATCAAGTGATAATAAACATTCTGAAAATGAGCTTGAAAATCATTCCCTTTTTATGAATAATATTGTGGAGAAGAATTATTTCAAATATATATAAAATAAGAAACACATAAAGGATAATAATGAGTCATAAGTGAATAGTTATGAATGTCAAGGGCATGCCATATAAGGCCAAACTATCATATGATCAAAAATAAAGAAAGAATGATTAGGAATTCAGAATAAAAAAGAATAATTAATAAATTTACATATATAAGAATTTACATAAAGCTAATTACACCTGGAGTGCTAGATGTGGGGATTTTTTTATAAATTTTAGGATATTTAATCCACTCGACAGAAGAATATTGGTCTTATAACTAGAATTACTACTATAAATCAATCATACATGTCTAAGGTACACACCTCTGAATCTTTAACCAATATTTACTTAAATTACATTTCTTAATGAAAACTATTATGAATCATTAGAAAAACAATCTTCCTCACATGATATAAAATATCAACTACTTTTGAAGAAGTATCTAGGTTTTGTAATTTACATGAAAATGAAAATAGTAAGATTAAATAGAAATATTTTAAGGAAAATTCTAGGATTTATACTTTAATAAAATAAGTATCAGATATTTAAATTGATATTGATCAGAAAGGACATTATTATTAATATATTTAAAAAACCATAGGGAATTTAATTTTGATATGGACAACCTTTATAAGAATCATGAAAATGTTATTTAAAAGAAAATTGTTTTAGAGACTAATAGAAATTCATATACTAGTGACTGTGAGGATGAAAATTTAGTCATCATAATTAAATATGAAATATTTTCCTTAAAAGAACTCTTATCCAACATTACCCATAGAGTGGAAGGTTTTTAGAAAATTTATTCACAAGATCTTCATGGTAGGAATACTTCTGGATTTTGTTTTTCTCACACAAAACCAATTTTTAGTCATAATTATTTTGTTCCCCAAAGTAATCCATTTTTCAATAAGTTTCAATGTGGTATACATTTAGAGGGATTTTCTTCATTGAATAAAACAGAATTATTATGTTTTCTTAAAGCCCATTTTACGATGAAAATGTGGATACCTATGTTGTTAAATTCTAACATTATGAGACCCATGAATTTTTGGATTCTATAAGTTTAATTATTTTATTTCTAGGAAAAAATGGAAGTTCCAACAACAATACATGGTACATGGATTTTAGATTTTCGTAGCTCATTATTGGAAATATAAACATGTTTGGAAAAATTATCAAGATTAAATGTGGAAAACAAACTTTCAGTGATAATTATGAACATGTAATTGATGGTATTGATAATATTGTTCTTCCTAGAAATTATTAAATTTAAATTTTTTATTTTTGAGTGTTATTAAGAAGAACCAAAAAAGAATAAGTCATTTATGTGATAAAGGTTACCTAGTGAATTTTAGTAATTATAGATTACGAGTAAAAATTCCAATATAGAGATTATTCTCTCTACCCATAGGCATGACAATTTTTATACACTTATCATATAAGACATTAGGATCCTAGACCTATCTTGAATTAGTGCAATGGAATATCAACGAGGTTTTGGAATAAAATACTAGATCATTCTAAACATAGGATCCTATAAAAACTCTCAATGATGTGACATATTAAGGATCTATCAGAGCATAGATTTGATTCTTCAAAGTTTCTGATCCTTTTCAATATATAATGCAACATATTTCAATATTTAAATTATTAGTGAATTCTTGGGATCTGATGGATTATAGGTAGTGTATATATATCTTTTTAGTCCATCACAAACTGGATGTAATAGAATAAAGAACTATGTATTTCTTTTATTAGATGATTACAATAGATTTACATGGGTATATTGTCAATCAAAGAAATATGAATCCATCTATTATTTTATATCATTATCAGGTAAATATAAAATAAAAAAACCCATACAATGATTACTATCCATAGTGATCATGGAGGATAATTTGAAAATTAAGGAACTGAAACATTTTTTTAGTAAAAAAGGAATTACTCATAACTTATTAGTATACTATATATCGATTTTTAATTAGTTATTTTCTCAATAAAACACCTTATGAGTTTTGTATTTGTCAAAACCCTAATGTTTATTTCTTAAAATTATTTGGATGAAAATTTTCATCTTGAATACTAACGATAACATACATAAATTCCTCAAAAAAATATGATGAAGGAATTATCTTAGTATAATCCACTAAATCTAAGGCATATTGAGTTTTAAACAAAAATTATTGTACTTTTGAAGAAACAGTACATGTTTAATTGGATGAAACTTATCCTTTCTTAAACATCATCTACAACCATCTATGGATGTGTTTTAAAAAACTGATAATCAAACCTTGATGGATGAAAATTCTAATAAGAAAAATACTCAAGAAATTTTTTTTGATGTATTTAACCCAAAATATTGTTTAAATTATGATGATGAAAAGGTTTTTCAAAACCCAAATCAAATGTTTCTTAAGAATCACCCTAGTGATAGTAGCACTCTTGATGTTATGAAACATGTAAGGACTACAAGTTCTCAATGAAAAGAAATATATAATATAAAATTTATTTACTAATAAGAACATAAAATCTCTAATGAAGTATTAGTTGTTGATGATTGGATTAAAGATATAGAAGATGAACTAAATGAAATCATAAGGAACAATGTTTGGAACTTGGTGAAAATACCTATAGAATCTTCTGTAATTTTTGTAAAATGGGTTGTAAAAATTAAATGTTATGAAAATTGGATTATTGTAATAAATAAATAGAAATTATTTTCTAAAATATAAATTCAACAAGAAGGAATAGACAATGAAGAAACCTAAACTCCATTAGCTAGACATGAATCTATTTGAGTTATACTACCCTTTACATCCTGTTTCCATTTCAAAAAAAATCTAATAGATGTGAAGTGTGATTTACTTAAAGAATATGTTCAAGAGGAAGTTAATATTGAGAAAAATATTTTTTTAGGACAAAAACAATCTTGAACTAGTTTAAAAAGTTACTAAAGCATTATATGGACTTAAAAAACACATGGAGCATGGTATTCCATGAATATTGTATTTTTCATACAAAACGATTTTTTTAAGTGAAATGATGATACAACCATTTTTATAAATAACGATGAGAAATATGATTTGATTTTTCAAATTTTTTTCAATGACATTTTATTCATATCAACCTTGAACACTCTAACTGATTCATTTGGACATATCATAAAATATGAGTTTGAAATGATTATGATGGTTGAGTTAACATTTTATCATGGTTTTAAAATTTCTCAAAAAATAGAAAGAACTTATATATCATAGAATATGTATATTAATATACTGTTAAGATGTATGGATATGAAAACACTAATAGTATAAGTACTCTAATTGTTACCTCAAATACTCTTGATCTTGATGAAGCTGGTAAACTATTAGATCAAACAACATTTAGAGGAATCGTGGGATGTTTATTATACTTAACAACTAGTCATCGGGAACTAATGTTCTCAGCATTCTTATGTGAAAGTTTTAAATATAATGAAATTGAATCCCATTTAAAAGCGGTGAAAATAATTTTTTTCTATTTTGAGGGAACCATGAATTTAAGATGTTCTATTCTTCTAGAAATGAATTTATTTAATAAATCATTTCAAATGATGACTTTGGTGGTTGTAGATTGGATAGAAAAGGAATGTCCAAAACTTTATATTTCATTAGAGATTCATTACTTTCTTTTTCTTGAATGAGAAAACACTTAGTAACACTTTCCACTACTGAAGAAGAATATGTAGCAGCTGGAAGTTGTTGTGCTCAAATGTTATGGATGCATCACACACTCACATACTATTGCATAATTTTTACAAAAACATAGTTAATGTGTGATAATACTGGTTTCATTTACCTAAGAAAAAATAGTTCACATCACACTTATGAAAATCACATAGACATTAGGTATCACTTTCTTAGGGATCACACACATAATGGAGATATCATTCTTCAATTTATCAGAATGAATGATCAACTTGATGAAATATTTACAAAAACCTTATCATCTTATATTATCAAATACATTAAAAAATGTTAATAATGAAAACCATACGGTAATCATCCATATTAATTTTATGATGAAAGCAATAACCATACATTAAGATAATATTTTTTATAGGGGGGGGGGTTCATATGTTTATTGTTTTATGTTTCTTTTTAAAAATAAAATTTGGAACATAAAACTTTTGAATCATAAGAATATTTCCTTCACTAATAAATCTTTTATGAACCTACATTCTATAAAAAGAAATTATTCAATACTAGGAAATATTTCTGAGATATCTATAAGGTAATTTTTCTTAAATATATCTTCTTAATTTCAATTTCTGGTTGTTGGTATTTTGAATCATGTTTTATTTAAAAATTATTGGATTCTCATTCCATAAATCTAATTTTTCATTAAAACATCAAAATATTGGTACCTATAAAACCTTATTCATCATCGATATCAACTATAAGATCATATTACATAAATCTCACCTATCAGATTGATTTGGGAATATAAATCGTCATCGTGAATCCTATATAATGGACCCCCCCCCCCCCCAATCACACCCAAAGCTTACATTTTTTGGGGTCTAAGCTCTTCTGTTATCCATGATTTCCAATCAGTGTTCTTCTTATCTTCATCTTCAAATGTATGTTGATGTTTCCTGACACACTCTGATGGAATCAAAAAAGGAATTCATCGATTAGATAAAATTTAGTGAAAGGTTGCTGGAACCAAATGTATTTGTCCAGTATGACTCCTTAATTATGAAATTCATAACGGAAAATGGATATGTGCATATATTCATTCCCAAATAAAAAATTCCATATCTTGTGGTTGGGGATTTGGTTTTACTCATTTATTATAATGTTCGGTTCTATGAACTAGGATGAAGATAAGTGATTTTATTCCATTGTTACAGAAATACTTATTCTTTGTCTTTCAACAAGGCTACAAATATCAATGATATTTATTATGTAGTTGAAGAGATATTTTTCTCATACAGATTACATGATAAGGAAGGTTCATTTGAGAAAGTTAAGGTTATTTACCACCTTTCTCTTAAAAGAGTAACGAAACAAAAGATTGATAATCTCTCAACAAACCACCGATTAGTTTCTCTTTCTATGTATATTTTTCTGATTTTGAGAATGGGAGACAAGGATTCTCATAAGATATGTGATTTCATCATGATAGAATTTTTAGTGAATATATCCAAGATGAATCTCATCATGTACATTCTTTTGAGAGACATAAATATGATGAACAGAATAATCAATTCTCAATTAATTATGTAACCAACGATCTTGTCCATGATCGATGTCTTGGGTTTAGAATCCGTCAAAATTACATCCTACACTAAGGGCAAAACCATAACGATAATTTTATTATGTGATGATACCTTTTGAGGAATGAATATTGGTTTTAGTGTTATGAAAAGAGATTTCTTTGAACATCCTAAAATGTATGATTAATCTACCGTCAAGAAAGGTGATGTTGTAGAATGCTCTAAACCAACCGTAAAGAAAAAAAGGATAATGATATGGAACCGAAAGAACCAGAACCGTCACCAGAGTAAGTCTCTTCTCAACCCATGACATAGAAACAAAATACTTTTTCGGATTATTTTGTAAATATATTGATAGAGATCAAGAATAAGAAGAAATAATGAGATGCTGTTTTTGTGTTAGTACCTAAAAAGGATAAGGCGTTAAAAATACAAGGATATGAAGAGAATGAGAGTGAAGAAAAATGGGTATAGTCGAAAAAGGAATAGTAGTAGGATAAAATTATACAATAATTTCTTAGAGATACTGAGAAGGAATCTGAACATGTTTAGGTACAAGAAAATTTATTATTAGAACTAGTGAAAACTGAGACTCTTGTTAAAAATAAGAGAAAGAAATATTTTTTAATTCTTTAACCCATAGTTGAAGAAAAAGAAATATTGTAAGAATAAGAATAAGAAGAGGAAGAGTAATTAGATGTTGGGATAAGAATGGTGTAATAATATTAAGAGAGAGAGGGACCATCAATCTAGTTATCAATTAGAATATCCCAAGTTGAATCCACCAAGATAATTTCAGAAAAACAATCTGTTTAGAAAGATAATGTTTCCCAAGATAATTAAAGCTGTAATGATGATATTATTCAAGAATTTGGTAATAAGGATGGTATATAAATTGATGATAAATGTGAAGATAAATATTTCAATGTTGTTGATGATAAAATATTTTAAGAATCTGATAGTGACAATGACACCCAAAATGAGGTAAAGGCAATTTTTATAGGCGAGAAAATTAAGAAGGCTTGTGTTGATTCTCCAAATAAATAGTTAGTTTTTAAAATCCAAGAAGGATTTTTTTGGATCTTATTAAAGGAATTAATATAACAATGATAATGTTTACTCTCCATCAAGAGAATCTATCTTAGAGTATTCATCTTCACTGGGACATGATTTTTTGGATCAATCCATAAAACATTTTGTGAATTCCATCGCTTTGTTTCCTTCTATTGATTCAAGATGTCAATTGCTACAAGAAACAGTCAATCAGAAATCAGATTCAACAAATCATCATATGATGAATTTTATATTTCTTTAAGACAATTTTTGACTTTTCAAATCAGTTATGATTCCCATAGAACATTATTCAAAGAAATCACATAGTCATCTATGTTAGTCATTAACTATCCTAATTTTTTTTACGATTTAACTAATTTAGTCCATGAAACATTGGATAATTCTGATGCAAGAAAAAAAATCATTCAATATTCATTTTAGAGAAAATTAAGGAAGATAAATTTAGTCCTCAACTTGATGATATAGATCTCAATGGAAGAATAAATTCAATTTATCTCATTCTGAAAAAGGAAATTTAACTTAGAGAAGAGATGGATGAAAAAATAAAGATCAAGAAGATAAGATAAATCCTCATGGTGAAATTCTTAAGTCTCGAGAAGGTAGAATAAAAGATATTGAAATGAAAAATCAGGATCAGGATGAGTTGATAAAGTAGTTCAAAGATGATCATAATTAATTGAAGAAGTTGAAAGCTACCTTGATTTTTTTCCCAAAGTGGAAAAATAAAGATGAATAAACTTTTCAAACCTGAACTTTTGTTCTCAATGCATTTTTTATATTAATGAAATTTTATATCTTTCCACTAATTATTATGTATGTTTCATACCATTTCAGGAATTTTTTTTATTCCCTATATTACTTTTTCAAAATCAAAATGGGGGAGAAAATAGAGATAAATAATATTAATATGATTATGGGAGAGAATGAATATGTTTGTAATAGATTGCATAAAGAAGAAATTATTATATAAGGAATACTAATTTCTTATAAAATCATATCCTTACTTAACTCAGATCATTACAATTAATGTGAATCTGATTTATCTAAAAATTAGTCTCTGATTTCTTCGGAAATCAGACTCCGATTTCTTCGGAAATCTGACACCGATTTTTTCTAAAATCAGACTCTGATTTTATCTAAATTTAGACTCTGGTTTCTTTTGAAATTCAACAACATTATCTTATGAAATAAGACACTTATTTCTTCTAAAACTAGACTATGCTTTCTTCTGAAATCAAGTAACAATTTATCCTATAATTAGACTTCGATTTCTCTAATATTTAGACTCTTATTTCTTCTGAAATTAGACTATGATTTGTATTGAAATCAGACTCCAATTACATCAAAATTTAGAATCAAATTCTTTAATATTTTAGATTTAAAATTTAAATATTTCTAGTCTCAGATTTTCTCTATCATTAGAATTTGATTAACTACTTTTTTTCAGTTAATTCATTTCCTTAATGTAACGTTTCATTTTATCAGATCCTAAAATTGGTATTGTTTCTTAATATGGTTAATTCTTCTCATAGTTAGTTATACAAATCAATGACATCAAATATGTTTTAACTTAACTTTTTCATAAGGTTATCCTAAATACATACCCCTGAAATTTAAAGAAATATATGAATCTTAGTGGAGGAAGTTTACCTATGGAATCTATTCTTATAAATACCAATCCATTTCAGCCTTTTCATAACAAATCATGAGCTGTTGATCTCTAAAAGCATTAGATATTCTGTGAGAGCTCTACTGAAACCCAAATAATCTAAATTATTTGAACAACTTGTTCAATATGAGAACATATTGTTCAACTGAACCTATGTGAATCTGATTATTTCTATTATTAGTCGAGGTATTTCGGTTATAAGAAGATTGATTTACCAATAACCATAGATAGTAAGGGTTTTTGGGGATAGCAAGACAAATTCTGATCGTTGTATGAGGGGATTACCCTAATGTGGATAAGATTCATTTTAATCAATGTTGAAATGAAGGGATATTTATCAAATGTTGTTGGATACCCTTATGTTTGGGTCAAAATATTTCTTATACTTGTCCTGTTTTGTTAAAAGTTTTATTTCATTGGTATTTTGTTAAGGTAAGGAAGTGTAGCTTTATTACACTCTCTTATAAATGTATACCTTGATATAAATAAGATTATATACACTTTAATATTAAACACTAACCATTGTAAATATGTCTTATGTTTATATATCTGATCCATCTAATAGGATCCTATGAAAATTAGTTTCATTTCTAGAAACTAATGTGTGTTTCTGAATCAATATTTTTTAAATTCATTATCCATTAATTTATTATGGATAAAAAGGAAGGTTTTTAAACCTAAAATTAATTCCCCACTTGTAATTAAGAAATCTACATCAATATTTAGATCCAAAAATAATTAAGAATAAGTACTTCTTTCTGAATATTGATTATAATTATACAAAGATGATTTGTAGGAAAAGGTTCTTAATTTTCAATCACTAGTTCGGATACCAACACTTGACAGTTCATGAGCATAATATATCACAGATGGCATTCTAATGTTTCAAAAAAAACTATGAGTTCTTAGTGATTCCATTTTTTTTTGAAAAATTCTACCACCATGTTTATGGATTATATGATCCTATTTTCTCTAGATATACATGGACATGTTCATGTTTGTTTTCATTGATTACATACTCATATACTCTACATTATTTGAGGCTAATGTTGTGAACATGAGGATGGTACTTGATTTTCTTCATGAGAACATGAATTTTTCTATGCGCTCAAGTTTCCATATCTTGAATCATGCTATTCACATTTAAGGGGATTTCATTTCTAATCATTCATTAACCATTGAACTAGTTAATATAAATACAGTAATTTTTTGGTAGTAATCCAAGAATGTGTTAGATGTGTGGAGTTATATAATTTTGGTGGCTTACAATATGAGGATTGTGGCATACTTCTCAATGATTGAAGACCCATTGACCACCATTATATTGAAAGGGTGGTATTTTACCTCGACTGAGTAGTCCTAGAGGGATATCTATAATGTGAGGAAAAGGATTATGAGTGCTCCTCTGTTGGGGCTACTACAGGGGGTGTGGAGTAAATAGTTTATCAGAACTCTTTAAGAGTTGGGCTTATTTTTCTATTGATGCAGTGACAGAAAGAAGTCTGATATGGGTTGTGGTAGTTGAGACTGCATGAGAAGAACTAGATGACTAATGACTTATATAATGAATCGTATATATTAACACTAATGATGTGGATGCACAATCTTCTGGGAGAGATCTTCAGGGTTTTCATAGGACATTGGAGTCTTAGTTAATTACTCACATTGAGATACTTTAACATGATAGAGTAGGGCTGGTTGGAGTTTCAATAAGACTATGACATCAAAATAGTCTATACATATATGAAAAGAATTGTGGTAAAAGCTTCATGTAAGAGAAATTACCAGGATCATTTGGTGTAGGATGCTTTTTAGTAGTTGGATTTCATGTATATAACCCATGGTGGGAAGGAGGGTGTATCATTTTGTTTTTTGATGGTGTCAAATCATATTTTTCTCTAGAATGTGAGGGGGACCTATTTGGGAAAAATAAATAGTGATGTCCTTCATGAAATTATAACCATAAAATATTCAATAGGATCATATTCTAAAAGCGTGAATCCCATAATCCATTACCAAGGATGGACGGTCTTCCTAGTCACAATGTGGGAGGAGGTGAAACAATAGTTCCACAATTCTCCCCTGGCTTTAGCTCCCATTGTGGGGAAGACGTACATAGTCTATCAAGAGTTTATTTTATGGTTCAATTTAATAAGGAGTGTGATTATGTTTATTTTATGATTCCTCCCCATTTAGTAGGTGAAGGCTGAGCATCTGGTTCCAGCAAGGTTGTCACAGTGCCTTGAGATCCCAAAGTGGAAATGTGATGAAATATCCATAGAAATTACGATTGGGATTCCACTGAGAGTGAAGGGCCATGAAACATGCTGGTTGATTTCTGACTAACTCAATAATTCAACAAACCTAATTTCTATCATGGGTCATTTTTCAGAAGTGTGTTTGTAGATGTTGTACGTACGTGTGATTCTTTTTATTGGTTCCCCATGACTATTTATTTAACTCTAATGTGTGGTTGACTTTAGGGTTTTGGAAAATCATACCGGTCTAATTTAGGTCCTATTTGACTATATGAACATCATTTCACCAAAAGACATATTAGAAGATCAATAGTGATTTCAATGCACAAAAGAAAATGTTGAGCTCATGGGTGATATACTTTATCCAATGTCTGGAGGACCACATTCCCTTGGATGATTTTTACTAGAACAATATCTTCCAATGTACTATTAAAATGAAGCCATTTGAGGCATGGTAGAGGAGAACCATCATATCAACCTTGTACAAGATAGATATTATCAAGGAATCTATAGTGTGCCTCTAGATGGTCTAGGAGATGATGGAGAAGTTTGAGGTCTTCCATGAGTGGATGATGACAACCCATAGCCAGTATAAATCTTACACAGATCAATGTCATTGGCCCTTATATTTCAAGAATGGGGGCCACATTTTCATGAGAGTCCAACGATGATGAGAATTGAAGAGGTTCAAATATGAAGGAATTTTTCCCATTATATTAATTGGGTAGTTAAAGTCAATGAATTGTGCAGATGAGGAATATTACCACAAATCTCTACCTCCACAGTTTGAGTAGGCTCACAACATCTTCATTAGTTGCTACAAAAGAGATACATGCATGCCCGTACACACCTTATTTTTTAGCGTGATATGGACACAATGGTGGAGCCACTTTTTCAGAACAACTAGGGGAAATAAATTATTTTATACATAGGACCCTTCATAGATGGGCTATCCCCTTGGTCCACAACGTGTGGAAGCTTGATAATGCGCAAGAGAGTTACTGAGAGTTAGAGATCCAGATGCGGGATCAGTATCACATGCATTGTTATTAGTTTATTCTTTTTGAGGATGAAAATAATGATGGTTGGAAATATTTTTGTATCTTTTTAAATTTTAGTGCTGTGTAATATTAATATATTAATATATATATATTTAGTGTTATGTGATGAGACGATGTGTGACTCTGAGACCCTGTTTTCCCATAATTAATTTTATAACATTATTATATATATTTTATATTATGCATATAATTTTTTTTCAAAAAGGGATATCTTATAAATAGATTCTTAGATCAAAAATCTGCACCAAAATTCAAATATAGAATGTGATTCTTTACCTAGGCATCACCTAAAATAATTTTGTGTGGGACATTCAGATAAAAGAAGGTGTTGGAAGAGATTTTGGTAGGTAAATTCAATGATTAAAACAATTAATTAATAAATATATTACTATTTAAAATTCATTATGAGTATTTTCCTTGTGTTAGACACATAAACCCTATGATTGATGAGTGATATTATTCTTCTTTCTATTTGGAAATATATATTTGATGATGAAAATACATTAGATAAGAGAAAATAAAAACACATTGAACACAACGACACCTAACGATCATTAGAGAGAAAATTATTAAAATAATAACAATAAAATCTCCACTTAGGAATGTTCTTTCCCAAATTATACCTCATTTTAATAAATTTAATTTGAATGATCATTTTTTTTATGTGCCAATTTTATCATTTTCATGTTCTAGTGTAACTATTAAATTTGGTTATGTAATTTTTTTCTCACTCAGATCATACTAATTTTATCTATTGTCCATGAATGTAGATCCAACAAAATTTAAACCATTTTTATTATTTGTTGATCGACCAATTTCTTTACATTATCCATCAATGTACCACGTGGTCATGATTTCAAATTATCGGGTGGGACTGAGCTCGATTGGTGCCCCGAATTTGTGATAATTTTATGTGATATGAATAGACTAGAGATGAAGGATGGGATATGGGATGTATCATTTCCTAAAATGAGATGATGTTTCCTGGATATGGGAACATGGATAATGGAGGAATGAATTGAGGTATGTGGTTTCTATGGTTGATAACCATAGAAAATCAGAATCTAAATTCAGGAAATCAAATGGATTGAAATGTTGAACCAAGGGATCCCCAACAAATTCTAGGTGATATGGATTCAAGATCCATATAGTTGGTGAAAAATCTAGAAAAACAAATTATATAAATAATAATATAGAGAAATCATTTCTATACACATTAAAATTAAAACCATCAAATGATGTGTGACTTATTGGAAGTAGTGGCTGGGGTTTCAGTAGAGGAAAATATCACTTTCTATATGGGATCTCATAATGCCTTTTGAAAATTGTGATGTCAACTAGGTGTATAATAGAGGATTATGAGGAGATGGGAATGAATATGACAAAACTATGTAAAACATTACACACACATGGTAAGATACATAAATAAAATCCTTTCTGAAGAGACACACTGTGTATTGATGTAAATGATCATGGGCTAGATACACATACATGACCCGTCGGAACAGAAAGGACCACAAGTTACATAGAAATTCTATGAAGATCCATTAAACTCTATGTACACCTACATGTCTAGAAAAAATTGTAACCTCATTGTCACAAACATGAAATGGAGTGGGACCACTTGTTGTGTAGGATCCTCTACGCATTGTGTACACTATCATTGATTTTGAGGAAACATCGACATCATGTATCTCCATCATTTGTATAAGCATTTTGGACCATGAGTAGCCTATCATGAATGGTTTTTTCAAGTATAAATTGATGGTGGTATCTATAGTGTATTTCGTGATATGATGTGAGATGTTTCCTATGTGATGATTATTTTGGTAGTGCTCGACGACAGAGGTGACGAGGTAGAGGGTCACCAAACAAAATATACCGGAACAACCCCTAATCGGCCTGAGCATTGGTCCTATATCATTCGAGTGGTACCCTACTATTATATAGTAAAAAATTCCATAATAAACTATATTGGAATCCCATGAAGGACAAGGGTGTAGGTCTTTTATCAACCGTGTGGTTCCCCTATCATATATGGTTTGGGTCATCATGCCACCAGAGTGGTTTCCACCATATACACTAAGGCGTGGATCATCAGTCAAAAAAGTGGAAACCTGTAATGGATAGGTTGTGTATCATTATAGAAACAAAGTGTAACCCATGCGAATAAAAGGGCAGGGGTCCACTATACACGGCTTGGACCCCTATATCGGATAAGGCACATTTCACTGTGACACTAGCGTAGGACTCCCCTGATGCACTAGGGAGTGAGTCCACTACAAATAGAATTGAAACTCATAACTGAATCAACGAATGTGTCCTCTATGGATATGTCTCACCCCATGACGAAATTGGGCATGTGTCCTGTAATTTATATTTTACCCCCTTAATTTCATAGAATGGTGGTGAGGTGTGGTCCTCCCCCTGGTTTCTTCTCGACAAACATGTGAGATGTAATTCATCGTTGATGGAATTATGTAATTGATGGCACAAAATTACCCTCTTAAGATATGAGAATAAGATATACATATCTATCAACAATATAGAAAACCCTAATCAAGGGATGTCTTTTTCAAGAAGGATTTTCAAACCCTGGAAAAATGCCTTCAAAATTATTTCTTTTATTTTTTTCCAAAAAATGGAAAAACAATTATTGCAATTTAGAAGAAACACCGCTGAATTAATGTCAAAAAAATAATTGATTAATTAAAATTTATTTTTTATTATTTACTATAATATATAGTTAATTATTTGTAAATTTAATCAATTATAATATATTAATTACTAAATATTTTTATTTATTAGTTAATACTTATTTAACACTTAATTCAAATAATCAATAAGTTTAGAATCTGGCATCAACATAATATTATCATAACTTTTGATCCAGGATCCCGTTTTTGCACCACCTCATGTTCACACATAGGTGGAGGGTGGGAAAATATTTTGATTTCCCGATCTATTAAAGTGCTCATTAGTTTTCCTATCTCTGAAAAAGGCATCTTCTTTGATATAAACCCCATCTTGGATTCTTTATTGTTCACTATATTTAATTTTGATAATTAAAAGAAGTCGATTAATGATACTAGTATTGTTTGAGTTGGAGATCTTTTGTCTTACTGGTGGCTTTGTGTCTGAGATTTTTGCAAGTCATTGATTCCTCCACAAGTCGAAGTTAATACATACTCAAGATGATATAGATGGTTTCACTACCAGTAGATCTGATAGAGGATGAATGGAATGAAGTGTAATTGAATTTTATTTATAACTTCGATGTCAATCATTGGAAAAAAATGGAGAAATTAATAGATATATTTATCTGTTAATAGTAATTTGAAACGTAAAACGAATCTCCAAAAACTAGTAAATCAAACTTCAGAATCAAATAAACAAACATTTTGATCTGTGATTCAATTTTAGTTCCACAGCCAGTCCAATCAAATCATATAATATGAAATAAATGAAAATAAGAATTAATATTTTTAATAATTATAATATTAAAATTTTTTATACTTCCATGAAAAGTAGGAAATCTAACATGAACATAAAACAACTATAACTTTTGATCCCGATGTCTGTTTGGGCACCACCATATATAAAAAATATACCATGCAATGTGATCTATGACTTAGTGGAAAAGGGAAATTCGGACAAATATTTCATGGCCAAAATTATCTGAGAGGGCTCCCATAACTGTTTTTTTAGTGGTGGTATCCAAATTTTTAAACATTTAACTAAATATTATCCTGGTTTTAGGTGGTATTATTTTATTTTTGATGGGGACTAAATTTATTACAATATATTACATTGATATTGATATAATGCTTGTGATGTTTTACTATTATTCATAATGCAATTTTATTTATAATTAAATATAATCATATTTTCTATATTTATTTATAATAAATAACTTATGAAAACATATTACCTAGAAATGTTTTTTTAAACATATAAATAATATGGATTTATATATTTTTTGTTCATTTAATTTAAAATGTATAATTATCAATTTTATTTACATTATAAAATTGCATTAATTTGTATAAATATACCTATTCAAATCATGGTTATATGTAAACATCAATGTGTTGATAAAAAAATTATATTTATGTGTATATTATTGTATATGTAAATAAATTCATATATTTATAAATATTTGTTTGTGTATTCAAGAATCATAAATTTTTAGTTATTTTGATAATAAAATTGTGTGTATACATCATATATAAATGTATTTTTATAAAAATATATCATTGTCACAAAATATAGTATATAAATGAATTTATAATAAAACTATAAAAGTATATGTATATACATACATATATTAATAATGATAATCTATACATATGCGCGTGTTTTGATAAACATACACATATTTATATTTATATTCTAATATATAAAAATAAATATTAATATATAATGCAATAAAATAATTTTATTTGTATATATATATATATATATATTAAATTTCGATTAGATTTATTCTTTATTAAAGAGTGTCTTGATATGATTTTTATGTAATTTATAAATTTTTCCTTTGATTTACATTCAAATTGATTTGATGGTATTATAATTATTATACTTTCTCATCATTTGGTAATTTATTATCAATTATATATATATATGTGAATTTGTGAATAATTTTTTATATTTATATATATTTGAAAATATTTATACATACTAATTTTTATATATTTTATCATATATATATATATATATTTCTTAATATATATATATATATATTATTATACAATTATATTATTGAGTGTGATTATATGTAATTATGTTACATAAATTTGTATTTATATAAAATTATAAAAATATGTGAAATATTTATATATTTATATTTATATATGGATATTTATATATATTTATAATTTTATAATTTTATAATTTACTATTTATTCAATTATCATTTATTATTTTAATATATATTTATCAATTATTGGTTATTTAATTTGGTATTTTTTATTTACAGTTTAATAAATATTTATTATTTTTTTATTTTCATATAATTTATTTATTTATTTAGTATCCATTTACTATTTAATTATTACTCACGTATAGTTTAATTCTTATTTAGTCACTTATTTTTTTCATTATTCATTATTCATTATTCATTATTATTTTTTTAATTATTTATTTTTTATGTTTTACTAATTAATTACTCATTTAACAAATATTTAATAAGTATATACTAAATTTATAGTAATTATCATTTATTTATTATTTATTATTTATTATTCATTATTCATTCATTCATTCATTCATTTTTTATTTATTTATTTACTTATTTATTTACTAATTTATGATTTAACTGCTATTTATTTATTTACGTGTTATCCATTTTTATTGTACTATTATTTATAGATTATTTAAAATTTTATTTAATAATTAATTTATTAGTTATTATATAATAATTTATTATTTATTTTTTTATTTCTTATTTGTGTGTTTTTATTCATTGATTGATTAATTTTTTATTTTATATACTTTAATTACTAATTTATTTTTAATTTTTATTTACTTTATTAATTTATTAATAATGTATTATTGAATCCTTATTTATTATCTTTTCATTATTTCATTATTTTTATTTATCATAATTTAATAATTATTATCTCATATTTATAATTTATTACCAGTTATTTATTAATTTATTATTTATTTTTTAAATATTAATTTATTTTATAATTTATATATTATTTATATGTTATATATTAAATATTATTTATTATTTATTATTTATTACCTATTATATAATAAATAATAAATAATATATATATTATATAATTTCATTTTTATTATTTTTTATAGAATATTTATTATTTTTATTTGTTATTTTTGATACATTATGTATTATTAGTTATTAACTATCCTTTATTTATATTTTATTATTTTACTATATATTACTTATAATTTATTATTTACTATTTACATTGTAAAATTCATATTTTCTATTTATTATTTACCACTTTTTACAATATATATATATATATATTATTTATTTTTAAAGTATTTATTATTCATTTATATTTTTTTTGGAAACTAGTAACTAGTAATTATTAGTTATTAATTTTTAATTATTAGAAGTTAATTATGTATTATTTTCTATTTATTCATTCCACAAATATATATATATATGTAAGCATACTTAATTATATTTATTTACCAGATGAAGAAAATGTTGGAGTTGTAATGTCTTTAGAGAATGAGAAAGATGTAATGAGTTCAAACCTCACCCAACACATAATTTATAGATATGACATGTCCATGTGCATATTAAGAAATAATAAAATAATTAATAAATAATTTTGAAGTTAATAAAAGAAGATAACACTAATACTAAATTAATAAATAAATAATTAATTATAAAAACCAAATAAATATATAATAACATATAAATATATAATAATTAATAAATATTTTTTATCAACAATAAAGAATAAATGATGAAATAAATTAAAAATACAATGTTAAAAAATTAAATATTGACATATTAAAAAAAATACTAAAATATTTTGAAATAATTAATTATTAAAATTTAAAACAATTAAAAACATCGCTATATCATTTATTGGCACTTTAAACAATTGCTAAATGATTCCATTGACATTAAAGAAACAACTGTTATAACCTTCAATAGGGGTTTTGAAAAATCGCTGTTAAATGAATGATAACCCACAATTTAGTGGATGTTTTCTAAAACTGTTGTCGAATGATAATCCGCAATTGAAACTGATGATAAACGACTATCCTGACATAATAAGAGTAAGATTCTTTGGGTTGATCACACACACACACACATATATATATATACATACATATACATATATATATATATATATATACTTGTATCCATGTCATTGTATTTGTTCATTCTCTTGCATTGGCTTGATTTGTCTACAATCTATTCGTATATAATCTCTTACTACTCCCTCTTTCGCTTTTCGATCATCCGATTGGGAATGTAAATTATCACCTCTTCATCAGATTTTCCCACATGGGTGGGGTCTTATGAAGATACCATACATTTTTTATAGTGAAATTAGAGAAGCTTAGGGATACCTTATGAATTTCACTACATATAGTGGTCAGACCTTAGAGATCAGGAGTTGGGGAATCTCAATACACTAAATTTCATGTTTTTTCATTTTTGGGAATCTATCTGGTTGGACATGTACTCTAACCATTTATTTTAATTATTACACTATCATACTCTTGTACATGCTAATCATTTTTCATATCTGTGGGTATATTTTATATATTTCATATTTTTCTTTTATTTTCTACACTTATTCAATGAGATGGTTGGCCATGTGCATATTGTTACATTAGGTAATTTCCCCTCATTTAGGTTATTCCTTTTAGTGAATGTTTACACACATGTCCTTTGGAGGCGAGCTTGGGGATGTTGTGGCTTAATCTCTAGTAGCGTCGGGCATGGTAATAGTAAATAAATATCTATTTTTCACTCAATGGTATTCACCTAGATGTACATATCTTTCATTGATTGGGTAATTCCATGTATATTTCCCACACACCATAACAATGACATTAATAGTGATACTAATATTATAATGTTACATGATCTATGTTTCACATAAAAGTGTGTACTTGATATAAATGTGATGGTTGGACATGTTGTTACATAGCCCTATAATATAGTAATTAATGTTTTTATTATATGTAATACCATGTGTGGTTGAAAAGATTTTTTTGAGCCCACAATGCCAAGATTTATTTATTGTAATCATTGAATTATTCTATTGATTTCATGATTTATGTTGTTCACACATTCCAATGTTTCCTTGATTATTTCAACATATATAAATGTTCAATGGTAATGTTTGTGATTTTAAGAAAATTTATATAAAATTGATATTTGTCTTTCATATCCCGTGTTTTTATATTTATCTTCTCCTTTATTTTTTCCATTTTATGGCTTTATAAATTACCACATTTTTATATACATCCCCTAGATATTACATGAATTTTTAGATGAACTATGGAAACTAAAATAATTTTATTTAACTTCTATGTAATGTGATTATATATGTGATGAACTTTCACCTGCATCTCTGTAAAGACCCGAAATTTTCCTGGAAATTTGTTTTTCTTAATTCTTTGGAAATTTACGACTTTGTGGCTTACAAGCGAGTTTTTTTATCTTTTGAACCAGTGCTTGGAATTGAAATCTTAGGACACGGATGAACTCACAGCGCCGATAATGACTTAAAGGGACCTTTACCACATTTGTGTTTTATGCGAGTTGAAAGTTAAAAATTGGGGTTTAATTAAGAAGTTAAATAAAATTGTTAGAAAAATTATATATATATATATATTGATGTTATTTCCTCCCATGGGAAGTTATTTGTGGGGCCCACACCCACATAACTTCCCATGTGTGGATATTTGGGATGTGGGGCCCAGAAGAGCCCCAACCTTTAATATCCCCATAACCTCCCTTAAAACCCAAAATTAACACCCCTTATTTTATTATGAGAACTCCCCCTTATTGAATGAGAACTCTTCCTATCCCTCTCTATCTCTTTAATATTTTCCAACACATATTAATTAATGAATTCAACATCTTCGATTAATTAATTAATTTGTTTGAATTTTGAATTACTTGTGTGAATAAAATAATAGCTTAGCTATTGTATTATTTTGGAACATAATGTGTTGGAACTTTGTGGGAGCTCTGGAGAAATAGAGAGGGGTGTTCTTCTATCAAAGAACGAACGCCATCATTCCAACGAAGAACTCCTTCGACGAAGAACGACACCCTCTTCGACGAAGAACACCAATTCCATGAAGAACGATGACGAGCCTTCTTTTCGTTTCGTTGCGGCGAGGGAGAAGATGCCACTTTTTCTTTGGGTGAACTCCGACTTCGACGGAATTGAAACCGTCTTCAGTGACACTTGACTACCGTAAAACTTATCTCAAGGTAGAGGTTTGTTCATTTAGAAGTGATTATTTCGTAACTCGTTCTTTGCTGGAAATCATTGTTTATTTTTCGGCCAACTGATACCACATAACGTGGAGGGTGCCCTCCGAATTCACATGGCCTGATGACCCTTCGTAGTCTCTTTTGATTGTGATGGAGATCATGATAGGAACGTTGAGACGAATGGAAGCGGCGGCCGTGCGCCAGCCGCGTGCGGAAGAACCACGACCCACAAATGCAGGACACTCGGCCGACAAAGAACCGGCCAGCTACGCCCGGCTAGGCCGAAGGAGGACCACGATGCCACAAGGGGTGCCGCACTGTGGAAGACAGCAGCCTGCATTCCGCGGGCCGCTTGGTGGGCGAACCAGCCGGCATGTGGCCGATCGGGCTGAGTAGAACCGTGGTGCCAGGAGGGCGTCGCGCCGCAGAGAAAACGGCCCGCCCGAGCGGGCCTCTTGTGCCATGAAGGCTAGCCGGCTTCGGCCGGCCGGTTAGGGAGGGTGGCACTACTTGGCGCCGCCGGTTCGGGCAGCCGGGGGATCGCGCCCCCCTCGGACCGTTCGGCCCCCTCGGGCCAAGCCGCTATGCAAGATGGCCGATCCACGGCCAGGCCAAGCCACACCGGGCTGGGCTGAGCTGCCCTTGGCCGGGTCGCGCTCCCTCGGGTCGTGCCGCACAATTCATCGGGCCGGTGTAACCCCCTTCCGGGTTGGCCCCGCCAAAACTGGGTTGACCCTTCCCTCTAACCCACTGGGCTTAACGGGTCAGGCCTGTTATCACTTATGGGTGAATAACATGAAGACCACGCCTCTGATAGACATGCTGTATGCGGCACTAGGACCCTCATGACGTAGTTGTCATTTTGCGATACTCTATGTGAGTTTTGGATGACTTTGGAAAATGGCCAGGTTTGGAACTAGCATACTTCCAACTGGGTCCCAGGAGAAAAAATGCCAATATCATTCATACCGGGCGTCCGATTGACGCGTCGTCTATTGCGTTGGGGTCCTTTTGACGGGACGGAACATCAGGATACATCAACTCTGGTCTTTGTGATATCCGATGTATCGAACCCTTGGCTTGAGAGGAGGATCCTCCAGGAATCGAGCGTGCTGTGTGCGGGAACCCCAGAGCTTGTTGCGACTGCAACAAAAACCGTACTGGAATTCTCTGTGGGTTCGGTGACAAAGACTACCATACTGGAATCCTCTGTGGGTTCGACAACTTCGATGACCATACTATAATCCTAAGTGGGTTCGATGACGATGATTATTGTACTTGTATCCTACGTTGGTCTGACAGTTCGACTTCTGTATTTGTATCCTATGTGGGTCCGACAATTCGAATACTAAACTTGTATCCTATATGGGTCCGATAGTTTGACTTCTGTACTAGTATCCTATTTGGGCCTGACAGAGTAGCTGGTCTAGTATTCTACGTGGGTCTAACAACTTAGCTGAACTATTATCCTACGTGGGTCCGACATTTTAGATGAATCAGTGAGTGAATCTGATCATCTTCATCACTTTACAAAAGATGTATACCTGTGTGAGCTGTGTCTTGAATTTCAATATTTACCATCGGTGTGATTGAATTCATTCTTTTGTGGAATGGGTTGTGTATGGGCTCAAGAGTTGGATCTGAATCGGAATTGATGACTTAGATAAATGTATGGGCATATACCTACGCATGGTTGGTGGATACACAGTGTTTTGTATCTTACTTCTTGTTTATCCTTAGTTGATATTATGAGACCTTGTGGGTCTTGGAGTCCCTACTGAGTATCGTTATACTCACCTCTACACAGGAAATTCCCGCACTACATTGTGTTGGATGCAGACGACAGAGAGTGCTGATCGTGGTAGAGGCTTGTAGAGTTGAACAGTACCCGGAGGTGGACCACTTGGTGAGACGTACACGGAGCTGGCGGATGGACCCGAGGTGCTGAGGAGACTATCTATACCCACCCTTCAGGTGGGATTCCTGGAGGACGACTTCGTGGTTGTTGTTTTACTTTACTGTAGTTGTACTAGAATTTCAGTTATACTATACTTTCAGTTGGGTTTGTATTCTGGCCCATTTACCTTTCAGCACTTACTTTTTTATTTAGTATCACATTGTGCTTACAACTGTTGTGTACTCTGATGGGTTGTTTACTATTATAAAGGCAATTCCTTCCATTTTATTGGGATTTACCCCTTTGGCACAAGTCTCCAGCCCCTGGCCTATGGAAGGATGGTTTGGGGTATTCAGGACACGGGCCCCGAGGAGGGGTCGTGAAAAATTGGTATCAGATGAGTCGGTTCAACCACAGAACTCAGGACTCTGATAATTTCGTTATGTGAAGTAATAATGTTAAGGCTACTGAGTGTGGTATTCAGTCCAGGGAGTCCAGTGTTGGTGTGGCAGCCGACATATCCATACACTAAGACCCGGACCTCTGATTTCCGACTCGGTGCACGAAAACACTGATTGCATGGGTGTTTCAAACGTTTTTTTATTACATTGTGTCAGATCACTAGGTATACTATCTAAACCATGGCATACCTATTCCTTTTTTGGATGGACCTACGAAGGCAACCATCTAGGGATATTAGTTATCAGTCAGATGGTATCCCATGTAGCGATGAGGCCTCGGTGAAGGGCCCCATCACAGTAAAGGCATCATCAGTACCACTACTTTCTGGGCCACTGATACCACAAGCCCTAGCATAAGATTGTGCACGAAACTAGAGTGTGTTGCATGATTTCCAGTGACAGAGGCCTCAGAGGTTTCGAGGCAAGACAGGTTTTCATATAGCCGAGTGCTGGCTGGAGGTTGTAGCACGAGTTTTCCACATAGTTGGGAGACCCGCCGACTTGATGGTATACCTAGCTGTTAGTCTCTTTCAGGGAGTAGTTGATAGGTGGTGGATCCTGATGCTCCATTTTTACGATGAGGAGACCCTCACATGGGGAAAATTCGAGGGTCTTTTTTGGGAAATTTTTATACCAGAGACTCTACACACTGTGCATGCTTAGGAGCTAATTCTCATGACGTAGGGCTTTCTAACAATAGTCGAGACATCAGCAACAGGAAGTATATAGATGAAACAGAGGCAAAAGTGGGTTAGATCCATAGTTAGACGACCCCAAGGTGTGTCATCGGGGGTGTGGGGAACCCGAGGCCGAGGGAGATCTGAATGGAGGAGGGTCTGTTTTTCCTGCAGGGAACGGGGTCACAGAGCGCGTGAATTTTCGAATCCCTGCACAATTTATTAGGAGGCATTGGAGGAGCCATCGAGAATGAGGGAGCGACATTAGCATGAGCAACAGCGGAGTGGTGGACAAGGCCGTGTGGCAGGTCCTTCAGTGGATGGGGATCAGAGTCACCGAGCATACTATCACCACCCTTAGATGGTTCTCCTTGAGCTCTAGGAGTAGGTGGACAGGAGCTGAACTAGCTGCAGACATAGAGGCCTTTGTTCATGAGGCTTCTAGCTTTGTTGTTTTCATTGTTTTTGGTTGTTTTCTGTCTTTGTACTTTGGGATCCAGTAATAAAAGACACGTGTCCATGTGATGTTTTCTTCCCAACCATTTCGTATGGTTGATACTAAGAGGTTCCTATTAAATCCTTTGACATGACCCTCACATTCAAGATTCCTACTTGCGGAGACCCAGTGACCACACACTGCTGCTGACATTGTGACTCGACCCTTGGAGGAGAGAGTGACGGTTGGATCTCTTGGTAGTAGTGTCGAGGCCTTATGACGTCATCCCTAGCATGAAATTGTACCGTTCATGCCAGGATTGACCGTATTAGTCAATGGACGTGGTTCATCCAGGGGATGAGACAGGATGTCTCTTTTCGGAAAAAGAGAAATCTTAGTAGCTCTTGGAGGACGTAGTTGAAAAAGGTTGTAGTCAAGTTCTTTACAAATGGCTAGTCACACCCATAGTTTGTTGAGCAAACGGTTTATGGTTTACACTAATCCCAAATGCCTCAACTATGACTTCTTGTAGAAGGACCTAGACCTTAGATGGTGTCGTTGACTTGATTTCTTCATGGAATATGACTTTGAGATAGTCTATACTCATGGTAAGGGGAACCCTATAGAAGAGTTCATTTCATGATGCTTCACTTGTCAGCAAGTGAAGGCAGAGCAGCAGGTACCTGTTGGCTTGGTACAGCCCTTCGAGGTCTCGGAGTTCAAGTGGGACGGGGTATCCATGGATTTCGTGACGAGTTTTCCTCATACATCCAAACTACACGACTCTATCTGGGTGATCGTAGACCGACTCACCAAGTCGGATCACTTCCCACATATCAGAGAGTAGGTCTTAGTAGAGAGCTTTGGATGCCTCTACGTTCAGGAGATCATACGGCTTCACTTTATTCCATCGACTAGTCAGACAGAGAGGACCATTCAGACTCTTGAGGACATTCTTCATGCATGTTTCCTTGACTTTGGTCGTAGTTGGGAGGATCACCTACCCTTAGTAGAGTTTGCGTACAACAACAGTTATCACTCCACCATCGAGATGTCACCTTATGAGGCATTGTACGGCCAACCTTGTAGATCACCTCTGTGCTGGACTTACCCAGAGGAGTCAGCACTTGTAGGACCAGAGATGGTTCAGGCTATGACGGATACTCCATCATCGGGATGGCACCTTACGAGGCACTGTACGGCCAACCTTGAAGATCACCTATGTGCTGGACTTACCCTGGGGATTCAATACTTGTAGGACCAGAGATGGTTCATACTACGACGGAGAAGGTGTAGATCATCCAGGAGCAGATGAAGACTAAACAGAGCAGACATAAGTTCTATGCTGATAGGAGGCGGAGACCACTAGAGTTCAATGATGGCGACCATGTTTTCTTATGGGTATCACCTCGATGATTTCTATGGTGATTTGGTCGGGGCGACAAGTTATCTCTAAATTTCATCGGACCATTCCAGGTCCTCAGTAGAGTAGGCGAGGTGTCTAACCACCTGGCCCATCCTCCTCCGTTGCACCGGGTTCATGACGTCTTCCACGTATCTCAGCTAAGGAGATACGTGCATGACTAGACACACATCATCGATCACGGGGAGCTGGACATCGATGAAGGGGCAATGTTTGCGGAGGTCCCGGTGTAGATTGAGGATCGAGAGGAGTGGGTCCTACATGGACGATCGATTCCTCTAGTGTGCATTCGCTGGCAGCACGGAAACCTCCAAGAGAGAACTTGAGAGCAGGAGGCACATATGTGAGCTCAGTATCCACATTGGTTTTCCTAGTGTGTGTTGTAGTATTAAGAGGAAAAAAATCCCCGAGGTGCGAGTAATGTAAAGGCCCTGATTTTTTTTAAAAAAAAAATTCAAAATTTTTTGGAATTTTATGAGTCTGTGGCTTCTGATGGCAATTGATTCTGACGCACAGTGTTCCCGGAATCAATTTCCTTAGATTTTTTCGGGTAGGTTCAGTAAACATATGAGCGGGTTTTTCTATCTTTTGAACTAGTGCTCCGAATTGAAATCTGAGGATACTTATGAACTTAGAGTACCGGTAATTGATTAAGGGGACCATTACTGTAGTTTTGTTTTATGCGTGTTGAAAGTTAAAAATTGGGGTCTAAATAAGAAGGTAAATAAAATTGTTAGAACAATTTTATATATCTATGGAATTTATTTCATCCCATGGGATGTTATTGGCGGGGCCCACACCCACATAACTTCCCATTTTGAGGATATTTGTGAGGTGGGGCCCACACGAATCCCAACCTTTCATCTCCCCATAACCTCCCTTAAAACCCCCAATTCCCTTCCCTTTTTTATTATGACAACTACTCCTTATTGAATGATAACTCTTCCTCTCACTCACTCTCTCTTTAACATTTTCCAAACACATGTTTGTTAATGAATTCAACCTCTTCAATTAATTAATTATGTTGTTTGAATATTGAATTACTTGTGTGAATAATAGCTTAGCTATTATATTATTTTGGCACTTGTGGTGTTGGAACATTGTGGAATCTATGGAGAAATAGAGAAGGGAGTTATTCACTCCAAGAATGAACACGATCCTTCCAATGAAGAATGCCTTCGATGAAGAATGACACCCTCTTCGATGAAAAACACCAATTCCATGAAAAACGACGACACAACTTCTTTTCTTTTCTTTGCGACACGGGAGGAGACGCCACTTCTTCATCTGGTGCACTCTGACATCAACTGAATCGACACCATTATTCACGATGCTTAACTACCGCGATCCTTATCTCAAGGTAGGGGTTTGTTAACTTTGAAGTGATTATCTTGTACCCCATTCATTGTTGGAAATTATTGTTTGTTTTTCAACCACATATTACCACCTAACGTGGAGGGCGCGGGCCGATGCACATGGCCAGACGACCATCCGTAGTCTCTTTTGATTGTGATTGATATCATGATAGGAAGGTGGTGACGAATGGAAGCAGCGGCCATGCGCCGGCCGCGTGCGGAAGAAACACGGACCACAACAGCGGGCCACTCGGCCGATGAATAATCGGAAGGCTATGGCCAGCCGTGCCAAAGGAGGACCGTGATGCCACATGGGGCGCCACTCTGCGGAAGACGGCGACCCGCATTCCACAGGCTGCTCGATAGGCGAACCGGCTGGAAGGCTACTGACTAGGCTGAGTAGAACCGTGACGCCAGGAGGGCACCACGGTGGAGAGACTGTGGCCCGCCCGATCGGGCCTCTTGGGAAAGAAGGCCGGCCGACTTTGGCTGGAAAGTTAGGGAGGGCGGCGCCGCTTAGCACCGCTGGTTCGGTTAGTCGGGCGATCGATCCCCCCTCGAACCATTCAGCCTCCTCGGGCAGAGCCACTCATCCAGATGGCCGAGCCGCGGCCGGGTCGCACCCTGCTGGGCTGGACCGCGCCATGCCGGGCATGATCATTCTGGGCCGAACCGCGTGAAGTCGGGCCGTGTGTTTCATTGGGTGGGTCTGACCCCCTGTTGGGTTGGACCCATGAAAACTGGGTTGACCCGACCCGCCATCCCACTGGGCCAAACGGGCCGGGCCCGTTTTCACATAAGGGTGAATAACATGAAAACCGCACGTCCAATAGACGTGCTGTCTGCGGCATAGAGACCCTCATAATGTGGTGGTCCTTATGCGATACTCTAAGTGTGTTTTCGATAACTTTCGAAAATGAATGGGTTTGGAATGAGTGTATTTCCAACCGGTCCCCCGGAGCAAAAATACCAATATCTATCAGACCGGGCATCCGATTGACGCGCCGTCTGTCGTGTTGGGTTCCTTTTGACGAGAAGGAACTTACGGATACATAAACTTGGGACTTCGTGACATTTGTTGTATCGACCCCTTGGCACCTGGAGCGGACCCTCTTAAAATCGAGCATGTTGTGTGCGGGAACCCCAGAGTTGGCTACGACTGCAACGACTACTGTACTGGAATCCTCCGTGGGTTCGGCAACGACGACTACCGTACTGGAATCCCTCGTGGGTTCAGCGATGACGACTATTGTATTGGAATCCTCTGTGGGTTCGATGATGATGATTACTGTACTTGTATCCTAGGTGGGTCCGACAGTTCCACTAATTTACTTGTATCCTATGTGGTTCCGACAGTTCGACTACTGTACTTCTATCCTACGTGTGTCTGACAGTTCAACTTCTATACTAGTATCCAACATGGGTCCGACAGAGTAGCTGGTTCAGTATCCTATGTGGGTCCGACAGCTTAGCTGGATTATTATCTTACGTGGGTCTGACAGCTTAGATGAATCAATGACTACATCTGATCATCTTTATCACTTTACGAAATATGTATACCTATGTGAGATGAGTCTTGACATACAATCTTTACCATCAGTTTGATTTACTTCTCTCTTCTGTGGACTAGGATGTGTATGGGCTCGAGAGAGGGAGCCGAAACGTGATTGATGACTTAGGTTTATGTATGGGAATATACCTGAGCAGGGTTAGTTGATGAACCGTGTTTTGTATCTTAATTCTTGTTTATCCTTATTGGATATTTTGAGTCCTTGCGGGTCTCGAGCTCCCTACTGAGTATCGTTATATACATCCCTACACGGTCATGGCCGGCACTACATTGGGTTGGATGCAGATGATAGACAATGCTGATCGTGGTAGAGGCATGTAGAGCTGGACAATACCTATAACTGGACCACTTGGTGAGACGTACACAGAGCAGACGGATGCACAAGAGGTGCTGAGGAGACAATCTGTACCCACCCTTCTGGTGGTATTCCCAGAGGATGGCTCAGTGGTTGCTATATTACTTTACTACAGTTATACTAGCTCTTCAGTTGTACTGTACTTCTAGTTGGGTTTGTATTCTGGCCAGTTTACATTTCAGCACTTACTTTTGTATTAAGTATCACTTCATGCTTACATCTGTTGCCTACTTTGTTGTGTTGCTTACTATTATAAAGGAAATTCCTTCCTTTTTATTGGGATTTACACCTTTGATGATAGTCGCCTTCCCTTGGCCTATGGAAGGCGGGTTTGGGGTAATCATGAAATGGGCCCCGAAGACGGGTCGTGACAATCTCCCTTACCCCCTCTCGGGTTTGGGAATCTTTTCCGATGGAATTTCAAAGGGGGGGGGGGTTGTGCATTTTCCTTATTGACATATCCCCCTTTACACTATCTCCAATCCTTATTCTTTCATTTAGACTGCATTCCCACATTGGTTCCCTATTTTTTTCTTCACTTCTTTGTTTTATTGATTCTTGATTTCTTCTGCAGTTGTTACACTCTTATGATGTATTTACTGATTCATCCCTCACACTTATTTCATTATTACCACATTTCTAACCCCATATTAGGCTGGTGTGTTGGTTTTTTTAAGGGTGGTCTGGGTTGTGCAGGATGAGTGTGTGGTGGTTTCCTATGGGTCTAACGCACAGTTGTCTCCTTCCACCATTATCTTGGGGTTCTCTTTGGTTGTGAATCTTATTCATGGTTTTGGATTTGGTTAGAAGTAGGGGGCCCTATCCCACCATGAACTATTCTTTTTATTCCATATCATTCACTCCTACTAAATTCGATTTTGTGTGGTGGTCCTTTTCGAGGATTTTGGATGTATTGTTCAGATAGTTGATGATGTCCTGGTGTTACAACAATTCATCTAGATCTTTTTGGTTTGATGATAACCCTACATTCCTGATGTTCGTATTGGTTAGATGTTTGTGGTTTAATGTCATTCATCATAAATGGTGATGGTTTTCCATGTATCTCAATTTTCTTTTATCATTCACTATTTTCATCACTGATTTCTTTTGTTTTCAATGGTAGGTGGTGATGGTTCCATTGGTGACTGGCTTTTAGCGGACTCATTCTTCGGTCGATGGCTGATGTGGTGGTTTCTAGTGATTGAGTCTTAGTATGTCTGTAGTCTAAATAGTGATGTTGTTGATCTTCATTAACTTCCTTACAGATTATGGGGTATGGATGATGATTGATGTGACTGGTGGGTAGGTTTTACATCACAAGGTGGCAGACATTCCATGATGATGATGAGGTGTGGTGATTTTGAAATGATTTTTTAATTTAAATTTATTTTCTATATTTGAATGTGATGATAATTTTGAATGTTTAATTTTTAAAATGTGTACATTACATGGTATACCAGAGCAGTGAAGTTCCTATTAAACCATAAAAGTTGTTTTTATTCATAAAAATAAAAGTTGATATGGAGTTTTTATAATTATATAAGTGTTTTGGGTTAATGTTCTATGCACTTAATTTCCAAAATACACTAGGCCTCTTGATATTCCAGGATTTCATTATGTATATTATTATGAAATAAATCATGAATTTAGGTGTATTAAAATATTAATTGTCATAATACCATGTTCAGTTCATGATATATACAACTATTAGTAATGAATTTGAAATATATATAATAAATTATTAATAATTTTTATAAAAATACATAATAATGTGTTCCATTAAAACATGGGAAATTCACCCCATTGACATTACATAATGAATCTATAGATAAGATATAGATTTCATAAATAATTTAACTATAATATTCCATATTACCTAAAGATAACAAATACAGATAGTAGAATAATAAGATATTCCCAGTGTAATAAGAGTGAAGTCAAAGGATTTTGGAATAGATTAAAAACAACCATTTGAGGTTATTAAAATTATAACTTCGAAAGCACACTGAAATTTTTTTTTAAATGCTTCAAAACTGCACAAAAGTTTTTCATTAAAACAAATTAACTTGATATAGGAAAACATTTATAATAATTAACATTTTATTATTTTATTATTTTAAAAATATATATTTTATAATTGAATATAATTTAAAAAACCATTAATATTTCATATAATAATTCATAAGACTAATAATGTTTTTAAAATGAAGGATTAAATTACTATCAATCATTATGTTTTGAAATTTATTTTTATATTTTATTTATGTTTATAAATCATAAATATTTTTAATTTTTTTTAAAAACATTTTATAGGATTTTTTATAGATAAAAATTGAAATATTTAGATATAATTCATTAAATATTTTGTATAAATTTAATTATATATTAAAAAACAAAAACTGACACGTACCATTCAAAATGAATTTTCACAAATGTAAAATTCTAAAACCATTTTATATTTAAATTTATCTTAAATAATATTACAATAAAATTTATATAATGGTTTTTATTGTAATTTTGGAATATAATAGAAAATACTAGATCATGAATGAAATACTATTTTATTATTATGAAAATACATTATCGATACCACGCATTGTGAAAATAGTTACTAAAATTGAATTTTTAAGATGGTAAAAGGGAAAGATATCGACGAAATTATACAGAACATGGTTAGAATTATTAATATATATGAGAACATTTGTGGGAATGGAAAATATTAACATGTTTGAATAATCATTACTAATGTGATTGATAATGATTCCTGATAATGTCATAATTTTACGAGGATGAAATTCATCATAAAAAAAATTAATTACAAATTCATTATTCACTAGAGTGGAATAAAATTAAAATAAAATAAAATATGGCAGAATAACAAAACTATTAATAATGACATTTAAGATTGAATATCATAACTCAAAGAAGGAAGTACTGATTTATCAATATCCACTATTGATTATGAAACTTTTTAGTAAAACCCCTAAATTTTAGGGTATAAAATAGAACATGAAATAAAATTATTGAAATAAATTAATTATATGATACTTCCTATTGTCACTATATAAATATTTTTCATTAAATTGGGTGTATAAAGAAACAATGACTTAAATAACAGAAATCCAAAAAAACAACCGAACCATTTTCCCATCTTAATCGGGCATGGTATGACCTTGTATTCAAATTAAATAGAATCCTTAATATCTTATTTTTGATCCATATTCATATATATTTAAATTTATAATCATATATTTATAACAATTTAGTACAACAATAAAAATCGATTCTTGTTCATTTTCTTCATCGAGTTCTCGAAACACAGATTTTTTTTCATTCTAATTTTTTAATAGAATTGTTGATTCTTAATTATATAAAAAGTTGATCGTTCACATATAACACATGATAACTAAATCATGATTGTTGAAATACCCATCCTATATCAATTTCATTTAGAAAATAGTAAATGTATTGTTTGAAAAAATCAAATTTGTGAATGCGTAGTTTTGTTTTGTTTAACCATTAAAAGGTGATATATTAAAAAATTTACAATATATTATTTAAAATGTCAATATTAATATAAAATTAAAAATTATGTTATTTTCACATGATATTATAATTACATAATATTCTTGAATAATTCATTATTTAAATATTATGTCTTGGTTCATGTATGAGGTAGAAGAAACCCCAAAAGGTGTGTGTTATAATGATTTACTAAGAAAGTAACTTTTTAATGTAAGGATGATATAAATCATAATAAATTTAATTTTTTCTGTTAATATATATTCAACAAATTCTTACATATAACCATGCATTAAGAGAGGGGATGAAGAAATAAATTTTTTATTTGTGGAGGAGGTAGTGTGCACTTAGGCATAATTGACTATTAAAATTATCACGAAATGGGATTGAATGATGTAGTATGATAAATTATTATTTAATAATCATAATTTTGACATAATAAACATATTACATGATCAAATACATCCAATTAATAGTCATGATAAGTAGTAATGAAACAAACATATTACATTGTGGTGGAGGTAGTCCTTGCGTACTCGCAATTGATGTTGTTTTGTTTTTATGATTGGATAGAAAATATTGAATAATTATTGATCCTATAAAAAAATAACCTTTTAATATATAAATAATACTTCTTTAATTATATATGGGTGACTATAACAATTTTTAAATAGGAAATTTATCACTAAAATACCGAGGAGTGATAAATACTCACTTTGAGAATTTGAGATTTATCCTCAATATATCCATTAAAATAGAGGACATTGTAAAAAAATTATTGAGACCATGGTCATAGGAATAATAGAGTTGATTCAGGAGGAGAAAATGGAATAGTCTCAGTATGAGATTCTAATAAATTGGTTTATCATCATGTGGTGTTATTGTTCTACTTTTGCAAGTGAATAGAAGGGTATTTTTGGAAGTACCCATTATATTTTATTTTTGGTTTGTCAATATTAATAGTTTCATGTCCCTAAAATACTAATCATAATTAGTAAAAATGGTATAGTTTATTCACTTATTATTAAAAAATATTTTTTTTAATTTAATTTATTTTTTTTGTTCTTATTATTTTATTGAAATTATTTTCACCATTTTTTACATTTTCCAAGGTAAAAAATTATATCCTTCAAAATAGATAATAAAAATAAAAATAGAATATATTCATTTTTTAAAAAAAATAATAAAGTAATTTTATAACATAATTTTATTCCAAAATTTAATTGATATTTTTACAAAAATTAAACAAAACCGGTAAAAATAGTTTTTTTAATTTGTGTTTTTAAGGTTGCAATTTTTATGTTGAATAAAATTACCAACTTTGTTGATTGTATTAATGTAAATTGAATAATTTTAAAAAAAATTGTGGATTTAAAATCATTAAAAATCCTAGTTTTTCATTGAGAATTCAGAAACAAACGGGATAAAAAAATTTAATAAGATTAAAAATATTATTTATGTAATAAAATATGTCACAATTGTTTTATAGGGTTAATTTTTTGAAATACCTAATTTGACACTATAAATACATTTTTATAAATTATATTATTTTATAAAATTTAAGGAACTTATTATATATTAATAATGTCATGAACATTATAATTTAGAGAATTTGTTTTACGAAATTCACCAAAAATAAGTTTATTATGATAAATATATATAAAAAATAATTATAATTTATATAATTATAGTTATAAATTGAATTTATTTTTATAAATTCTTTCTCCATATATTTTTGAACTTAATTATAACCTATAAATTCATATATGGAAAATTAAATTAATTTTTAACTAAAGAAATTACTCTTCTATTTTTATAACTTTTTACATATTTTTTGTTAGGTGGTTATTTATATTGATACATACCAATATTAAGGATAAAATATAATTTTTTATTTTCATACAATTATTATCCTAAATTAAAATATATATTTTTAGTTTGTTGTGTATTTAATAAAAAACTACCGACGATAGAATTAACATAGAGAAAAATATATTCCAAAATCTCAGTGTCTTACATTCCATCTTAAATAGATAGAATGTCTGAAATTTTATTTTTAACTCCCACTAATGGAAATATAATGGGACTATAAAAAAAATTATTATTCACGATTAAAATGATATTGAGATATCGAACATATAAACGTAAAAAATATAACTTTTTGCAATGAATATTATTTTACCAGATATTTAGTGTCATTATAATAATTTCTTATAAACAACCCTCATGGTTTGGTGTCATAACACCTATAATTTAATAATATTTTTGAGGAAGATAATATTCAACCATTGAATGATACAAAAGAATCTTTTGGTTTCATATATGATATTTTATTTCATTATTTTTTTGATATATATAGATTTTATATGGAGATATCCAATAGATTTTCAAAATAATTTAAAATTATTCTTATGTAACAATATTTATATTTTTAAATGTATAAATCACATATAGTTTATCTTGGAATATAATTATATTTAAAATATTTTATTTTAAAAATAAAAACCTTGTGGTGGGGATCATATTCTCTTAGAAAACATCATAGATATACAATATTTTGTCGAACTATAGTAAAATAAGACATCAACTAATATACCGTAAAGGATATATATTTATTAATTATAATTAACCACATAATTATCACAATAAATAATACATAATTTTATTCGATATTATATTTCTTGTTTCATTGGAATATGATTTAATTGATATAGATTCTTGTTATCAAACATGCATTTGAAGAACTTTTGTTGTACTTTATTTACTAATTACAATTGAACCATTGGAATGAGTGGTTTTTTTTAATTATATATGGAATTCAATCCATTTTGTTAGTTTTTATATTCATGTCAATATGGAATTCATGTTATTGATAACATACTCTTCTACACATGAAACACTTAATTGATCATTGAATACAACTGCATGACATTCTTCTAAAATTTTATTCATGTTTAATGATAAAATTTATTTACACTATAGTATTTATCACTCGAATTTTCCAGGAAAATTATTATTTTTATTATCCCAAAAAACTTTTGAATATTGGGAGTCACAACATTCTCTTTAATCCATGATTTCACATATGAAAATATCCTCATAACATCATAAATCTATTATTAATTATAATATTTTAAGACTAGTTTTTTAACCTATAAAAAAACATATCAAACATACCAACAATATAAATGAAAAAAATATAGGTGATCCTTGTAAATAATTTATAGTATTAAACCTATATATTAATTTATCCACCGTCATTTTGACTCAAATAATGTAATTATACGATCATTTGTTTTCATAAAAATTTAAGGGAAACTATTTACTAAATAATTCCCCCTTAAACTATTAATGGTTTATTAATTCTATTACATCATTTGGCCTCATATTATTTATTAAGATCAACTATTTATTAATCTATCCTTCTAAAACACAAACATCTAAAAGAAAATTTTCATGCTCTATTCCATGGAGAAAAAAGATTCATTTTTTATATTTTTGATCTATGGAATATAATTTAGTTTCTTGAGGGTCTTAGTGAAGGTTGGTGGTCAATGGCACATGAAAAACTAGCTATCATGATGATCCTTCTATGATGAACTTGGGGGATCCATGTGGATTGATTTATTATTCAGAACTTGGGAAATAATAATCGCAATGGTTTGTACACAATATTATATATCATTTGGTTTGTAGTTGGGAAAATACCCACATTTCTATTGAAAACATTACAATCATAGTTAGTCCAGGTTAAATCATTTATTTTTACTAAATGGAAGATGGGGAAGATAATTTACCAAAATAATATAAAAATATTATGATCTGGAAAAAAATATACCATTAAGGATTTATATACTGAAACATATAAATATATGGATTTTAAACTATGGTATATTTGGTCATCACCAAAATAGGTTATCTAAAAAACAGTATAGTCTTCAAATCCCGTATAATGGTTTGTAAATAATATAGGAATTAACTTATTTGAATCCCCTAGGGTACCTATATATATGTTTAGTATTAGGCCCACTCATAATACACCATGTCAAGATCAATTTTATACTCAAACATCATTTTCATGTATATTACCCCTATGTGAATTTGGTCCACAACCAAATACACATTCAAGTATCTAGAATGGGTCGAAAATATAATATAGTCAAAAAAAATTGAACTTCCACAATTTTTACCTATATAAAGACTTATTCAACGTGTTTCCACAAAATTCACTTAATAAAATTCATAACATGGCTATAATACTAATCACAAATAACCAAACCCTACTCTGATTCCAAAATATGTTCTCTAGACCAACACTCCAAAGATAATTTCAAAATTAATTCATTGAACATTATAATTGATACAATTTTAGATGAAACTATATTAATTTTTATAGAAATTCCATATGTTAAATATTATATCATTAAAAAATCTCACAATTCCATGAATGAATTTTTCATTTTCTTTAAGGGTAAACTACGTGTTACAATTATTCTATACATGTTGTTAAAATTTTCCTATAATTAAACCACACTATAAGATCTTCCAGAATCATTATACATGGTAATCACCTATATAATAGAGTGAATTGAAAATATATAAAAATAGTGAAATTAAATTCATAATAATAAATAACATCTCAAAATTTCATCAATGATTAGATAATATGAATATTATATGAAAAAATAATGAGATAAATAAGTTATTAATAAGAACCCAAAACAATATGAATTTTCCTTTAGAAATTAAATAAGAACATGTAAAATAAAATTAACAAATATATTTGAAAGAAAATTAGTGGGAAACATCAGATAATAATCTAGATCCATGCATCGTACCATTGGTGAATGATTATGATATAAGAGTATTTCATAAACATAAACATACAAATAATATGTCAAGAACACCCATCAATAAAATCAACACAAAATAGACATAGAATAACTACCATTTTACCTTATTAGGTATGGGATAACCACTCTGGTACCCTTAAGAATAGAATTACCACCCATGTACCCATATTTTAATGAGATATTACACTTTTCATTACATGGTATTGAATTCAATATATTATATGTTCTTTGTCTTGGGAAGATCCTTATATGTTCCATTTTTTTTCTAATAATCCTCCCATATACCATTTGGATATAGATAATCCTCAGGTGTATCCTTTTTTATCATATAATCTACTTTTCTGCCAATTTGAGATTATGAAATAGAAACATTACCATTGAATTTATGGCATATATATGACATAAATATTCATAATATAAATCACCCAATCATATGTTTTCCATTAGAAAATTAAAATAGTCATACATGATATATCAATTAATTAATCGTTTGAAAAGATATCTGTTCACAAAAAGATCCCTAAAATAGTTCATTATCCATATTGATAAAAAACATTATAATGGAATAAAAATTATCCAAAATGAGATTTAAAAAATTTCTGGAGATGTTAAAAAATATCGTTAATTTTTTTAGGGTTATAGGTTAAAATCGGATTGAAAAAAATAAATCAAACACCATTTTAAAATACTTAAAAGCACCTCTAAATGGTAACATTGTAACAAAATACATAAATCATTATTCAAAAAAATAAAATATTAACCTTAAATACTAAAATTTTGAGTTCGAAATAAAAATTTATAAAATAATGTTTCATTCTAAAAAATTGAATAATTATTTGTAAAAAATAAAATCCATTAAAATAACTATATATAACCTTAAATTGTTATCATAATAATATAGTTATTTTCATAAAATTAAGAATAAAATCTTTTGTTTTAAAAATAATTATGAAATTTTGGAAAACGTTTTATGAAATGTATTTTAATATTTATAAAAAATGGTGGTAAAATGAGAAAAACCATAAGATATAATTTTGATATTTTCGTTAACAAAACTCTTAAATAATGAATTTATAGGTCATATTGAAAATTAATTTTTCAACATATAATGTGAAATATTTTTTAAACCTTTTAATTGGGAATATATCCTCAATAATATATAATCTAAATGAATATAATGTTTTTTATATTCAATATAAAGTTGAATATAAATCTTGAGATTTTAAATATGAATCCAATTGAATATTTTAAAATAACACTCTTAAAAATAAAAAAAATAACAAAAGAGTATATGTAAATCATTTATAAATAGGAGGAGGGAAATATGTTAGTAACATGAGATAACACATTATAGGATTCCAAATAATAATGATAACATTATCCAAAAGGGACAATAAAAACATTAAAAAATTGATAATATTAAATGTAATTAATTTTAAATATATCTTAATTTTATAGGGATGAAATTCGTCATGGGAGGATAATTGAATTAAAAATTTATTTTGAAATGTAGGAACACAAAATTAAATATAATTTTATTTAATAGTGGAATTACATAACAATGGATTAAGGATGTTCAAGAACAATTATCGTCACACAATGAAGTATGTTTTCAGTGATTTTTATCTTTTACGGATTGAGAAACATTATTATGAAAACCCCTTAAATGATAGGGATTTATATTAGAATCCAATTACATAAAATAAAATATAATTGCTGATCTGATATATTTAATAGTTATTATACATAAAATCTCTATGAAATTAAGTTCATAAAAAATGTCCATGTGAAAGGGAATTGATTTGAAACATCATTATGATTTTTACTTCGTAGTCAAGCAAAATATAAACCATTGTATAAAAAATAAAATTCTTTATAAATAATTCATAATCTTTATTTATATATATATCTCCCTTTCTGAACTACATTTGTCTCCATTTTTTTAAATTATTTTATATTTTTAGTTTTATTAAATAATAAGTTGCTAGAAAATATAATTACTATTTTTGAACTATTCCTGACTTTGTAATATTCATTATTTATTAAGAAAAAATAATCATTACTAGAATACCCATGATACTATAATATTTTTGTATCACTAATTCAATATATCCGAATTTTATTTCATAAATTCTAAATTTATGGTTTGTGAAAATGAAAAGATTGAAAGACTAGTTTAAACATGATCATAGATCAAAATGTGGTCTTTGAATAAATATATAAAATACGAATAATAAATCTAAATTTTAATAAAAAATTATAATAGTATTACATAATATTTTCATTCTATAATATATCATAATCATTCACGAAAGATGTATTATAACATTGTACACATATGTCATTAAACCAACTCTAAAAGGAAACATATAAGGATATAATTTGTATGGAATTTATTTTATTTAATGATAATTTAAAACATACATAAGGTGAATGATGTCATAAATTACATATATAATTATAAAAATCATTATTATAACAATACATGAATGGTGGTGATGAAAAATTAAATTAATCGTTTCAGTATTTGGTAGTACACACATCTACGCGAATAAGGTTTCCATTTCTTATTTAATATGATGTAATGAAGGTATATGATAAATTATAGTTAAAAAATAATATTTACATATTAAACATGATAATCCATCAACTCAATCCTTTTTTCCATTCATCATATGTGGTGTGGTAAAATGAACAACATTTATTCCTAGGGGTGATAAACCTCAATAAGCTTGAACATAGTTGTTTTGATTTTCTTAGTGGATTGAAAGTATTGAATTCTTATTCCTTCATTATTTAATAAAATAAAATAATTTTAATAATATATATTTAATTATATTGTTTATTATAATAAAATTTTATAATGTGGTATTTAAGAAAAAAATAGTAAGGAATAAAAAAATTCAAATTTTGAACATGATATTTCTCTTGTAAATATCCATGGAAATGAATTAAATATACTACTTATTTGATAGTAGAGGTTGATAAAAATTATATGTTAATATATAATGATAAAAATTTAATAGGTTCAGCAGTAAATATTATGTAATAATTATAATAGGAAGTCATGGAATTGTTTTTATTTTATAGCTAAAGAGAAGGGTAATTTTAGTGACACCCATTTAATTTCAATAATGTTATTTAACTGTACATGGGTAAAAGAGAAAAAATTAAAATAATGTTTGATAATAAATTTATATATATAATATAAATATACTAATGTGCTGAATTTATTTTTAATTAATATATTTAGTTTATACATAGTAAAATTCTTTTTTCCTATTTTATATTTATCATATAAACTAATATTCTAAGTTCTATATCTAATGTTGTTAACAAAAATTTAATGTTATTTAAAATTTGAATAAATATATAATAAAATTTATGGAAAATAATGTTCTTGAAGGTTAGTATACTTACTTTTTTGATTAGCATGCATAACACATGTAAGTAAATTTTGATATGGGTGTTTTATAAAACAATATTCCATAAAATCATATATATTATTTATTATTATTATATAAAATATATTTCTATAAAATAATTTGTTTTTTTGTATTTAAATATCAGAAAAAATTAAATTCCACCATGGAAATATTTAATTAAAATATTTGACCAAAATATTTTTCCATCAATTGAAAATGTTTTTTTAGTTCTCAAATGATGGACATAGGTTGTCTGGGGTGAACATAATATTTTAAATGTCAAAATTTTACTCATTAAATACATCAAAAAACTATACTTTTTTATAAACTTATGAGTATTTTTATGTAATAATGTTGTGTTAAATAATATTGTTTTTCTCATCACAACTTTTTTCTATTGACCTATAAATCAATTATTTCGGAAAAATAACGAATGTTCATCTTTTGATAATTTGGATATTTTTAATTTTAAAAATTAGTGAATTAGGTAAGATTATATTTCATGATTATATATGAATTAATTTTTATATAAATTGAAAACGTTTAAACTAAAATTATTTGTAGGAAAAAAATGGCACCTCAATTAATATTCATTTTTATAGATTTTTCAAAGGATGGTTTATTCAATTAATATCTAATAAATTTATGGAAATAATATATTGATCATATTTTATGATGTTATTTTGTTATTGTATAATGTTTTTTGTTTTAGTGTAGTATTTTGTGTACATAAATCAATAATTATGCTCTAAATTTAGTTGGAAATATATCTAAAATATCAATGCATTACTGGAACAACAACGATTTTTACCTTGAAACTCTATTAATTTAGACTAATTAATTAGGATGATAAGTTCAGTAAAAATGAATGTGGGCATCTCACATTTTATTCGAAATTTGAACTTATAATGGTCGATGTAACCATTAGTGATCAGATGTAGATATTTGTTAAATGTGAAGAGCATAATCAATCATTTCCGAAAACACTCATAATTTTCTAAAAATCTTTTTGAAATTTCATATATATGAGTTAAATAGACCATATATAATTATTGTGATGAGAATAGAACCTTTTTTATAAATACGTCTAAACTCATTGTTAGGGTTACAATCAAGAAGTGAGAATGAAATTTGAAGAATCATTTTCTACATTTTATATAAATAAATATAGATATATTCTGTTATCAATAAAATCATATCTAAATATTATTATATCAATATCAATTTAAATAGTTCTTTCCTTAAATATTATTTTCAATGTGGGTGTTATTGAATGACCTCATATTTTTCAATAAATAAATTTTCATGATCGTTTTGGTATATGTATTAAGGTAGTATATTTACTGAAAACCCCATGAAAGATTTGTATAATAGTGTATCTATATTTTTAATGACAAAAATATTTGTCTTTATGACAGGTTATCATATACTTATTATAAATTATATCTTGAGAAAAACTATAGTCATGAATATAATTATCAATGACGTTTTTTTCAATATGATAAACGTTTATTAATATTGCGTTAGAAATTCCAAAATTCTAATTTAAGATTAATTTTAATGGTGAAACCCCAAATTGATGACTTTTATATTTCTCAAAAAACATAAAGGATCTATGTTAACTAAATATTTTTATATGAGAGAATCCATTCCAAATTTTGGATTTGATATAGATTCTTGTAAAATTAATGTGTTTAGAACATCTAATAATATTGACCATTATGAATCATGGAAATTTTTAGATTAAATACAATATATGAGGATGATTAAAAAAATTTATGTGATATCAAGTTTAAAAAATTATATGTAATATCTATTGTTATGTGTTTGATTCATTGACAATCCAAAAAAGTCACATCTTAATATAGTAAATCAGATACTTGGTTACCTTTATGAAATAGTAGAAATCAAATTATATTGTTATTCTTGGTTTGATTTTTTATTTAATGTCTATTTATAAGTTGATTTCATTAATTATAAAAATGATTAAAATAGTATCAAGAACACTTTTCATTTCCATTATGAAGATTATTTATCTTTTCCGAATAGAAATATTCATTTTGTTTCACTATTCTATAATAAATTTTAATATTTGAATGGTGAATGTTTTTTCACTAATATTTTATAGATTCACCACTTCTCACTGAATTAAAATTTGTTTATAATCAAATTATAAATAATTTTGGTATTACATGTTCCTTTTCATTAAATCCAGGTGTTGAACTTAATTAGGAATATAAATTTAAGTTTAATTAAATATTAGATAATTTACAAGTTATTATAGTATGTTGCTTTGACATTTTATGATATTAAATTTTAGAGTGAAACACTAATAAATTTAGAATAAATTTACTTACGTTCAATAGTTTTCATTACTTGATTAGTAAATTAAATGAAATTAAAGTAATTAAAAAATTAGTAATAAAATGTTGTTCCTGATGTGAATTTGTAGACACTTTTAGAATTATCATCTTCAAGGATGTAAAAAATATAATTAGAGGAACTCTAAACTTTTAAGTTAAATTACTAATAGGATAAATACCCATATAAAAAAAGAAATAAGTCCCAAATCTCTTAAAAATACACAATCTAAAATATAAAAATAATCATAGAATATCCCAACACATCTCTAATTTATGTTGAGAAAAAAATGCCATACCCTTAATCTTTAGTACAATCTTGCGATCATTATCAGTGAGATATAAGCTTGAGATTCTATTTGATCACATTTCCAATATTGATTTATTTTCCTCTAATTATTTGAATATTTATCTTAAAATAACATATTATTATCTCCAAAATATATTCAATCACACAATATCAAACACAATGAATAAAATATGAAATATTTAGGATTCTATATTAAATACTAAACAAATGAAACCTCTATAAACAATTTGAAATGCCTATATGAAATGAATCAAATTATCCCAAAGGTAATAAAAGTCTCTCAAATTAATGTATTGTACTATCATGTTATTAATATATCGGTCATGTTGGGGTTTACCTTAATAATAGGCTTTGGTAGGAAAAACTACTCAATGGTAAACTTCACGATTTTAAGAAAAATAATCAAAACAATCTAATAATGATAAATGTAATCATTTATATAAAATACAAACATTCCAATTGATATGATACCAACAATATATAAGTAATTTTTTTTTATTTCTAACATTAGAATATAGATAAAGATACACATTAGTCAAGCAAATTGATAAAAGATTCCATATTCGTAGTGATCACACAATATTGGTAGATAGTGTTTATGAATTAATAAATTGTGAAAAAAACATGATGATATATTTAGGAAATGTTTATATTCAAAATTATACATCTATATTAAATTAAATATGGGAAATATTGATTTTAGGTAATCATCTTTTCACTCCTATTATATTGTATACCAACATTGAAAACTCCATTGAGGAAGGGGATAATTTTTTTTATATTGTGTTATACTAATACATTTTAGATGTTACTCATATATTTTAAATGTAATTATATATATTTTATAAGGATGTATCATGATTAAAATTCTAAACTACACCTTATGAAAGTGATTTATATGATTTTTCAAATGGAAAGTAATATTTTATTACATATGATTTATATAATACAATTTTTAAAGAATAACACCTATTTATGTTTTTATTTATTATTATATTTGCTTTAAAACATATTTTTATTAGATTCTAACTAATATTATATTTTATATAATCTTGTAAGATCCTCAATTTATAAATTTTCTTTTTTTGCGACCTTAACTTTATAATGTTTCTCTGAAACTAAATTATTTGTACACCTCATTTCATTAGTCTCGTAGTATTTTTTCATTGGTATATTATGTAAATTATTTTTCTCAATTATCTCTCCATGATTTACTTTTGATAATACCATTGGGGAGGAAATATTTAGTTGAGAAATATATAAATTAAAGGTGTAAAAATTATAGCTATGTAAAGGGGGAGATTATTTTAATGAGAAATTATTGTTTTTTTAATGATTACTATGGTGGATAAATTATTTCGAAATTCATTACACAACTAATGGGGAGTTCGTATTTTATATGATTGTAGTGTTTAATTTTAGTTCATAAATTTTTATCACCTTGTTTATTTTTTAATCTTAATAAATAGTTGATATAATGATTAATTTTTAAAGGAAAACTTCATGATTTATTATTTTTATGAATTAATATATCATTAATTTTTTATGTGTACTTTCTTGAATAATTCTTCATTATTATTTTTTAGAAATAATAACTAATTCTTATCATTTTCTATATGATTTTTAAATTGAATGTAATTTCATGAGATTTTTTAATTCACTAGAATCATTTCAATAGTAATATAATGTTTGACCGTATAATATTCATAATTTAATAAATTTATAGATTTTTTAGGCCATTTACACATTATAGATAACAATTCATTATGTAATAGAAGCTAATTCAACATCACTATAACACTTTCATTTGATTGTCTTTAATTACATTATTTCTTGAGTTCATCCCTTTGTATGACTTTTTTATAGATTATATATTGATTTGTTTTGTACCGTCTTTGTTAATAAATTTATATTATTTATTATTTTTGTTGTTTTATATTGATCTTTAGTGATTTTATATATTTTAGGTAAATGAATATATCTTTCCAAATAAATTTTTCAATGAAGGGAATAGTAATTATTGTTGATCATGTGTTAAAACATGAGCATTATTAAATATATTACTACTAATTATCTTGTTATCCAAGAGGTACATTTATAATGATCTCGATCTATCCTACTATTATTAGATTTGAAAATGGTTTAATAATCAGTATCTGTTTGTGATCGATTACGATAAATTACAAGGGTGATATAATTTTTTCATTATTTAGCATAATGGGATATAATTTTGGATCATTATATATTAATGTGGTGGAGTATGAACATCATCTAATATAATCGAAGCATATTGTAAAGTCTTTTATTTGAGATAATATATGGTTAAAATAGTTAAACAAGAAGAAATATTAATTGCGGGATAATATTAATATTTAAATGATAGAGTACATGTAGAAACTTTAACATAGTTTACATATAGTGTTTTCTCCACATTATGGTCTTTCTATTACTATTATCTCTCCACTATAGTGGTTGTTCTATAAATATCATTTTCATAAACCTATTTTAAAATTAGATTATATTGAATTTTATCAGGTATTTTTTAATTGGTTGTTATTATAATTTTATATTCCTTATTTTATATTTATTTATAAATATTTATAAAGATAAATGAAAATATATTTTAAATATTTATTATTACAGATATGGGTTTCCATAAAAAATATTATTTGACTCTATATTCTCTAATTAAAAGAACTATTAAAAAGATGTTAGAAACTGTTTAAAATATTGATATGAAATAACCATTATTATAAGTGTAATTCTTCATGTGAACATTGGTAGTACCCTTCACCACATTGAACTATAATACATCACTTAGATAGATTTTTATAGTTTAGGTATGTTCTCAAACAAGAATTTTTCCTATATCATCATGATCCAATATTTTACTCTTCTATTTATAATTTATTTTCTCCCACACAACATATATATCTTAATTAAAATTCAATCAAATAATATCATTTAAATTATGATATTTTAATTATGAATAAATATTTTCATGATTTGTTGTAGGGTTTGGTTTAAAAAATGATGAATAACTTCTTGGGAATGAGAATAAAATTATACATCCCTCTCTATATCTATTTTCTTAGCCTTGTTTGAGGTTGGGTAAGCCTTAGATAATTCTATGTCCATAAAAATAATTTGGATCCTAATTTCTTGAGTCCTATATTTTATCTTAAAAAACATATGATTTATTTAATTTTTCACCATAAAAAATATCACACTATAGTTTAGTAGTGATTAATTAAATAATAAATTATTATTTGTGGTGTTTTTTTCTAATGGGCAATTTAAGAAGGATCTATATCACCAGAACTGTTTCTCAAATAACCTAAAATTATATATTATTTGTTAGAAAACAATGAATACGCTCCATATTTTATGCGTAATGTGTCATGACTAGATATTAAATGTCGTTCATAACAACATGCTTTTGTGTGTATAACACTACTATCTTATACAAAGCTGTAGCCCATAATAAACATAATGTGTGACCATGTTCTACAAATCATGTGATATTTAATCCTAAAAGGATTCTATATCCATAATAAAAAAGACATGATGTGTGCATAATATATTTCATATCCCATGATCAAGTTTTCCTCTATATGAAATTACTACACAATATCCTCCAAAATATTTTTCACCATCAGTGTTTGTTATCATGCCACATAAGAATTTCATTATTTCCAAAACTATCATGGGTCTAATAGGAACTATCTGTTTTCTCTCTCATAAATATATGTAACTATATAAAATTTACCTCCGATCAATGATTTCCTTTTACACTCTCACACCAAAGCCACCACACGAGGTTAACAAATCATACACTACCAACCTCTACATTTCTCTAGTGATTCCTCCTTCCCCATTTCCTCACATGGTCAATAGCTTCCTCACCTTGTTTTACAATGGACTATTATCATGTGATATCATTGTCCACACAAAGTCATTGAAAAATATAACAATAACTAGTAAGAAGGGGTATATTACTGCCTATTTTTTAATCGATAATTCACTGATAATTATATTTATAATTTATGAATTACATGCATAATGAAAATATATAAAAATATTAAAAACAATAATCTAATTACATATTGAAAAATGAAAACCCTGAGGTTACTGTAATATATATAATCATCATCTTGATTAAATATAATAAAAATACTTCACCAAAAATAATTACTGTAAAAAAGGAAAATAATTGAACAAGAAACATTAATTCATGAATAACATGGATGATGGATTATTAGTGCATCAAAACATCATCATGGGATTGCAAATTCGATAAACCATTGGTGATCATGATCAGAAACACCTAAATAACACTGAACTAAAAACCATATACTTCTTGGTTTTATGGACCCAGATGTATGATCTTTGAAATAGATTTATTATAAATATATGAATAATAATAGGATTAGGTTATAGCGTGATATAATTTTAAATTAATTAATGGTACGTCTAAGGCCTGAATCTGAAAAAAAAAAATTTAAACTAATATCATTATAAACCTCCTTGATAAATAATAATTGTGTTAAAATTTATATAATGGGAATTAATTATGAGATATAAATTGTTATATGTGTTGTGAAATTATTAAATTAAAATTAAAAATTAAATAATCACAAAGAAACAAAATCAACACATAATATCCCTAAAAATATTCCCAAGGGAAAAAATCATGAAACAATATCAATAAAACCATTATAAAATTATATTTTTATTACCTTATAGGTTAAATTCTCCACATTAAAAATTTGAAGTGTTTGAGACTTTGATACTAAAAAGGGAGCATTATTCCAGAAAAAAGACCCAGTTCACTACATTCACCATTCCATTAACTATTAATGCCTAAAAAAGAAAACAACAAGGACTACTAGAGGAATAATTTTATAATCCAGTTTCATATGAATTTATAATGTAAAATATATATATATAATCACTTATGTATCTCCAAAATCCCATTCGAATCTAGAATAAAAACCCCCATTATAACCACTTCAAAATTAATTCATATATATTTCCATTACTCCAAACCTAACCCTCATCCAAAAACTAATTTTAGGTAAATTGTAGGATTCATACACAATATTTGATAGTATAAATATTTACCATGGGTTCCATTTAAAATCTATTTCAATCTATATAGATTCGTTGTTCCAATAATATGATGAAATTATTATCCAACAATATTAAAAATAAATATTTTCATTAATAATCATTTATTTTTTTAGAGGTAATCACTCTCCCTACCATGTAAATGAGTGATATAAAATATTTTCATTTTAGGAAAATATCATCACATTAACCTTTTCCATCATGTATTTAAAAAACCAAACATTTCTTTAAAATCAATATAATAAGATCCATTATGTTTGATTCCACTTAATATCATCTCCCAAAAAAGTGAAATTTTTTATTTATACTAGTTATAGAGATTGAGGATAACATTAAACTTTTTTTATATTTCCCCTTAACCTATTTAAGGAAAAAACTCATGTATAACCCACATTTTCCTGGTTCTCATCTATTACCATAGATAAAGTGACATGGTTATTTTTTCCCTTATGAAATTTTATAATGATAATATCAATCAATTTATTCAGCCTCATTTAATCTCTATATAATTAGATATCCCGTAAAGAGTACCAATTACACAAACATACGATGTGGGTATTTTTGAATGATTTTGATAATCCTTATCTATCATCTCTAAAAACTATGATGAAATATCCCATATCTTGATTAATCACATCATAAACATATGTATTGGTATAAATCATTTCCCCATTCACTATTCAATAAATAATCACTGACCAAAACCATAAATATGATGTTAATGTTATCACATGTAGAAATGAATAATCACAATGTGAGCTGAGCCTTTTAATAGTCAATCTCGCAATAATGAGAAAAAAATTCATTAGTAACCAATTTAGACAAATATTTCTCTTAATATTCTATGATTCCTCTATAAAAACTAATAAATCATATTTGTAGAATATTTTTAAAAAATAAATAACATTCTATAAAATAACTCACTTCTAAAATAATACCCATAGAATAGTTTCTAGCTACTCAGAAACCACTTTAACTAGTTGATCATAAAACTACCTCCAAATTTATTTATCCACAATAATGTAATTTCTAATAACAATTTAACTATTAAGGTCATAATCCAATAATAAATCTTTGAATAGCCAAATACTAAATATAATATCCAATTCAGTGAAAATTTATATGAGGCTCTTATGATCTAAAAAATATTTCAAATGTTATTCTAAGAATAATTCCTATCTATATAATTATAGAAAAAATACAACTATTAGCGTCAAATTATTTGCATTGTAATTCAACTAAAATATTCTCTACCATGTAGAACCAAATTTCAATCACCAACAACCTTCATATCATTATATAATATTTCCACTTTACATTGAAAACTAAAAACAAAATATAATTAAATATATCCTATGGGAGATTCAAATTAAGAAAATATGTCAGTCTCTTCGCAATATCCATGAAATAACTCAAATATCAGATGGTTTATATAAATGAGATTCATATTAGGAAAAATAATTATCAGGATAAACAATAATTATAGAAACCTGAATGTTTCATCATTTTACTTATATAAGTTAACCAAAATATATCATTTTAATACAATCCCAATACCTTTTTGGTTTGGAGTTTTAGATAATAGGATAAAAAATTAATTAATGAGATGAATTTTCCTTCTTATAAATGTTAAATATTCCATCATGTAAACCACTACATAAACCATATCAAATATTATAATTTTTTCATAAAATCTACCCACAATATAATAATCTCTACAGATCATAAGTATTGAATTTATTAATAACTTAATGAAATAGAAACATAATAATTTTCTTATATTCACATTATTTTTATGGGTAATAATAAGTTATATTAATTGAAGAGCATAGGTTATTATAAGATAATAATATGGGTATATCCAATATATATAAATAATATCATACACAGCAAAGAAAAATTCATAATGAATAGAATAAAATAAATTAATTTATCATACTAATCAAAAGGATGAGTCAATAAACATGGGTCTTGATAGAATAAAACATCTATGCAAATAATCATAAGTTAATGAAAAATAGTTTAAATATATAACATAAATTTTTATCCAGAACATGTCATTCATAATACATTCTATTAGTTACCTCAAAACAATTAACTAATATTTACATATAAATTCCAATGACATGTGATATTCACTCTTAACCAATGCATTGTATGTCAATATGGGACACCTATAATCATAATCTATGATTATTAGTTCCACATGAAAATTATTCATTTATAAAATCATAATTTACCTATAGAAATATATTGTGGTTCATATCCAATTTAAATTGATTCACAAAATTAAATCATCAATATATTAAAATAATATTAATTAAATTAATGTCTATGGATAATAAAAAACATTCTCGTTAAATAAATATCATTCAATATAATTGAGGATTTGGTATATGAAACATATATATATATATATATATACTCTGTATAGAAATATGATAATAATTTACCCAATATATTAACTTATGTATTATAGGTGAACTTATACTAATCAATTTAATCAAGAATAGGGTTTTCACAGAGGTCAGAATTAAAAGAAAAATTTTGTATTTTAATTATCTAATGATTGTAGGGAAAAAACATGTGATAGATCTTTTATATGATATGAATTATTACAAGTAAGAAATATGGAAAGTCAATTGGGATGGTATCATTATAATAATATACTTAGTCAATAAAAAGTTACATCAAATGAAAATGACTTAGTCGAAAAAACACTTTTTAGATGTCTAAGAAAAACCACATTGAATGTAATAAATTTCATTTATATTTTGAAATTATTTACAACTTTTGTTTTAATATAACTCAAACTATAATAATTCCTATTTAGAAAAATGAAAATGCTGATATAATCTTTTATAAAAAATTAAAATTTTTACAAAGTTATGTATTCACATGGAATAAAAGATTCAGATGAGTCATTAGAATACATTATTTTCAAATTATCATGAATATAACAAACTATGGGTCACATTCAAATATTATATTCTAAAATTTGAAGTGAAATGATTGAAAATAATTACAGTAGATAATTAATAACCGAAAATATATTATTTAATATACGTAATTTTTATCAAGAAATGTATACCAGATTGAAAATTGTTATTTTAAAAAGATATATTTTTTAAAATATTTTGAAAAAAATATTTTTTGAAAACCTAATTTATATTAAGAGTATTAAATTATGACAATGAAAAAATGTATAAATATTAATTATACTGATAGAAAATAATCCATATTATCTTCCAAAAAAGAGGATAACAAACAAAATAAAGAATATATAAAAATGAAAGAAAATATTAATTGTTAAAAATTATAGTAATTTTTACCAATGTTAGAACAATATATCAGAAAAAATTATATGAATGATCTGGTATCTTATTTTGAGTATTAATTTTACAAGATAATAAAGTGGAATTTCATATAAATTTTTGAATGGGATTACAAATGAATTATTGGGAGTTATATTTATATAAGAAACTATGTCACCAAAGTAATTCGAAATTGTGTCAATGAAAATATATTAGAATTGGGTTTTTAACAATTATTGATCAAGAGAGGAAGATTGTGAAATAGAAATTAAAGTATCATGTAATGGAATATATTTTACATTGTGAAATAAATTGGTCGGTGAATTCATCATATAAAATAAATTATAACATAAAATATTTTACATGTCACATGGTGTTCAAAATGTGATAATTAAACCCTTATCCTGTATCATTGCTTAGTCAAATACCCTCGAAGATCCAGTATAAATAATATAAATATAATAATAACCTAATTCAAAAAATTATTAATATACATAAAAATTATTAAAATTAATCAATAATTATTCTCTACATATATATTGGAATGTTAATATATTTTTTTCCGACACAGAGTGTTTAAACTCTTTATAGTTTGTACATGTTTCATTGGAGTGGTTTAACTGTTAGTTCATCATAAAAATATTATCATTCAAATATTATTAATAATACTGTAATTAATGAATATAAATATTAATATTGGTTCAATTTAGTTATCTAGTGTTGCATTCTTTATCTCAAAAGATGAAATCTATAATAAGCACACTTCAAAGAATTTCATAACTAATTAATCATATTTTATTAATTATTGAGTTTACTATTGATGCACTGTTTATAGAAAAAACTTATTAATTAAATATTAATATCATATTATATCCATAATTATGTTTTCATAGTAATCCACGATGTAATAACATGTCGTTTTTCAAACAGGTGGCCAAATAAACCGAAATATAACCATAACATAATTAATGGACGATTATGAGGTGACGCAGAGGAAATATAAATATTGATGTAGAATATTTATGTAACATAGTGTTTATTAGAGTGATATATCATAATTAGAAATAATTTTTGGAATGACTAATGGATATTAAAATATTAAAAAATCGAAATATATTGATTTTTTAGTGTTTTATTGTATAAGACATTTAATTTTATAAAGACTGGTTTTCATTTATATAAATAATAGGTTTTTCAATTAGTTTTACCATAACCATAAAAATTATATGGAATTAATATTTATCATTTAAATTAATTCTTAAAATCATCCATGTATGCTGTAATGAAAAACCGAACATACGCATCTGTGGACACTGTAGTCCAAACATACATAAGGGTAATAATATCATAATCGCAGAAATGATTAAAAAATAAGCAATGTTTTTTATTTGTAAAATTAATCTATATGTATATAAATTGTTAAATAACAGTATTATACCATATATGTTAATATTTTATGATATTTGAGACAAATTTATTAATGGAGGTGGTAGTCTACACGCACTCATGAATCATGCTTTCATTTATATTATTGAAAATGGGGGAGGGTATTAAATTCTTGTAAAATTATTAAAATACAATAAAAAAGTATTGGTGTTTTTTTATTGGATTAATTTAATTTTTCAAATATGATATTCCAATAATTAAATAAAAATTAAAATTTTCCATGTATGAATTTTAATGTTACTTCATATATTATATCATTTTTTGATGGAAATTAAAACTGTGATGGATGATCTTTTGAGAAGAAAGAAACATCTTGATGGTGGATATGGATTTTAGTGAGATTTAAAACATATGTTATTCTGATCTAGCATGATTGTGGTATTAGGGTATGTGAGGGGAGGAGTACCCTATTTATATGTCCAAGGGGATTTTATTTTTGTAAACACCTGAAGCTTTTCAATATTGGGATCTTTCTGTCACAAACTATGGATGAAAAACATATAAATATTGTGGTATATAATATAGAATATGTATATATGTATATACTGTCACTTGAACAAATAATATTTTAAAAAAATTAAAGTTTATGCTCATCACCTCGTAGCTTACATGTAACAGCCCGAGATTTTATGAAAAATATTCTTTTTTATTTCACTAATGTCTTTTGTTGTACGCTACACCAAAAGGAGCTTGCAAAACACGCATCCTTGACTTACCTTGCATTACACGCAATCGCGACCTTCCTCGATAGCTTGCGTCGTACGCAATACCGAGTTTCACTAAACAATGATATGCTATTAAAATATAATTAAAACTAGCCGTTATGAATAATAATAACCACATTTTGAAATTTTATAAATTTTATTTCTCAAAATGGACTTCATTTTTGGATTCGGAATACCGAAATTAGCCTAGGGTGAAATTTTGGTATTTTTCTGAAAACTTTCAATTTTTGATGAATAGTGAAACCACTAAGTGGTAGGTTAAAAACTGAATTTTGCATAAAACTTAATTTTACCGCTTATGTGAATGGAATTTTGAAAATCTGACAGACACGGTTGATATCAGTAAGTAAAATGTGGTTCAATGAGATAAAAATAATTTTTTGGTGAATAGTAACTTTTTACTTTTTTTACCGCGGTTAATAGTAAATAGGGTAACTAAGGGTAAATATGATATTATTATTACCCTAACACATGTCCTAATTCTATTGGACAAGTGTAATTCGACCAAAAACGAACTTAGGAATAAAATATGACCATTTAGGCCCACTTTGATTAGATTAGGACATTTATTATTAATTTATTTAAAGAAGGGTTAAAATAGTTAAAATCAAAGTTTAATAAGTAAATCATTTTTAATATGAGGTTATACATAAGATAAATTCGACTATAAATATTCATTAGAAAGCTAAAAATATTTCCTACATAATGATATTTTATTTAAAATTTTTAGACTTTAAATAAATTAATTTATTTATGACACAACGATGATGCAGTAATTACCCTTTTAAGGAAATATTAACATAATTGATGTTATAAATGTCCAAATGAATGTAATTTGAGACTTTTTATGAATTCCACTAATTCTATAGGTTACTATGATATATTATTGTTGATTTAATAAACTTGGTTCGAACATATAATTATGTTATGACTTTCACAAAAATCATATATCAAATAGTGTCAAAATTGACACAAAATAGTTTTTAAATCAAATATTATATTATTAATTGTTATTTTATTCCTAAAAATCTAAGGATCGGCCAAATGACTTATATAAGGATATATATATTAATAATAAACAATTTGGGGTTCGTTTGGCATGTTATAGTAAGTGTATTAACCATATAGTGAAAGAAAACAAAAAGACACGGCAAAAGTTAAATTATTTAACTTAGAGTTAAATCTAATTGATAAGGTTAAAATAATACACTAAACTTGTCTAAATCCTATTGGTTGATAGTATTTCGACCCATACCCACTTTAGCTTCGAAATAAGACCCTTTGGAACCATTATAAACCGATTTTGACATTAATATAAAATAATATTTTGAGGTATTTCTAAGTTGCCCCTCTCCTCCCTTATAAAAGGACACCTCCTCCCCCTCCTCCTCACACCAATTTGAGCACTCAAGCTCGGCCAACCCCTGCCAAAATCTCTTCTCCACTTCCCTAGCAACATCCTAGATGTTCTGGTCTTCCTCAAAGACCAATTTTAGTTCCCTAAGAGGAGGTCTCCAAAAGGCGCTTCAAAGAAGAGGTAATTACCGTTACCAATTCTTTCATCTTTATTTCTTCTTCCACTTCTTCTTATTAGGTTGTTTCATTATGAAGTAATAACATCAGTATCACTAATATACTGATATGTTATTATAAGTATGAAAAAACCCTATTTCACCATCTATCCATCCTACGGAAAAAGAAATCACCGCGCGTGCGTACGTACGGAATACCGTCTCCACGCCGTGGTGTAATCTATCTTCCACCACCACCTTACATGGATGGGTATAATGGTGTAAAGAATAACTATACATAGTTATTACAGCATCATATTGATTCTGATATATTGTATAATCCACTCCAATTCAATTCAATATTTATGGAAATGATATCATCGCTCGTGCGTACGTACGGACTACCGTCTCCACGACGCGATGAGATTCATTCTCCATGTTAACCATTTAAGAATGATTATAAAGTATATATAAGAAATAATAATGAAATATATGACATTATAAAGCTACTGGATTTATGTATATATATATATATATATGTATGTCATCTACTTACTTCCATTCAAGACAATAAAGAAAGGAAAACAACGTTCATGCGTACGTACGGACTACCGTCTCCATGAACGGTGTTTATCATTTCATTTATCTATCTATTATATATATATATACTGAATATATATGATATATAAATCATATTTTATATTCTGGAAGTAAGTAAATCATGATATAATTAATAATAATGTCAAGAACAACAAGTCAAAACACCTACGATAAATGAAACGATTTTACCCAAAACGCTTATTTAACATGGAATTTACGAAAACGGGTAATATAATGTCATAAGTGAACCATATATGATATCATAACAACGAATATGATTTTTTAATAAGTCAATGACATTATTTAAACCATTATACAGGAGCTTCGAACACGTACAAAGCAAATCAGACCTAAGGTAAGGGAAATATCACAATCTCATTTTTATCCGAGATTGTTTATTCGTAAGTATTTACTGGGGTGTATTTTATCATCCACATCCATGTTCCCTCAATATGTAATATTGTTTCCATCCACTTACACTATTTTAAATCCAATTTTACCCTTTGCTGAGTTTTTAGTAAAGAATATGAAAGGAATCGTTTGTCATTTTTTCGTACGAGGTACTTTTTGACTTTTCCGACAAAAGTACGAAGAATGTTTTTTTAACTTATACGGCATGAATGGATTTCTAAAACATTATTTCCAAGAAGCTTCCTTTACAATTTTTCAAGTTTATTTTTAATCAACTTCTTTTAGTTTAAAATTGTATGACATGTTAAGAAAGGAAAAGTGTTTTTGAAGTAGAAAGGATATTTTCCTCAAGAATGAAGTTCAAGTATTTTATCAAAATTATTTTCCATCTAAGATAATAAAAAGGGTTCTGTTTTTATCCCTATTATTACATGGATTTGATTATGTTGTGATGGAAATATTATGAATTCATTTATCTTATATTAATTGTTTTATGATGTCATGTTGTTTAAGAATCCCATTTTTATTACATGGGTTACGCTATGATGTATGGTTTATGATTATGTGGCACACATAAGAAAGGATTAATTATAGGATTGGTGGGACCTATATCTCCCTCCAATGCATTGGGTAAAGATTTTATATCTCATGAGATAGACAGGGCTGGAATGATAGGTTATACCGATTCAGTGAAACATGACTGAAATGAGGGGCACTCGATTCAGAAAGGGACTTTGTCCACTAAGATAGTCTTGGAAATGAGTCTTGACTAACAAGAAATGATTCTCTATGATTATGTATGAATGCCACAAAGTTTCATGTTTTAAGTTATACTTATTGGGATTTCATTTCACTACTATGATTTATCCCATGTTATGAAATTATGCTCTCTTTTGCAGGTTAAGATTTCCAAAAGTTATGTTCTTATGAATATGATGTGATTGATTTTCTTTTGTTTACCCTTACTGAGCATTTGAGCTCACCCTTTTATGTTTTCTTTTCCCCAGGACATAAAGACTGGTCTTAGGTAAAAAAAGGGAAGATCTTTATGGGAGATATTGAGGATCTTTCACCACGATTAGAAGATTATGTTCCGAGTTTCCAAAGACACTAAACTATTACGGTCCTTGTGTGTGTGTTTTTGTTATGTACTAAGTATTCCGCAAAAGTAATGTAATGTCCATGTACGATAAGCTTCGGGTCTCTACAGTTGGTATCAGAGGAAAGGTTTATTCAACCTTTGGAAACTAGGATGCGAGAACTTTAGTGAGATCCCTAGAGTTATTTCTAATGTATGTCTAGGGATGTCCCTAAGGTTAAGTATACGTATAGGTTATAGTACTAGGATTACGCTAATGATCATAGAATTAAACCTAAGATGTTAGATATTTAAGGTACTCCCCCTTTATTATGTTGTTTTCCCTAGCATGATTTTTGCCTCTCACACTATTCTTTTTTTTGGGTTTTAGAAAATGGATGGAAACAAGATGATTCACGAGAATTTAGGATATGATGGACAATGGAATGATATTCTTGATAATGAAATGGGATTTGGAAGTCTAAACATCATTATTATGCCGAATCAGCAATCTCATAATATGATCAATAAAGTAAAATTTGGTAAGTTTCCTGACTCGGCTAATAAGAGAAAGATGGAGTTTCATGATGATCATAGAGGAAAGAAAGTTCAATTTCCCCTATGTAAATCATGTGGGAAGAGGCATCAAGGAGAATGTTTCAAAGGAACTGGAAGATGCTTTAGGTGTGGAAAAGAAGGACACAAAGCAAGTAAATGCAAAGGAAAAGGTTCAGTTAACAACATGGATGAGGATAATGGTATTGCTACGACATCAACAATGGTTAAATGTTTTAAATGTGGAATGTGCGGGCATTATGCAAACCAATGCCCTAAGGGAAAGTCTCATGAAGATAATCAGTATGGTCGTATGGGAAGTATTTATGTGGATGATGATGAAGAGACTACAAATGATATGTGAGATGAAAGAATTGTTGAAGCTCGGTCAATGGTTTAAGAATGTAGTGGAATGATTACATGTTTATCATGTGTAATGTTGTATAAGTAATCTCATGGTACTGTAGAATAAAGAGACATGTAAGGATTGTTACACTGTTTTCTGATTAATGTTACCAGTATCCATGAAAGGTTATTCAAATATTTTTGGAATGTAGATGATATGCGCATAATAAAGGGATAAGGAGAAAATTAAATGTTTGATAGTATTCATGAGCTCATTATTGATATAAGGACTAAGTGATATCATGGTTTGAGTATATAGAATTTTGAGGATTTTGGTATGTGGAAAGAGTAAACTTTTAATTGAATTCATGTTTTAAATAAGGTTTAATGGGTATTCAAAAGAGTACAAGATTAAGGCCTTTGAATGTTTGGAATGTGACCAACAAGATATATCTTATGATATATGGGGATCAACGATGGTATTAAATCTCTGGTAATCGTTTTCACTATGTTATGAGAATGTACTGCTGTATTATGGATAAGCCTAAAGATTGGAATGGATTATGTTGGACATAAGTTAGTATTGTTTAAGGATAGAAGTTTTTTTCGATATTATTGATGGGATGTTATAGTAATATAGTTTTATAAAAAGGGGAACCTGCAGGACGGGAGACAGCCCATCGCTTCGGACAAGGCTGTGGGAATCGAACCCACAACCGAAGTGCGACTGGCCTTTATCGCCTACCACTGGCCTACAGGAAGTCCCTGTTTAGTAGAAACTAGTTTTATTATATTAAGCAGTATGATATATGAAGTATAAGTCCATTTTAGGAACCATATGTGATTAATCTCACTATAGATCGACTTATGTATATAATTTTTGCTAACCTTTTGTTTGAGACAGATGGAATGACCTGTCATACTAACACTTCACGAATAACAAATTCAACTTAATTTATTTAAGAGATGAAGTGGAAATTGTTCAAGGCATGAACAACAGTGAAATTGTACCAAAATAAAGAAAGTATTTATTCTAATTCAAATTTTCAACTTTAGGGAAATGATCTTGAAAACCAAAAATATTGTCCTAGTGATCTTATACCTGATGAATCAGATGGTACCTTAGATCGTCACAAATTTATGGATTTGTGATTACTGGATTTTCCATAGCCATGTTCTCTACCACTCTCCATCAGAACATGATGGTTAAATTTCTCTTCCATATCCATATTTTCACCTATGTGGAAACCCAGTGATTAGTTTATTTGGGTAATCGTTACATTTCATAATTTAGTTTTTAAAGCCAAGTTTTGGTATTCCTTTTTACGATGCGGGTTTCTATTAAAGAAAATTTCGAATAGTAAACCATTTATAACCCCGATTAATTTCGAGGGCTAAATTCATTTTAAGGGGGGTAGAATGTAACAGCCCGAGATTTTATGAAAAATATTCTTTTTTATTTCACTAATGTATTGTGTTGTACGCTACACCAAAAGGAGATTGCACAACACGCGGCCTTGACTTACCTTGCATTACACGCAATCGCGACCTTCCTTGATAGCTTGCGTCGTACGCAATACCGAGTTTCACTAAACAACGATATGCTATTAAAATATTATTAAAACTAGCCGTTATGAATAATAATAACCACTTTTTGAAATTTTATAAATTTTATTTCTCAAAATGGACTTCATTTTTGGATTCGGAATACCGAAATTAGCCTAGGGTGAAATTTTGGTATTTTTCTGAAAACTTTCAATTTTTGATGAATAGTGAAACCACTAAGTGGTAGGTTAAAAACTGAATTTTGCATAAAACTTAATTTTACCGCTTATGTGAATTGAATTTTGGAAATCCGACAGACACGGTTGATATCAGAAAGTAAAATGTGGTTCAATGAGATAAAAATAATTTTTTGGTGAATAGTAACTTTTTTCTTTTTTTACCGCGGTTAATAGTAAATAGGGTAACTAAGGGTAAATTTGATATTATTATTACCCTAACACATTTCATAATTCTATTTGACAAGTTTAATTCGACCAAAAACAAACTTAGGAATAAAATATGACCATTTAGGCCCACTTGGATTAGATTAGGACATTTATTATTAATTTATTTAAAGAAGGGTTAAAATAGTTAAAATCAAAGTTTAATAAGTAAATCATTTATAATATGGGGTTATACATAAGATAAATTCGACTATAAATATTCATTAGAAAGATAAAAAGATTTACAACATAATTATAGTTTATTTATAATATTTAGACTTTAAATAAATTAATTTATTTATGACACAACGATGATGCAGTAATTACCCTTTTAAGGAAATATTAACATAATTGATGTTATAAATGTCCAAATGAATGTAATTTGAGATTTTTTATAAATTACACTAATTTTATAGGTTACTATGATATATTAGTGTTGATTTAATCAACTTGGTTCGAACATATAATTCTGTTATGACTTTCACAAAAATCATATATCAAATAGTGTCAAAATTGACACAAAATAGTTTTTAAATCAAATATTATATTATTAATTGTTATTTTATTCCTAAAAATATAAGGATCGGCCACATGACTTAGATAAGGATATATATATTAATAATAAACAATTTGGGGTTCGTTTGGCATGTTATAGTAAGTGTATTAACCATATAGTGAAAGAAAACAAAAAGACACGGTAAAAGTTAAATTATTTAACTTAGAGTTAAATCTAATTGATAAGGTTAAAATAATACCCTAAACTTGTATAAATCCTATTTGTTGATAGTATTTCGACCCATCCCACTTTAGATTCGAAATAAGACCCTTTGGAACCATTATAAACCGATTTTGACATTAATATAAAATAATATTTTGAGGTATTCCTAAGGTGCCCCTCTCCTCCCTTATAAAAGGACACCTCCTCCCCCTCCTCCTCACACCAATTTGAGCACTCAAGCTCGGCCAACCCCTGCCAAAATCTCTTATCCACTTCCCTAGCAACATCCTAGAGGTTCTGGTCTTCCTCAAAGACCAATTTTAGTTCCCTAAGAGGAGGTCTCCAAAAGGCGCTTCAAAGAAGAGGTAATTACCGTTACCAATTCTTTCATCTATATTTCTTCTTCCACTTCTTCTTATTAGGTTGTTTCATTATGAAGTAATAACATCAGTATCACTCATATACTGATATGTTATTATAAGTATGAAAAAACCCTATTTCACCATCTATCCATCCTACGGAAAACGAAATCACCGCGCGTGCGTACGTACGGAATACCGTCTCCACGCCGTGGTGTAATCTATTTTCCACCACCACCTTACATGGATGGGTATATTGGTGTAAAGAATAACTATATATAGGTATTACAACATCATATTGATTCTGATATATTGTATAATCCACTCCAATTCAATTCAATATTTATGGAAATGATATCATCGCTCGTGCGTACGTACGGACTACCGTCTCCACGACACGATGAGATTCATTCTCCATGTTAACCATTTAAGAATGATTATAAAGTATATATAAGAAATAATAATGAAATATATGAAATTATAAAGCCACTGGATTTATGTATATATATATATATGTATGTCATCTACTTACTTCCATTCAAGACAATAAGGAAAGGAAAACAGCGTTCATGCGTACGTACGGACTACCGTCTCCATGAACGGTGTTTTTCATTTCATTTATCTATCTATTATATATATATATATATACTGAATATATATGATATATAAATCATATTTTATATTCTGGAAGTAAGTAAATCATGATATAAGTAATAATAATGTCAAGAACAACAAGTCAAAACAACTACGATAAATGAAACGATTTTACCCAAAACGCTTCTTTAACATGGAATTTACAAAAACGGGTAATATAATGTCATAAGTGAACCATATATGATATCATAACAACAAATATGATTCTGTAATAAGTCAATGACATTATTTAAACCATTATACAGGAGCTTCGGACACGTACAAAGCAAATCAGACCTAAGGTAAGGGAAATATCACAATCTCATTTTTATCCGAGATTGTTTATTCGTAAGTATTTACTGGGGTGTATTTTATCATTCACATCCATGTTCCCTCAATATGTAATATTGTTTCCATCCACTTACACTAGTTTAAATCCAATTTTACCCTTCACTGAGTTTTTAGTAAAGAATATGAAAGGAATCGTTTGTCATTTTTTCGTACGAGGTACTTTTTGACTTTTCTGACAAAAGTACGAAGAATGTTTTTTTAACTTATACGGCATGAATGGATTTCTAAAACATTATTTCCAAGAAGCTTACTTTACAAGTTTTCAAGTTTATTTTTAATTAAATTCTTTTAGTTTAAAATTGTATGACATGTTAAGAAAGGAAAAGTGTTTTTGAAGTAGAAAGGATATTTTCCTCAAGAATGAAGTTCAAGTATTTTAACAAAATTATTTTCCATCTAAGATAATAAAAAGGGTTCTGTTTTTATCCCTATTATTACATGGATTTGATTATGTTGTGATGGAAATATTATGAATTCCTTTATCTTATATGAATTGTTTTATGATGTCATGTTGTTTAAGAATCCCATTTTTATTACATGGGTTACGCTATGATGTATGGTTTATGATTATGTGGCACACATAAGAAAGGATTCATTATAAGATGGGTGGGACCTATATCTCCCTCCAATGCATTGGGTAAAGATTTTATATCTCATGATATAGACAGGGCTGGAACGGTAGGTTATACCGGTTCAGTGAAACAGGACTGAAACGAGGGGCACTCGATTCAGAAAGGGACTTTGTCCACTAAGATAGTCTTGGAAATGAGTCTTGACTAACAAGAAATGATTCTCTATGATTATGTGTGAATGCCACAAAGTTTCATGTTTTAAGTTATACTTATTGGGATTTCATTTCACTACTATGATTTATCCCATGTTATGAAATTATGCTCTCTTTTGCAGGTTAAGATTTCCAAAAGTTATGTTCTTATGAATATGATGTGATTGATTTTATTTTGTTTACGCTTACTGAGCATTTGAGCTCACCCTTTTATGTTTTCTTTTCCCCATGACATAAAGAATGGTCTTAGGTAAAAAAAGGGAAGATCTTTATGGGAGATATTGAGGATCTTTCACCACGATTAGAAGATTACGTTCCGAGTTTCCAAAGACACTAAACTATTACGGTCCTTGTGTGTGTGTTTTTGTTATGTACTAAGTATTCCGCAAATGTAATGTAATGTCCATGTACGATAAGCTTCGGGTCTCTACATTACACATTCATACCTTCTTAGTTTTCACCATGCTAACATTTTTTTACATTGGCAAAGTAAAACTATGAAATTTTAAATATTAATATCATAATTATTTGATTATGTAACATAGAAAACCAATAATAAAAATGAATATAACATCCACATACACAATGATATTTTTACTAATTTTAATCATATAAATCTAATCCATAGCATGTAACTAAATCAAAACCGATTTAGATTTTGGTATATAAAACAATTAATAGCTTCATTGATTTTCCATGAACACAAGACCAAATTAAACATAATAATATTTTTATTTTTATTTAAAATTACAATTATCTCAGATCTGTTCAGTTGTGGTTATTAATAGGATTGAAATTATTATAAAAAACTATTTTGGAATTCATTGGATTCCAATTAATGAATATAAAATCAAATTGAATATAAGGTAGATTTTGTATTAAAAAACATTTATACCCCGAAGGAATTATATATCAATAAATTATACTAATAACTATTAATAGATAATATAAATTTAAATTTTATATTATATATTCAAAAATTTACATTCATATAATATATTTTATTGGAGTAACATAATAAAAATTCAGATTTTACACATAAAAGATATATTTTTCTAAAGTTAGATATTCTAGCTTTTAAAGGGGGAATTGTTTTAAAACTAAATATTTACAATTTTTTTAATTTTATTTGAAAAATTAAACTAGATTTTTTAAATATTAATATCAAAATTATCTTAGAGTGGTATTATATATTTTTTGATAATTTGTATATTTTGATGAATTGTAAAGAAATACATAATTTCAATAGAAAAATGAAATTTCATCTGAAAATTTTATAATGATAAATAATGTATTAAATTGGTTTAAAAAAATTAATATATCTATTTTAAATATATTAATCCAATTTAGTTAATTATATTTATTTTTATATTGAATGTATATATATAAATTGAATATGATATTGAATTGCTTATTATTGAAAAAGTACTTTCTTGTCACTTCTATGGGATTATTTTTAAATAAATTTTACATACTAATGTAAAATGAATTTTTAAAAATGGATTAAAAATTTTGAATCAATATAATTTTATAATATATGATAGTTATAACTTAATAATTTACCAATGTGATTAATGGAAGCAGTTAAAATAGATATCATGAATAAATAGAAGAAAAGTTTACCAAGGGACTAAATATTAACCATAAGTGTCGTAAGGAAAATTATACATTTAAAACACCCATTTTATATAAATATATAGAACTTATCCCTTAGAGGTTTAGGTTTTTGGAATTATTTTATCCAATTGACAAGTAAAAATAAAATGTGTAACCCACTCATTAGAAAATTTAACCATTTTCCACTCAACCCAACTGTAAAAGATCATTGTCCAACATATATTAAAACATTAAAAACAAATTGGTTTTTGGAATAACTGACTAAATAATTTATCCAATTTCCTAATATAGCCCACAAATATATATATTGGTAAAAATATCATCTTAGGAATGAATTATTAAAAACTAATGGGGAATAACTAAAGAAGAGGTAATGTTTTTCTAAAAGAATTTTTATTTTATTTCTTTCTCTACAACCTTCAAATATTCATATTTCGTGATTATATTAAAACATAACTATAATATATATATATATATGTTTTAATTTTTTAGTTTATTTACAAAAACACCACACACTTCCATCAAATTGGTTTTGTAATCGTCGTTTGCGTGTACGGAGAACTTCGACCTCACGAACAGATGTCAAATGTTTTCAATTACAACATATAAATGATGTGAGTAATGATGTACATACTATTTATATGTTATATTAATGATATTTTTGTTTTATTAATGCATATATAATTATTATATAACACATAAATCATGAATTCGTTCTTGTGGGAATTCGATAACGTTAGTCGTGTCTACAAAAGACTACATCCCCGCGAAGGGATATGATTCCTTCAAGATTTACCTGGAATGTATCAAGGATGGGGTTCATAATCATAATTTATTTATATGACATAAAAATTATATGATAATGGTAATATATAAATATATATATGATTTACTTTTCTTTCATTAAATATGACACGAAAATTGAAACAATGATCATGCCTACGTTCAACCTATCATCTCCATGAACATTGTATTTCATTTACATTGACTAAATTTTAAGGATTAAAATAAATTCATATATAGTGAATATTTTTAATATTTAACATTATTTTATAAATTTTCCAGATGAATAAATAATTAAGTAAACAATACGAACAACAAATATCATGTCAAAACAAACTCAAAAAACCAAGAAAGTTATTACATAAAAAATAAAAATAATAAAGATTATTAATGAATGGGTAATAATATACTATTGAAGAATCATATATGATACCATAAATATTAATATGTATATTTATTAATTTAATAAAACATTTAAAACTACTATATAATAAGATATGCCATGTATGAACAAAAGTGAAGTTAGAGGTAATGGTTCTCCGGTCAATTTCATTTCATTGAGGGATATTGTATTAATATGAAAATAAATTATTTTAAATGAAATATATAATTCAAATTTTGAGTTAAAATATAATGAATAATTGAATATCGATGGGATTTTTTGTTTTAATTCTAAATACTTCAACTATAGGGATTTCAATTACAAGTTTCTGAGTGTTCAAGAATTTCATAACTCAATTTATGTACATTGGGTTTTACATACACTACATTAATTATGATATTATATGATTATTTGTATAATTAATTTTTACTATATATTGTATTATTTACTATGTATTATTTTGTTTATATATGATACAAATAATTGAATAATTTAATGACACTCACTTCAATATTACGATCATTTCAAGGTTGTATTCCATAATCACATTATAATCAAGAATAATTAATCTTGAATTTACATTATCATAAATTTTATGGTAATTATTTAATAAACCATTTCATTTTCATATCACGTGGTTATTAATTATATTTATCAATTAATAGTTTATTTTTTAGCACTTTGGTACCAAAAATATTTTAGAAAATGTTTTTACAAAACCCGACTTCATTTCACTCTTCGGTATGAGTCCAATAAACTTGAAAAACTATTATTTCGTAAAATTTTAATAAAAATATATATAGGAATTAAAAAAAATAATTATTACATTCAATTTAACATAATGTTACATTTTACCAAATTTTTTGATAAGAATGTTATTTTCGTTTTCTGAATAAGGCACTTGTATAACCATTTTATAGTACTAAAATCATTATTTTAATCTTTTAAAACATGTATGAAATTAAAATTAATAAATTATTATAATATTCACTTTGGTGATAAATATAACATTTTTAATGAAAATATATTGAAATTTTATTTACAGGTTAAATTAATTTTTTAAAAAATAAAATGTCTATTTTCCAAAAAAATGTTTGTAAAGATCATTTTTATTTAATTAACCTGAAATACCCCGTTTGTTAATATAGAGGGTACACATTGTATTGAAACCATCCTTATTCCCCCTATGCATGACTTATGATTATGTTTACTAATTATAGTATTTACAGTCACTTCCTATAATATTTTTTTATATTTAAAATCCCCTAGAGTTATTCACTTTTAGGTGAATATTTATCATTAAATTTCCCATAAGAATCTACATTATTTATATGTATATGATTATTTAATAAACCATATACAATTTAAAAATGTGAATTTTTATGCTAAAAAATATTTTACTATCTTGGTATGTATTTAAAAAAATTTATTCCTTACACAATAATGATATTTGATAAAGAACATAATTTTTGAATAAAATCTATTATTAAATATATGAGGAATGATTTGGACTGGTATGACATGGGATGGGGAACATTAAATTTATTCCCCTCAGTGAATTATTAGTCTAATGGGATCAATTGGATGATTATCCTTATATAAATGTGTTTCTACCCATCAGTTTCAAACAGTCTTGAAAAATAACATTATGGAAAAGGGTCCACGTACCTCAGATACATTATGTCCAATATTTAAGCATTTCCTTCCTTTAGATTCTATTATTATTATACATGGTATTTTAACTATGATCGAATATATTGATGAATTTTATTATATTTATATTATTTAAATTTCATTGTTTCCATCTATATATTTGCCCATATTGATAATGACATATTCAACTATTTAAATGGAATAAATTTTTAGTTTTTTAACCTTCCATATTCATTATCCCTTATCTAGTAATTTGAATTTTATGTGTTCTTAGTTATATATATTTTCATATTTATTATTCTATATCATTTTTTTAAATGGATAGTGTGTTTAGTTATATACAATGCTCTTCTGATTAAACATTAATGATTCACGATAACATCTGTTTTACATATTGTTTATAGAATATTATATCTCACCCTTATTTTTCTTTCATTCCCTAGGAGTCCTTGAAGCTTATTATGAAAAATATTTACTGATTATCTCGTTGGAATAAATTATTATTATTTTAAATATTATAATTTGATTTCTAAACTACATAAAATGGATCATGTATATATCTATTTTACCATGACTATAGTACTGTTCGGTCTAATGGTATGGTATTCCTTGTTTCTTATGCAATTATAATGGTTGTAGGAACCAACCAAATGATATTTTGGTGGGGGCTTCTATAGTCGGTTTTAGAATTGGATTAGAATAATCTATGGGAACTATATTTTTTGAACCATATTTTAGAAAACCTAAACCTATGATAGAAATTGTGTCTAATTGTAGAAGAACATACAAATATTTTGATTAGGTAAGGATTTTGTGGTTCTTATTTGAAACATATAATTGTCTAGATTAAAAATGATGATGTTGTTCTAGAATCTATGTACCTATTATTAATAAATCCAAAAGGGTGTACATGGATTCACTGGAGTATATCCTGATAAATAGTAACATGACATACTGAGCACCTTGTTTGACACTCTTAATGATAAGTTTACAAAAATTAAAATTTATTTTGAAACCCATTTTGAATGCATTGAATAGATTATGAAAATGAATAACCAATTTCAATAATAGTGTGTATTTGATGGATTATAAGGTTTTGGGATTTGGATATCCAATAAATTATTATACGGTTTTCTCATTATGATGTTTTTTTAAACTATACATTTTGGTTTTATTCAATTGTAATACCTAAGGGAATCAAGTTAGAATAGAACGTGAAGGGAAATATGGTGACACTAAGTATCAAAATAGGATATTGGTAGGATTGATAGTTATATTTTTTTATGCCTAACCATTTTTCTTGAAATATGATTAAAAACATATACCATAACCAACACCTAGACACACAAAAGAAGGGAATGATGCATTTTTATAAGAGCTTTAGTGATGGATAACGTGGAGGAAAGAAGGATTTATTTCCATCATTAAAAAAATGTGGAATGATAACCATGTAATGGTGTCTCAATTGATCATGTAAATTATATATGATTGGAAAATAAAATCATAAATAAAATAATTTTCAAGGAAAAATGAATATTAAGATAGAAGAAAATAAATCACTTTAGGAAGTTATATTTATTGTTTTTTTACATAAATGTGGGGAACCTATGAATTAAAAAATTAAACTAATTATAATAAAGGATAATCTCTTGACCATGTAAATACATTTTTTTAAATAAAATGGCCTAAGGATTTATGTACGGAGGATATTTTTAAAATAATATAAAAAATGTTTTTAAATGATTACATTTCATGAATGATTGTAATATTTATATTTTAGAATCATACTAATATTTAATATAAAAAATATAACATGTAATCATGGTGATAACCCATAATATCCAACATATATGTGGGGCATGAACCCATGACCCATGGATGATAATGGGTTCACACCTACCAATGGACTATGTGATGTACATCTTAATATGTCATTATTTATAGTTAAAAATTCAATGAATTAATATATATGGTTGAACAGTATTGTTGTTTTTGCATTTTATATATTAATTTATTGAGGATATTAGTTTTCATAATCAGTTATATGAAGAAAGAAAGACATTTCATTTTTTTATAAATCATAATATTCATTAACTGAAAATTTTACTATTTCAAGCGTAAAGAAATTCATGTATGGATAATTATTTCATGGAATTTGAAATAAATTTGAAGTTTATTGATACACAACTAAAGAATGAATTTTTTTTATAGAAATGTGTCATAAAAATATATTCCATTTGATTCTAATATAGTCAAATAATTTCACACCTTTTTAAATAGGATCATGAAATACAATTTATACTATTAACAATTTTTATGATATTGATGATAGTTTTAACGTGTTTATATATATGTTTTTGAGACCTTAAAAACTCAATTTATTATTCATTTCATTTATAAAAAGTGACCTCATTCATTCCCTATAATTATATAAATTGTTTCTCTAGGTCCATATCTTAAATTCCAACTAATATTATCATAATTGTGAACATAGTTTTTTGTTATTCCATATCGCTCTTTTTCATACCATTCCATCATATTAAAAGGATGGTTTACCAATAATTATATTGATGTTGGGTTTTCAAAAATGTAATTTTCCAATAGTAAGTCCACGATTTTTGATATTATGACAACCATGTTTCTTATATCATACATAAACATGATTTATTAGGTAAAACCATCAATTGATACAACATAGAAGATTGATAGATCTAGTGTCTTAATGGATTGTGAACATTACATAACAACTTAAATCATAGTAATCAACATCTTATTTAAAATATCTATTACATGACCACTACATTCCCTCATACATAGCATTGCATAGGATAACCTCAGGACATGCATATAGAAAGGGTGAGCTATAAAGCCCTGTAAGGGTATACACATTGAATAAAATGAAGCATATAATAAATTTTATATAATATGAATATCAATGTATCACAAGATAAGAATGAACATATAGTCCAGATAAATTATGATAATCATAACATGGATATGTGGAAACAACAATTATCCTGTAATTAGCATGGGCCAAGGCTCATTGCACATGGAGCATGACTAAATCATAATTGCACAAGAAGCCCGAGTAAACCCTCTATGCACTTGAATTATCAATAGTATACACCCATTTCACTTGAAATATCATGATACTATATTTTACCCAATGCATTGGAGCGCTATCATGGTGCACCCTTCTTAAAAATTTCATTTCATGGATAAGTGTTCCATAAGGATCAAACAATATAGAATCAATCATTATCATTTATTCCATAATAAATGGACATGGAATACACACATAGGTCTTTATAATCAATAAGTAAATCTACATAAATTACAATACCTTTGAAATATAAATGAGTATGGTATTTACAACATAATGACATTGTCTTGGAAAATATGTGTAATTTCAGAAGCGTAATGGCGTGACGTAAGAATTCATAAACATGGTTGATGAGAGAGAAATGGGTGTATCATAATATTTACATGAAATGGAAACTAATAGGGTCATATAGATTCATATCTCAATATATTTAATGGATGTTATCTTCATGATACAAAAGAATTTCTTGAATGTAAATAAGAAGAGAGAAGTTCCTTACAGAATATCTGCATGCTAACAGGAGTACATGGAAAGAATTAAAGATAGAGAAAAGTGATCTATAATCATTCCTATATAAATAAGGAAGTATTATTGAGGTTGTAAATAATTCCCCAAAAATTATAATTGAAAACAAAAGGTCAACTAATATTATAAAACAAGGATAAAATAAGAAAGATGGAATCCCATACTTGGAAGTGTGATTACAAAGGATTGAGAGGGGCATGAGAGAAAATTATTGGGAGAATGGGATCCTTGGGAGGAATCTAGAGAGGGTAGGGCAGATTTTTGACGAACTCCAAAGTCATTTAGTGAAAAGGAATTGGAATCTTGGGTGCGTTTATATAGGAAAAGAGAGGGAATTCTTAATTATTTAGTATTGAGACAACACACGTTAAACTAATCAAAACCACAAACCAGATCAGGGTTTCTGGCCTTGTGTTTTTACAAAGGGGAGTAGAAAACTATATTTTATATATCCAATTTCCAAACTTCTTAATATAATATATTTCTTATGTGGAGGTGAGTCACACTCTCAAGGAAAACAAATTAAAAGGCTAAAATATTTTATAAGTCTTGAAGGGTCCTCTAAGCCATCCTAAAATTAATAAAAAAAAACTAAAATCACATTATTTTAATTTTATAACTAATATTGGATGAAAATATCATATATAGTATTTTCTTACATCTCTATTGGTTCATTATGAAGTCATTAAACACATTATATATTTAAACTGTAATTAATTTCTACCCAAAAATTTGATTGTCTCAGAAAATTATAAAAAATTAATCATTGGATAATTTTGACATCCTGATTCCAAAAATAATATTCATTTTATTAAAATAATTTTTTGAATATGTGAATTTTCACTATTAAAATAAAAACAAACATTTATAAAAATTTAATGGATTTTGGCAAAAACAGCTTTCAAACCATAATTATTATTAAAAATGCATTCATAAAATTTTAAATTAATTTAAATTTAATAAAAAGTAATATAATAATAATAATAATATTTTATTGAAAAATCAATTAATTCATCCAAATATATTTCTTATTTGAATATTAACTAAAAATACTATTTGCGCTTTAAAAACTTAATAAGATGTAACAATAATAAAATGAAAGTATATTCATTTTTATATACAAAAATATTGTACATAATCATAATTATAGGGTCTGGTAACAGACCATTTAAAACACCTACATAAGACCGAAGGATAAGGTGTGCGATGGTGACCGACTCCTGGGGTGTCTTGGATAACATCTCTTAGGTTGTAACCATTATTAACATCTAATTATCCTGTAGTCGGTTCTATTCAATCTTATCATGTCGAAGCTCAACTTAGGTATGGTCATGAGTGAAGCCTAATGACACCACCTCCTTTCCGAGCTCCGAAAAATGGGCATTGTATGTGGTAATAATACTGTATGAGGTCAACACTTCCTTTTTCTTAGTAAATTGGAGGCGTTTAAGCCCTTGATTTATACTAATCATGTGATCACTATTCAGCGACTAAATTAGCAGTGGTCAAAATTAATAATGGTATTTTAAAATCAAACAACATAAAATTAAATAAGTTTATATGTTATATAACAATTTTACATAATAAGAAATTTAACAAGCTCAAGAGGAATGTTCATTAATGAATGTTTAGGTTGTTTCCATCTTCCTCCCTTAAGAAAATTATGTCATGTCAATTTGATTACATACAAAAAGAACACTTAAATATAAAAAGGACTTCAGGGGTGCGTACCCACCACCATTAAGCATTCCCCAACACTCATTTTCATGTCGATCATGTAGATCGAGGGTCCACATAGTGCAACAATACCTAAATGCACATTCAATGTCTTCCCCTTCCTTAGTATAGATGTAGTCCGTGAAACACGCATGCACCGATGAAAAATATGATTCAATTTTTGAAATATTTTTATCTAACATATAGTTTTAAAACATCTCATGTACAAGGTTTTTTGAAAATAGTCTGACAGAGTCAAATTTGACTTTTTTTAAAATGTGGCTCTTCTAATATATTACATATGTTTCCATAAAGACTGGAAGACAAGACTATATATATAGGCTGCTAGGAGGTCTCACTCTTCGATAGATTTTCTAAAATTCAAATAGTGCATCATATTCCTTGGATAGAGTGAAATATATGAAAATACCTAGATGGTACCTCCCTCGTCTTGAAAATTGGGAGAGTTTGGAGCTTAATATTTGTTCATAGGTGAGCCATGATCTGTGATGATTATGTGGTATGGAGGAGGCATTTGATACGTCGTAGAGTGTCTTGCAAGAATGTTGGATATTGGAAATGGTTTCGTTGATTTGAGACCTTGACATAAAAATAATTATAGCTTGTAAGTCTTCAAGAAGGGACAAGAGTGTTGTATGAGGTTCTTCTCCTTCCTTGTCAAAACTATCCTTTATATTTCTGATGAAACATATCAAATTTTTTGTTACCCTCTAGACATGATAAGTTGGGATATTAAACTACTTGAAGTCTAACAATGTATTATTCCTTAATGAACGTAATGTTAGGGGTAACACATAAAGAGGAATCTAAAGTCAAAAGGCATAACTTATAAATTACATTTATTTCCTTATCATACAAATCTATAAGCTTCAATCTATGTTGACCCTGATCTACTTTCTAACATGTAATTTTTAGTGGGATTTTTTTAAATTACATTAATAATGGTTCGTACTATGTTTTTTAATTTACAAATAATAAAAGTGGACCAAGTCTCGTTGTTGTATACCAGGATACCCCGCATCATGCCTGAAACTCCTTGTCAGTGTTTTCACTCTTAGGTTCATATGTGACAGATCCACCTCAACCTGCTCATATCCTGACAAGTATTCATTTTATTTGATAAATAACTTACTCAATACTCTCCAAATTTAGGGATATTTTTTATACATAGCCTAGACTATAAGGATCCACTAGGGTTTTCTAATCATAATACCAAAAATAACTAAACCTATCCTATAATACCAAGTATGACAACCCTATTCTTTATTACATACATAAAAATTATTTATTACATTAAACCATCACATGATACAACATAGAAGATCAAGATATCTAGTGTCTTTGGGGCTTAGGAATATTGCATAATAACATAAATCATAGAAAACAACATCATATTGAAAACATCCTTTACATTACCACTACATTCCCTCGTACTTAGTGTTGCATATGATAACCTTATGACATACATAAGAAAAGTGTGAGCTATAAATACCTGTAAGGGAATAAGCATGGAATGTTATGAGGAATATAATAAATGTCATACAATAGGAATATCAATAGAGAAAAATAGAGACATGAACATAAATTCATGATAAAGCATGATAATCATAACAAGGAGATGTGGAAACAACAATTAACATGGAATTAGCATTGGCCAAGGTTCATTGCACATAGAGCAAGAGTAAACCCCTATTGCACATAAAGCTTGAAGAAACCCTCATTACACCTGAATTATCATGAGTCAACATGAATTGAACATGATGTATCATGATAATATACTTTACCCTTTTCATTGGAGTGCTATCAGAGTGCACCATTCTTAATCATTTCATTTCATGCATAAGTGTGGCACATAGATCATACAAAATGGAATCAGTCATCATCATTTATTCCATGATAATGGGATGTGTAATACATAAAATAATCTTTATAATAAATTAATAAATGTTCACAAAGGTGAATACCTTTGATAGAGAAATGGGCATGGTATTCACTACACAATGACATTGTCTTGGAAAATCGGTGCAATTTCACAGCATAACAACGTGACATAAGAATTCATAATAATGGTCGATAAAAGATAAATGGGTGTATCATCATATTTAAATTTAATGGACAGTAACAGGGTCATATAAATACATGTCCCAACATATTTAATGGAATTTATATTCGTGATACAAAACAATTTCTTGAATGTAAATGATGAGAGAGAAATTCCTTACAGAATTTCAGTATGGAAATATTGGTACAAATAAGGCATTAATGAGAAATAAAATGTGTATCTCATCATTAAAACATAAATAGGCCAGCATTAGGGAGGTGAGAAATCATACCCCAACATTTATAATTGAATAAAAGGCATAATAATATTAAGAAACTTGGATAAAATGAGAATGAAAGGAATCCCTTCCATCGAACTGTCATCCCTAAGGTCTGGGTGGGTCTTGGAAGAGGCTTATTAGGATCTTAGGGAACCTTTGGAGGATTATAGAGAGTGGAGGTTAGAGGTTGGATGAACTTCAATAGCATTGGGTGAAAATGAAGTGGGAGGTACGGTGGGTATATATAGGAAAGAAGAGGGAATTGTTTATTATTTAGTTTTGGGACACCACACATTAAAGTAATAAAAACCATAAACCATACCATGGATTTTTCCCATGGGATTTTTCAAAGGGGAGTGGAAAAAAAATTCTGTTAATTACAATGGTCGAAATTATTAAAATATTATCATTTCTTATGTGGACATGAGTGACACTCTCATGGAAAACAATTTAAAAAGGTAAAATGTATTGTAATTCTCGAAGGGTCAACTAAGGCATCAAAAAATAACTAAATAAAATTCTAAAATCATATTATTTTAATTATATAACATATATTTTCCGAAAATATCATTTCCATTATTTTATTACACCACTATTGGGTCATTATGATGTCATAAAACCCATTAAATATTTATACTATATTTAATTTTTTCTAAAAAATTGATTGTCTCATAAAATAGTGAAAAATTAAGTGTTGGATATTTTTAACATCATGATTCTAATGATTATATTAATTTTTTCCAAATAATTTTCTAAATATCTGAATTTTTTACTTTTAAAATAACAAACTGACATTTATAAAAAATTCATGCGTTTTTACAATAAAAACTTTTAAACCATTATAAAAATTTCAATTTCTTTAATAAATTTAGGTGATCATTTATAATTAATAAAATGAAATATAATAATAATAATAATAATATTTTATTAAAATATTATTTCATTAAAAAATCTATTAATTCATAAAAATATTTTTTTTGTGGAAAATAAAAAAAAATTATTTTCTCTTTAAAAACTCCTTACAATATAATATTAATAAAATGAAAGTATATTTTTAATATATAAAAAAATGCACCTAATCATAATGATAGGGTCATGTTACATAGCCCCATAAAACACCAACATAAGACCGAATGGTAAGGTGTACGATGTTGATATAATTTTTGGGTGCCTTCGATAACATTGCTCTGGTGGTAATCCCTAATAACTTCAGCTTCACCCGTAGTCATTCTCCTTCATACTTAACATGTTTAATCTAGACTTGGGCTTGGTCAGGAGAAAAACCCAATGACACAACCTCCTTTCTGAGCACCGTCAAGTGGGATTCGTATGGGGAATGTTTACTGGATGAGGCCATCACTTCCATTGGTTGAGTAAATTGGATTTGATAAAACAATATATTTTTTCTAATCATGTGATCACTGTTCAATGACTATATTACAAACTATCACAATTCTTAACATTATTTTAAAATATATAAACATAAAACAAACAAAGTTCATATGTTATATAACAATTTTACATTATATGAAATTTAATGATATTAAGAGAAATTTTCATTAGTGGATGTTTGGTTCATTACAGATATCATCTTTATCTTCTAAAGTCAGTATTTTTTTAGGGTGGGGAGAATTTTAAATCTCAAAATTTTATATTATGAATGACATAATCAATTATGTTTATGAAAAGAAGAAGAAAGAGTATAAATTTATTTTAAATCTGAAAAGATTACAATATTTTTTCTATTTTTAATAACTACTCTATATTATTTAGCTCTCATTGCACACAACATTCAATTGTCATTCATTACATAAATTTATTTCTTTTTTCTATTGCTTTTGTTATGCAAATGAAAAACTTTTACCTAATTCTATTAATAATATTATTTAATATAACAGCTATATACTTATTGTTAAAGTAGAGGTTATGAATTAGATTAACTAAATTAATAAAATATATGGTTTAATTCATTTTTTACTAATTAATGATTATAAAAATTAATTGAAATTAATTGAATTTTTTTTATAAAAACTATTTTTAGGGACAATGACCATTTTCATAATTAATTAAAATTATTAGCTAATCTTAAAAATTTTATTTTTTATTTATTCAATATTTTATAAAAAACATATACCATATTTTATTGGAATAATATAATAAAAAATTAAATTATATATAAATAAAATTATTATTCTATAGGTAGTTTTTTGGCCTTTTAATCAGCCACATGTTTGGCACCAATTTTATTCCATTTTTATAACATTAATTTGAAAAAATAAAAAATATTTTCTAAATTGGAATATCAAAATTATATTATTTTTACATATTTCATATTTTTCTGGGAAATATAACTATTTAAAATATTTTGAAAATAAAAAATTTTATTTTAAAAACGGCTTTTTGACTAATTAATTTATTTGGTCAAATTATTTTATTAATTGGTTTTAAATTAATATTTTATCAATTATGCATCCATTAATATAATTTAGTTCATTTCAATAATTTTTATATTTAATTTAGACATATAATTATGTTATACATTTGAATATTTTCACACTAAACCCTCACTTTCTTGTCTAGTCTACCTGAGTAATTATAAATTAATTTCACATGCATATGTTTATTGAATTAGGAAAATAATAACCCATATTTTTAATAATTGTAATTTATAATTTCATATACTACAATATTAATATTTAAAAAACCCATTAGATAGAAATATATATCCCATAAACCTTAAATTATAATGATTCATTCTTTATCTGGGCCACTATACATGGTACAAATGTTGGGGGAATTCAGTCTTTTAAAAATTAACATGTTTCACAATCACCCCTATTATAAATTGGCACTCCCACTCTCCCTCTTCCAATACCACAAAACAAATAGGTTTGAAAAATATATACCAAAATAACATCAACCATTCCCTTACCTAATACTAGAATTATATTATTAGGCATACATACATTTTACCAATGAAATTCCCTAATATAGAATTGATTCCCAAAGAAGAGGCATTGTTTTTCTAAAATCATTTTAATATTATTTACTTAACTAACCCCTTCAGTTTTAATTATATAAGTATTGTACAATAAAATTCTTATCTTCAAAATAATGATATTGTTTAATGTTATCGGTATTATCTATAACTATCCACCCTCACATAAAGTGAGTTATGAAATCATCATTCAAGGGTACGACAGACTACTTCCATACAAAACAATGTCATTCTTTTTTTCATTATCACCAATTGAAATAAAGAATCATGACAAAGATAATGTATATATATAATATTAATGGTATTTTTGATGTATTTATGCTTCTGCAATAGTTATATGACATATAATGTCATTTATTTCATTTTTTTGGGAAAATGATAATGCTGGTCATGTGTACCGAAAACTACCACATCACAAATCAACGTGATTGATTAATGATTAACATGTAATATTCTAATGAATGTATAAAAAAAATATTTTATGTATATAAAATAAAAATGATACTATTACTATAATATATATATATCATTTAATTTCCTTTTTTAATAGAATAAGAAAATGAAAACATTGTTTATGAATATGTACGGTCTATTATCTACTGGAACAATGTATTTTATTTCCTCTCAAAATATTTTAGGGATTTATAGAAATATATATAATTAATGTATATGATATTTAATTATTTCATTATGTTATTTATATTTTTAAATAATGATCACAATAAGAGGAAAAAATGATAATTCAAAATAGACTAAAAAGACATTGAATGTTAATAACTGAATTAATGAAATAAATGAAAGATTATTAATTAATGAAAAACAATATATTATAAAAGGATAATACTTGATACTATAAATATTAGTATTATTATATTATAAGTTAGTAGGTATTTTAAAACCTGTATATAATAGGTAAATCATGTATGACTAAAATTAATGTGTTTGGTAAATATTACCATATCAATTTCATTTCATGAGGAATATTGTTTTATTGTGAACATAATTTCATTTATATGGTTTATATATTGACCCTTTTTCATTTAATATATTTAATAATTCATTATTCATGGTATTTTAAGAATAAATTTTACTTAATTAATCTTTGTGTATATGAATTAAATATTACCAAGTGTTAAACAATATCATAACTCAATTTATTTTCATTAGGTTAAGCATCCACTTCATTTATTATGATATTATATCATTATATTATTAATTAATTCATAAAAAATATTTTTTTTATTTCCATCTGTTTTATGTGAATTTATATTAGATATGCATAATTTATTCATTTATTATTTATCGCATCAATGTTGTCACTATTTTATGTGCTTATTCTACAATCTAATTATAATGATAATATTTATAATTTAAGTTCCATTATGGGAAATTATTTGATTATTATTTTATAGACCAATCTATTTCAATCCTCTCTGGATACAGTTGATATTTTTCATGTAACAATACCATTTTTTTCTGACTATTATTTAAAATGTTTTATTAATCTTTTATGAAGAATACCAGACATCATTTTTCTCTATATTCAGAAACCTATTTTCATTAAAACCCATGGTTTCAAAAAAATGATTAAAAAATGATTTAATCCTTTTAAAAATGATTTATTACATACAATATTACCCAACTTTATAGTTTTCCAAATTTTTTTAAAGGAATCCTCTTATCATTTTTTAAAGAATGCACTTTTCAAACCATTTTACAATGATAAAAATGTGCTTTTACATAGTACAATATGTATGAAATTTAAATGATCATTTCATTGAAGCTTCATCATCATGTTCAAAGTGATATTTTTAAATAAAAAGTTTTTAAAATTAATTTTTAAGGAATTTGTTTTCATATTTATTTTCAAAATAAAAAGGATGTATTCCTATAAAAAAAATTTAAAGATATTTTTTATTCAAAAAATGAAAACAACCAAAATCCTGGCTCTAATGGGTATAAATTTAATTGATATCATTCTTATTTTCCTTCTATAAGGCTTGCAAATTCTATTTCACCAATGATTGAATTGAAATTTACTTCACTGAATCATGTGTTAGAGTCAATATTATTCCCTTTCAGTTATTCACATTCTAGTAATCATTTGACATAAATTTTCCCTAAATAACATAATTATTTACAATAGATTTTATTATTTCCTAAAGAATAGACAATATTAAATTATGGTGTTTAATTGGAATGATATTTCATTATATTGGGAAATATTGATAAATATGTATTGTTTATTAAATAGTGAAATTTTATAAGGAACATTATTTATTAATTAAATTAAATATTCAATATATTAATAAATATTGGGACTAATATGACAAGGGTTTGGAATGATTAATGGAACCCCTTCAATACACCATTAATATCATATGATGAATGAGTTGGGTATATTTAGGCTAATGTGTTTCTACACTTTAGTATTAATTTTTCATGGGAATGGTCTTGATGGTAATGTTCTATATACCTTGGAAACATGGCATCCAATATTTAAGAATTTCCTTCATTTAGATTCAGTTATAATTATCCATTAAATTTTCCCCATGAAAAAATCTATGGATGAATTTCCATCATAGTTTATTAATTTAATGGAATTGTTTTTTTATTATTTACCTCTCTATATAGATTAAGCAATATCAAATTAATTAAATAGTATGTGTTTTCAGTTATTTACTTTATCATATTGTATATGTGTTTTCTATTTTGTTAAATTGAACTTGGTTTATGTTATTTTCATATTTATATTAATTATAAACTATCCAATTTTTTAAATCCAATGTGTGTTCAGTTATTTACCTTTCCATATTGGTTATTCATTATTGAATCATGATAGCTTCTATCATACATAACCCATACTAGTCATTTAAGATCAAACTTATTTTTTTTCCTTTCCCAATGAATCCATGAATATTTTTATAACTAGTATATAGGGTTTAACTAAATGACATCTTTTTTTAAAATGTTTTGTTATAATTCATTCAATAAACTATATTGTAAGACATGTTTATGTATCTAGTTTATGAATACTAATTATCTAATTTGTTATTTGATGTGTAATTCCTTGAATATTATACCAATGTAATGGTAGAAATAACAAGTACTATGATTTTGTGCTAAGTTTCACTAAATATAATTTATCCATTACGAAAAAATAACAAGGTATTTATCATATAATTTGGAACTAATTACTGCAAAATTTAATTATATTTTATTTTATAATATTGATAAATGTGATAAAAACATATTATTTTAATAATTAATTTATAATGTATCAATTAATGGATAAATAATATAACATAAATTCTAAAATTGAAAATATGAGTGTTTAATTTAAAACTTATATTATTAAAATTAAAATTTAAAACATTAAATACACTTATTTTATTAGATAATGGTTTCCATAATTTCCAATTCATCATTTTTTACAAATTATTTCAAAATCCATTTGTTTTTTTAAGTTTTTTTGCACTATTTACAAAAAAACAAATTTTTCAAAAAATCCAAAAACATTATCCAATATTAAAATGAAAATTTTAGTAAATATTTTTAATTTTTTTTCAAATTAAAATTTTAATATTTACAAATTAGCATTTAAATGAAAATATAACATACAAATAGGAACTAATTATAAAAAACTTGTTTCTAACCATCATGTTTTTTGGTCTAATTTCATAGATATTAATAAATATAATAATATTCATATTTTTTTATATATCTAAATATAATGAATTTTTAATAACCCCAATCTATGATAAATTTAATCTATTACATTGAAAAAAATTACCAACTTCTTAATTTTTTTTTCTAAAAGAATGTTATATTTTAAAATTTTAATTAAGGAAAAATAATAATATTTATCTAATTTTGTTGGACATTATTTTTTCTTTAATAATGATTATATTCATCTTATAAGTTGTATATTTCAAAGAATTTTTCGTTTGGAGTTTTGATTGATCAATGTTGTGTTTGACTAATGATATTGATTATAGTAGCAGTATAAATGATCTCAAATATAGGTCCAACGTAATCATGGTAAATTCCTATTTATTATATGAAAATATCATCTTAACAACTCACATTAATTCACTAAAACTATATTATTTGGTGAATCCCATTCTCTCTCAACCTTAATCTTTAGTAGATGAACAACTACCCACACAAAAAACTAACATTCCTCATTAATTAAACCACATGGATAACTAATATAATCTATACAACATGTTCACTTAAGGTATATGAAAGGGTATCCTTTGACAGTTAGAATGATTATCTTATAATTTATAGAACTAGATAATTACATACTTAATGACCCTAATTAATGTTTCCATGAATGGCCTGAATATCTAATTCATAAATCCCATGAAAAAGGGTATATTACATTGCAATTTTCGAAATTATAGACTCTTGATATTGGTAATATAATCATAACACCTTATGTCCTCCTTATATCCTAGAATTGTGCGATATCTATATTTGAGGTGAATAATATATACATATCCTCACGCTTTCCTCATCCATCTAAAAAACTAGGAATAGAGACATATAAGGGAAAACATTTGGACCGATGAAAATGTTCATACCTAAGGTCGTCCAGCCAAAAAAGTTTCCTGAAATGAATCAATGAGTCCAGTCGATATTCAAAATTTTTATCAATGTTTTAGTATAATTATAGTCAAAAAAAATTAAATTTCTAAATAATGAGAGTTCAAACAATTCTTACCTGATATATTTCATTGAATGGATAAAAAAATAATGAAAATTTGATTCCATAAAAATATCATTGTTTATAAATTTGAGTTTGATAACTCTAAGGGAAATCAGTCAGAACATTCTAATACATGGAAATAAAAAAATTTCAGAAAGTTACCACTATATTGTGAGTGTTAACCTAGACTATACTTCTCAATATCATATAAATATCCAATAATTTAAATCCACCTAGTCATAGAATATAGATAAGAATTTGAGATTAATGAAAATTCCAAAATGGTCTTGGGTCCACCTTGATGGGGGTACCAGAAAGGACATATCTACAATTAGATTATCGACAATGATAATAGATTTTGGAAAATGGATTATCACCTTGAAAAAAAGTATCCAAATAAAAATGATAGAATAAATTCTCTATTTGGGACCCAAAATGAAGAAATATGATATTGATATAAAATTATATCTCACACAAGTGCAGAAAATTATATGTGTTAATTTGTAAATGATAGTACCTAAACCATATCTAGAAAATCATGATCAAAATCCACCGTATTATTCATTTATAAAATGTATTATATGCCACATCCTCTAATAAAAACCCATGATCAGGTGATTATATATAGAGATACAATATGGGATAAAATATCACTTGGGATACTCATCATGAAATTTTGATCAGAACCGAAATCCATCAAATAACCTATTAAGGGAGTACCATATTAGGCATTTGAACATTAAATTATATTAAAATATTGAAATTGTACCCTAAAAAATTAATAAAAATCATTGAATCATTCAATACATATAATCAATAAATAATACTCATATATAAATAAGAATCCACACTTCATCTAATGTAGAGTACAAACCATATGAGTTTCTGTAGTTTTGGATATATCATCCCATTGCAACAAAATAAAAAAGAATAGGTAATTTTTTTATCATATACATAGTCTATCTCTAAATCATTAAAATTTCAATAGTCAGTAACCCCATATATTATCTTCAATATTCTTATTTGATCACCATAACATCTATAAGGACAATGATGTTAAATCAAGTGAAATACAATCAGGAGATAGGTAATCTCAACCTTGATAGTGGAAAGAAAAATATACTTTTTATGAGGATGATTATCACGCTTCATAATTGGGCGTTTATCTCCCTCCAATCATGGTATGATCATACCTCTTGATAGGGATCCTAAATTGATGCCATGTTTCTCAAATTATCAATATCTACACACTCTACCACTACCAAAAACTGCACATGACCCTACATCTAAATATTAGATGGATAGCAATGGGAATGTATATTATAATGAATAATTAAAATATATAATGAATAAATAATCTCATATAGATATAATTCAATACAAAAAAATATAATAATTATAATTCATACACTACATCACGTATACCCAACCATTTATATATAATTAAAATGATGTATTTGATTTTTGATCCATGTAATAGATAATGAATGTACTAAAAAATTATATGTTTGTAATTTAACATATTCTAGGTTCACTAGTTTAATTAAAAAATTCGACAACCCTTTGAAATAATTACAGAAATTTCTTATACAAATAAAACACTAGACTCAGAATACCATATTTTTTAACTAAGATAACCTCATTTAATGCCTATCATGCATGACCTATAATATTAAGGAAATATTTGAATTCAATTTTTTCTCACTGTTCCTTCCCAACCCCAACTATGGTAGAAAATTTAATTATGACTAGAAGAATGGAAGAATTATATATTTGGGTGGCCATTTTAAAAAGAACACTTTTATCAATACAATTATATATAATGAAATATAAAAATTATCATTAACATTAATAATATAATTAAGGAAATATATATAGAATCATGAGACACTAGTTATCTCAAATATTACCTTGAATGGAGGCTCTAAATTTTTTTAAAAAAATTCAATTTCCCGTAAACTTAGGAAAACACCTTCTCAATATAATGAATCTAATTAAAATAAAAATATCACCATAAAATTTCACTAAGAACCACTCAGAAATAGTTCCACAAGCTCTATTCCTATTATAGTATCCAGAAAATTATACTTCATTTGAAAAGATGCAAAAATTTTAGGGAGAAAATCAATGGAGGGTAGATTATAAATATAAGGAACCAACCATAATCATTAATTAATCATGAGAATTAATTAAGTAATACATACTCATATATTTTAAGATATTTTTATGTTTAGTGTTTTAGAGAATTAGTTTATAAATAATACATAAAAAATTATAAAACACAATGTGGAAATCCTCTTAGTAACCATTTTTTCGATCATATAAAACATTTAACACAAAGGATAATTTATATTCATGAATAATATTCACAAATTTCAAAAATACCACCTATTTTTCCTTATTAATCCTTTATTCTAAAGAAATACATTTTAGAATTGGGGATGAGTAAAAATTATCAGAAAGGGACAATAAAATAAAAACACATGAACATAACATTAATAAAAACATTTCTTATTACATAAAAATAGAAGTATTAATCATTAAAAAGATCATTTTTATTTCCTTATGAAGGAAAATGTTTTCTATTAAAACTCTATAACAAAACATATTCTTGTAATGTATGTGTCTTCATAAATTATCTCATAGGACCCTAATATAATGTTATCTTATTGGAGTTACCATATGTGAAGATTCTAATATAATTCTCTAAAAAACATAATCATTACCCCATTCATTAGAGAAAAATCTATGAACAAACTTCAAATATGATATAATTTGATCACTTGATGTTATCTGCAAACACACATCATAAACTATTTATAATTCCCATAGCATGAATAAAAAAACATTTCTCCCAAAAGTTCATGATAAAACCCTATGGAAAAAAAATTGAACCCATAGAGAAAAATGTAATCTTTTTCATTTACAAAACACGAATTCTTGTAATGGAAGACAAAAATAAAATAAGGTCTATGGTAGTCGGAAAGTTTATTTTCTATATATATATATATTAAAAAGTGACATTCACTTTGTCATATCGTGAAAACATAAATTTAACACATTTATATAAGATTCTTTTAAAAAACCATTGAAATAAAATTTAAAAGGAAAATAAAATATAAAATATAAATTTTTTTATTTAATCATAACATATTTAATAAAATTCTTTTAAAAACAATGAAATGTAATATAATGATTAAGAATGAAGACATAAAAGGATGTTTTTTAAAATAAAATTTTCTTTACCACATTACCGACATATGAATCATAATCCCCATGAAAGGTTAGAAATAATGATAACATTAAATACCATGATAACAGAAAAATTAGGATATAACATATCCAAGGGGCTTTAAGTACACCTCATAAAAGAATATTGGTGCATAATATCGATGTGATACTCATCTAAAGGTAATTGATATGGATACCATTTCCTTGAGTATGACTGATAATGTACATTATTTTACTTCCTAAATAATAAACATATTTTATCATTTACTATCTTATGATCCCTTTTCACATTTATTATTCATTTACATTCACCTACTACCGTGTCATATAAGATAAATTAATCAATTTTTATTACATCGTATGATTTGAACATATCTTGATTATTTTTCAAAAATGTTTTTGGTAGATATACATTGGTCATATAGGATGTCATCTAAAACAAAATCTCCTAGATAGTCATTTTACCTCTTCGTGGACAAGATCTATTGAATTACACATTAATTGATATTGAAAATTATTTTGGACCAAAAAAATTCCTCTAAGATGATGATATAGATATTGGGAAGTTAATTTAATTGTGATACATTGAACTAAAAGGGTTTGGTGGTTTTAAGAAGAGATGAATGTGGTGGCGTTTTAAAAATGAGTTGAGTGGCATTCTTGTAATTATTGAAAATAAAAAACTAAATCCAAATTTCTCACATTCCACAAGGGTCAAAAATTAGGTATTATAGATACATAGACATGATAATATCGAATTATTCTCATAAAATTTATTTTAGATAGGTGTTAGGTCCTTTAACCAATTTTGTACTTTAACACCTTGGTAATACATTTTTTATCTCAATCATGGTAATTAATTTTTAATGTTCTCACTATTTATTATGGAAAATATTTCATTACCATATTATAAAATATAAATTACGCTACTTCCAAATATAGAATACATTTTCCAAAATTCAATTCACATAATAATTAATGTTAAAATTAAATCAAAACCCATAGATGCGACCATTATGAGGGTTTTCAACAATTGTATTTTCAAGGAATAGATTGTTTTATATTAACACTTTGTCAAATTATAATAAAAAATTGATTACAAATTAATTTTAATTAATATAAATTTTATAACAGAAATTTAAATAATTTATCTTTATGGATTATATTAATTAATTAAAATGTAGAAGCATTATGAATTTTAAATGTTTTTTGGAAAATCCCATTTTAAATACTAGAAACAATCATCTTGTGAAATATAATATAATGCGGATTAACTATATATTTATGAAGAATAAATATATGAACATTATAATTATGTTACATTAAAATATAATAAAACCATAATGTGGAATTTAAACAATATAAGTTATAAAAACTTAATTTTTTTTATAATAATTGGTATTTTTCACTATTTACTGAAAAATATATGTTTTTAAAAATTCAGAACTTTCACAAAAATAATATGTTATAATCATATTAAAAATGGGATATAAATTTTTTACAATTTTAGTTATTAAATATATAAACGTAGTTATTAAATAAAACCTTATAATAAAATACTTTAGTTATAACTATTTCCATTATGATATAAAATTAACTTAATATTTGGATTATAAATATAACTATATTAATACACGTGAAAGAGATTAATTTTACATTTTACTAGGTTGTAAAATTATTCTACATATTTAAATTTAATTCTCCCAATTTTATTCATTATTAGAAAAGTATATATAGCTTTCCCCCGTGGCATCTTCAGATGACCATATTGCATGATCAACATTACGGTTTTTCCGTAAAACCATAACCCTGAAAATTACCTTATTTTTAAACACATGATTTGGAAGATCAAGAATATGAACTAGATATACATCTGAGTAAAAATTATTTCCCAGTGGAACTACTTTTGAGATCAAAATATAAGAGGAATCTAGAACATATTTTGTTATGACCACAATGTGAAATACATTTTTTTCCTATGATAAAATGAAGGTAAAACCCGCTTAGTAAGAAAATAATTCAACATTTATAGGTTTTTATAAGGTACAATGAACCATTGAAAATTTCTTCTTTTCATTCCAAAACACATAACACTTTTCCATGGAAATAGTTTGAGAAATAACAGATCAACTACCTCAAAAAGAGGATGTTTCTTCTGTTTATTTTCATAACTCTTCATCATTATCTAAAGATTACTCATAGGATGCCGAATCAAATATTCCTTATTAACCATTACCAATTGATAATTTTTCCCACAACCTTCCATTATCCTAATTAATAAAAAACTAGTGTCTTACATTTCATTGCATATAATGAATCAAATGTTCCCATCTGTATACTTGAATAAAAACTATTACAGAATGAAAATAAAACCAAAAAATATATTGACACAATGTTCCATTGAAATACATTAAAATGGATTAATAATATAGCCTTTTCTATAATCATTTTTTAATATATTTTTTCATATTGTTGAAGTAAATCTCTACTAAATTTTAATTCAGGACTCAAGGACTTGTAAAGTCGATTTTATAAATTTGTTGTGACATTAAGATTAAAATATAATATAAAAGAGAAATCATTATTATAAGATGGATATATCCCTTAGATCCTATCATGAAAGATAATAAAAATACATAGTGATTCAAATGGAAAGAAAATTAGGATATTTGTTTACATGATCAACAACAACAAAAATCTTGTTGTCACCATGAGATATCATTGGTATCCCCACCATAATATTCGTTGATATATTTTCCCATTTGAAATCGATAAATAAGAAAATTTGATGTATTCACTTAAGTAATATTCATTATATATTAACCCACTAATAAGACAAATTATTAATTATAAAGTAAATAATAACTGTTTTTATTCCATCCCACCCCGAAAACACCTAATGTTAAATGTAAATATTATTTCTTACTAAATTTTATAAAATAGGGAACTATAAGAATCACTCAAAAACTCATTCATCAACTAAGAATCACAATGAATGCATAATGTTTTAAAAATTCACAAAACACATTTTACGTCAATCTTAAAATATCTAAAACAATCTTTCTTAATGGATTGTACATTTTCCACCAATTAACGATAATCCTTGTGAGGTTTCCTATTTATTTTTGATAATGTCACCTATATTGAAACCTGAAACAATATAGAGGTCGTATCTATAATGAAAATTTTCTCAGAATGGTTGTGCAAATAATTTACCAAAGGATCATATTGAATAATTTAATTTAGCTATTATAGAATTATTTTATCAACTCAATGAATTATCCACTTTTTTTATTTCAACGATGACAATTAATCAAGAAGTAATAGTCCTTTAACTTTTATAACCATCAACGTATCATGATCAAATATTTTTGGAGTGAATATATATTTAAAACTTTATTTTCTATATATATTTCACACATCACTCCATAAAATTTATTCCACTAAAATTTTTATGAAAAAATCACAGTAGATAAATCAAAATCATGGGTAGGGTAATTTTTCTCAAGGTGTTTTAATTGATTTATAACAAAATAAATTATCTGATCACTATCAATATAAACTCAACCACATTCCTTCAATGAATTATTACTATAGAATATTAATTTTCCATTTTTTAAATGTTGGTCCAATACTGCAGCACTCAGAAATCGTTTTTTCAGTTGATGAAAAAATCACCACTTGATTTTGTCCTAATCATTTTATCCACTTTTTGAGATACTTTTTCAGTGGGCCAGAAAAAGTAGAAATATGTTCAATGAACTAAATATAATAACACACAATTCTAAGAAAATTATGATTCTCCATGATTTTTTTAGTTCATGGCCATCCCACAATAAATATATTTATTAAGATAATTTTTCCCATATTTATAAAAAATATATGCATGGAATAAAATTTTATGACCCAAAATTAACACATTAAAAATTTCACATATAGATTATTTTCATTTGAGATTTTCAAAAAAATCATTATGTGTCATTCATATTACTCATGAATTTCAGAATTCCATAATATTTCATCCATAAATACAACCAAATTAATGTCAATGAATTTATTAAAATTTTATTTATAAAGTATATAAATACATCCGTCACATTATAAAACACAATGGTAAAAAAAACAAACTAATATTTCCAATTTTTTAAAAAAAATTTATCTTTAATAATTTTACCCTCCAACAACATCAGTCGAGGGTACGCAAACCATAGTTCGACCATAAAAAAATATTTTTCACCATTAAAATCATCTATAAAATAACTGATATGAGTAAATGGACAATTATTCTTAATGGTGATGTCATTGAAGGATCTATATTCAATGTAAAGACTCACTAAAAAATAATTTTTTTCATCAATGAAATAGGATCACCCCATGGTGATTTCTAGGCTGATTGAAACCGTTATTTAATGACCCCTTAAATTTATTTTTCAATTATAATGTTCTCACATGATATTTCGATTAGGGTGTTTAGAAATTGAATTTACATCATTCTCTAAGTTAATATATATCTAAACCTCTAGATAATGAATAAATTTATTAATATCTACAGAAAAACATCCATGAATTAATTCATTGAAGGAAAAAACTATTTTGTACCATTTATTTATTTTTAACAATAGGTGCTAAGTAACATTCACTTCCATGTATAATAAATTTGCATCATATTTTTATGTTTCTAAAGTGAAGAAATTCATAAATAAAACAATCTTGTATCTTCAATCTATAGTATTTTTATAATTTAAAATCCTATCAATATCCAAAATTTGACCAAACTATATTATGTACAATTCAACAATATTTCCTGTAAAGGAAATCCCACTGAGAAAAGAAAAATATTTATATAATTTTATTTTATTTAATACTTAATTCAAATGTTCCTTATTACATTCATACAAAGATATTTCTAATTTATTTGAAAATTTCACAAAAATAAAAGAATGATAAGATCCATAGTCAAATAAGATATTGTATTAATTTTAATAAAAATGTTACATACCTGTTACCTTATAATTTTATTTCCCAACATCAATTATAGTTCTTGATACATGATTCTCTACACATATTTTCTTATAATCTTGATGATTTTTAGGTGGATTTACTTACTTTGGGATTCATTATCATAATTAACCAACTTTTTCTATAATAACACATCAATATTGGGTGGATATAAGTTTTCCCATTCTATTTTTTTCAGGATTCATTTCCATTTAATTACATGCCATATTTTCAACCATCCACATTGATAACTCATTTTTATTTCATAAAATATTCTAAGGGATTGTTTTTAACATTAATAACACAATATTAGAAGTACATTTTCAAACCTCTCGACAGATTTCATTTATTCTTGATCACCTATAATCCAAAATGCTTCAAAAAATCATCATCATGATGAATATTATTTTCTGTAAAATAAGTCCAAAGTTATTCAAAACAAAAAAACTACATTATTATAGTTTTTAAATTATCAGTCCGTCAAATATATTTATATATTCATTTTTTAATCTTGTTTATAGTCTATTTATTTTACTATCAATTCCATGAAAAAATCTATAATATACAAGTATATTTTTTTCAAATATTATTCCTACACGGGAAAAGAATAATAAACATTTTTCCTCAATTCCATGAATTATTTTCCATCTATAGTCGAATACCTTAATGAAAAGTTTCTCTAAGATAATATCATTAAATGTTAGCCATTCCATGGAATGAAGATAATATTTCACTCTTGTATTCATAAAAAAATAACACCATATATTATATTCTTCATTAAAAATATAAATATGATTAGATACCTTATGAAATTCCATATATTTCATGAATTTATACATATTCATCAAAGCATTGATCAATCATTTAGATACAAAAAGGAGGATGTTCCCTTAAATGATGGGGTGTTTCCACTTGAATTGATCCACTATATATATATATATATATATATATATATATATATATATTCCATTATGGTATACTAGGATCCCCTCTTACATGGATACAACTGCCACTAAAATACTTTTTCAACTGATCAATCATTACAATAATGAATTATTTCTCATTTCCAACCATATGAATAACAGAATTTGGAAAAATATTTTCCTCTCACTTCCATCATACTACTTCATATATCTTTTAATTTTAGAATATAATTATAAAAAAATATTTTTTTGGTGATGAAACATAGTAATCATAAATTTCTATATCATTTTATCCCAACAAAAAAGTAAAATCATTCAAAGCTGTGATATTAACCATATATAAACCATTATATTAAACTAAACTGACATCTAATACATACTATGAAGATCAATGATAAAAAAAAATACATAATCATCATCTTTAAATGAAAAATACATTCTCATGCATTTGTGGATATTTTCAGTTTTATATATTTTTATAATTATGTCCAAATTCATATTTAAATGAACCATTAAATTCTAAGTGGAAACTACCTATCAATGTCAATTTATCCCACTATATTAAACTTGTAATGAAAACATGGTTTCTTTTTATTAAAAACATTAAAAATTATCAATTTGACCTCTTATGTTACATTACCTAAATAATTCTTAAATATTTTGAAATATAATTTAACAATGTTCAATGAGAAAAAAATATCAAAAAGCGACATAAAAAAGAATAAAACCATTATTCCACTGATAAAATTTAGAAACTATGATTTTTTTAAAACATAACATTATACATAAGAAAATGAAATGCCATACTTTTAAAAATATCTTCTAAATCACATTTTAAAAATAAATTATTATCCTAAAAACTCATTCAAATGATTAGTAATGTCATTTAGGTAAATTGGGACGTAACTTCACAGAAGACATCCATAACACTAAAATAAATTTGTAAACATACCGCAAAACTACTATACAATTCTCTAAATTTCATAATCATTACATAGTGAATTACATCATAAATAAATATCACACATCATTTAAGAAATAATAATCTCACCATTTTATTTCTGAGACTCCCATAGTTCGAAATGTAAAAGGGGTATATCATGGCTAAAACATTAAATAATTATTCTTTTAATTATATAACCCTATAAAAATTTCTTTTGAACCCATATCAAAAACGATTATAGAGATTAATATACCACTTTCTTTTATAACAAATTTTTCAATTCAAACATAAATAAAACATGGTATATATGGTTTTTCATTTAATAAAACATGAATGAATTTAAAAGATACTATAAATAAAATCAACATTCATAGTGGTAGGAAACCACATTTGAGTTGCATTTATTAAAAAATAGGCTATTATTTTTGTCATTTCTCTTAACCTTCTATATAGAAAACATAAAAAGATACATTTTGAAAATCATTTAAATAAAATAAAAATAAAAATAAAATAAAATTTATATGTATTTTATATCCATATAAAAAATATCATAAATTAATTTTTAATATAGGTACAAGGAATATAAGTTGTTGTAAGGACAACAAAAAATGGGTATTTTTTTAATATTATTCTTTACCACAGTGAAACAAATTCAATGATATGTCCCATGAAATGATAAAATTATATAATACATAAAATACCATGATAATAGATAAATTTATGAAATAAAATTTAAATGGGGATGTATAAACACCTCATAAAATAAAATATATATATATATATATATATATAATCAATATATTACAACATTAAATGAAATAGAGACAAAGTCCAAACTATTGAGTCTGAACATCTCATATGTAATTTATCATTCATAATAATAAACATATTTTAATTATTTAATTTATAAATAACATTATTGATGTTTATTATTATTTTTATTTCACTTATTACCATGTCATATACGATTACAGAATCAATTTTTTTTACATTTTATGTTTTTACAATATTCTTCTTTTGTGTCAAAAATGTTTTTGATAGGTTAACTGTCTTCATATATGTCATTATGATACAATATCTAGAATAATAATTATGAAATAATTATCATATATATTCATCAATATCTATTTTAATACCAATAAAAAATATGATTGTGAAAAATGAACTCTGTTATGATAATGGCGATGGTATGCCATTTGTAAAAATGAGAATCACTTCCATTTTTCTTCAATAATTATAAAAAGGATGTATATGATATTTACCCATTATAGACATATAATAATATAATATATACCATATTATATAATTTAATATACTTATATATATAATAGATGCAGTGTGGTGTTGAAAAAGTAGTCACATTGTTTTGTTGAGGAGGTAGTCCACATTTACATGAATAATGTTATCATTTTTTAGTAAACGAATTGGAATGAATGTATATGATAAATTATCTGTATAGAATGATAAAAATTTAATTAATGTCATTATTATGTCATTTATATCACATATATTCATTAATTGTATTTTATTACCTTCCATGTAATGTGTTAGTGAAAAACAAATCACATCGTTTCATAAGGAAGTTGTCCTATGTAAACATGAAGGAAATTATCATATCCCCTAGAGAATGAAAATTAAAAATAAATAGATAAATTTTATAGTGAACCCATATGTATAATTATGTCATAAATATCATATATATGATCTATATTAATCAATAATCCCAACCTTTAGAGGTTATTATGGAAAACATGTCTCAGTGGTTCATGAGGCGGTTCTCCATCGTAAACATGTGTGAAGGCATAATTTCTAATTTAAGGGAAGAGGTGTTAATTATGTTAATTACATTAACATATTTAAAAATAATTATATGATATATAATTTTGTTGTAATATAATTATAAATAAATTTATTTATAAGGTGGAAAATGAAAGAAAAAAAATAATATGTTATAAATTTTACCCCATCTCAGACCACCTCTTTAAGATTCTACCTAAAGAATTAATGGAATGGATATATTCAAAAAATGATTATATAATTTTTTATGTAAGTGAATATGTGATTTCCTTCAGTATTTTCTAAATTATAATTTTTTTATGTTTGGAAGAAGTGTGGAGTTATGGTAGCATTTTATTAGAGAGTTGAGTGACTAAAATAATATATTGTAAAAGAAAAAGGTGTACTGACTTTTTTTCACTTTTCAAAAGAGACGAAAATGGATTAATCCCATTATTTACATATTATAATGTCAATATATGTCTATAAATATTTATTATAAAATTTTTTCGGTAATTTTCACTATTAACATTTTAGTTTAACCATCAGTAAAACCATTTTCCCCTTAAATGTGGTAAAGGATTTTTACTGTCTTCACAATATGTTATGGTAAAGAAATTAATTGGGAATTAATTTAATTTATTCATTAAGATGATTCAATATATGGAATCAATTTATTTAAATTAAATTCATATTATTAGAAATTTTATATCCAAAACAAATCCCACAAACATAATGTGAATTAGGGTTTTCAAGAAGAGTATTTTTCAATAATAATTTGATTTTATATTAACTCTATGACAAATAATAGCCTATATATGATTCTTAATAAATATTTTAATATATATAATATAAAAATTCATTAATTTTTTTATATTTTATAGAGATTAAAATAATTAAAATGAAGAACCATTATGTATTTTGAAACAACATTTTGAAAAAAAATTTAAATCTCAAATTAAAAATATTATAAAATTGTATATGAAGATGATTAAAAAAAATCAGTGGATTAAATATAACCAAATAGTAATAATTTCATATTAAATCATATCCAAATCATAATAAAAATCTTTTTTCAAAAATAGATATTTATCAGTATTCATTGATGAATAAATATTTTCTAAAAATTCCTGAAATTCCACAATAAGAAAATATTGATATGTTGTTTTCAAAAATTAGATTAATTTTTTGATATTAAAAATTATAAATTTATAAATATAATTTCAGAATAAAAAATAATAATAAATTATTTTAGATAAAACTATTTAAATTTCTATTTAAGAATCACTTAATATCTTTATTATTAATTTAAATATACTAATAAAAGTGAGTGATATACTATATCTTAATCTATGTTCTTAGAATAAGAATACCCAATATTCCTACCTATGTTTTATAAATTATAATTATGATATATCAAAAAACAACATGGAGAAATAAAAAATGAATCCAAAAATGCAAGATATACATTATGAAGAAGAAACATATTCCTTAATGAATATTACATTCCAAATCTTGACTAAATGTCGTATCTTAGTAGAATAAATGAAATATTATACATAATGAAACATATACATGATAAACTAATCAACACTCTTTATTTCATTTACATATTTATAAAATTATTGTTAGGGACTGACACTTTTCCTTGGAAGGAATATCAATCGAGGGGGTAATTGACCTCTTCAGAGGAAAAAGATCGCATTGTGGGAAATGTGTATTGAAGAACATGTCATATAATCCATTCATAGATGACCACATACCATAAAATAGTGTTTTTATTACCCAATAATTTATTTTAGAGACCCAAACATCATTGAGGGAATATTTAAATCATGTTATGTGTTACTGACCCCAATAGAGGCCCTTCACATCAACCTAATTACGGGAATTTCATAGCCATTTTAAAATTCTATAAAATTCATAGTGGAATTTAGGAGTCGAATGTATCATAAATAATACCCTAGGCCTGGTTGGCCACATGACCTCTAATATATCTCCTCATATGCAACACATTTTTGACTAGCAGTGAGGTTGTGAATGTAATACATTGGGGATGTTATTCCCTAATGTTAGGGTAATATAGTGGATACAACAAATAACAAGAGTATCATAATCAGGATATAAACATATAGATGAAATAAATAGAAGAAATAAACATTAAAATAAATTAACATGAAGCCTAAGATATATGTAATTTGTTGACCAAATAACATAACCAAAATCCTAATGGTGTTGTTCGATATAATGATACATGGAATGATACTAATACAAAAGGTAAAATACAAATATAATAATATTATACACTATATAAATAGGTAGGTATGGTCAAATAGATCCAATAACATCTTAAGCCTAATCCTTAACATCAACTCTAAAGCACCAGCAATGTGGAATAAGTGAAAAACATTTAGAAGGCCCTTTACCCTTACAAGTAATTAAAAAAAACATTTTATTGTTAGGTTCCAAAGGTACCCTTAGTGGCGTGTGAGATAAAAATCCAAGTATGCCACATCTAGTGGTTTCTATGTGGAATCCTAATTGGTGACCATAACTAAATAGTTTTCTTTTAATAACATGAATGATAAACAAAACTGAATAGTAAAATAACCTCTCACTCATGTTCCTAAGGGACATCTGGTAGGTCTACCTGATTTTTCCCATGGCTGGTATGTCTGATCGTGTCACTTTATATACAAATATAACAATTATAAATATATAGTTACGTATTATGGAGGATTGGGACAGAACCCAGTATCATCTAATTTTAGTTGAAGCTATCACGGTCTTTCCCATAACCCCACTCCATGAGATCTAATGGTCTCTTGGTGAGAACATACTAGAAAGACCTGGATGCTACCAACATTCATCAATCACCAGGTGATCTCTCATGGTATATCCCTTGGATCCCACCAAGAATCTCCCATGGTCTCCCCTCCAAATGTGTATCATGGTCCCTTGGATCCCCAACCTATATGGAATAATTATTTATCATAAATTTAATACATGATTAATAAATATCTCATGAATTTAATTATAATTTATAAGAATTTTAACATTTAATAATATGATCAAAAGGAATTACCACTTATGGAATGTCATCAAGAATATCATAATGAAACCAAAAAATTACGTAATATATCACATGAAACATGTGGAAAGTCCTCCCATGTGTTCCATTAGCCATATTCATGTCATTCATAGAATCCCATTTGGAATTTATAAATTTACATAAAGCATGAACAATGTCATCGGATCACTATCTGTCTATACTGTTCATTTACAAAAAGAAAATCCATTTCATATGATGGTTTTCATTATAAACAATAGAAAATGTAAAGCAGATTATGTCCCATGAAACCATTCCATTTGAATCCATACCATTAATATGTTTGTTTCCATATTACCCTATCCTACTTATAATACTCCAAACCGTCCAATTTCTCTAAACATGGACAATTCCATTGAAAGTTATATGGGTCATTATTATGGCCATGTAACAACCCAATTGATTATTTTGGAAAATCCAAGTCATAAAGAGACAAACACCATTGATGTACCTTATAATACATCAATTACACTTTATTTAATGGGTATTTAATTTAAATGTCATGCTGGATGTGAAATTGGGTTCTTGGAATTTTTTGATATTTGCATAAAATGATAAATTACAATGTGTCAAGACTATCGGTGTACATTTAGAGTATGTGGGATGCCTATACACCTAATCAATACCCAATTCATATATACTGTAGAAAAAGTTTCATTTATAATCTATGGAACCAAAAAATATAAAATATTAATAAATTCTATATTAGGAAATTATAGATAAAATAAAAAATGATAGGAATTAAAATGGAAAACTATGTGACCATCTTCCATAGGGTCATAGACAAAGCCTCGCTTGATATCAACCTCAAATGTAATTTAGGATAGAATATATATGAGTTTTAGTCCAATTACCAATAAATACGGTGAATGATCAAGATTCCATATATGATAATAGATTGAATGATTTATAGAGATAGAAAAGATGTATTAGGTTATCCTTGCGTTGGGCTATCCAGTGCTTCTGATGGGTCAACGATCAGAAAAAATACATAAAAGTAAAAGAGTATTTAAGGATGTGAAAGTTTTGATCTTATAGTGGGGAAGAACCAATTGAATAACTACTAGAGTTATGTGAATTTGGAAGAATATTTAAGAAATAAGGTGGTAAAATATTCATTTTTCCCAAATGTTTTGGCTAACACTATTTATGTACATAGGTTAAAAATAGTGCTTACACCATGCAGTAATGCTTTGTCCAACACCTACAATCAGCCACACAGTCTTACACCCAAGCCCTATCACTTGAACAATAACCATGTGCATGTTTAGATGTCCCTGACATTAGCGACATTGTTTGAAAAATTTTGTGTCTTGGGTCCCATGATTCCCACTAAAGATGTTTTACATCCTTCCTCCAACTTTTCAATAACTCTAGTCTCCATACAACACCCAGGTGCTCCTCATAAATTCAGGGCCAGATTAAGACTCATAATTAGATCCATCTAAGGTGTTAAAATAAAAAAACTAAAAATATATACATTTGTTAAAAAAATAGTAATTAAAAACTCTCCTCCTTATAGTAACTCATCATTGAGTTGACCATCAATGGGTGAAGATGTACAATCACCAAATAGTTTTGCCCATTGTTATCAAATACCAGTTTCGCATTTCGATGTGCCATATTGTACCGATCAGTTTTACCAGAAGACCCCTACAAGATGAATATTCTTACCTCACAGTTTCTTCATGATCTGATTAACAATACACACCATACTAAAAAACACATCATTTGGCGATGTTGTAAAACATTTCAAAATTTGATACTTTTAAAAACGTTTCCAGTTACCAATTTTAATATGCATCTCTAGAATAGTGATTTTTTCATGTTTCTCTTTCTACTGATACCTCATTTACGAATGTTTTTATAAAGCCTCAGTAACGAAAAATTTATAAATTATTAGAATTTAGAGATTATTCTAAAAAACTTTATTTAGAGAACCATCATTTTCATACACTTTTTCAAAACATCAATAAATGGGACCTCATTTACCATAGTGTTGAAAACGTGTTTGTATTTTTTAATTCTTTTATTTTTTAATGTTTTTTGGTTTGTATAACTGTTTAAAGGTATAAAATTGCATAGCCATCCCATTCCAAATTCATCTCCCATCCTACCCCTCCCATTCCCTCTATCCACAAATTATCATCTCTAGGACCTCTAATGAACTGAATCATCCTGTCCACTTAAATACGGGAAAAAATTAAAATGGAACTTTTACTATTCCATGGAACATTGAAGTTACTTTGGTATTTTATCCTTGTTCAAGTGGACCAGAGGTTCCAGTTCCTCTAGTGAATTGGAGCATTTGATCTACTGGATCTCAGGAAAAAAAACCCCACTGGAACTGTCACTGTTCACAGAACAGTGAAATTTTAATTAGAACGTTATTAATGCTTTGGTGAATAGTGCCAGTGGCAATGGGGTTTTCAAAGTTATAATTTATTGGATTCTCCAGCTTACAATATGAATATGAAATGATTCTGGTCCACCCACCCCTCTCTTTCTAAAACATGCGCCCCTTCCTCCTATCCCTCTAATCCCTCCCATCACACTCTTACCCCTCCCATTCCCTCACATGATCCACACTCTCTCCCAACCCTTCCATTACCATTGATACCCTTCCAGATCCCTTTCCATCTCCCCACTATATCATGTGTCTCCCTATGTAAAAATTCTGACCCTAATAGGAATCAAAATGGGAACCTCCAGCATCACAACACAAAACTCGGACCAACCATCCCAATGGGTTTGAGTTATCAAATTTAATTAAACTATATATACATATGTAATTAAAAATTTAATATATTATATACATAAATTAATATACATATTTTATGAAATATATATTTATTTTAAATTTTATGTTTAAATATATATATGTTTATATTATATATATATATATATATTAAATATATCTACATTTATGATTTATATTATATATATATGTTTACATTATATATATATATATTATGTTATTTTTTTATTATATATATATATATGTGTCTGTGTGTTTATATAAATATATTTATATGATTATATATAAGTTATATGAGTGTGTTTTTGTCTATATAAATATATATAGGTAAATATATATAATTATAATTATATATATATATATTATTACATGTTTCAAAAAACTTGTAAAATTCCACAAAAATAGACATGTTTTCTAAAAAATGTGTTTAAATTTAAAATATATTACTGTTTATATATATATATATATATATAAAAGTGTGTGTGTGAGTGTTTTTGTGTTTTTATGTATATATATATTAATATATATATATATATGGTCATATATCTATTAATATATATATATATATATATATATCTAAATATATATTTATATCGATCATCGTAAATAAGATAGATAAATATATATAGTAAGAGATGTTTTCTTGAAAACATTGCTAATTTAGCGATGTTTAGAGAAAATGTCACTAATTTTGTGATGATTCTGTGTTAATGTTATTAATATAATGACTCTTTCAGGGAATCCCATCTAATTTAGAAACTACTTTGTGGATGTGTTGCTAAGTTAGAGATATGTTCTGAAAAACGTCGCTAATTTAGGAAGGTTTGTGATGAAGCATCGCTAATTTAGGAATGTTTTTGGGGAAGTATTGCTAATTTATCATCATTTACATAAGCGTTTCTAATTTAAAAATATTTTTTTGTGAATCATCAATAATTTAGTGTCATTTTTTTGGATGTGTCGCTAATTTTGATATATTTTTTGGGAACTATATCAAAATTTAATAATTAGTGGGATTTTTTAAAAACCTCTCAAAAAATTAAAGCTAAATGATTGTTTTTGGTAGTACCTGATACTTCTTGATGGAATTATCCATTCAATGTCAAATTCAATAGACCAATATTCAAGAGAATGGTTTGAATAGTATCAGCGTAGTTGACATACTAGAAGGAAATTATGCATAGACTAGTATCTATGAGGAAGAGACAACTTATAAAACATAGGTTTGAAAAATTTCAAAACATCAAAGGGTTCAAAAAATCTTGGTGATTTCTTACCCTACTTTCAAAAATGTTTATTCCCCAACCTGGGTGAGACTCACAGGGAAAACCTGTCTCCAATCACGAATTAAAGATTATATTATGTCTGTTGGCATACGACTACTGTCTAGACTAAGCTATCAGCATACGCCTCCTGATATGCTCGACCATCTATGAATTCCCTTCATGAGATAATTTCCAACTAAAATTGCATACCATAACTCTAGTCATCATAGAAGATATAGAAAAGGCCAAATATATATGGATTTATAGGTATCCATCAAAATGGTATCCTAGAAGATGCTGTAATAATCAAATTTTAGGAGAGGTTTGTGTTTCTTGAAAGAACCTCTAATGTCAATGACACATAATTTAATTATGTCCTTAAAAACAGGAATTTTATTCTCTATCTACTTATAAGTCTGTGAGTGATAGTCCATGATCAAAATAACCTTTGTACACAAGGGATTTTAAAACCCCTTTCAAAATAATGATGTGAAATGATCATCTATGTTAGAAATTATAGAACAATAAGCTCCATGAAGACATTCCACTTATTTGACATACATACTTCCCTGATCATCTTCTATGAATGTTTATGAAATAGGTAAGAATTTTTTGAACTTCTTCAAACAATAAAAGACAAACCACACCGAATCATTTCCACAATCTGATCTTGGTAGACCAGTTAAAAAATCAATCGAAATATTTACCCATTTCTGATGATGAATGTACTTCTAATAAACAATCGCTACTAGGAACTGATGTTCCTCCATAACCTATTGAAATGTAGAGGATCAACTGATGAAAATGAATATCTCACATTTCATGCTAGGAAACCAGAATTTGTGTCAGTGTTCTTGATACATTTTGGTGAAACCATGGTGAACCGTTAGTGATACGGTGTGAAATGCCACATCATATCATCCCCAAGGACTACTGGGACTCATACACACCCACAAAAAAATATAGTCTCATCCCTATCGACTTTCAAATGAGAATATTAATTTCCATCTGAGAAACATTACCATAGGACATGGACATCAGGATCATATCGATGCATGAACCTTACTCATTATAAGAGAGTATATGTGATTGACATGGATGATAAGATAGTCTGACCATGGTCCTCATGAGCCCCAACATGCATCATCGAGAATATGTAAATAAGCATCAACTCATCACAAGACTTACAAACCTCAAGATCATGAGTATTACCGCTTAGATTATCGGCTACTGAATTCCTTTTTCATGGTGTGTAGGCATGTTCAATATGAAGTGATTATAGGTACTCAACACTCTTACACTTTAGAAGATTTTGATCCTATCGATTGAATATGTTCATGAGGCTTTAATTGTTTGTGATGAAAATGAAATGAACTCATATAAAATATTGTCTCCAAAATTGTATGAAATGAACAACATCAGTGATATGTAGATTGTTCATTGGGATGTTCTGCTCATAAGGACTTATCTAATGAGAACCATATGTAGTGGATCACTTTTCATGAATCAGAATACTTCCAAACCAAACACCTAATGCATCACATTAGAATATATTGGACATTCCTAGTTCTAGTAGAATCAGGATCAGAGATGAAGGTGTTCTACCCTTTAACACATAAAAGGCTAATTCACAAGTTTCATACCATCCAAATTTACACCATTCTTTTTCATGCCCATAAGAAGCCCATAAAGGAATGAGAAATCTTAGATGAAACATTTATAGTAAGAGGAAGACCCTATGAGATATTGAATATAAATGATGATATTAGGATACTCTTATGAAACCACATATCACACATTAAATATGTCAACTGATAATCCAGACGCTAAGATAATGTGACCCAAAAAAAAATGGATCAAATAGTGGAATTTTCTGATCATAGTATTGAGATGAATCTATCTATTTATATTCAGAATGATATTAAAATGGGTTTCACAGTCATGCCTATAGAATTAATAATACCCGATATCATCAAATAAAACTACCATAAATGAATCCAGATACAGGTGAAAAACTAGATTCATAAGGGGCATGAAGATAGAAAGTATACTCGTGAGACTGATCGGCATAACATGGTACTCGTAGAGACCATACCAGCTCCTGAAAGCTATGTGAGGTAAGAATAATTTATTTTAATACACATGAAAATATCTTACACAAAGGTTTTTCTTGGAAAAAACCATGTCTCCACAAATATGATCAAAGAGTTCATCAATTCCAGGTAGTGGATACTAGTTTTTAATTGTAAGTCGATTCAATCAATGGTGTTCCAGGAAAATCCTAAGGGTACCATATTACTTCTGAGAAAAGATGACTAGTGAACCCTGATGAGAAAAGCTAGGTCATATACATCCTTTTTGTTCCTGATCCTATAACCTATAACTAAGCACCAAAAGCTACTCATGTTTCATCCCATAATAACTAATGGTCACTAGTGCTTCTTTGGGAACAATTTCAATAGTAAACTCTTCCCCTCGCACCATAGGTAGACTAGAGAATTCATTTGAAAAAATATATCTAATATTAATCACTACAGGAGGGAAGATATTTGGTTGTAACCCCAATCTATCAAGGAAATCACTAGTGTTCTATACTATTACACTACCCCCAACTATTTCTCGACTATTTCTTATATCGCACTGACATTCCATTCTCCCTTAATGCACATGTTTCATGACTTTTGGTGATATAAATGTCATCCTATGATGATATAAGAAAATATTTTCTTTGTAGAGAACTCACTATTCCATCCCAATGATTACATCGAAGCCAACCATGTCATGGATATACAAGATTGTAATGAAATTGTCACCACATATATCAAGAGGACAATTATGATAGTGAAGAACACTCTCTAAATAGACATCTAAAGGTTTATCTAGCATCATAATAAAATTATAGAACTCGATGTTAAGGCCTAAAATCTGACTAATTTCCTTAGATATAAATGAGTGAGATGTTCATGTATCAAATAGAGTAAACAAAAATGTTGGGGTAATTGGAATGGTTCTTAATACAGTATACAGTCTGACACTATCATCTTGTGTTGTGGGATGAGTTTCAAGTATCTATCCTAAACCATGACCTGTAGTCACTACCTAACAACCCCAATAAGGCATGCATTTAAGGAACTAGGAATCATAAGAATGGGTTCCTCTACCTCAACCACCACCACATCATGATCATCTAATGGAATTCTAGCTAATTGAATATCATGATCCTGCTAATCCCTATCCTAAAAAAGTAGTAGATGCAGATCCCTTGTAACTAGGCACTAGAGGGAATGTCTGATTGAAATAATGGTTATAACCCATCCTTCCATTAACTCTTCACTCAACTGGTCCCTGTAGACAGTACATTCAAATGTGATATGATATTCCACATTATTGATAGGCCAGAGTAGTTCCCTAAATATGATTCTGACTACTTCTACCACCATTAGATTCCTCTAATAATCGCGTTTTCTCAGACTAAGATCTATTGGTATCACTAGGTACTGATCAACCCTAGCTCATACCATCAGCCTCCCAAATATTTCATTATATAATTAGTGCATGGTTGGAGATTTTTTTAAATTGTCGTTAGGCTGGATATGTTAAAATATGACTAGAAGGAATAACATATCCCATCCTTGAATATACTATTTGATATATTATCATCAGCAATTCGAGAGGGAGAGAATAGTCGTAGCATAGTGAAATGAGTTGATTATTACATAACTGACATAGTCCCCTACTACAAATTCCTGAATTATCTAGCTCTATTATCCCTTAGATTCTGAGTAAAGAATTATTTATAAAAGATGGTTTTGGCAGTCATCGCAAACCATATCCCTATGTTGATCTACCAAAATGATGACATTCGACCACCTATTAGTAAAATATCTATTTTATATGAAGATAGATTATTCATCCACTATGTTGGCCTCTCTATGTGGTCAAATATAGATAAGATAGACTTCATCCAGGACTTTGTTGCATGTGGTCCACCATCCCTTATAAATGTTGGAGGATTTTACTACTAAAACACATGAGTCGACTCTATCATATTTGTGGTCATATGCACTCTGCCTATCATGTTTTGAAACATATAAATGATACACTCTCAGAAGTAGGTGTCTTATAAAATCTTAGGAATAGGATGAGGTGCCAAATATGGATCAATGGGAGGAATGATCAGTGCATCAATGCCTACATCTTCAGGGACATGATCTTCACAACCTTTAGGGTGAAATAAAAAAAGAAATCATGGTGGTATAATGCTAAAATGTCAAAAAAAACGTCTTAGAAGGGATTCAAACAATGTAGAAGACTGCATTTAGGATACATGTATTGGTATTAAATGCATATTATGAACATACCCTGACACTCTTCATACATTGAAATGCAGGTCTAGATTGTTGGATAGACTATATAAAATGTCATAAGAATGAGAAACACCCCTACCATCTACTAATGCTAGGTTTGTGTTAATATTATACATTAGAAATGTGTTAAACAGATGTTATTAGGTTAATTTAAATTCTAAATGGGAAAAAATATGATTACTGTAAACATTTAAAAAGTTTGAATCAGCTTAATCAGATTATATTATATGTTCTGGTCCACAAGAGACCATACGAATTGTGAACAAAAATATGTCACACGCTTGGATATAATTATCATTTATGTTTTACTTTTTCAAATGATCAGAAAATTTTGAATGGTTTAGCAAAATGGGATACCATTTTTATCATTATGGGCCCATACACACTATGAATCAAAATATAGAACCCATTAAATACACACCATAACATAAATGAAAAATTAATAAAGATTTCAGTATAATTATATATGTCCACATATCATGTCACAACGACTATGAAACATGAAATGCTCACAAAAAATTAGATGCATTTTGTAATAATGCATGGCCTATTCATGTTATTCATATCAAGATGCATGATCTGATACAGATCCACCATTTCATCAGGACAATTTACTAAAATCATAATTCTACTAACATCAAAATCAATAACAACTCATGAAATTTGTATCACCCTATGGATAAATTTTATCACCTACAATAGTCAAAAAATATAACATCAATGACATTTTATAAATCATGGACCGTAACAAGTACATGTGGTCGTGAAACCCATGAATGGACATTCAACAAGTCCCAATCATTCCCATTCTCCATTAAATCTATCATAATAGTTATTCAAGAATGAAACATCTCTATTACCTCTTTTTGACATCCTGATCCTAGCATCCACTTAACCTATTCTCTAAGCCCAATTGGCCACATGATGTCTGGTGTGTCTCCCCGTACGACAGGGGATGCCAACTTTCAGCAAGGGTATGAAGGTAATACAATTGGAAGGCTATAACCTCATGTCGTGGAAATGTAGTAGATACAATAAATGAAAATAGTAACATAATCAAGATATAAATTTAAAAATATAATATATAGATGAAACAAAAAAAAAATCAACTAAATAAAAAATAACTGGAAGAAATGGATAAATGAATAACTTAATAACATAAAAAAATTTATTGACAAGAGTGTTTGATATAATGATACATATCATGATAATAATATACAAAAAAGTATAAAAAACATGCTATACAGAAATATAAAAGGAAAAAAATTTCTCCATTGACATCTTGATCTGTAGCATGATCCTCTACTTTGAAAATCCACCAATTTAGCACAAGATAACAACCCATAGTAGGAACATTAACCATACCGGTATCTATAGAAACGTAGTCTTCTCTAGTTCCAATGGTGGTGTGATTAGGGTGGGATAAATAATTCTCAACACGCCAACCCCAATGGTTTTTACATTTAATATGAGTATGTTCTTGAAATTAAATAGTATGAATCTAATAAAAATTAGGAAAAAATGATTAATATTCATATAACCTCCCTCTCATGTTTCTAAGGATAACCAAGTGTGTCTCCCATATTCAACATGTGGTTGGTATATCGGATTATGTCACTTTATATATACATGGAATTATTATACATATATATATATTTATTTATTTGTAGTTCAAAAGATAGGGATGTAAAAAATTCACATCCATCACCGTAGGAGCTCTCTGGATATATCCCCTAGCTCTAGCCGGGATGCTCACATAGTCTCCCCTCCCAAGGAATCTCATTGCCTGTTGGATCCCCAGATAACATGTAATAACGATTTATAATTTATATAATACATGAGTAATTAACCTATATTCCATTTCATTTTTATTCATAATCATGATAACAATTAATCAGATTATCATAAGGCTTACCTTTTATGTCATTTCATTATTCCATCCTCAATGAATCTATGGGATGATTAAATATATCACATGAAGCATTATGAGAGACATAGGATGTTCTAAATTAACACTATTCAAGTCATTCAAGGAATCCAATTTTTCATTAATCATTTCATATAATTCATGAACAAATTAATGTGTTTAATATCCATAAATCAAGTTCATTTAAAACAAAGAAATCCATTTCATATGATGCATTCATTATAATAAAGGGAAATATAGAAAGTACATTCCATCATTTGAAACCATTTTATTTGAAAACAATATTAAATGGTCGTGGCCATCATACACCAGCAAACCAATATATGAAAACCCATACAATTTTCTTAAACATATTAAATTATGTTAAAAGGATTTGGGATCAAAAGTAATTCCTGGTAAAAATGAAATTGCATATTTGGGAAACTCCAATTCGAACGGATCCAATGATCATTGAGGTACCTTATAAACCATAAATTAAAAATGAGTCGAAGGCTATTTAATTTAAATGTTAATTAACAAGCAAAATTGGGTTCCTTTACTTTTTTTCCATTTGGTAAAATTGACCAATTATATAGTGGAAAACCAATGGTTTTCCATTTATAGTATGTGTGATGTATAAACCCCAATAAAGCTCCAATTCACCAATATCAAGTCACTAGGGTCATTTAGACATGAATGAACCAACACAATATGTAATATCAACGAATGCCAACTTATGTAACGATATAATAAATAATAAAGGACCAAAACTAAAATAGAAAACGGTTTGATGACCTACCTTAGGGTCATTGATGAAGACTTCCATGATATTGACTTCAAATTTGATTCATGTTGAAATAGATCTGAGTTTTAGTCCAATTATCTGAATATTGGTTGAATGAGCATATATCTAAATAGCACAATATATTGAAATATTTACCAATAATGAAAGATTGAATGTGTTTAGACATTCCATGGACTATCCCACACTTTTGAGAGACTGACGACCAGGCACCAGACGAAGGAGTAAAACATGATTGAAAATTGATGTGAGTTTGAGCTAAACGTGACAAATAACACACTACATAGCCACTTGAGGTTGGGAAAATATTAAAAAATTATGAATAAATTTTGGGGTAAAATAGTCATTCAACACTAAAAATTTGTTGTCAAATGATTTATGTGCATGGTTTGCAAACTGTGTGCAAACCATGTTGTACGGCTCTATCCATCACATGATATCGTCCATATGGACATGCGCTATGGCCCAAATTGTGGTAGACTTATTGTACGGACTGCAGGTTCCCCGGTATATAGCCACACAATTTAGAAAAATTGTGTGATATGGGTGGTATGGTATCCACTAATACTGTGCCAATGTTATAGCACATTATTTCATAAATTTTGGCTTTGAACAATACTCATATTACCTCAAACCATTATTAATTTATTTAGAATCATAATTTTGACCATTTAACGTATTAAAAATAAAAAATAGATGATATCTACCTTCTTCAAAACGACTTAACATTATATAGATAATCCAAGGAAAAAATCATTGAGGGTACGCAAGATCTATCAAGTATATTGAAAAACTGTACATATTTATTTTCAAATAAAAGGGGGTTTATTGACATTTTGGCTACTACGAACACACTATTAAAACATATTTACTGTATTTATGAATCAAAGACCCCATAAATTCTAAAAATACCAAAAATAGAATTTGATGGAAAATCGGACAATATCATCACATACTACATGAAAAATGACCATGGGAACTACTAGTTTCTAATATTACAAGACTTAAAAAAAGGAAAATAGAAATAATACTAAAAGAATCATAGTATAAGACATGAAATATAATATGTATGAAATGAGACAATAAATTAATATATGGTCCTATAATTCCACCTACATTCGTGAGGATTTGAAAAGGATGTGATTACCATTTCGTTACATGACATATGGGACTGTAAAGATAGTTAGGTGAATAACATTGAGATGCATGATCATGCCATTGTAACACAAAAAAAAATTTAAAATAAAAATTTCTTTGACAGCTAATAACTATTATGAATATGTATTCACACTCATCTGGATAGATTATCTCTCAACCATGTTGCGATGATTGATTCAGCGATATATCTAAATCAATCAACCCTATGCATGATCCATCCAATCTTGATGTTGTAAGATATGAGGAAAAATTTTCCGGTTATATCTTAAGAAAATAGGATCAATCTTTATAAGGATTGTTCAATGATCTGTAAAAATGATGACTATAATGGAGATCTACAAAAATACCATATTTTTTCGGACTTCTCGTATTCATGAATGTGTGAATAATCATTGTATAATGATGATTTAATAGGAGGAACTCATATTTGAGAATTCACATATCATGGGTTAGTTGTGATCCCTCGAGTAAGATGGTGTGACTAGAGTGGATATTTTTATATTAAAGAACTTGTGTATATTTTTTTGATAGTCACAACCTCCTAGAATGTGGATCTATTGAAGTGGAGGAATAATGGTCATACCTAAAACATTACCAAATCTAGTAAGTTTCTTTATAATTATCTTATTTACATTCCCGAATATCTTTTCAGTTATGAGTTTTATAATGTTAGTAAATAATTCATAAATATCATCAAACAAGCATAAATTATACTTAAAACTAAAATATTATCAATTTCATCCATAATAATAATAAATTTAATAAAAAACATTAAATATTTTCCTAAAAAGTATCCACAACATTCATCTTGGGTTATCCGTTTCTTTTACACACACAACAACACCGTGAAAAAAAATCAGAAACATGTGATGGAAAAAATTCTCATTATGAGATACAAAAATAAGGAAATAAAATTTCAATCCATAAAGATATATAAACCTCAAAAAACATTTTTAAAAGATATAATCCTTATGCATAATGTATCTTATACTTTCATTGTTAAAAAAGTGAAATCCATAAAACATAGAAACCATAAATAATGCAACAACGGTAACATGGGGAATTACAGAAATATTATTTTAACCCTCAGGGATACCATATGATTTGTAACCCTCATAAATACCTTACAATGTAACCCTCACGAGAACATTACAATGTAACCATCACGACTACCTTATGGTGTAACAATCAGAGTTACATTTTGAGTAACCATATGTTATTCATCTATCATAATCATACGTAATACAATGGAGGGAGATATAGGTCCCACCCATCATCATAAATAATTTAAATGAACTAGATCATAATCATTACCGTATACATACATGACATAAATCATTTCAATTGAAAAAATTAAACAAAATTAAATGAGTATTTTTAAGGAAAATTCCATTAAAAATATCATATGTTTGATGTGGAGATTGATAAAAATAATGGAATATGATTATACACTATAAATCAACATAATAAATCGTTATATTGTAAATATTCATTCCAAAAATAAACATAGTACCACATAAGAAATAATGTATAAGGATAACCCATCAAATGTTAATTTGGGTATGAATTACATTACCTTGAGTTATTATTAATTAAAACATATCTACAACTCTTTTATATTTGTTTAAATAGTGTTATTAATATTTAAAAGAACCATGTTAATATATGTAATTAATTATATTTTATTCCCATAATATCTCTCCACAAAATTATTAATAATATTTTCTTATTTTCATTATTTTGGGTGCATTTATTTCATGGTATCTAAGGTTGGTTTATTATGTGTTTTCAAATTAGAATAGAGAAAAACCACAGTACTATAATTACATTTTATTAATGAACATCATGAAAAATAAATGGTCTTATATATAATTTTTGTTATATTTTATGTGTATGAATAATCTTTTAAAACATTAGTAATGAATGATATTGTAGTTTAGTGAATTTTGATCAATACGAACAACTTTTCATTTGTTAATTAATTTTTATATTTAAACTCATGTTCCAAAACATATAATTACATATAATATGTATAATAAAAATATAATTTTACCATATTAATTGTTTTATTACCAGCCATGAATAAGGTAATATAAATTGAAAACACATCGTCCACAATATCAGTAAATCAACACGTCATGTACGATTATTTTATTTTTAAAACTAAAGAGACATGATAAATTTTTTTAAGATGAATATTTTAATAATAATGATAAAATTTAATAATATATAACATAATGTAATTTTAATTCATCTTCTATAATGGGAGGTGAATTTAAAATAAGAAAATAAAAAAGAATTCAAAAAATTGAATGAAAAAGAAATAGGATGTTACCACTTCAATTATCTTACTTCATAATATCTTAAAGGCATGTGGTTTTGGAATTGTGGTGATACTAGAATGTCTTGGACGTGGGAAATATGCAGGGAAAGGGATTTGGGATAAATTAACAGTGATACAGTGCATTGATATGTGAGGGTAGTAGGAGGTGATGGGTGGTATTTATAGTGGATGAGATGGGCATATTTTCATTATTACAATAATTAGTTTTTTAAGTTGCCTCATGACTATGAATAGATTGAGAATTATCAAGAAATATATTGAAATATTGAAGTATGTTTCTAGATTTTGTGCTTATATTATCCTTACATCATCTATAAATCAAAAAATCAATGTTATTTTTATATCGTAAATTACAAAATTTCACTTTTCAAAAAAATCATGTATTTGAGAAAAATCCCAAAAATAATCCTCATATATTTTTTTTACATTTATAATTTTAAATAATCCATTTTATTTAAATAGGTTAGTTATTATATTAAATTTAATTAATAATTAAAAAAATAATTTAATCAAAAAATGTAATTTTTAAAACTATAACTGGTTTAATAAAACACTAAAAAATTATTTGAATCGTCATAAAATTATATTATAATTAAAAGACAAAATTTTAATAATTCATGATTATTGTTAATGAATATTTATTTTCATATAAATAATTATATTATATTTAAAATTATAATTAAATATTTACGAATCGTAAAAATACAAACAAATAATTTATAATTTTGAAGAAAAATTATTTACTTGATCAATTATATAAATATATAATATTATCACATATAATACTGATGAAGTTTATTTATATTTTAATAGGTGAGGATGTTAATATATTAACTAGATTACTATTCCTTATGGCCGTGTTACTATTCCATGAGTAGAAATTATTAAAGTTTTATAAAAACATATTATTTAATTAAAAAGTTGTGATGATTTTAATTATTATAATAAAGAATGAAAATAATTTATTGATATGTACTTGGGTTATCACATTTTTCCCACCTATTGTAAATTGCATCTTCACAATTTTAATTTACTTAGTATATAATTGAGGGTACCTTTCCCTGACAGCATTTTCAAATTCTCATGTTTCTTCATCAACCATATTTTTTCTCCACAAAACCATAACCTGGTGAACTAGATTATTCTACAATACATTCTCTATATGATCATGAATTTGAACAGTTTTCTCTTCATATAGGAATTTTTTCTCTATGATAACTACTTATGTGCTCAAGACATGAGATGAATATAGCACATTCTTTCCCAATATCAAAATATTAGAAACATTGTGTACCTGAGATAAACTCAGAGGAAAATATATTAGGTAGGTGACTAATATATCCTTTTTCAAGATTCAATAAGGTCCAATGAGCTGTGGAATTAGTTTTCCATTCTCAACAAAACACATTTCATTTTTCCATGGTTAGATTAAAAGAAAAACATGAGGACATACCTCAAAACAAATGTCTTTAGACCTTTTATTTGCATTACTATTATGTTGGAATTGAGTTTTCCTCTGGGATACATGATCATCTTCACTTCCACATCCACATAATGTAATAATTATTTTCCATCATATTTCTATCCTTGAATTCATCCCCAAAAGATGGAGTTAAAATTTATTTCCATATAATGCCTCAAAAGGTGACATATGTTTACTATAATGAAAGCTGTTATAATAAGAAAACTAAAATAAAGTAATGTGATGATCTGAAAATACTTTTTAATCCATTAAAAAATCTCAAATAATTTCCTCCAATGATTCATTTGTTCGTTCAAATTGTATACATGATTTAGGATGACTGGTTATGTGAAAATTTATTTCATTTCCTAACGACATCTAATGGCATTTTCAAAAGATAAAAGTGAAAATGATATCATAATCTGATAATATAGAAAGAAAAAATCCCTGTTTCATGATAGCCTATTTTATGTACATTTTATAAAGATGATATAGAGAAGGAGCATCTCAAATTGAAGGATTAGTGAATATTTAGTTATCCTATCAACAACAATACAAATCTTAATGTTACCTTGAGAATTATTCGTTAGTCTAAAAAAAATTCCATCGATATATTTTCCAATTTTCACACTTGAATTATAAAAGGCTGAACTATACCATTTGGTAGTTATCTCTTTGTGTTAACCTTTTCAAAAGTCAAAAATTTAATTATAAAATACCAAATATCTCTTCAATTTTTGTCCCACTAGTAAATTTCATAAAGGTCTCTATAAATCAAGTACTGCTCGAATGAACTGAAAATGTTGAACTTTGTGCATCACATAACAATTCTTTAGAATACTTCTAATCATAAGGCACACATACTTTCTTTCTAAATAATAAAATATTGTCTTTATCAATTTTAAATTCTAGAAACATACCACTCTTTAAAATTGCACCACTTTTTTTTGTAAGTCACATTCATCATTATGTACTTACATAATTATATATAATAAAGATAACTCCCCAGATATTTGAAACTAAATAGAGGAATTTATTTCAACAGAAACTTCCCATAAAAAAATTCATCAAATCATTAATCATGTGATCATGTTCCAAATATTGCATGGTTAATGTAGCACGATGTTTTCGACTCAAGAATCTGTACGTTTTTCTTTTCCAGGATGGTAATTGATTGTGAAATCATAATCCTTTAACTACTAAATCCATATTATCTACCATATGTTCAATTAATTCTATGTAAATTTATACACAATTCATTTTTACTAAATATATATTTCACATTGTTCTACATATAAATGATTACTCAAAATTTTCAAATTAAAACCCATAGTAGAAAATTCCATATCATGTGTGGGATAATTTGACTCATGAGGATTCAAGTGTCTTGAAGAATAAGAAAATACCATATCATTCGGTGTCTGAAAACAACCATTTTCCATCAATGAAACATCACTAGAGGTGATAACATCACAATTATTATAAGGAGGGGCCAAAACATAAGCATTCACCTATCACAACCCATCCCCTGGGGACCGTCCCGTGACTACCACGAGCCCACCTTCCATAGGCCAGGGGTTGGTGACAAGCACCGAAAGGCATATTCCATAAAACTGGGAAGCCATTTCCTTTATATCCTGTAAACACACTTAACCAAGAACCCATTAAGATACGAACACACGTAAACTTTAAATTATGAAAGAGTGTGCACAATAAGTAAAAGGGGCTAGAATACATTCCCAATGGGAAAGTACAAGAAAACTGAAAGTACAAGTAAACTAAAATAGATAATGTGGACACCCACCATGGATCCTACCTGAAGGGTAGGTACAAATCTTGAATGATCGTCTCTGTTGTACACCTCATCTAATGTCAACTAATGAGCTACCTCCAGTCATGATACTCTCATCCTTAGTCAGCATTATCCGTCATCTGCACCATAAACAACAAGGTGCGGGCGTAGCCTTTGTAGGGGTGAGTATAATGATACTCAGTAGGGACCCCGAGACAATCGAAGGTCTCACAAAACCCACAAAGTATAAACCACAATGTATGAAAACATTTGACTACCCTACTTAGGTATATGCCCATACATATACCTATGTTATCAAGTATACCCATCTAATGCATGTGGAAACACAAGGCCGAAATCCTTTGACAAATTACAATTGTTCCAAGAAGGAAAGAATACCATGAAGGTAATAACACAAATGTAATTACCACTAAGGTAAATCCACAGAAAAGAATACCACACCGGTATCCCCACAACGGTAAGTAACTCGAAGGTAACACCACATAGGTAAGTACCCCATAGGCAAAGACATAGCTCACACTAGTAATAACATAGGTATGGTAGTAATGATGATTAGATATAACTACTGAATCATCATACTCGGTTGAAAGATGAAACCAGATAGGATCCTAAATCATTATACCCACATAGGATCATAAATCATCAGACCCACATAGGATCATAATTCATCAAACCCACATTGGATCATAGAGTAGTCTCACATAGATTCATAGTGAGCATCCAAGTGAGACTCTCAAACACAGACCAATGTAGGATCCTAAAGCACAGACCCACATTGGATCCAAAATCATAGACCCACATAAGATCATTTTCTCATGTTACAGCTAGCTATAGAGTTCCCATAGTAAGCTCTCTTAATTCTGGGAGGGTCCTCTCCTCAAGAGATAGGTCGATACTCCAATGTCCACAATGTTACATGAAGTATCCCAAAGGACCACCACATAAGAGGTATCCCAACACAACAGACGGTGTGTCAATCAGACGCCCGGTCTATATGTAATTGTCCTTTTAGTCCTGAGGGCCTGGTTAGATTCCTATCCAATCCAACCTGGAAGTACCCAACCTTATCCAACACTCTAGTGGGGTATACCAAAATGTCTATCTCAATCCAAGGTTTCTTTCGCCGTAGATGGTTCGTCAAATGGAAATTCGTAGAACGCGATATGACCGAATGAACAAAAAGGGTCGAAGTTGATACGGGCCCAGTCTGACACGTTCCCCTGGGTTCGGCCCGGCCTAATGGGTCTAGCATGGCCCTCTAGGTCCGGCACGGCCCGCTGGGTAGCCCGTAGTGGTAGACCGCTGTTGTGGTCCACAGTGTGGTCCACTTGGGCAGACAGCTCAGCTCCCCAACTGACCAGATGGCGTGCCTCCCCTGTATGGCACGGTCGCGCGCCGAGCCATCACTGGCGGTCGGCATCGATCTGGTCACACCATACCTTGCCACCTTGGCCTTGTGTCATGGCTTCTGTACACCCTGCGGTGGGAACATGCATCACCACCTCCATTGTGATGCCAATCGCCACCGCCGGCTGCCTTAGCTCCACTTTAGCCGATGGGCCGTCGCCCCTTCTTCAGCGATGTGGCCTCTCCACCACCCTTGTCGTGGTCGGCCAGAGTTCCAGCAGGCAATCTTTAGTCCCACCAATAATGATCCTCGTGTCATTGGGCACACCCTTGTGGCCCGTTCTTCATTTCGAATATAACTGCACTTGTCTCGGGACGTCACTATCATTTCAAGCCCATCAAAACTCACCTAGGTTGCGGAGATTTCGGGTCGATTTCATTTGTCTGACTCTCTCGGCGTTATAATGATGGCAATCAGCTTATTTTTTCTTTAATCATGAAGAACGACAATGACGTGGTAAGGGGTATAAAACAAGAACAAACCCTACCTTGTAGTTCGTTTGAGGTTTTGAGATATAGAAGATGGGGTCATTGAAGAACGGCATCACTCATTGCCTCTCCAAGGTGGTTTCGATCCGACCTCGGTGTCAGTTCCTCATTCTTCATCGGAGAAAGTTCTTTGTTAGCGAGTAATATTTCCTCCAAAGATCTCTCAAGCTCTCGTTTTCCAACTAATCCTCCCAATGAAAAATGAGGTGCCAATATAATATAAATATTATTAACAATTTAATTCCACCTGGGCATAATTAATGTTGACACATTTAATTAATTGAGGTTGGGTTAATTTATTAAATGGTGATTTGAATGGTTTTCCCCCATTAAGTGGGGTTTGGGTGGTCCCCACCATTAATTTCAAATTTGGAGGTTTTAATCATGGTTGGTCCCCACCACTTCACATTCAAAATTAGAGGTTTTAACAATAAAATAAATGTTCCTCTTTATTTTATTTTTATTTTCTTGAAAAACACAAAAACAATCTTTCATCCTCGTCCTACGACGATTGATGTGAAAGTATCCTTAAGATAATTTTGGGACTACTAGTTCAACGATGTCCTCAAATTTCAATTTCGAGCACCAGTTCAAAAGTTAAAAAAACCTGCTTCCACGTTTACTGAACGTACCTAAAAAATGTTCAAAAATTCATTCCAGGCACACCGAGCCTCAGAATCACCCACGGTCAATTTTTGTAGGCTCGAAAAATTCCCATATAATTAAAAATATTAAATGTAATTTCAATGTCTTTACACTCTCCCCATCTCATGGCTTTCCATCCCCGAAATCCACATTACAAAAACTAGGAAAACAAGTGTGGGTAATGAGCACAAATATAAGCCTCTTGCTCCCATGTGCTATCCTGGAGGTTCTCGTGCTGCAAACGTACATGCTCTAGAGGTATCGACCTTACAAGAATGAACCACTCCTTTAGAACCTCAATCTCAACAGGAACCTCCATAAATGTCTCCCCATCGTCAATGTCCAGCTCGCCCCAATCACTGACATGAGATGAGCCATGCTTGTATCTCCTCAGCTGGGATACGTGGAAGAGTTCGTGCACCCGTTACAACTGATGTGGAAGAAATAAGTGGTAAGAATCCTCACCAACTATTCTGATGACCTAAAAGGGTCTGATGAGCGTCGGAGATAAATTGCTGCTCTGGAAAAATCTCGGTAATCCTCGTCAGGGTGAGACCTGTATAAAGACATGGTCACCAAACTAAAACTCCATCAGTCTTCGTCTCCTGTTGCCTTAATACTTATGCATGCTATAGGAAATCTTCATCCTCTTGGGTACTATCTGCACCTTCAATGTGGTAGCTCGTAGCATTTTTGGTCCCATGATTGATGGCTCCCCTAGGTCAGTCCAACAGAAAGGCGACCTGCAAGGTCGGCCATACAACACCTCAAAAGGTCCCATCCCAATGGTGGCGTGGTGGCTGTTGTTGTATAGAAACACTTCAAATTTCAAGTGATCTACCCAGCTACGAATGAATATGAGGACTCAAGCACATATCATGTTCTCGAGGGTATGAATGGTTCTCTCAGTCTGGCCTTCCATCAGAGGATGGAACGCAGTGCCCAAATGAAGTTGTGTCCCGAAAGCCTCTTGAAATCCCTTCCATAGAAGGTAAGTGAAACATGTATCATGATCGGATACAATCGTTGAGGTTACTCAATGTTGCCGCACAATCTCACGCACATTGATGTGTCCCAAGACATCTACTAAACCCTTCCCTCTGATTGGTAAGATATGGGGCAACTTGGTGTGTCGGTCGACGATCACCCAAATAGAATCATGACCCCTATATGAACATGGAAGTCCTTTCCTGAGGTCCATGGATATTCCATAACACTTACACTCTGGGTCCTCTAATGGTTGAACTATTCCTACTAGTACCTGATGCTCTACCATCACTTGGTGACAAGTGAGGCACCGGGAGAAAAACTCTTCAACTGCATTCTTCATTACTAGCCACCATTGTTGTCTCCATAGAACCTGGAACATCTTCGCCACCCCTAGATGCACCGCTCGAGGGGATGTGTTGAACTCCCTCAACACTTCCCCCAAAGCGCCACTGGTACCATGCTATATCCTCTTAAAAAGATGATGTGCTCCCCACCATCAGAAATTACATCGGGTGCATGTCCTATGGATATTTGAGCATGTGGAGCCTCAGAGTCTGTGTCCCCATGTTGTGCATCGCCGAATCACTGATTTAGTGGGGGAGTGATAGTAAGAGATGGATCAAAATATGCTCTATCTCAATCAACAAAGGATATCTTAAAAGTGACTAGCTGCTCTGTCGCCTCACCTAGTAGCTTTATAAAAGATATCTTATAGAGTGCATCTGATACAACATTCCCCATCCTTAGAAGTATATACAATCTCAATGTCATAGTCCTAGAGTAACTCAAACCACAATCGATGTATCGTGTTTAGGTCTATTAGGGAGAAGATATACATGAGACTCTTGTGATCGGATTAGACTATAAAATTTTTGTCCATCAAGTAGTTTCACCATATATTTAAGGCGAAGACCACTGCTACTAACTCCAGGTCATGGTTAGCATAGTTCTTCTCATGTTGTCTCAACTGTCAAGAACTATATGCAATAACTTCTTGCTCTTGCATCAGGACACATCCGAGCCTAGTCCTTGATGCGTCGCAATAGACTACATACCCAGTGACCTCCTTCGGAAGCCAGAGAATGGGGGCACTAGTTAGCCTCTGCCTCAGCTCCTGAAAACTCTGTTGGAATCTCTCCGACCATATAAAGGTTTTCCCCATCTTCATCAACACTAATAATGGTGCTGCAACTATGGAGAAATTTGGAACAAACCTCCTGTAGTATCCGGCCAAACCCAGGATACTTCATACCTTTGTCACACTCCGGGGTGTATCCTAAGAAAGTACCACCTCAATCATTGCTGGATACACCGCAACTCCCGCCTCCGAGATGACATGTCCTAGGAAGTGAACCTCTTAGATCTAGAACAGGAAATTCTAGATCATACCATAATGTTGGTCTCTCAGAGTGTTTCCAGAATTTTCTGTTGATGATAGGCATGCTCCTCCTCAACGGACGAGTAGATCAGAAGGATGTCGATGAAGAGCACTACAAAACAATCAAGGTATAGATGAAAGATCCTATTAATGAGTTTCATGAACACTCCTGGAGCGTTGTTCATGCTGAACGGCTTGATAAAAAACTCATAATGTCCATACCAACATTTTATATTTGTCTTCTGTACATCCTCTTTCTGTACTCTTCTCTAGTCATAGCCTGATCTGAGGGCTGTCTTCGAGAACCACCGTGCTCCCATCAGTTGATCAAAGAGGATGTCAATCCCTAGAAATGGGTACTTGTTCTTCATGGTCACCTGGTTCAGGTGTCGATAGTCATCACAAAGTCTCAATCTCTCATCCACCATCATGGGGAAAAAATTAGGGATACCCATGTAGAAACATTGGGTCGGATGAATCCCTTCCCCTACAAGTCCTCTAGCTGTACCCACAGCTCACAAAGATCTGCGGAAGCCATCCGATATGTAGGTGTAGATATCAGGGCCGTCCCAGGGTACTAATCAAAGAAAAATTCCATCTCTATACAAGGATGTAGTCCCTAGACATCATCAAGTAATACATCCATGTACTGGTCCACCACTACATGATGGCTCAGACTCTCCACATCAACTGCTTCATGGGTACGGCTATCCAACTGATGAGTGATCGGCTGCACACTCCTCTTGGTAAGTCCATCCTATGCTGAAAAGTCTCCCTTCTTGTTAGTAAAGGTAAACCTAGTCCCATACTCGTGGTTACCCATCACTATGCATGGAATACAGACAATCTGATCATGGACTGTCGATAACCAGTCCATACCCTAGATGACGTCGTAAGGCCTCGACGTCACTACTAAGAGATTCCAGCCGATGATATAGCCTCCTTGAGTAAGATCACAGTGCCGACACCAGTGTGTAATCGTCGAATCCTCTCCCGTAGGAGTTTATAGCAGTAAGGATAGAACCAACGGATCCGTCGGAATCTCTGAGCTCCGAACGAGGGCAGTGGAATTAAATGAATGATTATCACATTTATCTATAAGTACAGAAGCTATGGTGGAGTAGACACAAATCATATCCTGTATCATATCTAGAATTATATGGTCATAGGCGTCATCTATGGAGTTGTGCTCGCCCCTGTCCACCTGCTCCATTTGGTCGGCGTGGTCCACCTGGTGGTGGTGGTGGTGACATCTCGAACCGTCTTCCATTTCCAGCTGCACAGCCTGCTCCTCTTCCATGTCTGCCTGCTCCCTGAGGATGCCCTCAGTTGAACATTTTTCTCTTCCTGGGAAGTCCTTCAACAATCTTCTAATCATCTATATGGTGGGTCTGGAATTCATGAGCCATGTGACCCTGCCCGCCGCATGTGTAACACTTACTTCTCCTCGCTTGACTAGCTCGGTATCTGGTTCCATGCACAACCAAACATGAATCATGTGGTCTTCCACATGTAGTTTGGACCTCTTAGGTATCCGTGAAATCTGTCTACTGCCAGCTGAAGAAGACTCCAATATGTGATGCCAGGTCATGGGTCTCGCTGCTGGTGACTGCTCAGCATGAAAACACTCCACTATTAGGGCTCTCTCTAACACCCCCACTGGTATCGAGAAGCTAGGAGAAATCATCGAAGCCTAGATCTCCCTCTTCTGTCCCATATTGAAGGTGTGGTCACTGATAAATGGGTCTCGCACAATATCAGTGGAGTAGTGTGAGAGTTCGGTGAACCTCACTGAGAAGTGATCCACAGTCATGCTATCATGTTGTAGATGAATATCCTCATGTATGCACATGCCATGAAGGGTCTCTGGGACCATCTCTGCTTGAAACAGGCTCTCAGAGTCTGCCAAGAGAAGTGCCACCTCGTCGTGATGTTGGAGCATAAAACACCACAATCTTCCCTCTACTTCCTAAAGATGGATGGCGAAATGTATCAACATGAGATCACCTGGTGTCCCAACCAGTCGGAAGACTCTCCCCATGGTATCCCACCAATCTTCACCCGCCTGTGGGTATGTCCATCCCCTGAACCTGGGTGGCCTCTAGTGTTGGAACTCATTCAATGAGGTCAAGCAGCATCCACCCTCTGTTGCAATGGAAGGTGGATTTGGTGGCCCAACGGGTAATGGTATCGTTGCTGCCTTTGCTGGTTCCTCTACTGAAATAGGGCCCTACACCAAGGATTCACCGCTTGTTGGGAAATCATTGTGTACTATAACTAGAACCGTAGATGGCTGGCTGTGTAGAGGAATCCTAAAAAGAAATAGGTGTGCCATGGTCAATAAGTTATTCCGGATGATCTGATTCAAAAATATCACAATAAAACCTTTTTGAAACGCATACACAATTAGTGTTTTCGTGCACTGAGTCAGAAAACAAAAGTCATGGTCCTGGTGTGTGGATACGTCAGCTGCCGCACCAATAATGGATTCCCTAAAATGATAACAACACTCACCACACTTAACATTATTGTTGTTTAAAGATGTGATTCCAATGTTCTAGAGTATAACGGACTTCTTTGATACAAATTTGTCACGACCCGTCCCTTGAGGCCCATGTTCGGACTACCCCAAGCCCGCCTTCCATAGGTCAGGGGCTAGCATCTAGCACCGGAAGGCATATTCTATAAAACTAGGAAGGCATTGCCTTTATATCTTATAAACACACTCAATGAAGCATACAACAAGATACAAACGCACATTATCTATAAAGTAAAAAGGGATAGTACAGTAAGTAAAAGGGGCCAGAATACAAGCCCAATTGAAAAGTAAAATAAAACTACAAGTTCAAGTAAACTAAAATAGCTCATGTGGACACCTGCCAAGGATCCTACATGAAGGATAGGTACATCTCTAGAACGGTCGTCTCTGTGGTACACCTTGTCTAATATCTACCTCTGAGTTACCTCCAGTCCTGGTACTCTCGTCCTCAGTCAGCACTCTCTATCGTCGGCACCAAACACAACATGGTGCGGGCGTAGCTAGTGCAGGTGTGAGTATAAAGATACTCAGTAGGGACCCCGAGACCCTCTAAGGTCTCAAAAATCCCACCAAAAAACCACAAATCATGTAAAATCTGACAACCCCACTTAGGTATATGCCTATACATGTACCTAAATTATCATGTATACCAATCTCATTCATGAGGAAACTCAAGACCCAAATCCTTGGCCAATGTCCAACTATTCCATGATGGGAAGAATACCACGAAGGTAACACCGCAATGGTAAGTACCACATAGGTAATGCCACACAGAAGAATACCACAAGGGTATCACCACAAAGGTATGTGTATAAGGCCCCCAGCCTTAAACCTTACTTAATCTTGAGTTATTACAAGATTACACATTGAGGATGTTTTCAGGTTTAGAGTTTTAGAGAATTAGATCATGAAACTTGAATTACATTCCACATTTAAACAAAGTGGTTACAAAAAAAACAGTATTCATTCTTCCCATCAACGGAAACATATTGAAAATAAAACATGGATTCTTTCTTGACACATCCTTGACACTATCATCACATCATGTACCTTTCCCTTGACCTGTGAAAAACATTTCAAAAACTTGGGATGAGCATAAAAAGCTCAGTAAGGGTTATAAAAATATGGAAAGGAAACATGAGTTCATATATATATAAGAATGAAATCATACTTTACCCATAAAACATAGGCACCTTAACATACCTCATCAAGCCATGAATAAATCATAGAAAACATAAGACATAAAGGTAACTTGAGGCATTCATAACATTCTTACATAGGGAGTAACCCTCTTGGTTACGTTTGGAATACCCATCACAGTATATTCCCAAAATCTCTTCGGAGAAACCTTAACGTTTCACTCCTTTGCGTTACCCAATGCATTGGAGAGCTATATCGGGCTCACCCGCCCTTAGTTTATCACGGAACCACCCGTTTTCATAACAATGCCCAAGAACCATAACATGAACGTATCACATACAATATTCATAAAGGAAAAAAAACATTTCCACATTTCAATCACAACATAACATTTTAGTATTTTGAAATAATGAATCCATATAAAAAGAAACCATTTCCAAAACCATTTAAAACATTTAATAAAATGATTTTTGAATCAAAGTGTCCCATACCACCTTGAAGCTAAAAAATTTAAACCATTAATATCCATATAATTAAATCCTTAAAACCATTTTTAAAACATGGATATTAATAAGAACAAATAATTAAAACATTTAAAACGATATTTTGGTTAAAGGGGTTTTACCAAAATTAGAGACACTTGAATACAATAATTGAGGAATAACATTTAGTAAGAACATTATAATATCATGAGAATAAATGAATTCATGATATAATACTCCAAAGGACAGTATATACACCATATAAGTGTGAATTGGTGCATAACAACAATGAACCCTCAATAGAAATGTCAAATGTGATGAAATCCCTTATAAAGAAGGTATCTTTAAATTAAGGACAAATCAATCTCAAAAATATGTGTGACAAATATAAATACACCTAATATAAGTGTATATTAAGTGTAAAACAATAAAAGGTCATTCACACATATTCAAAGGATGACATATTCAATAACTAAATGTTGAACCCAAAGAAATCAAAATTGGGTTAAGAAGTTCCCTGGACAGCCTAACGACGTCACATCAAAATGAGTTGATGAGAGATAAAAAGTGTATCTCATCACTTGGACATAAAATTTACATCAATAAGGATATATGAGAACATAACCCAACATATAAATATGTAAATTAAAAGACCCAACAAAAGAAGTCTTTTAAAAAATAGGAGGGTGAAAGGTTCCCTTACCGACTTGGGTGTCTTTCAAAACATACACCCCATGAAAGAAGGACAATAGATCATTGATGTAAATACTCATAAACGAAATTATATTACAAAAAGTGTAGAATAATGGGTAGTACATACACCACTCAATGGAATTTGTGGAAAATGTAGCATAAATCTCATGGGAATAAAAGTGAGATTAAAAATCCCTTACGAAAACTCGTCTGCCTAACGACGCCACATAAAACTTCCAAATTTGGATTGATGAGATCAAATAGGGTATCTCATCACATTACAATAAAATGAACAGAAAGAGGAAAATAAAAGAAAATCCCCAAACATTACAAAGATGAGTTTAAAAGAAGTGACATAAAGGAGAGTACTTAAAAAGAAAGAGAGAGGTTAGATCTCTTACGAAAGTTCGGCAGCCTAACGGCGCCACTTAAAACTTCCAAAATGGATTGATGAGAGAAAATAGGGTCTCTCATCACATGAACATAAAAATTACAGTAATTTTAATATAAAATATCATCCCAATAACAAGAAAGATGAGCTTTAAAAGGAATGACATAAAATTGTGTACTTGAAAAGAAAGAGAGGAGTAGGATCCCTTACCTCGGGTCCGACTTGACTCGATCGTTCTTTAATCTCCTGAATAATAAACTTGAGTTAATTTCTACTTCCTTAAGAACCTTTTTCAAGTTCATTATTTATTTTATATCACTTATTACCATGTCATAAACATTATGTAATCATTTAAGTTAATAATATTTGTTTTGCCGATATTTGGTTCTTAAGTCGAAAGTGGACTTCTTACAATTACATGTTGTTCGTGTGGTCAAAGGTTCTTTATATCCAGAATGACATTCCTTATTTGGATATCATATATATCATATATATCCATCATATACATTTATTTATAATATTACATAATCATTTATAGGTAAGAAATGAAATGCACCGTTCATGGAGACGGTAAGTCGTACGTACGCATGAACGCTACTTTCATTTCTTTGTCTTATTAATGGAATTAAAACTAAATGAGAGGTATGTATATTTTAATTACAGAATTATATTCATCATTTAGATATATAATTCATCATATATATCCATTATATACATGTACTTATAATAGTACATTACATTTGGGGATAAGAAATGAAATGCACCGTTCATGGAGACGGTAAGCCGTACGTACGCATGAACGCTACTTTCATTTTTATCTCATACTTTAATGGAAAGAAATAATAATGATATAGAGGTATATAATAATTCCAGTATAACATCATATATAATAACATTAAATCCATCCTTTATACGTCCCACGTATGGCATTAACGAATCACATCACTTTGAGGGGGCGGTAGTCCGCACTTCCTAAAATGAAGATATCGCGTATACCCATAATGGAAGCCATAAAGGTAAGACAAAAATGAAAAATACAGAAGAATAAGTAAAACATAAACATATTATATATCATATATAAAAATAGTGACATCATAATGGCCACCTTTGAAGGTGTTAAATGAGTATTGAACAATCATCGTTTCGGGAGGCATAATTTCGCTATACACGGAAACTGTATATATGTTTTGGAGACTTTATAAACTTTTGTAAAACCATATATATGTTTTGGATCATCATGTTTATTTTATTTAAAATTCTTGGTGGTGGGATCTTACATAGTGGAGAGGGTTTTGTCTCGAAAAGAGACTAAAACTCATTTATTCATTCATTCGGTTGTGTGCATTAATTTGTTTTTCATTATTTACATGTTAAAACTAAAAATCATTTTATCTATAATAAAAATATATACATAGATATTTTATCTTAATTTTTGTTCATATAGTACCTTGATCAATTAAATTTATATTAAATGATCCAACAATATTGTATATTATTCATAAAAGACCTAATTAATCACTAAAGAAATCATTAAAATGATTAATAACTATATCATACTATTTATTTTTATAAATAATGTTATATTTAAACATTCTAGGGACTTTAAAATAATAAAATTTAAACATAAAATTTAATTGGGTACTTAATTCACCCATCTTTAGATAGTCTCTAGGACAAACAATTGGTATTTTGGGAATTAATTCATCAATATTAATGAATTTAAAATTTTTTTAACTGTGATATTAATTTTTCATTGATGATGTTAATTTTTTATATTTCAAAAAATAGTTCCTTAAATTGATAATCATAAAATATTATATAATACTAACATAAAACCTTTCATTAAAGGTATAAATTATTCCCAAAATAAAATTATGATTACAGTGCATTTAGAGAGAATGGGTTTTGATATTTGGTATGAAATAGATGATGAATATATTATACATGAAAATATTATATGTACATTGGATAATGATAAAAAGTTAAAATAATACAATATTGTAAAAAAAATCCCAAAAATAATCTTTAGGAGATGATGAATTTAATAGAAATTTTTAGTGTAAAACAAAAATTGAAATATCGGGTACTCTATTTGTTTCCCATGGGAGAACATCCAATGTTAAAGAGATTAATATTAGTAATTATAATAATAAATATGATAATTTTAAAATGAAGTTTGATGTACCCATTCAAAACTTGTATCTCAGGTTCAATGAGATTTTCAAATCAATGAGATCACCTGGAAAACCTATACCATGCCAGGATTTAAATATTTTATTAGTCATATGCTTAATAGACTGATGGAGATGCATATCTCTTTCTATTATGGAATAATGTTATGTAGGAAATCTACCATTAAAGGAGATGAATGGTAAAATATTGATGTATGAAGATGAATTGAAATTAAACTACGAAGAACATGAGGATCTATAAGAAAATAGTAGCATACAAACCTACAATCCAGAAACAGTATTAGTAATAAGAGAAAGATAAAGTAGAAGTTTATAATACAAGTGATAGTGAATCAAATATTTATTGTGATGAAGAGATGGATCAACTAGCTATGATATTAATGTTTTTATATAAAAACCAAAATATTTCAAGAATATCAATTTATAAAATAATGTATAATAATAGAGGAAACTAGATAAAAGAACAGAGTAATGATGAAAATCAAATATAATTTGTTTCAATGAATTTAAGAGAAAAGGAAACCCAAAATCTAACTATTGAAATATTATGTACAAAAGGTAGTGTGCAGAAAATTTTAGGATATACAAAATTTCCATGAAGGAACCATGGAATGCTTCTGTGGCTATATCCAGTTACATTGATTCATCACCTAATGTGAAGTCAGACAGATCCAATATATGATTCATGAGTAAATTTAGTGGGAAACAATTATTTAATACCACCAGAGGAATTCTATGGTACATGGATAATGGTTGTTCAAGGCATATGATAGGAGATTCTCCTTGAATCAAGTGGATGACAGTGATTCAATGTGGACATATCACCTTTGGTGATAATTGTAAAGGAAATTTCATCATCATAGAAATGATTGGTAACAAATATTATGATTTTGATTAATATAGTTTTATATATATAATGTTTAAAATACCATGTACTAATAATATCTAAGTTAATTGATAATGGTTTCTATGTTATTTTTGGGAATGATTCTTTCAATGTTTCTGCTTCTAAAAATGTCTTAATTTTTTTTCTTTGTGAAACTACAGTATATATCATGTAGATTTAAATTATTTAGTTTGTAAAAAGATTTCATACTCATTTTCCTTTCACAAAGAATAGTGGCATTGTTATATGATTCAGGGCCATTGAAGCATTAAATAAAATATAATTATATCTAGTAATGGTTTAGTTAGTTGTCCACCTACGCTTGAATTCACAATAGATAATGTATGTAACCTTTATCAAAAATAGATATAGCACATATTTTTATTTAAATAGAATAGTGATTTCTAAAATTCTCAACCCAATGAGTTGGTTCACATGAATTAGTTTGGAACATCTAAAGTAGGAAATCATAATTTGATGCACTGTTTTCTATTCTAGTATATTACTAATATAGGTATAGTGGGGTATACATTATATCTCACAAAAGTGAAACATGATCATACTTTACCATTTATAGTAGCTCTATTGAATATTTTAAAGGAAATAAAATTACTGCATTTATATGTTACCATGGATATGATTATAAAAATAAATATTATGATTCATTTTTCATAATAAGTGGATACACACATAACATATTTTCTACTAAGAAACCCAAATATAATTCTATTGTTGAAATAAGAAATAGAACTTTACAAAAGATAACCAAAAATATGTTTAATGAGTGTGTCATACCTATCTATTCTTGGGCTGAAGATGTAAATACGACATGTTATATCATCAATAGAGGTTTGACCAAGCATATCCCATTATAAGACCCTTTATGATCATTGGAAAAATAAAAAACATAAGGTTAATTACTTTAGAATTTTTGGGTGGAATTCTATTATTCGTTACACTAGGGATATTGTTGGAAAAGTTTCCTCGAACAACTGTGAAGGAATTTTTTTGTTATTATTCAATCTCTATAAAATCCTATAAATATTTCAATATGAGGACCTAAATAGTAAAAGAATCAGTCCATGTAAAATTCAATGAAACTAACCCACATGAGACTAATACTTTTGTAATGAACCTTGAAGTTGATTTAACATCTATGAATTTAAATACTAAACCATTAGACTCTACTGTAAAACAAGAAGAAAAATAATCTATTTTTGAATTATATTCTAATGTATGAAGAACATGAACATGAAAATGTAAAATTGACCAGTCCACCCTTCTCAAGAGATGTTATAACCATTTTGTAGCATACTTTGTATATTTTTGAAGGTTATCTAAATATTATAACAAAAACTATGTATTCTCTAAGAGATCTTGTTTAATATCATGATTTCTTCTCTCTTCTTAACCATTTGAACTACAATTATATTATTACTGATGAATTATGGGTAATAGTAATTAATAAGAAAATAAATTTGTTAAAAAGGAAAAAAAATTGACACTGTAGATAAATCCAAAGACTCCTTGACAGTTGAAACTAAAGGGGTGTTTAGGAACATTGTAGATTATTTATTAAATATATATAGAAACAAGTCTATAATAGTTTCCCATGGTTACAGTTAATAATAAGGAATAGACTACGAGGAAAAAATTTAAACTATTTTTAGAATTGAGTTCATAATAATCCTTCTTACTTTTGGAACCAAACTATTTTCATGATTTATCAAATGTATGTCAATAGTTCATTATTAAATGGTTTCATAAATTATGATTACACAAGAGATAAAATCCTGATTTTTCAAAATCATCATTTCCAAAATATTGTATTTAAAATAACCAAATATTTATATAGTTTAAAAAAATCCCCTAGAGCTTGATCTGAGAGGCTCATTAATTTTATATTCTCTAATGTATTTTCAAATGTTATATATGATCCTACTACTTTCATAATGTAAAATTCAGAATATGTATTTGTTGTTAAAAAATATATTTAGGATAGTATTTTAAAATATTTAATAAATTCAATATATATGATATTTCCAAAATGATGAATATGAATTTTAAATGAATGTGCTGGGTTAACGCAAATTCATTCTTGGATTTTATATTTGAAAAACAATGAATGAATTTTGTAAAATCAAATTAAGAAAAAAAATTCATTTATAATTTTCAATCTAGGATAAAAAAAATGTGTAGTGACTCTCTTATGATAACCACCTATAAATTGAATCTTAAGGAAGTTGGAAAACTAGTTACCGAGGTATGATTGGTATTATTCCCTACATTACTGCTAATAAACGAGATATTATTATTTTTGTGTATATGTGCACTATTATTTTGGAAATCCTAATATAGTCTCTCTTAGTTTTTCTCAAAATAATTTTCAAATACATCATTGTACAACCAACCTATGATTTTTTTACCTTTGAGGGATATAATTCTATGAAATAATTTCATATCATTTTGATTATGGTGCGTTATTGTTAGATAAAAAAGAACCTATATAACATATAAATTAATATGAATGTCTCTTGTATCATGGTGCGGTAAAGAGAAAAATTATCTTTCATTGTCTATTTTGAAGATGACCGAAAAGTTGTATGCAGTTTATGTACGAAAAATTGGTGGGTGAAACACACTTTACTTGAATATAGATATAAGTTTCAAAATGACACTATAAAATATGAAAATTTAGGTACTATTTACTTTTCTATCAATCTAGTCTAACCTTCTAAAACATTACATATTGATATAATAAATCACTTTTCAAAAGACTACTTTCAAAAATGAGATACCACGCTTGAATATTTTGGCATAAATAATCAGTAAGATGATATATTTAATTTTTCTTTCAATTATGAGAGAATTAATTATTTAAAACATGTGTTAGGAATGATTAGTTATGGTTATGTATATTTTTCAGTTACGTACCACTGTATTTAACACATCATCCAAATTTTACGAAGTTAGCTTGTCATGTTAATGGCTATTAGGTCATTGGCATGTCATGTCATTAGATGATCCTGAAATTGTCTTATCATGATGTTTGATTTCATTCCATTTGATTTCCAAGTCATTGTCTTGTCATGCAAGTGCCTTTTCATTTTGTTTTGCATTATGTTGTAAATTTTCTCTCTTTCATGTAATTTAGAATTTTTGTTTTATTTATAGGTTTATGTTATCTATTGTAACATGATGCATGTTCTAATTAAATTTTGAATTTTATTTCAAGAAGTAATTTTATTTAAGAATACATAAAATCCAAATTGACATCAAAATGGAATAATTTCTATTCTCGACACACCTTGATCCCTGTGTGATTGTTATTTTTCTCTCTCTCTAGTTCTCTATGAAACACTTTTCCTCTACTTTTAAAACCTTCTATTACCCATGACCATGATTATCAAACTGATAGTAATTCTAATAATGAAACAACCTTCCATCTCATCACCTTCTAAGTATATATCTTCATTGTTGAAGCATCCATAAAATTGGGTACCTACTATATTTTCTCCAGTTAACCCTCAGGTCACCAGTTGAATTATTTTACTAGAAAATATAGTTGAATCGATGTGGATGTTGTCTAGAATTTCATTATTTCAAAAAAAAATAGAATCCATGATGTTTAGGGTTGTTTTCTTGAAACAAAATACCATTCAATGCTATGTTATAATATGAGTTTTATCACAATGTGAGGTTTACTTTTAATCAAGATGGTGCTGATTGGATCAGAAGTCATGTGAATGGACACATATTTTATTTTTAATGAAGGAAATTGGATAAATGTTTTAGTGTACCTCTTTATAGAATTTATGATGACTACCAATACATCATTTCAGAAGACAATTATTTCATTATATATGAGGATTCGATTATTTTACTAATTGAAGATAGCATAACCAAAAGTCTTATTGCCTCAGAGATATATGGGAAATGTGGTCTACTATTTATGTTTTTTCATCACATGCTTTTCCCAATAATGGTAGATTTTTCAACTCTAAAATACCATGATTTTTGTATTCTATCTCTTATGATATAAGGCCACATGATCAATATGTGCAGTTATCTCATTTTGTACATGAGTTAGATTGCCAAACCATCCTATAGATCCAAATCCATGATCTAACCAACATTTAATTATACCATGTTGAAGGCAAAGGGACTAGTATTTGATTATGAGGAGTCTAGTATAGAATATGTTGTTTTCAATCCTATAAGCTCATATTTTTCTAAGATGAATATTAGCTTCAAAAAATGGAATATATATTGTTCTAGTGATATTGGGAAGTTATATGCTGAGTATAATCCGGATGATCATCCAACCCGACTGAGGGATGATGTTGATCCAGTCTTGGAGCCTGATAACGTTGATGAATAATCGGATGAGGATAAAGAAGAAGATATTAAGGAGGAAGTGAAAAATGAACCATCTATTTATGTAATGACTAATCATGAAATTCCACCCAAATATTATCCCATGACCTTTGGAGATCTTAACATAGCCACCATACTTCAAAAAAGATAAAAAATCGTCAAAACTGATGATGAAAAGGAAGATGTCTCTAAAGGGGAGTATTGTAATAGAATGGAATCAACTGAAGAAAATAGAAATTATTATTAAATTTAATAATTAATAATATGATAATGAGATGGATAAAAATGAAAATTAAGATAAAAGGGATTTAAATGATAAAGGTGATAATGATGATTATGATCCTAATGGTGCTAGGAGAAAAATAAAGAAGATGGAAGTATTGATGCCTCCAGTACATCAGGATGAACTTCTTGATGGGGAGAAACCCACATCTTTTCAAATATTTCATGAAACTGAATATATTTATTATGATTAATCCTACACTATTTTCATTGTACAAGAGGTTTTGGACTCTTCTATGGTTGAACATAAGATAGTTATTGTGGTTGTAGAACAATATGTAGCTGAGTAATAGAAGAAGGAGATTCATTCATCTTATAAAGTAAGTGATAGTAATTTGAATGTTTTTGATCTTAATAATCCTCCTCTGGGTGAAAATGTTGAATGTGAATCCACTGATATTGTTTGAAAAAAAGTTGTTCTGATTCTAGATGCACCTACTATCGGTATGTAGTTAAAATATGAGTTTTGCAATGTGATTGTGAAAATCCCAGATGCTACAAAATAAAAATAAATCTTTAATGCAATTGTATAGTTTTGTGTTTAACATAGATCATATGTTCTTAGATAGGTTGAAGAAGATGTAGTTGTACATGCAGTTTTCAATCTCCCTACCACATCTTCAGTAGTTTCTGATGTTTTTAAGATATGTTTCTATCCCAGGTTTGATGAATTAATAAATTAATCTAATGATTTAAGGAGAACACCATAGAATATTTGATATAACGTTTGAAAAAAGGATATCCTAAGGGTTATTTGATAGATCAAGTATTTTTTTATATCAAATTGGAAATGTTCACTTCTGTTTGAACTACTGCACATAACCTACTCCAACACTATTTTATATTCCATTTTATGTAGTCACTACAGATGAATTGGTTTCTATTGGTAATATTTTTATGTATGACATTACATTGAATTTAAATAATTTACCTCCTAAGATAATTTCCTCTATGAGAATTAGGAATGATACTTTTTCATGTTGGTTATTCAAAACATACAACAACAGATGATGGATCACATTGATTAGAAAGATATTGAGAAAAGGGGGATATATAGTGAACTCGAATATCTTACATCAATTATTGATGAAATAATATTTGGTTTAAATATTAAAGGAATGTAATTTTAAAAGTATTAAGGATACATAATTAGATACTTATCTTATTGCTGGTCATCCTCCTCTAAATTTTTATGTTTATTAGATAAGGATAGTTTTCAAATATGAGGTGGGAGTAGCTTCACCCAGAGTTTCTGGTAGTATCATTGATTATCCACAAGATACCATGAGTAAAATTCTATGTAACTATGATCATTATTTCCAGTTGATTACCAGCTATATCCATTACATCAAACCTAAGAGGGAAACTATAACAATGTCTGTCAAGCTCTACCTCTCTAAAATTTATATTATTAATGAAACCGATGCAAATTTCAAATTATTAGATGAAAATTTCAGGAATCCTTCATTAACATGGTCTTTCAATGGGAAATAATTGAACATCAAGGAGATGACTCCAGTGTTGAACTGATATATGGGAGGTAACAATTATTTCCTTAGTGATATGGAAAGCGGTGGCCAAATCATAATGGATATTATTAATGTCATCAAACCATTTCATCATGTTCAACATAAATATGTTTTTTGTTAGGAAGATATTTTTATTACTCCATAAATGTGTTTCCATCCAATAGTTCTTTCTGGATACTCTATCTCCTGTTCTATTGAGTTTTCAACCATATCCAATGTCTACTAATCAATATTTGAGACACCTCTAAGAGGTGGTTATTGTTGAAGATCATCCTTGGAATATATATGTACTGTCTTATGTTGTTCACTAAATTTTAACTGAAGCTGATTCTATTGCATCAGATAAGGAGAAAAATAAATCCAATGCTAAATGAAAATAACCAATGGATGGATCTTCAAAATGTTAAACATTTTTCATTTGATGGCATACACTTTATGTCATTATTGATACATGGATTGTAATATCTTTTATTCAAATCTATTTTAACCTCATTATTTACTCTATTTATGTCTATTTACATCTACTACCTCCACTATATTTACCCTAAAAATCATAAACATGATGATAATCCCAAAGGGGAGAATTATTATGGAATATTTGTTTTCAAGAACTTTAATGTGATTATGGTTATATCTTATATTTGATATATCTGTTTTTTATTTTTCTTTTCATGATACGTAAATTTTATAACTACAATTTTTTATTTTCCATTGATATGATCTTCATTTACCTGGAATGTGGTGTTGTGATTTATATAGTATAAGATACATGTTTAATATTTTGTAATAATTTTGACACAAGGATTTTTGAACATCAATAGGGTAATATTTTTGAAATCCTTGTATTAATGATGACAAAATCAGTATTCTAACATTATTAATTCGAATTATTTTTACAATAAAAATTACATTAATATAGGATATGTGAAAAAATAATACACATATGAGGAAATGTATTGATTAGAACCACCATCTCGAGACACCGCTTACCATGAGTTGCTGCTAGTATAAAATTCTCACTATGTATGATATACTCCCAGAATGTTGTACAGTTGGCCTGAAAAATAGAAAAATTATAGGACACTGTTTGCTATCAAACTATTAGGATGTAATGCGACTGAAGAAAAACTTTTGTCGAGTAAGAGATGCATCCAGATTAGGCACCATCAATGTCATAAAACCAAAAAAGAATTTTTTCTATGTCTAAGACACATTCATACAAAACACCGATAGAATAAACACCACTATTTTAGATTCCTCTAGAATAGAAGGAATTTGAATTCATCTACGACACCATCAGTATCATTCTGCACCAAAAAAACATCATTGAGGGACCCAATCAATCATTGAGTCACTTCTAGGATAATACACCGACGATATTTTCTTAACTTATCTTTTTGTATCAAATTATTCTTAAAAATATATTTACTGAACATAACACATTTTTTATTCTATAAATTTCATATATAAATGACTAATAGACATAATTTATTATAGTGTTAGGATGTGTAGTAGTAGGAAGCATTTGATCTGGATATTCACCATTCTACTGATTATAATAGTTCAAAACACAGCCTCTTAAAAAGTAATGGATGAAGTAAACTGTCTGCAAGTTGATAGTTCATGAAATGAAATACATAGGGATTAACATAACTACAAATAATAAAATCTCTCCAACAAAAAACATGTTAATTTAATCTAAAATACATTTTCATAATTGGTTCATTCTTCCAGTTAAATAATAAGAGTCTGTGACACTCTATTTTCCTATTGTTTCCATCAGATCATCACTTAAACATAACTATAGAATCAAGTCAAGAGTCACAAGATGAATTATAAAATACAATGAATTTATAAACTCTACACTTTTATATTTTTCTATTATAATTTGTTTTATAAGATTGTGAGATGTTTGTGTGAATACATTATTTTCTCACACGCACACTATCTCATGTTCTAAAATGGAAGATACTTGATATCTCTTCAATTTAGTTTCCTATTTTATTCTCCCATGGATAAGAGTTGTGTCTTTCCATGTGTGTCATATTTAGTTTCCCCCCTTGTATTAATTTAGAAGAGTTCATGTGTGTCTTGGAATGTTTTTATAATATTTATAAACCTAATTCAGGTTTTTTATCCACATGTTTATTTTATATAATCTTCTTTGCGGTAGGTGATCACCATGCAAGGTAGACTATGTTATGACTGGAGACAAAACCTATTTTGTTCATTGACTCCATGAGGGGATTTAATATTATTTTAGTTTATTCCATCATTGAAATTGGAAATTGTTTTAACTATAAACAAAATATATTATTTGATATTTTATCTTAATTTGTGTTCATATAGTAATTAGATCATGTAAAATGATTTAAAATGATCCAATAATATTGTATATTATTCATCCATGACCTAATAAATATTTATATAAATCTTTAGAATGATTGAGATTTATATCATACAATATGTTTTGATAAATTGGGCTATATTTAAACATTTTTGGGATTTCAAATTAGTCTATTATCATTGAAAAAATTATTGGGTACACAATTCAGACATTATTTGGAGATACCCACATCAAACATCATACATGTTATGAGTAAACTCAAATACATGTTATAATTTTCATATGTGAACCTAATTACATGTTCACAATGATATTTATGGGCCTAGTTTCATGTTCATAAGATTATGTGTGAACCTAATTACATATTAAAAATGATTTGAGTAATCCTTATTATATTTCATAATATTATTTGTGAAGTTGATTATATGTTCAAAATATTATGAATGATCCTTATTGCATGTTCACAATGTTATTCATAGATCTAGTTGTTTTTCCATAAGTTTATGTGTGAACCTGATTATAAGTTCAATTATTTTTGGGTGAACTCAATCACAAGTTCACAACAATAAGAATAGATCTATTTTCATGTCTATATTTTTATGATAGCACCTGATTTAATTTCATTTACTTAATTAGAGAACATATGTCTATGTATACACGTTCACAATGTAAGAAGATGATATTAATAACAAATTTTCATTCCTTATAACTGTAATATTTTATCATGGTTTAATTTATCGATTAGCATATAATTCATGTATTATAAACTACAAATATTTATTCCATGACTCTTTATTTTTATCTTTGATATGTGTTGTAAGATCTTCTAATGAAATGATCTTGTTATCATATGCCTATTCCCATGACTATTCTTATATATATATATACTACTGAGCATATATGCTCACCCATTTATTAGGATTCCATTTTCCAAGTTATGAATAAGAGTTTTTAAGTATGAGTAATAAATGAGAGTATCATTATAGAGATATTGATGATCTGTCACCAAATTAGAATATTGTCTTCCAGGATTCCAAAGACACTGAACTACTATAGTCCTCGTGAAAATATTTTTATAATGTGACTTATATTACACTAAAATGATATAATATCCATGTATTTTAAAAATGGGTCATTATAAAATTTCAACTCAATAGATCTTAAGAAAAAAATTAGAATGAATAGAGAATGAGTGTGAATAATAAAGTAGTAATTGTTACCCAAGGACAATCTACAGATAAATTTATATACATTGATGATTAATTTTTGGTATTTTATAGGTTAGACAACATTATTATATTATATATATATCTTGTTTCCTTCATTTTAAATTATATCAAATGGATGCTAAAATATATTTCTATATTTTTTTATATGTGACTTTGTTTATGTTTCTGAACCCCCACTTTTTGAAACTGAAAAACATCCAAATCATGTTTTTATATTATTAAATTATGTTTATCATCTTAATAAATCACATTGTTATTGATATTAAAGTATTTATTTTTTCAGTAATTATTTCATGAATGCTAATTATGATCATTCTATTTTTAGTAAGAAATTTCTAAAAATATTATAACAGTTAATATTTATATTATTGATATGATTTTTAGTTTTGTAGTTAATTTTTGTGTAATTACATTCCTATTTTGTTGTCAGGTATGTTTTAAATGATATTATTGGTAGCATTAAACTTATTTATTAGACATAAAAGACTATCAATTATAATATGGTTTCATTTTTAATCAATATAAAAATTATAAATAGTCAATTAAGAGGTGTGGTATAAATTCATATAAGTCCTTGAAAACACCTATTTTAAATAGTTGTCAGTTTGATCTCTATAAATCTGGAAAATCTGTTGATATTAAATTCAATTGAGTCCTGATAGGTATCTTGATTTATTTTACAATATCGAGACCTAATATCATCTTTATAATTTGGTTATCATCAATATTTAAAGACATTACTAATGATATACATGTCGATGTTGTCAATTGAATAATTAGATATGTTAAATTAACATTTAACTATATCATTTTTATACTATATATAAAAATATCAACATAATATCCTATTCTAACTCTGATTTTGGAGGACATAAGATATATATAACAAATCCCATCAGTTATTTTCCACCCATGTTCCATGTATCTATATCTAATAATGTATAATTTGTGATATAATATGATAAATAAAATCCTATATTATAAATTAAAATTACTTATATATATTAGAAAGTGTGTGCTAAGAGGAATCTTCCAAGATAATGATGTAATAATTATTTATGCCTGTATAGAAATGGGTAAACATAACCCTAGACATTAACATAGGTATTAGAAAGTCATAAATAGGATATAATGTAATATGGGTTTTCATGATTCACAATATGCGGACTGTTGAGTTCATTCGAATTCAAATGGAAATTCCACTAAATCATATTTATAGTATATGCATTAGTGTCATGGAAATTTGACATGGCCCACCATTATCTATTATATATGATTTTGATCCACAATTTACCTAAATATTCTGAGAGAATCTACAATATGCAATAAAAATTCAGTTGAACATCATTATGGATTATCAAAACCAAAATAATGGAAATCTAAACAAAATATCTAGAAATGGGAAGGCATATTGAGAGGTTTCTTAATGGACATAAAAGTAAGATGAGATCATCATTTTACTTGGGCTGAGTTCCCATAAAACAAAATAATCCACAAAATCATCTGAGTGGTTCCTTATGAATCCCTTTAAAATTTGTGTTGTTGAACACATTTGTGTTGGAACGAAGATGGTGAACACAAGCCGTTGGGCCCTGAAATAGTTGTAAAAATGGTATAGAATAAAAATTCCATTTATAAATATATTAGGGATACATAGTGTTTTTAGAAGAGCTATGTTAATAATCATTAATGATACCTATACATTGAGGTCATGGATGACATTTTCTAAACATATATACATAAACCCAATCATGATATTTGTTGTAAAAAGAAAATCAAGGCAAGAGTTTCATCATCACCTAAATGATTCTCTATCGCATCAGAATTGAGGATTACCAAATACAACTCCCACCAACTCTATCTCAAGTACACAATGTATTCCATGCATCCCTCTTAATGTTTTACAAACCATATCCCTAACAAGTATACAATTATGAGATTGTACATCAAGAAAATGATCTCTCTTATAAGGAGAAGGAGGAGAAGATCTTGACACATATATATAATGTAATATATAATAATTCAACTCACATTGAAGGAATACTGTGATGAATTTTTTAATATGACGAGGTCTCATAGGAACCAAAGGGACACGTGAAGAAGGTTTTCCTTCACCTATTGTCACCTTAATATGTAATACTAATTTTTAAGTGAGAAATAAATTAATGAGGGAAGAATGTAACACCATTTTAGTTTAAAATAAGAGATTACAATATAGTTTTCTTAATATAGAACATTGATCTTTTTTCAATTTATGATTTATTGTAATTGTACTATTATATAAATTTTACCTCTATGGGCAGGCTATTTAATTGGGATATATAAATAGGATTAATCACATTATGATGTTTTTAAAAAACTTATATATAATTAATAATTATTTATTAATGATTAGATAATAATCACTCTGTTTCTTAGTGAAGTAATTTTATTCAATAAAAATATGTTTTAATAAAAAAAGGTATTTATTTATTTTTGTGAGATAATATTATAATTAATTTATGGAAATTTTGGAATTCTTATTCGATTCAAAGGATATAATTTTCAATATTATTTTCATAATTAAACTATATTGATTTTTTTTGATTTTTTTGAAATAAAATTATTTCATTTTAATAGATAAAAATATAGATTTTATTTGAAGATTTATTTTTGGTTTATGAATTTAGAATGATTAATTTTGTTTTAAAATAATCTTATTGATTATTATGTATATTATATTATGAAATATAAAATTATGTTTAGTGAAATCTATTTTACTATTGTATTTGATAAAAAACAACTTAGTTATAAGAAAGGAATTTCCATAATATACCATTTTTATATTTATTTTATGTTGTAATATTAATTTAATTTCTTCCACATCAGGAAATTTAATATTGGAAAATGTATTTGATATTTAGAATCTATAATTCCTTATTTGTTATATAGTTTCCTTTTATTTATTTTTCATCTTGCATAATACCAATAGTAACTATAAATTACTACAATAAGGGTGTGTCAGGGAAATATGGTTAAAGATAATATGATATGGAAACAAATAAAATTAACACTTTTCATTGTCACATTGTATGAGTAGATTAAATTAATTTACTATTAGGTTTTTATAATTTAGAAACATCATGTAACATTTCATTATTTTTAACCTTTATAATATTATATATTTAGTTAAATTAAAAATTTATTTCCCTTTGTGTTTGTCTATATAAATTTATTAAATGTTGATAAATATAGGATATATTTGGTTATAACATCTTATTGGAATTATAAATTATTTTTTGATCATGGTAATTTATTACTAATTTTTACTGAGGAAATAACAACTTCATATGATTATGTAACACCAAAACAATATATATTAAAGTAATTGAATATTAAAATAAAAAACTTAAAAAAATTTAAAACTAAAATAATATTTGTGAAATGTTGTGTAAAATCAATTTTTTAGAAAAAAAATTATTTAGTGAAGTTGGAAGAGATGAAATATGAATTCAATTATTTTGATTTACTTCAATGTGATATTAAATAAATAGTTTCAGAATAGAATTAATGTTATTTAAATTAATAGTAAATGATTTAATTTTTTTAAAAAGTAAAACCTCAGACAAGGGATTCTAGTATGTATAAAAATATCAACCATGGTCCATTTATGTATTAAATGTACATTATTTGTAACTATATCTTCTTCTAAAGGGTAAAGAATATTTATTATCATAGTAATTTTCCAAAATGGTTAATGTGGGATAAAAACATCATATGGGTAAAAAATATAAAATTATTCAATTTTTTTATGGTATAGATTCAAGACATACACATAAAAACTATAATTATATAATTTTTTACAATTTTTAATTAAAAATAATTTATATTAATTTAATATTTTATGTAATTCCAACAGTTCCCCTCTCATCCTCTTTTCATTAGAATTCATGAAACATTTTTTTTTCATTCGATATATTTTCAAATACCTTCATAAAATCTATATCCACACTGTAGATTTCAATGTGTGGGAAATAATACCAACTTTACCAACTTTTGAATTTGTCACGAACTAACCTGGGTAGACCCCAAACTGGTCACCCTTTATGATCTTTGGTAAGGCCTGAACGGTGTTCCTGATCTCCATAGGCCAAAAACTAGTTCTTTTCATCGTTAGAGTAACCACTGGAATGATATCACCCAATATGAATAAATAGAATTCAAGAATAAATAAATAGAGATTCCATCAATATATAAAAAACCAAACTGATCATCATTTATACAAAGTAAAAAAAAATACAACAACTAAACAATAACAAAATATTAGACCTGACAACCACAACATCTCAATGTAACCCTAAAGGACACTCTCTACATCTAAAATCAATTATCTCCCTAAATGATAGAAACCAATATAAAACATACACCATGGAATAAAAACAATGACGAACTATAGGCCTGACTTTTTAAAACACATTAGGTATTCCCAGAAAAATCAACTCCCAGTGCACATTAACCAAAATAGTGGAAACAATAATGTATGGATTGAAATAAAAAACATAGAAGTATGATTTTTGACACAATTTTTTACTTTATAAAAACAGAGTCCATTTCTATTTTCCATTAAAAACCCAACACTTACCTAGGAGGAAACTATTAGAATTTAAATAAAAAAGTAGGGGTTTGTCATTCTAAAAAAGGAAGATAATGTGTGAAAAATGTTTTCCAAAAAATTTCATAAAAATAATTAAAATACAACACTCAAATTTTATCCAATAATTAAACCATTCAAGTAAATAACAATAATGATCACATAATAATGCAAAGTGAAAAAATAACACATGTATAACCATCCAATAGTAAATCTCAATCATCCCCTATAGATATCTAAGTCTCTGTAGATATGGGACCACCTAGGGGATTGTGAAACAGTCAAGAACATTCAAATCATCTTCACTAATCCTGGAACGAATGCCTCACTCGATGACATCAAATTTCAAGAATATGCTTTATCACAAATAAATTTTTATGATTGAGCGGAAGTATCCCTTGTTAATAAAATAAACAAATCACATACACTTCTATGATCCACTATGCAATGAATAATCCTAACTAGTGTAGAAATAATTCTTATAAAATTTGATAGTTTTCCCAGGTTCCCATGTCAATGGTATAACGGGGTTAGGAAAACTGATGCAAAATGAGAATCTAATCACATATGTGGATATTATATACAGATAATTCACTTAAAAATGATCACCCAGAGTCACCCCATGTATCCATCTTGTACCATACTACTAATAGATCCCAAAGGAGTCCACACTGAGGATCTCCCATTTTACTCAAATAAAATGGTTCACGAGGACTCTCTAATAAGGAATTACCACCCATTTAATATAAATTAGTCATGTGGACTCCGTAGTGTGTACACCCCATCCATTTAATATAAAAAAGTCAATACGATTATCAAAGGTGGTTTTCCATAATAATAACATTCAATACATTCATAATAGTACCATATGGTCCTCATGAACCCCTTTTCAAGAATCCATAACTACCATTCCAAAAAATCATAAACACACCATTCTCTATTTCAAAATCATTTCTAAAACTACATTATTTGAGTCACTCAACATTTTTATGTCTATAATACTTTTATCAAAATTACAATGGGCCACATAATATCATCAAATTCCATTTCAAATATGGGATGATGATATTTTCTCTCTACTCAATGAAAAAAACACCTTTAAAGATGAAAATATTTTTGAAATAGAGAGGTTAAAAATCTATATCAATGTCATTATGGATAAGGTAAGTGAGAAAACACATCATATTTTCATTAATTCTTATAAATAAAAAAAATTATCGAACCAATATATTGCTAGAAGATGGATCGATCACTTCGGATATTAATGTGGTTGGAAACATGGAATTGAATTGTTTCAAATACCTTCTATCTAACGTAGTCATCTCCAGCCATAGTGACCCACTCATCGATGGTAGGTAGCCCGGATTTCTCAATTATATGAATGGGATGTTGGTGAACTTGAATAATAAACCCTTAGTTTAAATATCAAAGGAGGATGATGTTAAAGAAACTACATAATGTTTATTCAAAGATAGTGCGCCAGGACACCATGAGTTTCCTGGTGCTTTCTATGTTTCAACATGGTATCTTGTAAAGTCTCAAAATGTTCATGATGTTCATTATTTATTAATGGGGGGGATCTCTTCATAGAGGGATATTCACATCATGAAAAAATTTCAATCTAATGGGAGAGGATCTAATATACATTAACCAGTAAAGAATGATGTGTCTTTGTAATTTTAATTAAAAAATTCTTTCCTGCGTGTTGTCATGATTATTGAGAAATATCACCCCAAGGCTTGCCTCTATTGAAAGAAAATGTTTTGAAAAATGGAAGAATAATAAAAGGGGAAATAGGTATTTCCAAGGAATTTAAGGGGTACATTTACAAGAAGATTGTTGGATCAAATATAATTGTTCATTTCGACATGGAAAAAAGAAATTTAAATACTTTATTGGGCATTCATGAACTCGTATATGAGAAAAATTTTCTTCTTGGAATGGTTTTTTGATTATTTCTTCAGATACTATTTTACATGACATCTCTCTGTAACCCACTTGGTAAAGGGGTTTGTATTCTTTAAAAATACTAAAGGAGTTCAGCAAGGGGATCCAATTCCCCTTTATATATTTCCCTAGGCTCAATATTATATCAAATAACATCCTCATATGTTTTTAGGATAAAATGATCATCTATTTCAACATCAAATATATGATAAATTATATTTCACAAATCATTTTCACTGAGGATGTTTTAATAACAATTAATTGAATGTGTATGTCTATGGAAAACATCAAGGGAATTATGGAAGCCTTTGGTGAGGAATGCATAATAATTATCAACCCTAGGAAGATAAATGTATTAATTTATAACAAATATTCTGGAAGGCAATTCAATATTATCTAATACGTCCTAGGAATTCATAGGATTCACCATAAAAATAATTACATTGGATCACTTATCTTTACTGAGATAATAAAAAAGAACCTCTTTGATGATTCTATAAACCTAGTTAGAAGTGGAATTTGTAATTGGAAGAAAAAAAACCATTCTTTAGAGTGAAGGGTGACCCTTATCAATAGTGTAGATATATATATTCACATGCATGTACTCTCAATCATCAATCCTACAACAGATTATGTACCAAGGATTGAAAATATCATGTCGACATTTTATGTGATGCTTACCAGTTGGAGCGGTGTCATTAGGCTACCCGAAGTCACATGGATATGCCTGTTACAGAGGGTGGAGTGGTCCTCCTCATGTTTCATGAATCAATGAACTCAATGTAGGCTTGAAATTCATGTGATATAGTTGTAGGGTCTTTTCATAGGGTGAGGTTTATCATGGATAGAATTAGTGAGACATGGGAGGATTGGTCAAGAAGAAAGTTGATTCTCTCGAACCACTTAAAATACATGGTCATCCATTTTTTGGGACTCCATGTTCAAAAATGATTATGGGTTATAAGAGGAGACATAAATTTTTGGTATGAAAATTGGGCTAGTGAATAGCATTTCATTACATGGTTCCCAACTCCATCAAAGAAATTTAATGTGTCTATCGGTCACTAGTGCCTAATGGATTCCATTCTTCATGGAGGATAAAAACTGTTTTCAAAAATATTCTTCTTGTGGATGAGCATTATCAATGCTTCTTCTATTGTTAATCTAATGGTTTGTTCTCTAGTAGAGGATACAAAACCTCCTTTCATGTTCAACGAGAGTAGGACGAGCTATCATCGATCTTCTATTTTAATGATATTCTAAATAAGCTCAATTTTTTAATCTAGAGAATCCATCATCAAGATATTTTGATGGACAATAATATCCAATGAAAAGGAGTGAGCACGACCTTTCAATTTCTTTGCTACAACATCCCACAAATGGAGTACATGGATTAGATTTTTGTTCATAGTGAATATGGCATGAATATTATGTTTTAAATTGGTTAAAGGATAGGGATTGGATGTTGAGGTTATTAATTTGAGTAGATCAACACGAGATAGTTTCACAGTTATAAGGAATAAGATGCGGAGATGAAAATATGTGCCATATATATAGTGGTGATTTTCTAGATTCACTGGGAAGGTGGAAATAAGGTGAAAAAAACTCGAAAAATTCATCCATCATTCATTATGTTTGGAAATTCTCTCTTGTGTTGCAGTTGGAAAAAAACATAGTAGAGGCGACACCTCACCTTCCATACACATAATTCTTCCATGGTCCCAACAAAATGCAGGATAGAGTCATATCAATCAAAAAAGAATTGCAAAATGTTTTCCATAATGAAATGGATTGTAGTATAATGATGATGTATTGTATAAATATTTTGGAGATGAAGGGATGTGAATTTTTAAGAAACTCTAGTGGCTCCATCATTTTCAGCTTCAGGGCCTTCTTTGGGTGGGTAACTTCATTGGGTGTGGAGATAAGAGCTATGCACAATAGATTATACTTGTGTGACCATTACTATATCATAGTGGATGAAATTGAATACAACTTTGCAGCTTAAATTAATTTCATTTAAGGGAAAGACACTCTTCCATAGGAATTATTTATTTTTATTAGTAAATGAATAAGATGAATTATTTAGGTATATTCTATAGATAATACATGGCGAGAAGGTATCTATGCGGAAGAGGATCTAGCTCCTGAAGTAAAATAAGATAATGAAACTATAATTTATAATTAGGTATGATTACTTCCAAAAAGATGAAGTAGCGTCATTCTTTGTGATGTTTTTGACCATCACAACATTAGACTACAATGAACATTTTTGTTTTTCTACTTTCGGTTTTTGTACGATTCCATTTTATATTAATATAAATAATTAATTTTTTTCCAGACATTCAAGTTCCAAACACACACCACATTCAATCCCAAAACCATTTATTAAATAAAAAAAACATTTAGAGTGTCATAAAAAAATTTCCATCTCAATACATTATTTAAAATCCATAAATTAATAAAAAAATCCAACCAGGCATTTTATAAAAAACTTGGGGGAAAATATTTTACAAAATAATGTTGTTTATCTCAAGAAATGGGTAAAAACGCCACATTGTACAACAAAAAAATCATTCCAAATATCACATATCACTTCTTAACAAATAGTTATGGTTTAAAACAATTTTAACCAATGATTATTAAATTTAAATGTAAATTGGATTAGAAAACCTACCTCAAAATTCTGATGCATTGACAATACACATCCATGACAACCTCACCAAGGTTATAAAAGAAAAGAAAAACCCAGAAAACACCTAAAAAAGAAAACCCCCAACAAAAAAAATAATACACCAACCATATATCAACATGATCATGGGAGAAGAAAAAACAAATGAAAAGGAATAAGAATGAAGGGTGATATTAGATAAGATGATTACCATGAAGATCTATCAAAAAAACATTCAATAAATAACCATTGAATCATCATGTATGTTGGAGTGAAGAGGGAGGAAGGACAGAGGATCTTCCTTGGGCCAAAAACAATAAATCCAAGAGGAATGGTGTGATTTGGGGTTAAATCCTGAATTAGTTATAATATTAAAATCACGTTTTTAATTCACCTGGGAACTATACATGGTTAGGATGCACAGTTTACCAAATGGTGTGCTTACCGTTAATGCTTCACTAGATATTTGGGGATTCCTTTACGATTTGGCTACATGGTTTGACCAACTGTAAAACAATAGTGAGAAATTGAACTACCAAGATATAAAAACACCCCACACGCTTGTCGTTCTATTTGACAATCATTGTGCCTATGATGCACTATTCTCCAAACACCATCCCAAATAGCGCATCATTTCTTGGGTTGACCCACACAATTTCCTCTTACCATGCGAAAAATATGCACTTCTTTCTTCCAAGCTCAATAACCACACTTTTCACTAATAACACCTAGATTAACTATGGAATAAACATGGGACAAAGAAAAAAAATGCTCACCTACAAATTTAGATCATTGAAGACTCAAAACACATGAGAAAACCAAAGATCTGAAAGATGATCCTAATGAATGGACTAATATAAAAATATATGTGTGAAAATTCACTACAACATTAACAATTTGAGCCCCAAAAAGGATACAAATTTTTTTGTTTATTGATCAAGGATAAAGAACTTCCTACAACCACATAACCAAAATTCTCAAGGAAAGAACTCCTCAACCACCACCAAACAAACCCATGCATTATACTCAAAATGATCCAATGATCCAAAACTACTTCCTTAAACATTGATCAAATCCTGAGACACAATAAAAAAAAATGAAAAAATACCCTTAATTTAGTTGAACTCAACGCTCAACAACTTCAACAAGGAAGCACATCCGGCAAGACCAAGAGACGAGAGAAACTATATTTACTAGCACTATAGTCTAAATTGGGATCCCCACCATTAAAACCAACTAGAATCAATCATATTTCAGAAGGAATCTCAACAAGACCTGTGGTGGCTGTCAATACCATTATCGAACTACTTGATTAAACCAACCAGCACAAATGAGTGACCCCCACCCCATATAAAAAACACTAAATGAAATAAAATACAACACAATTGATAAAATGAGAACCAATATATAATTTCATACCACACAAAGACCACCAGATGAGAAATCATCATTTAAAAAGGAACTGCCATGTACTTGTCTGGAAAATGAGGCCCCCACTCCTCTATATAAAAAAATTAAAACTTCTACCCAGTAGGATTGAAATGTTGAGACAACGTATCTATGCCTCTTTCCACTGTGAGAGACCATCCAATACTAGTAAGATAAAAGTGAGAATATTATAATTTCTATTTCAATAATTTAAAAATATAATCTAGACTAAGGTCCCTCATAACTCTATTTCATAACTATGTGAAAGATTATCTATGAGGCATATGGATGGAGTCTCCATAATGGAGGAATTAATTTCCTCATAGTAGAGAGCTTTTAATACCTAATTAAGAATTTTCATTTCCATAGAAACATTGGTTTTTAAGATAAACCTTTATCATACATATTTATTTTGAATGAGAAACAACTGATAGAAGAAACTCGATAAGTAACTCATCTTCCTAGAATGGAATGGTTCATATTTTTCAATAGAAAAAAACACATCCTTTGAAATATTATTTCATTGGATACCCAAATCACTCAATAATAAAATTTAAAAGGGGTATAAACTTTTGAAAAAAATCCACAGAAACAACCATTACAAAAAAATTATCACCCATAGAAAAATGAATTAAATTAAGACCAAACAACACCTTAATACTATGAAATTGAATCAAATTTCTTCATAAAATGACCTTGATAGAACTTATTTAAATAGACTAGAAGTCTATAGGCACGATAGGTCATTGGAGAAATGAAAAATGATTGTTGTTTATAATCTGTATTTATACAATGGACCAAAAAAATACCCCATTCATAGAAGAAGATGATGGAAGATCAAAAGGCATTTTAATTCCCTCACCATCACTAATAGTCTTCAGTTCGCTTTCCCATTTACTAATTCAAATTCCCATTAACACTTCCAAAAATATGAGGAAATTTTTATTCCTCAATAAATCCCATTATCAAAACCTCAATATGAATTTATTTTCCCAGAATATCCATAAAATAGGATAAACCAAATATTTAACCTACCAAATATAGATAAGAATGAATCCCACTATCAAAAAATCGTGTGTTCGTTGATTTATATACCTGAAACTCGAGAATATATGAAACTATATATATATATATATATATATATATAATGAAAAAAGAACTCTAACACTAATCTTTCACCTTTTTTCCTAAATATTTTCTCCACCCCCCTTCTAACCTTCGACATCATAGAGAAATATTACCTAATGAATGTAGCCTTGAAAAACTCCCATGGATGATCTTCCTGAGTATGGGTTCAATAAGACTTAATCCACCACTTACAAGTCATCCCATAAAGAATAAAGGTATAAAGAATTTATTTTTACTATACATGAAGCTCATGTAATTTAAAAATCAATTCAACTCTCTACATCCGATCTTCCACATCCAGAGGGTCATATTGACAGTATAATATAGGAGGGATAAACATTCAATACTAAAGAAGGATATCCAAAGGTTGATCAACTGGTTGTTCTACTAATGGTAAAACACTTGTAACCTCAACTCAAATATCCATAAAATCATTAATTGGAATGACACTAGTCAATAAGATAACCAAAAGATCAATCATGATGAAGTCATCAAAAATTGTTCTCTAAAACAAAATGCATAATAAGAAGCACTTAAGAAACATAAAATAATGATCTATAGAACAAACGGATTTTAAAACCTAAAAATATTACTCCTAAAAATAACATTTCAAGAATATGAAGTTGTTGTGTGGTGCGATTTCTAGTGGTATCCCTTAGATCCCCCCGCGCATGAATATTTTTGGGAAAACCCTTGAACCCATCAACTCATGCTAATTCTGGTACTCAACTACCCATGTCGTCAGTTGTACATGATCACATTAATATTCATGGATATGATCAATCATTGGACTACCAAAGGTTAAACAAAACACTTTCATTTATCAAAACATTAAATCCAACCCATGATTTCAGATTCTCAACGCAATTAACATGTCAAAATTCAAAAAATATTTAAAAAGACTTCCAAACAATAATAAAAAACCATTTTCAACCATTAAACATTATTTCTTTTTTTTTCTTGCTCAAAATAATATTACATGGATTCCATAGAAAAATATAATTCACACCATTAAAAAATCATTTCACCTCTATACACCATATTCCATCAATACCCATTTTATTGAAACCCCATTTTTTCACATTTAAAATAAATTTACAACACTGTATTCAAAATAAAATTCCATTTTTGATATAAAATATTTAAAAAACACCAGATTTTTATTATAGAAATACAATCCCATTATAAAATTTTTTTTATTACATGATCATTTTATAAAATCCCATTTTATATATCATTTCATAAAAAGGATTCTGAGAATCCATTATTCCATCTTCTATAATCATAACAATTCCCTATTTAAATTTAGTTTTGAATATTCCAAAACTAGTGTTTTCAAAAAAAACATTCATCATATATGTCCAAAACATACTCACAGGTGGAATCTAGTGTCTATGGGTGACTTGTCTATATAGTTGGATGATATATTCAAATCACACCACTATCACATTTTGTCCCCTAAGAAAATTTCCCTAGCTCCACATTGCTTTCTAGAACATGAGATCTCATTGAGTCAACAATCCCATATATATTTTCCATTACAATACACAAAATAACCAAATATAATCAACTAATACCCAAAAAATCATCATTTCTCAAGATGAATAAAGGGTCGTTCTAGGATATGATGGTTAGAGATTTCCCTAGACATTCAACCTTTGTTCTGACAGTCATACACCATCTACATTGAAATCCAAAATAACAATGGACACTCTAATTTCTATCTCCTGAAAAGTAAAAACTTACTGTAAAACCATTTTTTATGAACAAATCAGGTTCAACCCTGAACCAGTCACCTAAGATGATCCATCGCAAGGCTCGAAGGGCCATGCGAACCCCAACCGGTTAGAAATTAGTGTTGTTAATCATCAGAGTAACCAAGGGAACAATTTCTTCTAGTATAATTAAACAAAATAAATATCATAAATAAACATAGTATCCAAAAATATATAAATAAAAAACATGATAATCATTTAGAAAAAGGTAAAAAATTCAACAGCATAACAATAAAAAACAAACTGGACATGAGGACCGCAATGTCTCTTTGTGTCCTCGAGGATCACTCTCAAAAAAAATAATCATCACCCACATTGATCGAAATTGAGATAGAACCTACACTAAAAGCTAATGATCAGAAATAACTATAGTCGTTAGTATTAAAACTTAGTAGGCATGCCCTAAAAAATCTATTACTAATTAACTTTCCTTAAAATAAATGAAACATCAATTTCATCTCTATAATATAATGTATAAATGTTATATTTTTCACAAATGGTTTCACATTAAATAAACACATAGTCCATTTCATTTTTTTCATTTAAAGAAACACTCTTCCCAAGGAGGAAAAGATTATAATTTCAAATATAAACGAAGATTTTTCATTTTAAAGAGTATTAGAAAGTGTGAAAACGTTTTCCCAAATGTTTTCCATAATCATTTTAAACAAAATACACATTATTTATCCAAGTAGTACACCATTCAAGTAAACTGTTTCAATTATCACATAATAATTGATATGGAAAGAAGCGTTCAAGGATAACCATCCAATAATATTTCCCATTCACCATCTATAGACAACTAAGTTACTATAGAAATCAATGAACCTATGAGATCATGAAATAATCCAGAACATATTATACATCTTGACTCATCCCGGAAAGCATGCCTCACTTAATGATAAAAATTTACAACATCTTTCTAAATAACACAGAAAATGGTCTGAATGAGGTTAACTATCCCATATAAATAAAATAAAAAAATCATTTCCCAAATATTGGCCACTATCCATAGTTTAATCCTAACGAGTTTAGTAATCATTCATAGAAAAATTACAATCTATGTTAGGATCACATGCCAGTATTATAAAATTATTGATCCAACTAATGCTTTTATAGAATCCAATAACATAAAAATATATCATTTATAAATAATTGATGCAACATGAACCACCCTGAGTCACCCCAGTTATCACTATATTCACTTAAAAATTAAAGATCTCAAAGGATTCAACCTCAAGGATATCCCATTCCTCTAAAAAATTGGATAATGAGGCTTTCACAACAAGTTCATCTAGCTCATTCAACATAAATGAATTCCAATGATTACATAGTTAGGAAATCCCATCAATTCAATATAAACAAGGAAAAAATATAATAAAATGATTGTTTTTATAAGATTCATTTTCCCCAAATTAATTAAACGACAAAATGGTCATCAAGAACCATTTTTTAATGAAACTAAAAGAAACATTCCAAATATTAATAAAAACTTCATTATCTATCTCACAATCATTTATAAAAATCCATTTTGTTAGTCACGCAACATGTTAATGCCAAAACCACATTTTAAAAACGTATAATAGGCCACATATCATCCAAAAAATGTCATATCACCTTAAAGAGAAATACAATGACCTCTTTCAAAACCAAAATCAATAAAAATTCCAATTGGTAAATCCAAACCACCAATTAGAGTGTCAATAAATATTTACAAGTAAAACCATTATTTAAAATCCAAAAATCATCTAAAAAATCCAACTATGAATCTTATCAAACACTTGGTGTGGATGATTTTAAAGGACAATGACTTTCATCAATTTTTTTGAGACCATCATTTTCACAGCAAAAATTCATTCCAAATATTATATATCACATATAAACATATATGTAAGGTGAATATAACATGAAACTGAGGATTATTAAATGCTACATGATAGTGTAAAAGGAATCCAACCTCAAACTCATGACAATTCAACAACGCACACCTAGAATATCCTCCCCAAGGTTAAAAGAGATATAAACAACCCAAATAAGGCATAAACAATAAAACACATGAAAATAATCCAATGTAATCCCCAAGAATATGTTCGCATGACCATGGGATAATATAAACTCAAGGCAATATGGATGAAGAATGGAGATGAAGAGATAATTACCTTGATGATCCTGCCAAAAATTGTGAATAAATAACAATAGATTCAACTATAAAGGATATTGGAGGTTTGAGGAAGGATAGAGAATGCTTATAGGGTTGAACACGCCAAATGAGTGTGCAATACTATTGTTTGAGGTTAAATCGAACAGTATAGAATGGTAAAATATTATTTTTAATCCACATGGGAACTATAAATGGTTACTCTTTATGGTTTACCAAACCATGAAAAAACAATGAACACATTACTATAGATAATTGTAGTCCTAAATGTTTTGGCTGAATGGTTTAACAAACCATTTCCCAACCATGTGAAATGGCACTTCTAATATACAGAAAATCCCATCACACTTTACGTATTATTTTAAAACCCATACACAAGACTCAAACCATTACCCAAACACAAACCCTTAATCTACACTATCTCGTAGAGTGATCCACATAGTTTCCCCTATCTATAGCTCAATAATTGTCAACATGATTCCAAGATCAAAAATCTGAATTTTCACCGAAATCCCCATTTGAACTATTGAATAAATGTTAGACCAATAAAAAAATGTAAAATCAAAATTTAAAAAATGTCACACCTAATCTCAGGAGAAAACCTAAGATTAAAAAGATTACACATAAAAAAGGATAAATATAAAAAATTAGTTTTTGAAAGAGTGCTTCAAGTGTAATTAATAGGAATTTCATCAAGGAAGATGTTTTTTCATTAACTGATGGTTTCATATTTTTATTCTTATACATTATTCAAAAATTATTTTGAAATGATAATATAAAAACACCAGTATCATACATACAATTATATATTCTCTTCTTAATTTCATCATTTAAATTTATCACCTCTCTTATCAAATGGTATAAAAATGTATTTCATATGTACAGTGGAAAACTACCTCACAAACCGATATAGTTCTGTTTACATAATACCTACTAAATAATGTTTATAAAGGTAGATTTAATAAATATTTATATTAATTATGAAAATATTATGATTCTATAATAGAGAAATATTATCTAACATTAATTTATTCCATCCAACCGAAAATAAAAATGTGTTCGAGTGTGAGGACGACCCACCGTATCCATGGGTTGTGTAATTAATTTCTTAATATATATATATATATATATTATATGACTATATAAATATATATATAAATATATATTATATTAATATCATGGTTATCATTATATATAATATTACCAGTAAAAAATGAATAATTTACAGGAGTGTTGAACCAAAATATACATAAATTACAATGTAATTATAACTTGGAAATTATATTTATAATAAATATTTATCAAAATATTGGTAAGATTTTATATGAAGATAATATATTAAATAAAATATATTATTATTAACATCTCATTATTTATTAACTAATGAATTTTTATTATAATAGATTTTTAATTTTTATGATGATTTGAATGACTTAACATAGATTATCTCTCTGAACCAGCCTTTTTCTTTTGATTGTGATATTTTTATATCTATCAAAATTTATCCATTTTATTTAATGTATTAAAATATTATAAAGTATATTATTATTTCATTCACATGATTACAAATTTATTATACCAATATTTGATGGATTAATACATTCCCAGCATGCATTTCTCAAATTCCTTCTTTGTAAAATTTCTTTTGGTTATGATAAGAGGAATGATTATGAAACCCGTATCTATATATCAGTAATTATTATGATTATTAATATTTATTGATCTACTGTAAAGACCCGAAAATTTCATGGAAAATTTTTTCTTAATTTTCTTTGGAATTTTACAAGAACGCAGTTTCTGACGGCGCCTGATTCCGAGGCCCGGTGTGCCCGGAATCATTTTCTGAATTTTGGCTCGGGTACGTTCAGTGAACGAACGAGCGGGGTTTTCTAACTTTTGAACCGTTGCTCATAATCAAATTCTGAGACCACTGATGAAACCGCATCGCTGGTAATTTCTTAAGAAGACCCTTTCTGGAGTTGCGTTTTATAGGGAGGTGTTGTTTTAAGAAAAGTGAGGGATAAAATATAATTAATACAAATGTATTTTATTCTCTTGTTAAGTAGATTGAGTGTTGTGTTACAACACTTGATCCTCTCTTAAGTAGTTTAAATCTATGTAAGGGAGTTAGGGGTAGGACCCACTTGGAGTTAACCACCCATAGGAGGATTTAAGGTGAGGTGGGGCCTACACGAACCCCACCCCTTCAAATTCCTAACTCCCTCAACTCACCCTTTAATGTTGACAACTTGGCTTGAATTAATTAAGTAGGATTAATTCAAACTTTTGAAATTCAACTTTTTCTTATCTTGTGTAAATAAAATAAGACTTGGGCTTATTTTATTTTTGGTTAGAGTCTTGTCATATTAGGAGGATTTGGGAGGATTGAATAAAATCTTCTTCAATGACGAAGAACGTGAAGAATGAATCGGTCTCCGATGAAGAACATCATCCTTCCACGAAGAACGACGACGTGCCTTCCTTCCTCTTCACCGCAACACGTGAGGAGACACCGCTTCCTCCTCAGACGCACCCCGACGTCGTCTTCAAATCCTCTTTCCGCGACTCCGCTCTTGAAACCGATGTAGGGGGGGTTTATGTGTTTTTCCTTACGCGATTCTCTTCTGCGATATTTGGACCGCATGATATCAGTTAACGGGAGGATGTCGGACTGCACAAACACGGCCGCTCCCTCCCATAATGTTTTTCTTGTTGTTGCGGATCGAATGAAATTGACGTGGTGCCGTCGCACAATGCGGGATTGAGCAGCAAGAATGCGCGACGTCGTCACACCGCGCATTCAAATTTCAAACTCTTGTGTGTGGGTATTTGATTTCAAGGTGTTCGTATAATTTATTTTGGATAAATTAAACACGGCCCGACAACCATACGCAGCTTGTTTATCGATATGCGGATCGACGGACGACGACAAAGCAGGACACTATGGCGTTTTAATCCCTTTGCAGTGAAGGTTGTGTCCCGGGAGGACCGTAGGCGAAGACGACAGGAGAAACGGACCACCGGAGCGTGTCTGATGGTCCGCGGAAGGCGGCGGCGGCGGTCGCTGCCGGCTTCAATTAGCGGCGAGGGCGGGCCGCGCACACCCCCGCCTGTGGCTTCCGCTCGGCCGCACTGGCCGAGCCGTGGATGGCCGGTCGAGGCAGACCGAGCCGGTCGGGCCGGGCCGGGCCCAGCCGGGTCGAACTCAGGCCGGGACGGGTCGACCTGGTTCGGGCCGACCCAGGAGGGGTCGGGCCGGGTCGGTCCGGGCCCAGACCCCCCGTTTCAGACCCTCTTTGGTATTTTGCCCATATCTTGAGTTGTAGACCTCCGATCAATGCGCTGTTAATGGCGATGCGATCCTTGGATCGAGACGGTCGTTTCGGTATATCGCAATCAAGGTTTCGGAATACTTTGTGTTCGACCGGGTTGGTTCGGATACGAAACCAATCGGGCCCTCGGAGCGGAAACGCTTGTAACTTGAGCTCTGGACGTCCGATTGACGTACCGTCTACTTTGTTGGATTTCTATTAGTGAGACGGATCTCTTGGCTTACTGCGATCAAGGTTTGGATGTCGTCGGAGTGCGGTCGGGTTGGTTCGCTCATGAAACCAACTGGGCCCCTGGAATGAAAAAGCCAATAACTCACAGACCAGGCATCTGATTGACGCGCCGTATGTCTCGTTGTTTTCCTCTTGATGAGACGGAACTTTTGGCATACTTCGCCCGAGTTTTGGTGTCTGTTGGATAGTGTCCAGGTTGGATTGAACCCGAAATCCAACCGGGCCCCTGGAACAGAAAAGCGGATATCATTCAGACCAGACGTCCGTTTGACGAACCGTCAGCGGCGTTGGTGATCACGTTGAGAAACAGTCCCTATGAGTATACCCTATGAGTGTTCGGTGTATAGTTGAGTTACGGCCAGATTGGTTCGCACATGAAACCAACCGGGCCCAGGGGACGAAAAGGCTCGTAACTCACAGACCGGGCGTCCGATTGACGCGCCGACTGTTGCGTTGAGACCCCTATGATGAGGCGGTCCTTTGAGATACTTCTTCGTGGGAATTTTTGATACTTGGAGTATTGACCTGTAGCTTGTGGAGCGGACCCTCCAAGAGACGAGCGTATGGAGTACGGAGACCGTGTAGCCGGCTGAAACCTGAGGACTGCTTGACCGACTTGACATGGTGTGAGTCCACTAGCCTAGTGGATGGAGCTCCTGGTATTTGGCGACAGAACCATGGTGGACGGAGTGCCCGGTAGTTGGCCGCAGACCCGCGGTACTCGATAGGAGGAGTACCTCTGTAGGCTATTAGGGAGAGCGCCCGGTATTTGGTGACAGACCCACAGCGGACGGAGCACCCGGTAGTAGGCCGCAGACCCGCGGTACTCGACAGGAGGAGTACCTCAGCAGTCTTAGATTAGTGAGCAGTACCTCGGAGTCGTCACAGGACCGCTGTACACTTCAGAGAAAGAGCACTTCAGCAGTTACCTTTTCGATAATGAAAATCATGGATTGAGCTGAGACTTTTGACCTTTGTGTTTACCTCTTGATTTAGATGGGTCACCTGATAACTTAGGTATATGTATGGGAATATACTTGGGTAGTGGTTATCTGTTGATTTCCTGATCTGTGTGTTTCCCTCATGATTGAGATGGGTTACTTGATAACTTAGATACATGTATGGGCATATACCTAAGTAGAGGTTATCTGTTGAGTTCTTTTTATTGGATATCCATGTTGGTTTTAGTGAGACCTTGAGGGTCTCGGGGTCCCTACTGAGTATCATTATACTCACCCCTGCACGGGTTATGCCTGCACCTCGTTGTGTTGGTTGCAGACGAAGGGCAGTGCTGACGGAGGCCGAGTGTTCGAGGACTGGACTGTACCCGGGGGTGGACTACACGACGAGTCAGTATCTGGAGGTGGACTTCACAGCGAGACGACACACGGAGGAGGTTGACGGGCGAGAGCATTGTGGAGGCTATTTGTACCTACCCTTCAGGTAGGATCTGTGGTGGACGATCCAGGAGCTGTGTCAACTGTACCTACCATTCAGGTAGGATCCAAGGAGGACGACCCAAGAGCCAATTCCTTTCTTCCACCTGTTGTCTTTTCCTGTTGTACTTGTTCAGTTTTAGTTTTACTTTCATTTGGTTTTGTATTCTAGCCCATTTACTTTTCAGCACTTTCCTTTATACTTTGTGTTTTGCTTCTGATTGTACTCTGTGGTGTTTTGTTTACTTTTATAAAGGCAATGTCTTCCCTGTTATCGGGATTTGCGCCTTTGGTGCTAGTCACCAGCCCCTGGCCTATGGAAGGCGGGTTTGGGGTAGTCACGGCATGGGCCCCGAGGACGGCTCGTGACAAATTGGTATCAAAGGAGTTGGTTTTACCACAGAACTTATAACTTTGATATTTTCTTTCTGTGAAGCAATAGTGTTAAGAGTACCGATTGTGGTTTTCAGTTCAGGGAGTCCAGTGTTGGAGCGGGCGGCCGACGTATCCATACACCAGGACCCTGACAACTGATTTCCGACTTTGTGCCTGAAAACACTGATTGCGTGTGTGTTTCCAGAAGTTTTTAAATGTCAGCTCAAACCCGGTCAGCTCACTAGGTATAAGTCTTTTGATTATGTCATGTTTTTTTCTTTTAGGATGCCTCCCCGTGGAGGACCAGCTAAAGCCCCGTGAGTTTTTCGTACTGACAGCCCGCCGAGCGACGTGGCCTCATTACAGGGTTCTATTCCAGTTGAGGCACCAGCAGAGGCACCAGCGGTACTACTACCCGTTGGGCCACTGATGCCACCAGCCCCAGCAGCAGAGGGTGCACGTCGCTTGAGCGCACTGCACGAGTTCCAGTGCCAGAGGCCACCCAGGTTCCGGGGAGAGACGGTCCCGCAGGCGGCTGAGGATTGGCTGGAGGGTGTGGTGAGAGTCTTCAGGCTGGTGGGGACGCCAACAGACTTCATGGTGATCCATGCTGCCAGCCTTCTTCAGGCAGCAGCAGGCAGATGGTGGAGCCTGATTCTCTAGATGCATGACGAGGCGACACTTCTTTGGGCAGACTTTGAGATCCTGTTACGGGTAGAGTTTGTACCAGCCACCCTTCGAGCGGTGCGTATACAGGAGCTACTTCAGCTGCGGCAGGGCAGCATGACAGTGGCACAGTATTCAGCGAGGTTCATAGACCTCTCGCGCTACTCCACAGATATGGTACGGGACCCGTTCTTCAAGGCCCAAACCTTCAAGCAGGGGCTCAGGTGAGATATTATAGCTTCTGTTGTTTCTCACAGCATTCCGACGCAGACAGGGGTGTTTGAGAGAGCCCTCTTAGTGGAGAGTTTCCTTGCTGAGCAGTCTCTAGCAGCAGGACCCACCACTAGCCAGCTTGCGGTAGAGTCTTCTGCAGTAGGCAATAGACAGATGACACAGAGGCCCAAGAGGACCAGACCTACCGGTGGCCGACTACACGACTCAGGTTTAGTTGTGTGGGGAAACCTGGGTGGAGTTAGAGCCAGACGTGCCGAGATTGGACAGTGTTACTCCTACGGCGGAATTGGTAACATGGCACGTGACTGTTCGACCCGCCATGCAGATGACCAGCAGTTAAATGAAAAACCTCCTAGCCAGAGGCAGAGGTTCGATCAGGGCAGACTGCAAGGAGGAGGCGTCCATGGAAGAGGAGCTGGTCATGCAGCTGGAGGTGGACGACGCTTCGGGGTGTTGCCACCCCCACCACCAGGAGGCCCACCCCGACCACAGGGGACAAGAGGACATGGGAGAGCTCAGCTTCAGGAAGCTGAGGCCTATGGTCATGGAGCTCCAGAAGCAGATGGACACGAGCGGCACTAGCTCCCGACCTGGAGGCTGTTGATCCTGTTGCTTCTAGTATGTTAATGTTTGTTTGTAGTTGCTTCATGTATTTGTACTATGAGCTGCTATAAAAAAAGACACATATATTTGTGATGTTTGATTTCCTGTCCTTTTGTTTGGTTGATACTGAGTGGTCTCGGTTAAAACTGTTGACTTGACCCTCACTTTTGAGATTTCTACTGGGGGAGACCGAGTGACCTCACACTGATGCCGACAGTGTGACTCGACCCATGGAGGCGAGAGTGACAGTTGGATCTCTTGGTAGTTACGCCGAGGCCTTACGATGTCATCCATGGAATTAATGCATAATTCATGTCAGGATTGACTGTATTAGGCAATGAATGTAGTTCATCCAGGGGATGCGACCAGATTTCTCTTATCGAAAAAGAAGAAATCATAGCAGCTCTTGTGAGACTAGAGAAGGTCCAGGTCATCCAAGTGTAGATGAGGACAACACAGGGCTGACAGAAGCCTTATGCTGACAGGACATGGAGGCCTCTAGAGTTCGAGGATGACGATCATGTCTTTATACGGGTCTCAACTCGAAGAGGATAACGGAGAAGTGGCCAAGGCGACATGTAATCTCCGAGGTCCAGTGGACCTTTCTAGGTCCTCAGCTGGGTAGGCGGGGTGGTTTACCGCTTGACCCATTCACCGCAGTTGCACCAGGTGCACGACGACTTCCACGTATCTCAAATGAGAAGATACGTGCTCGACCCTTCGCATATCATCGACCATGAGGAACTGGACGATGGCGATGGGGTGTCTTTCACGGAGGTTCCAGTGGGGATCGAGGATCGACAGGAGCAGATCCTATGAGGACGATCGATTCCTCGGGTGCACTTTCTCTGGCAGTATAAGAATCTCCAGGTGAGCACATGGGATCGGAAGGCTCAGGTGCGTGCTCAATACCGCTTTTGTAACCCTAGTTTGTGTTGAAACTTTATAGAGACGTAAAGCCCTGAGGTGGGAGTAATGTAAAGACGCGGAAATTTCAAGGAAAATATTTCTTAATTTTCTTTGGAATTTTACAAGAACGCAGTTTCTGACAGCGCCTGATTCTATGGCCCGGTGTGCCCAAAATCATTTTTCGAAGTTTTGCTCGGGTACGTTCAGTGAACGAACGAGCAGGTTTTTCTAACTTTTGAACCGTTGCTCGGAATCGAATTCCGAGAGCACCGATGAAACTGAAATGCTGGTAATTGCTAAAGAAGACCCTTTCTGGAGTTGCGTTTTCTAGGGAGGTTTTGTTTTATGAAAAGTGAGGGATAAATTATAATTAATACAAATGTATTTTATTCTCTTGTTAAGTAGATTGAGTGTTGTGTTACAACACTTGGTCCTCTCTTAAGTAGTTTAAATCTATGTAAGGGAGTTAGGGGTAGGACACATGGAGTTAACCACCCATGGGAGGATTTAAGGTGAGGTGGGGCCCACACGAACCCCACCCCTTCAAATTCCTAACTCCCTCAACTCACCCTTTAATGTTGACAACTTGTCATGAATTAATTAATTAGGAATAATTCAAACTTTTGAAATTCAACTTTTTCTTATCTTGTGTTAATAAAATAAGACTTGGGATTATTTTATTTTTGGTTAGAGTCTTGTCATATTGGGAGGATTTGGGAGGCTTGAAGAACATCTTCTTCAATGACAAAGAACGTGAAGAACGAATCGGTCTCCGATGAATAACACCATCCTTCCACGAAGAACGACGACGTGCCTTCCTTCCTCTTCATCGCAACACGTGAGGAGACGCCGCTTCCTCCTCAAATGCACCCCGACGTCGTCTTCAATTCCTCTTTCCGCGACTCCTCTCTTGAAATCGAGGTATGGGGTTTATGTATTTTTTCTTACGTGATTCTCCTCCGCGATATTTGGACCACATGATATCAATTAACGGGAGGAGGCCGGACCGCACAAACACGGCCGCCCCCCTCCCATATTGTTTTTCTTGTTGTTGCGGATCGAAGGAAATTGACATGGTGCCGTCGCACATCGTGGGATCGAGCAGCAAGAATGTGCGACGTCGTCACACCGCACATTCAAATTTCAAACTCTCGTGTGTGGGTATTTGATTGCAAGGTGTTCATATAATTTATTTTGGATAAATTATACACGGCCCGACAACCCTACGCAGCTTGTTTATCGATATGCGGATCGACGGACGACGACGAAGCAGGCCGCTATGGCGTTTGAATCCCTTCGTAATAAAGTTCGGGTCCCGGGAGGACCGTAGGTGAATACAGAAGGAGAAACGGACCACTGGAGCGCGTCCGGTGGTCCGCGGAAGGCGGCGGCAGCGGTCGCCGCCGACTTCAATTATTGGCGAGGGCGGGCCGCGCACACCCCCGCCCGCGGCTTCCGCTCAGCTGCGCCGGCTAAGAAGTGGCTGGCTAGTCGAGCCGGACCGAGCCGACTGGGCCGGGATGGGCCCATCCGGGTCGGACCCATGCCGGGATGGGTCGCCTGGTTCGGGCCGACCCAGGGGGGTCGGGCTGGGTCGGGCCGGGCCCAGACCCCCTGTTTCAGACCCTCTTTGGTATTTTGCCCATATCATGATCTGTAGACCTCCGATCGACACATCGTTAAAGGAAATGCGATCCTTGGATCGAGACGGTCGTTTCGGTATATCGTACTCAAGGTTTCGGAATACTTTAGGTTCGGCCGGGTGGGTTCGGATACGAAACCAACCGGGCCCTAGGAGCGTAAACGCTCGTAACATGAGTTTCGGATGTCCGATTGACGTGCCGTCAACTTTGTTGGATTCCTCTTAGTGAGACGGATCTTTTGTCTTACTCCGCTCAAGGTTTGGATGCCGTCAGAGTGCAGTCGGGTTGGTTCGCTCACGAAACCAACCGGGCCCCTGGAACGAAAAAGCCAATAACTCACAAACCGGGCATCCGATTGACGCGTCGTCTGTCTCATTGTTTTCCTCTTGATAAGACGGAACATTTGGCATACATCACCCGAGTTTTGGTTTCTGTTGGATAGTGGCCGGGTTGGATTGTACCTGAAATCCAACCGGCCCCCTGGAACGGAAAAGCTGATATCATTTAGACTAGACGTCTGTTTGACGAACCGTCAGTGGCGTTGGTGATCACGTTGTGAAACAGTCCCTATAAGTATACCCTATGATTGTTCGGGGTATAGTTGAGTTACGGCCGGATAGGTTCACACACGAAACCAACCGGGCCCCGGGGACGAAAAGGCTAGTAACTCACAGACCGGGCGTCTGATTGACGCACCGACTGTTGCGTTGAGACCCCTATTATGAGGCGGTCCTTTGAGATACTTCTTCGTGGGAATTTGTGATACATGGAGTATCAAACTGTATCTCGTGGAGCGGACCCTCCCAGAGACGAGCGTACAGATTATGGAGACCGTGTAGCTAGCTGAAACCTGGCGACTGCTTGACCGACTCGACTTGGAGTGAGTCGACTAGCCCAATGGACGGAGTGACCGGTATTTGGCGACAGACCCACGGCGGATGGAGCGCCCAGTAGTTGGCCATCGTCCCGCGGTACTCGACAGGAGGAGTAACTCTGTAGGATATTAGGGGGATCACCCAGTATATGGCGACAGACCCACAGCAGACGAAGCGCCCGACAGTAGGCCGCAGACCCGCGGTACTCGACAGGAGGAGTACCTCAGCAGTTTTAGGTTAGTGAGCAGTACCTCGAAGTCGTGACAAGACCGCTGTACACTTCAGAGATGGAGCTCTTCAGCAGTTACGTTTTTCATAATGAAAATCCTGGTTTGAGCTGAGACTTTTGACCTTTGTGTTTACCTCTTGATTGAGATGGGTCACTTGATAACTTAGGTATAAGTATGGGCATATACCTGGGTAGTGGTTATCCGTTGATTTCATGATCTTTGTGATTCCCTCATGATTGAGATGGGTTACATGATAACTTAGATATATGTATGGGCATATACCTAAGTAGAGGTTATCTATTGAGATCTTCTTTGTGGATATCCATATTGGTTTTAGTGAGACCTTGAGGGTCTCGGGGTCCCTACTGAGTATCGTTATACTCACCATTGCACGGGCTATGCCCGCACCTCATTGTGTTGGTTGCAGACGACGGGCAGTGCTGATGGAGGCCGAGTGTTCAAGGACTGGACGGTACCCGGAGGTGGAATACACGACGAGTCAGTATCTGGAGGTGGAATTCACGGCGAGACGACACACGGAGGAGGTCGACGGGCGAGATCATTGTGGAGGCTATCTTTACCTACCCTTCAGGTAGGATCCGTGGTGGACGATCGAGGAGCTGCGTCATCTATACCTACCCTTCAGGTAGGATCCGAGGAGGACGACCCAGGAGCTGCTTCCTTTCTTCCACCTGTTGTCTTTTCCTGTTGTACATGTTCAGTTGTAGCTGTACTTTCATTTGGGTTTGTATTCTGGACCATTTACTTTTCATCACTTTATTTTGTACTTAGTGTTTTGCTTCCGATTGTACTCTGTGGTGTTTTGTTTACTTTTATAAAGGCAATTTCTTCCCTGTTATCGGGATTTACGCCTTTGGTGCTAGTCGCCAGCCCCTGGCCTATGGAAGGTGGGCTTGGGGTAGTCATGGAATGGGCCCCAAGGACGGGTCGTGACATCTACATTTTTGGAACACATAATCATTATCATTTTATGATGGGTTCACCTATATATCACTATAATTATTTTGGTAATGATTTTTTTTTCTAGAGATGTTATGTCATAAATTAGGGAGAAAATCTAATCCACTAGGGGTCTCTATCCACCATGTGATGTTATATTTTAATTTATCATTAACATCTTATTATTTGAATTTTTACGTTTTTGACACACTTCCTATGAATATAATATCTTATGATACCATTTTCTTCTCCCATGTGATTACTCATCATCTATCTCTTTTATGATTTCAGGTTATTCCTTTGATTTACTTATTTTATTTCTTTTTCAAGTGTATTCAAGTAGTGTTCTTTTTTGAAAACCATTTTTTTCTATATATTACCAAAGAATTAGCAACCATTTATTGGAGAATAAATGGATTTATGATATCATTATAGAGATTAAAATAACATGTATACCTTGTTTATCATTCTAAAAAAGATATTCAATAAAGGTAGAGAACAATTTAAATCCATATATTTATGAAATAATAACTCCAAACTTAGGAATGGATGTTTTTATAGTACAATAAATTAAATCCCTTAATTAAGTAGGTTGGAAAACTATTTATTTTAAAAGTAGTATTTCAACAAGATCAGTAATTAGTAAGTAGATTAGGCCGAGTCTTGGGATCAAATACTGAGCATTAAAATTACACCAATACTATTATCAATATATCATTCTAGACACAAATATGTTATATGCATTTATATTCACATTAAATTTTAGATAAATCATTGTTTAAATTTGTGTTAATGTATATTTATTTAATAACTAAATCCTAAAAATTAAATAAAAAATAAACAGGAAAAATATCTCACCAAAAGTCATTCTAATGTTAAATATCATTCCATAATTTCATTATAACCATTTCAAAAAAAATCTGGGATTTATAAATAGATAAAATTTATTGGATTCACCATTTTAGGGGTTTGAGGATTTTATACTTAATAATGTATAAATTATTGCACATGGTCTAACAAAAATCACTAAAATTCCCCAAACACACATTTTTAAGTTGAAATCAATCCGAGGGGAAATCAAATTGAGATTCCCTATAGGGTTCCAATTGATGGGTATTGTTTCTTGATATCATGATGTTTCAGATGAATTTAATCCAATTTGGATTTAGTCTAATAGGTCAGGACCGAACATGATTACTTATTCCATAGATTTGTTCATGTTGAGATCCTTATTTATTATGTTCGGGAATTGAATGATTTTATATTATCTTAAGCATGGGATGAATTTTCATAGTTTCTAATATGCGGTCATCTCTCCTATGCTTCTATTTCAAAAGACATCCATTAATGTAATGGAATTATTGAGTTGGTGTGAAGCCTTATTTTTACGTTTTTTGTCAAACTAGTTAAATTTTCATAGTGAGATAAAGTTATTAATCTAAATTCATATATTAAAATTCATAAATAACATGATAGTATAATATATGTAATTAACCAATTTAAAATATCTTTCAACAAATAAACAAAATGAATGAAAAACCTTCAATGAAATGAATGATTTTTTTTATTTTTAGAGTAAATCTGGTCCCTTTTAGTTAGTAATAAACTAAAGGTGGTCATATTATTCATAATATTCAATGAAATATATTATATTCCTCTAATATTGCATTTAATATCCTCATATAATTTTTTTTATTTTCATTTTATTTAATAATATTTTTAGTATTTTCTTTGTATTCAAGTGACTCAATACCCCATGTGTTTTTATTTAATTAATGGTGGGAGGGAATGAATGAATGAGATATTCATGGAAATTGATGTTGAATTCAAAAGTACTAATAAATTTCAAGAAAATATAATTATCCTTGTAATTTATAAGGGTATTTATATATATATATATATTGGTGTTGTGTAAATAAAGAGATCAAAAATGGGTTCTAATGGATATTTAAATTCTTTCTGTTAATCCATTGGAGGGGTGTTTATAAAATTTGAAACATTTCAGCGGATTATAATATGATGAATCATTGTTGATGTTTGTAACGAATTTACAGAAACTGTGAATAGAATGGGTTTTTATGTGATTATGAGTTATTTATATAAAATTAGTGGTGTATGTATAGATTATATTTCATGGGGTCAGGATATTCATATAAAAATGATTATCAATGCCAATATAAAAGAGAATCTGGATTATTTTTTAGTTAATGTTGCGTAATGTGTTTTGTTTTATATGGATATTTGATATACATAATTTTCTATATAAGGAATTTTACTATGATTTAAATTTTTTATTACTTTTTTGGATTTGTATTAATGTTCTTTCAGAGGGTTTTGGTATTCTATTATATTTTTTAATGTTAGGGATTTGGTTTTCCACCAATGAAATTGAATTTTTTAATTTTGTAACTATAAATTTAATTTTTTTGTATATATATATTCCTAATAATATTGATTAATATTAATTTTTATTATAGATTATATTTCAGAGTCGTAGATAGTGAGATGTTGTGTTTTAGATGGCATGGATGTGTTTTTGTGATTACGGTTATGTGATTGGGATAGAATATGATTTTTTTTGAATTACATTTAATCTGGATTCATTTATTCTCTTTTATAATTATATTTTCATTTATAAATATATAGTTATTTAATTCACATAATCGTTAATGTGTTTTTCCACCTCACACAAGAGTTTGTGGATATGTATACTTATTGTTATGCTTGAATACTCCTACAATTATTATCTATTGTTTTTTAATCTCATAAATCCATTTGAAAAATAAATATTATGATATAGTATATTAAATTGTATTTTGATGAATCATACGGTGGCTCTTTAACCATACATCAATGATTTTTCAAATTTAATGACTATGTATGATATTTAGCATGTGTAAAATATCAATACGCTATAATTTTTGAAAAACTGAAAAGTATAATATCATACATGAGTACCTAATAATTATTCAACCATACCTATCTTTTCTAACTATAATTTTGAAGATCATTTTTTTATTTTTGTAACATGTTTTATATATGTCATAAAATACCATATTAAGAATGATTTTGTTAAACATGTGAGAATAGGTTTCTAATGTTGTTCAAAATGTTTTTTCTATGACGCACTAGGAAATGTGATAGAATTATTTAGTCAAAATTTTAAGGAAAAATACTTAATTCATACACTGATTTTCCAGTAATCATGTTCCTAACATAAGGAGTATTTCAATGACCGATGATGATGTTGTACATAGTCATTCAATAAAAGAAAAGATAACCAATGTCTCCAAATTATAATTATTTGAGGCATACCACAAACTAGAAATAAGATGAAATATATAATTTAGAAGCCCAATGTATATAATGAAAATGATATAGGATGGATTGGGATCATTTTCACCAGTCCATGGTTTTAAATAATTTCTCAATATTGAGATTGTACACATGTTTTCAAAGGGTATGATTAATAAGGGGGGGAAAGTATATCCATGTCACTAGATAGAAAATTCCCAATATAAATGTATTGAACATGTATATTTTTTATGATGGAGAAATATATAAATTATAATGTTTAATGATATATATTTATATGGGAATATTTTTCATTGAGTTGTAGCGTAAAGGTGATGTTGTAATAACATATATAAAATAGACATTACTGGTAAAAAAAATAGAATGTATTTTTTGATAAAAATATATACAAGTTGAAACAACGATATCTAAAATAAATGATTAAGTGAATTGGAAATTGGATGATGGATTTTCTAGAAAAAATATTGTATTATTTTAAAATAGAATGTCTTAGGTTACATACAATATGAGGTTTCAAGTCCTGAAGGTCACTAAGATATGATGGAATCAGTTCGAGTCCATTAGATGTTGGTCCCCATGGATAGGAAGGCTATATAAAGATAATAATTCTTTACAATATATATGAAATGTAATGATGTATTACTTATAAAATTAATTAGATGAAATCTAAATAGATGCATTATGTTGAAATTGTTACAAGAGTCTCCATCATAGGAACAAATATCGCATGAAATATAAAATATTATTTTACTGGTTATTCAGATATGATGAATATAATTGGGATTTGAAAACATAAGAATTTTGAGAAAATATAGGATTTATTGAATGATATATTTGGGTGATAAAATTAGTGGAGATGTATATTTTTTTCAAGGGATGAAGGATCTGCTAATGAATCCATAATTCAATCTACCACTTGATTGACTATTGAGAATTTATTACTACACATTATAATCCATCAAAACAAGAGGATGTTGATCATATCCAATAATGAATGTTATCTTGATGAAACAAGAAAAAATAAGTTATTCCATAACATTAATATAGTGGATATTCAATGGTTATTTCATAGGATGGATTTTTTCACGATTCTTATAAAAGATAATTTAAAATTTGAGAAGAATCTATCAATCTTTTTTATGAGTAGGATGTTTTGAATTATTATTTGTGTTGAGTGGGAAAAATATGGTTCATACCTTTTATCTTTCTAGTCAAACAATCAATTATTTTTTAATATATAGCATGAACTGATATATCTCACAAATACATGAAATATTAAATGTGGTTTGTTGGATCGAATAGTCGATATAAAAATCTATTAGATGGAACAATACAAGAGGGGGGGTGAATTGTAGGTTTAAAAAACCTTTGAGTTTTAGTAACAAAGAGATTAGTTTAAATGAACTTAAACTAATACTAATACAAACACCCACAATTGTATTGAATTTAAAAGGTATGATGTATTGTAATACTAATGTAATGCAAAACAATTGTATTCATGATGAACACAATAATCAGAGTAATACAGATATGAATGATTCTACCTTAAAGCGTATAGAACCAATCAAAACAATATGTAATTGAATGATTGTAATTGAAACAATTACAATTGAATATGTAAGGAAGAAAGGAAACAATACAATTCCTTTCTAATACAAGTAACAGCGGAAATGTAAAAGTAATACAATTCTTTTAACCCAAAGAGAAGGGTTATCCTTTCACCTAGGATAAAAGGTCTGTCTCACCAACACCTTGGTGAGCCCTCGATACGATTATCGGCACATCTGTCTGCCTATCCCCGGCAGCCCTCGATACGATGATCGGCTCGTCTGTCTGCCTATCCCCGGCAGCCCTCGATACGATGATCGGATCGTCTGTCTGCCTATCCCCGGTAGCCCTCGATACGATGATCGGCTCGTCTGTCTGCCTATCCCCGGCAGCCCTCGATTTTGCAGGTAATCGGCACCTCTGTCTTTCAATTACTTGAAAGCCCTCGATACGATGATCGGACGCACAAGGCTGATGAGAGAAGTCACAGTGTCTCTCTCTAAAAGCTTCGTGGTTCACAGAGTCTCTTCGTTCATCAGTATCTTCTCAGCTTCAAATGACCTCCTATTTATAGGCCTCGGGTTCCAACGGTCATATTGCCTCCAACGGTCATATTGAAACAGAAAGCACGACATCGTTTTGATTAGTATATAACTAACTCAACGACATCGTTTCGTTAGGATAAGAGATATATAGAAATTTAAAACGTGAGTATGATTATATGCAGAGAGAGTTTTTTGACAAAGTACCAAAACAAATAATGATCATCTGAATAGCAGAGTCAGTACGATACGATCGACAGAGTCAGTACGATACGTTTGACAGAGTCAGTATGATACGTTTGACAGAGTCAGTACGATACGTTTGACAGAGTCAGTACGATATGCTTTGGTCGGTACGATCAACATCGTACGATACGATAAACATGATAAAAGACAATTTGTTATTTACAAACATATATGATATAATACATTTGAGATTTCCAAAATATGACAGAATATATTTGTGATTTCCAAAACATGATGTAAAAGCCAAAAGAAGACTTTTGACTTAACAATCTCCCCCTTTTTGGAAAGCACAAACACACAAAGTAAATGAAACAAGAAATACTTATCTCCCCCTGAGTAGACCCATGTAAATCTAGTAAAGTCATCAACTAAAACAAATACATAGTATTTGCCTCCAATGCTTCCAGATTGTGAAGGACCAAACAGATCCATATGCACAAGCTGTAATGCATTAGAAGTTGAAACTTCATTAATTGGTTTAAAGCTAGTTTTATGTTGCTTGCCAAATTGACAAGGATCACAGACTTTTGAAGTATCATATCTAAGATCCGGTAGCCCTTTTACAAGTCCTTTCTTTGAGAGTTTTCTTAGGTTTCTCAAATTACAGTGTCCTAGTCTCCTATGCCATAGCCACGATTGGTCTTCTATTACACTTAAACAAGGTAAGTTCTGGTTCCTAAGGTCTTCTAAGTTAATAGTGTAAACATTCTCTTGCCTATGGGCAGATAGAATGAATTCATCCTTGGAATTGTGAACTAGACACTTATCATTTCTAAAATTCACAAGGTAACCTTCATCACATAATTGACTTATGCTGATGAGATTGTGCCTAAGACCTTTTACAAATAAAACATTTGAAATAAGAACTTTTCCAAGAAAAACGATATTACCTATACCAACAATCTTTCCTTGAGCATTATCTCCGAAGGTAACTTTTCCACCTTTTGTTTTGATAACCTTTTCAAAGAAATCTTTGTTTCCAGTCATATGTCGAGAACAACCACTATCCATGTACCAAATGTTCTTATTGGTACACTTCTGATTTTCCTGAAAAAGAAACAATTAGATTTTCGGAATCCAAATTTGTTTGGATCCAGAAGGATTAGATAAAAGAATTTTAGGAATCCACATTTGTTTTGCAAAATGAGCTTTATGAAATCCTAAGGATTGAGTTTTGTTAAGAGATCAATCTCTTCTCCAATGTCCACCACATTGACACTTGGAACAGAAAATGGTTTTTTGAGGAACAAAATAGTTATTACTAAAAACAGGTTTGGAATAAGTATAACCAAGGCCAGAACGATTTCTCAATGGTCTAATTTGAGAATACATCCTATCAAAGTTTTCTTTTCCATGAGTAAAGTTTGACAAACACTTTTTCAAGGATAAAATCTCTGACTTTAGTTTTAAAACCAAATTCTTGTTTTCTAAAACATTTGAATTAGAACTAGAGTTAGACTCTAAAATGTTTTTCTTTGAAATAGCAATTTCAAGATCCTTAGAAAGTTTATCTTTTTCAGATTTGACTTTCTCAAGGGTTTTCAAAATACTTTCAAAATCAGCAGTTTTCTCATCAAGATCTTTAGAAAGATCTGATACCTCTTTAGTCAGAATAGAAATTCTAGAATTTGCTTTTTCATATCTCTTTTTGAGTTTAGAATTTTCATTTTCAAGTAACTTAGCAAATCTAGAAACTTCTTCAAAAGAAGGTAATGTATCATCTTCTGATGATGAGGGTTCATCATTTGAAGATTCATAATATCTATTATCAACATAATTTGCATTTAAAGAGACATTTGTAACAGCTTCAGCATTATGTACCTTAGCCACGAGACAATGATCTTCAATTGGTAGTCTGGCTAGAAGTCCAATATTCCTTTGTCCTGACGTCTCATATTCTGAAGAATCATCTGAGGAATCACTACCACTTGCACTCCATGTATCATTTGCTTTCAAGACTTTCTTTGTCTTATAAAACCTTTTCTTGTTTCTTTCAGAGTGTTTCTCTTTTCTATCTTTCCTCTTTAGTAAAGGACAATCAGGCCTTATATGTCCTGCTTTCTTGCATTCATAACAAGTTACCTCTGAATCTTTCCTATCTTTCCTGTCTTTCTTTTTGAATCTATATTGAAAATCTTTCTTTCCCACAATCTTGTTCATCCTCCGAGCAAGATTAGCTAACTCATTGTCTGAAAGATTACAATCACTTGAATCAGATACAACAACTTTCTTGGATTTAGACCTTGTAACCTTTTCAGGTGTTTTAGCTTTAGATGCAAAAGCTACACTTCCATTCCCATTTTTCTTCTTATTGAAATCAGCATCTCTTTTCATTCTTGTCTCGTGCTGTAGAAGAGTTCCAAAGAGTTCATCAAGAGTAATCTGGGAAACTTTTCTATTTTCATCAATAGCTGTTCTTTTTGACTCCCATTCATTTGGCATAATATCTATAATTTTATCAACAAGAGCTTCATCATCAAGACCTTTTTCTCCCATAGATTGTAAACTGTTGACAATTGTCATAAATCTTTGTTGCACTTTACATATTGGCTCTCCATAAGGAAAAACAAATCCATGATACTCTGCTCGAAGCATTGCTCTCCTTGTTTCTATAACCTTGGATGTACCAAAATGAGTGACTTCTAATTTCTTCCAAATACAGTTGGCTGCTTCACATGAAGATATCTGACTATATATATTCCTGGTCATAGAGCATAATAAAGTATTGCGTACCTTGTAATTCAGTTGATATTCTTGCTTCTCTTGGTTGGTAAAAGTACTAACTTCTTTGTCAGGAATTTTGTAACCCCCAGTAAGCATAATAAAATTGTCTACACCAGTATTGATGACGAAAGTCTTCATCCGATCTCTCCAATACTCGTAATCATTCCCATCAAAGATTGGTGGTCTAGAAGGATTCAGATTATCTATTGATCCGATATTCATTCCTGCCATCTAATAACAAAAACAACTTTTCCACTCCACACGTTAGTGTAGTAAGTATTCAAGATAGTAATAAGAGGAAAAAAAAACTAGTAATACAAATCAGTGGAAAACCTCCTTTGATACCAATTGTTGGATCGAATAGTCGATATAAAAATCTATTAGATGGAACAATACAAGAGGGGGGGTGAATTGTAGGTTTAAAAAACCTTTGAGTTTTAGTAACAAAGAGATTAGTTTAAATGAACTTAAACTAATACTAATACAAACACCCACAATTGTATTGAATGTAAAAGGTATGATGTATTGTAATACTAATGTAATGCAAAACAATTGTATTCAAGATGAACACAATAATCAGAGTAATACAGATATGAATGATTCTACCTTAAAGCGTATAGAACCAATCAAAACAATATGTAATTGAATGATTGTAATTGAAACAATTACAATTGAATATGTAAGGAAGAAAGGAAACAATACAATTCCTTTCTAATACAAGTAACAGCGGAAATGTAAAAGTAATACAATTCTTTTAACCCAAAGAGAAGGGTTATCCTTTCACCTAGGATAAAAGGTCTGTCTCACCAACACCTTGGTGAGCCCTCGATACGATTATCGGCACATCTGTCTGCCTATCCCCGGCAGCCCTCGATACGATAATCGGCTCGTCTGTCTGCCTATCCCCGGCAGCCCTCGATACGATGATCGGCTCGTCTGTCTGCCTATCCCCGGCAGCCCTCGATACGATGATCGGCTCGTCTGTCTGCCTATCCCTGGAAGCCCTCGATTTTGCAGGTAATCGGCACCTCTGTCTTTCAATTACTTGAAAGCCCTCGATACGATGATCGGACGCACAAGGCTGATGAGAGAAGTCACAGTGTCTCTCTCTAAAATCTTCGTGGTTCACAGAGTCTCTTCGTTCATCAGTATCTTCTCAGCTTCAAATGACCTCCTATTTATAGGCCTCGGGTTCCAACGGTCATATTGCCTCCAACGGTCATATTGAAACAGAAAGCACGACATCGTTTTGATTAGTATATAACTAACTCAACGACATCGTTTCGTTAGGATAAGAGATATATAGAAATTTAAAACGTGAGTATGATTATATGCAGAGAGAGTTTTTTGACAAAGTACCAAAACAAATAATGATCATCTGAATAGCAGAGTCAGTACGATACGATCGACAGAGTCAGTACGATACGTTTGACAGAGTCAGTACGATACGTTTGACAGAGTCAGTACGATACGTTTGACAGAGTCAGTACGATATGCTTTGGTCGGTACGATCAACATCGTACGATACGATAAACATGATAAAAGACAATTTGTTATTTACAAACATATATGATATAATACATTTGAGATTTCCAAAATATGACAGAATATATTTGTGATTTCCAAAACATGATGTAAAAGCCAAAAGAAGACTTTTGACTTAACATGGTTTATTTTGGGGAAGAATGTATTTAAAAAAATTAAAAATCTAGTTAATGTAGAGAAAAAATATCAGTTCCATTCAGAAATGTGGGATAATGATTTTAATATGAGTTATAAAATAGTGGTATGAGATATATTTTTTCAATATAGATATCATTCATAAGTATATGGGTAAATTTATTCAGAAAAATGTTTTTAAATATTGGTAGCACATAGTTTTCTATTTGTGGGAAATAGAATAGATAAAATCATACTATTTTGATGAATATAAAATGCAATTACATCAGATGAAGGAAAGAGGAACCTAAAATATAATATTACAAGAAATGTATTTAGGCATAATTTTTTGATCTTCAATATTCATAGGAGTGCCAGATAAATACATATATGATAAAAATATATAAAGGAAAAATTCTAGAATAACCAGTTTGAGATGTTAAGAAAACATTCGTAATTTTTTCTTGGGTTGTATAAAAACCCATTATAACTAATATGATTCACTACAAAAAAACTAACAGGATTGGGTATAATTACCTATAATGAGATAGAAGGTATCCAAGAAGAGTTAGCTCAGTGTATTCACCTTTTTATAATAGTTAATTTTCGTTGACTTAAGAGAGTAATCATGAAAATGATTTGGTCACCTATACCATGGGAAAACATTATATAAAATTTGTTCCTTTCTATCTTTTCTAATAACTTACACAAAATTTAAATTTGGAATATCAAATTCAAAAGCGTTTATGACACATTACACATACCATACACTGTAATAAAACCTCCCAAAAGTTAGGGATATATTTACCATTTTAAATAAATTCAATTCATTCTATATATTTCAATGCACAAAACATAGAGTTATTTTGCATCACATGAAACAACGAGTTTCTTAGAAACCGTGTGATAAATGAAAGACTAAATTTTTCAAAAAACTGTTTATATTATTATTTAAAATTGAAAATTACGACATATAGACTAAATTAGACATTATAAAGGGGATTTATTAATCTATAAAACAGTAGAGTTGAATTAACTAGTAACTAATTAATAATATATGAATATAAAATCTAATTGAAATTAAAGGAAATTTTTTTATAAAGAACTAATTTTATTTTATCAAATGTATTTAATCAATATAAATTATATTCATTACAAATAATTAAAGATATTAAATAAATTAATATACTGTATGTTAAATGAAAATATTTTAACTTCATCACATATTTTTGACATAAATAATATAAGAACAAATCATATTTTAACATGTAAAATATGTATTTTCCTAAAGGTAGATTTCATTCCATTTAACTGAGGACCTGTTTGTAAACTAATTTTGGGAAATTTTAAATTTTTTATTTTAAAAAATAAACGTCATTTTTGAATGATTAATTTCAAATTTATATTATGGTATGTTTTTTTATTTTCTGGGGAGATTTATTTTTTAAAGGATAATTAAAATATTGAATTTTAATTGAATACAATCTTTTCAGTTAAAAAAAATATTGTGAAAATATATTTCTAATCAATTATTATTTAAAATTTATCAATAATACATATTTTAATCAAAATTAGTTCATTTTAATCCTTTTTATGTTAAATTTAAAAACAAATACATTATAAACTTTTGAACATTTTAAATTCAAAAAACTTATTTCTCATGCCATATGTGTGTTAATTATAAATTAATTTCTATCATTTCTCTGAAATGAATTCCTAAAAATGGATTTCATCTTCAGAATCAGAATATTGATAATTTTTTATTAAGTTAAAATTAAATTTTTCAAAAAATAAATAATGAAAAGTCATAAAATCAGTTAAATCCATCTTAAGAAAAATGAGTTTATCGAGGGATTAAACATTAAAAATAACATGAAAAATGATCGAGAAACATGTTAAACTATGTTTACTTTTTCAGATTTATATGATTGGAACTCCTCATCTACTATAAAAGGGAACTCACTCCCCTTACTTATTCAATCCTCCCAATCATTTGATCCATCAAAAAAATGCCCCATTCAGTAACTAAATTCCCTAAAATAATACTAGTTCCATTAATTTCGTATCAATGAGATTCAAATATGGACTCTAGGGAAAACCAAAAAGAGATACCATGTTTAGAGGTAATGTTCATCAAAGAAACGTTTATTTTTTTTCTTATCCCCTACAAAAAATTTTTATATATCATGATTGTGTAATAAAATAATTATCATAAATATATATAGATTTTGTTATCCTTAGGGTCTAACCAACATCTACCCACAACTCCATCAAGTAAGATTCATAATCATAATTCGTGGGTACAATATACTACTATCACATGAACCAATGTTGGTTTTTCTTCTATTAAAACCATTCATGGTTTTTGATAATGATAGATTTATAGTTTTTATATAATTAATGAAATATTTTTAATATATTTTTTCTTGTGTAATTATTATATGACACATATCATCATGAATTCCATTTTGGAGTAATATGATAACATCATTCCTGTCTATTTTTCCCTTGCAATTAGATGTGATTCCTTCAAAAACTACCTTGAATATATTAATAATGGGTTTAGAAAAATTATATTTATAAAATATATATATGATACTAGAGTGATAATATAAATATGTTTCCCTTATTTTTCATTATTTTAATATGATAAGAAAATGGAATGAATGTTCATGCATACATATGACCTTATGTCCATGAATGATTCATCTAATTTCCTATCATTTAATTTTATCAGTTTTCCTATTTATATATATAATAAATTAAGATGACACATACATAATGGTTTATGTTATATATATATATATTTTTTTTTTAAAATCATGACCTATGATAGTGGAACAAAAAAATTACAGGGGAAACATTCCAAAAAATAGTTATTATCAAAAAATGAGGAAAATAATAAAGGATTACTAATGAACGAGTAATAATATGTTATAAAATGATCAAATATAATATAGTATATAATAATATATTTCTTTAATAAGTTAATCCCATGTTTAAAACCAATATACATTTGTTTAAATAATATACAACGATAAGAAAAGAACATTGTAATGGATTCTATCTAATGTTTTTTTAATTGATGCTTGTTAAAATGTTAAGAACTTAGTTTCTTTTATAGGGAATTTATACTACCCTAAAAAAATTTCTAAAAAAAATACTTCATTATTCGAGTAAATTATAATATTCATTATTATTATTTCATCTTAGGTGGTTTGAACATAATCATAAACAGACATAAATATATTTCATAACTCTATTCCTTTTCACTAGGTTATAATATATCCACATTGTAGTTAATAATATAAGATTGTTGGTATAATTAAATTTTAATATTTATTTAGGTGTATCCACTTTTTTATGTGGACTTAAAATTTTTACAGATAACAGGTTCAATTATTAATTATCAATTCACGATTTGGATCATTAGAGGTTTTATTTCACAATGTCATTCAAATTGATATTGTTTATTAATGAAGTTAAATTAAAATATTTCATAATAAAATAAAATAATAAACTTTTTAATTTAATTACATGCTATTTTGTTGTGATTATTTATATGTAATAATAAAAAATTTCCACTATTAAATGATTTAATTTTTTGAAAATGTATTAAATAAAACTGTACATAATTTCCTTATTTGGACAGAAACATGTAATATTCTATAACCATGTTCAAAAAAATGTTTTCAGAAATGTTTTTATCCTTTTAAAATTAAATTTATAGAATGTTTTCCACGTAATCATAAATTTTTACAAACAAATCCTGATTTTCATTATACTGAATAATTGAAAAAATTCATTGTTTTACCATGTATAGAATGCACAAAATTACATGGCTTCATATCATTGATGCCTTATTTTTCAAGATTACAAATATAATATTTATACAAAATGTTTTCAAAAATTATTTTTAATGAAAATTTATTGTCAAAATGAATTTAAAAATAGAATGAATATTTTCCTGATGAATTATTTGAATGGCCTTCTTATTTCATCAATGAAAATATGGAATCTTATTAGTTAACTTGGTATAATTAATTTGTATATTGTATTTTTAATAATTCATGATGGATTATTATTAGTTTTATTAGTGATAGAGTTATAGTTTCCTTATATGAATAATTTATATAGTCATTAACATCCCCTAGAATTATTCACATACTATTTGTCATTGACCATTAAATTTCCGCTAAATATATACTGTATATATCATGCATATGATTATTTCCTAAACCATATACCATTATTATATACGGTATTTACTTTGATCATTGTTGTAACATCCCAAGTAAGTATTGAATAATAGATATTTTTATCTATGTCTATTAATGATTAAGATAGTGTTTTAGAGGCTTAAAATGAAAATAAATACAATCTTATGCATGGAATACACTAATATTCTTAAAATATTGTTTTACTACCTTTTGATGGAAAACCCTTTTGAAATATATCTTTTGACAATTTAATAAGCTATGTTTGTCAAAATAAACTTATTATTTATGATTGGGACATCAAAATATATTTTGTGTGAATTTTTGGTATTTTTCCGATAAAGTTCATTTTTTAATGAATAGTGAAAAATGTTGTATTTTAATTCAAAACCTCTTTTTAATATAATTTATTTATATGATTATAATATCTTTCGAATTGGTTTTTAAGTGAAATTAGAATATATTTTTACCATTTTATCCAATGGTGGTCATTGGAATCAATTTCACTTTGAAATTGGACTTAAACTAGTGTCAATCTTTTGATACATATTGTTCATAAAAACACGCTATTTGTCATGACAGCCGGAATTAGTTATTAAATTAATTAATTAAACTTACATGTTTTGAATTTTGTAAAATAGACATCATTTTTTAATTATTAATATCAAATATACCTTAGGGTGAAGATTCGGTATCTTTCTGAAAAACTTCAATTTTTGATGAATAGTGAAACCACTAAGTGGTAGTTAAAGAAACTGATTTTTCGTTTAAATGAAACTTTTCCACTTCTGTTATTTGATTTACAAAAATCCAACATACATGGTTGTCATTAAGAAGTAAAATTTGGTTCAATGAAATTAAAATAATTTTTTGGTGGATAGTAATTTTTAAGTTCTTAATCGCGATTAGTGGTAATTAGTGTAGTTTAAGGTAAAAATAATGTTTTAATAATATGAGATGAGCTTGAAACATGTCATACCCTCATTGTATGTGTCATGGCCGACCAACACAATCCATGGGTCAACTTGGGGACCCCATTGAGCCACTTTGGTTGGGAAATGACATAAATAATTTTTTATTTAATGTTAAAGTAAAAATGACACAAACATGGGATGTTTTACTAAAACAATTTTTACATGGTTTTATACAAGTCAGATATTTGATTATAAATACTAATTGGAAATCTAAAAAATTTTGGTAAATCATAGTATTTTTTTATAATTTTTAGACTTTAAATAAATTAAATTATTTATGACATAATGATGATGCAGCGATTACATCATTAATAAAGGATTTAAATAAAATGAAATGATAATGTAAAATCTATGAAATACACATGTCCAAAACCTATTTGATGGGTGGATTTATAACCCTTATCACCTTACCCTTTAATTATATCAATTTGGGACCTTTTGAATCCGAAACTCATTTTAATATAATGTATCATTTCTTTACTTTCCAAGAGTTCTCCTCCTCTCCTCTTATAAAAGGCCCCCACCTCTACCTACTTACCCACACTCCCAAAGCCTTTGGCTAAGACAAAACCTTCCAATTTTGTCTCTACACATCCCTATCTTACTCCATGAAGCCTCAATATGGGCAGAAGTCTTCTCAAGGAGGCCTTTGAGCTCAAACCAAAGGGAGTTACCCGATTTTAAGGTAATGTCTTCACATGAGTCCGTTTGTTTTATTTTGCTTCTCTAACCCCATAAACTATTTTTATTAATTTCTTTTCTAACAACTACAGTATCATAAATATACTAGGATGTTGTTATAATAATTATTCTAGCTACACTTACACACACCTACATCTAATGGTTAAAGAACATACTGTTTCCGTGGATGGTGAATTTATGCCTCCCGAAACGATGATTGTTCAACATTCTTTTAACACCTTCAAAGGTGGACATTATGATGAAAATATATTTATATATGATATATATTATGTTTATGTTTTTCTTAAGCTTCTGTATTTTTCATTTTGGTCATACCTTTATGGTTTCCATTATGGGTAAACATGATATATTCATTTAAGGAAGTGCGGACTACCGCCCCCTCAAAGTGATGTGATTCGTTAAATACCATATGTGGGACATATAAGGAATGAAAATATGATATTATATATGATATTATACTATAATTATAATATACCTCTATATAATTATGATTCCATTCTATAAAATATGAAATAGAAATGAAAGTAGCGTTCAAGCGTACGTACGGCTTACCGTCTCCATGAACGGTGAATTTCATTTCTTACCTCTAAATGATTATGTAATATTATAAATGCATGTATATACTGGATATATGTGATATATACATCATGATAATAATTCTGGATATAATGGATACATGAACAACTTGTAATTATAAAGGGCTTATTTTTTACTCAAGTACCAATGATCATTAAAATGACCGTTATTAACTTAAATAATTACCTACTGTTTATGACATGCCAATAAGTGATATAAAAGAAATAATTAACTTGAAAAAGGTTCTTAAACCAGTAGAAATTAACTCAAGTTTATTATTCAGGAGATTAATGAACGTCCGAGTCAATTCGGACCCGAGGTATGGGACTTCTTCTCAATCTCCTTTCATTGAGGCATATTTTGTTTTATAAACAACCTTCTTTTATACGGTGTATAAACCCCTTTGACTTTTACGTTTATTCAAAAGGAATCTTTTTTATACGAAGCGTTTACTAAACGACAAAAGGGAATGTTTTTGTCATACATATGCGGAGACAACAACTTCTCTGCTGCCGTGACCATTATTTGAGTTTCGGCTTCCTCTACAAGCCATACCTTTTTTTAAAAGAAAAATAATACCATGTTTTACTTTTCTTTTATTTTGGTATTGAAAATGGTTTTCATAATGTTTTTCTATCAATGTGTTTTATTGATATCTTGTGATTGAAAGGAGGAAATGTTATGTTTCCTTTATGCATGTTTTATGCGATACGATTATGTTGAGGTTCTTGAGCATTATTATGAAGACGGGTGGTTCCATGACAAACTAAGGGCGGGTGAGCCCGATATAGCTCTCCAATGCATTGGGTAACACGAAGGAGTGAAACGTTAAGGTTTCTCCGAAGAGATTTAGGGAATATACTATGATGGGTATTCCAAACGTAACCAAGAGGGTTACTCCCTACGTAAGAATGTTATGAATGCCTCAAGTTACCTTTATGTCTTATGATTTCTATGATTTATTCATTATTTGACGAGGTATGTTAAAGTCCTTATGTTTTATGGGTAAAGTATGATTTCATTCTTATCTATATATGTACCCATGTTTCCTTTCCATATTTTTATATCCCTTACTGTGATTTTTATGCTCATCACAAGTTGTTTTGAAATTTTTTTCACAGGTCAAGGGAAAGGTACATGATATGATGATATTGTCAAGGAAGTGTCAAGAAAGAATCCATGTTTTATTATAAATATGTTTCCATTGTTGGGAAAGAACAATACTATCTTTATGTAACCACTTTTTTTATATGTGGAATGTAATGCAAGTTTTATGATCTAATTCTCTAAAACTCTAAACCCAAAAAGATCCTCAATGTGTAATCTTTTAATAACTCATAATTAAGTAAGGTTTAAGGCTGGGGCCTTATAGTTGGTATTAGAGGTCGGTTTAGATAACTTTAGGAGTTAGAATTCTATTAAATTATTATCCAAAAATATATTTTTTTATGGTCAAATTGAAGTGATATAGTATTTGAAGATTACCATGTTGCTTCATCTAAGACATGTTTGTTCAGAATGGTTTTCCGCAGAGAAAACAGGGAAGCAGTTATAGGAAGGCATGCAGAAGGAAATAACCTTTGGAATCAGCATCATGAGATTGTCGGAATTGGAACTGAACAGTTTGTTGCAGTAATGGCACAGTTGACTCAAGCGATAAATGGTGGTGGTATCCATGCACGAGATTAGCCAGATCAACCGCAGAGGAACATGTCAGTGGTGGAACATTTCATGAGGCAACATCCCCCATCATTCAGAGGATCATTTGACCCTGTGTTAGCTGAAGGGTGGATTAAAGCACTGGAGAAGATTTTCGATGTCATGGGGTGTTCAGACAATCAAAAGGTTAGTCTTGCTATTTACCGTTTGGAGGGTGATGCAGATCAGTGGTGGTCAATGGTTAAAAATATTAGGGACGCTGATGAGATTGATGCTCTTGACTGGGATGAATTCAAAGGTATGTTTCTTGAGAAGTATTTTCCAAAGGCTGTTCGACTTAGGATGGAAAATAAATTCTTGGAATTGAGGCAAGAGGAAGACTCAGTGGCTACCTATGAAGAAAGGTTCACTCGATTGGCAAGGTATGCTCCCAATTTTATCCGAGACCTTGATTGTAAAATCAATCATTTTTACTCAGGATTAAAGCCAAAATATCGAAGGGAATTATCTTATCGTGGGTTTAAAAGTTATGAAAAGCTTGTTCGATGTGCTGAGAAGGTGTAAATGGAGTTTTCTGATTATCAATTGTTCTATAACAACCAACAGAAGAAGAGACTGAGGTGGCAGGAGAAAGGTAAGAATTCTTCAAAAAAGTCTGATGGTAAGAAAACTAAGTTTCCAGTTTGTGATAAATGTGGCAAAAGGCATGCTGGGGAATGTCTTCTGAGTTCTGAAAAGTGCTACCGATGTGGTAAGATGGGACATAAGGCTCGTGATTGCACTAAAAACGATCAAGGTGAAGGTAAGACCAAATTTGATTTACAGTTAGTGAAATGTTATAAGTGCAATAAGATGGGTCACTATGCAAACGAGTGTCCGACAAAGAGTTTGAGTGATGGGAAGCAGTTAGACTACAAGCATAAAGGGGTGGTGAAATCCTTTGAAACTACTTCAGCAGATGTCGGGCCATGAAATGAAGTTGTATAAGGTAATTTGTTTGTTTTTTCGGATTATGCCAGTGTGTTGTTTGATTCGGGGTCTACACATTCTTTCATCTCTGAAAACTTTTCTAGTAAAATGGGAATACCATCTCAAGAAATGACTCCTGAACTTTTGGTAAAAATACCTGGGGGAAATGTTGAGGCAAAAACAATTTATAAGAATCTTCCTATCCTTATCTGTGGAAAGAACCTACTTGCAAACCTTATTGTTCTACCTCTAGTAGAGTTTGATGTTATCCTGGGTATGGATTGGCTCTCTATTTACCATGCTAAGATTGACTGTAGAGCTAAAGAAGTTTCCTTTTAGAAAGACTTTCAGTTTGTGTACAAGAATGAACCCTTACTGTTGATAACTTATCAAGAGGCCGAGAAACTTGTAAAAGATGGAAATGAAGGTTACCTTGCACACAGTGTTGAAAATAAAGGAACTGTTCAGATTAATGATGTGCCAGTGGTAAATGGGTATCCTGATGTTTTTCTTGATGAGTTTCCTGGAATAATACCAGATCGGGAAGTTGAGTTTACTGTTGACTTAGTTCCTGATTCTATGCCAATTTCAAAACCCCCTTATCGAATGGATCAAATTGAACTTTTAGATTTGAAGGAGCAATTGCAAGATTTATTAGAGAAAGGTTTCATTCGACCTAGCACATCACCATGGGGTGCTCCTGTTTTATTTTTTAAAAAGAAAGATGGTTCAATGAGACTTTTCATTGAATATAGATCCTTGAATAACATCACTGTTAAGAACAAATATCCTTTGCCTCATATCGATGATTTGTTTGATCAGCTCCAGGGAGCTCAGTATTTTTCAAAGATTGACTTGAGATCGGGGTACCATCAGCTGAAGGTAAAGGAAGCAGACGTTCTGAAGACTGTGTTTCATACAAGATATGGCCATTATGAATTTGTAGTAATTCCTTTTGGGCTAACCAATGCACCTGCTCTATTCATGGACTTAATGAATAGAATTTTCCATGAGTTCTTGGATAAGTTTTTGGTGGTTTTCATTGATGATATTTTGGTTTTTTCTAAAAGTAAAGTGGAGCATGAAAGACATTTAAGGGTAATCTTGCAAACCTTAAAAGAAAATAAATTTTATTTTAAATTCATCATGTGTGAGTTTTGGTTGCAAAAAATTTCTTTCCTTGGTCACATTGTTTCTAAAGATGGGATAACTGTTGATCCTGCAAAAACAAAATTTATGGAAGACTGGCCAAGACCCACAAATGTAACTGAGATTCGTAGCTTCCTTGGTTTGGCAGGCTATTACCGAAGGATTGTTAGAAATTCTTCACAGTTATCAAGTCCAATGACTAAGCTAACTCGGAAGGGTGTTAAGTTTATCTGGACAAAAGAATGTGATGATTTTTTTCAGGAATTGAAAATAAGATTGGTGAAAGCTCCAGTTTTGGCACTACATTCCAGGAATGGTGAGTTTGTTATCTACCGTGATGCTTCATTGAAAAGACTTGGTTGCATCCTAATGCAGAATGATAAGGTAATTTCTTATGTTTCACGACAGTTGAAAACTCATGAGGTAAATTACCCTACACATGATTTGTATTAGCTGCTGTTGTTTTCTCTTTAAAAATTTGGAGGCATCATTTGTATGGAGTAAAGTGTGAAATATATACTGATCACAAAAGTTTAAAGTATATATTCACTCAGAAAGAGTTAAACATGAGACATAGGAGATGGCTGGAATTAATCAAGGATTATGATTGTAAAATTCATTATCATCCGGGAAAAGAAAATAAAGTGGTTGATTCTTTGAGTCGAAAAATTAATGCTTAATTAGAAATGATGTGTTTGGAATGTGATCCTTTGGTTAAGGATTTGATGAACCTTTTCATAGAAGTTGTTGGTGCAGGAAGTTCTTCGGTTTTTTCAGGTATCAGTGAAATCATCTCTATCAGATAGAATCAAGCAAGCACAGAAGCAAGACAGTGAGTTGCAGAAAAAGTTAGAGCTGGTTTAGAAAGGTAAGTTGTCTGAATTCAACATTGATAATGATTGTGTTTTGAGATTTGGTAAGAGATTGTGTGTGCCTTGTGATTCACAGTTGAAGAGAGAGTAGTTATGTGAAGCTCATAGTTCTCCGTTTTCAGTTCATCCTGGAAGTACTAAGATGTACAGAGATCTGCGGGAGTATTACTGGTGGGATGGAATGAAAAGAGATATTGCTGATTTTATGGTGAAGTGTTTGACATGTCAACAGGTTAAAGTAGAGTGGCAGTTACCGAAAGGGATGCTTCAGCCATTACCAGTTCCAGAGTGGAAATGAGAGAATATATCCGTGGACTTTGTTGTGGGATTACTGAAGACATCTCGAGGTAATAATGCAATCTGGGTTATTGTTGATCGCTTGACTAAATCCACTCATTTCTTTGTTATACGAGATAATTTTTTCTTAGATCAACTTTACCGATTATATCTTAAAGAGATAGTCAGGTTTCATGGAGTTCCCCTCTTCATTGTATCTGATCGTGATCCCAGGTTCACTTCTAACTTTTGGAAAGGCCTTCAGAAGTCGTTGGGTACTGAATTAAATTATAGTACATCTTTTCATCCTCAATCAGATGGGCAGTCAGAACAAACAATTCAGACCATGGAGGATATGCTATGAGCTTGTTCAATGGATTATCAGGGAAGTTGGGACCAACATCTTTCTTTGGTTGAATTTTCATATAATAACAGTTTTCATTCAAGTATACTGATGGCACCATTTCTGGCATTATATGGGAAGCGGTGTCGAACTCCAGCTTTCTGGGATGAAGTGGGTGAAAGGAAGTTGATAGGACCAGAATTGGTAGAAGAGTTGGTAGAAAAATTTCAGCTAATACAGAAACACATGAGAACAGCTCAGAGTAGGCAGAAGAGTTATGTGGACAATAGGAGGAAGGATCTCTCTTTTGAGGTAGGTGATCATGTTTTTCTCAAAGTATCACCATGGAAAAGTGTGATGTGATTTGGTAAGAAAGGAAAGCTGAGTCCAATGTTCATTGGACCATATGAAATTCTAGAGAGAGTTTGATCTGTTGCTTACCGAGTGGCTTTACCTCCGAGTTTATCTCAGGTACACAATTTTTTTCATCTTTCGATGCTGAGAAAGTACATTCCAGATCCATCTCATGTTTTGAGTCCAGAGGCAGTTCAGTTGGAAGAGAACCTATCTTATGAGGAACAACCGGTCTAGATTCTTGACTATAGGGAGAAACTTTTACAAAATAAGGTGATTAATCAGGTAAAGGTTTTGTGTAAAAACCACATGATGGAAGAGGCAACATGGGAATCTGAAAATACAATTAGGGATATGTACCCCCATTTATTCGATAAGTAAATAAATTGTGGGGACGCAATTTTCTAAAGGGGGGATGGATGTAACATCCCAAGTAAGTAATGAATAATAGATATTTTTATCTATGTCTATTAATGATTAAGATAGTGTTTTAGAGGCTTAAAATGAAAATAAATACAATCTTATGAATGGAATACACTAATATTCTTAAAATATTGTTTTACTGCCTTTTGATGGAAAACCCTTTTTAAATATATCTTTTTACAATTTTATAAGCTATGTTTGTCAAAATAAACTTATTATTTATTATTGGGACATCAAAATATACTTTGTGTGAATTTTTGGTATTTTTCCGATAAAGTTCATTTTTTAATGAATAGTGAAAAATGTTGTATTTTAACTCAAAACCTCTTTTTAATATAATTTATTTATATGATTAGAATATCTTCTGAATTGGTTTTGAAGTTAAATTAGAATATATTTTTACCATTTTATCCAATGGTGGTCATTGGAATCAATTTCACTTTGAAATTGGAGTTAAACTAGTGTCCATCTTTTGATACTTATTGTTTCATAAAAACACGCTATTAGTCATGACAGCGGGAATTAGTTATTAAATTAATTAATTCAAATTACATGTTTTTAATTTTGTAAAACAGACATCATTTTTGAATTCGTAATATCAAATATTGCTTAGGGTGAAGTTTTGGTATCTTTCTGAAAAACATCAATTTTTGATGAATAGTGAAACCACTAAGTGGTAGTTAAAGAAACTGATTTTTCGTTTAAATGAAACTTTTCCACTTCTGTGATTTGATTTTCAAAAATCATACATACATGGTTGTCATTAATATGAAAAATGTTGTTCGATGAGATTAAAATAATTTTTTTGGTGAATAGTAACTTTTAAGTTCTTAATCGCGATTAGTGGTAATTTGTGTAGTTTAAGGTAAAAATAATGTTTTAATAATACATATGAGCTTGAAACATGTCCTACCCTCATTGAATGTGTCATGGCCGACCAATACAATCCATGGGTCAACTTGGGGACCCCATGGAGCCACTTTGGTTGGGAAATGACATAAATAATTTTTTATTTAATGTCAAAGTAAAAATGACACAAACATGAGATGTTTAACTAAAATAATTTTTAAGTGGGGTTATACAAGTCATATTTTTCATTATAAATAGTCATTGGAAATATAAAAATATTTCCTACATCATAGTATTTTTTTATAATTTTTAGACATTAAATAAATTAAATTATGTATGACATCATGATGATGCAGCGATTACCTCATTAATAAAGGATTTAAATAAAATGAAATGATAATGTAAAATATATGAACTACACATGTCCAAAACCTATTTTATGGGTGTATTTCCAACCCTTATCACCTTACCCTCTAATTATTTCAATGTGGGACCTTTTGAATCCGATACTCATTTTAAAATAATGTAACATTTCTTTACTTTCTAAGAGTTCCCCTCCTCTCCTCTTATAAAAGGCCCCCACCTCTACCTCCTTACCCAAACTCCCAAAGCCTTTGGATCAGACAAAGCCTGCCCATTTTGTCTCTCCACATCCCTCTCTTACTACTTGAAGCCTCAATTTGGGCAGAAGTCTTCTCAAGGAAGCCTTTGAGCTCAAACCAAAGGGAGTTACCCGATTTTAAGGTAATGTCTTCACATGAGTCCGTCTGTTTTATTTTGCTTCTACAACACCCTAAACTATATTTATTCATTTCATTTGTAACAACTCCAGTTTCCTCAATATACTAGGATGTTTTTATAATAAGGATTCTATCTACACTTACACACACCTACATCTAATGGTTAAAGAACATACTGTTTTCGTGGATGGTGAATTTATGCCTCCTGAAATAATGATTGTTCATAATTATTTTAACACCTTCAAAGGTGGCCATTAAGATGACACTATATTTATATATGATATATAATATGTTTATGTTTTCCTTAAGCTTCTGTATTTTTCATTTTGGTCATACCTTTATGGTTTCCATTATGGGTAAACACGATATCTTCATTTAAGGAAGTGCGGACTACCGCCCCCTCAAAGTGATGTGATTCGTTAAATACCATATGTGGGATGTATAAGGAATGGAACTATGATATTATATATGATATTATACTGGAATTATAATATACTTTCATATCATTATTATTCCATTCTATAAAATACGAAATAGAAATGAAAGTAGCGTTCATGCGTACGTACGACTTACCGTCTCCATGAACGGTGCATTTCATTTCTTACCTCTAAATGATTATGTAATATTATAAATGCATTTATATACTGGATATATATGATATATACATCATGATTATAATTCTGGATATAATGGATACATGAACAACTTGTAATTATAAAGGGCTTATTTTTTACTCAAGTACCAATGATCGTTAAAACGACCGTTATTAACTTAAATAATTAGATAGTGTTCATGACAAGGCAATAAGTTATATAAAAGGAATAATGAACATGAAAAAGGTTCTTAAACAAGTATAAATTAACTCAAGTTTATTATTCAAGAGATTAAAGAACGACCAAGTCAAGTCAGACCCGAGGTATGGGACTTCATCTCAATCTCCTTTCATTGAGGCATATTTTGTTTTATACACAACCTTCTTTTCTACGGTGTATAAACCCCATTGACTTTTACGTTTATTCAAAATGAATCTTTTTTATACTAAGCGTTTACTAAACGACAAAAGGGAATGTTTTTGTCATATTTATGCGGCGACAATGACTTCTCCGCCGCCGTGACCATTATTTGAGTTTCGACTTCCTCTACAAGCCATACCTTTTTTTAAAAGAAAAATAAATACCATGTTTTACTTTTATTTTATTTTGGTATTGAAAATGGTTTTCATAATGTTTTTATATCAATGTGTTGTATTGATATCTTGTGATTGAAAGGTGGAAATGTTATGTTTCCTTTATGCATGTTTTATCTGATACGATTATGTTGAGGTTCTTGGGCATTATTATGAAGATGGGTGGTTCCGTGATAAACTATGGGCGGGTGAGCCCGATATAGCTCTCCAATGCATTAGGTAATGCGAAGGAGTGAAACGTTAAGGTTTCTCCGAAGAGATTTAGGTAATATACTGTGATGGGTATTCAAAACGTAACCAAGAGGGTTACTCCCTAAATAAGAATGTTATGAATGCCTCAAGTTACCTTTATGTCTTATGATTTCTATGATTTATTCATGATTTGATGAGGTATGTTAATGTGCTTATGTTTTATTGGTAAAGTATGATTTTATTCTTATGTATATATGTACCCATGTTTCCTTTCCATATTTTTATATCCCTTACTGAGCTTTTTATGCTCATCCAAAGTTTTTTTGAAATGTTTTTCACAGGTCAAGGGAAAGGTACATAATATGATGATAGTGTCAAGGAAGTGTCAAGAAAGAATCCATGTTTTATTTTAAATATGTTTCCATTGATGGGAAATAAGAATACTATCTTTATGTAACCACTTTGTTTATACGTGGAATGTAATGCAAGTTTTATGATCTAATTCTCTAAAACTCTAAACCCGAAAAGATCCTCAATGTGTAATCTTGTAATAACTCAAGATTAAGTAAGGTTTAAGGCTGGGGCCTTATAATTTCTTAATTATCTTGGTAAATAATGATAAATCCATATTCATAAGACATTTTGGAAATTTAACAAGGAATATTAAATATGAATTGAATCAATTGTTATATATGAGATGAATTATTTAGATAGGTATGACACTTGTTGGGCATGGTTATAAATGGCCCCTATATGTATCAGTAGTCTCATGGGTAGAGACACTAGGCTAGCCATAGTTTATGGTATTTTACCCATAATGTGTTAAATCATTGTTTGTATGGTCTTGATGGTAAATGTACCATATACCTTTAAAAAAACAATCCAAATGTAAATAATTTCCTTTATTCATATTCTATTATTAATATCAATGAAATATTCACTATAAAAAACATGGATACATTATTATCCAAGATTATTGATTAAATGGAATGGTTGTTAGTTATTTATCTTTTTTTAATTATGCCTTATTATGATATTTTAATGGAATCTATTGACAGTTATATACCATTCCATTTTGATTATTCCATATTTTTTTATTTATATGGCTATTGTTTTCAGTTATTTAACATTCCATATTGATTATGTCATATCTAGTTATTTAAAAGGAATGTCTACTCTATTATTTACCTTAACACATCTATTATCCATTATTTTTTCATGATAGCTTCCATTGCACTAAACCCGAACTGAGATATTCAGATAACCCTTATTTTTTAATTTCTTCTAGATATCATGAAGTATACCATGACTAGTTTAGAGGGATATATATGACATAATAAATTTTTCCCTGAAAGAAAAAAAAATTGTTTTTAAATTTTATACTCAATTCTAAAACATGAATAATGTATATATCTATTTTACCAAGGCTACTAAACTATTATTCTGTTCGGGATGATATTTACTTGTATCTTATTCTAGTTTGGTTATAATCAGAACCAAATCCTATATTTTAGGGCTCATTTTTCTATGGTGTTTATTGAAGGCATGTTTAGTACAGTCATTGGGAACTATATTTAAGAAAACATAGATTCGGGAACATAACCCTATGAAATAATTTTATTTTACGTATAAAATTAAAGAATAATGTTTTTATTTAGTTAGATATTATGTGTTTTACATTACAATACTTACTTTCGAGGATACTATATTTGGAAGTGGTTCTATGAAATATTTAACTAGGGTAAATACCCTAAAGAGGGAACATTGGGATTGACTCAATAACCACATGGTGCACTAAAAGAATTCCTTAATACTTACTAAATTTGACACTCCTAGGAAATATGTTACAGAAAATTCACAATTTCCTTACAATACATTATAAAGGATATAAATAGATAATGACAATTAATGATCTATGATAATCAAAAAACCAGTGAAAGAACATTGTAAAAATAAAATGAATGATGTATTTATGTATTTGAATTATAGAATTAATTTGAAGACATATTTATATCAATTGTATTTTGGTTATAATAACCATGAAACTTGTAGGGATTGTGATAATTTTTTTAGTAAATATGTATTCACATAATAATTTTTTATGATACCAACTTATGTTAACATTTTAATATTGATCACATGTTACTATTGAAAAACACTGCTTTTGAGGATTAATATGATAACAGACTACAATGATTGAGGATATTTTGGGAGATATCTATGGAAATTTTATGGTTTAGGGGAAAATATATTTGAGTAATAATGCCTTTGAATTGTATAGTAATATGTTTAAATTTAATTAGTAACGTTTAGGGAATATATGATTTGTAATTATATTTCAATTATTGTCTAATCATATTAATATACTTCGAGAACCAAATATGTTATATTGAAAACCATAGTAAACAAATTATTTAATGATTAATTTTATTTCAAGGATTTCCATCATATTTTTTGTAATATTATAGAAATTATACTAATATAAAATATTAAAAGGACAACCCACATTTAGGGGGACAACACAATGAATCCAGCGAGGCCGTGGGACTTGAACCAATGACCAAAGGATGATAAGGGTTTCACACCTTCCACTAGCCTTGTGATTACCGAGTTAATGTATCACTAATCATAGTTAATCAATTTGATTAATAAGTATTATCGATGATATAGATGTATTAAATTTTTTTCTTATTTGTTAATGTTTTGAACTTGTTTCTTTAGAAATATATATAAATATAGATGAAATTACTTGTCACCATATTTTGAGCTTTACAATCTATTAAAAGTGAATTTTTGTCCTTGAGGAATCAAATATTATTTCATCCATATTTATTTCATTGAATAATAAATTAAATTTAAATTAAAAAAAATAATGAACGAAATTATTATTAATAAAAATAATATATCATGAAAGTATATTTCAAAATATAATAAGATAGTAAAATTAACCCCCAACTCTAGAAAATGGTTATTGAAATAAAATATTATAATATGTCTATCATTTCTAGTGATAAAAATAATGATTCCACATATTATAGACTTAAATATTTTTTCCATCAACATTTAATTGATAATTCACTTAATTTTTATCAATTACCTCAATCAAAATATATAAATATTATCATTTTTCATCCATGTTCACATCTCTAATTGATAATTATATTCTCCTACATGGAAACTCAGCTATGTGTTATTCCATATGACCTTTTTATATCCCATTCTATCTTATTTAGTGGATATTTTAACATCTCTACAAATTATATTGTTTTATGAAAAATGTAATTTCCAAACATTAAATCCTATATTAACGATATCATTTTTAAAATGCAAGGATATGATTTGTTTAAGGTGGGGATGCTGCAACAAGAAATTTTTTTTAAATAATAACATCATATATAGAGTTTACAAAATGAATGAAAAAATATATACAGTAATATTAAATCTAAATACACTTTGATAATTTTATTTTGTAAATTTATTAAACACATTTTATATCTTTTAATAAATGAAATAAATAGTTACCTTCAATAACTTATGTTATACTGAATACTGGGTTTTACTAAATAATATAAAATTATTGTTTCAAATAAAAATTATATAACATCGACTATATTACTTGTCATAAGTATGATTAAATGAATTATGAAATCATATGGATGAATTAATTGGTTACCAATTAATTATAAATGAAAATAAAAAAGTGAATATAAAGGAAATGTTTTTATAAAAACAATTTTTAATGGACCAAATGAATTTTATCTTAATAAATTAAATAAATTATGATTAGTGGTTGATATTAGTGAAGTTTAATTATTATATTTGAAATAAAATTATTTTACTTACTCTAATATAATTGAAATGCATATTTTAAGAACTTATCTATTATTTTGAATAATAATAACCTTTTTTCACATCGTAGTTTGTCTAACTTTTAATGAATAATTTTTTTAAAACTACACATAGAAACATTAATAGATATTATGTGATATAATAAATATCATTTTTGGAATTTTAAGGGAAAAAATTTCTTAGGGTTATTTTTTGGTATTTCTCTGAGAAGTATCATTTTATAATAAATATTATAAAATTCAAAATTGTCATTGGAAACCATCATTAAATATAAATAATTTATAATTTTAAATAATAACTTAAATAAGTTTTAAAGACAAATTATTTCAATTATTCATCAATTAATAATATTTATATCTCTAAAATAATTTTTATATATGAAATTTAATATAAAAATATAGTGAAAATTTGAGTATTTTTTAAGCCCTTCTTTATCATTCTATATGTGGGAATAATATTAAATTAATTCATACTGATTCAGTGATTTTAATTTATATAAATGGTTTAAATTTTGGAATCAGGTTAAATTTTAATTTCTACTACATTAAACCGATTTTTTTAAAAATTTATTAGAGAAAAAGAGTTAAAATTGAATATAGTCATTAAGATAAAATGTTGATTATCATTGGACTAAACATTAATCGTATCGAGGAAATGACATAGAAGCGTGTCAAACCCTCATTTTATAGAAAACATTAAATCATTTACCTTATTTTATTTCCAATAATTCATTACTTTAGGAAAATTAACTAAGGGATACTTTCCATTGTTGTTTACATTTTCGCATTAACAAGATAACACTCCTCTACCATAACAAATGGAAACTCACTACCCCACACTCTATTAAACCTAAAAAGCTCTATTGATCATAAAAATACCAGATTTTTAGATTTTATACTTCCAATACCTCATACTAAAATCCTTAGTTTTGGTAGTTATCCAATGAAGAATGGCCTTTTGTAAAAAATTAAAAGAGATGCCCAAAGAAGATGTGATGTTTTTCAATAAATGTTTTATTCTTTATCTTCCATACCTATATACATTATAATAATATCATGATTATATTTTATCCAAGGAATATGTAATATAAATTAATGATTTTATGATATTTTAATGGTGTACATCTAATCATTTTTCCATGAAATGGGATATGAAATCATCATTCATGGGTGTGATAGACTACCACCTCACAAACAAATATAATTCACTATTCCATTAATACCCTTAAAAGATGGTAATAATAAATTAATTATAGTTTATAATATATATAAATTATATTTATAATTTAATTATGATAGTTTAAACATTATATAACACATACCTTCAGGAATTCCATTTTTATTGATTATGATATTATCGTTCGTGCATACGACGAACTACCTCCTCACGAAACGATGTGATTCATTGACACAATACATGGAATTTATTATTTATGTGATTAATAAAAAAATTATGTATAATTTAAATTTTATATTGGAATGACAACATAAACATATACCAATTACTTTTTTTAATACGATTAGAAAATAGAAGTTGCGTCCATACATACATACGACCAACAATATTCATGAACGGTGCATTTCGTTTCATATTATTAAATTTTATTTATTTACACACATAGATAATAAATATTTATGATATTTAAATAATATTTTAAACTAAAAATTTTATGCAATCATGATATATATAAGAGAACTAAAAATTTTACAATTAAAAACATTCTAAAAAACAATGCAATTATTACACAAAATGATGAAAATAATAAAATATTATTAATTAATAAATAAAAATATATTATAAATGGATCAAATATGATTTCATAAATATTAGCATGACTTATATTTATGTTAATAACATGTTAAAAATCACTACACAATAGATTACATCAGATTAAACCAAAATTAATGCACTAGGTAAGGAATTCCATCTCAATTTCATTTCATTGAGGCATGTTTTGATGTTTGCACCATGTTTCTTTTATATACTATATATATTTTACACCTTTTACATTTAAAATCATAAATAAATAATTATTAGTAGAAATATGAGTATAAATTTTAATTATTTCATCTTAGGATATTTTAACATAATGTTACTACGTGGTAAAGAAAATTCATATCTCAAATTATTTTCCATAGGTTAAACTACTTTCTCATTCACATTAATATTATATTTTAATATGTATAAATTAATTGTACTATTTATTAATGTATTTAAACTTCTTTTATGTTGATTTACTATTGAAAAACGTAATCGATTCATTGGTTAATTCTCACTTCGACATCATGTTTATTCTAAGGTTATATTTCACAATCTCATTCTAATCACGCTTCATTATTTTTATAATTATAAATAATAGAATTACTTTTTCATTATTTAAAAAACACTTTAATTTTAATCTTCTCTTCTTATCAATTAATAATTTAAGGAATTATTATCATTTTCCCAATGTTTGTCCATAAAATTCATTGGTTAATGTATTCAAGAAAATCCTACTTGATTTCAATATTTGGTTGGAATCCTATTTCATAATAAAAACATTATTTCTAAAAATTTTTACAATTTTTTTTTACTTTTTAAAATTATTTAAAATAAATTCAATGGAATAACTATTAATTTTTAAAAACATTTCTTATTTGTATTTTATAGATAAATTGAATGGAATATTTGTTTTAACTATTATAGAATTTATAGATTTACCCATCATAATTTATTTGAATCTTCATTTCCATGTTTAAGTATATATAATTTTAATGAAAATAATTTCTAATGATATTTTCCATGAAAAAGTACATTTAAAATTATATTCATAACGGCATGGATTGTCCCCAAGAGTTTTTAATGATCTTCTAATTTAATCAAAAAAATACTTGTTGTTAATATAATTTTTATACATTTTACTGATTAAATAATTATTATTCCTCATGATGGATGAGGATTATTTTGACCACATAAAATATTTTCATCCACATCCATGAATCATTATTTTAGAAATTCACAGCACCTAGAATTATTCACCATCATGTAATCATTGAACAATATATTTCATCTAAATAACCACATTATTTATCATTAGTATTATTATTTACTAAACTATGTATCATTATAACATTAAAAATGATATCATCCAAAATAATTTTTTAATGATATATTTATTTCAAAATATAAAATAACCAATCTAATTAATCCAATTTTTATGTATTATATTGATTCCATACTTACTCTTATCGATGAAATATGACTCTTTTGACCTAGGATAGTTGTATAATACACTTCCTTGAATATTGTTTATTAGTAATTAACTTCACTTTGAATTATTCACATTATAGTGATCATGGAATGTTTTATTTCTCCTATATAACCTCGTTTTTTATCATTAATATGATAATTTATGACAATGTATACCGTTTTACTTATGATATTAACTTTGAAATTTATAAATTTATCTACTAGAATACATATATAATCTGAGCCTTTAATAAATAAATCTATTTGAAAAAGAATAATGGTTATTAATTAAATTGATTTTTTGATATATGTTTAATGATTGAGATTAATACAACACTAGTGGGACTCAATAATAGATTTCCCCTCAATACATCAGTTGTCTAATATGATTAATGTGTCTTTTATCCTTAGATATGTGTGTTTTTACCCATTATGTTTAAAACTATCTTTTCATTGGTCCTTATAGTAAAGGTACCATATACCATGGAATCATGGTTTCCATTAGTTGACAATTTCATTCATTTTAATTCACTAATTATTATCCAAAATGTTTTAACTAAGAAAAAACATATGGTTTAATTACATTCTTAGTTCATTCATTTAATGGAATGTTTTTACATTATTTACATTTCAATATTTATTAGTCTTTATATAGTTATTTAAAATGAATATTTTTTTGTGATTTAACATTCCATATAGATTATTAATCGTCGCGTTATATAAATTTTATTTGTTTTTATTTATTTATCATTCCTTATTTATTATGATATATCATGTTTTTTAAATGGAATGTGTGTTTAATTAATTACAATTCCATAATGAATATTCAGTATTGATTCATGATTGCTTCTACTATACTTACCTTTTACTGGACATTTGATCTCACCCTTACTTTTTTTCTTTATTATAGATTCTATAAAGTTATTGATGACTGATATAAAGTGATACACTCTATGAAATAATGTTATCCAAAAAAATTATATTGTAAATTTTTTTAACAATTGTAATACAAGACTAATTTATATATCTAGTTTACCAATGATAATACAAAATTAGTTCTATTGGGATATGATATACATTTTTATTATACCAATTTAATGGTATAAGAAAACAACATTATACTTTTATGGTCTTGGTAGCAACATATAATATTCTGATATATTGTTGATAAGGACAAAAAGATAACAAGTCAATTAGAAAAATTGAATGAGATTTAAATTTTCAAATATCACCAATGATTCAACCACCCCATATCTATTGTTCTCATTATGCTTATTACATTCCTGTTGAATTAGATAAATATTTCTCTATATAATATCTTTATAATAGATAATATAAAAATATTAAATAGTAGTGTTATTTATACCTTGAATGAGAAAATTAATTTTTAAAAAAAATTGGGTTATTCCCACTCCTCTATCTCTTTTCCTACATATAGTTGATGCAACTAATGTTTACTATTTTTTCATTGATATTGATACTCAAAAAAATTCTTTGATTAAATTATTATGGGAAATATTGAAAAGATTTATAATTTTTCTTTCAAATAATGTTTATCTGGAAGTTATTGGTCTCATGATTGGTAAGTAAACCTAGGAATAACATGAATGTACCTCTAATATAAATACCTTATTTATGGAATGAATATTAAAAATATTTTTAAGAATGTTTAATAATATCATAAAGGTGTTTGATAAAACTATTCATGAGTATATATTAATATTTTAGTATGTTATTAGAAATATCAATGGATTTATAATGTGCTTATAATATTCTAAACTTGTAATGAAAATCATGAGAAACTTTCCTAACTAGATATAAATTTTATATCATATGATATGAGTACATATCCATCCTTTAAGAAGAATATCAAGGAATAAATATTCATTGACACTTTGTAAATTGATCTATAGAAAAAAATAGAGTAAATCTGGGATACAGAAAACGAGAGAGTAAATACTAAATAAAATAATACAATCATATCCCTAATATATATTAATTTATCGAGTGATATAATATATATTAACAAAAAACACCATCTTTAATTTTTTATATGTAAAGTTATTTCAAATATTTGAATAAATTTTTCAAATAATAATTTTCGATAATATGGTTATTATTTTGAAGAAAACCCTTATTGGAGGAACAAAACCAATAATTCCATGTTTGAAAAAAAGAATATTGATTATATAAATTGTAAATTGGAAATAATCATAGAAATTTATTAAATATGGATGATAAATATGACTCCATGGACAATATTTTATTAGAAGTGGAAAACCTAGATATTTTCAAAACATTCATTTCGATCACTAATAGGGAAAGTGATTTCTCAAAATGTGGAGATGAAGAATGAAATGAGAATGTAATTGAATATCAATTTATATTTGAAGATATTCAATATAATGAGAAAAAATGATTAAGAATGAAATAATAATTTCAAATATAAAAATTGATAAATAGATTATAATAATGCAATGTGTCTTTAAAATAGAAGATGTGTACATTATGGTGATAGAGAACCTCTAAATAAATGATTCAGTTCAATGAATTTTTTATAAAAGTAATTATAAGAAAGATGATTCTATGGTAGATTTGGTTTTTAATCCATAGTAAATTTTTATTGACATTTATTATACCATAACAATGATGAGAAAAATAAATAAATATTCAAAGGTAAATTCTAATGAATATCCAGCTATGGAGAATAATCCTCCCCTGAATTCTATAAAATCATTAACCCCATAAATATAAAATTTCATGTAATATTTCTAACCATGAATGATTTAGTAATAAAATAGGGAAATATTGTATTTGGAATGGATATGGAAAAAACATAACATAAAGAAATAAAAAAATTAACAAAGAAAGAAGGTTTCTCCATGATAGAGAGAAATATAAATATAAATATTTTACAAACAACAAGAATCATTCAATATGTAAAATCATACCTATAAAAAAGATAAAGATTAAATGTATATTATTATTTTTGTTGTCTATATGGTCATATGGAATATAAATTTTGAATTAATATTTCTCTCTTTGGACAATGAAATGAACCACTGGGGGAATGGTGGAACAAATTAATATAACATTACTCATTTTTAGAAATAACGAATGGGAAAATAATAATATACATTAATGATTCAAATGAAAAAACCTATTAAATTGCTTGGTGGATGTTTTAGGATGATGTGGCTAAGAACATCACCATGATAAATAATATATTAATACACATTATGTAAAAATTTTATATGATAGAAATTAAAAGGATGATATAATGAATAATTTTGATGATCGATATTTTATTATTAAGACTTCTATATGGGATAGTAAACATGAAAAATTGTATATTCAAAATATTTTTTCCCACATATATAATGTTTTGTATAAAAAAATCGAATGATAATGAATAAAATGATGAAGTTGTTACATTTTTTTAAATGAAAGTATTTTAAATATCAAAATAAAAAAAATATATAAGATTGAATCTTATGGAATATTATAAATGGAATTTTTCTGTTTATTGGAATCATCATATATTAGTACATATTATAAAACATTATGCTGATGGTAAGAAAGTAATATTTTGTAAATATTCTATTGTCTTATTATTTTTAAAAGATAAGGAACTCATCACAAAATGAGAACTAACTAGTGGCTGCCTTTTATTGATTATATATCATTATAACTCATGTTACATATGTGATGATAATGAAAATAAGTATTTTTGTCGAATATTTTTTTATTCCTTGCTAGAAACGTAGTAGAAATCATTATATAAATGATTCTATAATATAAATACCACTAAAACCCATAAAACATAATATAGTTTTTACAACGTTTATGAGAGGATGAATGGTTTTTGGTAGAAATATGAATAATAAAACCTAATCAACCAATTGTTTCTTGGTCATAAACTCTAGAATTTTGGGAATGATGAGACATTAATCAATAAAATTTTATTACAACATTATATGATTCTTTGAATATTTCACTTAGTAGACTATTATAATATTTATTAAACTTCATCCAGAGGTTATAAACATATTGATAAATTAAGGAAGGTATATTGAAAAATAAATTTTTCATTTACATAGTAGTTCTATGTACTGTGAACAATAATAATTTTACATAAAATGCATTGAAATCCTATTTTAAGAATCATTGAATCAAAATAAACATGGTGATCCCTATACATCACAATAAAATATAGTTGGAGAATAAATTAATTGAGGATTTTCTTAAATTGTAGAATCATGTTAGGTGAATAAACAATTTATAAATTCTTCTACTGAGAAAAAATAACTATATATGTTTTTTTTGAAACATTGATATAAAAAACATTATAGTATGTGTCCTAAGAAAAATAAATTAACAAACTAATTTAATTTTTATGGGACCTTGTTCATTAAGGAAGAAATGTTTATATCTTAAAATATTGGATAATAAAGAAGAAAAATGCATTTTCATGGGTTTATCAAAATGTGAATGTAGATAAAAATATTTGATTTTTTTTTCATATTTTGGTTGATTCATATAATGGTAAATTTTTGGAAAAGGATACTTTTATAAAAATTAGTTGTTGAATATGTAATAAAATAATTGTTGAAGACATCTAATAAAGATAATGAAAGGGAATGTTAGTACATATCAAATCATGTACAATATTAGTTAGATGAATCATGTCATAATTAAAATTAAAAATGTGGATTATAATTTAAATTTAATACAATATACAAAAATTTTCAATCTAACAACATCATTGGAAATTTGAGAGTTCCATTTCATACTACGAGTGTTTTATGGTGTTATAAATATACACAACCCATATCAGAAGTGGAACCGAATTCTGTAATAGATAAAATTGAACATAAATAGTTTTAGATTATATGATTAGTAATTTCAAATAAAAATTATATAACTAACACCTTGGAACATGATGCATGAAAAAAAATGAAATTCATTCTAAAAAGTGTGTGATCAGAAATAAAATGAAAAGAATAGGGAAATTTCATAAAAAATATTGACATGTCTGTAAAGGTAATGTGGACATGGAAGGAGTTCATTTTTAAGTATCATATTCCACTAATAAGACATTATAAACTATTATAATTTAATAATGTTCATGAATATAAAAAAATATAATGTATATCTACTGGATGTTAAATTATATTTCTAAAATTGAGAGATTGAGGAGGATGTTTATATTGAAATATCTAGTGTGTTTGTTCTTGACAATAATAGAAAAATTAAATGTAAGTTGAAGAAATACATGAATGTTTCAAAACCCGATCCATGTTTTTTTATTCTAAACATGATATTTTCATGAAACAACATAAATTTTATAAAAAAATAAATATAAACCTGTATGTAATGGATTCTATAATAAGTATCCTTTTTGTTTTTTATGTTGAGTAAATTTTTTTTCAGTTGATGTGGATAAAACATGTGAAATATTTTATGAATATATGAAGGATAACTATTATATTTCATTATATATAAATTAAAAAATATTTCTATGATTATATGTTTAATAAAATGAAGGATATAACTTTCTGTCAATATAAATTATTTCTATAGTTCTTCTATAAAACATTTCATGGTTGATTCAAAAGATGATTATACAGCCATTTTTATTGTCATATAGATCTATAAAGATGAAGAATAAAAATATGTGGATAAAAATGTTATTTATCTAGATAAGAATGTTGAACAATCACAAGGAAGCATGTTCATAAAATATACAAAATGTAATCTTTTTTTGAAAGATCTCAGAGTGAACCAATGTAATCACATACGCTAGTAGAAAAATTAATAAATAGGTATATTAATGAAATATCTTCTTATATTATATTGTATAAATTTTTACGTGAAAAAAATATTCATGGACTCTCTAATGATTATATTAATGAATATTGTATTGAAAGTAAGTCAACATCTGGAGTAACATTTGACTTTGGAGATTGTTTTGTGAGATGATATATTAAGAAAAAAATACCATGTTAGTTTGAGTATAGTAGACTTATAGTATGTTTAAACCACCCATTCTCTAATTCAAATTATATGGATTATATTTCAATTTTATTTTTTGAGTAAGAATTTTTTAAAACCACTGCAAATTTATTATGATAATCAATGTTCTGTTTACTTTTCCAATAACCCTTTAAAAAACTCTATACCAAATTATATTGATATTAAGTACCTAATTATAAAATATTTTTTCATGGAGACCATATTATTTACAAAATTTCCAAAATGTATCAAATAGTGGATGTTTTCACCCAAGATTTGCAAGAAGAATGTATTGAGTAACTGAGGCTACATCTACATAATGTTCCTCCACTAATGTCTTCTAATAGATTATAATAGAGACTCCCCCACCATTATTTTCATTATGCTGTCAAATATGGAGTGTATGTACATATTTATGAGAAGAAATAAACTCTATATTATATGAAAATAATGATATTGTTATCATAAAATGAGATAAATACAAAAGAAGGTGGATTTTATAATATAATGTTAAAAAAATTATTTATCTAGTGGGATTTAATTATCTTAAAATATGTGTTTATCCAGTAGTGTGGTGTCATCTTATTCTCCATGATAAATTATATGCTTCAATAAAATTGGGAGGAAAATATTTTTTTATAAAATGTTAGTGTTGTTGGAAATATTTGAAAAAAATACTAATTTTTATATTAAATATCCTTTTTATGTTTTTTAAAATGTATATATTTATTTTGAACATATATATTTTTGAATTTTTTTAAACATGATAGAATGTATTGTTCATGTTGTTACGAAATTTTTTCTCGTGATGTGATAGAGGAGTTGATGGAACTTATTCTATATCTATGTTATGATGCTTTAAATGTATCAGATAATGTTGTATACTTTCTCTTGTATCTAACATCATAGATAATCAGAATTTACAATATGAAGATATATACTTTCATTAACATGGGAAAATGTATTCCGGAAAATATCAATGGACATAGATCACCACACACATATTAGAAGATATATTTACAATTATATAGATACAAAATATGATTCAAGTTAAATAATAACATGTTACCAGAACCAAATGGATAGTTTTTACCAATTATAGAAATACATGAATTATTCACTACATAGTTCGTAAATATTTTTTCAATGTGTATGAATTATAAAGGTAGATAAGTATAATAATGATATTAGATGAATAATTTCTAACAACACTAGAGGAACCTAGTATATTTTAAATGTATGGAAATATAAAAAAATTAAATAAAGAAAATAATTATAAATATATGATAAGATTGATATTCGAGTTGCAGTAGCAATTAAATCTATAATAAAATAAGGGTTAGAGATGATTCCGCCATAAAAAGAGGGATTTTTTATGAAGAATTTTATTACTTTAATAAATAAATTAATATAATATAAATAAGATATTGGTACTGATTTAAGTCATATTATGTTTTATAAGTGATTGTATACATGAATATGAATTTAAAATAATATTGTTTAAAATCTTAGGAAGTTCTAAGACATGAAGGGTGTTGTGACATGATTGGATTGTTTTATGACCATCAAAAGATGACCCCTCTACAGGAGAAACCAAAGTAAATATAACCTTTTATTTACATTACCAACATTATTTTATGGTGGAAGGTATTTCAAAGTGATCAAAATGATGAAATTCAAAAATATGAAGGGATTTCAAATGGATTGATAAGGCTCCATCAGTTGGATGATCATCAGATGAAAAATAATTGGCCATTAGAAAGGTTATTCAATGATATTTTACTATACTATGGATCATTAATGTATTTTTTTCAATGATGTTATAAATAAATAGTTTTTTTTGTGAATAAAATAATATAAATTTAGATAATTTTCATTTGATGGAGTATTTCATATAGAATACCTCATAAAATGTACTATCATGTGGTTTTTTAGGAATACATTCTAAAAAATTTAATACCACACAAAATAAATACCAAAAAATTATTATTGGTGAAAATATATTAAAAACATGTCATTTGTCTATGATAATGAATATTTAATAATTTCCATAACACATATGATAAAGAAATTACTAGAATATTTCACGTTATGGGGTTTTCATTGAGCATTAGGAAGATTCTTGATAAGTTGGCCATGGAACAAAAAAATTACGCTGATAGGGATGAATGAAAATATAATTTTTGTTTAAAGGGTAATGTAATTTTGGTTCCCATGTTTTCTATTTCAATTTCATTGATAAATTTTAGTTTCTAGCATATTAAAAAATAACATTTTTCACTTGTACCAGAGGGACTAAACATAGAATTTTTTTTGTTAGAATGGGTTTCCAACCAAGATAACATTATAGGTGAAAAAAATACGCCTGAAAAATATTTTTGTTAGAGTCTCTAGAATGTGATTTCAATATGATGTATTAGAATGTGGCATCATATTGAGGCATTGACCAAATATATTGGTTAGAAGTACCACAATAACTGTTTTCCAATATGTTTACAAACTATTTGTGACATTTTGTGGTTTTTTCATTCGATATAGCACATATCAGAATTAATGTTTTGTTAGGAATATAAGATAGACTTACACTAGATGAATTCATGATGAAAAATAGATGTAATGTTAATATATATAAATTGAGGAATAATTTTTTACGGAGTGTAATTCATAGGCGCACTTGATGGAATCATACTATAAATAAAAATTTGATGGAACACTTCTAAATGAACTATTCTGACCTTTTATCAAAATATTCATAATCTTTTTTTTCTTATGAGAGTTATGAATAACATAATAACTTATGGGGGACAATATAATTAGTTAAAAAGAGCTAGTATAATTATAATTCTAGATATGGGAAGAGTATAATACGTTTTGGGTCGTTTTACTCACCTATCTATTATTCTAAATTTCCATTGACTATTGGGAGTCTCCTTGAATTAATGTATTCCCACATACATGGGGTGAACATTTTCAATAATGTTTTTAATAATTCATTTTATTATCGTTGATTATATTTGAGAATTTTATATAGAGTTGGTAAGGAAAATACTGTAAATAGATGTAGGAGATAATTTCAATGTAATTGAAATTGTAAAATATCATCACTAATACACCCCCCCCCCCCTCAAATTGATTTTCATGAACTTAAGTAACCTCGAATATGGATATTGATGATTTTTTATTAGATCATATACTTAAAATAAATGATTATTTTGTAATGTAAGAAATATAAAATGGAGGAACCTCTTATAACATATTTTTGGGGAATACATTTCATGTGACAAATGATAACTCCACTTGGGGGAAAGATGAGACATGTCATATTGTAACAAGATTTTTTATTAGTGTAAATATATGGTTCGTGCAAGACTTGAATATTGTTCTCATTAGATTCCAACATTGGGATCAAAACATATTAAAAAACCGTGAGGTACTGTTTACATTCTTTAGTAATTTTATGTGAGTAATATTATCTTGTAAATTCAAGGTGATCACATTATTATGTTAGATGTTAAAAATGTTTGAATATAGAGAGGGGAATTATAAAATGGTAACATAGATTTATTAAAAATATAATACTGATTTCCCCATATTTTTATGTTTTTTATGATCCCTCTCAGAAATCTCAACTCGTATGAGATCTAATATAGTACCCTCATATTGGATCTAATTTTTATAATGGATATTTAATCATATATATATGGCATTTATATTTGATGTTTATTAAATATGAACTTGGATGGAAATATATTCCTAACAGTTCAAACATTGTGTATTCGATCAAATCCACGATGAACAGGGAGAAAAGAAAATCGAATATGAGGAGAACTAATATAATGGAGGAATAAATATTCCAATAATTTATACTAATTAATGATGTAATTTTTTAGAAAAGATTTTAAAATAATTCCACAAGTGGAATCATAATCATGTTTTAAAAAATATCATTAGGATAAAATACTATTTAATACATACATTTGTTGTTATTGATTTCATTTATAATGGTTTCACAAATGTTATCACATATATATTTTATTCAATCAAATATATCAATGATATGTAATCAATTATGGATAGGGATGAAACATTTATGGAAGAATAATTCCTAATTATGATGAAATATTTTAACATTCTCATTAAATATGTAAAATATATTACAAAAGGTTCAATTATTTTATGAAAAATATGACCATAAAAAAGTTGAAATTAAAAAAAAATTATTTTAATGTTTATGTTATAAAATTTTGTGATGATATGATATTTACTTTAGAAGTGAAAAATAGTGATCTTATATATGTCAGTTATTACAAACTATAAATTAAATATAAAAGGGTAAATGGGAATTACATTTGCATATAATATGTATGTAGGAACCATGAGGACAATATTTTCAATATTATGAAGGGAATGGAATACATATTGAAATAAAATTATTTTGGGAAGAATAACCAATAAATTTTTTGTCATGGATTAAATGATAAATGGATTATTGTTAATGTGAAAACCCAAAATTTTCTAGATAATATGTTCCTATATAGAAAAAGAATAGATCAATAAATCAAACAATAATCAAATTAGTAGAAAATATATGATAATACATACTATTGATATTTCAATTATAATATCATGGAAAAAAGTTAACCCATGACACAAACAAATATATACTAATGTTGTTTCCACATTTTGTGTAAGAAGGAACTCAAAATCATGAAAAGATTTTATGAAATAATATTATCATAAATAAACCAAAACCTAAATTTTTTATATAAGGATTGGAAAGGATAAAAGCACTATAATACTTTCTAAAATAAATTGGGTCCCTTTCCCAAAAGAATCAAACTACATGATATATCTATGTTGTGACTAATAATGTGAGAAAAACAATTAATTCTACAATAATGGTGTTGCTGGAGGTTTTTTCATGAGGGAATGTAATTTTATAATATTATATAAAATGAGTTAAATTATATTTAATGGAATGTGGGGGGTAGAAAATAAAAATTGGATGAAGCAATCTGCAAATTAATATATATACTTATAGATATTTAATTATATTATATTATAGATTACTGGAGCATTATGTTTATATGAAAATTGATATAATCATTTTAATGATGTTTTCTGGTTAAATATTATAATAAATAATCATTATTTTAATGAAATAGAAAAATAAAATAATTAGAAGGATGGAAATATGTTTACCTTATTTTGAATTCAAGTAATGAAATGTGGTAAAAAAAATTACTCCCAGGAACGATATTAATAAGAATGCTACAATAAAGAGGTCATGATTAAATTTTCAATATAAATCACACATTATAGATCTTTTTAAATTGGTCATTAATATAAATGATGAATGAATTCAGATGATGATATAAATAGAATAAATCAATTGATGAAACATGGGATTGGTTTGATGAATGATATCGAAGAATAATAGTGTAACATGTATTCAAAAATGGTGGTATAATTTTATTAAGAACATATATCAAACATCATTAATAACACATGACATGAAAATTATATTCATCAATTAATACCTATAAATTCAAAACATTAAATTTAATTTCATCAGATATTTTAATAAAATTATTTCTTAAAATATCATGTAAATTTATGTTGAAGGCTAAAATAAGAATGTCATGATCCTAAAAACTACATGATGAATCATACAGGATAGATATAGGTTTTGAATGACCATGTAAAATCACCATTTATTCAGTGTTAATATTATTTATTAATAAAATGTTAAATATCCATGAAGATGAAAATTGATCACCTTCATAAGAAACATTTGAGCATATAGCCTAAATTTATGTTAATGGCTATGAAAAATATTGATAGAAAAAAATAGTTGATGAGTACATTTTGTTTATGAAAAAAATATTATTCCAAATAAATATTAAAGGTATAATAATAAATTTTTTTTTTCTCACTGATAAAATCTATAAAACCCATTTAGGAACCTCCATGGATATTTATCTAGAATCTAGAGATGAAAATAAAATTGTTTATAAGTTGAGAGAGAAATATAATCTGAAGATACCACCTTAAAATGAAAAATAGGGTCCAAGATTATTCTCATATCAGTTTTTTACAAATATTCTTTGAAATAAAGGCCATTAAAAATGATAAATTGGAATAATTTTTTGAAAAATATATAGAAGCGGATTAATCTATTATAGAGTATTCTACTGGATTCTTCAATTTATTATTTCATGTTAGTATCACATTGGAATTTTTTAGAGTTCATATATAGGAAAATCATCTATGATTAATAGCATATGGAGTGTGTGTAAAAATATTTGGTTAAATGTATGAACCCAAAAGATATTTTTATTTATTAATATACATTTTTATTAAGATAGGGAGTCAATTCACTGGTTTCATGGGTCCCTGAAATGATATAATAAATCTATTAACTAAAGTGAAAAAAGTCAAATTTTATGGAATATAGAAATTCTTTTTAAATGGATTATGAGATGAATAAATCAATATTGTGTTTTAATTTGAAATATGTGTTTCACACAAGGTGCTATATAAGGTTTTTATACATTATTCCTTAGGCTAGGGTGATATCATGCTTGGATATTGACAAATGAAGAAAAATTATAATATCAATTGGTAAATTTCTTATATATCCTAGTTGTTGTTATTATTAATCAATATGTAAAAACACTCTTGTATTTATTGGCCACTGAAATAAGATAATATTCATCATTTATAAGATAATATTAATGTGCTTTTTTAACCATGAACACCACCTTTAGTGAATTTAAAAATTTGACCATTATTTCATATAAAAATTGTCATTCCTTCTTAAAATTCACTATAACATGGTACATTTATGAACACCCAATAAAATAGCCAGTGATGTTGATTTTATTTTCGTATTTAAATTTAATACTCATCATTACATTTTGAACAATTAATAATATTTTAGTACATGAATATTCACATTAGAAGACCACAAAATTGGGCTTCCAAGGTAACACGTTCTGGGAAAATTAAACTGGACAACAGCCCAATAAATAGACTATAGTTTCTATTATCCAAGCCAAATGATTCTAAAAATTTATCTAAAGATTGAAGAAATCATGGGGAATATTTCATCCAATAGTGATATAATCTTATTTGAATTTTTTAATGTAATTCCAGGTGGCCCAAGTTGGAGATAAAATTCTTATCCAGATTCGATGGCCTAAAAAAATAGTACACCAATTCACACATATATCGCAAAAAACTATATTTTGGTTAATGTTTTATTAGAGGATATACGACATCAAGAGATTATTTTTATTATTCTTTGGCCTACTTTAATTTGGCCATCTAGAAACTCATTTAGACACCTCTGTATGGTGTAAGCAAGCTGACTTCCACTCGGGTCAAGGATAAAGTAGTCCACTCTCCTTTACTTTCCACCACTATAGGCATACCATACGCAAGTGGGATTATTTATTATATTGGGAGCTCTACCTATTTCTCTTTAAATTCCAATTTATGGTTGTTGTGGTGAAGGAGTTGAGGATCTTTGGTTGTTTCTTTCATTGTAATGTTATGCTGCATTTTTGTTGTCTTCAGTTTTTAATTCACATGTAAGTTGTTCTAATTCATCATTGTTTATTAATAAATGTTCTTCTTCTCTAGGTATTCTATTCATATTAATATAACGTTGATAGTATTTTCTCAATGTGTGTTTTTATTCACACCAAACCTTGTGATATTATCACACAATGTTGGAGTGATCGTTATTTCATTGTTTTTTACTTCTTTAATTCCTCCCTCATAAGTCTACTTCCCACTTCCATTGAAACCGTAGAATCTATGGAAGGATAACTGGATTTTGGGTTGATCCAATAGAGTAGTAAGGCTATGGATTGGATTTTATTTTTCACTCCATTAATTTCTAGTCACTTATTTTAATTGAAAATTTAGTTTGATGATATTTAAACTCATATTTCTTGGTTGAATTTAAGGCCACAGACATCAAGTGATAATAAAAAACATTACATTGGAGTTTTAAAAACATTGATACTTCAAGTGTATTGGTAATTAGTATTGAGGTGTGTAGGTATTAAACCAGAATGTGATGCTGTTGTGTTATCTTCTTAAATGAACATATCTCAAATATATGAAATTGTAATATTTGAAAAAAGATTTTATCCAATCCCCCCCCAAAGTGATAACCTAGGATAAACTCATTATTTTAAATAGAATTCTCATAAGTATCTTAGTGTTCACATATTCCTATATATGATCACCCCATGTTGGCCCCTTCATCAGAAAAAACAATCTATATAATGTAAATGTATGTAGGTTACTTCTTAGGTTTCTGAGGATTCGACAACCAAAGTTAAACTACAAACAATTGCTTAACCCTAAAAACATGGGTAAATTTGGGAGAGAACAAAATTTGGCACAGTTTCTAGGGACCTATTGAAGTCATATCAACACCCATTCTATTATCACCATTTGTTCTATTCTCAAAAAAATTCTATTATCTTTTCCCTTTGTCATTTTTTTTTCTTTTGGACCATGTCTTCCAACACTAATAACCAATCAAACCTTCTAGCTGGGGTGGATATTCCTAAGGATGGGGAGTCAAGTGCACCAAATGAACTCCTTCCATTAGATCATGATATTATTAATACTCGATAGTAAAAAATTGATCCCATTTCAAAGGAAGGTATTCGATGAAATCAACTTTGAATCTCGGGTGGGGAATAAAACCGAAATCCAAATGAGTCAACCCCAAACATGGGGAGTGTTTTGGATCAACCCATGAATGACTAAATGACACCACTCTAGGACAATTACCCCTCATGCATTAGACATAATACTCATGGATATTTCCACAATATCCTTAAACCCCGTCTACTAAACCACATTCCCACATTCCCACATTCCATGGAATTGAGTTTGAGATGCCCTACCATCGCGTTGGGGAGTTAAATGCCACTATACAAACCAAGTGTCCCCCAAAACAACTATAATCAGATTAAATGATTCTCATTCCTTTTTCATAAATTTATCTAGATAATAATTGGAAAAACATTTTGATACCATCATCCATCAAATCTTGGAACCAATTACAATGATAATTCAACAAATAATACTTTCCCCAGCAAAAAAATCACATAAAAGAGAATCCAAAACATTTTTAAAAGTGGGGGAGATTCATTCTATGAAAACTAGGAGAGGTTCAAAGAACCCCTAATCAAGATTCCATACCATGGTTTTTCTATTCTTGACTAAGTTAGAATTTTCTATGAAGGGTTGGGCCCAGGGAACAAAAAATTCATTAACATGATGTGTAATTGGACCTTTAAAAATAAAGCACCAAATGGTTCTTACAAGTATCTAGAGATCATTTATGAACAATATGAAACATGCAGAAGATAACCTTATTATAAAAAACCATAAGGAATTACTAGAATACATACACATAGATAATAGGAAAGCCTTTGGGATAAACTCGCAGCACTAACTAGTAAGGTTTAAGAGGTAGACATTAGAAAAATCCAGAAATCAAAACTATAGACCCAGTTTTCACAATCTGTGACAAAGATGACCACAAAACAGACAATTTTCTAACCATTCCATCCATCAAGGAAGTTCTTCTACAATGACCGCCAACTAAAGTCAATTCCCTAAATTGCCAAAATCCACAATAAAAAAAATACATTCAACCCAGTACAATGACCATCTAGGATTTTGTGGGAAAGATAATAAACAACCAACCAACAACACAGTCATCTATAATGACCAAACCCCTATGATCCATTTTTTTTCAAAACCATAACATCGTTCATACCAAACCATTCCAATACCAGCAACCCATCCAGCAACCATGCAACAAAAAATCCACCAACCAATTTATCATCCTGGGATAAACCAACTAGAACAATCTCTGACCCAATTTTTCCATCTACCAATCCTTTCATAGTTGTGTAATCAAATGGAGAATATGAAATCATAATTCTCATCCCTTAAACATGAACAAAAAAACCATAAAAACTGTGAAGGCACCCATTCACACTCAAGTGGTACCATCCTCGTCTTTAAGGGGAGAGTCAAGTCATACAAAAACAACTCATGAATAACTAAAGGTTTTGACAGTTTTAAGAAGTGGGAAATAAATTGAGAAACATAAAAAATAATTCAAAAATAAGATTAATATTCCAAATCTAATGAAAATTCAAATGAACCACATGATCAAACTAAAAAAACTGATAACATTGTGAACAAAACAACTCTTCAACAAAAAATCCCACAACCAACATCATTTCCTCAATGAATGTGGGGGAAAACCAAGTCTGAATTGATTGAAACATTGAGGGAAATATTCTCACAAGTCAAGTTGAACATTAAACTACTTGATACCATTAAAACCATTCATTAATACTCAAAATACCCTATAGACCTATGAAAAATTAAATGGAAATTCTCACATAAGAACCATATCATTTTGGAAGAAAATTATTGCACCACAATCTAAGGAACCCTTCCACAAAAGATAAAAGACACAATATGTCCTTACATCTATGTTGAAATAAGAGAGAAAAAAGTTTTCAAAGACTTCTGTGACCTAGGGGCTAGTGTCAATACTATTCCCTATGTTGTGTATTTCCAGAAAGGCATAGAAGATCTCCAACCCACCTCAGTTTCACTTAATCTTCTGGATCATTGCATTATGGTTACCAATGTTATTTTAAAGGATGTTTGATAATTACTAGAAAACTTCATCTACTCTTCTGAATTCGTTGTCCTTTAAAACAATCCAAACATAAGAATCAATAAAAAAACCCCATTCATCATTAGACATTCATTCCTTGAAAAAATAAACTCAGTTCTCTGATTCCAAAATGGTAACATGACAATCACATTTGGATACATGAGTCCAGACTTCAACATATATAATGAAATCTCACAAATAGTGGATGATGAGGATATTCATGAAGTAAACATGATAGGAGGCATTGATAATGAATCTATATAACATCAATGAATATTTGAGTAATGTTTATGTCATGGTGAGATTAATTTTTTTCGTTCAAAATAAGTATGTTTGTCTCCTAAGCTAGAATTACTTTCAAATTTCTCCTATGATGAAATCTAAAGACCATCAATTAGTGAAATCTCTCAGGAATCGACATTAATAAAGACCACTCCAATTCCCTTCCCGAACATAGATCAACCCAATATCATAGTTGAAACTCCAACAAATAGTGAATAAATCCTATCTAAAACAATGAAAAAAAGAAATTCATCTTGAGAAAATAGGCCAATATTCTGCTGAAATTTTGAACCAACCAGATCTTGAATTTAAAAAACATCCTTCTACACTAAATTAATCCTTCATAGATGTAACAAATATTATTACCATTTATTATTCTCTACCAGATTGTTGAAAGATGATGATGCTCTATGTCCTTAGGAAACCAAAGAAAGTCATTGGATGGTCCCTATCTGATATTACTGGGATCATCCCACTAATCAAGACTCGTAGGATTGTTCTGGAATTTGATTCAAATCCATGTCATTAACCTCAACATTTATTTAATTCTTATATCATGGAAGTGGTGAGAAAATAATTTCTGAAATTGTCAAAAGCTGGTGTCATATATCCCATAGCTGAGATTGAGTGGGTCCGCCCAATCAAAGTTGTTCCAAAGAAGGTAGAAATCACATTGATAACCAGTAATGGTGGAGATATTCATCCAACTAGGGTGTGATGTTCGTGGAGATTATGCATCAACTATAGGAAGCTAAACTCAATTACCAAGAATGACCATTTATCCTTGAAATTCAATGACCAAGTCCTTGAAAGAGTGGAATGTCATGCCTTCTACTGTTTCATAGATGGGTACTCAGGGTACAATCAAATTGATGCCTCCCTAAAGGATCAAGGGAAGAATAAATTCACTATTCCATTCTACACATATGCATTCAAACACATGTCCTTTGGGTTATGCATTTCCCATGGAAACTTCTAACGGTGCATGAAAGAAATATTCTTGGACATGGTAGGGGATTTTCTAAAGGTCTCCCTAGATGACTTCTATGTGTATAAGGATAAATTTGTGGGATGTATGAGTAATGTGGAGGGAGTATTGTCATGATGTGAAGAAAATAATCTGGCCCTAAAGAGGGAAAATTTCATTTTTTGTTAAATAAGGACTAGTCACGGGCCATCTAGTCTCGTGTAGGGGGATTGATGTAGATAATGAGAGTGATGGAATCATTAGTTGCCTTCTATGATCCAAAACTATTAAGGATGTGATGACTATCTTAGGATATGTTGGTTATTATTGAAGGATCATTAGGAATTTCAACACTTCTTCTCGACCACATTTTGTTCTATTGGTGAAAGATAATCCATCTTTATAAACAGATAACTTTTAGGAATCATTATCTATACTCAATTCAGCTCTTCGCTATCCACCTATCATGAAATATGGAAATTGGAAACATTCTTTTCCGATCATGTGTGATAATAATGGATTTTTTGAAAGAGAAGTCAAAGGAAAATGGTGTGAGAAAACTCAATATGTCATTGCTTATTACAGAAGATCATTAAATGATGCAAAAATCAATTAACTACCACTGAGAATGAGTTACTTGTAGTTGTATTTTCCTTAGAAAATATTTGGTCAAATCTCTTAGGATCCCTTATCAATGTGTTCCCTGACCATTCGACACTAAAATAAATCATTCAGAAAACAGATTCTAAGGCTAGACTGATTTGGTGGGCCCTTCTCTTCTATGAATTTGACCTCACAAAGAATGAATACAATCGTGTTGAATATTTTGTAGTTGACTATCTCTCTTGGATAGAATTTAATGAAAAATTACCTAACCTTTATGTGCCTGATTCACTCCATGATGAACAACTGTACTCTGTAAGTGACTTCTCATGTTATGCTGACATACCCAACTGTTTAGGTATGTGAGTCATTGAAAAATAGATGGTGTCTTCAGCTAGAAGGAAATTTTTTTATGATGTCAGGATCTTTGTGTTTTATGATCCATACCTCTAAATGTTAGGCTTTGACCAATTCATTGAGAGGAGTGTCCCAGAATATGAAAAATAGTCAATGCATAAGTTTTGTCATAGCACAACGTGCGGTGGTCACATTTCCTCTAAAAAACATATGATAATATTTTTTAGTATGGTATCTTCTAGACCACCCTCTTAAGGGGATCCTACAATGTTTTTAAATGTTTTCTGAGGATTCTACAATAAGTGTACATTACAAAAAGTAATCAAATTTCACTACCTCCCATTTCAATTAATGAAATATTTGACTGATGGGGAATCAATTTCATGGGTCCCTTCCCAAACTCTATGGGATATCTCTACATTCTTTTAGATGTCGATTTTTCTCAAAAGGGGTTGATCCAATTCATACAAATCCAATGATCATAAAACTGTGATTAGATTTCTCTATTAAAACATCCACTAATGATTTGGAATTCCAAGGGAAATCAATATTGAATGTGGAACATGTTGTTGCAATATTTTATAAGCATCATTCATGGAAAAGTATGGAATTTATCACAAATTTTCTACTACATAACACCCATAGACCAATGGTCATTCTATGTTAGCCAATCGACGAATCAAAAAAAATATTGAAAAAAATATTAATCCATATATGAATGATTGCTCATGAAAACTCATAGATGCTCTTTGGGCGTATCAAACCGTATATAAAACCATTCTAGGAATGTCTTCAAATTGGTTGTTTTATTTCACATCATAACATTTATTAGTTGAAATTGAACATAATGTATTTAGGAAACTATGAAAATAAATTATGACCTCTCATGAGCTGGAAAAAAATAGATCTCAATGAACATGATGAAAATAGGATGGAGGCTTAAGAACATTTAAGGATAAATAAAGAAATAGTTCAAGCCTAGAAATATATAAACCTTAAAACCAAACACATTGTACCCGGTGAACCTATTCTGTTGTATAGTTCTAAACATCATTTACACTGTGGAATGTGGATTTCTATATGGTCAGGTCCACACATATTGCATAAGGTGTACCCCCATGTGGCTGTAGAAATTCTAGATCCCACCAATGGTCAAACCATTAATGTTAATGGTCATAGTGTATAACAATCCATTGAACCATTCCAAAATAGTATGTTGATGAAGACTTGTGTGAACAATCATTTGATGAGTAAAATACTTAAACAATTAAGGTTCTATGTTGAGCTAGAAATGTTAAACAAAAGCCCTCCATGGGAGGAATCTCATGGTTTTCATGTTTCTTATCATTTTATATCATCTTTATTTTTCATTTTGAGATTTTTTTTAAAAAATTACATTATATGGTTGAAGTTTTCTTCTTTTATGAGTTATGATGGGAATGAATGGGGAACACCATATTCATCTGTGTCATGTAGTGTGATCCCTGAGTAATACCTAACCTATATATTTAAAAAGAAGACATTGTATCATCAGTTTATTTTATTTTATCTATTTTAAAGTCAAAATAAAATTAAAAATAACAATAATTATAATTATAATTTTAAAAAATAAAATAAAAAATAAAAGGACACGTCATGGGTCATTGGGAAAACCACATCACAACATGCAATGTCGTGGGGAATCGAACTCGTGACTAAAGGGAGACAGGGTCATGCACTTTCCACTGACCTACGATATATTTTGATCCCTTCTTCCATAATTTTTTGTATATATACTAATGTTTTACTTATTATTATTATTATTATTGTTATTATATATGGTTTTGTTTTTCTATTTGTTTTATTTTATTATTCCACTATGGAACTTTGCAAGTGACATGGATGTCAAAGGTATAAATTGTAACATAATGAATGTAAAATTCATCCACAAGATTACTTCATTGCATGATTTCAATTTGAATTTCTTCTTTGAAATCCTCTCCTATAACCCCTTCTATGTTTTCTTATCATTAAATACTCTGGAAAGTTTTATTCTATGTTAGGGGGTCAAAAGAATAAAAATAAAAATTTTCTGGGCATAAAAAAATGCATGGAATGAAATTTTACTTTAACTCTAAATATGATAATACACATTGAAAACATTTAAACTGAATATCAAATAATTTAGCATGCCTTGATTTTTGTTTTAATAATTGTATAATTTCATGAGCATAGATTTGGGAAAGTGTGGTGGTGTAATGTGATATTTCATCATTTATATTTTCAACCAAACAAAAAAATTCCCAACACATGTCCTCTTGATTGTGGGGTATTTGTTTGAGTTCATAGGGTTCCCCAAACAAATAACATATGCTTGGTGATCATTTCAGTTTTAATACGACTAATCAATAAAAAAATTATTATAAATTTATTAAAACATAAATTAATTTTCATGTAGATAAATGGAATGTCCTAATGTGGGGATTTCGACACTTAAGGATCATGACTCCATAGTAGTCGGGGCCAGAGTTTGTAATTTTATATCTATTTGTGAAAATTTGCCATTGTTTTTTATTGAGTTATCTTGAGATGATGTCTGAGTATGTGGGCTTCACTTAGTGCCCTATGGACTTTGATCATGGGAGTCATCGGCAACGTCTCGCTACATGGGTGCACTCTATTGAGTGAACTTGAAATTAACATGGAAAAGTTACAATAAAACAATAAATAAATTTACAAAAAAAGTGAATACTCATCTTATAATTGAAATGTGATTCCACCTAGCACTTCTATTATTTCCCACTTCAAAAAATATGAACCCCCCTGATTATTGGGATGCACAACACATCATCACGCTTAATGGATATTGGATGAAATATGGCGATAAATTTTAATAAAGTAAGGACTTTTGGATTGGGATATTCTTATGAAAATATCATGTATTAAAAGATTTTTATTGGTTTAATTATTTTTGGGTATAAGGGGTTTTTTATCATTGTGTATTAAAATGTTTTGGAAAAAGGGAATTTGAATTTCATAATGTTGATATATATTTTTATTAGGAGTAGAAAAACTAAATCTGGGGGTGATTACCCACTATAAGTGGATAAAATTCAATGTTTATATTATAATATTATTTTAATTTATTAATCATAAATACCATATTTAATGAATTTTACACTTTGACCATTATTTCAAATTATATTTTTAATTCCTTCTAAAAATGAACTATTACACGGTACATTTTTTAACACCATATAAAATACCAAATGATCATGATTTTATTATTTTAATTATTTTTCAAAATCCTAATAGCATTGGGAAAAATTAATAATTTTTGTAGTACTTGATGATTCACATTGGAAGACCTCCAAGTTGGGCATTCATGGCAACACATTCTGGGAAAGTAAACTAGATAGCAGCACAACAATGAGACTGTAGAGGCCATGATTCAAGCCCAATGATTCTCAAAATTTTTCCGAAGATAGACTAAATCTTGGGGAACATTTAATAAAATAGTGAAAATATATAATTCATATGTTTTAATGGAATTATAGGAATCCCAATGGGGAGATAAATTTCGGGTCCAGATTCTGCGGTCCAAAAAATTTGTCCACCATTTTACACATATCTCAAAAAAAATTATACATTAGCTAAAAATTTATAGTAGGTTTGGGGGAATAGGGGGATAAATTTCCGTATTCTATGCTCCAATCAATTAAGTCCATATATATTTCCATTTAGGTGCCTCTATTTAGTGGATGCAGGCTGGCCTCCACTTCAGGTCAAAGATAATGAATTCCACTCTCCTTTCCTTTCAACCAACATAGGAATACCATACTCAAGAGGGATTATTTGTACTGTTGGTATCTTGACCCATTCTTTTTTAATATATATTCATGGTAGAAGTGGTGAAGGAGTTGGGGATCTTTGGTTCATTCATTCATTGTAATGGTATGCTACATTTTTTGTTCTCTCAAGTTTTTCTTTCACATGTAAGTTGTTATAATTCATCATAGTTTGTTGGTAAAAGTTCATCTCCTCTTCTTATACTATTTTTATAACTATCACATTGATACCGTTGGCTCACGGTGTGAATTAATCACACCAAAACTTTTGAAATTATCACCCAACAGTGGAGTGATCGTTATTTCATTATTTTTTACGTCTTAAATTCATTTCTCTTGAGATTATTTCCCACTTCCATTGAAAACATAGCATCAATGGTGGGATAACCAGCTTATAAGTTCATCTAAGGGAGTATCAAGGGGTTGAATTGGATGTTATTTTTCACTTTGTTAATGTTTAATAACTTTAGTTAATTGAGAATTCTATTTGAAGGACATTAAACTCTTTAGTCCTTATAGAATTTATGGCCACACACTTCAAGTTCTAATAAGAACCTTTTCCTTTGAGTGCTAAATAATTTAATCCATAATGTGTTTAGGTGATTAATATGATGGTTTTTAGGTACTAATCAAGTATGTGATGATGTTTTTTGATCGTTATAGATGTACACGTACAAATTATAAGAAATTGAAATAATTGAAAAGGGAATGCATCCAATCCACACCAAGTGATAACCTAGGATAAACTAAATATTTTAAATTTAATTCACTTAAAAATATTAGAGATGAATTAAGCCCATATAAAATCAACCCAATTTTGACACATATTATCCTTAGACAATCCATATAATGTACATTTCTATAGGATGCTTCTTATGTCCTTGAGGATTCGACAACCCAATATAAACAACAAGAGGCCACTTAACCATAAAATCATGGGTAAATTTGGGTCATACCAGGTAATATAAATTACCCTTGGAGGCTAGAAGAAGTAAATAATGATATTATTTGGTGGATTGAAAAAAAAGAGGCCATGGGATCAAAAATCAGATTCAATATGAATATTCATCAATATTGATGAGGGATTGTAATTAAGTAGAACTTGATATAATGAAAAGATATGAATTAGTTCTCTCATTATTCCTTCAACTTATTTTATTTCATAAATAGATTTTTATCTACCTTGATTCGCTAATTCCTCTACACTTTGGCATATCTGTAATGAATTAATTATTTTCATCAGGCACATTAGGTTATTAATTATTTTTTATTTCTTAATCCACTTTTAATTTCTATGAAGAAAATTTATGGTTACGATATCTGTGGAAAATGATGAGAATAAATATATATATTGGGAATTCCTGCTATTTTTCTTCCTAAACACATCATTAATTTATGGTACTATGAGGATTCATCTACAGTTTTGGATCAATGAGTCATCAATCCTTGTACCTCATATATATTTTTTATCAATGAGTAGGACCATGTTTTGAATAATCAATTTCAATCTAAAATGGATGGGTGGTGATTGATAGAAAATAGAATCCATATAAGAAACTAAGGGGTGAAATGATGGTTTATTCCATGATACATAATCATATTCTATAGGAAAATGATGGTAGAAATATATCCACCATCATGGATTCATTCATGGTCAATGCACTGGGCGATGAATTTAAAAATAATTGTGAAAAATTGGTAAATGAGATTATCTAGTGAAGCTTTAGGAATAAAAATCATCATTTAAGGAAATTATAGATTAAAAAACCTTTGTTATGGAATAAAATCGGTCATGAATTCCATTTTCTAGGAAAATTTGGTTTTTTCTATGAGTTAAATACCACGTGTCCATCCTTTGGCCCTTATTCCATATGGCCACACATAAACTGAAGTACATGTATATAGATTACATGCATGGGAAACTGACTATACTTGCACACCATGTGGCATCCTGACATGCCATGTGACTTGGGCCACATGAAGGGTTTAAGTTAGTATGAAAATCCATGTGGATCAATACGATATAGTCAGTCCTCATACTAGGTGTACTCATTTTATAACCTATAGGAAAAAACATCTAATTTTTTCTAAAATTCTATACCTCTCATATATCCTTCTAAAAGGATCATAATTGTACTTATGAGTTGTTATTACCAATTTTAATCCTATGTTTTATGTTATAGTATCATTTTTTTGACACTATTTGTATTATGTGAGGTTAAAAAAGAAGTTCATTTATTCCAGCTGGGTTAATTAAATTGTAATTAGAGATTGATCTATAGAGTGACATCATGGTTGGAAAACCTATCATGGAATTCATATGTTAGGTCATGGGTTCACCATTTTCTATAAAAACTGTTTTTGATATCCACAAATAACCAAATTTCGTATTGTTAATTTATTTCTGATTTGGAAACACCTTTTATTATAGCTTAGAAAACGTGCATGCTTTGCACTATTTGGGTTCAACCCCCCATGATGTCTTTACATTCCATCATTTAGGATTGGGTTCCTATAGATGATTTTTTGTTTATTATATTATGCAACTAGAAACAAGAAATTATTCAAACATAGTGATTTTGAAATACTCATCATCCTTAGATAGTAATGAAGATGGAGCGATCTCTATAACTTTGAAAAATATTCTTCTATATGAAAATTTGTTTTTGGGTTCATTACCCCCACTATGTCTTGTGGTTTGAGATAAATATTTATATATTTACTCCAAAATCTATTTTTTGAATCATCAAACAGTGTATGTATATATTAACCCTTTAATGGTAATTTCCAACACATATATTAGCTTATATTGATGAAAGGTAGTTAGATAGTGTCCATGGAATGAATTTTGTTGGTGGACTTTAACAGTTCTAGGAGAGGGTAATTATTAGAGGATATCTGACATAGTGATCATGGCTTGGAATTTTCCTCCCCTTATAATGATAGGTTTAATATACATTTATTTCATGTTAGGATACTATATAACACTTCTAACATGGTATATTTATGTTTCTTTCTCCTTGATGTACATAGAGATTATTACATGAAATTTTTCCTCTAGTGTTAGTATAGTTCTATTTGGAAAACCTAGTTGTTAATTTCTAAAAGGTATTTTTATGTGCATGATCATTATTCTAAATCCTCCCATTTTGTTGATATTCCTATTAAGTGGTAGTCTCTAACCACAAACCTATTATATGTGGTATTGGGGAGTCACTCTCAGCTTATAACATGTCTAGGTGGACCCCCAAGGGTAAAACCCTGCGATTTTGGTATATAAAATTATCTAAATTAATATTACATTTGAAATATAGTTACATATGAGACCTGATTAAAAAATTATCCCTGATATAATGGATTTTTATTAATTATAATATTATAAAAAATTATAACACTAGCTAAATATAATATGTTATTTAGTGAAATATTCATAAATTTATAAGATATATAATGAATATAATTTTTTGATAAAAAACTCTATTATTTGTAATGATTCTTATATTTTATAAAATTTTAAAATATAATTATAATATACGAACTTGTATATAATCTGTCATTAAATTGTAAATTGACTTGAAATAATAATAAGAACAATTAATGCTTTATCACATCCAATTTTTTTAAAATATATAATATCTATATATATTAATATATTGAAATTTTTTAAATATTTTAGTGGTAAAATTTTCAAAAAAAGTTCAATTTTGACATAATAAATCTAATATTAACATAGTTTATGTTTTTTATATTTTTCATAAATAACATTTTTTGTTAATACTAATATAATGATTTTTTAATACCGCCACATTTATGAAATTATCATAGTAGAAAACATATATAAAAGAATTTAGAACCATTTTTCAATACAATGTATATATTATAAATTTGAAAAAAATATTTTAAATATAATATTATATTTTTTAAACCCCATAATAATTATTTTAGGATCATAAGTAATATATTAGAACAAAACAATTTTTATTAACTTATATTAAAAATTACTTTCAATCACTTTTAGAAATTGAATCCAAAAAAATGAATTTAAATTTATTAGTTATATGTTCCATATTATTTAATAACAATAATTTTTTAGGGATAAAATATGAATTATTTATGAAAATAATAGTTAACATGATAAACCCCATAATAGAAAAATGGGTTAATAAAAGTTGTTAATAGTAATACATATTAAAATATATTTCATATCATAATTATTAGGTGGGGATAATCCAAAGCATATCTCTATTAAAATATTTTCTATTTTCTCAGTTTTCAAGATAACTAAAACATCTTATAAAATTATTTTAGGAATAAACTTCTTCAACAATCCCATTATCATTAATTATAATTGGGACCTTTCACCACCCCTTCGAGGCCACTCCCAAATTTATTTTTCCATTATAAAATAATCGATTTTTTTCCTTCCACTATATTCCCCTTTAAATTTCTTATTATTCTAGGAACAATATATTTTTATTAATTACACCCATTCCAAGGAATCCTTTAATGAAATATCCATGGTATAAACATATGTACTAACATTTTCCTAAAATTGAATTTTCTATTACTTAAATTTTTAATATATTTTTCAAAAATATTATGTGATGAATTTGATGTATTTATATATAATATTTTTTTATATTACAGTAATAATTTAGAAAAACTACACACTTATTCCAATATGGAAAATGAAAGCAACATTCATACGATTTTGTAGATTACAGCCTCTACGAAGTAATATATCTTAGTTTTCATTTACATTATTTATTAATAATTAATATCACATTAATTATGATTCAGAAAATTGTAATATCTATTTTTTATAATCGATGATAATATTTTTATCATTCCAATTGAAACCACTTTCAAAACAAAACTCTTCTATTAATAATTATTTGTTACTAATTAGGTCAGTCAAAAATATGACTTGATAAATGATATAACAATATATGTTTGCATGAAAATGAAAACACCCTTGATAATAAAATATTATCTATACACATTAATAATTGTTTTATTTTTGTTTTGGAATGATAAAATTTATTGATATTTCTTTAATTATGACTCAAATGACATTTAATTACAAATAACTGAAATATCCTCTTAGTTTATTTCAATATTAAATATCATTAAAAAAACTAAAATAGAATGACATTATAACATTTTAAATAATTAAAAATAATTATTTATAATACCATGTATAATTTGGGAATGATAAAATTTTTATGTATAATGAATAATAACACTATTATTGAGAAACTAGTTCTAACAATGAACATTAACAACACCTATTATAGAAACTAGAATGTATCCACCTAATATACATGATGATAATAATTATAAATCATATGCATATAAGGATATAAATATGAATATGATTCAAAAAAAGTTTATTATTATTGTTATAAAATTTTTTGGACAATCAATCACTTTAATGAAATTTAGTAGTTTAAGATAGAGATTATTTTTGAATTTATCTTCTTGGGTCATATTTCATATTGAGATTTATCATATATTCGATATGATGTGATTTATTCCCAATTAAATTTTATTTACCATATTCATGTAATTTATAGTTTTTTATGATCCATATCATTTTATTTTTATCTTTAAATTTTCATTATATCAAAAGATTCCATGGTTGTAAGGGTTTCATTATGACTATTTATTAATACATGGTACACGATTTATATTAGGCACCATATTTTTTATATGGTGTATTTAACAAAAAATTAAATATTAATATTGAAATGAAATTTTCAATAATTTTATTTTCAATTATCTTTACAAATACCATCTCAGTATCCTTTTTATTTTTGTTAATATAAAAATTTATTTGGGGTTTGTTGTCTTAATTATGATTCTTTCAGAAAAGTTATATATTTTAAACAAAATTTATATTTTATTTTCTTTTTTTATTTCTTCCACATGAATGTTTTATAGTATATATTTCATAAAATTCATGCGATATTCAGTGGAAAATGGTTTTAATTACATCATTTTCATTTTAATTATAGCTTCACTTAAGCAGTAATGTACTTTTTTAACTATGTTTCTTTCATTGGGTTATGATAGTTTTTCATAATCTTTTTATAATTATGGTATTTTTCACCATTATTGTTGTGTGATTTACTTCCTATTTTTTATGTGAATATATATATTTTTTCTATCAAATCCCAATAAAATTATTCTTCCATTAAAATATGTTGTCTACACGGATTTTTCATAACTGAATTTCCTTTCAATCAGTTATAATGATTATTCATGAACAATATTCTTCTAAGATGAATTATTTTACACTATGAATGTATAAAATATTTTTCTCACATCCATTATAATGTATTTAAATTTCAACATATAATTTTTTTGACACATCATTTCCTATTTATATCCTTACATAATGAATGTACTAATCAATACTACATCGTTATCATTCATTTCATAAGAGCATATTAAATTGATTTAAGAATATTACTATTATTGGATATTAAAAAAAAATCCACTGTATTCTATTGAACTTTTTAATATAGGAAATCCATATATTTCTCAATGTAATATTTATTTTATTGATTAATAAAATAATTTTTTTCATTATGTTACATTATTAAGAATGCATTGGGATTAACTAGCCATATGTGGGTCTCAATATAGTGAGATAAATCATACATCGATAGGTATCAAGAGACAAAAAATCTATTGTTTTTTGAGTATTCTAGAAATTATGATTTACTATATACATTAATAAAAAAAATTATATGTCTTGGCAGAAGGCTATTATTATATGTACTGTATTAATTCATGTCCCTAAAAAATGAAGTAGTATATATTCATTCACTATGAATGAAATATTTTTAATTAAGGAGTATAGTTATAATATCATCTAATTGATAGATTTATTTCAATATTACCGGATTAGTTATTATGAATTATTTATCTATCATTTACATTATACAATATTATTCATACCTTGTTAATTTTATGATTGTTATATTAACATTCATTATCTTACTCAGAATTTAAGTTCATTGTAAGTATTTTTAAATTTCCCAATGTTTTCAATATATGCATTTCATGGGATATGTATATAATAATATAACGTATAAATAATTTTTTAGAGATGTTAAAGACCTAATTTTGATTATATATATTCATCTTTAGTATAAAAATTTATATTACAAATGGAATAAGGGATATTTTTTGTTACATAAATTTTCAAATTATAAGTATTTTTAAACATAAGAGGGTATGGTATTTTATATACTGAATCTTTTAAAAGAAACAATTATATCATGGTATGGTTACATCCAATATATCATAATTGGTATCAATGCAGTGTGTATAGTTTGTGTTTTTTACCTCAAATATAGGGTCTGGGTTTGAGATGTCGCAATTGGTATAAGTGTAGGTTCTAAATTAGTTATCTAGTTAGGATGTTTGTTTTTTTATAATTTAGGTGTTGTATATACTCTCATGGGTTAGTATGTCAAAATACGACTATAATTTCACATTTGAACATAAACATTTATGTTAATTGAATAAATTTTGAAAATTTTAGGTATTAAGATGACATTAACCTTAGTGAAAAACAAATGAATATGAACGATGGAAATTAGTATTTATATGATAACATCCTAATGTTTTGGTAGAGTTGAGATTTTTTTGTCATTCAAGAAATCCCATCAATGTTTGGATACAGGTAAGTTAATGTAATTTTACCATAAATGCACCTAAGTGTAATCACGAGAAAAGAGTTATTTCAAGAATAATCCAATACTGTCTCGACACTTCTCTTGAATACGATTTGGATAATCACATTCTGCATTCATGATATTATGATGGATTTATTATGTTATGAAATTATTTTATGGAATATTTGATAACCGAAGATAAAGGGAACTATATTGAGCTGTAATTATCGTAGGATAATAAAAAAATTTCATAATAGATTATATCATAGTATTATGATTTCATATTCATTTTTAATGTATTTTTAACAATTTTTTATTATTATTAGGATTCAAATAGGATAATGAAAACGAATCTTTGAAATGTATGTCCCTATAAACTCATAGAGTGACATAATTTGGAAAAAGTAATTTCATATTCTTATTAAGGATAGTGACTCATTAAAAATTATTTATTAATTCATCTATGTATTTTATATACCCTATATATGTCTTCATAATATGATATAAAAAATTTTATGAGGATTCAAATTATTAAAGTGTGGTCAGTGATATAGCACTCAGTGATTTTAGAATAAAAATTTTATTATATTAATACTATGTTCGATATCTTTTTTTAGAAGAAACATAAAAATAAAATGTGACCTGAAATATTAATTTTGTTTTATTGAGAAAAAAATATTAAAAATTATATATCTACTAAATAAATGAATCCAAAATTTCAAAAATCTTACATTTAAAGGATAAATAATGAATATTATTGTTCTTCATCAATTACAGATAATAATTTACAATGTTTTTTATATTTTTTGAATTTTTATAATATTATAAAAAATCTTGAACAACATTATAATTTTTTAAAAATTGTACATTTATATGATATAATATAATAAACGGTTAATTTTGAGAAATAAAATTTTTTTCTAAAAATAATTATTTTTTTATATTAATTATAGTTTCATTTAAAAACAAAAATAGTTATTGTTACAATTTAAATTCTAAAAAATATAATAATTTGTGAATTAATAATTTAAATATTTTTTAAGAGAGAATTTTATAAATTTTTATAATATAATTGTTTTATATGTGAATAGTTAAAGAAATCTGATTTTTCTAATACCTTCATTTTTATGAAATTATAACTGTACAGTAATTAATTATTATATTTAGAAAAAATATTAATAAGATTAATATTATTTAATAAATAAAATACTGAATATGTAAATTTTATGATGAATTTGTAAATCCTTTGTAATAATTTTTAGAAACATAAGTAATATTTTATTCTAACAACTAATTGTATTTTATTATTTAGTAAAATTATTCAATTTTATAGAGTTAAAATAATAAAACTTGTTAAAAATTTGGCATTAAATATGATATATTATTTATTAATAAATATTTTAATTACATGTATTGAAAAGTAATAAATTGATAAAAATAAATATTTTTAGTAAAATACAATACTGTAAAAATTGAATACCAGTGGGGAAATTTTCTAATAATATTAATTTTTTTCATTTGTGTTTTTGATGATTTTATCATCCAAAAATTATCTAATCTTCATTATTTTAAATTTTGGAGTCTTTTGGACATATAAATCCTGAGAACATATTTTCAAATTTCCAATCACACCACTTATAAAAGGGGTCCATCATAACCCCTTCTAATCATATTGTAATTTTTTCCTTCATTTAAATCTACAAATTTTTATTCCTTGAGAATAAATTTTACATCCATACTATTTTGGATATAATTTGTTTCCATATTTCCTCAATCTCTATGGTATCCCTCATAGAATCCCAAATTTCTCACTCTAAGTACCACATTTTCTATAACATTGATTATTTCATTCCATTAAAAATATAAATTTCCAAATATTTTATAATCGTTTAAATATTAATAGAATTTTTTTTGGCAATAATTAATTACAAATTTTTACCATTTCAATTAGAAAAAATGTCACTTTATTCATGTGTTTATGTGGACTACGACTTTAATGATGTATCATATTTACATTTTTATATAATATCATTATTATATCTCAAAATGTATTGAAATATGTTTCTTAATATCAATAATATCTTTATAATATCATCATAGTTCTATAATAATGATATTACTCCAATAAAAACCAGATTCATAACCATTCTCATCCACTAATAAGAGTAGAATCGTATTTGGGTGTGTGTAGCCACATATATGAAAAATTATATAATATAACATCACAAATAACTATGTGAACATATTTAATAATTATATATTATATTACTTTTTAGATATTTTTTTCCTTCTGAATTTACAATGCTATAATTAATATTATACTCATTAATTATTAAAAAAACATGTTCGTTAAAACTATTTACAACATGGTTATCTCCAATTTATTATTAAATGAAAATATTAAAAACATCAATTAATAAAAATAAATAAATTATAAATAAATTTAAACCATAAATTGTAGTTCATGTTATTGTCATGGAATGATAAAAGTTTTTAGAATAATGAAAAAAACATTATTTTTTTGTAACAACTTAAAATGATCAAATTTACTCACAATAGATACTAAAAATATATAGTATTGAAATACTAAATACATATTAAGAATATATATAATTTATTTTAATAATGTTTTAATGATATGAATAAATTATATGAATATTTTAATATGATTGTAATTTTCTGTTGTACAAGAGATTCTGGAACTTTTTTAGAAGTTATTAATTAATGTAATAGATTATATGCCTAAAATTTATCTTTATTATACATATTTCATATTTTATACATGAAATATTTGATATTTTTTGATTACTAAGTAGTGAATTTATATTACTTAATTCATGATATTCTTATGGTTTGATTTTCCAAATAAAATTTTTTCATTATAGATATTTCAATTCAAAGGATACCAATGTTGTAATGGACTCATTATCATAATTCTAAATTCTATGAGACTTGCTTGATATTATATTACATGATTAATTTTTTATGATGCAAAAATCCTTATTTATTTTTGTTATTTTTATTAAGGATGTCATCAACTAATATATTATATATATAATGTATAAACCAATGACATTTTAGGATTAGGTCATTTAGGAATTATTATAAACCCTTAAACAATAAATCTCATGTCTTATTTTGTTATATGTAATAATATGTTCGTTATAAATCATTTAATTTGGAAATGGTTGCATACAGTCTGACATAATTACTAATTGGTTCTTGAAAGTGGTATTAGATTGGTATTTTAATGGGATGGTTTTTGGACATTTATGTGTTTAATGGATTAGTTTGTGAACTAACAGAAATTATGTTAAGGAGCCTCGAGTTTTGATATAAATCTATTAAATATGGTGATGGTTTGATGGATGAAATATCAATTAAACTGGTGTTTGATAACAAGAATGTTAATTATAAATTTTGAGGCACTAGTTATAGATAATCAAAATCCACCAGAATCGTATAGTAATGGATCATTGGATTCAATGTCATTATTAATTTATCTACTTGGGTATTCTCATCAAATCATCATAAATCATATTAAAATTCTTGATACATCCTTATGATAGTCATTTATGATTTTGAGGGAGGTTAATGAAAATTATCAGCAGATATAGGAGGCCTTAGTAATGGAGCCTACTTATCATGTGTTCCCTCTTGAATATAAAAAATTAGTGATTCCTCACATTGAGAGTTGAATAGATTCACCTCAAAATTGCACAGATTTTAATTTCTCTTCTTGGTGAGAAGTTTATTATTCAACCAGGATAAGATGATGATTCCTAAAGGTTAACTACACCTCATCATTTCAATTGGATATGTACGCTAATGTTTTTTTAATCTAAACCCTTTGGTGGGGTCGCATTTTACTGAGTCTATGGTGTGAATATTTCATATCATACAGACACTTATCTATTGGATGGTTCTTCTTATGACTAGTATTGTCTACAGAGTATCAAGGAACATGTTTAATTTAGTCACCTATACATATGATTATGAGATACCCTCATGTAAATAGTTTCATTCCTTATTATGTAATTATTAATATCATTGGACCATGTGTTTAGTCTTGATTCAGAATCAATGGAGATACAAAAGGGTGATATGGCTATTTCAGAGAAATAATAAAGGTTCCCTAACAACATATGTTACATAGAAAAAAAATTGATATGGATACATCTAATCATGGATGTTTGAGTAGGTCCACCGTATATATTTTCGGGTAAGCATTGTATCTGATTAAATTCTCAATTTATTATGTGTTTTAGAGTGGTCCATGGGGATATTCAGTTTAATGGAAGTAGTGTGTTAGCTTGCAAGATTAAGAAAGACACATCACAGAGAACTATAATATAATTCATTCAAAAGTGATCCAATATTAGGTTCCCAGATAAAATATATTCATGAATGTCTTCTCACCTCAAAGAGCAGTTGTGAATTGATCCAATTATGGATCTATTTAATTGAGAGTTGAGAACTATTTCCACATTGATTTATGTTGTATCATGGCTCATGATTTCCTCACATGTAATGAAAATTATAGGGAATTTATTGGAGAAGGACCTCAATGGAAGAGTTAAAATACATGTTATGGTTTAATAATGGGTTGTTATAGTATTCCTCAAGGATGTAGTGCTAAAAAATGTGTTATTGGAGAACATTGAGGAGTATATTTAGGCGAAGGATGCCCCTATGACCAACTCCCACTAACACAACTATGTGAACCACACCAGGGTTATATATATTGTGGCCCATGAAATGATCAATTATAGTCTATGATGGGATATATCTAGAGTACGCATCATATGATTTGAGGTATGATTTTTTTCATCTATACTTTATCCACAATACTTGTTAACACATTTAGGATTCATTATTTTATATCCATATCTCAGGTCTAAGACATTGGAATTCCATTTCGATCTCTATCATGGAATTTTCAACAAGAGTCCCACATTTAGAATGATTATAATATTCCACACATATAATTATAATGTGATCCTAACCTTAGTGGAGAGGAAATCATGTTGAATATAATTTTATTTATGATACATTCATATGATTTCTTTCTAGGTATAAATTGGATGTACATAATATATTCTATGTAAACTATCATTTTAGTAGAGTTAGGTGTCTATGGTTATGCGGGTCAAAATTATCCTTTGTGCGAGAAAATGTTTTACTGGAGGAAGAACTTGGTCTAGTGAAAATGAAGAAACAACCAATATCAAATTAGTTATTTAATTTTTACCCCAAAATAAATGGGATCTTGACACACCTTTATTATTTAGGTAGTGTAGAAACACAATGATATTTTTCATGAAATATTTTTTTGGAATACCCTCACATTGAAAAATATACATTTATAATAATAATAATCAAACATGGAATTCCCTAATGTTAAATATGTAATATCTGACATCCCATGCTTTACTCGTAGAGGTGATGATGCAGTTGGAGGACCATTAAGAGAAGGGATTTGTGATACCCAGTGATTCCTCCTATCTGGATATGGTTAAATTATTGATGAATGTGAATGAGGGTGAAGAATTCCATTTATTATATTCTCTTGAATCATGAAATGATAATGAATATACAATCATTTCCAAGGATAGATAACCTATCTAACCATCAAAAGGGAATATTATGTTTTTCAATGATTATCTTCAGTTTTGGCTATGACCAGTTATGATTTCATAAGGATTTCATTTCAAATTTCGTATTATAATGTATATGTAAGAGTTACAATAAAATGGTGATGAATTCTTTTTTGAATAATTACATAGTAATCATCATTGTTAAAATTGATCAAATCTTATAGACATTATTGGACCATTCCATGGGTTACCACATCAATGCCATTCCAATTAAGTCTATATTAGAGTAAGATGACACTGATCACATGAGGATGGTTCTGGACATACCCTAGGAGACATAGTTATAATGTAATCATGTCATGTGTCAGTTATTAATTAGAAATATCCACTTCATAAGACATTTGATCATAGAACCTGGTTTGATATAGACATGAAATGTATATAGGGAGAGATAATTTGGGAACAACCCTATATTACACTAGAGTTTTAGAGTCTCCATGTCTAGGATGGGAGTTGTCATAGTTTTTAGGGATAATATAATGGATTTCATCCACTTTTACTACATTAACAAGAAAACATAAGTCTCTATATTATAATTGGATGTTTTAGAAATCCATTTAGGTGCTAACAAAGAGTATACACATATCTAAATTTTTTTATTAACATATGAAGGTGTTAGTTATTTGGTGTTTTTTTCCTCATATATATTAGGAGTTGGGTTTGAGTAGATGGGCAGGTAGGTGGAGACAAAATATGGTTGTGTAAATTGTGACCCCATGAGAATAACTATGTGATCTATGATAAGGAGTTAGTAGTTATAGTCTCCATTATAGGGATCTTATGGAATTATCTCTTTGGTGATCAATTTATAGATAACAGAAATCCCTATATTCAATGTTATATATTTCATCATGGAGAAAATAGACTATGAAATAGGTCATTACATGAGATCATATTATACAATGGTTTCATGATAGTATATAGTTTTTCTAAGGGAAACATAATGTATTATTCCTTTTGTTCAAAATCATATTCTATATTGGTTGAGGAGGCATAAGTGTAGTTTTCATGTTTACAGAAGACCTTGTTGGTTAATAAAGTGGAGGTTTAAATCTATTCTATAGTAATGACTCCACTACATCACTAGTGTATGTGAGAGGCACATTTGGTAAACATAAATTATGATGGTTGGTACAACCATATCTCTTCACTTGATACACCAAATATAGTTTCATATCTTGGTAAAAATAATATATATTTGTAATGATGAATATTAGTTCCATAAAATTTCATGAGGATGTGGAAAAGTATTTCCTTAAATTACATTGGTGGAATATCCATGTGGGGTGGAAAATGTTTTGGGACCTTCCCATGAATTTTTTGAGGTAATTGATGATGTAATGTTTTTTCTATTTTGTTTCTCAGTTACTCACTTGTCTACAGGTAAAGGATGGGAATTTGGATTAAGAATTATTATCCAACCATCTTAATATCCCATTTTGGATTTGATATGCAATATCATTGAATTTTTCACTAAGGAATTCATGGATAGATTGTGGCCACGACACTATCCAGTTGATTATTAATTTATATAAAATATCGTTTTACTATATTATTATCCTATTTTTTAGTTTTATCATGTTTCTTTGGTGATATTATAAATTTGATATTTCATTAATCCTTATAGGGAGAACATGGTGATTATGTCCAATAATAAATTAAAGTAAACATCACAATTATTAAGGGTTTTTTATTAGTATTTTCGGTATAAATTATTGATGAACATGAAATTCCTACCTCAAAAATATGTTAAAACAACATAAACCATTTAGGTTATTAAGAATATGTTTAAATCCTTTGTTAAGGAATTCAGGTGATTTTTGGAGGATCACATAACTTTGGTGTATTTATCACATAATAATAATTATCACTCTACTATAATTATGTCTCTATTTAAGGCTCTGTATGATATAACATATAGGACACACTTATATTTGTCTAAGATAATTGAGTCACCACTAATGTCACTAGAGCTAGTAGATACAGTGGAAAATAATTTTTAGGATATCCATGAGGAAATGAATGAAATGAAGGCTTGATATAAAAAATTTCACATAATAACATAGTGTGCCCTAGTAAATCGAAAATAGAGACCATGTATTTCTTAATAACTCTCCATGTTGGTGTTTTTTGGAAGGTTGGTACTGGTAGGAACCTATTCTAGAGGTGATTCAGACATATTAGAAAATAATGCGTGGATTTTTGTGATCCATACATATTATATCTATCCCAATACATTAATCATGTGTGTAAAATATTCCATCTGCTACAGCTGAAGATACATGCAAATGAATCGCCTAGCATTATTGATAGGTGACAAATAGAAGTTGAGGTCTAAACCACCATTTCAGAGTACCCAACTATGATGGAAGACTACTCAAAGGAGTTCAATCATTGGAGATGCATTCCACAATTGTGACATATTTAGTGGTACTAGAACCAACCGGAGATATTGTGGGAGTATAATAGAAAATTTTGGGCTCTTTACCACACTATTTTTTAGTAGGTATTGTTTTTTAGGCCTCAATAATTTAATTATGGGAGAATGTAATGATAGTAATATTAATATCATGACCATTTATGTACATCAATATATTAGTCTATGTTCTAACTTTATATTTTTTATGGTGTTATGGGTGTCACGACACACTGAAATTGATACATTAAGAATATTAATTAAATTAATCTTTTTGAACATATATTTTCATGGGAAATGAAATTACACTAGAATGGTGACCTAGATAGAGATTTGAAGAATAAAATATAATCAATAATGATAATTTTTCATTATTAATTGAATAATGTTCTTTTTCATTCGATCATGGGATGAGGAACAATCATGGTCAAATATTAAGGAAGGAATCTAAATAAATAAACAAAATTGGTTAATTAATTGTTTAACATTGCTTATGGTATAATTAATACACATTACAAAAAACATCAATAATTATTCATATAAAATATAAATATAATAGTTAGGATATCATATGATGATTTCGTATATTTTAAAAAAGTTGATCATGAGAAGAATGGTCAGATTTATGGTGAATTGATATCAATGTCGACATGAAGTCATTCTTCTCTTTTGATCGATCCAATAAAGAAGTAGGGCTATGTTATTTGTATATTATTAAATTTTATTTTATTTCATTCATTAATTTTAAATCTTCCTTTAATTTATATTTCCTCCAAAATTTTGGTAGGGACTTATATAATTATATCTTTTCATTTTGACAACTAAATTAACTTTTTTCTTATTTTCCATCATAATCTCTCGTTTTCAGTGAAAATAGTAAATGGATGGGATCACCATGAATACTAAATGACATAAATTTTTATTATATTCTTTCATCTCGTCATTAATTTAACACCCCAATATTTCATAATATGTTATTTCTTCATAGGAACTCAATAACAATCACTACACAAAACACTGAGTTCTAGCGCACCATGACTTACCAAACAAGTCGTTCAAAAGCGGGTATGGATAGTATTAACTGAATTTTGAACTTTATATAATACTTATAATTTTAGTGTCCATATTATGAGTTTCTTGGACAAAATGTAAGAAAAAATACATTTTTTTCAGAAAAAAGAAGTATTTTTCAAAAAATGAAATTTAACCGCCATTTAATGGAGAAACCTTTTTAAATCCAATATTTGAAACTTTTATATATTAAATTAGACAAAATTAACTTCTTCTTTTGAATCGAAACATAATAATTTAGATTCAATAATGTTTTGGTGTTTTTCTGATAACATTCATATTAGAGCGAATAGTAAAAATAATATATTTTAACTGAAAACACCTTTTTAAATCAAAATAATTTATATTGTTAAACTATAAATTTTAATGTTATGGAATTATAAATAGATTATATTTTTACCATTTAATCCAAAGGTTGTCATTTTAAGTAATTTCACTTTGAAATTGGACAAAAACAAGTGTCAAACATTAAATAGTTATTAAAAATATGCCTTTTGGTTTTAATAGCAGGAATTAATTTTAAATTAATAAATAAACCTTTTATTTTTTTAATTAGTTAAAATATACTTCATTTTTTGATTGGGAATATCAAAATTATATTTGGATGAAATTTTGGTACTTTTCTAATAACTTTTATATTTTAATGAATAGTGAAAATTACTAAATTTTAATTAAAAACATCTTCTTTAATCGAAATAACAAATAGTGAAAAATTATTCATTTGAGTGATTTTAATGTATAATTAGATAATAATTTTACCATTTAATACAATTTGGGTCATTGAAAATAATTTTATATTTAAACTGGACATAAGAAAGTGTGAATATTTTGATAGTTATTATTTGTTAAAAACACGCTTTTTGATTCGACAACGGTAATTAATTTTAAATTAATTTCTACCAATTATGGGTTTTGAATTTGGAAAAATTTATTCCATATTTGGAATCAAGATTTCCAAATTTTTAATATAGGTAACTCTTATTTTTGGACATTTTGAATAATTACTTCGGTAAATATTTTATTTACCATGGGTAAAGGGTAATTCCGGTAAATAAGGGTATAAAAATAATATTATAATATTATTAATTTACCCTAAAATGTTTCCTAACCCTATTAGTTGATACATATCCGACCATGGGAATATTTGGGTCGATTTTGGGACCCCATGGATCCACATGTAGGTGATAAGGACACTTTAATGAAAGAATCAAATAATTAGTATTATAAATGTTAAAATAAATATAATTTTAAAGTAACGATTTAATAAAATAATTTTATTGTTTAATATGACATGATAGGATTGCATAAATTAATTAGGATCTAATTAATAATGTTGTTACGACTTTAACAAAAATCAATTATTAAATATTTTCAAAATTGACATAAATGAGTTTTTAAAACAAATGTTATATTATTAATTGATATTCTATTCCTAAAAATAAAAGGTTCGGCCAAAGGACTTATATCATGATAGGTGTATCATTAATGGACAACTTGGTTGTCTCTTGGATTTATATAGTATGTTTATCAACTATATAATATAAAAATACAAAGTGACATGGTAAATGTCAAACTAATTAACTAAGAGTTAAAACTAAAAGATAAGTTTAATATAATGACCCAAACCTATCTAAAATCTATTGGTTGCAATGATTTCGACCCATACCCACCTCATACATTGAATAATCCACTTTGGATCTATTTGAAACAGAATATGAATTTATTATAAATTAATACTTTATGTTTTTTCTAAAGATCCCCTCCTCCCCCTTAAAAAAGGACACCACTTATAACTAATTAATAATCCCTTCAATGCCGTTTAGTTCAGAAAACCTCTGAACAAATACCCTCTCAACAATCCCCCCTTAATGTTTTCACCACTATTTTTCAATTTCCTTTCATCTTCAACTTCTTCTTTATTTTTTGTTTCTATTCCAAAATAATAACTGCAGTATGTTTTATATAATGTCATGTTATTATAAATATATTAAAACCATATTAAGTATTCTATCCATCCTTTGAATGACATGTCACCATACGTGTGTACGTAAGGCCTACCGTATCCACGTCGTGGTGTAATTGTTATTCAATAAATTATTATTTTTATGGGTATAATAATGATGTCTTATTCATGTAAATAATAAACATAACATGACAATGATTCCGTATATATGATATACCATCCAATTATATAATATTTCAATATCAAAAGAATGATATCGTCGCTTGTGCGTACGTACAGACTACCGTCTCCATGAACGCGATGAGATTCAATCCCCATCATATCCATTCTAGTCTAATTTTCATTTGATGATTAAAAATAATGTTTAAGGACTTGATAACATTCTATATATGAATAATATACATCCCATCCATAACAAATATGGATCACATAAAAAATAATATAAAGGAAAACGAATCTGTTAACACCCAAAATAATGATAATACTAATATATTATTCATAAGGCAATGTTAAAAGATCATATATGATATCATATAAATGTATATGATTCTTGTATAATTTAATAACAATTATTTAACCATTATACAGGAGGTTAACCTACCCTCTACCAAGTAAAAGTACAAGGTAAGGGGTTTTCATCACACTCCTTATTTCAGTGAGATTTATACGATATTGCACTATTACCTTTTGTGTGGTTTATGTAAGGCCCATAATTATATTCTTTGTCTAATACACTTTAATTTATGCATATTTACATATTCATTGTATGATACCTCTTTTATGTGGTGTATGTTTTGTAATTTAACAAATTGGTAAGGGTTAATTCCTCAATCTCATTATTATCCGAGACTGTTTATGTGCAAGTATTTACTGGGACATTTTTAACATCCATGTCCATTTTTCATTAAAATGAATTGAAAATAAAAATTTTAAGGATTTTTAAAAGGTACTCTTTATAAAGTTTAGAATTTTAGACGTTTTAATGAGTTATCTTTTTAAATATTTTTAATTAATGTTGATATTTTCAAAATGATTTTAAAGATTTATTTTTATAGAAATGAATGTTTTTGAATGATAATTCTTTTCAAATGTTTCAAAGAGGTATGGAACACTTTGATTCAAACATATCTTTTAAATTAATTCTGTTATAAATGTGTGACTTTTCAATGATTTCAAAAAAAGTTATATTTCTCTCAAATAATTTTGATTTGATCTATGTCAATATCCTTTGATGGATTTTAAGCTTATTTGAAGTTGATTTATTATGACACAAAACTTTCATATCGTGTTGAAGTTTTTGTGATATGTTTTACTATGGATGTGTTATTTTTATACCATTGATGGTTTATGGAGAAAGTATTGACATTTAGTATGCTAGATTTAATACGAATGTTTATGTTATGTTTAAAACTATTTATATGAGGAATGCATTGGACTTAATAAGTGACTAAGGAGCCTGCTATAGGTCCTCGATGCATCGGTAGGTCTCATGAGACAAACTAATGTCTTGGCACAAGGCCTTGAAAAAATTTTATTTGTAGTCTTTGGCAGAAGGCCTTGACTATGTGGTTACGATAGTCTGGCATTATGCATTCAATCATTATGAAAGTGGTTGTTGATATTGCATTTGATTATTCGACTAGTAGAATATCCATGTGAATAATTAAATGACATTATTTCATTTTATCTTATCCAAATTATGCTAAAGTTCAAATTTAAAAGTCTTTTGTTTTAGTTATACTTTTCCTTAAATTTTTTTGTTTATTTATGAAAGTTTCATTCTATATTTTTATCCTTACTAAGCATCTGAGCTCACCCCTTTCAAGGTTTTAATGTTTCCTAGGATGTGAAGAAGTATTTTATGAATGACCTACAGGAATATATGAGGGGATATGAAGACAATAAGTGTTGTGGTTTTTTCACTCTATAATGTAATGTAAGACATATAAATATATCTAGTGTTTCCAAGGCTACTAAACTAATTGGTCTTTCGATACTTGATCTTTTGTGATCATGCCAATGTTATGTAATAATGCACCGACTCTGGGTAACTAGGGTCGGGGCATTACAGTTAGTATCAGAGTAAGTTTAGTACAAACCTTGGAATTAAGATTTAGATATACTTTGATTATAGCACATAGCCCTAAGATATACATTGAGGATTAGTATAGAATAACTTCCTATAATTTTTGTATTGTATAGATTTTTTGAGTTTTCCAAGCAATACATCTATGTCTGGATATGAGCAGGTAGAGGCGGCTCTCGCATAGATGTACCTAGGGGTAAAACCCGAAAACACCGCTTTGAGCTAGACTTTAATGGGAACTGGTGCACGAAAATGGGCCTTACTACACTCTTGGTTACGACACTCCTGGGGGATATGCTTAGGATAATTCTCATTTTCATTACAAACCATTATGAAGGGTTTATGAGTATATACAACCTCAAAGAAGTCATTTTTATCATTATGGATTATATCCATAATTTAATTAATTTATGTTAAGTGTTTTACAAAATTGGGATTAGGTATTTCTATTCATAAACTAATCTAGTCTATGCCATTGTTTAGAAATGGGGCCCACTAGCAGGAATGAGAACTCCAACAATACGCAGGATCTAATGAGTAAGAAGGATCGTATCATTCATGGTTTTAAGCCAGAATTTAGAAGGGAAATAGTCTCCCATGTATTATCATCATATGAAGAAATGGTATCTTGTGTTGATAAGATAATTAAAGAGTTCTCGGAGTCCTATGGATTTGAAAGGAGTCCAGAGAAGAAAAGGATGGTAGAGTGATATACAGATAAAGGGAAGAAGGTAAAGAAGGATTTCCCTATTTGTGATAGCTGTGGAAAGAATCACTCTGGAAAATGCTTGAAGGGAATGGGAGTATGTTATACGTGTGGAGAAGAAGGACACCACGTTCGTGATTTCGAGGGTAAGAAAAATGTTTCAAATGTATAATGCTTCATCTGCAAGGAGTGGGGACACTATGTGAATCAATGTTCCAATCATCAGAGTATGCCCGAAATGATGCTATTGGATAATAATAAAGTTAGGATAGTACCCCATATGAAGAGGAATGACTAGTCTTCTTATGTTGTTATTATAGAATTATTCCATTTTAGTGTTGTATCAACAATATACTGCTTATATGAATTATGGAGATAAATATGGATTGTACTGCAATACTATATCATTGAGGATTTGAGAATATATGGTACTATGAAAAGCGACTCAACAGCTAGTTAAACGTTTTTTAAAAAAATACATGGTTTAAGGGAAGGTACTCCTTAATATGGTCTTGATACTTAGGTAGTAATTTTGGTATAAGAGATGGTTGATTTGGATAAATTATATTGGATATTTTTGACTACCTTGGCACTGATTAATGGTTTTATTATTTCCTCATTGTTGGAATATTAAATGTTTTGGATAAAAGGAGTATATCCAGTAATTTATAAGTAATAATGGATCATGAATTTAAGCAGTAAGGTTTTATGGTAATTCAGGATGTTGTAGTGTTTTAAAAGAATACACGATGAAGGTGTTCACATGCTATTATGTTGGAAAAATGATCTTCATTGTGTTTACCTACCTTAAAAATTTTGTACATTCAGTTGGATAGAAGTATTTTGGATAATTATAGTTTGATATTATTTTAGGATATCCATAAAAAGGACAACCCGGAGGTCGGGCGACAACCCGTCACGCCAGGCAAGGCCACAAGACTTGAACCCACAACCGAAGGGTGACGAGGGTGTATCACCTACCACAGACCCACATGATGTCCTGGATTGAATAATGTAGTTTTTTTAATGGTTCTGCTAGATGAATTATAAATTCATTTTTTTGACCCTATAAGAATAGGTAAAATAGAATATTATTTTTAAGTTCTATTATCTTTTAGAGTGAAAGATGAGTTTTTGTGAAAACTTAGTTAAAGGATGGGACTCTACTTGTCAAGTATATATTTTTCTTCGTCTCTTATTCAATGAAGAAATTAATTTGTATTCTTTAGTAAAGGGGATATTAAAACCAAATATGTGTTATCCTAATACCATTTTTTTTGTTTAACCGATGGTATTTTAAATCATCATAGAATGATGAATTTAAGGCCCTCAATTTTACAATTTTTTGTGATTGATGACCTCAATCAATAAATATAAATATTTATGTTTTTACTCCAATTATATATCTCTAATTTCCACCAATTTTCTCCTAATAGATATCATAATTTTGTGGTGACCCTTTCATTTCCCTTTTCCTCATATTAATACTAAATTTTACTAACCACATTTCTGATGTGAGGTTTAACGAATGTATTTTCTATTCTGAACCTTTCATTTTCCAAAAATAAATTCAAATTTCAAGGACACAATTTATTAGAGGAGGGAAGAATGCATCACCCCAATATTTCATAATATGTTATTTCTTTAAAGGAATTCAATAATATTCACTTCACGAAACATCGAGTTCTAGCGCACCATGACTTACCAAACAAGTCGTTCAACAACGATTATGAATAGTATTAAATGAATTTTGAACTTTATATAATCCTTATAATTATAGAATCAAAATTATGAGTTTCTTAGACATAATTTAATAACAAATACATTTTTTCAGATAAAAGAAGTATTTTTCAAAAAATGCAATTTTACATCCTTTTAATGGCGATGCCTTTTTAAATACAATAATTGAAACTTTAATATATTAAATTTGACAAAATAAACATCTTATTTATAATCGGGACATAAGAATTTTGTTTCAATAAAGATTTGTGTTTTTCTAATAAAATTCTTATTTCGGTGAATAGTGGAAAATACTATATTTTAACTGAAAACAACTTTTTTAATCAAAATAATTTATATTGTTAAATTATACATTTTAAATGTATGTACATATAAATAGATTATATTTTTACGATTTAATCCAATTATGGTCATTGTAAGTAATTTCACTTGGAAATTGGACATAAACAAGTGTCAAACATCTGATAGTTATTAAAAATACGCCTTTTGGTTTTAATAGCCGGAATATATTTTAAATTAATAAATGCAACTTTTATGTTTTTAATTTGGTAAAATGGACTTCATTTTTGGATTATGAATATAGAAATTATATTCTGGTGAAATTTTGGTACTTTTCTGACAACATTCATATTTTAATGAATAGTGAAAATTACTAAATTTTAATTAAAAACAACTTTTTTAATCGAAATAATTAATAGTGATAAATTATGAATTTGAGTGATTTTATAGTTAAATTAGATTATAATTTTACCATTTAATACAATTTTTGTTATTGTACAAAATTTTATATTTAAACTGGACATAAGAAAGTGTCAATCTTTTGATAGTTATTATTTGTTAAAAACACGCTTTTTGTTTCGACAGCGGGAATTAATTTTAAATCAATTTCTGCCACTTCTGTGTTTTGAATTTGGAAAAATTTATTCCATATTGGGAATCAGGATGTCCAAATTTTGAAAATAGGTAATTCTTATTTTTAGATATTTTGATTAATTACTTCGGTAAATATTTTATTTACTATGGTTAAAGGGTAAATATGGTAAATAAGGGTAAAAAATAATATTATAACAATATTAATTTACCCTAAAATGTTTCCTAACCCTATTGGTGGATACATGTCCGACCATGGACATATTTGGGTCGATTTTGGGACCCCATGGTGCCACTTGTAGGTGATAAGGACACTTTTTATTAATTATGTTAAAGAAAATACAAAAATGACAAAAGGAAATATCTTTTAGAAAAAAAATTTACATAGGGTTACGTATGTTATATTTTAGACTATAAATATTCATTATAAATTTAAGAATATTTCCTACATAATGGAATTTTATTTATAATTTTTAGACTTTTAATAATTAGATTTATTTATAACACAATAATGATGCAGTATTTTCCTTATTAATAAATGAATTAAATAATTAGTATTATAAATGTTAAAATAAATATAATTTGAAAGGTTTTATGTTTATAAAATAATTTTATTGGTTAATATTCCATGTTAGGATTGTGTAACTAAATTTTTTTTCGAATTAATACTGTTTTTATGAATTTTACAAAAACCAATTATTAAATATTGTCAAAATTGACATAAATGAGTTTCTCAAACAAATATTATATTATTAATTGATATTATATTCCTTAAAATCTATGGTTCAGGGGTCTCTTGGATGTATATAGTAAGTTTATTAACTATATAATATAATAATACAAAGTGACATGGTAAATGTCAAACTAATTAACTTAGAGTTAAAACTAAATGATAAGGTTAATATAATGACCCAAACCTGTCTAAAATATATTGTTTGAATGTATTTAGTCCCATAACCACCTTATAATTTGAATAATCCACTTTGGATCCATTATAAACTGAATATGAATTTATTATAAATTAATACTTTAAGTTTTTCTTAAAGTGCCCCTCCTCCCCCTTATAAAAGGACACCACTTATAACCAATTCATCATACCTTCAAATCCTTTTGGTTCATCCAACCTCTGACCAAATACCCTATAAAGTATCCTAAAATTATTCTTAGAGGCCTTACTTTATAAATAGAGCCATCCTAAGGATCCCTTTTGATCAAATCAAAAGGAAGAACCTGGGGAAGAGGTAATGTTTTCACCATCATTTTTCAAGTTCCTTTCTTCTTCAAATTCTTCTTTATTTATTGATTCCATTCTAAAATAATAACTCCAGTATCTTCTATATACTGTGATGTTATTATAAATATATTACACCCATATTTATTATTCTATCCATCATTTGAATGACATGTCACCATATGCGTGTATGTACGGCCTACCATCTCCACGTCGTAGTGTAATTTTTATTCAATACATTATTATATGGATGCGTATAATAATGATGTATAATTCTAGTAAATAATAAATATAACATGATAATGATTCTGTATATATGATATACCATCCAATTATATAATATTTTAATATCAAAATAATGATATCGTCACTGGTGCGTACGTACGCACTACAGTCTCAAAGAACGCGATTAGATTCATTCCCCATCATATCCATTCAAATCTAATTGTCATTTGATGATTTAAAATAATGTTTAAGGACTTGATATAATTAAGTATATGAATAATATAAATCCCATACATAACAAATATGGCTCACATAACAATGAATATAAATGAAAACAAATCTGTTAACACCTGAAACGATGATAATACTAAGATATTATTAACAAAGACACGTTAAAAGATCATATGTGATATCATATTAATGTATATGATTCTTTTATAATTTAATAACAATTATTTAAACATTATATATTAGGTTAAACTACCCTCAACCAAGGAAAATAACAAGGTAAGGGGTTTTCATCTCACTCCTTATTCCAGTGAGATTCAGGCCATATTGCCACTATTACCTTTTGTGTGGTGTATGTAATGCACATAATTGTACTATTTGTGTAATAAAATTTAATTTATGTATATTTACATATTCATTTTATGCTACATCATTCATGGGGTGTATGTTTCGTAAGATTCCAAATTGGTAAAGGTTAATTCCTCAATCTCATTATTATTTGAGATTGTTTGTGTGTAAGTATTTACTGGGAAATTATTATCATCCATGTCCATTTTTCATAAAAATGATTTCAAAATGAAAATTTTAAGGATTTTTGAAAGGTTCTCTTTATCATTTTCAGAATTTTAAATTTTTTAATGATTTATCTTTCTAAATCTTTTTAAATAATTTCCATATATTCAAAATGATTTTTTTTTATTTTTTTATATAGACATGAATGTTTTGAAACGATAAATCTTTTCAAAAGATTCAAAGTGTTATGGGGCACTTTTGATTCAAAAAATATCTTTTAAATTAATTCCTTTATAATTGTGTATCTTTTCAATGATTTCAAAAAAAGATATATTTCTATCAAAAAATTTTGATTTCATCTATGTCAATATCATTTGATGGGTTTTAAGCTTATTGGAAGTTGACTTATTATGATAAAAAAACTTCCATATCGTATTGAAGTTTTTGTGATATGTTTGACTATGGATGTATTATTTTTATACCATTCATGGTTTATGAATAAAGTATTGACATTTTGTATGTTAGTTTTAATATTAATGTTTATGTTTTGTTTAAACATGTTCATATGAGGATTGAATCGAACTTAACAAGTGACGGGTGGAGCCTGCTATAGCTCCTCGATGCGTCGGTAGAAATCATGATACAAAATAGTGTCTTGGCACAAGGACTTGACAAAATATTATTTGTAATCATGGCACAATGCCCTTACTATGTGGTTATGATATTATGGCATTATGCATTCCATCATTATGAAAGTGGTTATTGATATTGCATATGATCATTCGACTAGTTGAATATCCATGTGAATAAGTAAATAGAATTATTTCATTTTATATTTTCCATATTATAGTGAAGTTCAAATTTAAAAGGCTTCGGTTTTAGTTATACATTTCCTTAAATGATTATGTCTATTTATGAATTTTTACTCTATATTGTTATCCTTACTGAGCATCTGAGATCACCCCTTTCAATATTTTAATTTTTACCAGGATGTGAAGAAGTATTTTATGAATGACCTATTGGGAATGTATGAGAGGATATGAAGACAAGATGTGTTGTATTTTTTCACTTTATAATGTAATGTAAGTCTTATGAATATATCTAGTGTTTCCACGGCTACTAAACTAATCTGTCTTTTGAGACTTGATCTTTTTTGATCATGCCAATGTTATGTAATAATGCACCGACTCTGGGTAACTGGGGTTGGGTCGTTACAATTAATAATTTATTCATCATTGGTTTGTTGAATATTAATAATTTGACCACAGATGGAGTTCAAATCAAGATCAAATAATTTACCCATGCTGTTTTATGTGAAACAAATTAGGATAATGCTTATTAAGAAGATAAAAAAGAATGAAAATAGATCACTAATGGTGTATTAAAAATTAAGATTCCACTATCTTTTCTAATTGGTTTCTTATAGGGTATTATATTGTTTTATGATTAATTTCTCTATTAATAGCCTTATGAGTTGAGATGACTATTTTTATATTGATTCCAATTTTAGATTTAATGAAACCCCAATATGGATGTTTACAATCCCCCTAAATTCTTTTTTTTATCTTGTGTTTTGTATTATATAGATTTTAGATAGTCATAAGGTGACATTGGTGGTACTGTTGTAGGTGGATATCAGATATGTTTAATGATGGTGATTATAGGAAGAGATTGGCCATTCTGTTCTACAGTTTCAGTCTTCCTAAGCATCTTCTATTAGATCAACAGTCCCATCATTTCTGTTTATGTGTGTATTTTACGCTTATTATTTGGTATATTTAAATTGTTTCACTATATTTATTATTTAATTTTATTACATGAATTCAGTATCTTTTTTTATTAGAATCTTATTTAGAATGAATTCATATGTTTTATTTGGAGGTGTGATTCTGAATATGATCATTAGGAAAATGCCTCCTAGATTTTTTATTTTCATAATAAATTCCAATCACAACCCCCGGTCTTTTGGAGGTAGTGTTGGGGTGTAACTCTTAGCATATAACTAGTCCAAGAAGGTCACTGATCGGAGAGGTCAGTAAATTGAATCCCATGTGGGGGAGAATAAAATAATTGAATCTTTTAAAAGATGTATTTTAAATATAAATAAGGAAATATTAATAAATTATTATAACATTGAACGAGATGTATAATAATAAATTTTTTATAAAAATTTAATTCTATAAAATATGATTCATTATGTGAGAGTTCATACTATACTAAAAGAATTTTTTATGTTTTCATGATGTATCATTCACATAAATTTTATTATGTGTTTTTTATTTTTATGGTAGTTTATAAAAAATATTATGAAATAAATTTCATCATCCCATATATTGAGAAACCATATTTACTAACACATACTAAATTTATTTATGTATCATTTATGTCTAGGTTATTCACTCTTGTTTTCTATATAGACCTATCTCATGTTGAAATATAGATGACTACATAATGGGTCATTTCCTAATGAAATGGGAATCTACCATTCTGTCAATTGAATATGGATTTATATTTAATGAAATGGGGAAATGGGAGACTTTAAATTTTGATCTATCATGTAGGAATCATGAAAGGATGAATATTTTTACATAAACTATCACCTTAAAATTTATTCACAATTTGGTATAGAATAATGTTGATTTTAAAAATGATATTGGTATTGATGTCAAATCCATATGGTGAAAGTTAATTTCCTAATTATATATTCAAAATAAGATTAATTGGTTTTATATATTTTCATTATAAATATAAGGGGAAAATTCAATTTATGTAAAAATTAACTTATTGGGTATGGAACAAATTAGGACAAACAAGAATCTACCTTTAATAACGGGATATGGTTTCTCCTCTGCATTGGTCATCCTATAATCTGATCAAACCCCATCTACAAAAACCAATGGAATTGTTTTTTAATCCCACTTGTAATATTTTAACAGTTGGGGGAAGTCAATGAGTCCAAAACTATATCATTATCTCATGGACACCCCTCCATGTTCTATATATAAAATATTACATTTATGGGACCCAACAGAATCATTCTTATATATCAATTAATAATCAATGATTGAAATAAACTTCTTTTTTATATCATTAATATATATAACTACAACCACATAGACATGGGAAATTGATATAGTGGAATATAAAAAGATGACTGAACTCAAGAATATAATATGTAAAATATTTTCTACTTCAACATGATATCCATTATACAAACCATTATTTAAATTAATCTCCAATTATATTTCATACAATCATGGATAAAAAATAGTTATTTGTCCTAAATTTATATAAAAATTAATCTAAAAACCTATTTATATATATAAATCCTTCAAGTGAAATAAAAAAATATATAAGAAATATATTTTTAAAAATCCTCACTTTTAAAAATATTACCTTTTAGTTAAAAGAAAAGTATAAATTTTTTATATCCCATAGTATATTTATTTATATGTTTCATCCATTCATTTCATAATATATGGAAAAAACTGTAACACACACCACACATTGAAATTATAAAATTGTCCATAAGTAATCATTTATCTAGGGATCTAATAAAAAGAACATGTGATAATAGTTATAAATTATTCTTGTAATTATTATGTTGACATGATATTATATCGATTTTAGGAGTCACATAATTTCACATAATCAGGCCTATCATTAAATTAGTCACACATAAACATAATATAAGTAGAAATAAATGAATAATGTATTGTAATAATCTATATAATCAATTAGTAAATAACACATTAAACAATACACATTAATTTATTTATACATGTCTATACCACCCATCATAAATTAAAATAAACACTTATCTTATCAACAATCATAAATTTCATAATTCTCACAATACATAAAATATATAAAAATCAATAAAAATAATGAAAAATTTGTTCAATGGCATGATGATGATGAAATACAAATCAATCATGTGATGATGGGGCATAAAAAATAATTATACCTCCTATGAGAAAAATAAAATAAAGTAATATCAATCCATATAACCAGTTAATTTTTATAAATTTTGAATAAACAATAGAAAATACTCATGAATATTTTATCTTTCAAAAAATAGTGATTAGTGATTTGTATTCATCATTGAAAACCCTCAAATCACCACAAAAAACTAATTATCCATGGCTCAATTTCATTTCACTATACCTCAGTTAAATCAAATATCTTGATCCAGTGACTATAATTGAATATTTAGAGGGGAACCAATGTGGAAAATAAATATATAAGAAAGAATGATATTTTACCAATGAATTATGAACACACTCATCTTGAATTCCATACAAAAAAAGAAGAGGGAATGGATACATTATTTTAAAGGTACCCCCAACTATTCAATTGACTGGTGATCGAGAAACCTAAAGGGGTTCAATTCTACTGAAATGAAAAAATTAACCATTGTTGAAATGTGTGTCAGGACCTTCCAACAACTCTTTTTGTATCCCTCACCAGATTCCATAGGAGACCACCATGGTTTTAACAAAAAATGTAGTCATATATTAACACTACCCATCCCATCCATTACTCATTGACATCCATGCATGGTTTTGTTGTTTCTTTTATTTCATAGGAGGGGCATTTTAATTTAAAAAACTAGAAATTAATCCAATAAATTTATTCACACGTATATTCAAATTTAATTACCCACATTAAATCCCAATGAGTAATAAAAATATTACAACCCTCATTATATAAATTAATATATTCTATATATCATGGATTTTACTCTACTAAAATCCGACTCTTTCTTTATTCCACTGACACCCAATTACCCATGGACTTAATAACTAATAAATTTATTGAAATTTCCCCATTCCATGGGACCAAATTATAATATCTAATGTAATATAAAATACCTCTATTATAATGTATTTAGAGAGTAATAATTAGAGAATGAATTGGTTGGATATATAATTTCTATCACAACCATTAAATATATTGTTCCTGCATACAAGGATATACATTAAAATATATAAAAAATGTGTTCATTCAAAATAACATTTGAATATATTGTTTGATCATAAGAGTAATAAAAATTGTAAATGAGAGGGGATTTAATCTAAAAAATATACATTCAATGAATGTTTTGAATAAAAATAGAAATACACTTTTAATAAAAATTGTAATTAGGTATAAATAATAATGATTTTGTGTGTAAGGTAACCAGTTTTAGGTCCATCTCACATTGATAATGAATGGTGACGTCAATAGAAAATATTATATTAAATGTAAGAATATATATACTATATATATATATATAAATTTCATAAAATTGGGACATATTGTTAAAAACTATTTTAAATACATCCATTTTGATAAAAATAAGTTCATTTTATCCTATAATAATAATAATAATCATGGCCATGGTAATTTTTGAAGAAAACACATTTGATATCACATTGTGGGAGCAATTTCTAAAAGAATTATCTAAAACACAATAGTATAGGTACAAATAAAAAATTATAAATGATATATAACTATACATGTAGAATAATATGAAAATTTAGTTATTTTATTAATAAAATTAATGAGATTTGTTTAAATATATTAATTTATATGGGATATAAAATAACCAATCGTTATTGATTTCCATTTTTAAAATGAAACTCCTCAAACAATTATATGATTCAATAATCTATATATTAAAACAACATATGGTTTGTGATGATAAATATTATTTAGGAGAATTAAGAATAATAGAGTTAATAGCCAAGTCTTAATACTAATGATTAGTTGATTATTTATATATATTTAAATGTAATTGTTAGAGAAATAGATTTTGGGACTATTATTAAAATTACTTCACAAATGTTTTTGGATCAAAGGACATAATATTTATCACATATATTGTGGGATCTTATTCATATAATCATAAATACCACATTTTCAAATATTTATCCCATAGAAAAAATAATTTTAGCTTGAATATATATATTTTTTCAAATAAAAAAAGATGTTTTATTTTTTGAATTTTATTAAAATGTTATAGAATTGAACATAATATTTATAAATAATAAATAAATATATATCTATATTCTTTATGTATTTCTAAATAATATTTAAATTATTACACTATATTTATATAAAAATTAGATCATATAGAAATATTTTTATACACGAAATTTATTCTCCCCTATAAATTCTACTTTTTTAATAATTATTCTAAAACCCTCGCCACTATTTAATTTTCAATTGTTGATTATAATTTTTTATATAATTTTATGAAATTTAATATATATATATATATATATGTTACAAAATGTTTCTTACATAAAATAATAAATATTTCAGAAAATATGATTTCAAAGTTTAATTCATTGTTTTACAATAATGTTATTTTTTCATTGTCTCGTTAGTTAACGAATTAGTGTATATTTTTTTAAAATCAAATACAATAATTTAGAAGGATGGGTATAACAAAATTATTAATACAAATAGGATCATATTATTATTTTAATAGTCATATTTCTAAAAACATATATACCTCTTTCTAATGGTCTTCTGGGGATGAATACATCCTACTAATTTATGATAAATTTCATCAATTCAAATCCAAAAATAAAACACATAATTATTTTTTGACCATTTAAATATTTTTGATGGTGGGATAGGTAATTTTTTTGTGGTTTTCATTTTAATTTTTCAGTATGATTTATGATATTATTTAATTGCAGTTAACATTTTTTTATGAAGCATTTGGTATTTTGATCTAATAGATAAGTATAGATATTATTAGATATGAGTTAATGATAAAATGGGGAAATTTTATTTATTTTATACATGTTTTAGAAAATTATAATTTTCTATAGATGACAGATCATTAATTTTTTCTGGATAGTTAAATCGATCTTGGTATAAGATGATAAATCTATGTTGTAAACTTAATTTTATTCTAAAATGGTTATATTTTTTTAAATATTTTTTAATATAATTAAGTTATAAATTTTATTTAAATAATTCATTTATTTATCTATGATTATATAAATATATAATATTTGTGTATATATTTTTTCAAAATTGTATTAGGGGAAGGAGATTGATATATTTTATGTTTATATATTGAATTTAATTATACCACTTTCTATTAATTAAAGTGGTTATGATTAGTTATAGAGTGGTGTTTTTTATAGCATTTATTTTTAGAGTTGGATTTTTATTTTTAAAATGTGGGGATATTCTTATTTTTTAAAAAATAAAAAATCTTATCCTATCCATTAGATATATTGTATTTAAATCCATGGGTTGAGTAGAAATGAAAAAAATTGTGAATGAAGAATAATAAAAACGTTAATTAATTTTCTAGAGGTGTTATAAAAGTTAGGTAATTATGAAAATATATTTTCAAAAATTTCGATTAAAAAATACCTTTAATTACGTAGTTTATGGTTAAATAAAGAAGGTCAGGTAAATGAAAAACAAATTATGAAAAATATATATTACATTTCATTGGATTTTTTTTATTACTACTCATATTATAAATAAAAATTTATATGGTTTCTTGAAATATAAATAAATTCTAGTCTTATATTGGGTGAGATGATTATATGGGTGATTGGGAAGGGAGTTCGTCGTCCATGTGAACTATTTTTACTCAGAGATAATAATTGGGGAATTCTGAAATGTAACTGAAAAAGATAATTTTTTCCCAGCATCAATAAATTAAACTAGGTACCAAAATGTACCTTATAGATCATAATTTTCCTCCAATTAGACCATTAAAGACCTTATTAAAACCCACTAGAAACAATGTATTAATATACTGGGTAGAACCCACCTTTAGTGCGCTATGTACCTAGTGGATCTCTAAAGCTACCTACCCTTTATCATTTCAAATATACATCAAAAAATTCTATTATAATTCTAACAACAAAACTATCATCAAACATTCACTTTTAAACTCAAAAAAATATACAAATTGATATATTATCAATCAAAATTTATAAATCATATACTGGAAAAAATTCACCCCTGAATCACCACCTTTAAATATTGAATCTCAACAACACTAAACAATTTCAATCAAAAATTAATTCTCCTTGTTATATAATTTTAAAATAAATAAATATTAAATATAAAGTTAATTAAAAACAATACACCATAATTATTTTAATCTACTTAAATGACTACTAGTCTCTTATATGATTTCTTATACATATATTGTTGGATAACTCCACACTATTACAAAAAAGTTTATTCCATGACACATCTCACACATTCGACCCTCAACTTCTGACACCCAAATTTTTTTCTATGTATATAATATTCAAATTTTAAAAAATCACCAACAACACTATCATTCAAAAATATGGTGAAGATAAATCAAATATTTTTTTTTGTAGAATATATGAATCATAAAACTCTCACTATTAGAGTAAGTCTTCACTGAAATACTCCCCCACTATATGTATGTCCCTTTTCCTGCAAATTCATGCTCTACCGATAGACTTTAAAAAACACCAAATTACACCGAAAAAATATTCAAAAACATTTCAAAAACATTTCTATTTAATAATTTTATATTTAATTTTTGAATCATCTAGTTTTATGAGACTAATTTCATTTTAAAATAATATTTCATAAATCTCTTTTTATTTATTTCAAAGAAATAACCATTAACAAAATTCTATCTAAATTATAAAATCTTATAAATTTAAAACACATCGGTGAAACACATGTTTACTATTTTGAAATGATAACTTATTTCATTATATAATGAATAGAAAAATATATTTCCCACATTGAATAATACATTACTAATACGTAAAAAGTATCCAAAGAAAAAATATATATACCAATGACTAGATATAGATAAATTTGATAGTCCAAAAAGTAATTATTTAAAAAAAATTACCTTATTAATGAATTTTAATTAAGAAACCCATTCCTAATAAATAAAAATATTAAAAAATATATATTTTTCCAATGTTACACTATCTAGATAATATATCAAAAAACATAATCTTAGATAAGACATATGCCTCTTATTCAGTATTTCTAATTTTTGCTCAAATATCCTAAACCAAAAGCTCACTCATTCCTAATGTACCTGTAACTAACACCCAAAAAACATGATAACATGAGGTTATAATACAACCATGTTGACTATACCAACATATAGTTCCATCCTCTTCCTGAAATATAATATCTACCCATAACTAAGTCTCAATAAGAAGAAAAATCTAATAAAATATTTTATTTTCAGGTACTAGTTATTACATTTACGAAGATCAAAATACCACATTCCACATACAAATTCTTCAATCATGGATAGTCCATGAATAACATCGATGGTCTATGTATAATGCTTGATAATGATTTATAATCACTCATAATCAATTTTTGTTGATAGAAAATTTTATAAAAAATTGGGTATGAATCAATTGTGTACCATCCATCCAAACTAAATGAAGCCTATAAATAAAATAAATAATTATTATGGAGTAACATTTTAGTCCACATATAATATTTTAAAATAAATATACATTATTTTCACTCCAAAATTTTTGGTGAGAAAAAATATATTATTTTCTCAAATGAATTTATTATTAGTATTAAATAAATTATTCATCCAAGGACCATGGATTTAATCATGTTTTCGTTGTCAATAATTATATAATATAATTGGTTTTACTATAAATCCTAAAATAATATGTTTGGAAAATAAATATAAGAGAAAAAATGATTTATCATTTAGGAGGGATTCCTTATTTGTAATGTTTTCTTAGTCCGATTGAAATTAATAATTTCTTTTTATCAATTGTCTAAAAGAAAAAATAAACAATCAGTTTTCATATTTCACCCTCGATTATATGTATTTTTAAATGAGGAAAATCCTAATAATTTCAATAAGTGGATAATTTATCATAAAATGTTTGAAAAAAAATTACATTATTCTTTTAATTTATTTTGGTATAAAAATTCCCATGTATTGAAATCAGGCCATTGTCACCTAATTACGTGTTTAATAATAAATACAGACCTCTCTTAGTGAATCTAAATCAACCAATCAGAGTGATAAAAACCAAACAAGAGGGTGAAACTAAGTCATTAAAAATGGAAATATTAAAAATTCATAATTAAAATAAAATAAAATTGTATTCATATCAAAATTTTTGGAATTGAGAATTAATATACATTCAAAAAATGGTAAAAGTTCAATTTATTAAAATAAATTTTACTCGATTCATGAATAAAAAATATAGGTTGCCTTGAATTAACCCTATCAAATACATATTCTATCCCTTTATACTAGAAAAAACATGTGTAATAGAATGGGCGGAAGGTATGATAAAAACAAATAAAAATAGAATAAGTAAAAATAGGGTGGGAGATAACAATGATTATTCTATTGAACAATGATCCTCTAATACCATTACAGTGGAAAAAATACTTCTATTTATTGATGGAGGAGTCTCTTACATCTCTATTGTTCATATATATTTTATATTAGATAAAAGGTTGTATATATGTATGAAAATATTATGTGCATTAAATATATATAATTATTGGACCTTTAAAAATTTACATATTGAACATTATTATATAGTGATATTAGCATCATCTACTTTGGGGAACCTACTACCTCACCCTCATGGTAGAGCACTCATGGATTTGACATCAACTATTCATTAATTGAAGATCATCATAGTAGAAACTCTGACAATATCATGTTAGAATTATCATATATCCAATAAGGGCTACTCTAAATAGTCTAACACCCTCTTACCTCTTGACAGGGTCCTTATGAAGAGTTTCCTAGGAATCCATCGCCATCGTGGTCCTAGATTTTTTTTTCTTATATCTATTTGATTGAGTGATCTCTCATGGATGGAAAAAATTTAAAACATAAAAATATTAAACCATTAGAAAATTTTCAAATTATATATTCAAATTCTGTTAGAATAAATAAATTTCTTTTCTTATATAAAAATTCAATTTTTTTAAAAAATCTACTATAAGATAATGTTTATTTAAAAAATAATAAATTTTTTAAAATGTTTAAAACTATGCACGAATGTATAATTTCATCAAATACTCTCACACATAATCTATGTTTGACCTCAAGAATAAAATCTCATCATTTAATCAAATAGGTAAACAATGATACCATTATTTGAATATAAATGTAATAAAATATAATTATTAACAATTTAAAAATTATTTAATATTTCCATAAGAAATTTAATTCACTTTCTAATTTATCATTGAAACATAAAATTCAGGTATTTTAATTTCTCCCTTAACAGTTGTAGAACATATCCATTTGTTCATTCATGATCCATTATTTGTTATTGTCTAACATACAATGTTATTGTCTTCATATATTTTATTATTATTTTTCATCATCATTCATGATATAAATTCAGGTAGATTTGTTCTCATATAATGAGTATAATATCCTCATCCATAGTCTTTCTAATATCTAGTTTTTAAAAATTTTAAACACAAAATGAAATATGGAATCATGTGGGTGTTTCAATAATAGTTCTTATGATTATGGTATATTAGAATTGATGTTAAAATTAAAACTCAAATAAATTGTTTTATCCCTAAATAAGAAATCAATATATAGAGAAGGAATGTTCAATGAAATTATCCACATCATTGTAAAAAAATCCACATACTAATAACATTTCTTGTTCATTATTATGATAGCCTAGTGAATTATATGACCCTTCTTGAATGTTACTTTTTTTTTCTTCCTTTCATATATTTTTTTTATTTTATTTTTTATTTTAAAATCTCATGCTTTGAACAAAACTCACTTCCACCACCTAATCACCTATGATAAAACTCCTCAGAATAGTAATGGTGGTTTTTTATTCTACTAAGTCGCAACAAATTATTTATAATACTTTTTTACATATGTGTAAAAAAATAATGTATAATGAATGAATCAACAACCATTATCAATACCCAATGTATCACTACCATTGTTTTTCTATACAATTTAGTGTATTAAGCACAATAACATCCCACACCCACACAATTAAAATTTAAAATATCATTAAAAATACTAAGAGTAGGGATGCAATGGAAAAAATGGTTTTCAATGTGGCCCATTCCTAAATTGGAAATTGATGTTCTATATAGAGAAGCATAGATAAATATAATTTTTGGTCCCAAGGATGAGTTCTTTCTAACAAAACTTAACAATAATTTTATTTTTATTTTTTTTCAAATTCCTATCATGGTGAAGTTCTGAAGTATGTTTTATTAGATGGATTGCCCCAAATTCACATAAGAAATATTACCATCATAAAATAAGAAATGGTGTGATTATAAATTTTCTCAATAATTAAACATATCCCATTGGGCATTCCCTCATTACATAAATTACAATAAAAAATTCACATGAATTTATGAAATCAAATGTATGATAACTGATACGAGAATGTCATTTACCTAAATCAACCAATTTCCACAAATAATGTGTCATTATTTTGATACCATTATTCCCCAAAATAATTAAATTATCCTCTTTACTCATTCAATGTCATTAACACATACATCTAAATAATTCCTTCATTGAGTTTCTATGAAATTGAGTTCTTCTACTTATGTCATTTATATAAATAAATTCAAATATTGGAATGTAGTTTCATGTAGCACAAATAGATGAACATATAGCATTAAACATAATCAAAGTAATATGAAGGGAGTGGAAAATATAAATATTGAATTAATAAACTCCCCATTCACATGAAAATTTTTATCCATTTCCTTCATTATTTAATCGGGATTCATGTTGAATTCAATCATGGTGACTATAAAACATCGCATACAAGTGTAAGAATCATTATAATAAAACTAAAAAGGGTGAAGGAAGATGTTTATTTTATCATAATCTCCTAATAAATAAGAAAAAAATTTAAAACTATGGTTGCCTACAATAATAACGATTAGTTAATGTCGTTGGATCGACCTATCCACTTGGGATGAAATTTTTATATGTGTTTGATATGTTTGATATCATCATCTGGTTCTTGAGGTAAATTACCATGAAATATTTCAAGAATTTTCCCATTGAAATTAATTGTCTTTCCTTCTTCTTCTACCATCATATTAATATAACCATATTGAAAAACATTAGTTATTATAAATGGTCAGTCCCACCTTTAAAAAAACTTATCTATTATTAACATCAATCTAGAAGTGTACTAAAAAACATAATCTCATAGTTGAGAGGACTTTTTCTGAATTAGTTTTTCATGTACCTCTCTATTTTTCTCATTGAAAATTATGGAGTTATCAAAATAATATCTCCATGTTTTCTCAAGGTCAGATTACATATGTTTTCTCTCATTACAATGATTCATAAAATCAAAATTCATCTTTTTCATATAATAATATTCTTGGTTCTATAACTTTTTTTTAGATGAAAAATTATTCAGTAAATCACCTGTTGGGGGTTGTTCATATATTTTAATTTTAGGCTATCTGTGTAAAATCCCATGTTTTGGACTGGTCATAATATTCTAATGAAATTTGATATTTTCAATTTTTTTAAATGTTTAAAATCTAAATATAATTGATATGTAAATATGAGAATTAGAATAGTAAAATATGTTTTTTATGATTATATTACGCCTTAAGAGATGTATCATGTTTTTGAACATGTTTTATGGGAATTGGGCCCTAAAAATGTCATTAGTGATTAGAAAAAAATGCATAATTTTTGCGAACTATTACATAAAATCATGAAACATAACCATGAAACCTATTTAGTTTGGGTACATGTTTTTTTGAGCTATGAATAATCTAGAAGATACTATATGTCTGTATCCCTAGAGGATTAGGGTGACACACAACTTTCTCATACCATTATTGATGAGTAAAAAAGACCGTGTGGGGTTGTCTACAATTAAAAAAGATATGGTGGGTGCATGGGAAACACGTGGGATTATAAAATGATATCATATCATGCACCTTTAAATCAACATAGGTAGAGTAAATACATGGTTAGTTCATGTTTATCAAAATAATGCATAAAAACCTTGTACTTCATTAAATGGAATAGATATTATTTTTCCCCATAAAGCATATTTCTTTCATTGTAATATCTTCCCCCTCATTCCTCCCACACATAGTAGCCGATTGACCCCACCTTGGTCTCTCCTTTAATAATACAAGGATAACTCATGTTAAAACTCTAAATCTATCATTATCAGTTGTTTTTGATGTATATTAGTAATATGTGACTCCCCTTTCATTAACATTACCATCTGTCAACATCTAGGAATAAAGTGATCAATATTTCCATTATCCATTAATATCCCATTTTTTATATATTATGTTGTTTGGTCACAAGTATTATTGTTCTCATGATTCTCAAAAAATGTGATTTTACCTAAATTAATTATATAAACCATGAAATAAACCATTTTTTAGAAAATTTAGTAGGGTCAGGTGTTGGTGACCACAACATGGTCCACTACATTGGTGTGACCAATTGATTTCACATATTTTCTATTCTAGTTATTTGGAATTGGGTGATAATTTATTAATTAATAGAAAACTGATTGATTAAAACATCAATGTATGTGTGTAGTTGTCATACAATCCATATTACATATATTTATGTAAGAAAATTCCATGAATATATATGAGAACTAAGAAATTATTAAGTGAAATAAAAATAAAAATTAAATGGATAGGATCCACACTTGGAACATATTAGTAAATGAGAAAAATAAATGACCCATCCCACATGATAATATTATAGTGGTGCTTACATTTCCAGGACCATATAAATTTATTTATATATGGGATGACCAAAAAAATTGAAATGTTATATGTAATGACATTGTCATCATCCATTATTTATTTCATTTATATGATTGAGATATTTTAGCTTGGAATCCCTTATTATTTATGATACTCAAGAATAGTGTACCAATTTATAATTGTTATGGTGCCCCTTATCAATATTGTTATACATTGGAATGATGTCAATTTAATGTGATACTTGGTAATGGAACTGAATTAATGTCATTAATGGGCCTCGAGTCCTTAGGCCATAGAGATCCTTTTGTATTATGTTATTCCATCATGGAGCTCCTCATGAATATTGACAATTAGGTGTGTTATCCATATTGATGTATCATATGTGGTCATGACGTCCTCTATTGATTCTAATTTTCTAGAATTATTTCCCACGACATTCAATGAGAGTCATACTACTTTCCATGGAAGATTATGTTGTGCCTTAGGTCCTCCCAAGTAGTTATATATGTATATCACAATGTATATTTTGAATATATAAACAAAAGTATATATACTTTTTATCACGTACTCATAGAATTTCTATCATAGGAAGAACTAGGTACAGTCGGTCAAGCATCCCTTGAGGAACCTACACCCAACTTGTTAACATATATTTATTTAATACTTTATTGATATAACTAGACACCATTGTATTTTATTCTCATATAAATTATTTCATTAAACATAGTTTTTGGTGTCCTTGTGAGTTTATTTCATAACCTATTTGGGCTACCATTCCATTTGGGTAACCAAACAGACCTCATGGTTCTATGTTTAGGTTCATTATTATATTTTTGTTGTTAATATTGTACATGGGATCACATGATAATATCACCAAAATAGAACTTGGGATGCTCATGGAGATATAATTTGAGGATCTTGTTAATTTAAATTAATATATGTATTCTTTATTCTTAAATTTTGTATTTCAATTACCATGAATCATTAAATATATGTTTATATTTGTTGTTTTGAACATTTTTCATTATGAATATGCTTTATTTTACTATTAATTTAATTTATAAATTTTCTAATCATGATCTATTATTAAATTCATTACAATTTTCTACTCTGATTGTAAGGGTATAATCTCCCCACCGTATCATCATTAGACCATCACTCCAAGTCAACATCTGCTAGCATACTGGGAGGTGATCTTGAAGTCATTGTACTGATGATCTTGGGGAACTATTTTAGTGGATCTGGTGTTAGGATTTTACCATGTAATATAAAAGATTTTTATTTTTTACTTAGATAACTAATTTTTCCAAGTATATATTAAAATTTGATGGTGCCATTTCTTGGTAAAGAGTTATGTCTAGGAGTGATCACCCCTCAAATTGGGAAAAGTCCACATTTCCATGGATGTGATTGTTTTTCATTTTGATCCTTGTAAAATTTTATTATTATTTCACATTGAGTGATTAATTTTCTTGATATGCAATACAAGTATTATAACATACATCGTCATGCACATCAAGGTTAAAATTCCATGAATATTTCATTCCATGTAGTTTGAATTTGTTAATTGTATGATGTATCATGGTTGTTCTGAGTAATGATTACGTTAAGTGATTTTTTTCCTACCCTATCAGAATGATCATACAATAAGACAACAATTATAATATTCACTGGTTGATTACCATCTTGCATGATTATATTTACTACTATGTGACTAAAATCATTAGTATAGTTATGATATAAGACAAGTTACTAAGGATTCGTCATCATCTTAAATGGAATTTTTCAATATAACATGATGGTGAATCCACATCCAAACAATAAATAAATGATTGGTCCTTGGTAGATTGGTTATGTGGGAGGAATCATTTATGGTAATGATTAGATGGGAACGAATAACAATTTATATGGTTCATGGGATATTATAAATTATGAAGGGAAAACCATATAATAAAACCATAATATTTGAACATTTTAGATTATGGAATTATATATTGCAACCTAGTTATAGTTACATGAACACTAATAGTAATTTTTAAATGTATGTTTCTTTATAAACTATGAATGTTAGTGAAACTTACTAAACCATGTAATGATAATGTTTTTCATGAGACATCAAATTTATTATCATTTTATGGTTTTTTCATAGTTTTGGAAAGACCCGAGGTCATCTCAAGAAGATAATTGGTAGGTTAAGAGTTAGTTTTTTTATAAAAATGATAAATGCGGGGGTGGTTTCGAAAATAGTTTATAAAAAATTGACATAATTTAAAGAGTTTAATAGATTAAATAATGTGGATTTTGAAAATTAAGACACAAAGGTGTTGTTTGGATTTCACTAAACAAATTTAATGATCAATGATTATAGAGATTCATTCTAGGTTTAAATAATTATTTGGTATAAATTAATTATAATCTCGATTAATTCACAAGATTTTATTTCAATGTTTGAAGTAACAAACCTTAAAATAAAAATTTTATCACCAAGATCCATAACATATGAATTGAATAAGATATTCCAAAGTAGATTAAAATATCATGTTTGTGGGTAATAAAAGTGTTCTTATGTTGTCCAATTGGAAAAACATGTGTCATATACTCAAAACATGACACCGGTTAGTTATAAATTAAGAAGAAATCAATCGCACGCATCAAGAAAATTATTCAATTAAAAAATAATTTAAAATACATGGATTTAATTTTTTTAACACCTAAATTACTAATAACTAGTAGCTAATAAATGAACTAGAAATCCCCTTACATGTGTGTATCTCCCTCACAACTGACACCGACAATTTATCCCAACAATGATAGGAGGAGAATGCTCGAGTGGATCTCCTTCTCTATTTAAATTATCCCTATGAGAATAATGGTGTATATAAAATTCAAGGGGATGAACGTAATCCAATGGAAAAAAATATTAAATAACATCACTCTCTTGTTCTAATTACAGATGGGGATCCCATGGTTTAAATTTATTAGAAAATTAAAAGGTGGTTTTAAACCCCCCACCCAGATTTCGAAAAACCACATGGACAATGGGTTTGGTCATATAAAAAGTGTAATTTATCTTTTGATAAAATTATTAAAAAATTTACCCACAACATTACTAACTACACTAAAACTTTAGAACTATTTGGATAACTATTTCTCATGATATTGATACAAGAAAATGCACCACTTTTGACATCGTGTAGATTTAGTTGCCTGGACAAATTGGTCATTATGTGCCACTATATAGAAGAATTGGGATATGTATTTTTCATAAGAGTTTTATAAAATTAAATGCTCACCCAGAACACATAATTTCATCCCATTGAGATACATGGTTTAGTATAACTGATCAGTTTAGTTTACTAATGTTCTTGGATCCTATGTAGTTTGGCTAAGTTTTTATGAAAATTATCATGGGCCATCCTAATCATCCACACCTAGAATGTAATTAAAAAACATATAAGATAGATTTTTTTAAAAAAATATACAATAAATATAATTGAATCAAACATGAAGTGGTTCTTTTGTTTTTATAATTTTCAATACAAAAATTCTATAGCACAGCGGTGTAATGGTGAAAATGAAACACTGAATCGTGGTGAGATCACACCCCCACACCTAAACAATTGAAATCCTTGGAAATTTCACATTTCCAAAATGTTTTAGGTAGATATTCCAATCATGAGGATTTTTTCACATTAAATGATAATCTTATTATTGATAACAAAGTTCTCAATGAAAAATCACACAAAGGAGTTATTCTCACTGATCATGGATAAACCTGTCTCATAAATTTTAATAGAATGAAATTCAACGATATGAATGATACAAACATGAGAAAATAATTCAGAAGTCAAAAATTTCACTAAATCTATGTGTGTTGGTGAACACCATTTCATGCTATTCATTTCACTTTCTATCAACTAAATATTGGTTATTTTAAAAAAATCATCCTAAATGATTTTCCACCGAACCTACCCTACATCCTTTACAAAAAAATTCAAAACCCACCCACATATTCATTCTCATAAGTCAAACATTAATCTCATGACCTAGATATCTCCATTTTTTTACATTTTATCACACCCCTCTTTTATTATTCTTATTATTTTTTTCTGTTCAAATGTTGCACATTGAAAAAATGATGCAATCTTCTCCCAACCCTTGTTTGATCTAATCCCAACACTAATTTTACTAGTTATAATATGATAAAAAGTCAATGATGTAAGGGTTTTTACCTATACATGATAAAACACTTTTTATTTTGTTTTCTTATAATTCTTATTGTTTGAGGGTGTGCAACATTAAGACAACAGCTGCACATGTATTGTTCAATCAATTAAAGTAATAAAAACATAAGATATGGAAAAATTGTATAGAGAAATAATTTTGGTAAAGATGATAAATATTTACCTATCATATATTTAACTTTCCTTGAGTAAGAAAAATTCACACTTCATGGTTGGGTACAGAGATGTGTGTAGATATTTATTGACATATTTTTTCAAAAACATTACTCACATCAAAAGGGTACCATTCTTCTAATTTTTTTTAATGTGATACTATACATAATATCATTCACAAGTAACAAAAATGCATTTATAATTCACATCTAAATTTTAAATTCATTCTATAACCCACATTCCACCATTGAAAAAAGAATTGGTTATTTTCAATATTTTAAATCAAAATTAATTATCTAAATTCCTCATGAATTTTTTAATAACATCCATGATTAAGAAGAAATAATTTCTATGATAATGTGGCCATCAAAAATTAAAATTCCATCACAAAATTGTGGGGGATAAATGAGTTAGTGGAAAATGATAATACTATAATGAATGTTAATAAGTCTTAAAAAATAAATATGATGAAAATTCATAACAAACCAAAAAATATACCCCCACCAATGGTGTGAAGTAACCTCACTATAATGAATGGGGGTTTGGTAAGGAAAGATATAACATGGTGAGTGTCATTCATAGATTTCTTTCTAAACATAATGTTCCTCCATCGGGGACTTCAGAATGGATTCATGATTGTGCTTCATACATTCCCATTGACAGTGAAGGTTTTATTCATTTCATCATTTTGAAACTGAACAAAACCAAATTGATAGATATTGGTAATAGTATATGTTCAAAACCAGTATGAAAGAATCTTACCTACAAATAACTTCAACCTTTTATTGTAATGTAGGACCCTCTTACTAATGTGGAATTGATGATGAAGGATTAGATGATCGTCGACAACATTAGATCACTCCATATAAATGCAGGAGTTCTCATATAAATTTATTCGCATTTCATCGATCTCACGAGTCTAAAAATTACTTTGAGAACCTACACCTGAATGACTATAATTTCATAGTATGATGTCCTAGTAGGCCTAGTGATCTATATGAACTTGGAGGTGACAAATCCTTACAAATAGTAGCTAATAGGTTGACAAGCCAATGGTAGTTTTTAATTTAGTATGGTAAGACCATAATGAATCATTGATTTTATGACTCCAATATTTTCTATAGGGTTGAACAATTTTTTCAAGAATCTATATTACATATCTATTTGAAACCTTACCTTGGAAATTGTTCTACAGGTGATATGCAGTCGATAATCGATGCCCAACCCCATACTGATGTAAAATAGACTACATTGTTCGACTGCAAAAATGATGACCTTATCCCCTGATGATGAACCAAGGTAATACCAAACTACAAGAATATTTTACTTATGAAAAATTCCACAACATTCATAGAATTACCTATATATGTGGATCATACCTCTATCCATTTTTTCACATATTAAAATGACAGAATAATATTAATGTTCCAAAAGAATTGGGGAATGATCCAATAAATAAAAATCCCCAAACATAAAAAAATATATCGAAAGGAAAAGGATTGTTGTTTAATTTCATTTCGTTTAGATACATTCTATATTATTTAAAAGCAAGGGAATGACTTACAGAAAAAAGGGCATCCTGAAAAAGAGTTATAAAAAACCAGAATCATGGACCTTGTGAGCAGTCTGTTGGGGACCAATGTGGCCCCCACATGCAATAGTGATGAAAAACCTAAGGACTGACTAAAACTCTCTATTAAAAAGACAATGAAAAAATTCATGATCAATTCCTGTGTGTCAAAGGTAGGTTCATCCCAAATGTTCCAATGCTAATGATGTTTTATGCAGTCAGCTTTTTTGATGAAATCAGTAGGAATGCAATATACTACCAAAAAATTTATAATTTCATCATACCAAGGAATAACATATTCCACTCAGTAAAGTTTCTCATTAGAAAACATGTCTTTTATTGGAATACAAGGGGATGCGTTAATGTCTGGGTATGGGAGTGTCATACTAATATGGTCAGACACCACATTTTATGCTCTTTTTTACCTCTAATTTCTATATTGAATTCTTGATAGAGGATAATCCAATGAATGGTACATGGTTTGGATTTCGATTTATTATGGAGATTTCAAGGGGTTCTATATTCTTGGAACATAATTTCTTTGGACAAAAGGTATGACAAAAATATATACAAGGAAATTACAATTGAAAGCAGTTATTTTTCAGTAATAGTTTTGTTTTATTGGGAAGGGTCCAATGTAGTTGAGTAATATGAAATGAAATTTGGAGCTCGATCAACCGGTTAGGATAAGAACACCCAAACATCACAGTTAGAGGATAAAAATGTGATATCAAATGGTAAATTCCCCTGAGGTGGTTGGATTATTAGGGGTGATGTGAGACACTATATCAATTTATTAAAAGTGTCAACACATTATTTATCAAAAATAAATTCCTTTCATTTTTTGAATAGTCAGAAGAGGGGGAGTGCAATATTACTAAAGTCATAAATGAAATAACTGTAAAATATTTTATGAATTAAAAAATTAAATACATCTCACACAGTTTTTGGAAATGGTAGGGATGAAATGACATCAAAATCTGACTTATCTACTTGGATACCATCCCCTAAATTGAAATTCCCTGGTATTATACCTTATCGCACCATTAAATGAAATTTATGTTAATTTAATACCAGATTACATTCAACAAATATACACATGATAGAACCATGACTACTTTTACATTACTAAAAATAATACCCATACACAATGACATAATATATGAATAATTCCCTAAAATTCTCTATCTAATATAAAAAATTACAAACCATTAATCAATAGAAAGTACCCAAAACATTGCACAGACCAAATGGCATCCCCCTATGTGAAAATGTTCCAATGGGGAATTGAATGGTGGGAATTTCCTGATACATAGAGAAAATATGCTTCTAAATTATCTAGGATAACCAACAAGAAAATAGTAATTGTACATCCCTTCTAGACTCTATAATTAGATCAATGAATAGAAATTAGAAAAGGATATTTCTTTTTTGTTGGTTTAATCGATGATAGTCTATACATACATGCTATCTATTCTACAGAAGAGTTGGAAAAAATTCATTGATTTAATTTATAATTACTAAGAGACATCCATTTTATTATATTATTGAACTAAACGAAGCCATTGGATATCGAATAAGGTGTAAATGATTCCAGTCACCATCAATTTTGTCACCTCCTTTTAAAAAAACATCTTGGAGTTTTTGGATCTTCCGATGTTGTGCCTTCCTAATATGTTTATCATCATCATTTAACAAGATATGACATGTACAAATTTAAGGGATAATTATATAAATTTCATAAAGTATCAATCCAAATTCAGGATTATACTTCATCAAAATTTCATGTAGTCGCAATTCATGTAAATGAGGGAGTGAACAAGCCGTGATTACTTCCAAAATGTTTCCATTCTCTAGATAGAAAAATTTATATCATGAGGCAGTTTTTTAGTTCCAATTTAGTGGGATATCGTAATTATGTGAGTGTGTGTGAAAGTGATAGGTTATTAATCTTTTCTTACTACTCAATGATATCATGCTTGAATGATTTTTGTGTTTTTTAAAGCGTCGAAGTTGCAAAGATGGTCATGTGATCCTCTGTGCTGATGAAATTATCAATTAACAAACATGCTTGACATTTTTTTAGATTGGTTAAAGATTTTATTCATGATTGATTTCTTATAATTTCAATCAATTAATAATATATAAAAAGGGGGTCATGGGATGAATAGAATTTTTTCATGGGAAGGGAGTGCATATTTAGAGTTAACAAAGATAGAGGAATGTTCATCTGAGGCGTTAATCATGCAATCAATGATGTTGAAATGGAAAATGTCACCAATAAACACCATAGATAATGTACCATTGTGAAACTTAATTATGGTTTTGGTATAATTTTGGAAATGTTTCCCCATTATAGTGTGGTCATGTCCATTATTCATATCATCTACCATATTAATAACAAAAAAACCAGTATGAAAACTTAAATTTGTATCTCTGATAAGAACATCCTCTAACATAGAAGAGGGGTGTACAATAGAACTTTTTTGACTATTTAACAACAATTTATGTGGGATTAAATTCCTTGACCTAAAATAAATTCTAAATGGAGTGAATAATTACATTTATAGAGGTAAAAACAATCATAGAATTGGAAAAGGAATACTCCCCTATGGCAAATGGAATTGAGAATGATCCCAGATCCTTTTAATTCGTGTGATGTGATGGAACTATCAATGCGGATACATTCCTCTCTAATATAAACTTCTAATCAACCTATCATATCTTTCATTGTGTACACATATCCTTTAAAAACATAGTGTATAATGAAATTTTCATGACGACGTTGATCAAGAGGATGTTAACCTGCACTTTTTTGAAAGTTTCAATGTACTCCCTATCGAGTTCAGTTTCTTTTGGTTTTATTTTTTGGGTGTCCCATTGAAGGAATGGAAGATAAATAGTTGGCATAGGTGAATAATCAAACGATACGCTCTATATATTATAAGGTTTTCTCCCATTATATGGTTTTTTAATATTTGGATGAATTTCACCATTTGGTATGGCAGTTTTTCAGGAGGGGTTGACTCTAAAGGAGGGGTTGATTCTAACTCATTCAATGGGGTGTGCATCCGTCTGCGGGGGAGTGATGGTTGTTTCTATATATTATCACTTTCCAAAGGTAGGTGAAATTCATCACTTCTTTAGAGATTTTTTCTCCTTGATCGAAACAAGATTATGGGATTTTGGTCTCTTCTTCTGTAGATTCCTCCATGGAATTCGTCACGTAGTCTAGGTTTCCCTTAAATATTATGATGTATTTAATGAATATCTCCATGGTTCCATATCATTTTGGTATCCATTTAATTACACTAATTCTATGATTACATTCCAATAGGTCAAGTTAGGGCAGAAACCTTCAGTTATGGTAGATGTCACATTGGGCATCACTGACGTGTCTGGATATTGGAACAACAATTCACTGAGATTTTTCAATTATGATACTTCTTATCAAAGATCCATATGTAACAGCATGAGATTTTATGAAATAAATTCTTTTTTAATTTATTTGATGTCTTCTGTTGTACACTACACCATTATTAGATTTTGCAATACACAACATCATATTAGTTTGCAGTATATGAAACACTATATTTGGCTTGTGTTACACACAATTTCATGTTCTATTGATAGAATTAATTTCATGTGATAATTAGTATAGATTTTGTTCAATCTATAAAAATAACAATGTTTGGATTATATTATAAACAATGCCAAAGGAATCTTTTAGTAAACTCAACACAGACATAGCTTCCATTACACACAAAGGAGACCTTCCTCACTAGCCTGCATTTTACACATTGGCGAGTTTCACTAAACAACTATATATTATTAAAATATTATTATTTAATGGGATATAAATTAGTCATTTTGAATATTATTAACCAATTTTTAATTCTATACAATACTACCAATCATATTATTTATTATATTGTACATTATATAAATTCAATTTATATGATAAAAAAAGAAGTATATGAGATTAAATTCAATTTATATTATATTACATTATATGAGAATAAATTCAATTTTCAGATAAAATTTGTATATTTAAAAAAATGCAGTTTTTCCGTCTTTTGAAGGGGCACCGATTTTAAATCTATTTTTTTATCATTTTTACATTTTTATTTGAATAAATAAATGTCCTAATAGAAATAGGGATAAAAAATTTAAATTTGGTTGAATGTTTTGTATTATTCTTATAAAAATCATATTTTAATAAATCGTGAAAAATACTGAATTTTAATTCAAAAAATCCTTATCATCTAATTTGTTTATATAATTAGATTATATATTTAATTGGACATAAATTTTAATTGCGTTATTTTTTTCACTTATTCCCAATTTGATCAATGGATTCAATTTAACATTTAAATATGACAAAAATACATGTCAATTTTTTGATAGTTTTTACTTCTTAAAAACTAGCTTTATGGTTTCGACAAAAAAATTAATTTTAAATTAATTAATGTAAATTTTGGGTTCTAAATTTTCAAAAATGGATTCAATATTTTGAATAAGTGTGTCCAAAATTTTTTAACTGTTTCTTTTATTTTTTGGATATTATGAATAGAAACTATGATAAGGCTTCTTTTCCATGGTTAAAGGTATATCGTGTAAATTAGGGTAACAAATAATATGAAAATGATAATAAAATTATCCTAACACCTTCCAAAATATAATTGGATGAGTTAAAATCTACTATTATCACATATGTTTAGGAATTTATTCATTTAATGGTCTTTTCCCATAAGGATTGAAAAGTTAAGAATTCAATAATAAATTGTATCCATAAATATAGTGAAACTATATACATCATGATAATTTATTTAGAATTTCTAGAGATTAAATAATTAACATTAATGATTACACAATAGTGATGTAGAAAATATTATATTGATTGAAATATAAAATAAATGGTATTAAAAATATTAGAATAAATATCATATGAACTAATTAACAATCTAAAATAATTGTATAAGTTAATATGACATGTTTTGATGGTATTAAAAAATTAGAATTTATCTTTGGTTTGGATTTTATTTATACTATAATAAATAAATAGTGTCAAAATTTAATATATTGATATTTTATAAAAATAACAAATAAATAAATTTATTATAAATCACCAAAATATTTATAATTTACTAAGTGAAAATTATAAGGTACAAAATCTAATAATGTATCAAATTATTGAAAATTGAAAACACATAGGTTTAATATACAACCATATAATGATAAATATTTTATCTCCACAAAAAATATTAGATAGATTAAATACGGATAAATCAAATCAAAATGATTTAAAATAAAATAAAAATAATTATTACAATTATTGGTTGAGGGGATTTCGACCAGTAATCATCTTATCTTAAAAATAATTGAGTTTGGGACCATTTTAAACCAAAAAACTATTTATAATAAATTAATATTTCAAAAACATTTCTAAAGTGCCTCTCCTCCCTCTTATAAATGGCCACCACCTCTATCTAATTACTCACACCTTTAATTCCATTTATATCATCCAATATCTGATGAAATAGTCTCCCAAAATCCTTCACTTTCTCCTAGAGTCTTGGTTTCACCCAAATTTATCCATGTTCTAAGTGTTAAGTAGTCGCTTGCATTGTAGCTTGGGTTGTCGAATCCTTAGAGACCTAAAAAGATCCTTCGATACACAATAAAAAGAGATGGATTTTTGACTAATAAGTGACCAATGTCAGTAGATTTTATCTGGGTTTTAAAAGATAACTTATGATATCTATGTGAATTCAATTTATGAGAAAATTAGTTTATCCTAGGTTATAGCTCGGGGTGGATGGGATGAATTACTTTTTTAACGATTTTAATTTCATTAACTCTAGAAGGATTCATGCATTGAATTCAAACTAACCTCATCGCTTTCTGATTAAATACCTTCAAAAAAATTATAAAAAACTATACACATTTAGGATCATTTTCATGAGCACGCCAAGGTAAAGGATCTAATTAGCACATAAAATTGGAGTGAATAAATTCAATAAGTAAGACGAAGAATAAAAATCATTGAATGAAAGATACTCAAATAAAATAAATTAATAACATTTAAAGAGTGAGAAATAACATTCAATCCATCCCTTCTCTACTCCCTTGGATCAATCCATAAAATATCTATCCCTCCATTGATGGAAAGTTATCAATGGAAACTTGAAGTTGACTTACATGGGTGGAATTTAAGAAGTAAAACAACAACAAAATCGCGATCACTCTACGGTTGTGTGAAATATATCACAAGTTTTGGTGTAAAAAAGTTCATACCTTGATAAAACGGTATCAAGGTGATATTAAAAATAACATAATAAGAGAATAAGAAAAATGTTTATTGAAAACTAAGGTGATTTGAACAAATTACATGAGAAGGAATAACATTAAAATGACAAATTAACATTATAACATCACAATGAAAAAAAAATCTCCAATATCCCTAAATCCTCTACCAATACTGCCTTAAATAGGCATTTAGAATGATTTTGGACGAGCTCTCATCTTACCATGTTTTTTTAATTAATTGTGGTGGGCCTAGGATGGTGGACAATGAATGTAGATGAAACTTTTCCACTCTTCCCCCGAAGTGGCATCCATCTTGTATCCACCAAAAAGACGCACTAAAAGGACCTTCATTATGGATGAATTAGAGTAGGAAATAGAAGGATAAAATGTATCCCCGGATGTCTCCTAAATGTCTGTAAATTATCAGACCACAATAAGTTCTGGTTCGAGAGATATGATTACCATGGTGGGGAGTTTTTCTGGGCCTCAAAATCTGGCCCAGAATTTCGTCATCAAATTGGTCCTCCTGGAACACCATTAAAACGTCCTAATTAGCTTGGAACACTGTTTAATAGAATTTTCCCAATAATATCTTCTACTTTCAAATAAATTTAAGAATCAACGGACTTGCATCCTATCCTATACAGTACTTTTATTGGGTTGTTGTCCAGTTCACTTTGTCACGAACCTTGTTGGTTCAAGGCCCACTTTGGTGGTCTTCCAATTTGAATATACAAGTGCTCCAAAATAATGAATTGTTCCTTATATAATTGGAGACCATAAAAAAATATGAATATAAAATTAAGTCCATTTCATGTTTTTTGAGATGTTCTAGAACGTACCATGTAATAGTGAATTTTAAGAACAAATTACAATAATAATGTGAAATAATGTTCAAAGTGTTAAATGCACTAATAATAGTGTCTATGATTAATAAAAAACATTATAATTATATTATAAACAATGAATATTAGCCTCTTTTAGAGGAAAATCACACCCCCAACTTGAGTTTTTCCAGTCCCGATCAAAATATATCTCAAAAATATGAAATGTGAATTCCCTTTTCCAAAAACATTTTAATACACATTTCTTACCCAAAGTTCTCATACCAAAAAATTATTAAACCCATAAAATTCATTTAAAACAATATTTTTCCATAGGAATATCCCAAGCCCAATCCCATTCCATTGTTTAAATTTATTTCCAAATTTCAACCAATTTCAATTAAGCATGATGAAGTGTAGTGAATCATAATAGACATTGGGTTTATTTTCATTCGAGGGAGAAAATATGGAAGCGCTATGAGGAATAAAAATTCAAAATTAAGATGAGTATTCATTTTTTTCATTTTAATTTTTTTAAAAAAAATTAATGGTAATGGAAATTGAACTCAATGTAGCGAACTCATGTAGAAAGGATTTTCAGATTACTCCCAGGCTCAAAGACCTTAGGGAAACAAGTGAAGCTCACATACTCAGGCATCATCTCGAGTAAACTTGATTAAAAAAATTCAAATTACAACAAATAGAGGTAAAATGCCAAACTCTGGGCTAGAAAACTATGGATCTATGATCCCCAGGTGTCGAAATTCACACATTCGGTCAAACCGTTGATCTATGGGCAACAGATTTTTTTTCCAATACTCATGCTAAAATTAAAATGATCACCAACCCTATGCAATTTATTATGGAACCCAAGAACTCAAAATAATACCGCACAATATAGAGGACATGCAATGTGATTTTTTTAAATAAATGGATGAAAATATTAATGGTGAAAAATCCCATCGGACTACCTCACTTTCCAAAATAAATGCACATGAACATAAACATGCATTAAAATTACAATCAAGGCATTCAAAATTATTTGATATCCAATTTTGGAGTTTGCAATGTGTGTTATCATGTTCGAGGTTTATGAAAATTTTCCTTACTCACATTTTATGATGAAAAAAAAGAAATTATTTTATTTTATCTCCCCCAACATAGAATAACATTTCCCACAGTGTTTAAATAAATGAAAACTTAGATGGGGTTGGAGATAAATTAATTGAGGACATTGAAAATGAAAATTATGGAATGAAGTTTCCTGGTGGTTGATGATGGAAATGCATTCCTAGTATCTCTTCAGTTCTGGTTCGATTCCCAGAAACTTGGACGGTTGTGACAGGATTTTTCCAATGACCTAAGACATTTCATTAAATTTGTTTTATTATATATTTTTTGTATATTTATTTATCTTAAAAAAAGATAAAAATAAAATAAAATAAATTGATTATACATTTTCTAATAATGAATTTCTGGGTAAGGTATTACTCAGTGATCACACCACGTGACATAGATGAATATAGTTCTCCCCTTTCATACCCATCCTTAATCATGAATGAAGAACACGTCAACAATCTAAATTATTATTGTTTTTCTATGTTTCTTTTAACCTACAGAAACATAAAAATATAATATACCGATGATACATTGTCTTCTCTTAAATTTCTAGGTAAGTTATTACTTAGGAATCAAACCACATGAAAAGGGTGAATATGGAGATCCCCTTTCATACCCATCCATACTCGAAAAAGAAGAACATTTCAACAGTCTAAGGATTTTTTTTTGTATTTTTCTTTTAACATACAAACACTTAGAAATAAAACAAACTGATGATACATTGTCTTCTCTTAAATTTCTGGGTAAGGTGTTACTAAGGGATCACACCACGTGACACAGATGAATATGGTTACCCCTTTCATACCCATCCTTACACATAAGATAAGTACAGGTTAATATTTTTAGGTACAAATTAAAAAAAACAGAATCATGAAAACCACAGGTTGCATCCCGCGCAACGCTTTCGTTTAACATCACTAGCTCGACATGAACCCCTTAAATTACCCAATACAAACAATAAAAATTTTAAAAAACCCATATTTCATCACTTCCACTTTATTTATATTGAATATTTGTTTAAAATTTGAGTCATGTACAAAAATATGTTCTACAATGAGTGGGAAAATTGGAGGAATATCATAAATGGATGATGTAGTTTCTACTATAGTCTTTCCAAATACATCACTGATCATTCCAACATTTTTGGTTTTAAGATAAGATTGGATTCTAATTTAATTTTCATGATTATATCATATGAAGGGATACTTGAATGGGGAAGTAAGGAAAATGATTTTGTACTCGGTTTGGATAGGACATTCAAACACGGGTTGAGAATTAGAGTCAAACTTAGTTCCATTTTTGAAATTCCTCAACAAAATTGTTTCATTTTGAATAGAAGATTCAACCACAAAATTTAAAAGAAAAATGTTAGTAATGAATATGGTCTCAATGTTTTTTATTTATCCCAATGATTTAGGGATTTAGGTTTTTGAAAAATTGGCAATAGATTTATACTATGGAGACTCAATCCACAATGTCAAATTTCCCTCTTGTGAATACATGAAATAAATTTCTTCCTGATTTAAAGACCCTTCAACAATTTCTTGATTCACATCCCCTACCCCAAATCCAAATGATGGTTCTTCAATAAATTCATGAAAAGATTATGGGAAACTAGACACTCTACATAAGGATTTTGAAGGTACAGTTGGTGTATAAATGAGTTCCTCACAAGTAGTAATGCGTTGTAGTTCTAATCTCAAAGGTGATACCTCAAAAATCATTATCTCCATTTGATTACAATATTTTTCAATCAGTTCTTTTAGATTAGGCTTGATAGGAGTTTTAAAATCGTGACCAACATTAAGTTTGAACTCTTCAATCATCCTCAAGAGGGCTAGAAATTGATCCTTTAAACAATCATCATCTCACTGATTGTACATCTCTCCAGTTGTGTGGTTATTAATCAAGGGTTGATCAAAGAAATTTTCTAATTTAGGGGCTTTCCAATATTTATTCTCCATTTGATTCCAGCATGAGTTTAAGACATGATAATTTTGATGATACATCATTGGAGAAGATAAAATACTGGATTCTAGATCCTCAGGAAACATACAAATAGAAAGGGATAAAGATAAAATAGATGGGGGTGAGAATAGAGATTGTGCGGTGAGAAGAAGATGCAAGTGTCTAAGGTAACTTTCTTGGGTCCCCGGAAATGGAGCCAAAACTTGGTTTCACCCAAATTTACCAATTTTCTAAGGGTTAACCTGTCTCTTGCAGTGTAGCATGGGTTATTGAATCCTCAGAGACCTTAGAAGATCCTTAGACACACAATAAAAAGAGGTGGATTTTGGCTATGAAGTGAAAAAAAATATTTTGATTTTGGATGGGTTTTAAAATATAACTTATGATATTTATGTGAATTCAATTTATGTGAAAATGATTTGATCCAAGGTTATTTCTCGGGGTGGATTGGATGAATTCCATTTTTAATGATTTTAATTTCATTAACTCGAGAAGGATTCATGCATTGAATTCAAACTAACCTCATTACTTACTGATTAAAAAACATAACAAAATATGCTAATAACCTATAAATTTTTAGGATCATTTTCATGAGAACTCCAAGGTAAAGGGTCTAATTAGCACATAAATGTTGGGAGAATAAATTCAATAAGGAAGTGGAAGAATAAAAATCATTTAATGAAAGACAATCAAATAAAAGAAATTAATAACATTTAGAGATTGAGAAATAAAATTCAATGCTTCCCCTTGCTACCCCCTTGGATCAACCCATAAAATATCTATCCCTCCATTGATGACATGTTATCAACGGATGCAGGAAGTAGAATTATGAGGGTCCAATTGAAGAAGTAAAAAAACAAAAAAATCATGATCACTCCACCGTTGTATGAACAATATCACAAGGGTTGGTGTGAATAAGTTCATACCATGAACAAAAAATATCACGGTGAAATTAATAAGAACAGAATAAGAGAAGAAGAAGAACTTTTATTGAAAACTAAGATGATTTGAACAACTTACATGAGAAGGAAGAACATTACAAAGACAAATTGGCATAATAACAGTACAATGAAAACAAAGCTCCATGATGCCTAAATACTCCTCAAATACTGCCTTAAATATGAATTTAGGAAGCCTTTGGATGATCCCCCAACTTTCCATGTGTCTTTAATAAATTTTGGTAGGCCTAGGTAAGTGGAAAATTAATTTAGATGAAACTTTTCAACTCTTCCCCCAAAGTGGGATCCAACTAGCATCCACGGAAAAGACGCGCCAAAAGGACCTTCAATATGGATGAATTAGAGCCAGACGTAGATGGATAAAAAGTATCCCTATATTTCTCCTAAATGACCGTAAAATTGAATCCTTAAATAAGTTGTGGTTAGCGATATTTGATTACAATGGTGGGATGGTTTTCTTGGGCCTCATAATCTGGCCCATAATTTCATCATCAACATGTGTCGCCCGGAACACCGTTAAAACGTCCGAATTATCTTGGACCACTATTTAATAAAATGTTTCCCATAATTTCCTATATCTCTATATATATTTTCAAAATCATTGCAATTTCATCTTGTCCTCTACAGTACATTTAATGGGCTACTGTCCAGTTCAATTCGTCCAGAACCTTGTTGGCTCAAGGTCCACTTTCGTGGTCATCCAATTTGAATATCCAAGTGTTCTTAAATAATAAATTGATCCTTATATCATGGGAGACCTGAAAATAAAATATTAGAATAAAATTAACACAATTTCATGTTTTACGAGATGTTCAAGAATGTAACATATAATAGTGCATTTTAAGAATGAATGACAATTATAATATGGAATAATGTTCGAAGTGTTAAATTACCTAATAATAGTGTCTATGGTTAATGAATAACATGAAAATTATATTATAAACAATGAATGTTAGCCTATTTTATAGGATAATCAAGTCCACACATTGGGAATAAATACATCTAAGGAAGACCTTTTGTGCCAATCAAAAGTATAGACATGGAAAAGAGGTAATTGTTTTACAACCTATTTCAAAATTATTTTCTAACTCAACTTCATATTCATGTGTTGTTATCATAATAATGTAATAAATAAAAAATATTATACATTATGAGATTTTATTAAAATTATGAGACAACCATATACCTTATTTTATCCATCATATGAATAACAATACCACCATCTGTGCGTACGAACAACATACCATCTCCATGAAATGGTGTAATATACTATTCAATGATACTTATTTGGATGTTTATAATTATGGGTACAATGGATGTAAATAATGGATATAATATGATTATTATCATTATTATGTATAAATAATATACCATCTAATTCTATACTATTTAACTATTCAGTGATTGAAATCGTCGCTCGTGCATACGTACTGCGTACTGTCTCCACGACACAACGAGAATCATTATCCTAGTTAACCAATCAGGAATGATTATAAAGTATATATAATAAATAGGAATTAAATATATAACATAATAATTCTACTATATTTATGTGTATATATATATTTAATTTACTTACATATATTCAATTCAATAGTGAAACAAAAATAGCATTTATGTGAACGTACATACTACCATCTCCTTGAACGGTGTATTCAATTTCATTTATCTACTTATTATATATATTATATAAATCATGTTTTAAATTCTCAAATAATGTAAATAAATATCTAGGTATTAATATCAAGAATAAATTGTCAAATAATGTAAGTTAAATAAAACAATTATTACCCAAAACGATGCTTTAACAGAGAATTGATAAATGAATGGGTAATAGAAAGTCAGAAGTGAATCATAAATGATATAATAAATATTATTGTGGTTCTGTTACAAGTTAATAATATGTTTATACCCACTATATAGGAGTTTAGGATACATACAAAGCATATTGTAGCTATGTTAAGGGATAATTTTTCAATCTCATTTTTTCTGATATTGTTTATACGTAAGTATTTACTGGTGGTATATTAAACTTCTATGGATATATTCTCTAAAAATGTTATCATAAATTATAGTATTATTTATGTATATTTATATTCATTTATACCAATTTTTTACTTTTACTGTATGTTTTGAAAGGAATCCTTCTTTCCTTTACAATATGAGGTACTTTTTGCCTTTTCCAAAAAAAGTACAATGAGAATGTTTTTATAATATTACACAGGAATAATGAGTTTTTAGGTCAACATAACATCTTATTTCCATGATGTTTTCTATAAACAATTTCAAGTTTATTTTCATCTATTTTTTTTAAAATTGTGTATAATTTATAGAAAATAAAACATTTTTAAGAAGAAATGAGATTTTCCGCAAAATTAAGTTCTAGTGTTTTGTAAAAAAATATTTTTAATCGATGATAATTCTCTTTAAATATGATTATGCTTATATACCAATTATTACTTTGATTTAATTTCTGTTAATGATTGAATGATATTTTATATGGATTATATTTTGATGGAATGTTGTTTAAGTTGACCTTTATTTTTTCTGGGTTATGTTATCATGAAGGATTTATGTTTTTATGGAAAATGCAAGAATCATTTCATTATGAGATAGGTGGTATATATATCTCCATAAAATGAATTGGGTAATGATTTATATCTCATAAGATAGACATGAGAGGGATAAAATGTAAACTAAATTCAGTAACAGAGGGATGGAATTGAAAGAAGATATGGTTGAGTAATACAGGGTTGTAATAGAATATAAATCTAGTTTAGTACAACCTGGCTGGAATGACATGTAAACCTGGTTTCGTAATGGGATGTTTCCAAAATAATGGTCTTGGATGTAATTCCTTGACTACTAAGGTAATCATATTTTGTTTTTATTTGTTTCTTATAATTCTATGTTTTAGGAAATTGTTATTTTCTCTTTGTTAATGAATTTTTATGATATATTCCTTTCATACCACCATGATTTATTTCAGGACTCAAGATTTTGAAATTTAAACCTTATATTACTATTATTACATTCTTATGTTTATTGTTTTGATTTTGTTATCTATGTTTACCCATACTCTGAATTTTATCTCACCCTTTTTATATTTTCATTTCCTAGGATAAAAGGATCGATTTTTTGTAAGAAAAATAACATGGAAGATCTTTAGAGGAGACATTGAAGATATTTCTTCATGTTAGAAGATTATTTTTCATTTTGAAAAACAAAAAAAAATCTATTATGGTCTTTAGGAATGTATTTCTGTCATGATTTAAGTACTCAAAAAAAGAAATGTGATGTCCATGTACATCAATATTGGGTCGTTAGAGTTGGTATCAGAGAAAATGTTTAGACAACCTTTGGAAACTAGGAGGAGAAATCTTTAGTGAGATCCTCGGAGATGTTTCTATGGAATGTCTAGGGATGGTCCTAATGGAAAGTCTAACTATAGGTTACATTCCCAAAATTATGTTAACGATCATGAATAACCGTGGATTATACCTAATATGTTTGATATACAATCTAATCCTCCATGATTATGTATTTTTCCTATTATGAATTTTCCTTCACTCTTTTATTTTTGTGTTATCACTAGTACCAAAAATATTTTACGTCGTTTTTTAGATTTTTTATGCCGATTTTGTGGCGATGTTATTTCGAGCGACATTAAAAATATGATTTTTTATGTTAGTTTTTTAATAAATGCGGTTTTATGGTTTATCACATTGGTTTTTAAAAAACTGATGTGAATGACCTATAGATATTACATTAGAAAACGATTTTTATGTTGGGTTTTAAAATAATTGACATTAAAAGTCTTTTTTTTACGTCAGTTTTTATATAAAAAATGTTAGAAGTAATTTTTTATGTTGTTTTTTAAATAAATGGTGTAAAAAATACCATATTCTATATGAAGTCAAAAGATTTGATTTTATAGGTTGTAGATTTCAAACGGAGTTACAGATAAAAAGGTATGACCATATGATGTATGGTATATTGTTTTCGAGGAAAGATCGAATGGGCCAACCGTAGCTTATTCTTAGAAGGAATTTTAGAATACGAATTATGATTTTTAATTTTACCATGATATAAATAATTATATGTCATTATAAAAAAAATAATAATCATTCAAAGGTATATCAATTAAGAAAACTACTCAAAAATATAAATCATGGCAAAATAATAACAAATAATTGAGGATATGGAAGAATGAAGAAATAGTGGATTCACATGGAAGATCAATCAATTTGATTTGGTGGAATGATTATTGTTGAATGAAATGATCCTTAAATGATATATGAATTATGAAAACTAATCATAAAAATGATAAATCCGGGATATGTAATTAACAATACCAGGATGAGATCGCGGAAAGAAGAAACAATTGATTCACATTGAATATCAAAGGAGTCGAGTTGGGGGAATGATGATTGTTGAAAAAAATATCATTAAATTAAGATAATTTTAAAATTAAAACTCATAATTGAGATGATTAAAAGAAACATGGTATTAAAGCAGCAATTGGAAATTATGAGGTGGTGATGTGAAAAATTATAATTTTATGTTTTCAGGAAATATAAATTATCTTTCATGTATGTTTTATGATAAGAATCGTGAAAAGATATTAAAAATTTCCATTATACTTCATGTCGGTTCTCAAATAACTAACATGAAAATTTTATTTATATCACTTTTTAACATAGATTATTAAATTACAGTTGTAAAAAATCAATTTTCATTACATTTTCTCGTCAGTTATTTAATAACCCATGTTAAAAGGTATTTTTATGGCCAATTATTTAATAACTGACATAAAAAATCCATAAAAATTTTAGTTTATTTTAAAATATTTTATATTATAGGTCACATTGCTCAAAAAATGTAATAGATTAAATGTTATGGCCTTTATAATTTGGCCTTACCTAAGATATCATTTCGAGATGTTCTACTTCCGATGAAAATAACTTTTGATCTGTAACTCTGTTTGAGCTTTGTGACCTGTCTAATAGAAACTAGGAAAATGAAATACCTATTGGTAAACATTTTTCATATCGTTTGTTAAATAACCAACCTAGAAAATACCATTTAACGTCTATTATTAAATAACCGACATGAAAAATTTGTGAAAATGGATCTTTCACTTAAATTCTTATATAAACGATGTGAAAATTCAACGAAAATATATTTTCACAACAGTTATATAATAAACGATGTGAAAAATCAATTTTCAGATATTTTCAGGTTGGTTCTAAAAACCTGATGTGAAAAATAGAGATGTTAAACATTGTTCTTTGTACTAGTGTTTAGAAAATGGATAGAACTCGAAAGAACCATGTTAATGAACAACACACTAGGAAAGGCTATGATTTTCCTCATGAACCAGAAACATTATTGGATATTGAATGAAAACTCTTATTTCTATACAAAGAAAAACAATGAATCATTCTGGACATCCAAATGAGTAATAAAGTGAATAAAATTATATTAATTCCTTAATGAGGAAGCATCCACCTTCTTTCAGTGGGTCGTTAGATCAACTAGTTACTGAACAATGTATTAGTACCATTGAAAAGATAATTTCCATCCTCCAATATTTGAAACATTGAAAAGTATTTTTTTATATTTATCTTGTAAAAGGTTATGTAGACTAGTGGTGGACTATAATCAAGAATACAAGATAGCAAGATGATATTGAATCTGAGGAATGGTATGACTTCAAGAAATTCTTTTCCAATAAGTACATCTCTCATATTATTTGAACAAAAATGATAAAGGATATAATTTATCTCATGAAAAAGGATGATGAATCTATAGGTACATATAAAGAAAATTTTACAAGATATGCAAGGTATGTTTCTGGTTTTATCATCCAGCCTGGATGTAAACTTGATCGATTATTCAGTGACTTATAATCAAGTATTTAAAGGTAATTATCTATAGGAGACACTAGTATCAATTAAGATTTTTTGTGTTGTGCTATCAAGGTAGAAATTGATGTCGGTGTTAAATATCAATATAATGGTTTTGACAAGAAATTAAGGAATGTGTTTAAGTGAAAATATAAATAAATGGTGAAAAAAAGATGAATGTTTATTGATGCTCAATTTGGGGAAAAAATCATGGAGAAGATTGTCTTAAAGGGACTATAAAATTCTATATGTTTGGAAAATAAGGTCATCAAGTAGTTGAGTGCTGAAGTTATTGGAAAATGGTGCTAATGATGTCAATTGAGAAATGAATATAGAGAATGCACTACCCACACTTCAATCTTACATGTGAAAGTGAATAGTGAATTATGATAAGAGTGCTCTAATCCAAGGGTTATGGATGATTATTGACTCCAACAACCTCTTAAGTCCATTGAAAAAGGAAAATCACATGTGACCAGTATTACCGTTGTAGAGTATGATAATAAAGTGGTGGATTGATCAAGTGTTTATGTAATAGGATTCCAAAATATTGTTGATGAATATCGTTTATAATATTATGGAATATTGTAATATATATGTTTTATTCCATTGTGGGATTCCATATGTTTATTGTACCGCTATCCATGAAAAGTGATTGAAATATTTTCGGAAAGCCAAGGATATGCTCCTAATGATGGGATAAAAAATATAAAGATATTTTTGATATTATTAAGGAGCTCATCGATGATAAAAATATAAATAGATATCATGTATTGATTATATATAATTTTTTGTATTTTTTGTGTGTGGAAGGATTTAATTTTGACAGAATGCATGTTTTTACTATGGTTCATTGTTAATTCATGTCATTTCAATATTTCAAGAGAATAAATGATTATGGTATTCATTTTATTGGAATATGACAACAATGAACTACCATATGAGATATGGGAGATAAATGTTATGTCAATTTAGTTAACTTCTTTATAATGTTTAATATTTTATGTTTTTGAAGGATTTTAATTTTTTCCATTTCTGGATAATATAAGTTATATTTTGTTTAAAGTTTGTTAGATACATTTCTTATTTCACTATAAGTGGACTTATGCATATTTGATTACAAGTTATACTTTTTTGTTGAGACAACTCTCATTCTATCACATGATCTTTTAATATATAATGAATGATATATTTATATTCATTTCTCTAAATAACACATAATGTGGAAATTTTTTAAGGCACGAACAACTCTGATATTGTACCAAAATCAAGTAAATATTAATTCTCGTGAAAAATTATTCAAGTTTAGGAAAGAGATCTTGAAAACCAAAAATGGAATCTTATTACCTTCTTATCCGAGGAATGAAATGGTCCCTTAAATCATCATAGATTTATGGATTTATGGTTGTTAACATTCTCCAAACCATGTTCTCAATCACTATACATCAGAACGTTATGGTGAGTGTTTTTATTCCTTATCCATGTCTTCACATCCCAACTATGTTCTTCTAGGTGGAAAGATAGTGATGAGAAACTCTGGGTAATCATTATTTGTAAAACATTCCTTTTGAAAATTATGTTTCAGTATTTCTTTTTATGATGCGTGTTCTCATTAAATAGATTTTAATGTAGTAAACCTTTTATAACCGTGATGAATTTTGAGGGAGAAATTCATTTTAAAGGTGTATATTATAACACCGTGAATTTTATGAGATATATTATTTTTAATTTTGTTATGTCTTGTGTATTACACTATAGAAATTTTATCTTGCACAATACAAAACACCATATTAGCTTCTAGTATACAAAACACTATATTTGGCTTTTGTTACACACAATTTGATGTTGTTTTTAATAGAATTCATTTCACCCAACAATGAGCATTGATTTCTTTCAGTGTATAAAAGAACATTGTTTTGATTATATTATACACAACACCAATGGAAGTGTTTAGTAAATGCAGTACTGATTTAGCTTTCATTAAACAACAGTGCAAACATCCTCGATAGCTTGGGTAGCACGCAATACCGTGTTTTTCAAAACTAGGATATGTTATTAAAATATTATTATTTAATGGGATATATGTAACATACCAAGTAAGTAATGAATAATAGATATTTTTATCTATGTCTATAAATGAATTAGATAGTGTTTTAGAGGCTTAAAATGGAAATAAATCCAATCTTAAGCATGGAATACACAAATATTTTTAAAAGATTGTTTTACTGCCTTTTAATGGAAAACCATTTTTAAATCTATCTTTTGAAAATTTTATAAGATATTTTGGTCAAAATAAACTTATTCTTTATGATTGGGACATCAAAATTTACTTTGTGTGAATTTTTGGTATTTTTTCGATAAAGTTCATTTTTAATGAAAGTGAAAAATGATGTATTTTAATACAAAACCTCTTTTTAATCTAATTTATTTATATGATTATATTATCTTTTGAATTGGTTTTAACGTGAAAGTAGAATATATTTTTTCTATTTAATCCAATGGTGGTCATTGGAATCAATTTCACTTTGAAATTGGACTTAAACTAGTGTCAATCTTTTGATACTTATTATTTCATAAAAACACGCTATTTGTCATGACAGCAGAAATTAATTATTAAATTAATTAATTTAACTTATATGATTTGAATTTTGTAAAATAGACATCATTTTTGAATTCAGAATATCAAATATAACTTAGGGTGATGTTTATGTATTTTTCTGAAAAAAATCAATTTTTGATGAATAGTGAAACCGCTAAGTGGTAGTTAAAGAAACTGATTTTTCATTTAAATGAAATTTTTCCACTTCTGTGATTTGATTTTCAAAAATCTGACAGACATGGTTGTCCTTAAGAAGTAAAATTGGGTTCAATGAGATTAAAATAATTTTTTGGTGAATAGTAACTTTTAAGTTCTTAATCGCGATTAGAAGTAATTAGTGTAATTTAAGGAATGAATAATGTTGTAATAATATGAAATGAACTTGAAACATGTCCTACTCTCATTTTATGTGTCATGGACGACCATGAAAATCCATGGGTCAACTTGGGGACCCCATGGAGCCCCGTTGGAAGGAAAATGACATTAATATCTTTTAATTCAATGTTAAAGTAAAAATGTCACAAACATGAGTTATTTTTCTAAAACAATTTTTACATGGGGTTATAAAAGTCATATGTTTTACTATAAATAGTCATTGGATTTATAAAAATATTTCCTACATCATAGTGTTTTTTTATAATTTTTCGACATTAAATAAATTAAATTATTTATGACATCATGATGATGCATCGATTACCTCATTATTTAACGATTTAAATAAAATGAAAAGATAATGTAACCTCTAAGACCTATACTTGTCAAAAACCTATTGGATGGGTATATTTCGAACCCTTATCACCTTATCCTCAAACTATATCAATGTGGGACCTTTTAAATCCGAAATACATTTTAAAATAAAGTAACATTTCTTTACTTTCCAAGAGTACCCCTCCTCTCCTTTTATAAAAGTCTCCCACCTCTACCTCCTTACCCACACTTCCAAAGCCTTTGGCTAGGCCAACCCCTACCCATTTTGTCTCTCCACATCCCTATATAACTCCAAGAAGCCTCACTTTGGGTAGAAGTCTTCCCAAGGAAGCCATTGAGCTCAAATCAAAAAGAGTTACCTGTTTTAAGGGTAGTGTTTTCTCTTGTGTTCTTATGTTTTATTTTGCTTATCCAACCCTCTAAACTATTTTTATTAATTTCTTTTGTAACAAATCCAGTATCTTCAATATACTAGGATGTTTTTATAAGATTTATTCGAGCTACACTTACACACACCTACATCTAATGGTTAAATAACATACAGTTTCCGTGGATGGAAAATTTTTGCCTCACGAAATGATGATTGTTCAATATTCTTTTAACACCTTCAAAGGTGGCCATTAAGATAACACTATTTTTATATATGATATATAATATGTTTATGTTTTACTTAAGATTCTGTATTTTTCATTTATGTCATACCATTATGGTTTCCATTATGGGTAAACGTGATACCTTCATTTTAGGAAGTGCGGACAACCGCCCCCTCAAAGTGATTTGATTTGTTAATACCATATGTGGGACGTATAAAGGATGTAATTAATGATTTTATATATGATATTATACTGGAATTATAATATACCATTATATCATTATGATTCCATTTAATAATATACGAAATATAAATGAAAGTAGCGTTCATGCGTACGTACAGCTTACCCTCTCCATGAACGGTGCATTTCATTTCTTACCTCTAAACGTTCTGTAATATTATAAATGCATGTATATACTGGATATATATGATATATATGATATCTACATCATGAGTGTAACTCTGGATATAATGGATACATGAATAACTTGTAATTATAAAGAGTTTATTTTTGACTCAAGTACCAATGATCGTTAAAACGACCGTTAATAACTTAAATAATTACATAGTGTTCATAACATGGTAATAAGTGATATAAAAGGAATAATGAACTTGAAAAAGGTTCTTAATCAAGTATAAATTAACTCATGTTTATTATTCTGGAGGTTAAAGAACGATCGAGTCAAGTCGGACCCGAGTTATGGGACTTCGTCTCAATCTCCTTTCATTGAGGCATATTTTGTTTTATACACAACCTTCTTTTTATGGTGTATAAACCCCTTTGACTTTTATGTTTATCTAAAAGGAATATTTTTTATATGATGAGTTTTACTAAATGACAAAAGGGAATTATTTTGTCATATGTATGTGGCGACAACGAATTCTCCGCCGCCATGACCATTATTTGAGTGTCGGCTTCCTCTACAAGCCATACATTTTTTTAAAAAAAGAAAAAATAAATACCATGTTTTACTTTTCTTTTCTTTTGGTATTGAAAATGGTTTTCATAATGTTTTTATATAAATGTTTTGTATTGATATCTTGTGATTGAAAAGTGGAAATGTTATGTTTCCTTTATGCATGTTTTATGTGATACGATTATGTTATGGTTCTTAGGAATTGTTATGAAGACGGGTGGTTCTGTGATAAACTAAGGGCGGGTGTGCCCGATATAGCTCTCCAATGCATTGGGTAATGAAAAGGAGTGAAACGTTAAGGTTTCTCCGAAGAGATTTAGGGAATATACTGTGATGGGTATTCCAAACGTAACCAAGAGGGTTACACCCTACGTAAGAATTTTATGAATGCCTCAAGTTACCTTTTTGTCTTATGATTTCTATGATTTATTCATGATTTGATGAGGTGTGTTAAAGTGATTATGTTTTATGGGTAAAGTATGATTTCATTCTTATGTATATATGTACCCATGTTTCCTTTCCATATTTTTGTATCCCTTACTGAGATTTTTATGCTCATCCCATGTTTTTGAAATGTTTTTCATGGGTCAAGGGAAAGGTACATGATATGATGATAGTGTCAAGGAAGTGTCAAGAAAGACTCCATGTTTTATTTTAAATATGTTTCCATTGATGGGAAAAATGAATACAATCATTTATGTAACCACTTTGTTTAAATGTGGAATGTAATGCATGTTTTATGATCTAATTCTCTAAAACTCTAAACCTGAAAAGATTCTCAAAGTGTAATCTTGTAATAACTCGAGATTAAGTAATGTTTAAGCCTGGGGCCTTATAGTTGGTATCAAAGGTCGGTTTAGATAACTTTAAGAGTTATGATTATATTAAATGATTATCCAAAAAAAATTATGGTCAAATTGAAATGATATAACATTTCAAGATTACCATGTTGCTTCATCTAAGACATGTTTGTTCAGAATGGTTTTCCACAGAGGAAACAAGGATGTTATACTAGGAAGGCATACAGAAGGAAATAACCTTCCGAATCAGCATCATGAAATGGTCGGAATTGGAACTGAACAGTTTGTTGCAGTAATGGCGCAGTTGACTCAAGCGATAAATGGTGGTGGTGTCCATGCACGAGATCAGCCAGATCAACCACAGAGGAACATGTCGGTGGTGTAACATTTCATGAGGCAACATCCCACATCATTCAGAGGATCATCTGACCCTGTGCTAGCTGAAGGGTGTATTAAAGCACTGGAGAATATTATCAATGTCATGGGGTGTTCAGACAATAAAAAGGTTAGCCTTTCTATTTACCATTTGGAGGGTGAAGCGGATCAGTGGTGGTCGATGGTTAAAAATATCAGGGACACTGATGAGATTGATGATCTCGACTAGGATGAATTTAAAGGTATGTTTCTTGAGAATTATTTTCCTAACGTTGTACAACTTAGGATGGAAAATAAATTACTGGAATTAAGGCAAGAGGAAGACTCAGTGGCTGCCTATGAAGAAAGGTTCACTCGATTGGAAAGGTATGCTCCAAATTTTATCTGAGACCTTGATAGTAAAATCAATCGTTTTTACTCAGTATTAAAGCCAAAATATCCAAGGGCTTTATCTTCTCGTGAGTTCATAAGTTATGAAAAGATTGTTCGATGTGCTGGAAGGTGGAAATTGAGTTTTCCGATGATCAAGTGTTCTATAACAACCAACAGAAGAAGAGACCGAGGTGGCAGGAGAAAGGAAGGAATTCTTCAAATAAGTCTGATGGTAAGAAAACAAAGTTTCTAGTTTGTGATAAATGTGGTAAAAGGCATGCTGGGGACTGTCTTCTGAATTCTGTAAAGTGCTACCGATGTGGTAATATGGGACATAAGGCTCGTTATTTCACTGAAAAAGATCAAGGTGATGGTAAGTCCAAATTTGATCTACAGTTAGTGAAATGTTTTAAGTGCAATGAGATGGGTCACTTTGTAAACTAGTGTCTGACAAAGATCTTGAGTGATGGGAAGCAGTTAGACTACAAGCAGAAAGGGGTGGTTAAATCCTTTGCAACTACTTCAACAGATTTCGGTCCATCAAATGAAGTTGTATCAGGTACTTTGTTTGTTTTTTCATATTATGCCAGTGTGTTGTTTGATTCGGGGTCTACACATTCTTTCATCTCTGAAACCTTTTCTAGTAAAATGGGAATACAATCTCAAGAAATGACTCCTGAACTTGTGGTAAAAACACCTGGGGGAAATGTTGATGCAAAAAGAATTTATAAGAATCTTTCTATCCTTATCTGTGGAAAGAACCTACTTGCAAACCTAATTGTTCTACCTCTAGTAGAGTTTTATGTTATCCTGGGTATTGATTGGATCTCTTTTTACCATGATAAGATTGACTTTAGATCTAAAGAAGTTTCTTTTCAGAAAAACTTTCAGTTTGTGTACAATAATGAACCCTTACAGTTGATAACTTATCAAGAGGCCAAGAAACTTGTAAAATATAGAAATTAATTTTACCTTGCACACATCGTTAAAAACAATGGAACTGTTCAGATTAAAGATGTGCCAATGGTAAATTAGTATCCTGATGTTTTTTCTGATGAGTTTCCTGGAATAATACCAGATCGGGAAGTTGATTTTACTGTTGACTTAATTCCTGATGCTAAGCCAATTTCAAAACCCCCTTATCGAATGACTCAAATTGAACTTTTAGTGTTGAAGGAGAAATTGCAAGATTTATTAGAGAAAGGTTTCATTTGACCTAGAACATCATCATGGGGTGATCCTATTTTATTTGTTAAAAAGAAAGATGGTTCAATGAGACTTTTCATTGATTATAGAGCCTTGAATAACATCACTGTTAAGAACAAATATCCTTTGCCTCATATCGATGATTTGTTTGATCAGCTCTAGGGAGCTCAGTATTTTTCAAAGATTGACCTGAGATCGGGGTACCATCAGCTGAATGTAAAGGAAGAAGACGTTCTGAAGACTGTGTTTCATACAAGATATGGCCATTATGAATTTGTAGTAATGCCTTTTGGGCTAACCAATGCACCTGCTGTATTCATGGACTTAATGAATAGAATTTTCCATGAGTTCTTGGATATGTTTGTGGTGGTTTTAATTGATGATATTTTGGTGTTTTCTAAAAGTAAAGAGGAGTATGAAAGACATTTAAGGGTTATTTTTCAAACCTTAAAATAAAATAAATTCTATGTGAAATTCAGCAAGTGTGGGTTTTGGTTGCAACAAATTTCTTTCCTTGGTCACATTGTTTCTAATGATGGGATAACTGTTGATCCTGCAAAAACAAAGGTTGTTGAAGAATGGCCAAGACCCACAAATGTAACAGAGATTCGTAGTTTCCATGGATTGGCAGGCTATTACCGAAGGTTTGTTAGAAATTTTTCACGGTTATCTAGTCCAATGACTAAGATAACTCAGAAGGGTGTTAAGTTTATTTGGTCAAAAGAATGTGATGATTGTTTTCAGGAACTGAAAATAAGACTGGTGAATGCTCCAGTTTTGGCACTACCTTCCAGGAATGGGGAGTTTGTTATCTACAGTTATGCTTCATTGAATGGACGTGGTTGTGTCCTAATGCAGAATGATCAGGTAATTTCTTATGCTTCACGACAATTGAAAACTCATGAGGTAAATTACCCTACACATGATTTGGAATTTTCTGTTGTAGTTTTCGCTCTAAAAATTTGGAGGCATCATTTTTTTTGAGTAATGTGTGAAATATATACCGATCACAAAAGTTTAAAGTATATATTCACTTAGAAAGAATTGAACATGAGACAGAGGAGATGGCAAGAATTAATCAAGGATTATGATTGTACAATTCATTACCATTCGGGAAAAGAAAATAAAGTGGTTGATGCTTTGAGTCGAAAAATTAATGCTTCATTAACAATGTTGTGTTTGGAACGTCATCCTTTGGTTAAGGATTTGATGATCATTGGAATAGATGTTTTTGGTGCAGGATGTTCTTCTGTTTTGTTTCAGGTATCCGTGAAATCTTCTCTATCAGACAGAATCAAGCAAGCACAGAAGCAAGACAGTGAGTTGCAGAAAAAGGTAGAGCTGGTTCAGAAAGGTAAATTGCCTGAATTCAACATTGATAATGATTGTGTTTTGAGATTTGGGAAGAGATTGTGTGTGCCTTCTGATTCATAGTTAAAGATATAGTTCTTATGTGATTCTCATAGTTCTCTGTTTTCAGTTCATCCTGGAAGTACTAATATGTACAGAGATTTGCGGGAGTATTACTGGTGGGATGGAATGAAAAGAGATATTGCTGATTTTACTGTGAAGTGTTTGACATGTCAACAGGTTAAAGCAGAGCAGCAGTTACCGAAAGGGATGCTTCAGCCTTTACCAGTTCTAGAGTGGAAATGGGAGAATATATCCATGGACATTGTTGTGGGATTACTGAAAACATCTCGAGATAATAATGCAATCTGGGTTATCGTTGATTTCTTGACTAAATATTCTTATTTCCTTGCTATATGGGATACTTTTTCACTAGATCAAATTTCCCATTTGTATCTTAAAGAGATAGTCAGTTTGTATGGAGTTACTCTCTCCATTGTATCTGATTGTGATCCCAGGTTTACTTCTAACTTTTGGAAAGGCCTTCAGAAGTCGTTGGGTACTGAATTAAATTTTACTACAGCTTTTCATCCTTAATCAGATGGGCAGTTAGAATGAACAATTAAGACTTTGGAAGATATTCTACGTGCTTGTTTGATGGATTATCAGGGATGTTGGGACCAACATCTTTCTTTGGTTGAGTTTTCTTATAGTAACAGTTTTCATTCCAGTATACAGATGGCACCATTTGAGGCGTTATATGAGAAGTGGTGTCGAACTCCAGCTTTTTGGGAAGAAGTGAGTGAAAGGAAGCTGATGGGACCAGAATTGGTAGATGAGATGGCAGAAAAAGTTCAGCTGATACAGAAACACATGAGAACATCTCAGAGCAGGCAGAAGAGTTATGCGGGCAATAGGAGGAAGGATCTCTCTTTTGAGGTAGGTGATCATGTTTTTCTCAAAGTATCACCATGGAAAAGGGTGATGTGATTTGGCAAGAAAAGAAAGTTGAGTCCAAGGTTCATTGGACCATATGAAATTCTGGAGAGAGTTGGATATGTTGCATATCGAGTGGATTTACCTCCGAGTTTATCTCAGGTACACAATTTTTTTCATGTTTCGATGCTGAGAAAGTACATGCCAGATCCATCTCATGTTTTGAGTCCATAGGTAGTTCAGCTAGAAGAGAACCTATCTTATCAGGAACAACCAGTCTAGATTCTTGACCATAGGGATCAAGTGTTACGGAATAAGGTGATTCATCAGGTAAAGGTTTTGTGGAAAAACCACAGGGTTGAAGAGGCAAAATGGGAATCTGAAAATGCAATGAGGGATAAATACCCCCACTTATTTGATAAGTAAATAAATTGCGGAGACGCATTTTTCTAAATGAGGGAAGGATGTAACATCCCAAGTAAGTAATTAATAATATATATTTTTATCTATGTCTATTAATGAATTAGATAGTGTTTTAGAGGCTTAAAATGAAAATAAATCCAACTTAAGCATGGAATACACTAATATTTTTAAAAGATTGTTTTAATGACTTTTAATGGAAAACCATTTTTAAATCTATATTTTGACAATTTTATAAGCTATGTTTGTCAAAATAAATTTATTATTTATGATTGGGACATCAAAATTTACTTTGTGTGAATTTTTGGTATTTTTTCGATAAAGTTCATTTTTTAATGAATAGTGAAAAATGTTGTATTTTAATTCAAAACCACTTTTTAATATAATTTATTAATATGATTATATTATCTTTTTAATTGGTTTTAAAGTGAAATTATAATATATTTTTACCATTTAATCCAATGGTTTTCATTGGAATCAACTTCACTTTGAAATTGGACTTAAACTACTGTCAATCTTTTGATACTTATTGTTTCATAAAAACACGCTATTTGTCATGACAGCGGGAATTAATTATTAAATTATTTAATGTAACTTATATGATTTGAATTTTTTAAAATAGACATCATTTTTTAATTCATAATATCAAATATTTCTTAGGGTGATGTTTTGGTATTTTTCAGAAAAACTTCAATTTTTGATGAATAGTGAAACCACTAAGTGGTAGTTAAAGAGACTGATTTTTCGTTTAAATGAATCTTTTCCACTTCTATGATTTGATTTTCAAAAATCCGACATGCATGGTTGTCATTAAAAAGTAAAATGTAGTTCAATGAGATTGAAATAATTTTTTGGTGAATAGTAACTTTTAAGTTCTTAATCGCGATTAGAGGTAATTAGTGTAATTTAAGGTAAGAATAATGTTTTAATAATATGAAATGAACTTGACACATGTCCTCCCCTTATTGGATATTTCATGGACTACCAAGGAAATCCGTGGGTCAACTTGGGGACCCCATGGAGCCACTTTGGAAGGAAAATTACATTAATATGTTTTAATTCAATGTTAAAGTAATAATGTCACAAACATGAGTTATTTTACTAAAACATTTTTTACATGGGGTTATACAAGTCATATGTTTGACTATAAATAGTCATTGGAAATTTAAAAATATTTACAACATCATAGTAGTTTTTTTTATAATTTTTAGTCATTAAATAAATTAAATTATTTATGACATCATGATGATGCATTGATTTCCTCATTATTTAACTATTTAAATAAAATGAAAAGATAATGTAAAATCTAAGACCTACACTTGTCAAAAACCTATTGGTTGGGTATATTTCAAACCCTTATAACCTTATCCTCGAATTATATCAATTTGGGACCTTTTAAATCCAAAACTCATTTTAAAATAAAGTAACATTTCTTTACTTTCCAAGAGTGCCCTTCCTCTTCTCTTATAAAAGGCTCCCACCTCTACCTCCTTACCCACACTTCCAAAGCCTTTGGCTAGGCCAACCCCTACCCATTTTGTCTCTCCACATCCCTATATAACTCCAAGAAGCCTCAATTTGGGTAGAAGTCTTCCCAAGGAAGCCATTGAGCTCAAATCAAAAAGAGTTACCTGTTTTAAGGGTAGTGTTTTCTCTTGTGTTCTTATGTTTTATTTTTCTTCTCCAACCCTCTAAACTATTTTTATTCATTTCTTTTTTAACAAATCCAGTATCTTCAATATACTAGTATGTTGTTATAATAAGGATTCCAGTTACACTTACACACACCTATATCTAATGGTTAAAGAACATACTGTTTCCGTGGATGGCGAAATTCTACCTCATGAAACGATGATTGTTCAATAATCTTCTAACACCTTCCAAGGTGGCCATTAAGATGACACTATATTTATATATGATATATAATATGTTTATGTTTTACTTATGCTTTTTTATATTTCATTTATGGCATAACTTTATGGTTTCCATTATGGGTAAACACGATATCTTCATTTTAGGATGTGCGGACTACCGCCCCCTCAAAGTGATTTGATTCGTTAATGCCATATATGAGACGTATAAAGGATTTAATTAATGATTTTATATATGATATTATACTGGAATTATAATATACCATTATATCATTATGATTCCATTTCATAAAATATGAAATAGAAATGAAAGTAGCGTTCATGCGTACGTACAGCTTACCGTCTCCATGAATGGTGCATTTCATTTCTTATCACTAAACGTCATGTAATATTATAAATGCATGTATATACTAAATATATATGATATATATGATATCTAAATCATGAGTATAACTCTGTATATAATGGATACATGAAAAACTTGTAATTATAAAGAGTTTATTTTTGACTCAAGTACCAATGATCGTTAAAACGACGGTTAATAACTTAAATAATTACATAGTGTTCATGACATGGTAATAAGTGATATAAAAGGAATAATGAACATAAAAAAGGTTCTTAAGAAAGTAGAAATTAACTCAAGTTTATTATTCAGGAGGTTAAAGAACGATCGAGTCAAGTCGGACCCAAGGTATGGGACTTCGTCTCAATCTCCTTTCATTGAGGCATATTTTGTTTTATACACAACCTTCTTTTTACGGTGTATAAACCCCTTTGACTTTTACGTTTATCCAAAAGGAATATTTTTTATATGAAGAGTTTTACTACACGACAAAAGGGAATCTTTTTGTCATACGTATGCGGAAACAACGACTTCTCCACCGTTGTAACCATTATTTGAGTTTTGGCTTCCTCTACAAGCCATACCTTTAAAAAAATTACCATGTTTTACTTTTATTTTATTTTGGTATTGAAAATGGTTTTAATAATGTTTTTATATCAATGTGTTGTATTGATATCTTGTGATTGAAAAGTGGAAATGTTATGTTTCCTTTATGCATGTTTTATGTGATACGATTATGTTATTGTTCTTGGGCATTGTTATGAAGACGGGTGGTTCCGTGATAAACTAAGTGCGGGTGAGCCCGATATAGCTCTCAAATGCATTGGGTAATGCGAAGGAGCGAAAAATTAAGTTTTCTCCAAAGATATTTAGGGAATATACTGTGATGGGTAATCCAAACGTAACCAAGAGGGTTACTCCCTACGCAAGAATATTATGAATTCCTCAAGTTACCTTTTTGTCTTATGATTTATATGATTTATTCATGATTTGATGAGGCATGTTAAAGTGCTTATGTTTTATGGGTAAAGTATGATTTCATTCTTATGTATATATGTACCCATGTTTCTTTTCCATATTTTTATTTCCCTTACTGATCTTTTTATGCTCATCCCAAGTTTTTGAAATGTTTTTCACAGGTCAAGGGAAAGGTACATGATATGATGATAGTGTCAAGGAAGTGTCAAGAAAGAATCCATGTTTTATTTTAAATATGTTTCCATTGATGGGAAAACTGAATACTATCTTTTATGTAACCACTTTGTTTAAATGTGGAATGTAATGCATGTTTTATGATCTAATTCTCTAAAACTCTAAACCTGAAAAGATCCTCAAGGTGTAATATTGTGATAACTCCAGATTAAGTAATGTTTAAGGCTGGGGCCATATAATATAAAATAGTATTTATGATTAGTATTAACAATATTTTTAATTTTAAATTACATTGCCATTTTTCTTATGTATTTTCAAAAACTTGACATATGAACAAATTCTATTATTCAAGTAAAAGAAATATTTTATAAAAAATGTTGTTTTATCACTTTTTGATGGCTCAATGATTTTAAATCTAGTTTTAAAACTTTTATATGTTATATTTGACAAAATAAACATCTTATTTGGAATAGGGACCTCAAAATTTACTTCGGTTGATTTTGTGATAATTTTCTGATAAAATTCATATTTTAATGAATATTGAAAATTACTACTTTTTAATTCAAAACAGACTTTTCATCTAATTTATTTATATAGTTAAATTATAATTTTAATTGGATAAAATTTTTAATTGCATTATGTTTTTTATCATTTAATACAATTATTTTAATTGTAAATAAATTTACATTTAAATTAGACATAAACACATGTCAATCAATTGATAGTTTTTACTTCTTAAAAAATAGCTTTTTGGTTTTAACAACTGGAATTAATATTAAATTAATTAATTCAACATATGTGTTTCGAATTTCAAAAAATGAATCCCATATTTTGAATCAGTGGGTCAAAATGTGTTAATAGTTCAGTTTTATTTATTTGGATATTATGAATATTAACTATGATAATTTTTATTTACCAGAGTTATTGGAATATTAAGATAAAACCAATATGATAAAGATTATAAAATTACCCTTACACCTACCAGAATCCTATTGGATGATTTAATGTCCACCAATATCACATAATTTTTTGAATTGGTTCAGTTAATGGTCATTTTCCATGAAAGTGATGTAATTATAATTAAATCAAATGAAAGTGACAACATGAGACTCTCTTATATATTATATGTATAATAATTTTAATGTAATGATAAACATGATGAAACTTAGAACATATATAGTCTTCATGTAGATAATGAAATTCTCTATAACATGTGAATTTATTTATAATTTTTGGTGATTAAATAATTACCATTAATGGTGACACAATAGTGATGTAGATAATATTTTATTGAATGAAATAATAAATAATTTTTTAAAAAACATTAAAATAATTATCATATGATATAATTATTATTCCACAATAATTTCATAGGAGAATATGATAGATTAAGAGTGTATTAAATATATTTTTTAGAAATTATATTCTATGTAGATTTTATTAAAATTCAAATAGATGAATAGTTTCAAAATTGACACTATTGTCATTTAAAAAAAGTAATTATTATTAAATTTTTTTAAAAACAAAAAAAATATATTTAAAAATTACAAAGTGAAAGTTATATGGTATAAAATTTTATAAATTAACCATTTATGGACAATTTACAACACGTAAATAAATATTTATAAATATTTATTGTTTAGAATATAATTACTACAAACATAACTAAATATATTGATTAAGATAAATCAAAATGATAAGGGTTATTATAAAATAAAAACAAGTATAAATTTTATTGGAAGAAATTATTTCATCCCATAATCATCTTATATTCTAAATAAATTATATTGGGACCATTATAAACAAAAATTCAATTTATAATAAATTAATATTTTAGGAATTTCTAAAACTTTTCCTCCTCCCACATAGTATTTCGTAAATATTATTATAGTTTTCTTTCAATATAATAATTATTTTAAACCCTCTGTACAGTAGTTTCAGATACACATGAAGCGTATCGTACAAAAGGTAAGGGAAAAAATTTAAATCTCATTTGAATCTGGGATTGTTTATATGTATGTATTTATTGAGTGTATATTTATCATCAATGTCCATGTTTTCTAAAAAAATTCATAAAATGTTACTATTCATCTATGTATTTTTGGGGTCATTTTTAGCCATTTTTTACACTTAATACATTGTTTGGATGGAATCTTTCATTCATTTACCATATGAGGTACTTATTGTGTTTTTATTTTGGAAAAATCACAAGTACAATTTCTTATCATTGACATCATTAATGGATTTTTACGTCTAAATAAAGCCATATATCTATAAAACTACCTTAAAACTATTTATATTTTATTTTCAAATGAATTAATTTCTTTTAATATTGTGCATAATTTTGAGAAGAAAAACATTTTTTAAAAAATAAATGATATTTTCCTCAATAATTATGTGTGAGTGTTTTATCAATAATAATTTTCCATCTAAGATAACACTCATCAAATAGGGTTATGTTTCTATACCTATGATTAAAATGATATTATAGTCTTAATGATTGAATTAAATTTTATATGGATTATTTTATGATTGAATGATGTTTAAGAATCCCATTTTATATATTGGGTTACGCTATGATGAATGATTTATGTTTTTGGGGAACATGTATGAACTATTACATTATGATATAGGTGGGACCCATATCTCCATCTTATGAATTGGGTAAAGATTTATATATCATGAGATACATATGAATATAATGGAAATTAAATTTGATTCAGTAATACAGGGCTAGAACAAAAAGTAAATTTGGTTTAATAATATATGGATTGAATGGAAACTCAATCTAGTTCAGTAATACATGTACGGAATGACATGTTATCCCATTTAAGTAATGAAATTTTTCCACTATGATGGTTTTGACCACAATGCCTTGGCTACTATCGAAATCATAGTATGGTCCTATTTTTTCCCTAAATTCCTTGTTTTATGTTAATGCTATTTTATCATGGTTAAGGATTTATTATGATATATGACTTAAGAAGTGCCAAAATTTATTTTATGCATCATGATTTTGATATTTAAATGTTATTTCGGGTTTTTATATTAATATGTTTAGGGTTTGTTTTATAAACACCATGTTTACCCTTAATGGGGATTTGTGATCACCCTTTTTATTTATTCTTTTCCCACTATATAAATAATGGTTTTATGTAGGATAACAAAAGGGGATATCATTATAGAACATGTTGATGACCTTTCACCATGTGATAAGATTAGGTTTTATGTTTCTAATGGAAAAAAACTAATATTGTATTTTTTTATATTAGTGTAATGTATTATGTATTTTGAAAAAAAGAAATGTATTGTCCATGTAAATCAAGCTTGGGTCGTTAGAGTGTAATCCCATGGAATACCAAGTCGAGTGTGGGGAATAGTATTCCATATGCATGTATCTGTGGTTTTCCTCAGATTCCTAGGTTTCACATGGTTTATTGCATGAGTTTAATGCCTACAAGAGATGAATCAGACTGATCAATAAATTGATGAGAGGGGATCAGGGAACCTCAGTGAAACGATCAGAGAAACGGATGGTTCCATGAAATGGGGACACCATAGTTTACCATTGGATTGTATTGAATGTCAGGAAGGATTCATATGTACCATGTTTAGAGTAAATTGATAAAAACCCCTTTAGATCAAAGTGGATATGTGACACATAAGGAGGTTGATCATGATAAATGACGCGTGGATGAGGACCTTAATGAAATGGAACAAAATAAGTATAGAATGGTCATACTGAAACACAAAGGATCAAGGGATAGATAGGGATGAGACATGGGTGATGGTCTTAAACCTCATAAAGGATTCCTAAGTATCATTAAGGCTAAAAAACAGAGTCTACATAGTTTAGGATGTGGGGGTGGACTAAGAGTGTACACAAATGATAGAAATTTGATGACATGATGGGGTTTCCTCATTGTTAGCATCCCATCATAAGAGGGACACTCTTGTTCCAAGGATTGTGGATTGAGTGTGGGGATTACTCAATGATAGCTACACAGGAACTGATCTGACACCACTAAGGGGAGGACCAAGGATATGGGTCCCAAAAAAAGTGACACCAATGTTTACCAATGTTTGGGGTTGATCCTCAGGTTGGCTTCCTACAAACCCTATATGAGGAGAAAGGGATCAAAACCCACATAGTTCGAGAGGATGAGTAATATTATTTGGGTGTACATAATGGGAACAACCCGAATACATGTTGGGGAACACGTGTGTTTAGCGACTAGAGTGCTGCAAAGAGTGTTGAAATGAATAGGGCTTACAAATGGTTATTTTTTCAAGGAAATCAAATTACCTTAAGGTGGTGGATCCAGGAAATACATCCCAAATAGGGAATATATGTCACCATGATGGTACATCCCATGAAGGGACCACCCGAGTTTACCATTGATTGGGATTTAAAATTAACCAGGAATCCTACATACCTGAAAGGGTTCAAATACAACATAGTTTGAAGATACAAAATAATTTCATGGAGAATGAAATGGAAATACAGTTTATCATCATGAGGGATGAGTAGTGAACTTGCATGAAATGGTCATGACAGAGGGATAATGGTCTTGAATATTATAGAGGCTTCCTATGTACCTTTTCCATAAAGGAAAAAGATTGATGTCCACATTATTTGGCAAAGAGGGGCATTGGTATTACACACCAAGGTTTTCCATATAGGATTTCTGGGTCGAGGGTCACACAAATCCATTGTGAGTCTTTCTCGGTGTGAGAAACAAGATGCATCAATAGACCTGGAAATCCTGTTGTAAAAAGTGCATTCACAAGAGCTGGTGTGGGTCTTACACAGGGTTAGAGGCCCATGGAGATGAATAATGGGACTTACACTATGAGGTAGACCCAATAAGTAAGGATGGCGTTTAGATATACGGGGATGATACATCCATCATACTTGAATCACCTCATTTGATGGTCCTAGGGCATATGCATTGAATTAATGAGGTGAAAATGGAAACAATGAATAGAGGAAGAGGGGAGTGAGAGGGCATTGGTTCACTTCCCCTTCATGGTCATCTTGGGGGCTTTTCACCTATACGGTGATCATACATTAATGTCATGTGTCGAGGATGTAGGTTCTTGGGAATTTAACATCGTGCAGATCAGATGTTGAGGATTCACTACCCGCCTATAGGACATACATAACTTGTACCAACCCACTCTTGAAGGAGAGAAGGTAAAAGTAATTCCATGTGGTAACTGGGATCTAGAGTGTTGTAGTGGGGGGTCCACATTACCTTGGATATGTGAAAAATCAATATTTACTAGTGTTCCTATGAGGATAATCTTGAGGAAAATCAAGACATCCTCTATCACCACCAAATGGATTTTGAAATCCCTTCCTAGAAGTCTTGACGCCCAGACATGAGAATTGTTTGGGAAGAAAGAGGCCCCATAGTGAGGGAATTTTTAATGATAAAAAGAATGCAGATAATAGTGTATCATAGAGAACATATTTCAATAGATCTCATGGTATTGAAAAGAAAGTGTCTTCTCAGAGCTCATGGGAACACAAATCACATAGGCGCGCAGAGCACATGGCTTTGTAGAGCTCACAGGCTCACAGACCACTAGGGCTTGAAGAGCTCCTTGCATTATAGCGATCATAGTTTCACAATGCATAGGGCTTGTATAGGATATTACATCTCAAAGAGGATAGAATTGTAGAGATTATTATCCCAGCCAAAGCATGAAGTACACATTTATTAATTGGGTGGTACATGAATCATGGGTGATTAGGGAAGTCATTAGTGCCAATAGGGGTCTATTCCCTTTTTGGTGAACAATGGGCTTCATTAAGGGAATACAATCTTTAAAAAGTGATAGAAATGAGAAATTAAAAAGGTTTTTTGAAGGGACTATGTACCTTGTATGATACTTATTTCTAGTTGGATCGCAAAGAAAAGAACAATTCAAAATTTGGGAATTCGAAAGATGAAAAGTCAGGGACTTGATTCTTTGTAATGGGTGGATATGGGTATATATAGGAACCATGAGGGTACGATTCATTGAAGGAACATCAAAAAAAACATTCACTCCTCCATTAGATTCATACTTTTTCATGTTTCTTGGAGTTGTGAAGTCGACCGTCATCCCCTCCGTGGAACAGAGGATTCCTTTGTTCCCTTCACAACGGCTACAGAGGCATCCTACAATTTATGTGGACTTGTAGAAGAAATCGTACGTCCCTCTATGGAGTAGATACTTATTTCATGATTATCATATCCTCATATTTGAACATCACAATTCCCTATGACGGGAGAACGCAAGGCCACACATTTGCATTAGGTGCGGTGTTAAAGGGCTTCTAGAGGGTGTACTGTGAAGAATCCTCATTGGAACCATTTAGTGTCTTTTTCTTATTTTTCCCAACGTAAATATTTTGGGGGGAAAAATACCCCCGCTCATAATTGTAGATAAGGAGAATGTGAGGGTCTGATTCTGAGGGTAGAACGCCAAAATTTTGGTATATAGAAAAGTGAAAATGTTATGAGGGCAGACAAAGTATGGGCTACGAGTGCCGTGATGCTTTCCATCATGGGGCACGTTAGGAGCCTCTGGGTCATCACATATAAATAGAGGTTGAAGACACATATATTGTGTTCACCTTCATCAATTTTTTTTTGTATTTGGTCCCCCAAATAACGATGATCCTCATGCCTCCAGAAGGTACTTTATGATTCAGATTATTTTTACTCAGCTACGCACACCGAGTCAATATACTCTACGATCGTGCGCTCCAAAGGTTGGGTCTATGAGCAATGAGGCAGAACTCTGTGACAAGGCCCAATGATTGAGCTCTATGATGTTGTTTTTTGATCGATCTATGATACCCAGAACAATAAAAACTAATGTCTTAGGAAAAAAGATACAACCAAGAAAATACTTGGTGGGGTCCTCAAAGATGATGCTCGATGGGAAGATATGTTGGATAATTTGGGCATTAGAAAATATGTGCGAAGCCATTAAGATCAAAAATATCTAGCTGAAGTCATGTTAGAAATCATAAATAATTATCATATTTTGAAAATACTACCTCTTTATAGCATTAGTATAAGGGATGAAGTGCTCATCCATGATGTAATGAGGGAAGGATTAGCTTACTGGTTTAGGAGAATTCCTTGTAAGAAGCCGTGGTTCAAGGATATTGACAGTCCTATATGGGGAGACCACATTCCTGTCAATGATGCATTCTTGTACAACCATGTCAAAAGTGTTGATGGGATGGTTTTAGATCCAGATCTATCTCCACCATAGTACCACACCATTCTCAATGTGGCTTCAGTGAACCTGAATAAGTAGTGAATGAATTTTTGTGACATTCGCTGGGAAGAAATTTTTCAATGGTCAGGCCCTGATCATATTGGTTTTGTGCATCCTGCAATAAATTCAAGGTAGAGCTAAAGGGATTTGGGATATAAGAAGCTAGGTGGACCTTCTAGTTTCTCATTTATTAGCCAAAACACATTATTCTTGTGTTTCTAAGAAAGTGTTCATCGAGGACCAACACATTTCATCTTCACCACGGGGAGTTCGACATCAGCGTCACTTTACTTAACAGTATATCGGGGATTCCAATCCTAGGGGATATGTACGATGAGTTACTCCATACAGAGAACATATGGGAGGATTCAGAGTAGATTCCACAACATGAAAAGGCACTGAGGGATCTGGTTTCGAGTGATGACAAGCGGTTGGTGACAGACATCTATTTCAGGTTGTGGATTATGTGTTTCATAAACTTCATAACATGGAATGCCACTAAAGGGGAAGTGGAACCTAGAATGCTACCAGTAATGTGTCCCACCTTCCCTAAGGGATCCCAGAGTAGTAAAGATGATTTCTATTGGTGAACACTGTTGGATAGTCAATGGAATCTATTGGGGTACATAGTAAACACTGAGCATCAACCGGTGGTTAGGATGGATGGGTTTATCAATGTCCTTATCAGTGGCTAGATGTTTTAGGTCAGGTACAAAAACATGGTTGTGAAACTAAAAACATTCATTATGTAATCCATGTTAGTGATGGGGGAGCATGTCAACATGGGGAACCTGGTTCTGTCTAAGTTGTACAAGGTGATGTGGAACATCAATGATGGAAATAATACGCATATGGTGTGTGGGCCACTCCATCTTTTTTATGGATGGATAATGAAAAAATGGGCATCATTGAACATTATAACCCAATTTCCCCTCCAATTTTAGACATCCAACCAACCATTTTGAATTATGTGGGGAGATTTCCATCCATGCTCACTACACCACTATTGTTGAATAGAGGTTATAAGGTAGATGAATTTAACATCCATCCCTTTCTATTACCAAGAGTTGTATTCACTGATGACCTTAAGGGAATTGAGTATCATCAGACCTATCTCCAAGTCTTTGGGGGTGGAGTTATTGTGGGACAAATTGATCATGAGCTTATCGGTGAGTCATACACCCATCACTGCTTCACAAGGCAGTTCAGGTGCATTCAGAGTTTGATATCACAAGTACACTAGGTAGTACACCACAAGGACCATCCACGTGTGATGAGGTAAATGTAGCTCATTTTCATGTGGTAGGACAAGAATATGTGGACTGAGATAACTCCACTGACAGCTGTCTATAGGATAGTCCGAGAATATGTTTATGACTGGACAAAAACCTACCCAGGGGATATGATGAATCAATGAACTATCTGTGTTGGTGCTGGGGTGCCTCCAAAAACTAATAGTCGAAGCTGGTAAAAGGACGTAACATGTCGTGAAGGTGGGGCTACAGTAGTGATGAGTCAACCAACTCATGGACATAGACCGAACAAGATGAATGTGGTAGCAGCGGGACCATAGGTCCCAGATGATCATAGTGGTCCGAATGAAAGACACCAAGGGGGTTCCATAGGATATCATCTCATGCTCCTAGGAAGTGTCTATTCCATATAGATATGCATGGGGATTTAGTTTTTACAAAGTCCTGGGACACCTGGGACATTAACTGATAATTCCTTAGTCCATCCCACATGTTGTACCACCTTAAGAATCTCATCATGGATCTTTCAGAGGTCATCCATTCCAAGGACAACATTCTCCTGTCTCAAGAAGAAGTGGAGCAATACATTGCTATGCTAGATGACTTATTTCACTCTCACGGTACACCACGTCCAATGACAGACTGGGTGAAATTAGTACTTATCAAAAAAGTCCCACCACATTTTTCCATTGCATAGTTGAGGGAGCACTTTCACTTACCCAGAAAATTAGAAGAGTCCTCCTCATAGTAAGATTCATGCAGATGGATCCCTTTGGAGGAGGTGAAGTTTCAACATTGGAGCTGGAAGCGTTTGATGAGGCTTTATAGGAAATCCATAAAACATTTAGTTGTGGTCCTCATTCATGTCATCAATGAATTCCCAACTGACATTTTCCATGTGCATGAGAACATCATACGTAATACCAGTTCCCGCAAGAAGTCATACGTTGATTCGCAGTATGTGACTAGGATAATGGTAATTGTACAATCTAGTAGGGAAGTGAAACCTAGGGTGGTTCTCTCGGAGACTTCAGAGTTCCCATCCAAGTATGGGGACATGTCGTATGATTCCGATTTCAGTAGCTTAAGGGAGAGAACAATTATTTAATCCATGTATGTCCACTCTTTCATACAATTTGTAACTATTTTTCATTGAACCAGGCCAACTCACATGTGTGTATTTCTACATGCACAATTCTGCAAATGGGGAGGATTGCACAAGAGAAGATGGATGGGGACCTTGGAACTCCATTTCTGAGGATAAAATTGATCTTCATGGAATCAGATGCTCACAATGAAAAACTGAAGCGATTATAGCAACAAATAGGCCAACTGGCAGAATAGAACCTAAGATTACCGATATAGAATCTAGTGACATGGATTAGCCAGATGACATGTAACCCAGCCTATACAACAAGACACATAAAGAAGACCCTACCAAATAATTTCTAGGGGAATTCCTAGTATATGAATCTATCGACCCATTGGACTAGGAAGAGACAACTTCTGATGAAGAGGATAATAAAGAAGCCCATTTCTAGTCATGGAAACCAATCAAGCACTTCATCAAGGAGATCCCAACAAAAGAGTGGGTAAACCAGATCGGGAGTCTTCGTTCTTAGCTAGGATAACTATTATATCATGGAGTGGTTGGCAGATTTCATCATATAGTCATTAGAAATAATATAGAATAGAAAATATGGGAATATGACTATAAACACTATGTCGGCAGGCAGTGGAGAATATTTTTCATCACCAAGAGACTCCAAGAGGTTGAGGAAGAGATCCAACACATGATTTTATAGGAGAATGAACTTTCTTATTTCCTTTATGCACAACTGGAACTCATATTACGATTGAAGGAATAATTTATAGTGGTTAATGAACTAATGAGGTGAGCATCCCAAGATATTGCTATTATCCTAGCTGATAAGGATCGGGCACATATCCGGGATGATGAACAGAAAAACATTTCTATCGAATAGGGAAAAAATCTTAAAAGGATAAAAAATCATGGATGTCATATTCTAGAGTGTGGTGGAGATCAGATTCTCAATTGAAGATGTCAACCCATCTATCATAGGGGTTAATCCATGGAGGCTATAATTTCCACAAACTCACAAACATGTTTTCATTCTTGCTTGATTGTTATGTGTTTGTGCCTGAGTCCCATTATCTTCATTGATTATGACATATCAGTCTTATATGTGAAAAATATTGTGATCAATCCCCAAGCTCGTGTGGGTCATGCTCGGTGTGAGAAAAAGGAAAGACCGCATAATTATTTCCCTTGCAAATGAGAGTTCCATCTGATAACCAAATATTTGGGGTCTAAATGATCTCTCTGAGTTTCTAGAAAGTAAGTGGGGCTATAGATAGATAACAGAATAATCAAAATATCCAAACTAATCTCCCCCAATGGGATCTAGTGCTTGAGTGAGAGAATGGACACGATGTTAAAGTAAATCCAAACAATGAGGAATGAAGAAGGTGAATTATGATGCCCATTTTTTAGAACATATTTAGGATGGCATGAAGATGGAAGATAGCTATTGACCAATTGAAAACATATCATTTTCATCGCAATAGGCTGAAATGGGAACAAACAAATTAGGGCTGACCGCTGACATAGGTCCAAACTCACGGTTTCGTTTGATGTCCTTCAGAATATTGGCTTTGGTCTGTAGGAGAGCCATATGGATGGGAAGAAAAAAAATTTGGGGGTTTCATCAGACATGAATGATAATTGGGATTTTAATTATGGGGAATTCAATGTGTGGGGTTAGAATGATGTGTTGTATTAATAATGTCCAACACTCTTAAAATTACTCCAACTTGATGAAATTATACTGTGTGAGCATCTCGATTTGAATGGAGATCAGACCTACATCCAGGAGGGTCCTCTATGATTATTACCTAAGATGATATAATGTTTTATGTCAGGTAAATAGGGATGATAAATAAATAGTTTAGCATTATGTGGTGAGGAAGATTCATAAATAGTTTATAGTTGTATGATCAGGACGTTGCACTTAGTATAAGGTCATAGTAACTTGATCTTACCCAACAGTTTAAATTCATGTTACATAGACAAGGAACCCCTAGTTTAAGGTCATATAGTTTTGATCATGATTAGGGGAAAATAATCAAGAATTTTGTTGGTCTAGGGGTTGGGACCAATGAAATAATACATAGTGTCACTACGTATACCATAAGGACGAGAATCAATCCAGACATAGTTCGTGAACACATCTTGGTCAGATACCAATATTAGTCTGTGAAATCCTCACCTGTGAAGAGGCAAACACATTGCATAATTATCATAGGGCATCTTGAACTTGTTTATGGTTGGTCTATTATTTAAGTTCATGGATCCAGGACATGGGTAACCCAAATTAGAAATGTGTGGTGTGTTTTATGACATGAAGTGAATGAGGACCATAGAGGTCCGCACCACATCATACATTCTAGAATGGGAATTCAACGCTGAAAAGACAAATACATGGAGTTTACAATTATGTAGGCTCGATCAGGGGAACAGAATTCTATATGTCTTTACATATCCTTTAAGTTAAGAAATCAAGAATTTTGTAGTTCTTGGTATTATGATTAATTTAACATCATGTGGAGATAATGATTGTTTCAGAGGTTATGGTCTTATTATAGGACCAACGTGTCACACCATCTCGTATATGGATATTACCCTACCACAACCCCTAATCATAAGTTTTCCATGCTCAGAGTAGGAAAAAATGAGTATTGTCAGCCCATCCCCATCTAAAGAGAGTGTCAAATAGCGAAAAGAAAATGGGGGGAGGGGAAAGTGTCAGAGGAACAATCATCCTTCTTGGATGCACATTAATGTGAGGAGTAACAACACCTGGTGTGTAATGGGTATTTAGAATAGAAAATAAAATTAAACATGTAATTCATATTATTTGGAATTTGGGACCCAATGGGAGTGGTAGGACAATTAAAGATAACTATTGACCGTGTTCAAAACACAACATCCATTTTCCATTATCCTAGAATTGCAACAAAAAAATTGAGGGTTAACCACTAATCAGGTTTTCTACACAGAACATGTCTCATAATGTCATTCAAAATCCCTTCGGACATTGGACAATGATAGTAGGAGAGATCTGAGGCCAAGAATCTTTTCCATTAGGGGGTACATTTAGATGAAAAAGATAATGAAAACCCCAAATGACCTAATGTGTTAAGCACGAACATTACCCTCATGGTTTAAGTGTCATGGTAGATGAATTCCTGGGGTGGTAATCCCAATGGATGTACATGATGTAGTAATTATAAACCCGACATGAATGTGGGCCGAATAAGTCTAGTAAACACCACGTACCTCTAAGAGAATCTAGGATAGAGGGTCCAGAGAGGAAAATTTTGTTATGATTGGACCACAGACAAGGATTCTAGGTATCACTATGTATTTCAAATTGATGGTAATCAAGACACACATTATTCTTGTAGGTGGTATGGTAGGCAGCCAATACCGAAAAGGGGAATCATATTCTATAGTAAAGGCATTTTATGGAGGGTAATTTATCATTACACAACCTAGGTTGAGAATAATTATTTTAGTGTCTTATGATAAAGACTTAAGGGATCATTGTTTATGATCATAGAGCTTAGAACAAATGGGGAAGGATCCAAATGTGAAAATATGTGATGCATTGCCATTAAGAAACCATGCATGAATTGGTACAAGGTGGTCTGCACTACATCATAAATATCTCGGAGAACACACACATTTTAATGTTGTGATACCGAGACCAGGGAAATGGAGCTCCAAGTTTATGGTCATAGAATTAGGACCAATAAGAAGTGTGACTCTTCCATGCTTGAACTACCCTTTTCAGAATACCTAATCCAACATGATCCTTTCTCAGTGTCGGAAAAAAAGATCATAGAAGACCTATACAACACACAAAACCACATAGTATGTGATGAATTTGCAGATTTGAGGGGTGACCCCAAGATAGTGGTTTGTACTTGCAGCGCACATAGTTGCATGAAGGGATATCATTGGGGGTGACGATGTTCTTTTATAACATGATGAGATGGAATGATTTTTGAATCATGAGAAAAATATTTTGGGCACAATTGGATCAGTGTAACGATTTAGGATAACTATTTTCTGGGATGGAAACATAATATCCATATCATGTGGCCAAAAATGGGTACTAACACCCAAGAGTTGGCAACAGAACACATTGGAAAAGAATAATTTGTCTTAATATGTTTTTTGAAATCTTTCAAGACATTTCCTCATAATTGTATGGGATACTTATGGTCGATCATCCATGTCATTAGGGGTTCCTTTCAGATGTGAAAGGAGAAGGAAACCCAAACAAAGGGACACACAAATCATGGAAATATATGAGTTCATGTCCATAAAGAACCCAACACTCTATGTCCAAACCATAGTGCATCTGAACACATTGATGACGAAAAATAGAGTTTGAGATGTCCATAAAAGAAGGGGGAATAATGGGTTGATGAACCTGGGGCTAGAACCAAAGAAAAAATGTCCTAGAATTCCTATATATCCCACAAGGATGGGAATAAAGACATAAATAGTTCATGAAAGATGTTTCATGCAGTGAAAGATGTTTCATTTGATTGATCTTGTTTGTTCTTTAGTGCGGGTGGGTTTTTTAGAGCAAAAATCGAAGGGAAGATAATTAAGAAATCACTTCAAGATTCACTTTATATGTAGTCCTTGAAAACAATCATGGTCTATGGCCGATGACAAACATGATGTCTCCTCAAATGAGAACACTGTAACGCAGTTCCATTTTTCAGAATTCATTCCAGATGATAATTTCACATTTTAAGGTCGTATGATTTGACCATCCCATGCAATGTAATGTCGTTTGTAAATGATGCAATAGTATAAAGTCATATGGAAAGAGGCATCATAGTATAATGTTATATGGTTTGGATGCATAAAGAAGAATGAGGTTCTAATGGTAATGTGCATGGCGTAATAAATCATACCCAATGTGAATGGGGACAATGAATGTCCACACCACACTACACTCAATCCCATGGGGAACCTCAGGACAAGGGGAAAAAGGATCTATAGACCTATGGTTTTACCCATTGATGAATTGTTCGGTCATTCGTACATATCCCATAAGGATTGGAATTAATCCATACAATTTTATCAGAAATGGGGTTCGGTTTAAAGACTTGCAGTAAGGACACAAAGAAAATCTGATTTTCTAGAACGAGGTGCACATAGTGTGACTCTTTCATCCATGACGTGAATGAGGAAAAATGGCCACACCATACCATCTACTCACAGGATACTTAAGCTGATATTCCATATGAATTTCAGAATGAATGATAATTTGGGCTGGTCCCAAAGACAAAATGTCAGGGCATTTATATGTATCCCATATGGATGGGAATCGAGTCACTCATAGTTTTAAAAATTACATTTTGTTTAACATTATGTGGAAAGGATTAAAAATGGAGATGTATCAAGAGATGTATGTGGAGTGGTTATTGAAAACTAAACATGATTGGGGACATAAGTCCACACCACACCGCATACTCCAGATAGAACATCGTCCAAGGAGCCTGAAGGAAGAGAATGGTTCTAAAAACCGTAGGAAGACCTGAGGACCAAATATTTGAAAGTTACCACATATCCCATGAGGATGGGAATCAAGCCATGTGATGTTAAAAAAATGGTGCGCATTTTAATGTCATGCAGCAAGGAAGTGTGGAAAGAAGGATGTTTTGTATGGAAGAGAACTTGATGTGGTCATTGTAATCCTGATGTGAATGGGGACTAACAAAGTCCCAAACACCCCATAATCAACCTCTGAATAGAAATAAACCATTGAAAAAATGATTTTTGGGGCTGGACCAAAAGACGATATGTCTTGGAGTACCTACATATCCCATGTCAATGCGAATAAATCCATACTTAGTTTCATAAAATGGTGTTCCTTGTAAAATCCATTCTACAAGGACATTGATGATCATAGTTTGGGGTCATAGATCTTAGACCGTAGATGACTAGTTTAATGTCGTGTGTGTGGGACATAAAGGAAGAAAAGGGTGAATTGTCGCGCCCGTCATTTGGGAGACCGTGGGGATATCAATAATTACTAGGGATAACTGCTGACCATGTTCATAAAATAGTATCCATATCATGTGACTGGGAATGGGAAAAAACAATTAAGCATCCACCGAAAACCATATTCTCAATGTGGGACATGTTTCAAACTATTGTTTGAGATCATCTAAGATGTTGCCCCCAAAATATAGGTGATCCAAGGTGGCATGGGTCCAAGACACTAGGGGGTCCATTCGGATGTGAATGATGATGGAGACCCAAATAAGGGGACACACGAAGAATGGTTGTACTTATAGAGTTTAATGTCAGACGATATGGATGGGTGGGGATCATAGTATGGAGTCATAGAACTCAGAACATAGCATATTCTTACCATTTATGTTTAACGTCATAAAGGATGAGAATGATAATTTTAACATCTTTAAGGATGAAGATTACTTTAAGTGATGAACTGCTTGAGGAATTTGGAATTGATGGGGGGAGTAAAATGCTCACCATCCATAGTGATTAGAGAGAATGCACCATTGGGGTAAACCTTGTAAATGACATAAGGTACCTCCCATTTGGGATCAATATTCGATGGATTTCTATCTGGAATCATTTGTGTTCTCATGTCTCATAACACTTCAACTTATAAGAAAGAGCGGAGGTGAACTTTCTTTTTTAAATCCCTAGTTATATTATTAGGACACCTCTCGTGATTGTATAAGACATAATGCCATTTATCGACAAGCACCTCCAGTTCATCCACACAGATTTCAGATATATTTTATGTTTCCTGCTGATCATATATGGATTTATATTGTTAGGGTTACAAAATATTTATGGGAATGATCTCCTATGTTCCTTACATTAGGGAATATGGAGTCACTTTAGTGTAATTACGATTCATCATTCAGAAATCCCAGAGCGTGTTGGGGAGTTTTTCCAGATAAAATTTCTTGTACTGCCCAACCATCATATGAAATATGTTAGAGAGGGTTTTGTTTAATTCCTAGAACTTCCAATTTTTTGAGAATGATAGCAAGAGGTATTATTTGAAAAGATATTTTACATGGCATATAGTTTCTTCTATTTGGTTTCTAAAACGTGGTTTTGTTATCAATTAGAGCGGCATGAGGGAATCTGAATTGTTGGATGATATTGGAGCTCCTGAAGTCAGCGATGGAATGTGCCTTAAATTCATTGAGTTGAAATACCTCTTCCCACTTAGAAAAAAATCTGTAGCATTCAGGAAAACCCCATAATGGTGAGATGTTTCTGGTGGGTATGGTCCCACTACATTGAGTCCCCAGACTACAATGGTCTGAGAGTACTTGGAAGAATGGAATGGTTGTGGTGTCCAAGGCACAAAATTTTCATGGATCTCACACACATATCAACTCTTGGAAAACACAATATAGTCAAAAATCATGGTGGTAAAACAATACCCCACTCATACGATTTGATGGGAGAGTTTTGGGCCAACCTGATGAGCCCCATAGTAACCGACATGAACTTCTTACATAAAATGAGAAATATAGTCTTCTTGAATTCGACAACGGATAATCACATCATACCAACAAATGTAGAGGATCTGCTCAATATTAGGATCACTCTAGAGGGTGAAATACAATGTGCACCTTTGGAGTATCTTGTGTTTATATCTTTCTACCGGGAGATTATCATGCTAGTGATACTCTAAGAATGGGGTCATCCAGTCATGGGTCTCCTTTAATACTGTGTTAGGGGGCATTATAGGTCCCGATGATGAGTCATTAACAGTAATGTAGATTACCTATGGTCTATCATCATTTTATCTAGGTACATGAGTGATTAATCTTCAATGTTCCACATGGATAACCAAATAAACGTTGTTTGGATTTGCACAAAATAATGAAATGATGTCCAATGCGTTGGCTCAAACATTCTGTGATCAAGGTACATGAGTAACTTCTGGATGAGACGGGAACTAGGCCATTAGTTGGAGAGTATGCTATAACAGAAGTACGAGTCATTACATTCTAACAACATAGTCTCTATGGATCATCATCTTGACAATTTCTGAGTCCACTATCACATGAAGGTGGGAAACATCGATATCAAGGTCCAGTTCGATACTAGTGATGCGGGCATGATACTTTTACTCGTTTTTTGTGCAGCCTTTTGACAACCAGAACAAGTAGGGAAGGATAGGTTGTGTAGGAGTGTTGAAGGCGATACCCAAACCTACATTATTGAGTATATGATCATTGAGTATCATACCAATAGGGTCATTATAATAGAAATCAATGTGCATCTTTTATCATGGTACGTATTGATCCAACGAATGTATAGATTCATCTAGAAGGTCATAATCGAAATATTATTCTTTGGGTGATAGATAAGTGGCGATAAAGTAGAAGAATGCAGGTACCTTGATATCTATCTAGGAGAAACTTGTTGTCAAACTACTAAAGGATAAATTTACACAAATTTAGATGTGTAACACCCGAAGCTTCCACGGTACGCTTCTCTTTGAATAATATTGTAGCTTGTGTTGTGCGCAACTTCGAGTTGCTAAAACACACCACAACCAATCAAGGTAGCCATTATGAATAGTAATACCCACTTTTTGAAATTTTTTAAATTTTATTATTTAAATTGGACTTCATTTTTGGATTCGGAATATAAAAATTAGCTTAGGGTGAGTTTTTGGTATTTTTCTAAGAACTTAGAATTTTTGATGAATAGTGAAAATTACTAAACTTTAATTAAAAAGAACTTTTTTATTCCAAATAATTTATAGTGATAAATTATACTATGGAGTTCTTTTGAAGTATAGTTAGATTATATTTTTACCATTTAATCCAATGTTGGTCATTGGGCATAATTTCACATTTAAACAAGACATAAACAAGTGTCAATCTTTTGATTGTTATTATTTCTTAAAAAACACACTTTTTGTTTTGACAAAGGGAATTAATTTTAAATAAATTTCTACCACTTTTGTGTTTTGAATTTAGAAAAATGGATTCCATATTTATAATGAGGAGTTCCAAATCAATTAAAGATGTAACTTTTACTTTTAGTCATTTTGATTAATTACATCGGTAAATATTTTATTTACCATGGTTAAAGAGTAAATCCAGTAAATAAGGGTAAGAAAATAATATTATAATAATAATCAATTACAGTAACACGTTACCTAACCATATTATTTCATACATTTCCAACAATGGGCATCTTTGGGTTTATTTTGGGACCCATGGAGCCACTTGTAAGTGATAATGGAACTTTATATTATTTAAGTTAAAGTATATTCAAAAATGACATAAGCATATAACTTTTAGAAAAAAAATTTATATAGGGTTATATATTGTATCATTTCGACTATAAATATTCATTAGAAATATAAAATTATTTCCTACATAAAGTTATTTTATTTTTAATTTTTAGACATTGAATAATTAAATTTATTTATAACACTATAATAATGTAGTATTTTCATTATTAATGAATGAATCAAATAAATCGATTTATAAATGTTAAAATAAATATAATTTGAATGTTTTTATGCCATCCACGAATTATATAGGTTAATATGATATGCTAGGATTGATTAAATGAATTTTTTTCGAATTAATAATGTTTTTAGGACTTTAAGAAAAATTAATTCTTAAATAGTGTCAAAATTGACATAAAAGAATTTTTTAAACAAATATTATATTATTAATCTATATAATATTCCTAAAAACCTATGGTTCGGCCAAAAGACTTATATAATGATATGTTTATAATTAATGAGCCACTTGGGGTTCTCTTGGAGTTATATAGTAAGTTTATTAACCATATAATATAAAAATACAAAGAGACATGGTAAATGTAAAACTATTTAACTAAAAGTTAAATCTAAAAGTTAAGGTTAATATAGTGACACAAACCTGTCTAAAATAATCCATTTTGGATCCATTAGAAACCGAATATGATTTTATTATAAAATAATATTTCTATCATTTCCTAATGTGCCCATCACACATCCTATAAAAGGACAGTCCCCCTTATCTCTAATTTGCACCTTCAAAGACATTTGGCTCGGCCAAACCCTGCCCAAATACCCAATTAACCATTCTCCCTTCATCCTAGAGGCCCTAATTTATTCACAAAGCCAACCTATGGATCCCTTTTGATCAAATCAAAAGGAAGAACCCGTAGAAGAGGTAAATATTTCATCACCTCTTTCATGTTTCTTTCTTCTTCCACTTCCTTTTTCTTTGTTGTTTCCACTTTAAAATAATAACTCCAGTATATTCTATATACAGTGATATTATTATAAATATGGTACAACCAAATTAATTATTCTATCCATCCTTTGAATGACATTTCACCATACGTGTGTACGTACAGCTTACCGTCTCCAAGTTGTGGTGTAATTGTTATTCAAGACATTATTATTTGGATGGTTATAATAAGGATTTTTAATTGATGTAAATAATAAATATAACATGATAATGGTTATTTATATATTATATAACATCCAATTATATACTATTTCAATATTACAATAATGATATTATCGCTCGTGCTTACGTACGGATTACCGTCTCCACGAACGCGATGAGATTATTTCCCCATCATATCCATTCAAGACTAATTTTCATTCGATGATTAAATTTAATATTTAAAGAGTTGATATACTTCTGGATATGAATAATATAAATCCCATCCCTAACAAATATGACTCACAAAACAATGAATATAAAGGAAAACTAATATGTTAACACCCGAAACAACGATAATACTAAGATATTATTAACGAAGCAATGTTAAAAGATCATATATGATATCATATTAATGTATATGATTCTTGTATAATTTAATAAAAATTATTTCACCATTATATAAGAGGTTAACCTACCATTGATCAAGTAAAAGTACAGTGTAATGATTAATTTCACAATCTCTTTATTATCCGAGGTTCTTTTTACGTAAGTATCTACTGGGACCTTTTTATCATCCACATCCATGTTTCTTCAAATGTATTAAAAAAACTAATATTTTATAAAATTTGTGTTAAAGTAATTTATACCCTTGTTTGACTTTTATAATATGTTTATAATGGAATATTTCCGTCATTTTCCAAACAATGTCCTTTTTAACATTTTTGACAAAATTAAGGTGATAATGTCTTTTTTAAAACTTATACGGCAAGTGAGACTGTTTTCCTCCGTTATAAAATTGTCGAAGATTCCCTTACAAGATTATAAGAATATTTTCAATGTAAATGTTTTCTTTTATGATTATGTGACTTTTAAATGATTTAAGAAAAAAAGATATTTCTCTCAAATAGTTTTGATTTCATCTATGTCAACATTCATTGATGGATTTATACTTATTTGAAGTTGATTTATTATGATACAAAACGTCCATATTGTATTGGCGGTTTTGTGATATGTTTGACTATGGATGTGTTATTTTTATACCATTCATGGTTTCTGGAGAAAGTATTTTCATTTTTTATGCTAGTTTAAATATGAATGTTTATGTTAGGTTTAAACCTGTTCATATGTGGAATGCATTGGACACACTATGTGACAGGTCGAGCCTGTTATAGCTCATCGATGAGTTGGTAGGTCTCATGAGACAAACTAGTGTCTTGGCACAAGGCCTTGGCAAAATTTTATTTGTCTTCATGGAACAAGGCCTTGACTATGTGGTTATGATAGTCTGACATTATGCATTCCTTCATTATGAAGGTGGTTATTGATATTGCATGTGATTATTTGACTAGTAGAATATACATTTGAATAAGTAAATGGAATTATTTCATTTTATTTATGCCATATTATTATGAAATTCATGTTTAAAAGTCTTTTGTTTTTGTTATACATTGCCTTAAATGTTTATTCTTATTTATGGAAGTTTTCGCTATATTTTTATACTTACTGAGCATCTGATCTCACCCCTTTCTATGTTTTATTTTTCCCAGGATGTGAAGAGGTATTTTATTACTGAACTGTAGGGATAATCTGAGGGGATATTATTGTGGACTATGGAGACAACGTTGTTGTAGTTTTTCACTTTTTGATGTAATGTAAGACTTATGAATGTATCTAGTGTTTTAAAGGCTACTAAAATAATCGGACATTCGATACTTGATCTTTTGTCATCATGCCAATGTTATGTAATAATGCACCGACTCTAGGTAACTGGGATCGAGGCATTACAGTTGGTATCAGATGATGTTTAGTGCTAACCATGGAAGATGGATTTAGATAATCTCTGATTTGAGAATATAGACCTAAGATAGACATTGAGGATTAGTATAGAATAACTTCCTAGAATTGGGGTATTGTAGAGATTTTGTTAGTTTTCTGAGAAATACATCCCTGTCTGGATACGAGTAGGTAGAGGTGGCTCTGGTACAGATGTACCTAGGGGTAAAACCGAAAAACCCCGCTTTGAGCTAGACTCGAACGGGAAAGTGTGCCCAACAACGGGCCTTTCTACACTCTTGTTTACGACACTCCCATTGGATATGCATTCGATAATTATCAGTTTATTTACAATCCATTATGAAGGGTTAATGAGTATATAATTCATCAAAGAAGACATTTTTATCATTATGTATAATATCTGTAAACTGTTCAATTTTTGTTAAGTGTTTTACAAGTATGGATTTATGTATTGTGATTCATAAACTAAACTAGTGTATGACATTGTTTAGAAATGGTGCCTCGTGGAATGAATGGAAATTATATAAATGCACGCACTCCATTTAGGGATTTCCCTCCTGCTCAAGAAAATTATAGTTGAGGAACTGATACAACTGGTCTTCATGAACTTATCACCATACTGAGACAACTCACTCAGGTTATGACTAATTACCTTGACCATGTAAAGCACCCTGATCCACAACGTGGAGGATCAATGATAGATCTCTTCATGAGGAAACAACCACCAACATTCATTGGGTGTACAAATCCATTGGTAGCTGAGCAATGGATAAGTTCTTTAGATAAAATATTCAACACCTTGGAGAGTAGCGAAAGGGAAAAATTTGTCATGGCAGTTTACAGCCTCACTGGATATGCTGATCAATGGTGGTCATTGATAAAAAACACAAAGCTAGGTGATGACGTATCAAATATGGAATGGAGGGAGTTTAAAGAGATTTTTATAGAAAAATAATTCCCTCATTACTATCGAGGAGATATGGAAACGAAATTTCTAAGTCTAAGGACAAAAAAGGATGATAATGTCACAAAGTATGAGGGTAACATTACAAGGTTAGAAAGGCATGCTGCAAATTGTATACGTAACCGAAGATGTATTATTGATCGTTTCTTTGATGGGTTAAAATTGTTTCTCTGTCAATCATTAGTCTCACAATCCTTCTCCTCGTATGAAGATATTGTCTAATTTTCTATCAATAGAGAGAAATAATTCTCTATGTCTTAATACATTAAAGAAATGAATGAGAGGAAGAGATCTGATCATCACTTTGGAAATAGAAATATTGGTATTAAGGGAAAAGTTGAATATCTATCTTGCAGTAAATTTGGGAAGAAACACCCGGTACATGATTGAAGGGAATGGGAGTCTGTTACAAGTGTGGTGAAAAAGGCCACCAAGCTCGTGATTCCAAGGGAAAGAAATAAGATACTGATGTTAAATGGTACTGTTACAGGGAGATGGGACATTATGCAAATTAATTTCTTAATAGTACAGGGAACTGAACTCATAAAAGGACATGGTTTTAAGGCTAAGCTTATGCTATCACTACTGCTAAGGTAGAAGCTCTGAAAGATGCGGTGGTAGGTAATTTAATGGTTCCCTCAATTTTAGCCAATGCTTTATTTGATTCTGGATCATTGATTTGATTCATATCTTCCTGGTTTTCTATGAAAATTATATATTTCGAATTTGATTTAAAAAGGGAGTTGTCAGTTAAAACTCCTATGAAAAGTATAATCGCAACAATGATTTGTAAATATTTTCCCATTAGAGATTATAAATGTTTTTTTCTGTTGATCGTCATACCCCTGATTGAGTTTTATATAATCCTCAGTATGGATTGGCTTTAAGACCATGATGCGAAGCTTAATTGTAAGAATAAGGGATATACGATTTTTGATGATGATGATAAAGAACACCTTATCTTTTGAGAAGAATCATCACCACATAATTTTTATCTAGATCCACCCCCAGAAGCTCAACTGAATTCAATTATTGGGGAGGAAGAGAATGAAATAATTATGGGTGAGGAAAGGAATGTTCAAATAGAGGATGTACCTGTTGTAAAAGAATATGTTGATGTGTTTCTACAAGATTTACCTTGAAATTCTCTAGAACAAGAAATTGAGTTTTCTATTGATTTAATTCCGAGATCAAGGAACATATCAAAGACCCCTTATAGAATGGAAACTGTGTCATTAGTGTAACTAAAGAAACAACTAGAGTAATTGAGTAATAAGGGATTTATTCTCCCTAGTGATTCTTCATGGGGATCCCCTGTCCTTTTTGTTAAAAGGAAAGATGGATCTATGTGGTTGTGCATTGACTACAGGGAGATGAATGCTATAACAATAAAGAAAAAATATCCCCTACCTTTCATTGATGATTTATTTGACCAACTATATGGAGCTCAATACTTTTAAAATATAGAACTTCGATCTGGATATCATTAGTTGTGTGTGAAGAAGGAAGACATTCCGAAAACTGCATTTCGAACCAGGTATGGGCATTACGAGTTTACAGTAATGCCTTTCAGGATGACTAATGAACCCTCTATTTTCAAGGATCTGATGAACACAGTTTTCAAGGAATATATCGATGATTATGTTGTGGTATTTATTGATGATATCATAGTATACTATAAAAGCTACAAAGATCATGAAAATCACTTGGGAATTATATTGAAGACTCTGAGAAGACATGAATTATATGGGAAGTTTAGTAAGTCTGAATTCCGGCTTTAGGAGATTTCTTTTCATTTCCATGTTGTCTCTAAGGATGGAATCTCTATTGATCCTTCTATGACAAGAGCAATCCAATAATGGCCAGAACCAATGAGTATAACTGAGGTACACAGTTTTATTGGTTTAGCAGGTTAGTATAGACTTTTCGTCCAGAATTTTTCCTGATTGGATAACCCATTAATGAAGCTCACACGTAAAGGTGTTAAATTTTTTTGGACAAATGAGTGTGAAGATTTTTTCAAAGAATTTAATAAAAGATTAGTCAATGCTCCTATCTTGAATCTACCATCGAGGAATGATGGATTTGTTATTTATAGTGATGTCCCAAGGAAAGGAATTGGTTGTTTCATTATGCAGAATGATAGGGTATTTGCCTATGTGTCACGATAGCTAAAAATTCATGAGCAAAACTATCCTACTCTTGATCTTGAGTTAGCAGTTGTAATCGTTGTGTTAAATATTTGGAGAAACTATATATATGGTGAAAATTGTGAGATTTATACTGATCAGAAGATTTTGAAGTATATTTTCTCACAGAATGAACTAAACATGAGGAAAATGAGAGGACTAGAAATAATCAAGGATTATCATTTCACGATACACTAACACTCGAGGAAGGCAAATAAGGTGGAAGATGCGTTGAGAAGAAAGGTTCATGGAGTTTTTTTCAAGATGAAAATTGAAGGGGATCATATTTTCATGGACCTGGTGAAGATGTATATGGGAATTATCATGGAAGGTGAAACATCGAAACTTTTTCAAATGGTTTCTAATCCATCTTTAATAGAAAGGATAAAGAGTTCTCATACTGATGATGAAGAATTTTAAAAGGAGATTAAAGCTATGAATGATGGGATATTGAGTGAAATTGTGTATGAAGATGGAATTTTGAAATTTTGGAAGAGACATTGTGTTCCCGATATACCTGATCTAAGAAGGGAATTGTGGGATGATTCTCATAGTTCAAATTTCTCTATGCACCCTAGGAGCACCAAAATGTATTGATATTTGAAGGAACATTTTTTGTGGGACAAAATTAAGAGGGAGATTGTTGATTTTGTGTCAAGATGTAGGGTTTGTCAACAAGTGAAATATGGAAGGAAACAACCTGGAGGAGTCCGGAAACCTCTTCCCATAACTGAGTGGAAATGGAAAAATATTACGATGGGCATTTCATGGGACTACCAAAGGCTCCTAGAAAGAATGATACAATATGGGTCATTGTTGATCATCTTACCAAGTCAGCACATTTTCTTGCTATAAGAGAATATTTTCCACTTGAATGATTAGGAAGACTATATATTAATGATTTTGTACGACTTCATGGATTACCACTATCAATTGTTTCTGATCATGATCCTCATTTTACATCGAGATTTTGGAAAATTCCTCAGAAAGGCCTGGATACTGAACTTTTTTTGAGCAGTTCCTACCACCCTCAAACTGATGGACAATCAGAACCGACTATTCTAACCTTAGAATACATGTTAAGATCATGATCACTTGAATTTCAGGGTATGTGGGATCAATATTTATCTTTGATAGAATTTTCCTATAATAATAGATTCCATTTAATTATTCAGATGGCATCATATGAATCATTATATGGATAGAGTTATTACAAACCAACCTATTGGGAAGATGTTGGTGAAAGAAAAACTATTAGGCTCAAAACTTATTGAGAAAACGATGGAAAAGTTGAGGGTTATCCAAACACACAGCAAAGCAGCTCAAAGTAGGCAGAAGAGCTATGCCGATAACCAAAGAAAGGATTTGGAATTTTGGGGAGGAGATCATGTTTTCTTGAAGGTATCTCCATGGAAGGGAGTTATACATTTCGGTAAGAAAGGTAAATTGAGTCCCAGGTACATCGGATCTTTTAAAATTCTTGAATGAATTGTGGTTATAGCTTTCCATTTGGAAATTCTGCCATGTCTCTCCAAAGTTCACGATGAGTTTCATGTATCACTGTTGAGAAAATAAATGCCTAACCCCACACATGTACTCACCTATTAGGAATTTGAACTGGAACCCGATCTATCTTATTGCGAAGAGCCTGTCATGATTCTTGATAGAAGAGAACAAGTGCTGAGAAAACAGGTGACTCTTCCACTAATAAAAAAACCCCTTTTTTATATTGGTTTTTTTTTTCTTTTTAACGTCGGGTTTTAAGCGACGTTAAAAATATTATTTTTTACATCGGGTATTTAATAACCGATGTAAAAATGGAGTAATATAGTTTTTAATGTCGGTTTTTAAAAAACCGATGTGAAATACATTCTGGAAAATGGTGATAAGAAGCCATTTTTTACGTCAGTTTTTTAAAAAACCCAGGTTATAAGTCATTTTTTACATAGGTTATTTAATAAACGACGTTACATGTTATTTTTAGTGTCGGTTATTAAATAACCGATGTAAAAAATGTTTACTATCTTGTAGAAAATTTTCTAAGCATTCATTTGACAGGTCATAGAGCTCAAACGGATTTACGGATCAAAAGTTATGACCATCAGAAGTTTGATATTTTTTCGAGGAAAGATTGAATGAGCCAACCGTAACTTCATATCAGAAGTAATTTTTGAATCCGTAGGGGGATTTGTAGTTTTATCATGATATAAAGAATCATCCATCATTATAATAAATTAACAATCATTAAATGGTATATCAATTAAGAAAACTACTCATATAAAATATAAATCATGGGAAAATAATTACAAATACCTTGACGAGGTCGCGGAAATAAGAAATCGTTGATTCATGTTGAAGATAAAACAAGTTTATTCGGTGGAACGATGATGGTTGAATGAAATGATCATAAAATGGTATATCAATTAAGAAAACAAATCATAAAAACCATAAATCATGGATGTACGATTAAATATACCTTGATGAGATCGTGGAAAGAAGAAATAATTGATTGACGTTCGAGAGAAAATGAGTCAATTTGGTGGAATGATAATGATTGAAATAAATGATCATCAAATTAGGATGGGTGTATAATGGAAACATATAATTGAGATTCGATGAGAAAACGAGGTATTAAAAATTTTAGGTGCTCATTCAAAATTTCGATGTCGTAATGTAAAAAAACATAAATTTCGTGTTCGTGGGATATTAAAAATATCATTCACGTCGGTTTCATGATAACCGACGTGAAAAGATATTAAAATTTTCACTTATTTTTCATGTTGGTTATTATAAAACCGACGTGAAAATTCAATCTTCGTCACTCATTCACGTCGGTTATTTAATAACCGACGTGAAAAAAGATAACAAAAATGTAATTCATTTTCCAAGCTTTAATTTGAAAGGTCATGGAGCTCAAATGGAGTTACGGATTAAAAGTTATGGCCTTTAGAAATTGGACATCCTTAAGACATTGTTTAGAGATGATCAACTTCTGAAGGCCATAACTTTTAATCCGTAACTCTGTTTGAGCTTCGTGACCTGTCAAATTAAAGCTTGAAAAAAGAACTACATTTTTCTATACATTTTTTACATCGGTTATTAAATAACCGATGTGAAAAATTCACGAAGAGAGATTTTTCACGTCGGTTATTTAATAACCGACGTGAAAAATATGTGAAAATTTGAATATATTTTTCTGGAAAAGGATTTTTCACGTCGGTTCTTATATAACCGACGTGAAACATCAGAGAAAATGTATTTTAACATCGGTTATATAATAACCGACGTGAAAAATCGATTTTTAGATATTTTCATGTCAGTTCTAAAAAACCGACGTGAAAAGTGGTGACATAAAAAAGGTTTTTGTACTAGTGTTCGGGTAAAAGTTCTATGGAGAAATCATAATATGGAAGAGGCAATGTGGGAACAGGAGGAACATATAATGAAGAACCACCAATGTATTTTTAATCAGTAATATTTTAGAAATTTTGAGGATGAAATTATTTGAAATAGGGGAGAATGTAACATCTCAAGCTTCCACGATACGCTTCTCTTTGAATAATATATTAGCGTGTGTTGTATGAAACTTCGAGATTCTAACACACACCACAACGAATCAAAGTAGCTGTTATGAATAGTAATTCCCACTTTTCGAAATTTTATAAATTATATTATTCAAATTGGACTTCCTTTTTTGATTCAGTATATCAAAATTAGCTTAGGATGAGTTTTTTGTATTTTTATGAGAACTTCCAATTGTTAATGAATTGTGAAAAATACTAAACATTAATTGAAAACAACTTTTTTAATACAAATAATTTCTAGTGATACATGATATATTGATTGGTTTTAAAGTACAGTTAGAATATATTTTCACCATTAAATTCAATGTTGGTTATTGGACGTAATTTCACATTTAAACTAGACATAAACAAGTGTCAATCTCTTGATAGTTATTATTTCATAAAAAATAGGAATTTGGTTTTGACAATGGAAATTAATTTTAAATTAATTTCTTCCACTTCTGTGATTTGAATTTAGATTCATATTTAGAATCTGGAGGTCCAAATTGTGTAAATAAGTAACAATTATTTTTAGACATTTTGAATAATTACTTCGGTAAATATTTTATTTACCATGGTTAAAGGGTAAATCTTATAAATACGGGTAACAAAATAATATTATAATAAAAGTAAATTACCTTAATATGTGTCCTAACCCTATTGGCTCATAAATTTCCAACCATCGGCATATTTGGGTCGATTTTGGGTCCCCATGGAGCCACCTGTAAGTGGTAATGAAAGTTTATATTAATTACGTTAATGTAAATACAAAAATGACATAAACATATATCTTTTAGAAAACATTTTACATAGGGTTATATATGTTATCATTTCGACTACAAATATTAATTAGAAAGATAAAAAAATTTCCTACATAATGATATCTTATTTATAATGTTATGACATTGAATAGTTAAATTTATTTATGACACACTAATGAGGCAGTATTTTCATTATTAATGAAAGAATCAAATAAATAGTTTTATAAATGTTAAAGTAAATATAATTTGAAAGTTTTAATGCCATCAACGAATTTTATATTTTCATATGATATTTTTGGATTTGTTAAATGAATTTATTTTGAATTAATAATGTTTTTAGGACTTCAGAAAAAATTAACTATTAAATAGTGTCAAAATTGACATAATGTAATTTTTAAAACAAATATTATATTATTAGTTTATATAATATTCCTAAAAATATAAGGTTCAGTCAAAAGTCTTGTATAATGATAGGTGTATCATTAATGAACCACATGGGGTTCTCTTGGAGGTATATAGTAAGTTTATTTACAATATAATAAAAAATTACAGAGAGACATGTTAAATGTCAAACTGTTTAACTAAAAGTTAAATCTAAAAGCTAAGGTTAATATAGTGATAAAAACCTATCTAAAACCTATTTTTTGAGTGGTTTTCGACCCATACCCACCTTATTCTTTAAATAATATATTTTTTATCCATTAGAAACCGAAAATTATTTTATAATAAAATAATCTTTCAATATTTTCCTAAGGTGTCCCTCACCCATCTTATAAAAGTACACTCCCCCTTCACTCTAATTCACAACATCAAAACCATTTGGCTCTGCCAAACCCTGCACAAATACCGTCTAAACTATCCTACCTTCATCCTAGAGGCCCTATTTTAGTCAGAAATCCAATATAAAGATCACTTTTGATCAAATAAAAATAAAGAACCTGAAGAACAGGTAAATATTTCATAACCTCTTTCAATTTTTATTCTTCTTCCACATCATTTTTATTTGTTTTTTCCATTATAAAATAACAACTAAAGTATATTCTATATACTGTGATGTAATTATAAATATTATACAACCAAATTCATTATTCTATACATTCTTTTAATGACATGTCACTATACGTGCGTACGTACGTCTTACCGTCTCCACATCGTGGGGTTATTGTTATTCAATACATTATTATTTGGATGGGTATAATAATGATGTGTAATTGATATAAATAATAAATATAACATGATAATGATTATCTATATATGATATAACACCCAATTATATATTATTTCAATATCAAAATAATGATATTGTCTCCCGTGCGTTCGTACGGATTACCGTCTCAATGAACGTGAATAGATTCATTCCCCATCGTATCCATTCAAGACTAATTTTCATTTGATGATTAAATGTAATATTTAAAGACTTGATATCATTCTAGATATGAATAATATACATCCAATCCATAAAAATATTACTCTCAAGACAAATAATATAATTGAAAATGAATCCGTTGACACCCGAAACAACGATAATATTAAGATATTATTAACGAAGCAATGTTAAAAAATCATATATGATATCATATTAATGTATATTATTCTTGTATAATTTAATAACAATTATTTCACAATTATACAATAGGTTAACCTATCCTTAACCAAGGAAAAGTACAAGGTATTTGTTAATTTCACAATCTCCATATTATCCGAGGTTTTTTTAACATAAGTATCTACCGGGACCTCTTTATCATCCACATCCATGTTTCATAAAAATGTATTTAAAAACCTTCTCAATATTTTATAGACTATGGGTAAATGTAATTTATTCCATTTTTTGACTTTTATAATTTATTTATAAAGTAATCATTCTGTCATTTTCCAATAAAGGTCCTTTTTAACCATTCCGACAGAATTAAGGTAAGAATTTCTTTTTTTAACTTATACGGAGGGTGTGGCTATTTGTAGCCATTATAAAATCGAAGAAGCTTCCCTTACAAGCTTATAATAATATTTTGAAATTAAATGTTTTATTTTATAATTATTTTACTTTTAAATGATTTAAAAAAAG